>CM042044.1:20122500-21372500 GCA_023525975.1 Smallanthus sonchifolius | reverse complement strand
TCCATCCCATGCCCTGACTCATTACCCAACACATGACCTTATTACCCTAGGGTATTTATTTATTTATTCATGAATTGTATTACATTCCTTTGTCTTTTCCCTCCTAACAAACAACACTAAGTTTGATTCATTTCATTCCCATAGGGTAACCAAACATGACAATAGAATGGTAATGATCCATTCATTTCCCTCTCCATTCCATTCACTCGTCCATTCCATTACCTCATACCAATCAGACCCTAAGTAATGATTCATTTCAGTCCCATAGGGTAACCAAACATGACAATGGAATGGTAATGATCCATTCCTTTCCCTCGTCCATTCCATTCACTTATCCAATCCATTACTCTGTCCATTCCATTACCTTATACCAAACAGATTCTAAGACTGAACGAAACGGTAGCATGAGGGTGGGGGCGTGGTGACACCCCACCTACCACGGGCGTGAAGCACAGTGCAGGACCTGGAAGGGTGGAGGCGTGAGGGTGGGGGCGTGAGTATAGGGTGGCGTGATGGTGTTCACGAGCGTCAGAGGGTTGGAGAACCCAAAATGTATCCGTTTGAAATCAAAAGGCTCTTGAAAATAAATAAAACAAGATTTTATTCTAAAATAAATTTTAGAGTAAACTGTAATTTTTGTCCCTGAGATTTAAACAAAACATCAGGTTTTCCCCACCTACACATTTGATCCCCAATGTTTAATGTTTTAACACTTTGCGTCATTGGTCCTTAACTCTGTTAACTTTTCACATCGCCTACTTGATTTTAAAAAGCGCACTGTTTTTCGAACGCGAGGCACAAGGTGTTTATATACATATTTTTTTATATTTCCTGTAAGTTTCTAGCATTTGAACCTACAACTTAAATATATAAATAAACTATATATGTGATTTAATATTTAAATAACATATATGTACAACGTAAAAACTATAAACTATATGCACAACAATCTAATACACACAACAATAAATATAAAAGTATGTAATTAATAGAAATAAACTAAATATTATGTAAATAAATAAGTTAAATAGTAAATATTAAATATACCCTAAATAATAAAAATAGAGGATAAGTAAAAAAATTCGTAAATGATTATGTTCAATAAATTAGAATAAAAGAAAATAAATACATCTGTAAAGTTAAAGAATTGAATTTTAAAAAAATAATACGTAAATAAATATTCAATAAATTAGAATAGAATAAAAGACAAAAATATAGCTACAAATTACAACTTTCTCACTTTCCAATGCACCTCGGTTTTCATTTTCAATACACATTTACTCTCCAAATTTCAAAACACCTAAAAATTATTCTTTTATTCTCTCCTCACGAGAAACAAAATCACTATAACAAAAAGCAAAACCACCTCCTCAACAATTTCTTCTTCTTCATAAACCCATCATCGTTCTTCTCCACCGCCTCCTCTCCGACGGTTAGTTTAACAAGATGACGATAAGTTAATGGAGGCGTTGATGCGGTGGCAGAGGTTGTTCACTTGATATTTTGTTGCTACTCACCAATGTTTCAAAACCTGGAGCGTACTGACCGGTCGAACCGGGAACCGGTGGCTTTGTCGGTTCGGTTTAGTGTGTTTAAACAGTCCTGCAGCAACCCAGTGGTCGAACTGGTTGTCCCGGTTAACCCGTTTGAACCAGTGAAGTTATTCAAGATGAAGATGGCTGCTTCATTTTATAGAGGGAAGAGGGCTGATGAATTTTATCTTCTGGTCGATGTGGGATAGCTTCACATACTGGAAGTAAATGAAGATGAAGGAAACCAAAAATAAACGCTTGATGTCGGATTCGAACACACAACCTGATGAGTGTTTAGGGCACATGCAATTACCACATGATCTACAAACTTGTTTGTTAATTTCTTTATTGTAATATATTTGTCATTAGTTCAATCATAAGAACATATATTTGAAACACTAAATAAGTTTACAGACATGATCCATTTTAAGTTAAAGAGAGCTAGTTGTCACGGGGTCATCTCTCGAGGCTCTGTGTGGCGTCCTGGGTTGTTCCAGGACCAGCCAATCCGTCCTGATTATGATAAGGTCTACTGGTTTCGTCTTTCCTTGAACTCATCTGGCGAGCGGCAACAACTCGCGACCAGCGATGCTTTCAGTGTACCAACACACCTAGGCATGTTCACGTCATCTATCCCACTGTGGCCGTCCCCGGTGAAGTCCGGACCAGCCAGCAAACCAAGCGTTCAAGTACAAACATAACACAACGATCATCGAATATTTGGTCCGTGACACTCTCCCACCACCATTTCATGCACGTCCTCGTGCATGCCTGCAATCCAATACTTGCTTGCAGTCGTAGGACAATGCTTCACCCATGTGATTGAGCATGATTCACTTTGGTAAGGAGGACACCCGATAGTTCAACAACTAAGATCTTCGTCTGGATCGTTCAGTTAAGTACATTAGATTGATTTAAGTGGCGCCGATGTTCGCCTAGTTTCCAGTATGGGGACCTGGAGGTTGTACCAGACTTCCATCTTCATTTTTACCCGGCGCTGCTAGACCGCAGTTGCTGAACTTGATCACGACGGGCTTCAATGTTAACTGGACTAGGGCGGCGCTCACGATCCCATACTCGCGGCGTACAAAGACCATCGCCGAAGCGCTCCCCATTTGGCTTTCTCCTACCACCATTGCATAACCATACTCGGCCGGTAAACGCACAACTGGGATAAGTCACGTTCCAAAGTATCTAAGGGTCAACCTGGCTCTGATACCACTTTGTCACGGGGTTATCTCTCGAGGCCCCATGTGGCGCCATCCGTCCCTCTTATTATAGGGTCTACTGGTTTCGTCCTGCCTTGGACTCACCAGGCGAGCGGCAACAGCTCGCGACCAGTGATGCTTTCGGTGTACCAACACACCTAGGCATGTTCACATCGTCTATCCCATTGTGGCCTTCCCCGATGAAGTCCGGACTAGCCAGCAAACCCAAACGTTCAAGTACAAACATAGCACAACCGATCATCGAATATTTGGTCCGTGACATAGTGTTATAAATATGTAATTACGATTCTGATTATTAATGTTTTCAAAGGTTTATATTTGATTATTAACCTTTTTTTCCTACATATTTTCGGGTTTTTTGTTATATTTTTATTATTCTCTATATTTATACATGTCGAGTGATGTTTTTATTTTTATATTATTTATCACGTCATCCGTTTTTTAAATCCGGTATGACCGGTTTGACCAGTGAACCTCTAAGCCATCCGGTTCGATGTGCGATCCGGTTTTGAAAACATTGCTACCCACTAAAAGAGGCAACAAAATTTTAGCTTTTTATATAAAGAACCCATATGCAAGACTCACTTTTGTATTTTCATGGTAATGCTGTTGATTTGGGTCTCGTTGACCTTTTCGTTCAACTCATAGCCAATCTCATAGTCAATATCATGGGTTGCGTTTTCACTTCTCTGTTTCTTACCGAACTTTTTATTCAAGGTTGTTCCCCCAAATATCAACATTTGGTTACGAATATAATAATATATAACATAATTTGTTTATTATTTAGGTTTCTGTTAGCCCTAATTTAATCTTGTTTGGATAAAGTTTTGACGATGGTGATTCCGGTGGTGGATGGTGAATGTGGTAATGATTCAAGTAGGTGGTGGTGGCTGGTGGGGGTGGTGGCGGCTGGTCATGGCAGGTCCGTAAATTTATTCCAAACTCTCCTCAAAACTTCTTGAGTATAAGGCCTATCCTTGGCTTCTTTACAACACATCTGAATAACAGTGCAACACATTTTAAAGCACCTCATGGGGGTGGTTATGTTCAAGACACGAATCCATTATTATTTTTAAATTCCTTCAATTTGATTGGACATGTGTGGCTGCTTGTACCAAGCTTTGCTTCCCATCAGGCCAACTACGAACATACGCCCTTTGACTTGATAAATATTCCAACACCACCACGCTGAATCTATAGATGTCACACTTCATATTCAAATGACCTCTAACATTAAAGATTGCACATAATTATAAAATAATGATATTTTACGTTTATAGGATATTTGTTGGTTTTTGCCCGATCTGATCCCAGAGTGTAGGATTTGACTTAATGAGGGTGAGAGGGAAGTGGAAAATTTTAATAATTATTTTTAAACAATTAGAATTAAATATTTTAAATAATTTCTCTTAAAATTTCAAAATACGGGAGGCTCTAGAGCCCACTTTTTCTATTATGCTTTGTCCCAATCACGGGGAGCCTATTTGGAGCCCAATGAACAAGGAAAGAAGGGAGCATCTATACTATATAATAAATAAATATTTTTTATTACACGTGTCTTATCTATATTAACTTTTATTATTTTTTCCCGTCTCTTTTTCTGGTATTAAATACACCTCTATCTTTTTTAGGGGGAACTTCATAGAAATATAACCAACTTTTCAAATTGTTCCAATTAAGTCACTCAAACTTTTTATGTCCCGATTTAGTCACTCAACTTTCAGGTAATCTGCTAATCGTTTTAATGCTGACATGGCATTTAAATGCTGACGTAACATTTATTTATTATTTTTTTTAATATGCTAGCGTGTGAATTAATATATATTTTTTAATTTTAAATTTAAAAAATAAAAAAATCTTAAAAGAAGTTACGGTAACCCATATGCAATTTCTCCTGTTAACCATCGTCTCCGAAAATATATGTCATTTTGTTCCTAGTATTACTATAGTATTGATAAAGCACACGGCCCTAAGCGGTGCTCCACCAGGCAGTGCATTTCTGAACCATTTTCCAGAGGTGGTTCTGGATCTTAGGGTTCACCGGGGGACTCCATTGGTGGATCTTGGTTTGCAATGTGAATTAACTTGTTTTATGATGCTGCCTGTATTTTCTAAAACTTGCTGTGCTGGTCATCTTCTTGTTATATTCAGTGAGTTGCAACGTGAACTAAAGGTGTGTTAAGATGTCATTACAATTATTGATAAAAGGTTTTATATTTGCCTACTTGTGTTTTGTCTGCAGGGAGTGGGTTTGACTTTCCGTCCTCCATTCTCATTTGTGAAGCCATTTGAGGTAAATAAATAATGTTTTGTATTGAATATAATAGTAAGATTTCTAGTTTAAATACTTTAGTTTCGTTAAACAACTTTCTGTTGAAGCCAGTGGTTTGAGACATGCAAAAAAACGAAACTGGAAAGGCATTACAAGCGGCTGTGCTATCACATGCCATAACTCTTGGTCAAGTTTGGTTCCCTTTTGACAATTATAATTCTCCGAAGGGGCGAAAACTACTAGCCAAATTCGATACTTATTGTGTTATTTCACCTGGCGATTCTCTGCCTTCCGTTAAGATTTTTTATGATCATCTTCATTACCTTCCTTTGAAACTGGGGGAGGGGCTCGTTGGGAGGACACTTGGAACTAGTCAACCACACCTGTGCAGAAACATCTATAGGTTGAGTGAAAATACGGGGGTATTGTCCTCCAATACCAAATGTACATGTTTTGTGATATGCTTTAGGAGCTATCACACGGGAAACCTTGACTATGCGTTTGAATTCTTTTGGCCTCAAAGCCGTAACCATTTGGCTATGATGGAGGCTCTGTTATTGACACTAAGGGAGCATTTGCCAAGTTTCAAGTATGCTTGTGGTACACAACTAGGTGATGAATTAGTTGTTTTAGATGTTGAAAATTCTTATTCAGGGTGTGGGATCACATTTGCCAAGATTTTTCCAGGAAATCAACCATCAGAAACAAGGGCATTGGTGGGTATGAAGAGGAAGTCCATTGAGGGTCAAAGTGAGTTGAACAATCCAGAAGGTGAGGATGAAGAAGACGACGATGATGATCTAATCATATTAGCAGCTTATAAAGTTGATTACAGGTTATTCTTTCTCCCAAGCTCACCTACATTTAAAAATTTTATGGAGAAAATTAACGAGGAGTTCGAGTTGAGTTGTGCTGGGACCTACAAGATCGAGTATCAAGTTCTTCCCGGAGAATGGTATAGACTGACGGATGGCACATCCTTAAGGAGCTGCATTTCATCTTATCGGGTATCAAAAAACATTGATCACATTAAGTTACGTGTGCTGGTGGTGGAGACGTAATAGGTAATTTTCATTGTGCGGGACGGTATAAGTTGAAGAAAAACCTTAAATTCTCTACGCTTCTCATGTTTTCAAACACATTTTCTTGGTTCCTGCGATTTTCATTGTGGCTCACAGCTGCTTCCTCTTCATTTTTTGGCGATTAATGGATTATTGAAACTGCCTTACTTGGTAGAGATTTTATTGAAATATTAGCCATTATCTACTTATATATAAAAGAAGACTTTGAGATGATGTCATAAAAGCTTATTTGGCAAGTTTTTAGATATGCCAACTAGGATTTGCTGACTCATGCTTACATCATTTCTTGAGTTATTTAAATGTAAAAAAGAAAATCAAAAGGAAGTACAAATATGACATTTTAAATTTAAATTTCAAATTTGTACTTATCAATGCATATCTTCCAAGAAATGATTTCAAATTTTCCTCGATAATTAAAATCTACTTTGTACTTATCAATGCATATCTTCTCACTTCCATTCCATTCTTCCATAACACAACAACCTGTTTCTCTTTCTAAAAACCATTTGACGATTCAATATGCAGTCATCAACTGATGCTTCCAACAACAAGCTTAGTTTTATATCTGATCTCAATCCGGCGAAAGATATGTGGAGTATGAAGACACGTATCATTAAAAAGTGGATTCAGAGTTTTCGCATGGATTTGATCCTGATCGATGAGAAGGTAAAATTTGTATGTTTTATTAAAAAGTTTGAATATTGAATATTTTTACTTCACTGTCCATGTTTAATGTTGAACCTTCAGTTTATTCTCTACGTAAAAAGTCATTTTGTAATAATTTTCAGGGAGACAAAATTCCAGCCGGTATTAGGAATCATTTGGTCCCATTATTTGATTCTCAGCTTCAAGAAGATGATGTGGTCATTCTTTCTAAGTTTGGTGTTGGTGAAAACAAAGACAAATATAGACTTTTAAGTCATGAATACAAGATCAATTTTTACAAATGTACATGTGTTCAGCGTGTTGATGGTTGGCAAGGAGTTGAATACGGTTTTAAGTTAATTCCCTTTTCAAAGATCTTGTCAGGAGAAGCATCTGAGCTTTTATCTGTTGGTTTGTATTTTATTCATAAAACTATTTTATTTTAATGTTGTTTAATATGATTTAGTATATAAAAATATTTGAAAATAATTCTTATTTTTATTTTTTTTAGATGTCTGTGACAGTGTTGTAGACACCAGAACTCTTGACATATTTGGACAACCTCCAACAGAATATAAGAAGATGAATTTTGATTTAGAGGATTTGGAGTAAGTGTCATTTTTTGATTAAAATACCTAAAGATCATTTAATACAAGTCTGTGTTGGATTCTGTTATTTATTGATATTTTTTTAGGAGTCATAGGTATCAAATTTCTATTTGATGATCCCAAAAGTGATGTTGTATTTATTGTGTTCATGTTTCTTTTATATACTGTTAATTTATGGCTGTTCATTTATTTGTTTATCCTCAAAAATGAATTATATTTATTGTTGTATTTATTGATGTTGTAATAAGTGAAATTTGTCTGTGCATTTTTTGATCACTTTTCTATTTGTTTGTTAATGAATACTTTTATTATTTGTTTTTATTTTAATTTAGGTTTAATTTACATGCATGTTTGTTTTGACCTGTTAGGGGAAATGTGTTGACATGTACATTTTGGAATCAGTATGCCCAAGAGATGTCAGACTTTGTTGATAAACATCCTACCGGTGAACATTTAATGGCCGTAATTCAGCATGGAAAGATAAAGAGTTGGAAGGGTAATATTTGTATGTCTAAGACTGTGGTTCATTTATGCAATGATCGTTATATGAGGATTTTGCATGTGTATGTTTTTTAATATAGGTAAGTTCTCCGTTCAAAGTGACAAGTTTGGGACTCGTCTCTTTCTGAATCAGGAGATAAATGAAATCAATGACCTACGGAAAAGGTACGTGGCTTAATATTCTTTGGCCCATTACTTATACTATGTTAATAAAACTAATTTTGTAGAGTTGTCATACTAACGTGTTGTTGTAATATTCTATAGTCTGTTACTTAAACAAGTACAGGCAGGAGCATCAAGTTCTCAAAGAGTTCTTTCATCACAAACTGTTTATCCAGTTCGTCAAGATTTTGTTGTTGATACCCCAAAGAAGCATGTTGACGAGATTAATGATATTGAAATGGTTTGTATAGTTTAAAATAAGATATTTTATATACGTATGATATATATAAATGATGTTAATATTTGTTCTAACAGGAAATGAGTTGTGTTGTGGTTGCTACAATCAAAATTGTTCAAGAAAATTATGGATGGTTTTATGCTGCGTGTCGAAATTGTCAAAAGAAGGTGATGACAAAAAGTGAATACTTAGAGAAGTTTGATGTTGTTGGTGAGGAAATTCTCAATCTGCCTCCGAGTGCTTTAATTTGTCCAAAGTGCAATACTGAATCTACATCCATTACTACAAAGTATGAATTTGATATAACATTAAATTGTAGTAGTTTATTATATAGAGTTTGTTATTATATAAATTAGATACATATTTCAGGTTTAAGGTGCAAGTCAGAGTGCAGGATGAGACTGGTAGTGTGTCTTTTGTTTTATTTGATAGTCATGTGTTGAAGATTGTGGGGATAACATCAAGTGATATCAGAGAGAGACAAGTGAAGGCCGGCGATACAACAAACCTCCCTCATGAGATCTCCCGATTGGTTGATAAGAAGCTTGCATTTAAGATTGATGTGTCTGAGTATAATCTTAAGAATGA
This sequence comes from Smallanthus sonchifolius, assembly GCA_023525975.1. NCBI lineage: Eukaryota > Viridiplantae > Streptophyta > Magnoliopsida > Asterales > Asteraceae > Smallanthus > Smallanthus sonchifolius. The sequence goes on along the minus strand of CM042044.1, from coordinate 21,363,643 downwards.
TTATCGTGTTTACACCGTCTTGAAGATATGTGATGATCCGGCTATCATTTCTGAGTTGCAAAGTTTTGATGACAACGCTGATGAGGTATGTGGTTGTTACTTATTTGTAGTATTCACTTTTTGTACATAGTAGTTCTGCATATAGATATTATGTTCCTGATATAATCTTTTGAATTCAAACCATATAGGTTAGTCAGGGTCCTGCTGAAATCAGAGATATTATGCTTTCAGAATGTTCACAAAATATTGTCAATCCAATTTCAAAGGTGAGTATGTACTTGTGAAAGTAGTTTTATGATAAAAGGATTTTCTATATTAAATACAAAATTATTAACACTTAATTAGTTCTTTTGTGATTTGTTTGAAGGATGCTTTCTCTGTTACGGCCGACTCCTCCGCCGTTGAAGCCGAGATTGATTCAGGCACAACTCCTAACGGAAAACGGTGTGTTCAAGTTGTGGATACTCAGATTGTTGGTGATTTGTCTTCTACCACCAAAAGAATCCGGAAGAAGCCTTCCAAATTTGAAACTTAGAATCATCTCAGATTTGTGTTTTGGTTGATGAACATGTTTAACATGTATTTTTGATATAATACTTTGATAATGTCTCACTACTTGGATAATATGTATGTTTGATGAGCCATTTCAAATGGTTCATATTTTGTTGCGTAAATTTAATAGGTCTCTTTATTAACAATTTAGTAGTCAACTTTTAATCTTTGGTACATTAAAGTGATAAATTTGAGTTCGTGCTAATCTGAGGATGATCTTAATAGACTTAGAATGATTTTTTATCAATAATAAGAAGTTAGAAATAATAATACTAATAATAAATGACTGTTAGAAAAAAATAATATTAAAAAATAGAATTAAGTATAATACATAGTAAAAGTTAGCTACTCCTATAATAATATAAGCAAAAAAATTAAAAATTAAAAAAATGAAACCGTCAAAGTAAGATTATCAAAACGTGTTGACAGCATAGGAAATGATTCATGCTGCCAAAGTGATTTGAAAAGACATGCTAGGGTGGTTAATTATTAAGGTCTCACCAAATCAGTTTTATATTTCTTATAAATTATACACGGTTTCTTATTTTCAAATCATCAAAAAACTTTAACACAATACTCTATCAAAATACTTCAATACTTTATATATATATATATATATATATAGTAAGGTTAAAATAAAAACTCATTTTTTCGTAGGAATGGTAAGAACCAATAGTAGCTTGACACGCGGGATGAGATGAGTAAAACACTAAAGGGCATTTGGGTCTTTTATTCATAGCATTGTGTTTTAGTTTATTTAATGTGTTTTAGTTTATAACATTATGAATCTTAGTTTTTTTTACATATATGTATAGCAATATGGTACTCATATTGAAGGTAAAAAAATAATCTTTATTATGGTGTAATTTTTTTATAAAAAATTATATATATAAAAAATTATTGATTATTAAAAAAGAAGGGTGGATCTTGCATAAAATTAGCAAACAAAAAACACAATGACATAAAATGACTCTACTACCCTTTTCATTAAAACTAACTATTTATAACTAAAACACTATGAGGTTTTTTAGTAACTTTCAATCATAGCCATTAAAGCCACTGATTTAATGGTTGAGATCTGTTCTTACCATTCCTACGAAACAATGTGTTTTTATTTTAACCCCACCATATATATATATATATATATATATATATATATATATATATATATATATATATAGGGTATGGTTCAAATGAGAACTAAATAAAAATTGAGAACTATAAGAATTACCGTGAGTCACTTTTTCTTTTTTGTAATATATTCATCAATTAACTCGTAATGTGGTTTACAAAGAAGTTCTACAAAATGTATGAATATTTATAAAATTTGTTTTTTGGTTCAAATAACATCAATGTATTCTTGATACAAACAAACACTAATTACAAAATTTTATATCATGCCCGTGATTTCTCACGGGTCTAACTACTAGTTCAGATTAAACCCTAGTTCATGTTTTTTAAATTACCAGAACAGTGGTTTGTCTATTAATCCATTATATTCCAATAAAGCCCTAATTTGAATTTCTTGTCTGCATAGTAAGCATGGGGTACATTTGTTTCTTATCTGCTATTTAGTATTTTTCAATGTAAAACAATCAAATGCAGACTCAGTTTCCTATGCCTATATATTCACAGAATGTAAAATATATTTTTTTCATTTCATTAAATAGAATGTCAAATGAGTATATTTAGTTTCCTATGTCTATATATTCACATGCTTTGATCATTAATCACAATGTTATTATTAACATCGTATCTGATAAGAACAAAAGTCGGCTTGATTATATTAGAACAGAAAAAGTGCAGATAGTGCCCTATCCGAGAAGGATGATCTCCGAATTAAGTTTAGAAACCCTAAACTATTAACAAAAACGACAAAAAAGAATTGCATGTAAAAACAAGTACTTAAACTATAGACATTTGTGGGAACAGTTAGCCTAGTCTCCAACTTCCAGCTTTTAAGGATTACCCCCCACCTCCTAAATTTTCAAATGCTTTCCCTCCATCTATTTTCCCGCCTTCATCCAACAGTGACTGGGTCAGCTCTGACCTAGTTTGTCCTGACTCTGCTTGAAGAAACAAGTCGGGTATGAAAGGATGGAGTTGCTGGTCCCGTGGTGTGGTTCCCAGTTGCTTAAATAGTGAGGTTGCTAAATGTGGCTGATTGCTCAACAACTGATGGCGGTCCTTGCAGCATGTAATCCTTGCAGATGTAATCTTTACCGTTGATGTTGAACTTCAGAAACATCTCCTTCCAATTCACTTGAATTGTATTAAGTGTTGCCAACCATTGAATCCCAAGTACCACATCAGCCTCTCCTAGCGAGAAAGGATAAAAGTCTTGAGTTATTTGTAGATCAGATAGATGCAGTACAACATTCTTGCAAACTCGGTTGCAGCGGATGATATCCCCATTACCAATTCTCACCCCAAATGGAACAACCTCGTGGATTGATGAGTCAATCTTAGGGACCAAGGAGTCGGTAATGAAATTGTGAGATGAACCACAGTCAATGAGAACATATACCTTAGCATAATTGATATTGCCATGGACTATCAATGTCGAGTGATGTGGCATACCCATGATAGCGTGTAGGCTTATCTCGGCTACTTCTCCATCTTCTTCTTCGCCCTCCATAGACACTTTAACGTTCTGATCACCAGCCTCCAACAGTTTTAACGAACCCGTTTTACACCTATGTCTCGGGCCATATTTTTCTCCACAACGAAAACACTCACCTCTAACATACCTAGCTTGCTTCTCTGTCTCTGAAATGAGAAGGGAGGTGTTTGACTGATTGGTGGTTTGTGGTAGGGTTGTTGAAACAGGTTTGGTGTCCGGCTGAGAGGGATTGTTATGACCGCTCAAATTCAGATTTTTTGCTGGATGGGTATGGACGAGTTTGGATTCAAATTCTGGTGCTAGACTCATGGCGTGGTAGACGGTGCAAGGCTTATGGATACGAACATCAACCTTTAGTTCCTCTTTGAGCCCGTTGAAAAAGACGAGTAAACAATTTCCAGGCCAGTTTGAGACCCTTGCAGACCTTCGAACAAAACCTGCTTGTTTTATGCCACATAGATATTCATTTAGGTTTTGAAATTCCTGAGGACCAAAATGCTTCTGAAAAGCTGCAATTAACTCCTCCCAGACAGAAAATTCATGTTTAACAAATAACCACGAATAAAGATCTACCCTTCTAAATGCATAGCTGCTACATCAACCTTTTCTTCTTCGGTGGTGTTATAAAATCGGAAATACTTCTCAGCCTTCAGAATCCACCCTCGTGGGCCCCCTCCACTGAAAGCAGGGAACTTAATTTAGTGGTAAGGTCGTCGATTGAACTATGACTGGCCGGAATCCCCGTCTTCAACTCGGTAACCGCTGCTGCTGGATTTTCCTTTTTTTCGGGCTGCTTCTTAACGTTTAAGGGCGGCGATATCCTCCTTTAGGGACTCCATAGACTCGAGCTTAGCAGCTATAGCCGCCAATTGAGTGGCTATCGGGTCAGGGTGTGAGCTGCTACTCTCATTACCTGTTCCGGGTGTTCACCATGGTGCTTCGATTTCCCAGAAATGGAACCAATTGATAAGAACAAAAGTCGGCGTGATTATATTAGAACAGAAAAAGTACAGATAGTGCCCTATTCGAGAAGGGTGATCTCCGAATTAAGGTTAGAAACCCTAAACTATTAATAAAAGGGGACTACTAATGGCACACGGGAATTGCTATGTGGACTTGGCCATATACGCATCGTATAGGGCAATACGATGCGTATAGCCCTTCACAATTTCCCATGCCCGACATCCTCGTACAACCTGGTCATTCCAACACTATACGCATCGTATAGTTCAATACGAGGCATATAGCGTACGAGGTACTTTCTGCAACTAGTCAACCATCACATCGCTATACGCCACGTATATACGGGGCGTATAGCGATGTGATGGTTGACTAGTTGCAGAAAGTACCTCGTACGCTATACGCATCGTATTGAACTATACAATGCGTATACGAGGTTTGACCCGAATCCTATACGCACCGTATTGCCCTATACGATGCGTATAGGGCCCAAATTTTGTGTATTTAACCATGCAAAATTCTCATTCGAACGTATCGTTAAAAAAATTTCAAACAATCTCTCAAAAATTATAAACATGTCTTGGTGGTGGGATGGTAACTACGGTTTTTAGGTATATTCTAACGAGTCGCTGGAAAAAAACCCGCAAAGTTCTGGCGTTCAAGAGGTGAACTGGGAGGAGGTCTCGTCCGACGTTTATTCTAATCAACGGGTAAGGCTTCCAGATTTGAACGAGCCACTAAGCAATCCCGAGTTCGTATACGGTGAACCGTCTTACCTTACACAACCCACGAACGACTACGTATACGGTGAAGTCTCCTCCCCGACAAACAAACTAACAACTTCGTGTGCGGTGAAGTCTCTTACCCGACACAACAAACCGACGACTCCAAAGACGAAGAACAAAACCATCAAAATGTGTCGTATAAAACTGACCAGAATTTTCAGTCTCGTGAAAAGTCGGTGGATTGGGCTATCTAGAGAGGACGTGAGAATGGTTACGTCCTTGTCACCCGACGATCGAGGAGAAAAGGCGATGATCCGATGGAACCGTTTATCAAGGTGTGGCTTGTGTGTGACCGTCACGGCGAACGTGCGTCTACTGCCACGGTTAGACGTGCCGGTAGCAAGAAAATAGGTTGTCCCTTTAAATTGGAAGGAGAGTACCAAGAAAATACTGGTGATTAGAAATTAACGGTGAAGGATGACAGTCATAACCACGATCCTAGTCAACATCTTGAGGCGCACTCGTTTGCGAGGAGACTGTCTCAGTCGGAACAACTTTTGGTGGGGAAGTTGTATTCACAAAACATGTTGCCACGAAACATTCTGGCAACTATAAGGGAACAAAACCCAGAAAGTAGTTGCATTAAAAAAGACATTTATAATGCGATACAAAAGATAAAAAACGAAATGAGAGTTGGTGAAACTCCAATGCAGATTCTGGAAAACCTGCTTTCTTCTAAAAAATACGTCTACTATACTCGGGAAGATCCTGCCACAAGTATTGTGTAGGAGATATTCTTTGTTCATCCGAAATCGTACGAGATGTGGCGTGCATTCCCGCACGTGTTGATGATTGACGCGACGTACAAAACAAACATGTATAAACTTCCATTTGTCCAAGTGGTCGGTGTGGCCTCACACACCGGTCGTTTTGCGTTGCTTATACATTTATATCAAAAGAACGGGAGGAAAAATTCGTCTGGGTGCTACTGCAAATAAAAGCAATGTTGCAAAAGTGTATGGAGCCGCGTGTGATAGTAACAGACAGGGACAAAGCTCTTATGAACGCGTGTAATAAAATATTTCCGGGCTGTTCCAAGAACCTATGTCGGTGGCACATACACGAGAATATCGCAAAACATTGCAGAGCATTATTTACAGACGAAGACTGGACAAATTTCAAGTATTCATGGTCGGTATTATGTGAGTCTCCCACGCCAGATATATACCAGTACAACTTCAACCGGCTTTACGAACGCCTGTATGCAGCCAAACGAGGAAGTAAGTTTTGAATATTTAATATTTTCAGTATTGAATATTTATTATATATTTAAATATTTATTCAATATTTAATATTTTTCCAGGAGTTATAGATTATGTGACTAAAAATTGGTTGGACCCGTATAAACAAATGTTTGTATCCGCGTGGTCCAACAGAAACCTCAATTTTGGTCAACATACAACGAACCGAGTCGAGATCCAACATTCGCTCTTAAAGAGCTATCTTAGAAATGCTAACAGCTCGCTAGATAGACTTGTTGGGTTTGTTGATGAAATTGTATCAGATCAGTATTATCAGTTACAGTTTGGGTTTGGAACAAGCCTCATAAGAAAAATGGACAGCCACATAGCTATTGAATTGTTTGATAACCTGCACGGTAAAGTATCACATAAAGCTCTAGATTTGTTAGAAAACGAGTGGTACAAGTTATCACATATACGGAAACAAAATGCAACGTGTGGTTGCCAACTTTTCAGTAGTTGTGGGTTGCCGTGTGCTTGTCGTCTGGCAAATATCGAAGCTACATGTAAACTGTTCTGACTATTCAGTAGTTGTGGGTTGCCGTGTGCTTTTCAAAATGTTCTGACTATTTCGTTTAAAATACAGGTGGCATAATCCCTCTAGATGCGGTGGACGTCTTCCGGAGGAAACTTGATTTAAAACCGTCCTTTGTCGATGATGAAAATGTATACGTGGATAAAGTACTTGGTCAAGTGAGAAACAAAATTATATCACAACCCGATCAGGTCAAAAGAAGTATGCTGTCGAGAATCACAGGGGTGGTCTTTCCGAGCAAAAGTAACAAGAAAGCGCCAAAGGTACAAGAAGATACTCGCGGTCGTCCAACTTTGAAAAAGCAACAACAAAAGAAACAGGATGTTGCGAGAAACAGCTCATTCACAAGAGTCTATACAAGCGAGTTCGGTCATTCAACATCGTCGTTCAACGAAGGGTAAAGGAAAGCAACCACAAGATGATAACGCCCATCTTGGATTTCCATTGATTATGGGGAAAGATGCGGTTAACAATATAAATTGTTTTAAGGATTCGATACCGTCTTTATTTTATTCGTACATTTCACATATATAGGATGTAAATCCCGACGGTAACTGTGGTTTTCGATCGGCAGCTTTGGGCTTAGGGTTAAATGAAAACCTGTGGATTTTTATCCGACAACAACTTCTACATGAGATGGACAATAAAGAGGAATGGTGGAGAACTGTTTTTGACAGAGTCGCCTTTTAAGAGTAAGATAGGCTACGTCACACAGTAGATTGGCAGGATGTGAAAGCCGCACCAGTTAGTCGTTGGATGTCGATGCCATACACAGGACTCCTAATTGCTTAAAGATTTGGGGTGATTGTTCATCTTTTAAGCATCAACGGTAATCAAACATTTTTTCCATTGTGGTTTGGTCCTAACGTTCACGCTCAACATCAAATCGTATCGTTAGTTCACGTAAAAAATGCTCATTTCATCGTCAAGTTAGATGGAGATTTTCCGATTCCCACGCCGAATGCACTTTGGAATTTGCACCGAAATGATTATGCAGCAAAATGGGAAAATATATATAGTGATCGTATTGAACGATTTAAGAAAATAATGGCTACTAATAGATCTAGATTTCCATAATACGTCACGAACCACGGATGATGTTTGTTAGTTTTAATTAATTTTTAATTAAATATAATTAATTTTATTTGTCATTTTAATTATTTTAAATTAAATTTACTTAATTATAATTAATATTTTTATTAGTTTTAATTAATTATTAATTAAATTTAATTAATTTTAATTAAAAATTAATTAAAACGCCACGTATAGAACTATACATGGCGTATAGAATTGAATAAGAGGGAATTCAAACTTTTCAAATCTGAGATATTTTAAAGGCTATACGCATCGTATAGATCAATATGTGGTGTATAGAATACCAAAAGTTGGTGGCTATACGCCACGGATTGATCTATACGAGGCGTATAGCCATTTGATATACCAAGAAAACGCATCGTATAATGCCAAACGAACCAAAAAACCACACACAAAGCCATACGCGACCCCGCAAGAAAACGCTCGTTCATTTGAATTGTCGTCTCAAAAAAACTTTGTAAAGGTACGTGTCTCAACCCGCGATCATTAATGTTAGGTTTATATTGAATATTAGCGGGTAAAACTGGGTAGATTAGCGATTTTTAGGTTGAAACATAAGAACTATACGCTACGTATAGGGCCATACATGGCGTATAGTTCGTCAGAGGAAGACGATGAAGCCATACGCCACGTATAGATCTATACGTTGCGTATGGCTCAGGTTCTAGGCAACTTGGCCCTGTGAATGGCCTGGTTGCCCACGTATGGCTTAGTTTGCCCGGTAACTGGCCTGCGTATGGCTTGGGGGCCCTGCGTATGGCTTGGTTTACCCGGTAACAGCTTATACGCCACGTATAAAGCTATACGTGGCGTATAGGTTTTTTTTTTAAAAATTTATTATTATTATTATTATTTATTATTTAAAATAAAATATATTATTATTATTTAAAATAAAATATATTATTATTATTATTTATTATTTAAAAAAAAAAAATATATTATTTATATTTATTATTATTTAAATTAAAAAATAATTATTTATTATTTAAAATAAAAACAATATATTATCATTATTTATTTTTATTATTTAAAATAAAAACAATATATTAATATTTTGTTTATTATTTAAAATAAAAACAATTAATTATTTATTATTATTTAAAATAAAAAATTAAAAACAGTTAATTATTATCAGATATGGCGGATCATGATAATGATATTCAGATGGAGCAGCTATACGATCTTTCGCACTACCATTATCTGGATTTTCCGGCTGATTCGGAGGCGTATGCCCGGTGCCAGAAGCTCCGGGAGGTGCGGTTGGGCCCAGGGATGGCGGTGGATTGGGGGCTCCCCGAGGAGGTACAAGAGGCCGAGCGAGCTTGGGCCATCATCGGCCAGGACACGCCATGGTCGCGTCTTTTTGATCTTTCGTTCGCGGAGACCTACCGAGAGGTGGTAGTCGAGTTTCTTTCGACGTTCATCTACTCAGAGGCTGGGCTGGCGCCTCTTCCCGGGGAGGCGCCGGATATGGATCCGGATCATATTTCATTTTCTATTTTTGGGGTCGTTTACCGTCAGACCCTCCGTCAGTGGGCCGTCACGACGGGCTTGTACTACCAGCCGGAGACGGTCACGCCACTTTTCACCGAGGCGGTGACGGAGGTGGACAAGGAAGAACTCTTTGTTTTTTGGGGCTTGATTTCAGATAGTTCTTGGTTGGGTACCAAGGGGAGGGTCTCGGATATTAGAGACCCTTTGTATAGATATCTGCACCGGCTTATTTAGACGTCGATCGCACCGCGTCTGAAAAGCCGTGAGTGGTGCACTGATAGAGACCTTTTTCTTTCTTTATTGCCTGCTTACTGGGAGGCGGTGCGACCTATCCACGTGCATGGCACTTTAATTTGCATCTGCCTATATGCGACAGAAGCGCGGGCTTTTGTATGGCGGTGCTTTCATCACGCAGATCATGCGGTCGGTTACACCATTTGACGTCCATGAGCCTGCGATGTTACCATCCATTCCCCCTATCCGATTAGACCGTCGCACGGCTAGCGGCATTCGCATCACGCACCAATTCCCGCAGGGACTTCGGTTCGTAGGGGCCGTCCAGGACCAGATTTGGGTCCCGGTGCCGTTGCCGCATATGCCTGGACAGGGGGGCCCTCCTGTGCCTCATCCGCTACAGGGTGTGGCGATGTAGGACGGGCCGCCGCACGTCCCATCCACGACCATCCGCCACAGCATCCCCGACACGTACGTCGGTCTGTTAGGCTGGAGAGGGCTACCCATGCATTGCTTGATGGCCTTGTTGCTGACTCACGGTGACAGGGTCGTCAACTCGATCGCATGGAGGACCTGATGATGTGGGCGGTTGAACAACTCGTGGATTTGTCACGAGCCGCCGGCATCGAGCCACGACCACTACCACCGCCACATCATTATCTGGACGACCCCGTTCAGGATGAGTGCGGAGCGGGTCAGGGTGACGGCGGAGCCGGTTAGGTTTAGTTCTTTTATTTGTACTTTGTTTCTTTCGTTGTTATGTATGTAAAACATTTTGATGTATATATTTAATTTTTTGTTTGGTTTGGAATGTTTAATATTTTGTTTGATTATAATGTTTAATATTTTGTTTGGTTTGTAATATTTAATATTTTGTTTGATTGTAATGTTTAATATTTTGTTTGGTTTGTAATGTTTAATATTTTGTTTGGTTATACTTTAAAAATATAATAAATGTTTAAAAAAAATATAAAATATATAAAATTTATAAATAGATAACAAACTTATATTAACAAAATTATATAAATAAAAATAAAAATAAACAAAATATAAAATATATATATATATATATATATAATTAAATAAAAAATACATATACGTGGCGTATAGGTCAATACGCCACGTATAGGATTCATAAACTCCCAAATCTTCCAACTTTTGAAGCAAAAATATAACTCTTGCCTCATACGTTGCGTATAGATCAATACGCCACGTATTGGACCAGCCGCCAAACAGAGAATGACACGTGTCATCCTGTTGTCAGTGACTGAACTCTATACGCCCTCGTATTGCCTTATACGAGGGCGTATAGTGTGGCGGCGGGTCCAATTAGCAATATTCCGTGTGTGGTTAGAATCACCCTTTATAAAAAAAAGTTGGTGAGTAAATAAGTTTTCTAATAAAATCTGAGTAAATAAGTAGATTAGTAGTTTTGAGATGACATAATTTTATTAGACAGTTTGATGAGTAAATGAGTAATGGGGTAAATGACCCCGACACCCTTAAAGCACCTTGTGGGGTAGTTATGTTGAAGACACGAGTTAATTATTTTCTTTAGATTCCTCCAATTTGAGTGGACCTGAGTGACCCATGTACCAAGCTCTGCTTCCCATCAGACCACCTACGACCTATGCCCTTTGACCTGATAAATATTCCAACAACATAACTTTGAATTCATAGATGTCACACTTTATATTCATACTGATTTATTTTAAAACCTCTGGCGATGAAGATTCAACCTGTCCACGCAGGTTCGAATTCAAGCCGAACCGGGTTTTAGTTCGGAGTGCGTTACGTTAGCGGGGTTTGGCCGTGTAGCGGCGCAACTGCTGTCAAGTGGCAGCAGGCTCCATGGTTTCCCGGTGAAAGCTTAGACTCTCGTTCTGAACCCGCGGGCCCGGTTCAGACAACGTAGTGGTCAGGTTGAGGGGTAACGGGTCTCCGACTTGAAGATGCGACTGCCACTTAAAAATGAAAGTCGTCTTTCAAAAAAAAATATTGATTTATTTTAAAGTTAATAAAACATCTTTTGGCTTTTGTCTAATCTGATCCCACGGTGTAGGCATTGACTTAAAACAAACCATTGTTCTTTTAAATTACAACTTTTGTTTTTTACGGTTTTTAAAATTATGGAATGATTTTTTTAAAACATTTTTACTTTCTCTTACTTTTTTTATTTGAAAAGTTCTTTCATTTCTTGTACGTTTGACTAACTGAAGTTAAATATTTATATTAACTCAAATGTATTATTGTTTTTTAGCCCTAAATGACAATTCTTGTAATGTAAAAGTTTACTTTAATTTTTTCTTTTATTTCTTTTTCTTTAATTCTTCATTTATTCTTTTTTGTCACTTTTATTTTTATTTTATAGATTTTATTTTAAATTTTATTAATTAGTTAACCAACTTATTTATTTTATAAAGTATTTATGTTTAATTTATTTATCTTCGTTTGTTTGAATAAGTAATATACTTTTCTCACTTTTAATTTAAAGATTTTTTTAAAAATTTATTAATTAATTAAGCAACTTATTTGTTTTATAAAAATAGATTTTTTTTAATTTTTTTATAATTTATTTATTTTCTTTTTTTATTAAGCTATTTACTTTTATCATTTTATAATTATTATATTTTTATACTATTTATTATATACTAGAGAGTTAGTAAGAGTTTAAAATTTGTTTTATATTCATATGCTCAATCTTGTAATTTTATTAATTAATCAACCAACTTATTTATTTTGTAAAGATATATATTTTTTATTTAATTTTATTTATTTTCGTTTCTTTAGAATTTTATTATTTGTTCGTGTTCGGTAGTTTGTTTGGTTAAAGTTAAACGAACGAAACAAATATTTTCAGTTTGTACTTGGTCAGTTCATTTAAAAGTCTATGAATACCGACTTAATCGTCACAGGATTGTCTCTAGAAGACTAGAACCCCTTCTAACGGATTTATTTTACGTGACAGTTTTAGGTAAAACCAAAGAAAGGTTAGTGCCGGTTTGAACGGCCCCAATGCCCGACCTTGACAACCGAAAACCAACGTTTCACCCGTTTGGTTCACTCTTTAATTTGAGACTTAATTATATGTAATCAATATACATAATACATTTACATCGAACCAAATTATCCTGTTTCACTAATTAAAATTTTTTTAGTTAAAACTTATTGGGTTAAAAATAGGCTATAGAACCAACGAGTATCCATTGAACATTTGCTCGACTGAAAACAAAGTCTCAAGTGAGTGTATGATTACAAAATAAACTTTATACTCATACTAAATCTCTAATATATAAAAAACAATATAAAGAAATACAATAATTATAAAATGATAAAAGTAAATAGCTTAATTAAAAAGGAATATAAATAAATTATAAAAATATAAAAAAATGTTTTTATAAAATAAATAAGTTGCTTAATTGTATAATAAAATTTTAAAGAAACACTATAAATAAAAGTGAGAAAAGTATATTACTTATTCAAACAAATGAAAATAAATAAATAAATAAATAAAAATATATATATAAATAGAGGGTGAGGTTCAAATGCTAACCAATATTTATGTGATAACCATGATAACCACTCTCAAACATAGTGTTACGTATATGTAACAATTATCATTATGTTAATGTTACATATGTGTAAACATTATGTGTCACGTATATGCAACATTATTTGGTACGTATACGTAAGACTCATCATTTCTGTATTTACAATCAAAATATTTATTTAAGATACTTAAATACTATTTTAATAATTAAAAGAAAAAATAATTTATAAACTATGTGATTGTTTTATAATGGTTAGCACTGTTATCACATAAAAAATTGGTTACTATTTGAACCCTTCCCTATATAAATATATATATATATATATATATGAAAATGATCCTATGTAAACCTTTTTTTATTATGTAAACCAAAAAAACTAATTTTTAACCATTCATTTAGTTTAATAATATTATATTTAGTGGTTCAAGTTAGATATGATTTTTTTGAAATAAATAAGTGGCTAAAAATGGTTGAAGGGTGTAAATATAATTTGATTTTTTTTCTCTCTATTTATAACCACATATTAAATTATTATTAAGATATACAAACTTAATTCATTATTTATTTAAAATTATAAAATTGTTACCTATTTAAAATTTTATTTATTATAAACTTAAAACTATTTAAAATTTTATTTATTGTAAAATATAAAATAATATTTTATTTAAGATATTCAGAAATAGTAAATATAATTTAAAATTTCATATACTAAATGTACAAGTAATGGATAACGATTTCGTGCCGGTACCGTAACGAAACGAAACGATAATGGCGTCATTATTATAGGAACCAATAACGGTATTTTTTTTCTAGAGATTTAAAACATTTGCCAATATTCATTTGGGCATGTAACAACTTTATTTTTTTTGTTTCTCTCTTTATTTTGCTATGCGGGTGCCTGTTCCGTGTCAGTACCGTAACGAAACGAACCGATACTAACCAAATTCTCGGCGCGTAACGCGGAAGAATACCCTAGCTAATTATTAAATTCGTCGCTATATATAAAATTAAGTAACTAAATATGTGGCTAAACATAAAATTAAACAATAAGTTTTTAATATCCATTGTTAACAAAAAAAATTTATATTCTTCTGTTGATATTTAACCAAAAAACTTAAAGATAAATTAGTGCATATGTCGTTAGTTTATTTTAATAATTAAACATATTGCTACTTCATTGACATATTTAAAAACAAAAAAAAATAGTTATATTTGTCGTTAAATATTAAATTAAAAAATTCAAAGACAAATTATTACATATGTAGCTAATTTTTTTAATAAAAAAAAATTATTTTCATTTCAAAACCCCAATCTTTTGATGTATAGTTTTTTTTATTTCAAGCGAAATCGTTGTTTAATAATAATAAATAAAATGAGTTATTTGTATGTGTTGCACACACCAACACTTATGTATTTATACTTGAGCAAAAAGTTTGTTTGTCTTTTAACCCTTAATTCACATGTATTCGAATATTCTAAACATTTATATGCAAAGTTTATATGAATATTTTGATCTTTGATGCATATACGTAAGTAAATTGTATTAATTTTATAATTTTTTTGGTAAGAAGTATGATATGAAAACTGGTTGCGTATTTTGTAACCTGTTACTAGCTATTACGTATATGTAACAAGATATTACATATATGTTATAAGATATTACCTATATGTAATATGATATTACATATATGTAATAGCATGATATTACATGTATGTAATATGATAATACATGTAATTGTTTATATTTCGATATATGTAATTTTTACATATTAGATAGTATGAACAAAACATTGTACAAAAAGTTATTAATATTCTAAATTATATGGGGAATATTTAAAAAAAAATGAAGCATATTGAACAATGAAATTTATGTTTATACTACATATATGAAATTGTTCCTTACATGTATGTAATAACGTTAAAAAAATTAAAAATTTATATAGCAAGACTATACTCGAATTAAAGATAAAAAGACAGTCTATTTAGTGATGTAATTTTTATAAAAAAATTAACATTATATAAAAAGTTATTAATATTCAAAAAATAAGTGGGAAACTTGGTTAGACGGAATCTTTAAATAATAAAAAATAGTGGGAATGTTAAAGTTACCAAAATACCCTTTTAATAAAAGAAAATGATTATTAGGTGTCATTTTTTTATTGAGTTTATTGGTTTACACATAAAAATGTGGTTTACAATTGATCCATACCATATATATATATATAGGGGAAGGTTTCAGAGAAAAACACATAGTTAGGCGAAAACCACTAAAAAAATTAACTTTAACCAATAATATAATAATATTTATTTTTTATTATTTTATAAGAGTATCAATATAATATTACACATTTTTACAAAAAAAAGCATTTAAATATTGGCTTACGTATACATAACTGTAACATCCCAAATAATAGAAAGTAAATAAAAAGGAAAAGAACAAGTGGGCTTGGCCCAGATTTCGACCCATGGGCCGATATTAGAAGGAAACCCTTCTACATCTGCACACAGCCTCTCCCCATCCTCTCATTTGCGCAAGACTAGAAAGAGAAAGAGAGAGCTCAGTCTAGAGAGAGAAAGATTGGGATCAAGCTCAAAGTCTCGAAGATTTGTTGCTCACTACCTCTGGAGCATAAAGAAACAGGAAAGAAGCAGTAACAGGTAATCGCTATACCTAAATCTGAGTTTTTGTAACTTTCGGGTTAAAGGGTAAAAATCGAGTGAAGAGGTAGATTTTACGTGTGAAACTTGAAACAAACCACATATTTGGGTTCATGGGAAGTAAAGGAACGTTTCGAACGTAAAAAGTTCAAAGCTTGATCGATTAGAATAAATGGTCAGATCTAGGGTTTCTGTTTGGGGAAGATGACTGAGTCATCGAAACTACATAGTTTCGATAGACAAAGTATGACTCGAAACTACCGAGTTTCGATTGTAGCAGACCCATCGAAACTACATAGTTTCGATACAGACCCTAAACTTAAACTACTAAGATTTTACACAAGTCACCACTCGAAACTACATAGTTTCGATAGGCAAAGTATGACTCGAAACTACATAGTTTCGATAGACAGAGTACCACTCGAAACTACATAGTTTCGATAGACAAAAGTATAACTCGAAACTACATAGTTTCGATAGACAAAGTATGACTCGAAACTACATAGTTTCGATAGGCAAAGTATGACTCGAAACTACCTAGTTTCGATAGAAAGGGTATGACTCGAAACTACGGGGTTTATACTTAGTAATGTCTAGTGTCATTTAGGAGCAATACCTTATGCATATAACTTTATTATACAGATCGTGAGTAACCCTAGTGACGCTCAGTGACCAATTGAGAGCATTTCTGAGACCACCCATCAGGTGAGTTCAAGATCCCTATTTTACTGTTTTAGGGTGGTGTGCATACTCAAGAATTAGACGTTTATAAATAAATGTATATTATTTAATTAAACGTTTTGTAAGAAAGAAAGATAACGGTTGTTAAACCGAATGTTTTGACAGGAAGAAAGATAACGGTTGTTAAACCGAACGTTTTGAAAGAAAGAAAGAAAGAAGAATGGTTTATTTAACTATATGTTTTATAAACAAGAGAAAGAGAAGAAAGAATGGGTTATTTAACTATATGATTTATAAACAAGAGAAAGAGAAGAAAGAATGGTTTACTTAACTATATGTTTTATAAACGAAGAGAAGAATAATAAGTCAAATACATTGTCTAATCTGTAAGAGTATGCTTATACGACGAAAGACTTGGAGTAGTAGCGTAGTCCTAGAGGCTAGTGCTACTCTAAGCATAGTAGCAAGTCTTGAGGTAGTAGTATAGTCCTTGAGACTAGTGCTACCCGAAGCCGATGCTGCGTCATGGACAAGTCCATGATGTACCATGAGAGAAATCGGGACAGTGCTCGGCAGGGCATTGTAACGAGGATGTTGCAACTGGTTAAGATGAGTAACGACGGTTACTCTAGCGGCGACGGTCGCTAAGAAAGAATGAAGAAGCCCGCTTGGGGGCACAGAAAGTCGGTTATCGGCCTTTGGACGTTGAGCCTTAGGGAACAATAACCGCGAGAAAGAGTTCCTTCGGGAAGTAAGAACGAAGAAGCCCGCTCGGGGGCACAGAACAGATTGTAGACATTAATGTATGACTTAAAGAAAAGAGTACAAAGTAAATACGTATGAATATAGAAGAAGAAAGAAAGATTTTTATACGTATGTATTTTAAAGAAGGAAGACATATTTTAATGTGTATGTATTTAAAGAATAAAGAAAGATTTCATTGTATTACGTGTATAATATAATACGTATATTTAAAAGGGAAAATCCTTTTTATATATATATAAAGCTAAAGAAAACTTGAACTCACCAGCGTTAGCTGACTATTTTAGTATGCACATCAGGTAGCAAAGGAAAGGAAAAGAAATGATGGTTTCGAGGGCTTAGGAGTGAATGGCTGGATGGCTGCTGCTGATGAAGACTGACATCCCCATTTGCTAGTTTTAGATTGTTGAACTATGTTTAAATTTTAAGTTTTAATTGACTCTGAATTTTGTAAAGACTTCCGCTGTTGGTTTAATGTTTGATTCAAAGTTTAAGAACTATGTATATGCAATGTTTGCCAACTGTGAGAGGTACCCGGTTTGGGTCCTTTCAAGTTGGTATCAGAGCCATAGTTTGAGAGATTCGGACATTCGCCAAAATGTCTGAACTTGAACTGAGAATGGGACAGAAGAATGGGATGTCAGTCAGAACAGCCAAGCCACGAAAGGAGAACAGTAAGGCCTTAGTAATTAGTGACTGTAGAAACAGTAAACAGTAAAGGGCCTTAGAATAGTAAGGTAGTCCATGTCCTAGTTTAGAAACATAGACACCAAATACCTTAGAATAGAAAGTAGAGCGAAGGTGCCTTGATGTAGAAACTCTGGACTTGAGTACAAACGTCACTCTGACGGGGAATGTTCAGAACCCAGGAAGTAAAGTAAATTAGTAATTTCATACCGGTCTCTGTAATTAGTAATTTACATTACTCAAGGTGTTCTAAATAATTACCTATCAGGATAACATGAGTATCTCCTTGTTCGCAGTGAGAAAACGTCATGGCTGGAAGGAAAGGTGCAAAGGGGGGAGCCGGTACGGGACGTAGGGGCAGGCCCCGTGTCAACCGGGTTGAAATAGAAGAAAGTGAACCCTCTGTTCATGGGTCGGTGTCGATCCATACTACTAATGAGGATGCTCCGAGTAACCCCGGAGCACAGGATGAAGAAGGCTTAGTTTTGGAGCCAATTGTCAGGAGAGCGATAGCCGACGAAGTGGCTGCAGTTCTGAAGAATACTCTACCTGCAGCACTCGCTGAAACCCTGAAGACTGTGGAAGGGGAGAGAGAAAGGGGCTTACGGGCCGAAGATAGAAATATGATCGAACCTGAGTCTGAAGGTGAGGACTCTGACTATGAAGAGAAACGCGGATGCGACTACAAGTCCTTTCGAAATTGTGATCCGCCAACTTTTGATGGGAAGAAAGATGCTATTGCCGCATACTACTGGATTGACCGCATGACTGCAGTCATTAAGATGAGTGAATGCCGTGCTGACCAAGCGGTAGGGTTTGCCGCTCATTCTTTCGCCTTCGAGGCACTGAGCTGGTGGGAGAATGTGAAGAAAGCTAAGTCTGAAAGGGATATTGATAGAATGAAGTGGGAAGATCTAAAAACACTGGTTATTCAGAAGTTCTGTCCCCAAAATGAGATTGATAAGATGGAAGAAGCCTTCGTGGAACTCAGGGCTGGTAGCCTGACTCATCGACAGTTCACCTCCAGGTTTAATGAGTTAACTCAGCTGGTTCCCCACTTGGTGAACACAGAAGAAAGAAGGATCAAATGCTATATCCAGAAGCTACCTCCAAGAGTTCGCACAATCATTAATGCCAACACCCCTGGAGACTTTGACTCGGTGGTGGCTATGAGTGGAAAGATTTTTGATGATGTGGCCGCAGAAGGCGTAACCCCCGCTGAAACTCAAAAGAAATGGTCTAACGCCACTAAGCGCTCGGGCGGGGATTGGTCTGCCTCAAAAAGTAAGAAGCCAAGACCGGAGGAAAGGGTCAACTGTAGCAAATGTGATAGGCCACATCTTGGGGAGTGCAAGTATGGGTTGAACATATGTTACCGTTGTGGCAAGACCGGGCACATCTCTCGTGAATGTCCCAACGCTCCCGGTTCTGCAAACAATAGAAAGTGCCACAACTGTGGTGGATCAGGACATTTCTCCAAGGATTGCCGTAAACCAAGAACAACAAACAATGAGAAGGCAAAGGAGGCTGAGAAAGGGGGAGCAAGAACCAGAGCCTATGCCCTGACACAGGAGGAAGCAAGGGGAGATCCCAACGTGGTGTCAGGTACGTTCATCCTTGGCCACACCTTTGTTTCTGTTCTGCTTGATTCAGGTGCTAGTAAAAGTTTTATATCCTCCTCGTTCTGTAAAAGACTGAAATACAAAACTTCCAAGATAGAAAGAGCCTTTAATGTTGAGACTGCAGTGGGTAGAAACACTAAAGTGGTAGAGTTGGTAGACGATCTTACCATAAAGATAGAGGGCCATAGATTTCCGGTTAGATTATTCGTTATAGCCTTAGGAGGATTCGATGTAGTACTGGGAATGGATTGGTTATCTGCCAATGAAGCTCGGATTGTGTGTAAACGAAAAGTGATTCAGCTCAACGCTCCTGACGACAGCGAGGTCGTAATTTATGGGGAACGAGACATTCCGTTGACTAATGTAATCTCACAAATGAAAGCAGAAAAGTATATGAGGCGAGGGTGTGAGGCCTACTTGGCGTACGTGATCGATAAAGACGTAAAAGTAAAAGAGTTAAGCGAAGTACCCGTGGTGTGCCATTATCCGGAAGTGTTCCCTGAGGAACTGCCCGGATTGCCGCCTGATCGGGAGACAGAATTCCAAATAGATTTAATGCCAGGTGCCCAGCCCGTTGCCAAAGCACCTTACCGGCTAGCGCCACTTGAGATGAAAGAGCTGATGACCCAACTGGAAGAACTTTTGGAAAAGGGATTTATCAGACCGAGCATTTCACCATGGGGTGCTCCGGTGCTGTTTGTCAAGAAGAAAGATGGTGCCATGAGAATGTGCATCGACTACAGAGAATTGAACAAAAGAACTGTGAAGAATAAGTACCCACTACCCAGAATCGACGATCTATTCGACCAATTACAGGGCGCCAAATGGTTCTCAAAGATCGACCTGCGGTCAGGTTATCATCAACTAAAGGTAAGAGAGGAAGACATACCTAAAACCGCATTCCGAACGCGATATGGACACTACGAGTTCCGAGTGATGTCCTTTGGGCTTACAAATGCTCCCGCAGCCTTCATGGATATGATGAACAGAGTGTGTCGACCAATGTTAGACCGGTCAGTGATAGTCTTCATCGACGATATACTCGTATATTCTAAGAGCAAGGGTGATCATGCATGTCACCTGCGAGAAGTTCTAGACACATTAAAGACAGAGAAGCTTTATGCTAAGTTCACGAAATGCGCGTTCTGGCTAAAGGAAGTCCAATTCTTAGGTCATGTGATTAACGCTGAAGGCATCATGGTAGACCCAGCAAAGATTGATGCAGTGTGGAATTGGGAAATTCCGAAAACACCAACGGATGTACGAAGTTTTCTAGGTTTGGCAGGCTACTACCGGAGGTTTATACAAGACTTCTCTAAGATAGCCTCACCTCTAACCAAATTGACTCGTAAGGACGTAAAATATGAATGGGGCCAGGCCCAAACCACTGCCTTCGAAGAATTAAAGAAGAGATTAACCCGAGCACCGGTGCTGACCCTACCCGATGGTAACGAGGACCTAGTGGTGTATTCTGACGCCTCAGGCCAGGGGTTAGGCTGTGTGCTTATGCAACGAGGAAAGGTGATTGCGTATGCATCACGACAATTAAAGACTCACGAAGTCAACTACCCGACTCACGACCTTGAACTCGCGGCCGTTGTCTTTGCCTTAAAGATTTGGAGACATTACCTCTATGGAGTCAGATGCACCATCTACTCCGACCACAAAAGCTTGAAGTATTTCTTCGAACAAAAAGAGTTGAACATGAGGCAGCGGCGATGGTTAGAATTATTAAAAGACTACGACTGTGAAATCCTTTACCACCCCGGAAAGGCGAATGTGGTGGCCGACGCCTTGAGTCGAAAGGAGGCGACAACTCCTATCGAAGTGAAATCCTATCAACTAATCGTGACTCCAGATCTTATGACAGAAATAGAACGTGCCCAAGATGAAGCCTTGAAAGAGGAAAATGTCAAGAGGGAAAGGATAGTGGGTCAGCAAGAAAAGTTAGAAACCAATGCTTATGGGGTACGAACTCGGTTCGGGAGGATGTGGATACCCAAGGGTGGCGAACTTAGAGTCAAAATCCTTGACGAGGCTCACAAGTCTCGTTACTCTATCCATCCCGGAACTAACAAGATGTACCATGATTTGAAGAAGGAATACTGGTGGCCCGGCATGAAAAATGATGTAACCGATTATGTGAGCAAATGCCTAACTTGCTCTCAAGTGAAGGCCGAACACCAGAAGCCGTGCGGAAAGATGCAACCACTATTCATTCCTGAATGGAAGTGGGAACACATTACCATGGATTTCATAACCAAGCTACCGCGTACAGCTAAGGGACATGATACTATATGGGTAATTGTGGATAGACTGACGAAGAGTGCTCACTTCTTGCCCATGCGTGAGAGTTACTCGTCAGAAAAACTAGCAGAACTATTCATTAACGAGATCGTGGCCAGACACGGTATGCCATTGTCAATTGTGTCAGACCGGGACACGAGATTCACATCAAGGTTCTGGAGGCAATTCCATGAGGGAATGGGTACGAGACTTAATATCAGTACAGCTTACCACCCGCAAACCGATGGCCAGTCCGAAAGGACTATCCAAACTCTAGAGGACATGCTGCGGGCATGTATCATTGACTTTGGAGGTAGTTGGGATAGTCACTTACCACTGGCGGAGTTTTCTTACAACAACAATTACCATGTGACCATTGGAATGCCGCCTTATGAGATGTTATATGGAAGGAAGTGTAGAACGCCCGTATGTTGGGGCGAAATTGGGCAGAAAGATTTCGCAAGCCTTGACGTAGTCAAAGCAACTTCTGAGAAGTTTGACCAAATCAAAGCGCGAATGAAAGCCGCTAAGGATAGGCAAAAGTCTTACGCTGATAAGAGAAGGAGAGACCTTGAATTCCAGGTTGGAGATAAAGTACTATTGAAGGTGTCTCCGTGGAAGGGAATAATTCGATTCCGAAAAAGAGGGAAACTAAGTCCGAGGTTTGTCGGACCATTTAAGATTGTGGCACGAGTTGGAAAGGTGGCTTATCGACTAGAACTGCCTGAAAAATTGAGTGGAATCCACCCTACTTTTCACGTTTCGCAATTGCGAAAGTGCCTAGCTGACGAATCGGCACAAGTGTCACTCGATGACATCGAAGTAGACAATAAGCTTAACTATATTGAGGAGCCCACAGCAATCCTAGACAGAAAAGAGAAGCGACTACGCAATAAAGTTATCCCGCTAGTCAAAGTTCAATGGAAACATCGAAAAGGATCAGAAGCCACGTGGGAGACGGAGTCGGAAATGAGGGAGTTGTACCCTCAGATGTTTGACCCATGAAAGGTTTCGAGGGCGAAACCTCTAATAAGAAGGGTAGACTTGTAACATCCCAAATAATAGAAAGTAAATAAAAAGGAAAAGAACAAGTGGGCTTGGCCCAGATTTCGGCCCATGGGCCGATATTAGAAGGAAACCCTTCTACATCTGCACACAGCCTCTCCCCATCCTCTCATTTGCGCAAGACTAGAAAGAGAAAGAGAGAGCTCAGTCTAGAGAGAGAAAGATCGGGATCAAGCTCAAAGTCTCGAAGATTTGTTGCTCACTACCTCTGGAGCATAAAGAAACAGGAAAGAAGCAGTAACAGGTAATCGCTATACCTAAATCTGAGTTTTTGTAACTTTCGGGTTAAAGGGTAAAAATCGAGTGAAGAGGTAGATTTTACGTGTGAAACTTGAAACAAACCACATATTTGGGTTCATGGGAAGTAAAGGAACGTTTCGAACGTAAAAAGTTCAAAGCTTGATCGATTAGAATAAATGGTCAGATCTAGGGTTTCTGTTTGGGGAAGATGACTGAGTCATCGAAACTACATAGTTTCGATAGACAAAGTATGACTCGAAACTACCGAGTTTCGATTGTAGCAGACCCATCGAAACTACATAGTTTCGATACAGACCCTAAACTTAAACTACTAAGATTTTACACAAGTCACCACTCGAAACTACATAGTTTCGATAGGCAAAGTATGACTCGAAACTACATAGTTTCGATAGACAGAGTACCACTCGAAACTACATAGTTTCGATAGACAAAAGTATAACTCGAAACTACATAGTTTCGATAGACAAAGTATGACTCGAAACTACATAGTTTCGATAGGCAAAGTATGACTCGAAACTACCTAGTTTCGATAGAAAGGGTATGACTCGAAACTACGGGGTTTATACTTAGTAATGTCTAGTGTCATTTAGGAGCAATACCTTATGCATATAACTTTATTATACAGATCGTGAGTAACCCTAGTGACGCTCAGTGACCAATTGAGAGCATTTCTGAGACCACCCATCAGGTGAGTTCAAGATCCCTATTTTACTGTTTTAGGGTGGTGTGCATACTCAAGAATTAGAC
Source organism: Smallanthus sonchifolius (assembly GCA_023525975.1). Taxonomy (NCBI): domain Eukaryota; kingdom Viridiplantae; phylum Streptophyta; class Magnoliopsida; order Asterales; family Asteraceae; genus Smallanthus; species Smallanthus sonchifolius. Next base: position 21,339,804 of record CM042044.1, on the reverse strand, counting down.
GTTTATAAATAAATGTATATTATTTAATTAAACGTTTTGTAAGAAAGAAAGATAACGGTTGTTAAACCGAATGTTTTGACAGGAAGAAAGATAACGGTTGTTAAACCGAACGTTTTGAAAGAAAGAAAGAAAGAAGAATGGTTTATTTAACTATATGTTTTATAAACAAGAGAAAGAGAAGAAAGAATGGGTTATTTAACTATATGATTTATAAACAAGAGAAAGAGAAGAAAGAATGGTTTACTTAACTATATGTTTTATAAACGAAGAGAAGAATAATAAGTCAAATACATTGTCTAATCTGTAAGAGTATGCTTATACGACGAAAGACTTGGAGTAGTAGCGTAGTCCTAGAGGCTAGTGCTACTCTAAGCATAGTAGCAAGTCTTGAGGTAGTAGTATAGTCCTTGAGACTAGTGCTACCCGAAGCCGATGCTGCGTCATGGACAAGTCCATGATGTACCATGAGAGAAATCGGGACAGTGCTCGGCAGGGCATTGTAACGAGGATGTTGCAACTGGTTAAGATGAGTAACGACGGTTATTCTAGCGGCGACGGTCGCTAAGAAAGAATGAAGAAGCCCGCTTGGGGGCACAGAAAGTCGGTTATCGGCCTTTGGACGTTGAGCCTTAGGGAACAATAACCGCGAGAAAGAGTTCCTTCGGGAAGTAAGAACGAAGAAGCCCGCTCGGGGGCACAGAACAGATTGTAGACATTAATGTATGACTTAAAGAAAAGAGTACAAAGTAAATACGTATGAATATAGAAGAAGAAAGAAAGATTTTTATACGTATGTATTTTAAAGAAGGAAGACATATTTTAATGTGTATGTATTTAAAGAATAAAGAAAGATTTCATTGTATTACGTGTATAATATAATACGTATATTTAAAAGGGAAAATCCTTTTTATATATATATAAAGCTAAAGAAAACTTGAACTCACCAGCGTTAGCTGACTATTTTAGTATGCACATCAGGTAGCAAAGGAAAGGAAAAGAAATGATGGTTTCGAGGGATTAGGAGTGAATGGCTGGATGGCTGCTGCTGATGAAGACTGACATCCCCATTTGCTAGTTTTAGATTGTTGAACTATGTTTAAATTTTAAGTTTTAATTGACTCTGAATTTTGTAAAGACTTCCGCTGTTGGTTTAATGTTTGATTCAAAGTTTAAGAACTATGTATATGCAATGTTTGCCAACTGTGAGAGGTACCCGGTTTGGGTCCTTTCAATAACCCATAGTGTTACGTATACGTAAACAGAAAACAAAAAAATTGCGGTTACGTATACGTAAGCCATAGTATTACACATTGTTTTCGTCTAACTTTGTGGTTTTCTCTTGATCCCTCCCCTATATATATATTATATATATATATAATAAATAAGTTGGTTAATTTGTTAATAAAATTTTAAAATAAAATCTATAAAATAAAAGTGATAAAAAGAATAAATGAAGAATAAAATAAAAGGAAAGAAAAAAAAAATAAAGTAAACTTTACATTACAAGAATTGTCCTTTATGACTAAAAGACAACAATGCTCTTGACTTAACATAAATATTTAACTCCAGTTAGTTAAAAGGAAAAGAAATGAAAGAACTTTTCAAATAAAGGACACTGAGTGAAAGTAAAAGTTTTAAATGACTCATTACATAAGTTTAAAAAACATAAAGGACAAAAAATATAATTTAATTTTTTAAAAATAGATGCATATTTTAGAGAAAATGGTGACAAGCACAATGACCGCTTTTATCTTGACCTAGAAATGCATATTCATATTTTTTTTGTGTTGAGAACCAAGTGTAGTAAAATTTGTATTTTATGATATCATACTCATAAGTACATGGACACCTATTTATACACATAGGAGTCAAGCAATAAATGAAACTGAACCTAAGGGAGGTGGGAGTGGTAGTCTCCCAACCAAACTAACGGAACTCAATAGAAAAAATACAACCAATTCAACTGATAGCTAAAGCTAACTAATCACTAATATGCAGGGCCGGTCCCGAGAATCCTCAAAACGTTCTGGGCTCGGGACATGTAAAAAAAAGCGGGCCCTATGATATAAACTCAATTATCATATATAAAAAAAAACATAGTACGGGCTTATGTATATAGATTTTTTAAAAAAAAAAATAGGCTTATGTATACAGATTTTTTTTATTTATTGGTTTTCAGTTCAGATTTATAAACAATTGGGCTTATATATATAGATTTTTTTAGAAAAAAACACATTTCTAAGTGGGTTAATACGATAAATGGATAATACAAGTTAGCTTTTTATTAATATATATAAAAAAATTTAAAAACTACGGGCCTCTTAGGAGAACGGGCCTCGGACGGTCGCCCTCCCCGCCTCCCCTAAGGGCCGCCCCTGCTAATATGTCTCCTCAAGCTAAAGGAGCGCAACGTGTAGTTTGGACTTTAAGCCCGAGCCCAACCCGGCTCGGGTCAACTCGTTTTCATTATTCTCATGATGGATTTCATATATTCCAATGGTAGCAATGTTTGTTCTTCATCGGTACTGAGTTGTATTTTCCGACTGTAGCAATCTTTGTTCTGATTAAAAGGTTGGTAGCAATCTTCGTTCTTCATCGATATTGAGTTGTATTTTTTATAACTTACGTCTTCATTATTCTCATGTTGGATCTCGTATATCCCTAAGTAATCTATGGTACTTTTCATCTAAACAAATTTACACAATTTTCATAATATATATTGTCTAATTTTAGGTTTATAAATAATGACCAACAATTGAATAAATAGTTATGATAGTGGAGTAAGAAATAATGGTCGAATGACTATCAAATAAATTTAGGAGTTCTCAAAAGATAAATAGCTCAAAGAAATTTGAAGTCTAAAAAAATGTAGAAGCAGTAAAATTAAATAAAGAACAAATATTCATACTTAAATATTTAATACGGAAATAAAAATATATATATTAAGGTCACGTGTAATGGTTTAGTAAGGGGTGAGAGGTGAGCGTGTCATGTAGGGTCTCACCCTCACACTCACTAAACATAAGTTACAGTTTTTAGTGAGGGTGAGAGGCGAGTGAACATTTTTTTCATATATTTTTAGTTATTTTCAAACAATTAGAATTAAATATTTTAAACATTTAAGTAATTTATCTTAAATTTTCATTTTCAAATTTGTTGATAGGATATAATTTACGCCAAAAAGTTTTAAATTAAGACTCCAGACCCCACTTTATGTTTTGTCCCAGTAGCGGGGAAGCCAATTTGAAGCCCAATGATAAAGGCGAACTATCGACGTTACACAAATTCGAAGATGGGGAACGATCGTTGGCCTAAAATTCATCCTGAGAGAACGGTCCGTGCAAAAGAAACTTCCGGTAATAATCTCAGAGTATATTTTTCTATTGTTGTATTCTGATTCGAATGATTGAACAGATGTGGTTAACGAGAAGATCCATTCTGCGTTTCGTAATGTGAAATCGTTTCCCTTGTAGAGGATAATCTTTCAGTTTTGGCGACCGGTAAAAACCAGCGGCGGCGCGGAAGTACTTTCATGTTACGGTAACCCGCATGCCCTTTCTCCTGTTAACCATCGTCTCCGAAAATACATGTCACATTCTGTGAGGTATTACTATAGTCTTGTTGATGACGGGAGTGACCCTATGATCATCAGCGGTGCTCCACCCGCATATGCCTTTCCAGAGGTTGTTCTGGATCTTAGGATTCACCAGGGAACTCCATTGGTGGATCTTGCTTTGGAATGTGAATTAACTTGTTTTATGATGCTGCCTGTGTTTTATGGATCCCTGTTGGTGTCATTGAAGTTTCTACAAGATTTCCTCGTCATCTTCTTGTAATATTCAACGAGTTGATTAAAGTTATGTATCTGATTACAGCCAGGGCCCCGAGAATTGCCCCTTAATATATAACAAAATCAGTAATAGGACGAGGCTATTGTTTTAGTTGTTATATTAAATTCAACATTTTAAAATTATTATAAACTATTGATTTTTATATATTATTCGTTTATCTATATGTAATAAGTTATCGCATAATAAGGCATGAGTTGTTGGAATATCTAATTATCAAACAATTCAAAGTTCAAGGAAGCAACAACTCAATAAGTAAGTTCAAACAATAAATATCTAGTTACAGTTATTGATAAATGGTTTTATATTTGCATACAGAGAGTGGATTTGAGTATCAGTCTTCCAAACACACTTTCACGTCCGTGCGCGGTAAATAAATAGTGTTTTTGGTCAAATGATTTCTAGTTTAAATACTCTGAAACATGCTATAACAGGTGATTGGAGACTTGCCCAAAGTGAAATTGGAAAGGCATTACGAGTGGCTTTTGCATCACATGCCATAACTCATGGTCAAGTTTGGATCTGTTATTGTGGTCGTCCATGGAGACGAAAGTTATTAGGCAGAATGGAGTCTTATAGTGATTTTTCACCTGGTGATCGTCTGTCTTCTGTTAAGCTTTTTTTTTTATCATGATCTTCATTGCCTTCCTTGGGAAAAGGGGCAGGGGAAGACACTTGAAACTCTTCAACCACATCTATAAGTTGAGTGATAATAGGGGGTTATTGGCTGTACTCTCTGCCAATACCAAATGTACTTGTTTTGTGATATGCTTGAGGAGCTCTCACACGGAAAATCTTGACTACGCGTTTGAGTTCCCAAAGCTGTAACCATTTGGCCTTGATGGAGGCTATGTTATTGACACTAAGGGAGCATTTGCCAAGTTTCAAGTATGCTTCGAGGGCACAACTTGGTGATGAAGTTGTAGATGTTGAGAATTCTTCTTTAGGGAGTGGAAGCACACATGTCAAGATTTTCCCAGGAAACAAATCATCAGACAAAAAGGGTGTGAAGAGAAACTCAAGTGCATCTGGGGGTATGAAGACAGCCACTGAGGGTCAAAGTGAGTTGACCAACATCAGCAATCCAGAAGGTGAGGAGGATGATGACGATCTAATAATATTTGGGGTTTATAAAGTTGATTACTGTTTATTCTTCCTCCCAAGCTCATCTACATTCGAAAATTTTATGGAGAAAATTAACCAAGAGTTTGAGTTGAATCCAGCTGGGACCTACATGATCGAGTACCAAGTTCTTCCCGGAGAATGGTATAGTCTAATGGATGGCACATGCTTAAAGAGCTGCGTTTCATCATATCGGGCATCAGAGAACATTGATCACATTAAGTTACGTGTGGTGGCGCTGGAGAAGTAATAGTTAATTATCATTGTGTTGGAAAGAACATCTTCATGTTTTTAAGATATTGAATCCTGCAAGATGCAGTTTTGTTGCAAGTGTTTTGATGGTGGCAGAAAGCTAACCTAGGTATGTTTGACGCTTGAAAATGACTTTACGATGTATCTATACTATATAATAAATAAAGGTTTTTGTGTGCCACGTGTCGCTACCATATTAAATCTCATCATTCTTTTCCCGTCTCTCTCTCTTATTAAATACACTCATATCTTTTAATAAATTATTAATCTATACTATATAATAAATAAATTTTTTTCCATGTCACGTGTCGTCTCCATATTCATTTTCAACATTTTTCCCGTCTCTCTCTCTTATTAAATGCACATCCATCTTTTAATAATAATAATAATATATATTTAAAGAAAATATTAGTTATACTAATAAAACAAATTTATTTTAAATTATCTCTTATTATAAGAAACTTTTAAATCTAATTATGTAACTTTTATTTTCAATCAAATAATAAATGAAAATAAAATTACATTAAATGGTATTTAATATATTTTCAAAACCCAATTATATATTAATTTTTATATATTTTGAATTTTGTTTTCTATCCTTAGTATACTGTAAAGTATACACATAAAGATTTAAGAATTTTATTTATTGATATTTTTCATCCCGTGTATAAAACACGGGATCTAAACTAGTGTATAATATAAAAATGCAACACAATATCCTATCAACTTTTTTTATTAATTAAATGTAAAAGAATAATCCTCCAAATCCAAGTCCTCCAATATCCTAACACAATAACCTACTAGTTCACATTCTTATCTATAATAACAGGGATTTATATAGGCTTGAGTTCACAACACATATAACTACCTGTGTTTTGTTTGTTATTACATAATAAAATGCATTTGCATGCCTATATATCATAATGGATTTGTATACTTGCCCATTTAACATGAATTATGAAACAAGAGGGAAACAATTTGGATTGTCCCGTTTTAGTTTGACAAGAATTTGGGGGCTCAACTTTATTATACAACACTAAATTGTTGCGATAACTAAAATAACAACTCTAAACCATCTAATTTTATTTTAAGTTTTTACTTCTTACATGCGTATGTTATGTGTCATTAAATTGATTTGTTCCTTTATAATAGATATTAAGAGTATAAAATTTTCTTTTCAATAAAAATGTAAGACACCTGATTTTAAGACGCTAAGACGCTTGTCTCATACCGGCGGTAAACCACCTTCTGCAAAGACACCTCACAAAGCCCTACAACACTTTGCGTTGTTCTTCTTCATCACGCTCATGGCGATTCAACTGTCCGGCTTTTCATCCTCCATGGCGATTAAACGTCATCTATTGAAAGTGATTGAATGGCAACTGAATATTAATCGCCCCATACGTTCCTCCCCCCCTCCCCGGTTAAGAACTCGGCCATGGAAATAGGGCACAAAGGCCATACTCAATTTCCGTATTATCAGGTGCGGATTTTATAATCATAAAAAATAGTTTTCTTAAAATATTGTTTTGAATTTTTTTCATTTTTTATTAATTTTACCAATTTTCTTTTATAGTATTAGCGTTTTGTAACTTTCTTGCAATCGTTCTTTCTGAATCGATGCCTTCTGAATTGATTTAGAGAATCGCGATAGTCGCCATAAAAAATAGGAGAACGAGTGATCTTTTACGTATTGGATAAAACTAAAAAAATTAGGTTATAAAAAATATATAATGGATAAAAGTATAATGGTCATAAAGTAACAAATTATTTAAATTGGGTATATATGATATTTTTAGTTGGGTATATATCATATTTACCTATGTTTGTAGGGGTATATATGATATTATTCCATGTGGTTATTGTAAATATATGCAAGGAATTGTCTAAGTACAACTGACTAATATAAAAAAGAATAAATTACACGGATGGTCCATGTGGTTTGACCAAATTACGGTTTTCGTCTCTACGTTTAAAAAATTACGGATTTTGTCCAAGAAACTTTCATTTCGTTTCACTGACGGTCCCTAGAGTGGGTGGGAGTTTACTTTTTCTGTTAAGTGACTGTGAAAAGACCAAAATACTCCTCTTTATAAAAATAATAATAAAAACATAAATAAATTAAAATCTCTCTCCACCCCTTTAAAAAGGTAAAACCCTAGACACCATGAACCAGGACTGCCACCACCGTCGCCGCCGTCTTCCTCCACCGGAGAAGGAGGTTTAGCCGGAGAAGGCAATATCAGAGGCTCACCCCACCGAATCCAGAGTGTTAGAATAGTATCACAGAAGATTTCTCACACAACTTTTGATTGAAAAGCCAATGGCTATAAATACAAGAAAGAAATAACGGAAACAAACAAACAATACGTTAAACTAGGAAACTGAAAAGTAAACTACTAATTAACCGGAAATAGCATTAGACTCAGTACAATCACGTGCGCCACTACTCCACCTTCTGGACCAGTCACAGCTTTATTTGAATTCTTTTATTTAACCAACGGTCTATAACCCAACACAGAGATGGTTCTTCTTCCTCGAAAGATCGCCGCCCCTTCCCCCTTTCTTCTTCATATCCAGACCTGTAACCTCTAACCTTCGCCATTTTCCAAATGGATGCCCCCAAGTCACTCCTGATTCTGCAACTCTTAAACCAATCCTAATTCAATACCATTACGAGAGAGAGTGAGAGATGGCCGGCAGATCTGAGTTGAGAGTTTGTTTTTTAGAAATGTTTGTATGACAAGAACAACCCCTTTTTTTCTGGCCATAGTAACAATATCTCTCACTAAATTTTCTAGCCTATTACTGTTGTCGTTGATGCTATATTGATTTCACATCAGTCCAGGGTGGTGGTGCTTTGAAGATGACAATGGGTTGAAGATTTTGATGATCATCGCGTCAGTATGTTGCTATACGATTTTAATGGGGGTTGAATATATTGAAAATATAAACCAAAATATAAGTTTTGGGTTAAAAGTGTAAAAGTGTCGTATGTATTTGTAAGAAGTCTAGGGGCTGTATGTATTTTAGTCAAAGTCCAAACATTTACGTTGTTTAGGAAAGGTCGCGTCTATTGAAATTAGGGTTATATAACACCCTCAAACCGTATGTATGTGTTTGATCGATTATATTCAAATACGAACAAATTAGTGAAAACAGAGAGCAAGTTCATCAAATTCATTATTGTTTTGTTCATCAATTGTTCTTGATTGCCATCAGTGGTATCTAGCAAGCGTTACAAATCCGGGATTAAGAAGATATCGATCATCAGGTTAATCGATCCGAGAAAAAGGAAGGCATCGTTGTTCTTGGGGATAAACCGATTAGGAAGAAGCAAGTTGAAATCCTGTTTGTTTTTAATTCCATCATAGAACCAGTGTTATTCAATCAGGGGAAGAAACCAAAGAGAGCGTACAAGTTTTATTCTCTGTGCAATCAATCAAAGAAGGAGGCGTCGGTTGGGAATACTTCGGAATCATCGATCAACAGGAAGAAGTGAACGACATTTGATTTCTGCAAATTGTCATTTGAAAGCAAGAAAAACAGGGACGATTTTGTGAAGGACAGAAACGAATTTGTTTCTGGATTAATTGTGGTGTCGGTTGTTATTCAAGAAACAATTCGATAGGCAAATCAAGTCAAAAAAGGGGTTGTTTGGATTATTTCAAAAGGAGGCAAAAAAATTTGTTTCTTTGTTGGTTCACTGTAACAGAAGGATATCACAGAAACAAAGCTTGTTTGGATTATTCCAATCAGACCAAAGGAGACAAAAAAAAAGGAAAATTGACCATGTGTTTGACGTATTGGTGATTAGTGTTGGGATCAAAAGAACAGAAGTCTTTGCAAATCAGAATATATTTTGGGTTGAAATACACGACATACAAGTAAGTATTTCATTCTAAATTTCCTTTGCATAATTTCTGTTTTTGAAAATAGCAAGTAGAATCCCTGTTTTAGAAGTTAGAATTCCTGGTTGATTAAACATAGTAAGAAAATTAGCGAGCAAGATACCCGAACCTGTAACGGTTCATTAGCGAGCAAGAAAACCTGAACCTTTACGGTTCATTAGCGAGCAAGAAAACCTGAACCTTTACGGTTCATTAGCGAGCAAGAAAACCCGAACTTTTACGGTTCATAGCGAGCAAGAAAAACCCGAACCTTTACGGTTCATAGCGAGCAAGAATAACCCGAACCTTACAGTTCATTAGCGAGCAAGAAAACCCGAACCTTTACGGTTCATAGCGAGAAAGAAAATCCGAACCCATGTGGTTCACTAGCCGAGCAAGAAAAATCCAAATCCTTGGTGGTTCTTTAGCAAGAAAGAAAAAAATCGAACCCTTATGGTTCACTAGCAAGCAAGAAAAAATATCATCTTTGTCAAAGCAAGCAAGACAGACATATTTTGGTCAAAAGCAAGCAAGTATCTGATTTATCAGAAGCAAGAAATTAGAATCAATTTTTGGTTCTGATTAGCAAGAAAGCAAGGAAATATAACAGGTGTAGATGAAAAGAAAGTAGAAAATGCATCAAGCAGTACAACAGTTCGTGAGCAATGAAACGTTTCACTTCAATGTCCTAAACTGGATAAAATAAATTATACTACTTAGGCATTGTTGATGGAAACAATCGTGAAAGCATATGGTCTTTGGGAAGTGGTCAATGCAAAAGAAGCGGTGGATGAGAAGAAAGAAAACACAACTAAGGCAATGATCTTCCAAATGTTCCTCAGGATGTGTTAATGCAAGTTGCACAGTACTCGACTGCAAAGGAAGTTTGGGACTCAATCAAAGTCAAATACCTTGGAACAGATTTAGTTCAGAAAGCACGTTTACAAACCTTAAGGAGTGAACTAGAGGTTCTAAGTAGGGGTGTTCACGGTCCGGTTTTTGCGTTTTTCGGTCAAACCGTGAGCCAAACCGTTAGTAACGGTTTTTTATTTTTGTAAACCAAAACCAAACCATTGAAATTTCAAACCGAACCAAACCAAACTATTAATAACGGTTTGGTTCCGGTTCGGTTTCACGGTTTAAGCACATTAGGCTTTTATACAAGTTATCCAAAAATTGTATGAAATAAAAATAAACTGTCCAAAAGCTATCCAAATTATAGTTGCAAAAAATTGTCTAGAATTTCCTTAGACAAGAAAAATACATGTTATCTAGATTGTAGAAAGAACAACCTCTCTAGAATTTAGAAAATAAGCTCTCCAATGTCTACATAACTTAAGCCGTCAAATACATCAAAACAAATAAGGTCATGGCTGTGTCCAAATAATGTTGTCAAAATAAAGTTGCGAGAGTTTAGGCTCAAAGTATCAATAATCTGATACATATGAGTATGATTAGTCATTTAGGCCAACTCAGTTTAATATATTGTCTATAATTGTTATATATATAAAATTAAAAATATTTAATAATAAGAAAAAATAAAAAAATATACATGTTTAAATCTAACGGTCCGGTCCGGTTTTGTACAGTCGGTTTTTGCTATAAACCGTAAACCAAACCGTTCATTACGGTTTGAAAATTTTGAAACCGTAAACCAAATCGTAACAAAAAAAACCCGACCGTAAAACCAAATCGATGACCGGTTTAGACGGTTTCGCGGTTTCGAACCGAACCGTGAACACCCCTAGTTCTAAGGATGAATACAAACGAATCAGCAAGTGACTTTGCAGGAAAGTTAAGCAGCATAAAAGCTAAGTTTAAAAGTCTAGGTAGTACTCTGAAGGATAAGGTACTTGTAAGGAAATTGCTTAACTCAGTTCCAAAGAAATTTCTACCGATCGTGGCAGCCATTGAGCAATATTCAGAACTTGACACAATTTCATTTGAAGAAGCCGTTGGAAGAATAACTGCCTTTGAAGAACGTATTAAAGACCAAGATGAACCGGAGGCAAGCAACCAAGCTAAACTTCTAATGACAAGCTCAGATAGTCAAGGTCGTGATAGAGGACGAGGAAGAAATCTTAACATAGAAGGAATAGGACGTCTGGTCGAGGAAACAAAAGCAAGGAAGAACTTAGGTGTTATGAATGTGGTGGATTCGGTCATTTTGCATACGAATGCACCAAATGGAGGAACACATGCAAAGGCAAGGAGAAAGAGCAAAAATCAAATCTCATCTATGATGATGAACCAACACTGTTGTAAGCGCAAGTCAAGCAAGCAATAAGACCCTCGTTAAACTATATTTTAGTTTAAGGGGGAATATTGAAAATATAAATCAAAATATAAGTTTTGGGTCAAAAGTGTAAAAAGTCTAAAGTATGTTTTAGTGTCATATGTATTTGTAAGAAGTCTAGGGGTCTGAATGTATTTTAGTCAAAGTCCAAACATTTACGTTGTTTAGGAAGGGTCGCGTCTATTGAAATTAGGGTTATATAACACCCTCAAACCATATGTATGTGTTTGATTGATTATATTCAAATACGAACAAATTAGTGAAATCAGAGAGCAAGTTCATCAAATTCATTATTGTTTTGTTCACCAATTGTTCTTGATTGCCATCAGAATATGGAATTTTTTTATCATTTAGATCTAAATCAGGTGAAGAATTCTGGAGGAACAGAATTGAAAAAAAATACATCTTCAATTCTCTGTAATTACATGGTGATGTGGTTATATGGTTAATTGTTGGATCTTGAATTAAATGGTAAATGAGTTGTTTGAGGCCTTCATACATGCGCAATGTGCATAATAACTATGATGGAGACAGTGAATTGTGTTGTATTCCTGGTCTGTAATAAGAAAATAAACGAATAGACAAACCTGGAAACCGGATTAGATATTAAACAATGAATGAAACTTGGATTATTCTCTGAATCGTGAGACACTTTCAGATAAACCTATTTGCTGGTTACACACACATGATTTATCGGATAAGACGGAGATTTTGTTTACGAAATTGGATTTCTATGATTTCTGTGTGTATGTCGATGGAGAACAAGAACTTGGTAACCGTACATTCACCGTTCTATATGATCAATCTAAAAACCATCCATCTATAAATCAATCTCATGAATTATAAGCCCAAAACTATTAACTAGAAGCCCACATTTAATTAATTTTAGGCCCAAACAACATAATCATTTAAGCACATTAATTAAATCTAGTTAATTACTTGTATAATAAGGCTCAAATAACATTGAGAATTAAATCGAGCCCGCACTCCCGCGTCACCCAACTCGTTTAATCTCTAACGCTATTTCTTCGATCGACAAGTTAATCCAATCTACTAAAATACATGTTGATAACACTAAAATTACCAACAATCCTCCCCCATTTTAGTGATATCCATGATTAACTTAACCATCCTCACAAAACCCAAACTTACGCATAAATGAAATATCGTGACGATTGAATTTCACATTAGTATATTACACATTCCAAATATTCGAATATAGGGGTGTCTCTATGGATTGAACCATTTCTATTCATACTGAATACTCAAAGATAATATACACATAAGTTTATAAATCCAAATTCCATTTGACACAATGTTTTACTAGCCTGTGTCATAATCCTTCAAAGAATATATCAAAGCTCAAGTCCATAGCTTCTTTGTCACACCCGTAACACAGGACAGTTATCTAACTAGAGTAGTACCTCCAACAGATATGTTCCCAGGTAAGAGCGACGGGTCTAGGAGAGATTTATACACCGCTCTTTTGTAACACTCTAATTTCAAACACCGATTATTTAAACATTAAACACGTGGAAGCATTTGTCCCAAGATTTTTTTTTAAATCCTCGCGTGTCGCGAAAGACCAATGGTCCTCCCTTCGCGTGCCGCGAGGGAGCATTTAGAAAAATTGCCCGAGACCCACGCGAAAGACCCTCTCCTTTCTTTCGCGTGGCGCGAAGGAACCCAGTAAACAGAGAGTTTCATTTTTTGCCCAGTTTTCAACTCTAAGACAAATTTCCAACTTTCTCCCATTTTGACAAAAAAATTACCCAACATCAAGATTGGATTCAAACATTCAAAACACCATACTAGTGTACCAAAAATTACAATTCCATAAATCGTTTTACACCCATTTGATAGACACCTAAATACACCCGAAATCATCCTAAACGCATACGAGAATCCCTCATACACCATGAACTTGACCTTGAATTACATCGAAGCTTTTCCTACATATCACACATATTAATCACCATTAGTAATGAAGATAAAACATAACAACATGGTAAAATTATTTCAATTTCACCCATTCACCCATTTGACCCCGTTTCCACTCAATTACTCCTTAGGCAATTTAACACTTACATAACACCATACAAGATTCATTCTTCCTTAACATTCACCCATATTTGGTCAAATTTTCATATCCATTACGGTACAAGACCATAACTCCTTTACATTTCTATTATGGTACTTAGACCATATATTTCAACACATTGCCATTATGATACTTAGACCATAAATTCACCACATTTTCATTATGATACTTAGACCATAACTTCATCATATTTCCATTATGATACTTAGACCATAACTTCATCACATTTCTATTATGATACTTAGACCATAACTTCATCACATTTCCATTATGATACCTAAACCATAACTTCATCACATTTCCATTATAGTATTTTAACTATAACTACATTCATTCACAAATTCATGTCACATTCATACAACAATCATACCACATTATTTATGGTTCTTAGACCATTCCACAATTTTCTATCATTTTATGGTTCTTAAACCATATCCACAATTTTCCACCATTTTATGGTTCTTAGACCATATCCACTTTTCAACATATCATTCATTCCTAAACATATCATCATTCACACATATACACATAATTTATCAACTTATTCATTATGCATATATTAAATTAACAACCATTGCTTAACATTACCAAGTAAACGCAACGTACTTACTTACTATCACCCTTATTATTATTATACAATTAATATTAACACAATTTACCACGAACATCTTTGTAACCTATTCATTACTTTCACATATTAACCACGACATTTTGTAGCCTATTGGTTACTTCTACATATTTGGGATTCAAGAATCCCAACTCCTATTTCCACATTTTTTCCACATATATGACATATGCTAATCAACCTTAACAATATTCACGTATCCTTACCGTCATCTAACATTACTAAGTAAGTGCAACGCACTTACCTTTTAGCTAGGGAGCATCCCGCTTGATCCTCCAAGCTATCCTCTTTTTCCACTTTGATCACCTATACAATTCATTTAGAATTAGTAATCCGTTGATTAACAATTGATACCCAACATACCTTTTTGATCTTAAAGATCAACATTATATCTTTGTTTGGTTATTACACCCTTAACCAAACCTCAAACACCCATTTACCACTTTTCAATTCATTTAGGCATTTCATCAAACACCTTATGGGTACAATTAAATCTCACTACTATCATACCCATATGAACTCTCCACTTTTACCATTTTCATCATTCATCAAAACAAATGAGTTTCTTTCAATTATTGTGTCTTCTCTCATCTTTAGACACTTACAAATCTCTCATTTATCATTTTGACAATTTTGAGATAAAAACTTCATAACATCCTCAAGAACACAAATTCATGAATCCTTGAATTAGATGTTTAGATGATGTTATTTATCTCCCTTTACCCTCATTCAAGCTAGATTAACACTTAACTAGCATCAATTTAACCCAATTCCTTCTCTATTTCGTTTTCTACTAAAACCCACCAAGAAACTCAACAATGGAAGTTAAGATGGAGAAGATGACACTTACATGATGATTCAATCCAAGCATGCAAACTTCTAATTTCTTGATCTTGATCAAAGCTTCTTCTCCTTCTCTTCCTCTTGATTTCATTGACACACACAAATGAATATTTGTGTGTATTTTGACTCTTTTATGAGTCAAATGGCAGCTTTGCCATAATTACACAATTAATCCCTCAACTTTCCAAGTTAACTCCTTTCACCCAAACTAGTTAAAACTAGTTATGGCTCATGTTTATAATAAACTTCCATTTATCATTTTATTTATTTTCACCTCAATATAATATGCTAAACATATTATAATATGAACCCGAAAAATGGTTCGTTACATCTTTCCTAGACAGAACATTTCGTTTGTCAGATAACTACATACTAGTCAGAAGGTCGCCTTCTAGTTATTGTGACGTTGATATCAAAAACACACAGCGGAAGACTAAATCATAACTTCTATTAATATCAAAACATTGTTTACATCATGTTTAATAAAAGTTACATCATATGTTCCTAACAAGGAACATATCATTCGGTACTTATAGGCATGCCCATCATCTGGATCGTTCATCAGTTCATTCTAGTCCTGGAATGCCCTGTCTAATGAATACCTATGATGCAGTAAAAAACATTTGATAAAACATGGGTCAGCACAAAGCTGGTGATCAATTCATAAACTAAAATAGTTCATTAAAATGACCCGTCAAATTATCTTGAACACATCCATGGGGTTCCACCCCCAAATTCATAGATAACTATGAATAATCATCAGTATATATATAACCAAAGACCGTTCCACGGGTCCTGTCCAACATGCCATTCCACGGGCAAGTGAAATACAATAAGCGTTTAGAATACGTTATATATAAACAATCGGTACAATCGTTTTCAAGTTACTCAAAATGTTTCATAAATCAATCATGCCGGACAAGGTCATGAAAGAGTTCATGCATCACAGTTTAAGAACTCACCTCGGTAGTATTTTGGCTTAATAATGTGACAATCTCCTCGGGCAGGGCTCCTAGATAAGTAAGTACATTACTTAATTATACAAATCTAGCTTAATGATTCATAATCAAAGCTTAATGGGAGGTCGGAACCTTACCTCAGCACTATCTATGGAAATTTGAAGCTGAATGGTCAGAAACCGAATTCTCGTACGCAAACCGGGGCTCAGGATCGGAATACCAGAGTGTGTGTGTGTGTAGGAGAGTGTGTTGGTGTGTGAAAAAGAGTTGAAATCGTTCAACTATTTATAGGGCCAACATTGCTGTGACACCCGACATTTCAGGTCAATATCTGTACACATTATAAACAAGTTTACATTATAATTATTTTTGTGATTTATTTAATTTCACAAACAAGGACGTTAAGGTCTAACAAAAACCGTACATGGTCTCATTTCATAGTTGGTAACTCTAGGAGTTACCGGTTCACGTACCAGTATAAACCGACTAATACGAACGTTAGTGGTTAATTTAAATAACCAGAAAAATATATAGGCATATATATATTACACAAACTTTACGTGGAACAATAAATTATTTTTAGAATAAAATTATAATACCGTGGGGAACCTAAACCGAATTAAATTACCCCCTTAAAACTCTAATTGATATTAATACCTCTAATAAACTAATACTTAAAAACTAATTATAAGCTCTCAAATCATTTTTGACTTTTTCGGCCGAAGTGCAGAGAAAACCCACACCTCGACCCATACCTCACCTGAGAAAAACTCAAGTAAAACCATACCACCTCACTCATCTTCCTCACAATTCCCATTTTATCACTCATTTTCTTACGGCAAATTCTTCAATTCTCTTCAAGATTGAAGTCAAGTTTTAAAGCAAAATCCATCAAAATTCAGTGTTTTAAAGTGTTCCTGGAGAAGAGTTTAACAAAAGAGTCAAGACCATTCTCTGTTTTCTCTCATCATCATCGTCACTGTTTTAGGTAAAAACTAAAAACCATCTACTTTATTCTCTTTGAAAACCGTATCTAAGCACACAAAATGTTCAATCGCAAGTAAGATAACAAGAAAAGTGTGTCAAATTCAAGTTTTAAAACATTAATATACAGGACTGATTCTGTCAAACAGAAGTCTAGTAATCGAAACTATGAAGTTTCGATACCTGTTACTCAATCGAAACTAGGAGTTTCGATACTAGCTGTTCAATCGAAACTAGGTAGTTTCGATACATATTGTTCAATCGAAACTAGGTAGTTTCGATACCCTTCTTGTCAATCGAAACTAGATTGTTTCGATAACCCTTACTCAATCGAAACTAGGTAGTTTCGACACTCAAATACTCCATCGAAACTAAGAAGTTCCGACACCTGACTACTCCATCGAAACTAAGTAGTTTCGATACACATATGCCCAATCGAAACTAAGAAGTTTCGACACCTGGTCAACAGTCCCATTTGGGCAGTAACTCAAAACTGATTTTTATAACAAAACAAGTGTTGAACAACTAAGGAGATATTCAAACAAAAACGACCAGATTTACAAAGTCGGTGAACAATTTGCAATATAAGACGTTCGGTTTTAACACAATTTACCCTTGGTATCTAGGGTACGAATAGTCAAGGTTGACTACAACAAGTATCATTACAAGTATACACAAACTCAAGGTGAGTTTCAAGGCCCCTTTTTACTGTTTTCTATATTTGGGGGAAAAACATACTTACAACTATTTTATGGGATAACAAGAGAATAAGGCACGACTTTTATGTTTACATGAGATGAGAACAACAAGTGAGGCCGCTAAAGTCCCCTGGAACAATGTAGTAACCATTAACTGTAGCCTAGGGTCCTATGAATAGTACTATGGAGAGTGACGTCTCCCGGTCATGGTTAGTCGCGCTAACCACAATCTGGAGGATTTATGGCCGCATAGAACCGGATAACGAAATTAGGGGCGTGTACAATTGTCATGGTTTAGTTACGCCTCATGTATGAACATATTATTTGTATTCCTAGCTAGTTTACAAATGGGTCAACAATTCTTATTCTGTTTATCACATACACCTGAAACTATTTACGAACGATTGAATTTTACAAAGAACTATTTGATTAAACATGTGAACTCACCAACCTCGTGTTGACAATTTTAAGTATGTTTTTCAGGAAATTGAACGTGATCGCAAGGTTAGAAATGTAGGATACATGCATGCACGATGGATACAACTTTTGGGGGATTTCTCTTGTATAACTCATTGTAATGGAGTCATATTTGCGAAATCTTCACTTTTTGTACACTCATTTTACATTTTGGAATGTAAAACTTTAAACTTGTTTATGTATCCATTTATCATGTATGTGTTTGCGGTAATCATATGCTTTGGAAACCATGTCACGTCACGCCTCGCGTTTCCGCCTTGGCGAGGGTGTGACAGATTGCACCCGTAGCGGACCGCTATGCTTGGTGGTGGCGGTCCGCCACCCCTTGAGGCGGCCTATTTGGCTTGGCATGCACGTAGCGGACCGTTATGGTCTGGTTAGCAGTCCGCCACCCCTTCCACGCGTTAGGTCTCAACCGGTGAGTCACAGGGACACGTGTCAGCTCCCGGAGGTTCCCTTAATCCACACGTAGCGGACCGCTAAGGTCTTGGGTAGCAGTCCGCTACCCCTTTAAGTTTTTAGAATTTTCATTTTAAGTCCCCGGACTTTAATTATTCACATATCTACCCTTATACTTTGAAAATTGGCAAGTTTAGTCCTTTATTTATAAGAATTTTTAGGGGTGTTACAAATCTTCCCTTCTTTAAGAAATTTCGTCCTCGAAATTAGGAAGTGAATATATGAGGGTACTTGGCTTTCATCTGTTCCTCTAACTCCCATGTCTTCTCGGCCCCAATCCGACCCTGCCATTGAACCAATTCTCAATTTCCGCTCCTGAGTATCTAAAATCTTGATAGGTTGTTCAGTAAAGTGAAGTTTGTCGTCTACATGCACATCATCTAGTGTAATGGCCTGAGCTGGATCAGCTAAACACTTTCGTAAACATGATACATGAAATTTATTATGAATCCCTTGTAAAGCTTCGGGTAGGTCTAGCTTGTAAGCTACTACTCCGATTCTTTCAATGATTTTGTAAGGTCCGATGTACCTTGGTCCTAATTTTCCTCGTTTCTTGAACCTTACCACACTTTTCCAAGGTGATACCTTTAACATTACATAATCCCCACCTTGAAATTCTAATGGTCGACGTCGTTTGTCAACATAACTTTTCTGACGATCCTAAGCAGCCTTTAATAGTTGTTTAATCTGGCCTATCTTATCTGTTGTTTCCTGAATGACTTCGGGTCTAGATAATTGACTGTCTCCTATTTCAGTCCAACAAACAGGAGTTCTACACTTTCTTCCATAAAGTGCTTCGAATGGTGTAGCTTTGATACTTGAATGATAGTTGTTGTTGTAGGAAAATTCGATTAACTGAAGGTGATTATCCCAATTAGCACCGAAATCTATAACACAAGCTCTTAGCATATCTTCCAGAGTTTGAATTGTACGCTCACGTTGTCCGTCAGTTTGAGGATGATATGAAGTACTCATGGTAAGTCGAGTTCCCAATTCTTTCTGAAAACTCGTACAGAATCTAGATGTGAACCGACTGTCTCTATCAGAAATAATAGGCAGTGGTATGCCATTGTGGCTCACAATTTCATTGATATAGATTCTAGCTAACTTATCCATAGAGTACGTCTCATTGATGGGTATAAAATGGGCTGACTTGGTCAGTCTATCGACCACGACCCATATGGCATTATGTCCTTTCTGAGTTCTGGGAAGTTTAGTTACAAAGTCCATTGTAATTCGATCCCATTTCCAGACAAGTAATTCTATTTGTTGTAGTTGACCTGCCGGTTTCTGATGCTCAATCTTAACTTGGAGACAAGTCAAACATTTATCTATATACTGGGCTATTGATCTCTTCATGTTTGGCCACGAGTAATGAGTCTTCAGGTCTTTATACATCTTATTTGCACCAGGATGAATGGAATATCTTGATTTGTGTGCTTCATCTAATATTTTTCCTTGAGTATCTACAAACTTAGTGTCACAACCCATTCGGTGGCGGAATCACCGAACGTGACGTGTAGGATTGTTCAAAGGCATCGTGGCACTATTGTTGAAATATAATTTAACCGATTTTATTAAACTAAGAATTTCAAATACAATTGTTTCAATTAAAGGAAATACATTGATAAACAAAAGACAAAAATATTTAAATTTGATATCTAAGGCAAAGTCCCTAGATTCCGTTTCCATGGTAGCATCAAACATCTCCTGAAAACATGTAAAATAATATTTGATCAATAATAAAGTTGGTGAGTTCATACAAGTTTCATACATATAATAATCATGTTTAAAGCAACAATTCACATGCATAGACATACTTTACTAATGTTCATACAATTTGTAATGATATAGTTCAAACCTATTGTTGACATAGCATACCTAGCATCCAAAGAATACTAGTCGAAAAAAATAACATAACAAGATCGGGGGCTCCATAAAGGTAACGAAAAGCCGACGGGTGTCAATCCTATAGCGTTACACTTGTTAAGTGCGGTTTTGCAAGAATTAATGAACTATTGTATTAACAAGTTGTATTTAAGCATGTAGTCAAGTTGTTGTCACATGAGCATGTTAATGAATTGTGTTTGAATAAAGTGTGAATCTTGTAGTGTATGGGTTTTGAATATGTACATGTTTTCAAGTCCCAAAGTGCAAAAATGTAAAAGGGGCAAGTATGAAACTCACGGTTTGGCGTGGTAACGAAAGGATGAACGGGAAGGTGAAGAGTCGGGAATGCCGGTTAACCTAAAAGGTAACGTAGGCATAAGTTTGGTGGAGAAGAAATAATAAATAATATATATGTATAATAGTATCAAGTTGGTCATACATCGCCGACGGCGGACCGAAACACAAACCCCTAACTTAGTTAGGAATTCGGATGGTCAAAAGTTAGTATAGTTAGTAATATACCACTTGAAGTGGCCAAGAGAAAGGTTGGGAAATCCACAAACCTTGTTAGATTTATTTACAATATTTATGTATAGTATTTGAACACCTTGTGGCTATTGGAGGTCTTATGGTAGATGAACTTATGTTCATCTACTTCATCTAAATACCAGGCTTCCATCATAGAATTTTGATGGAAGCTTGGTTTGGTTTTACCACAACTAGATGTAAAATATCCAAACAAGAACATGAAGAAGAATAAATGTTAGTTGAAAGACCACAACTTGGACCTCAAATGGTGACTTATCTTAGATGTTTACCAAGGTAAACAAATGATAAGATCCTAGAGGTTTATCCAAGAGGGTGAAGGAAGAATTGTTAAAAAAAAAGGAAGAAACTTGAAGAAAAATAAGGTTTTTACCTTATAAAATTTTGTCAAAAATCTTGGAAGAAATAGAGCATTTGGAGAGATTTGTGAGAGAATTTGGAGGGTGTAAGGGTGGAGGAGTGAAAGGGAGTGGGTATTTATAAGTGTGGATTAGGGTTTGGGGTATTAAATGAGTTAGTTGGGAGTTGGTGGTTGAAAGGGAGGTGATTCTCTTTTTGTTTAAAAATAAAAAAAATGAAATAATAATAATAATAATACTAATGATAATAATACTACTACTAATAATAATAATAATAATAAACCGAGCGTGTATGGACGTGAAACGAGAATATAAATGTGTAAAAAAAGTGAAACGCGTGTTTGTAATATATAATTTTGTAATATTGCACGTATGATGTTGTCTTGCATATGTATAAATGTAATGTATGTTGTAAACATGTAATTGAATAAATCCAATAAATTCATTGATCATAAGTCTCGGGTTACAATGGATTCAAAAATAAAAGTACAAGGGTACAAAATGTAAATAAACGATGATGTGGAAAGTACGGATATTACAGTCTCCCCGACTTTAGAAAATTTCGTCCCAAATTTTCTTTCATGAGGAAGACTCTGAAAAAAGATGCGGGTACTTGGCTTTCATTTGGTCTTCACGTTCCCAAGTGAATTATGCACTACGTTTTCCTTCCCAACGTACCTTAATGATTGGAATGCGACTACACTTGAGTTGTTTGACTTCACGATCAATTATCTTAACAGGTTTCTTAACAAAGTGCATTGTTGGGTCGATCTGAACGTCTTCAAGTGGAACTTGGAGATCTTCATTTGATAAGCACTTTCTCAAGTTAGAGACGTGGAAGGTGGGGTGGATGTTGCTAAGCTCGGTAGGGAGATCAAGTTTGTATGCAACAGAACCGACTTTCTCAAAAATCTTGAAGGACCAACATAACGTGGGGATAGTTTTCCTCGCTTCCCGAAGCGAAAGACTCCTTTCCAAGGTGAAACCTTAAGGAAAACGAAATCTCCAACTTCGAAAGTAACCGCGTTGGGCTTTCGGCCGGCGTAACTCTTTTGTCGACTCCGAGCGGTACGTAGGTTGTCGCGAATTTTGAGGATCTTGTCTGTGGTCTCTTGGATTAACTCGGGTTCGATAATTTGTGTTTCGTCGATCTCGGTCCAACAAACGGGTGACCGACATTTTCGACCATAAAGTGCCTCAAATGGAGCCATGCCGATGCTGGTATGGTAACTATTGTTGTAAGAGAACTCGATCAAAGGCAAGTGAACGTCCCAATTACCACCGAAATCAATGACACACGATCGAAGCATATCCTCGAGAGTTTGGATAGTACGTTCAGTCTGACCATCCGTCTGAGGGTGGTAAGCCGTACTAAGATTGAGTTGAGTACTCATGGCTTCATTGAAGGATTCCCAAAAACGGGATGTGAAACGACTGTCACGATCGGATATGATGTCCAAAGGAACACCATGACGACTAATGATTTCCGCGATGTAGATTTGAGCTAGCCTTGCAACGGGGTAGCTCTCGCGGATGGGAATGAAGTGAGCAGATTTGGTGAGACGATCGATGATAACCCAAACAGAATCATGACGAGAGGATGTCAATGGGAGTTGGTAATGAAATCCATAGCAATGCTCTCCCATTTCCAAACTGGAATCTCCGGTTGCACGAGCAAACCGGATGGGCGTTGGTGCTCGGCTTTCACTCTAGCGCAAGTATTACACTTCGACACATAGAGCGCGATATCCTTTTTCATACCGGGCCACCAGTAGATAGAACGCAGATCCCTGTATATTTTGTCTGTACCAGGGTGGACCGAATACCGAGACTTGTGAGCCTCATGCATGATGGAAGAACGAAGATCGGAATGATTGGGAACCCAAACACGATTTATGAAATAAAGTAAACCGTTGGGTTTGGTCTCGAGTTGGAGTTCGGCACCACAAGACATTTCGTTGTACATGTCGCTTTCGGTGACCGAAAGATGTTGGGCTTCACAAATACGGACATGGATGTCAGGTTGCATACGAGCACAAAGGAACTTCACATGGTGCTTTCGGCTGAGGGCATCGGCAACGACGTTCGCTTTACCGGGATGGTAGCGAATTTCGCATTCGTAATCTTTGATTGTTTCAATCCCTCGGCGTTGGCGCATGTTTAGATCCTTTTGGTTATGAAGATGTTGGAGACTCTTATGATCTGTGAAGACCACGCATTTGGTACCGTAAAGGTAGTGTCTCCAAAGCTTGAGAGCAAAGACGACGGCGGTGAGTTCAAGATCATGAGTCGTGTAATTCTTCTCATGGATCTTGAGTTGACGGGATGCATAAGCGATGACCTTGCCTCGTTGCATGAGAACACAACCGAGACCAATGTTAGAGGCGTCGCAATACACCACAAAGTCATCGTTTCCGTTGGGAAGAGTAAGGATCGGAGCATTGCAAAGCTTATCCTTAGGTGTTTGGAAAGCTTCCTCTTCATTATGGCCCCACTCGTAGGGTTTCCCTTTTTGAGTTAATGCGGTGAGAGGAACGGAGATCTTGGAAAAGTTGGCGATGAAACGACGGTAATAGCCCGCAAGACCAAGGAATGAGCGGACTTCGGTAGCAGATTTCGGAGCAATCCAGTTCTTGACTGCTTCGATTTTGGCTGGATCCACATGGATACCCTTATCACTAATAATGTGTCCCAAAAATTGGACTTCCTTAAGCCAAAATTCACACTTGGAGAATTTGGCGTAAAGTTGTTCTTTTCTTAGTAACTCCAATATTAAGCGAAAGTGTTCCTCGTGGGCGGATCGGGATTTGGAATAGATGAGAATGTCATCAATGAAGACGATTACGCATTTGTCCAAATACGGTTTGCACACTCGGTTCATGAGATCCATGAAAACCGCGGGTGCATTGGTTAGCCCGAAAGGCATCACCATAAATTCGTAGTGTCCGTATCGGGTTCGAAATGCGGTTTTGGGAATGTCGTCCTTATGAACACGAAGTTGATGATATCCCGAACGTAGATCGATCTTGGAAAAACAAGACGCACCTTGGAGTTGGTCGAAAAGATCGTCGATGCGAGGCAAAGGATACCGATTCTTGATAGTGAGTTTGTTAAGCTCGCGATAATCAATGCACATGCGGAACGATCCGTCTTTCTTTTTAACGAATAAAACGGGAGGTGACAACCGCATAGTTCCGGGCTTGGGACTTGCGCTTTTTGTTGTTTTGGTGAGTAGGGGTTTTGGCGGGTTTTGGTTCGGTGACTTTGGGTTCGGTGGGCTCAACTGTGGCTTGGGTGGCGTGCTTCTTGGTGCCCCGAATGGTTAAAGTACCATCCTGAACACGGTTTCGGGAGAAAGCGGCCGCAAGGCGCATGGCCTTGGCGAGGTTGGTGGGTTCGGCGACGGCGACCGTGTCCTTGATGACGGACGGGAGGCCTTGTATGTACTTGGCCACGGATCGCTCTATGGTGTTAACTTGGCGAGGCGCAAGGACGGAGAGTTGTTGGAAGCGGAGGTTGTAAGCAGCATTGTCACCGCTGTCCTGTTTGAGGGTGAAAAACTCCTCCTCGAGTGCTTGCAACTCGTGGGAAGGGCAGTACTCCTCGCACATAAGCGTTTTGAGTTCCTTCCAAGACAGGGTGACGATCTCCTCGTCGAGCTCCTTCTCGCTATCCCACCAAGCGAGAGCTTGCTCTTTGAAGTGGCTAGCGGCGTTGCGAGTCCGGAGGTGGTCCGAGGTCTCACTTACCGAGAAGGTGTTTTCCATGCTCGCAAACCAGCTAAGGAGATTGGTTGCACCTTCGAGTCCCGTGAAAGATTCGGGACGACAAGCAAGGAAGGTTCGGTAGTGTTGGGCATGGGAGTTGGGAGTTTCGGTGTTGGATTCGACCGATCCGTTGGGGGTGAGGTTCTGGATGAGGCCAGGGATGACTTGGGCCATTTGCTTGGCCACGAGTGCGGCCAAACGCTTGTCCCTCTTGTTGTTCCTGGCGGTAGCAGAGTGGCGAGATGAAGACATCTACAAAAGGGGATTGTGAGACTTAGATCAATGGTTTTGCATAAAAATTGTTGTCATATGAGTATGTAAATTTCACGTATGGCACAAGTAATCAAGTAATTTCATGTAATAGCACGTTTGGTCATGTGAATCATGTATGGAAATAGTGTATATAACAAACATGTGACGATGAAAGAGCATAAATTTAATTGGTTCTCGAATGTATTAGCGTTTTGAAGTTAGTAAGGCGAGTAGCGAAAAGCGAGCGTCCACGAGATCGAACCGAGTTAGTATAATAATAGTAGTGAAAATAGTTTATATATAAAAGAGAGGCTTGTTTGTAAAAAGTTGGAGTGTCTCGTTAGCTCGGCTCTTGAACTAACGAAAATGTCGACTAACCCAAGTGGTCAAACCTTCTATTGAGTTCGGGAAACACGTTTTGGCCTAATAGATAAAATACTCTCGCCGGTAATTCGGTTAACGGTATTTTACCCTTCCGGTTACTACGTGTCCCTAGTCAATAACAAAGCCGAGACTTTGGCGAGATTGAAAATTTTAAGAGTGGAACTAATCACCAAATTGTGGATTTCACTCCTAGTTTGGTGGTGTCGTTCCGTTTTGTATAGGGTTGGTGCCTTAACCGTTTGAGATAGGAAATCACTCCTAACTTTAACGGTAAGGTTTCCCAAGAGCGTTTGTGAGTGGAATTCTTTTACCGTCAAGGTGAGGTTTTCACACCTAACTTGATGGTAAATTCCTAAGTCTTAGGCGGAGTGAAACTTATCACCGAATGAGGAATTACCCTCTTTTGGTGAGTTCGTTTCTTTGGTGAAATATGAGTGTCTTGATGTCTTGAAATCCATGACGGTGTATTTAGTCCAAAGAATAAGTAAGAAGCAAAGGTGGTAGAACAAGCGTATTAAGAGTCATAAGGAATGGTCTAAAACGGGTCCTTAGTTATAGGCTAGGTCAAATAAGCAATTTTCCTAATTCCCTATAACCACGGCTCTGATACCAATCTGTCACAACCCATTCGGCGGCGGAATCACCGAACGTGACATGTAGGATTGTTCAAAGACATCGTGGCACTATTGTTGAAATATAATTTAACCGATTTCATTAAACTAAGAATTTCAAATACAATTGTTTCAATTAAAGGAAATACATTGATAAACAAAAGACAAAAATATTTAAATTTGATATCTAAGGCAAAGTCCCTAGATTCCATTTCCATGGTAGCATCAAACATCTCCTGAAAAATGTAAAATAATATTTGATCAACAATAAAGTTGGTGAGTTCATACAAGTTTCATACATATAATAATCATGTTTAAAGCAACAATTCACATGCATAGACATACTTTACTAATGTTCATACAATTTGTAATGATATAGTTCAAACCTATTGTTGACATAGCATACCTAGCATCCAAAGAATACTAGTCGTAAAAAAATAACATAACAAGATCGGGGGCTCCATAAATGTAACGAAAAGCCGACGGGTGTCAATCCTATAGCGCTACACTTGTTAAGTGCGGTTTTGCAAGAATTAATGAACTATTGTATTAACAAGTTGTATTTAAGCATGTAGTCAAGTTGTTGTCACATGAGCATGTTAATGAATTGTGTTTGAATAAAGTGTGAATCTTGTAGTGTATGGGTTTTGAATATGTACATGTTTTCAAGTCCCAAAGTGCAAAAATGTAAAAGGGGCAAGTATGAAACTCACGGTTTGGCGTGGTAACGAAAGGATGAACGGGAAGGTGAAGAGTCGGGAATGCCGGTTAACCTAAAAGGTAACGTAGGCATAAGTTTGGTGGAGAAGAAATAATAAATAATATATATGTATAATAGTATCAAGTTGGTCATACATCGCCGACGGCGGACCGAAACACAAACCCCTAACTTAGTTAGGAATTCGGATGGTCAAAAGTTAGTATAGTTAGTAATATACCACTTGAAGTGGCCAAGAGAAAGGTTGGGAAATCCACAAACCTTGTTAGATTTATTTACAATATTTATGTATAGTATTTGAACACCTTGTGGCTATTGGAGGTCTTATGGTAGATGAACTTATGTTCATCTACTTCATCCAAATACCAGGCTTCCATCATAGAATTTTGATGGAAGCTTGGTTTGGTTTTACCACAACTAGATGTAAAATATCCAAACAAGAACATGAAGAAGAATAAATGTTAGTTGAAAGACCACAACTTGGATCTCAAATGGTGACTTATCTTAGATGTTTACCAAGGTAAACAAATGATAAGATCCTAGAGGTTTATCCAAGAGGGTGAAGGAAGAATTGTTAAAAAAAAAGGAAGAAACTTGAAGAAAAATAAGGTTTTTACCTTATAAAATTTTGTCAAAAATCTTGGAAGAAATTGAGCACTTGGAGAGATTTGTGAGAGAATTTGGAGGGTGTAAGGGTGGAGGAGTGAAAGGGAGTGGGTATTTATAAGTGTGGATTAGGGTTTGGGGTATTAAATGAGTTAGTTGGGAGTTGGTGGTTAAAAGGGAGGTGATTCTCTTTTTTTTTTAAAAAGAAAAAAAATGAAATAATAATAATAATACTAATGATAATAATACTACTACTAATAATAATAATAATAAACCGAGCGTGTATGGACGTGAAACGAGAATATAAATGTGTAAAAAAAGTGAAGCGCGTGTTTGTAATATATAATTTTGTAATATTGCACGTATGATGTTGTCTTGCATATGTATAAATGTAATGTATGTTGTAAACATGTAATTGAATAAATCCAATAAATTCATTGATCATAAGTCTCGGGTTACAATGGATTCAAAAATGAAAGTACAAGGGTACAAAATGTAAATAAACGATGATGTGGAAAGTACGGATATTACACTTAGGAATCTAGATTCTTTGCTTGAATCTTATGATTCCATCATCTCATCTGGATAGTAACTTCTGTTTTCCAATTATACGCTTTTTCTTAATGTTTCCTTCTTCTAATGCTTTTGGTTGGATTTCCTTAATTTGTTCCATTAAGTCTAACTTCAGATCCAATCAAAGTGCTTTTATTTTAATCGGTTGACTTCGTTCTTTCCTACTTAAAGCATCTGCTATTACGTTTGTCTTCCCGGGATGGTATTTGATTTCACAGTCATAATCGCTGATAAGTTCCATCCACCTCCTTTGCCTCATATTTAAATCCTTCTGATTAAAAATATGTTGGTGGCTTTTATGGTCTGAATATATTACGCATTTAGTACCATATAAATAGTGTCTCCAAATCTTTAGAGCAAATACTATGTCGCCAAGTTCAAGATCATGCGTAGTATAGTTCTTCTCATGAACTTTAAGTTATCGTGATGCGTAAGCAATAACCTTGTCTCGCTGCATCAACACACAACCCAGGCCAGTTTGGGAAGCGTCACAATAAATTACAAAGTCATCATTCCCTTCAAGTAGTGCTAAAATTGGTGCATGACTAAGTTTATCCTTGAGAATGTTGAAAGCTTCTTCTTGTTTTGTGCCCTATTCAAACTTTGATGCTTTCTGAGTTAAAGCAGTTAAAGGTGTAGCAATCTTGGAGAAGTCTTTAATGAATCTTCTGTAGTAGCCAGCTAGTCCAAGAAAGCTTCTAATCTCTGTCAAAGTCTTTGGGGCTTCCCATTTCGTAACAGCTTCAATCTTACTTGGGTCTACTTGTATTCCATGCTTATTTACCATGTGCCCAGGAAATTGTACTTCTTGTTTTCGGAATTCACATTTTGAAAACTTAGCGTACAATCTTTCTTTTCTCAGAGTTTCCAAAATGATTCTAATATGTTTAGCATGTTCTTCCTGGCTTCATGAATAGATAAGAATATAATCGATGAAAATAGTGACAAACTTATCAAGGAATGGTTTACAAACCCTGTTCATTAGGTCCATAAATGTTACAGGGGCATTTGTTAGACCAAATGACATGACCAGGAATTCATAGTGACCATATCGGGTTCTAAAAGCAGTCTTAGGTACGTCCTCTTCTTGTACCTTTAACTGATGATATCCTGATCTAAGATCGATCTTTGAAAAGTACTTGGCTCCTTGTAGTTGATCTAATAGATCATCTATTCTGGGCAATGGATATATGTTCTTTATAGTCAGCTTGTTCAATTCCCGATAGTCAATACACATCCTCATGCTTCCATCTTTCTTCTTTACATATAGTACTCGAACTCCCCAAGGGGAAGTACTCGGGCGAATGAACCCTTTGTCTAAAAGTTCTTGAATTTGTTTCATAAGTTCTTTTAATTCGGAAGGAGCTAGACAATAAGGGGATTTTGCAACAGGCTTAGCACAAGGAATGAGTTCGATTCGAAATTCGATTTGACGATAAGGTGGAAGACCGGGTAATTCTTCCGGAAAGACATCCGGGTGATCACAGACTACGAGAATATCTGCAATCTGTCTTTCGGGTTTAACATTTAAAGCATGGAGTAAGAATATACCGTCTCCCTTAGTCAATTCTTTCTTAGCTTTTGCTATTGAAATAATTTCAATCTTACTAGATTCACTATCTCCCTGAATCATCAAACTAGATTCACCTGGTTTCTTAATCTTGAACGTTCTCTGGTCACAATCAATATGGGTGTGGTATTGGTTTAACCAATCCATCCCTAGGATAATCTCATTTTCATTCAAATCCATAGGCATTAGTGTAACTAATACCTTATCGTCACCAAAATTGATGACACAATCAGGGTATGACTCGGTTATCCTATTTTGTTCACCACCAGCCGTTTCAACGACGTAGGCATTAATAAGTGGAATCGGTCTTACGCCTAAATATGGGGTGAATGCACATGAAACATAATTTCTATTCGCCCAAGTATCAAATAGAATTTTGGCGTAAATATTATTAACTAAGAAAGTACCTGACACCTCCTTAGCTTTACCTCTTGGTTCATCTCCACTTCCTAAGATGAATACTAGTTCGGTGCCCTTTTTCTGACCACCTGAAACTTGCTTAGGTGGTTTAGGGCAGGAAGTCTTATAATGCTCTATCTCTCCACAGTTAAAGCATTTAACATTTGGGCATTGGTTTGCAAAATGGTCAAACTTCTGACAAGTCTGGCATTTCATTCCCTGAATGGTCCTATCAGGGTTGGAATTGAATCCTCCTCTCCTTGGGAACTTACTGTTCCCTGGTTTGAACTTATAAATAACCTCATTGGGTTTCCTCTTGTGATCAACTTTTGGTGGCTCTTGAGCTGCTACTTCATCAAACATCACCACACTTTTCTCAACAGCCAGATCAATCGTCTCTGGTGCATTGGACTTTACTAAGGTAAGAACCTTAGGAGGTAAGCCTTGAATATAACATTTTACTCTTCGTGATTCAAGAGTGACTAAATGTGGCACTAACTTGGCCATCTCGTTAAACTTAGTCGTGTACTCCTGATGAGTCATGGTTCCAGCATCAAACCGCAAAAATTCAGCTTCAACCTTGTCCACGGCATTTTATGGACAATATCTTTTCAGAATCAAAGACTTGAGAT
Organism: Smallanthus sonchifolius; assembly: GCA_023525975.1. Lineage (NCBI taxonomy): Eukaryota > Viridiplantae > Streptophyta > Magnoliopsida > Asterales > Asteraceae > Smallanthus > Smallanthus sonchifolius. The sequence continues at coordinate 21,308,943 of CM042044.1, read as the reverse complement.
ATTCCCAAGTCATCCTATCCATCACAGCTTCACCCTTTGTCTGTTTGACTGATTCCCACCAGTCAAGAGCTTCTTCTTCGACAGAATGTGCAACAAACTTCATAGCTTGGTCTGCTCTACACTCACTCATATTTATAATAGCTTCCATGGAAGTGATCCATTGCAAGGCTGCAATGGCATCTTTCTTTCCATTGAAGGGTTCGGGACGACAGTCGCTAAAATTCTCATAGTTACATCCTTGACCGTGTATTCCAGTGCTCTGGTTTGTCATTCCAACCGTTTCATGGGTTCGGGTTGTGCCTATATTGTTTACTAGTGGAGTGGTATGAAGGATATCTTCTGTTCGGGGAACAACACCACTAGTTCCTTCATTTCGGTTTCCCAGACTGTTATGATTCTCTCTCCTTCTAAGAGCATCATCAAAGATTCCAGATAAAGTTGTTTGAAGTACTCGAATGACCTCAGATGCCATCGCTCCCTGGAACGTGCTTTAGTCATAATGACTTCTTCCATAGGTTGATCGGGTTCTGTATTCGTATTCACATTTTCATTTGGATCGGTGTTTGTGTTTGTCGTATCGCGAGTACGGGACCTAGTATTGGGCATCCTACCCCTACCTCTTCATTGTCCCTTACCACGTCCTGCCATCTGGTACCTACATACAGATGTATAACATCAGAATTCGTATAACTAGTCATAATCCAGAAATTCAGAAATTAACCACACTCGGCCAAAATGCCTTTAATTATCTGACTTCTAGATATTTCCCGTTATAGGTCATACTAAATGTATACACCTAACTTATCAGGCATTCCAGACTAATCTTAGAGTCCTAGTTTAAGTCTAGATACTATTCCTGTAGTATCTTAATCTCTTAAACTGAGGCTCTGATACCAACTTGTCACACCCATAACACAGAACAATTATCTAACTAGAGTAATACCTCCAACAAATATGTTCCCAGGTAAGAGCGACGGGTCTAAAAGAGATTTATACACTGATCTTTCCTAGACAGAACATTCCATATGTCTGATAATTACATACTAGTCAGAAGGTCGTCTTCTAGTTACTGTGATGTTGATATCAAAAACACACAACGGAAGACTAAATCATAACTTCTATTAATATCAAAACAATGTTTACATCATGTTTAATAAAAGTTACATAATCTGTTCCTAACAAGGAACATATCATTCGAGACTTATAGTTCCTGGCATGCCCATCATCTTGATCGTTCATCAGTTCATTCTAGTCCTGGAATGCCCTGTCTAATGACTACCTATGATGTGGTAAATCTTTTTTGATATAACATGGGTCAGCACAAATCTGGTGAATTCATAAACTAAAATAGTTTATTAAAATGACCCGTCAAAGTATCTTGAACATATCCATGGGGTTCCACCCCCAAATTCATTGAAAACTATGAATAATCATCAGTTTATATATAACCAAAGACCGTTCCACAGGTCCTGTCCAACATGTCATTCCACGGGCAAGTGAAATACAATAAGCGCTTAGAATACGTTATATATAAACAATCAGTACAATCGTTTTCAAGATACTCAAAATGTTTCATAAATCAATCATGCCGGACAAGGTCATGAAAGGGTTCATGCATCATATTTTAAGAACTCACCTCAGTAGTCTTTTGGCTTAATAATGTGACAATCTCCTCGGGCAGGGCTCCTAGATAAGTAAGTACATTACTTAATTATACAAATCTAGCTTAATGATTAATAATCAAATCTTAATGGAAGGTCGGAACCTTACCTCAGCACTATCTATGGCAATTTGAAGCTGAATGGTCAGAAACCGAATTCTCGTACACGAACCGGGGCTCGGGATCGGAATACCAGAGAGTGTGTGTGTAGGAGAGTGTGTTGGTGTGTGAAAAAGATTTGAAATCGTTCAACTATTTATAGGTCCAACATTGCACCCGTAGCGGACCGTTATGCTTGGTGGTGGCGGTTCTCCACCCCTTGAGGCGGCCTATTTGGCTTGGCGCGCACGTAGCGGACCGTTATGGTCTGGTTAGCGGTATGCCAGCCCTTCCACGCGTCAGATCCCAATCGGTGAGTCACAGGAACACGTGTCAGCTCCTGGAGGTCCCCTTTGTTGGTGCATGTTTTGTAACTATCGCTGAAATTCTATGCTGTAAGTTAGCAAAGCTGTCAAGTTCTCCTAAAGAACTTAGAGCGAACTTGATAGGCGAACTTGCTAAGTTCGCCTAAGCTTGTTAGGGGGGAACTTAACAAGTTCACATGTGGTCTTTGTGGTTTCCCTATAAATAGATGTTTACTTGTTAGTTTTAGGAGAGCTGAGAGAAAGATCAGAGTAGATCAGTTGTAGAATAGAAACTGAGAGATCTTGTAAACTAATATTCTGGGTGGAAATACAAAGAGGATTATTTACACCGTGTTGTTGATTGAGGTACGACACAGTGATAACGTGCGGAATTGGGAACCTGGGAACCTGAGGGAACTTAGTAAGTTCGCCTAAGTTCGCTTTAACTTCACTGAGCGAACTTGTTAAGTTCGCCTGGTTAAGTTTGCATGTAGCTGATCAGACAAGTTCGCCTAAGACGCTGAAATATCAGGAAGAACACCAATACGAACCAACTCTGCTGAAAATCATGATTTCTGATCAATATGATGGAGTTAGACAATTCTGAACCGTAGGATTGTATAGAAACTGATTAGGAGCAATCCTATCGGATCAATTTCTTCAAACGAATCCAAAAGCAATCCAAATTGATCAAAAATCTTCCATTTTTGTCAAGAAACAAAAATGAGGAAAAATCCTTTAAATTCAGTGACATTTGATGTTGATTGTATACGAAAACACCACGAATCTTCTGCTAATCAAGAGCAAAGGCTCTGATACCACTTGTAGGTCCCGGTTCGGATGTGACGGATCTCTAGACTCATGGTATGACACAGTGATAACGTGCGGAATACACGATCAACGTGTAACTCAATCAACAACACGATGCAAATAATCATCTTTGTATTTTCACTCAGAATATGAGTTTACAAGATCTCTCAGTTTCTGTTCTACAACTGATCTACTCTGATCTTTCTCTCAGCTCTCCTAAAACTGACAAGTAAACCTCTATTTATAGGGAAACCACAAAGACCAACAAGTTCGCCCCTAACAAGCTTAGGCGAACTTAGCAAGTTCGCCTATCAAGTTCGCTCTAAGTTCCTTAGGTGAACTTGACAGCTTCGCTAACTTACAATATAGAATTTCAGCGACAGTTACAAAACATGCTCTAACAGACTCCTCCTTAACTGTTGCTTACAATTCTAACACATTACAAGCAAAGACTCTAAGACTAAGACATATAATCTTCAAGCTCGTTGTCACCAGAAAATGTTCCAACACCCTTAGTCCACACGTAGCGGACCGCTAAGGTCTTGGGTAGCGGTTCGCTACCCCTTTGAGTTTTCAAATTTTTTGTTTTAAGTCCCTGGACTTTGATTATTCACCTATCTACCCTTATACTTTAAAAATTGGCAAGTTTAGTCCTTTATTTATAAGAATTTTCGAGGTGTTACATTCTTGAAGCGGCTAAACTTCATATTCTTATAGGTAGTTCATTACTCTTACACCTGTACTGCAATTTATCAATGAACTATTAAGGAATTCAATTCCATCCTCCTTTATCTTGCAGTCTGAACACATACCTTGGGATGATTATGTTAATGTGTTCCAATATCTTTACGACAAGCTTTCCACATTGAATTCAGCATCTAATGTTGTATTAGATGGGAATTGGGTGTCTTGACATAAGATATTTTAAATGGACTTTAAATCCATCCCTTTAGCTGACTTGTTTACGAGATCTCTTCCTAACCCATTGGTTAAACGATCAGCTAAATAAAACTCAGATCTTACAAATTCAACAGATATCACACCGTTGATGATTAATTATCTAATCATACTATGTCTAACACCTAAGTGTTCATACTTTCTATTGTACACTTGATTATGCGGATTAGCCAATGTACATGCACTATCAAACCTGATAGAAATATGTGATATCGGTTTTTGATCATAATGGAATCTCATAGATTAAATACCTTAACCATTCAGATTTTTTACCAGCTGCAGCTAAAGCCACAAACTCAGATTCCATAGTCGAATTAGTAATGCAAGTTTGCTTCTTTGAAGCCCAGGCAATAGCCTCACCGCCAAGTAGGAATACCGACTCACTTGTAGAAGAATGACCTTCCATATTAGTTATCCAACTTGCATTAGAATACCTTTCTATGACCGAAGAAAAACCTGTATAACACAAACCATAGTTCATGGTTCCTTTAAGGTATTTAAGTAGTTTGTTTACTGCTTGCCAGTGTTGACTAATAGGATTACTAGTAAACCTGCTCAGCTTACCGACATAATAAGTTATGTCAGGCCTTGTGCTTACCATATCATACATTAAACATTCAATGGCCTTAGAATACTCTAATTGTGAAATAGAGTTGCCATGGGAGTACCAACTGGAGAACAACTAAGGTGATTGAATTCCTTCAACACTTTCTCAATATAACGAGACTATGTCATGGTTACACCATTGTTACTCCTTTTAATCCTTATACCAAGGATCACTGCCTCCCCCATATCCTTCATTTCAAAATTAGAAGACAGTAATTTCTTGATCTCATTAACCTGATCTTAGTTAGTACCAACGATCAATCTGTCATCTATATACAGACAAATAATTACTCCTTTACGAGAAGAGTCTAATCTAGTGTAAACACACTTCTCAGCCTAGTTTACAAGAAACCCATGAGATAAGATCACCCCATCAAATTTATGATGCCACTGTTTAGGTGCTTGTTTCAAATCATACTGAATCATAATACTCCCCTCCCAGATCAGTTCGAAAAGTTTAATAAGGTCACTAAGAAGCAATTCAAATTCTTATTTATAGATTTTTAAATTTATCAAGTGCTTCGTATTTTGTGTGAACAAAAAAATACATAGCAATATCTAGTTGCATCATCGATACATGTTACTACATATCTCTTGTAACCTATAGAAGGGTACAGGGGAAATCACATAAATAAGAATCAATGAATTCTAATACTTTAGAATCCCTTTTTACATCATTTAATGGTTTCCTAGTGATTTTAGTCAACTTACAAGTATGATATCTATTATAGTTTTGCATGTCAAAGGCATGAAATAGGCTCATTTTAGACATCTTTTATCCTATAATAACTAACATAACCTAATCTAGCATGCCGTAAACTTTTAGCATACTCAACTTTACTTAGAAGATGAAGATGCCAAACAAGCAGATTCAATAACAAACGGGACATTAATATTAATAATAAGCTTAAACATGTCATTACATAAATATCCATATCCAACATAGGTTCCATGTTGAAATAAAATAGACTTATCCGACTCAATGACCTCTTTAAAACCATAGTTATATAAAACAATCTCAAACAGAAGATTCTTTCGAATCTATGTAACATACAACACATAATCTAATAATAATTAATTTCCAGACGTGAATCCAAGTTGAACTTTTCCTATTCCTTTGATAGGCTCGGTTGCTATATTTCCCATCCTAAGTACAGATCCATCTTCAACTGGTTTAAAATCTTCAAACCATCTCAGATATACGTGACTCGTAGCACCCGAGTATACCTACCAAGCAAGCATATCATCCGGTACATAAAAAGATTCAGAAATAAATGATACACAATTCTCAACCGAATTATGTTTAGAGACTATTAGACTTTTTTAGTCCAACAACGAACCCAAAAACTAGGTTTCATTTATTTCACACCCAAATAGGATTTTCCCGACTTATCACAACCAACTAGGTGTACCTTTGTATTAAATTTATTTGATTAAAAAAACATTACTTTTATTTTGTTCATTAATCAAATGATTAATATGTCTCGAATGACTAATTGAGTCAACTACAAAACTCATAGGCTTTGTCAAAAATAAAGTGGAATTAGTAGGCGTACCTTGTAAAGCATTTAGATCTTTCGACCAACTTGAACCCGCTACATGAGATATGTTTCCACCCGTAATCTTCACGCGACACTCTTTTTTGAAATACCCCGGTTTACCACATCTCCAACAACCACTTTTAGGTTTATTATTGGGGTTATCATTGTCTCGGTCAAGCTTTCTTTTATTTTCCTTAAACTTTTCTAACTTAGCCATTCTGATAAGAATTGAGAGAAATTCCAATCTTAGGTTCCAATAAAACCACAGACTACCACTAGAAATCTTGAATGTTAATTTCTTGTGGAAACACAAATCAAAATTCAAACACACCACCAAACCAGGTAATAAGGTTACCAAAACTGTTGTAACCTTCATATTGAGAACTTTGAACAGGAGATTGAACAAATTTCGAATACCAAATTTAACCCTCAATTTCTGACCCAAAATCACATCCCTATAATAGATTTCTGAACCAAAGTTACATATCTATACTATATAATAAATAAAGTTTTTGGTGGGACACTTGTTACTCACACATTTATTCTTAACATTTTTTCCCGCTTCTCTCTCCTATTAATTACACAAATTTTTTTATAATTTTTGTTTCCCATCTCCCTCTTCTATTAAATAATAATGATTTTATAATTACTTTTATAAAACGTTTTTTATTTAAAAATATAGGTTTGTTCATAAAACATTTATATAATTTGAACATTTCTTTATTATTTTTATAAACATTTTAAAAAAATAACTATATAACATTTTTAGAATTTACAAATCTTCATAAAAACTGATGTTTTATAACAAGTTGTATTTATTCAATCCATGTAATACATGAGTTTTAACATAGTTAATAATATTATACACTATGGAATCCAAACAGATCACCAATTTTCCGTCCTATTATTTCTTCCTGATAGAATTTACAAGCGGCAGACCCGATTCGTCAATCCATGTTTCAGGATAGAAGATGAAATTACTTCAAGCGACAAATTCAACCCTTGAAGAGAGAACCAAACAGAATCCAAACCTTTCGTCGATATACCAGGCACAGACTATTTCGAATTCCAATACCCAAACAGAAATCTAATACAATTACTAATTCCAAATCCATAAGCCACGATTCCAATTTAACCCTAGAAATCTTAAACACCAGATTCTCTGTAGTCGTTCTTAATCTTCGAAAGAATTCCTAAATTAATACCAAACTTCTGTCGATATTCTTGTTATTATACCAAATTGTACCAATTTCGAATTAAAATAGGACCAAACACAAATCCACATACCAAAGTTCTGAACAAAATTAAGGGAGAACCTTGCACTCAAACCCTAAGTGTTTTTGTCATTCTTGAAGTTCCAACAGAGTAAAATTTCGTCTTAAATACCAAATTGAATCCACGAATAGTTTATCTTTGTATTGCAAATTAACAATTATGTCAAATTCCAAATTTAAGAACTTTGACCAGAAGCATAGAATTCCAATCCCGATTTCCAAAACTTTGACTAGAATCAAATAATTCTACCCAATCCAAAATTGAAGAATTTGTCCTTTTTCGTGATCGCCAAACAGAAACAATAAATTTGCTTTTTCTGTTTCCTTGAAAGGATTATTGTTCCAATACAATCAAAATGAGGTTTACAGGATTTAAAATCGTTTTTTCTTTTCTTGATCGTTATTGCCCAATCGCACGCAGAAACCGAATTGATTTCTGAATTTTGTTCCCGGTTCGCGCAGATAACACCCGATCATCCTTTGATCTTGATAGCGAACAGAAAACCGAAATTGAACACGAGAATCAAACGAACCAAATCGAATGAAATTGCAATCACAGTGAACACCAAATTCAAAGCATAAAATAGGTTTATCTTTGTTGTATTCCTAGTCTGTAACAAGAAAATAAACGAATAGACAAACCTGGAAACCGGATTAGATCTTGAACAATGAATGAAACTTGGATTATTCTCTGAATCGTGAAACACTTTAGATAAACCTATTTGTTGGTTACACGCACATGATTTATCGGATAAGACAGAGATTTTGTTTACGAAATTGGATTTCTATGATTTCTGTGTGTATGTCGATGGAGAACAAGAACTTGGTAACCGTACGTTCATCGTTCTATATGACCGATCTAAAAACCAGCTATCTATAATTGAAACACAAATTGTTCTATTAAATCTAGTTAATTACTTGTATAACAAGGCCCAAATAACATTTAGAATTAAATCGAGTCCGCACTCCCGCGTCACCCAACTCGTTTAATCTCTAACGTTATTTCTTCGATCGACAAGTTAATCCAATATACTAAAATACATGTTGATAACACTAAAATTACCAACAAATTGAGGGCATCCATTTGGAAATGGCGAGAATGATAGTATCAACAGAGAATAGGAGGATTTCCATTGATTGCCTACTTCGATTTCTTTTCTTTAATTCCTTGCTTGCTTGCTTATGATTTTCATCCCGGAATTCTACGGCGGTGGTGGTGGTGGTACAAATTTGTGTTTCATTTTTGTTTTTTGTATTTTTAAGTTAAGGGTATTTTGGTCATTTTAAAAAAAAACTTAACTGAAAAGTTAACCTCCATCCATTTTAGGGACCGTCAGTGTAACAAAACCAAACTATGTTGGACCAAATCCGTAATTTTTGAAATGTAGGTACGAAAATCGTAATTTGGTCAAACAACAGGGACCATCCGTGTAATTTATGCTTGTGTAATACTCAAAAATTGCATATAAAATAAAGAAATAAATATTAGAGTTAAATACGGTTTTAGTCTCTGTGGTTTGACACAAATAACTATTTTAGTTCAAAAGTTTAAATTTGACTTTTTTAGTCCAATAGTTTCAATTTTATAACAATTAAGAGTAAACTTCTGTTTTGACCCCTATGGTTTAGACACTTTAACCATTTTAGTCTAAAAAAGAAACTTTTAACATATCAAACCAGGTTGTTTGCAGTTTATAAGTATATTGGTCCATGGGGCAAACGCCGTTCAAAATTTCTGTTAACTAATGGCACATGCCCCTCACATGAGGGGCATTTTTACCTTTCCTTCTTCATCTTCATTAACCCTAATGCCCCAAAACCTTTTCTTCCCCAAATAGGGAGTTGTCTCCTTTATTCATAATTGTATTTACACCTCCGATGAAATCTTGTTAATCTTGTTGAATCAGAGCCTTTCTCCCGATCTCCATCACTTTCCACTGTCGCCGCTTTTGGATCTTCTTCCTCCGCCAGTACTACCACAAACGATGCATGATCACTCACTTGTCACCCGCCTACTCCGTCCCTAACAATAATCAATCGAAACCCAAAATGAAGATATGCTAACAATCAATCGAAACCCAAACCATGATACCCCTGTCCACTAACACCGTTAAAATTTTTCTGTTAAATATGTATAAAAAGACTATGATACCCCTGTCCAATAGTCTTTTTATACATATTTAAAAGAAAAATTTTAACGGTGTTAGTGGACTGGACTTTAATTGTTATAAAATTAAAACTATTGGACTAAAAAAGTCAAATTTAAACTTTTGATCTAAAATGGTTATTTGTATCAAACCATAGGGACTAAAATCGTATTTAACTCTAAATATTATAAAATATATAAAAGGATATTGAATTAAATTAAATGTAGGTCAAATAAAAAAAAGAGTAAATTATTATTGGAGTTCATGATATTTGTCAGTTTTAACTATTTAAGTCTCTGGTCTTTTTATTCATCGCTTTGTGGCCTAACTTTTGTTCTTCAAAACCATTTGAATCCAAATGACTAACTCTATTGCATTTTCTGTTAATTGTTTTTATATAAACACTGAAATACCCCTCAGGGACTCAAATAGTAAGTTATTTTATATATATATATAGGGTGAAGTTTATAAGAAAACTAACATTTAGGGAGAGAACTAAAGAACTACTCTTTAAAGGTAAAAAAATAATAAAAAAATCATAACTCAAAATATAAATCAAAAACTAAAAAGTGGTTCGGAGACCTTGTTTCCCATGTCGTCCTCATTCAAAAAAAAAACTTGAAAAAATAGTCGGTTTAGCTTTAGGGTTTAGTTTAGCTTTTAGGTTAGGTTTTTGGAAAGGGGGGTGGGGTGGGGTGGGGTGGGGGGTTTTAGGTTTTTGGGGGGGGGGGTGGGTGGGTTAGGTTTTTAGGTAAGAGGTTTAGGTTTTTGGGGTGGTACTACACATATGCAGTATTATGTTTAGGGTTAGGTTTTTTAGGGTAAGGGGTGGGTGCGGTGGGTTTAGGTTTTTGGGTGGGGGTGGGTTTAGGTTTTTGGGTGGGGGTGGGTGAGGGGGTTTAGGTTTTTGGGCGGGAGTGGGTGGTGGGTTAAGGTTTTTGGTGGTAGGTAGTTTTTGGGGGTGGGTGTGGGGGTTTTAGGTTTTTGGGTGGGGGTGGGGTGGGGGTTTAGGTTTTTGGGGGTGTGTTAGGTTTTTGGGGTGATACTACACATGCAATATTGAAAATAATAAGAAAAAAAAAGATGAGTTAATTCTTATTTTTTATAACGTTATTTATACTCAAATGAAAGATAAAGAAATTCTTGATTTAATGGTGCAATTTTAAAAAAAAAATAATAATGTATGCAAAAGATATAAATGTTTAAAAATTTATATATTTTAAGTTCTAATTTTACCCTTCATCTTTAAAATTTCACCCCTTCTTTTCTTAGTGATTCTCTAGTTCTCTCATTAAAGTGAGTTCTCTCAAGAATTCAACCCTATATATATATATATATATATATATATAATCTTTTGATCAATGGCCACAAATTGGGTTTCATGAGTTTTACAACTCAATAGGGTTTTATTTTATCCTGACCCATATATCTATATCCATATCTATATCTATATCTATATTATATAATAAATAAAGGTTTTCCATACCACGTGTCGCTTCCATATTCATTCTCATCATTTTTTTCTCGTCTCTCTCTCTTATTAAATGCATTTTCATATTTTAATAATAATTTATATTTAAAAAAAATATTAAATATACTAATAAAACACATTTATTGTAAATTATCTCTTATTACAAAAAAGTTTGAAATCTAATTATGTAATTTTTATTTTCAATCAAATAATAAATGAAAATCAAATTAAATAGTGTTTAACGTATTTTCGAAACTCAATTATATATTAGTTTTTACATATTTTGAATTTTGTTTTCTATACTTAGTATATTACAAAATATACATATAAAAATTTAACAATTTTATTTATTAATATTTTTTACCCCGTGTGTAGTACACATGATCTAAGCTGGTATATAATAAATAAATGTTTTATAGGGACACTTGTCATTCTCCTATGTATTCTCATTATTTTTGCTCGCCTCTCTCTACTATTAATTATACAAATTTTCTATAATTGTTTTTTTTAATATTTTATTTTCCACATCTCTCTCCTATTAAATAATAATGATTTTTATAAAAAATTTCATTAAAAAATTAGTTTGTTCATAAAACTTTTTTAGAAATTGAACATTTATTTCATTATTTTTATAAAACATTTAAAAAAAATAACTATATAACGTTTCTAAAAATTGTATTAAAAACCATGTAATATATAAATTTTTATTAGTAAATGTATAACATTATATTTATTCAACAAGTGTAATACACGGGGTTTCTAACCTAGTTACATTAATATAACAAATCTTCACACAAATAATAATGCCTTCAGTCATATCACCCAAAATGTACATATATAACCAAATCAGTGGCGGACCCAGAAAATTTATTTTCAGGGGGGTTGAAAAATTTTAGGTCAGTTGTCTCCGGCTAAATATTAATTTTTTGCAGTCCGGTTCAGGTTACATTGTCACTCTTTACAATTAGCATATGACACAATATTATAGAAAAATAATATGATTAGCTAAAATCAAAATTTAAAGAAAAAAAAAGTTACCTGAAATTGTGAGGAGGTAAGGCCTCAAGGTTGTGAACAATGAACCGACCAACAGGGCGAGAATTTTGATTAGCAAAGAACATAAAATCGTGAGAAAACAGAGTGAGGATCGTGATTAATCTTTCTTCCGATTGAGTTTAATTCGATTAGGAGGCATGGCGAGAATCGTGATTAGCAAATTGTTGTTTTTCAGATTGTGTGAAACGTGAATATGAAACATCGATGGTCCAAGATTCATAATTGTCGCTACTTAGATTTTTTTATTAGGTTAAATTGTTCAAAAATTTAAATGGCTAACGAGTTAACTATATATGGGTTTAACTGTCTAATAGTTAATTAAATATGAGTTTAATTTTTTAAATGGCTAAGTTTTAAGCCAATTTAAGTTACTAATTTAAATAGGAGTCGGTGTTAAAAATTAGTTTTTATTGGGGTCGGTCAAGATTTTACCGCATGTATAACAAATAAATATTTTTTTTCATGAGGATTAGCCGATCCACCTAGTAAAAGTTAGCTCCGCCGATGTATATAATAAGTGTAATTTGAACAAAAAGCAAACAAGGTATATGTTTTCCTTGACTATCACTTAAAATGGGATATGTGATACATTTTTGTAATCATTAACTAACATTGTTAATATGTAAAAAAGATCAACTCACAACTAAACATGTGCACATACCAACAAATCTAGTCTCACCATTTTTTATTAGCATAGGTTTCCAAGCTCGCGTCCGATTGGGTGTGATCATCAAGAGGTTCATAGTTCCTCCCAAGAGCATTCCGCATGGCATGTGGAATGCACCAACGCACATACCTCATATCTGATTTAAAAATTGTTGTCATGGTGTGATTGGACGAATGTACAAGAGGTGTGAAAACGAGATGGGTAAAAAACCATGACGGGTATCGTGACTATTGAATTTCTGAATCAATCAATCTTCGATTGAAGACTCATTGGATAACTAAACAAAAAATAATAAAGTTAAATAAATAAACAAACAAATAAACTAAATTACTTACTATTGACGTGGTGCATAACTTCGCCCGGGGTTAATACGAAATAATCAAATAAGGTATCCAATGTACAATAACCGAATTAACCAAATAATCGATGATTAACCCCAAAAATTGCGTATAAAGACATTTGTGGTTACAACTTTTAGTTTTTAACTTGCTGACTTTTCGTTAAATTGACTCACATTTTTTGAGCCATATTTATCACAAGAAAAAATAAAAACAGTTAACAAACCCATAGGGGTGTTTACGTTTCGGTTTTTAGGTCAAACCGTTAGTTACGATTTTAAACTATCAAAAACCAAAACCGAACCGTTAGAGTCCGGTTTGAACTTTTATAATAAATTGAATTTAAAATTATGACTAATTATCTAACCATTATTTGATTCATGTGCGTCTGTACACTAAAAGAGGGTGTTCCATAAATAAAATGCATCTAAAAGAGGGTGTTTTATAAATAAAATGCATCATTAATATAGTTAAAATGTAATGATAAATTGTTTAGGTTTTTATCACAAAAAACATAAAACTTAAATTTTGGTTACATGCGTATGAACTATCTACTTTAAAATGAAGAACTAATTACACACATAGGTGTAGAAAACTTCAATTTTGGTTATGCACAATAACTATGGAGTGCAAAAAAAAAATTGTTAAACCCAATGTGCAATATAAAATTGTATAGGTTTTTCCAAACGGTTTCCCCTATAAACCGTAAACTGAACCGTTTTTTATGTTTTGAAAAATTTCAAACAGACCGACAAAAAGTTTAAAACAAAAACTAACTATTGGTTTGGTCGGTTTTATGTTTAAACCAAACCATGAACACCCCTACCAACCCATAACCGAACGGTTAACAACGCTTCGGTTTCTCTTTACCTGCTACGAACGCGCGGAGCTTGCACAAGATGGTCGAAAGTGTTTTGGATAACGTTCAGGGCTTGATTAACCGTTAAATGCTATTCCGACTGTCTCATTTCATACGGAGGTACAACACGTGGATCAGCATTGTTATGCGCCCGGAGTATAGCAATGGCTTGGGCGTGATCGATTACTGAAGTCATGTATCTAGGTTGTATGGGTTGATTTAGTTGTTCTACTGGATTTAGTGGTAATAATCTCATTTGTTCAAAATAAGCATGCATATTCAGGCAAAAGTTCATAAATTTTTTTTATCAGGAGGACCCTGATTATTTAAGTCATCCAACAGACCCAAAATGTAATCATCGTTGCCACCTCCATCTCTCCCCCACCCCATATCGACGACTAGCATAAACAAGACAAGCGTAATGAGATTCTATATAACAATGATCACGTCAATACATACGTTAAAAAACAAATAAACAAGAAGTGGTTGTGTACCATTTTATCTCCTGCTCACTTTATTTGTTTTTTAAGTATGTATTGACATGATCACTACTATATAGAATCTCCTTACGTTTGTTTTGTTTATGCTAATAATGAATATGGGGGAAATAGAGGTGGCAACGATGATGACATTTTGGGTGACTTAAATAAGTAGGGTTCTCCTGATCAAAACTTGGATGAACTTTGGCCCAAATATGCATGCTTATTTTGAACAAGTGATATTACCATCACTAAATCCGGTAGAACAACTAAATCAACCCATACAACCTAGATGCATGTTTTCAGTAATCAGTCACGCCAAAGCCATTGATATACTGCGGGCGAATACCGATGTCGATGCACATGTTGTACCTCCGCATGAAATGGGACAGCCGGAATGTCATGCAAAAGTTAATCAAGCCCTGAACGTTTTCCAAAACACTTTTGACCGCCTTGTGCAAGCTCTGCGTGTTCGTAGCAGGTAAGGAGAAACCGAAACATTGTTAACCGTTCGATTTTTATTTCGGTTATGGGTTAGTAGGGGTGTTCATGGTTTGGTTTAAACAAAAACCGCCCAAACCGGTAATCAGTTTTTTGTTTTAAACTTTTGATCGGTATGTTGAAAGTTTTCAAAACGTAACAAACAGTTCAGCTTACGGTTGATAGGGGAAACCGGGCCAAAAAAACCGTTAAAAATAGGCTATACAATTTTATATTTCACAGTGTGTTTAACAATTGTTTTTTGCACTCCATAATTATTGTGCATAACCAAAATTGAAGTTTTCTACACCTATGTGTGTAATTAGTTCTGTATTTTATAACAGATAGTTTATACACAGGTAACCAAAATTTAAGTTATATGCTCTCGGTGATAAAAACCTAAACAATTTAGTATTAGATTTTAACTACTTTAATGATACCTTTTATTTATGAAACACCCTCTTTTAATGTACAGACGCACTTGAATCAAATAATGGTTAGATAATTAGTCATAATTTTAAATTCAATCTATTATAAAAGTCCAAACCATGAAACCAAATCGGAGTAACGGTTCAGTTTTGGTTTTTGATAGTCCAAAACCTTAACTAACGGTTTGACCTAAAAGCCGGAGCGTGAACACCCCTATGGGTTGGTTAACTGTTTTTATTTTTTCTTGTGATAAAGATGGCTAAAAAAATGTGAGTCAATTTAATGGATAAATAAGCAAGTAAAAAGTTAAAAGTTGTAACCATAAAGGTCTTTAAACACAATTTTCGGAATCAGTTATGGATTAACCGAATCATCGATTATTTGGTTAATTTGGTTATTGTACTCGTATGTACCCTTCAAACTTGGATACCTTATCTGGTTATTTCGGTTTAACCCCAGGCAAAGTTATGCACCACGTTAACAATAATTAATTTAGTTTATTTGTTTGTTTATTTATTTAACTTTATTATTTTTTGTTTAGTTACCCAATGAGTCTTCAACCGAAGATCAATGGATTCATAAATTCAACATTGTCCTGGAGTTACGATACTCGCTGTGGTTCTTTAACCATTTCGTTTTTACACTTTGTTGTACATTCGTCCAACCACACCATGGCAACAATTTATAAATCAGATAGGAGGTGTGTGCGTTGGTGCATTCCCAATGTGGTATGACCTTGGGAGGAACTATGAACCGTGTGATGATCACACCCAATCGGAATCGTGCTTGGAAGCCTATGATAATACAAACATGGTGAGACTAGAGTTGTTGACATGTGCACAGTTTTAGGTTTAGTTGTGACTTGCTCTTTCTTACATATTAACAATGTTAGTTAGTGATTACAAAAATGCACGGCATATCCAATTTTAAGTGAGAGCCAAGTAAAACATATATCTTGCGTCCTTTTTGTTCAAAATACACTTATTATATAAATCGGCGGACCTAGCTTTTGCTAGATGGGTCGGCCGACCCCCATGAAAAAAATATTTATTTGTTACATATGTGGTATAATCTCGACCGAACCCTATAAAACTTTGACACTGGCCCAAGTAAATTTAAATTTTAACATCGACCTCCGTTTAAACTAATAACTTAAATTGGACTAAAATTTAGCCATTTAAACAATTAAACCCATATTTAATTAACTATTACCCATTTAGACAATTAAGCCCACATATAGTTAACCCGTTACCCATTTAAATTTTTGAACAATTAAACCTAATTAAAAATCTAAGTAGTGGCAATTATGAATCCTGGTCCATCGACGTCTCGACGTTTCATATTCATGTTTCACACAATCTAAAGAACAACAATTTGCTAATAACGATTCTCATCATGCCTCCTAATCGAAGTTAACACAATCAGAAGAATGATTAATCATGATCCTCGCCCCACGTTCTCACAATTTAATGTTCTTTGCTAATCACGAATTCACGATTCTCGCCCTGTTGGTCGGTTCACTGTTCACAGCCTTAAGTCCCTACCTTCTCACAATTTCAGGCAACTTTTTTTTTATTCTTCTCTAAATTTTGATTTTCGCTAATCATATTATTATTCTAAAATGTTTGTGTCATATGTGCTAAATGTGATCTGACCCGACCTGAACCGGACTAAAAAAGTTAATATTTAACGAGAGACAACTGACCTAAAAAAATTTCGACCACCATGAAAAAAATTCCTAGGTCTGCCACTGCTCCGGAGAGTTTGAAGATGTGCTCCGGCCGAAGATCTTTTGAAATAAGTTGGATCCGAATATCTTTTAAAGCAAGATCCGAATATCAAATCTGGAAGTCAACCATGAATATCAAACATCTACCAGTATCATAGAACTACAATCAAATAGCAAATGGCATATTCATACTTGTCAAGCTTAAACAAACGCGGAGGATCGTGGCAGTCTTCATATGGTGTAGTCAACACTTGTTCTTGTAATCCATTAAAAACTTCTGCTACAAATGTATACATTCAATGATCTTATTTCAGTTCCTGAAAGCTAAGTTAACTACGAACAACCATCAAATCATGAACAATAAATATGATCACGTATATCCGCTCCGTCAATTTCAAATTCAAATTAACCTAAATAATCAGAAATCAGAAATTCAATAACGTGAATTAAGAGAAGATTGCCTAGGCGTTCAAGCGAGGCGCAGCCCAAAAAAACGCCTCGTGGCAGTTCATGCGCTACTCCGGCAAGTCTCCGACGCGATTTCGGCAGAATTCCGGCCATATCGTGTATTTTTCCAGCAAAAACGGTGAAATTCAAATAAAAAAGCAAAGCACCCAGATCTGAAGTTGAAATCAAGAAGTGTCTTTCCTGGTGAAGTTTAAAACGAAGAAGAAAGAAAGAGAGATGAGGCATAATTTGAGTGATGTGAAGTGAAATTAAAAGGGAACAACAGAGCTAGAGCTGTTTCTGCATAAAAAGTGATATTAAAAAGGACTTGAAGCATAAAAAAAGACTGCTTCTGCAGAGCTAGACAGCCTAGTTCAGTAGTTTTAAATTAAAATTATTTGTTTTTTCTCATTACTCTCTTTCATTTATATAATAGATAGTTACTTTAATTTTTTAGTAAAATTTTAAGCTCTTAGGGGTTGTAGGTATACCTTTTTAGGTTATACATGGGGTTTCATTTTTTTGGCATACTTTGTATTTAGATTTGAGTTGTACTTATAGCTTCTTAAGTAGTACTTGGAAGGTTTTTACACATAAAATCATATGTATTATCTAAGTTTTGGTTATTAACGATTAACAATGTAGTAAAACCCCAAAAAATGGTAATTTTATATTGCACGCCTAACTTAAAAAAACCCACGCTTTTTAAACGCCTTGCGCCTAGGCCCAAGGCTCACCCTTGAGTGCGCCTTGCGCCTTTGACAACATAGATGCCGACACCGCCTGATTCTGGCTATCCGGTGCAGATTCCGGTAACGGCAACCATAAGAACATTATTAGAGGCCAAACAACATCTTCTAATTATCTATAACCAAGTCTTGTTTTAATTCAACCCATTCTGGCCCGTTTTTAGATTTTTCCCTAACCCAGAATGACCCACATTATAAAGACCCATTTAGACCCAAAATTTGGTTTACATGTTAGTTTTGCCAGGACAACTGCTAGGTAATCAAGATTATGCAAATCATTAGCAGTTAATACATGACACATCATTTTATAAAATTAATTGGATCATTCTCAAAGCTTAAAGCCTTTGTCATAATAAAACATGAAGCCGCCTTTGTCATAATAAAACATGAAGCCGATAACTCTGCTGAAAGTCATTTTGAATTCAAAATAGTTAAAATACCTGCAAAAAAAACAAAGAATGTATTAGACTGTATTATCAGACAAGGGTTTATTAGCATGAGTCCACGGGCTCATTTAGGTTTCCAGGGTTCCTTGTGAACTCTATATATTGTAACCTAATCATTCAATAATAAGAATCGAGTATTTCACTATCTAACATGGTATCAGAGTCTTAGGGTTCTAGTTACCGTCTTCCCTTCGCAACAGACAAAAAAAAACCCTAGCCGTTGCCACCAAGTTCAAACCCTAGACAGGGCGGCGTGCCGCCGCAGCCCTGTCCCACCTCCGTTTACTGTTTTGTTTCTTGTTTTCTTTTCATATTACCCATTCTGTTCCTGATAAAGTTTCGTTTCGGTTTAAGATTCCGGTCGTTATCTACATCAATAGGAATCATTCCTTGCAAGAAATCGTTGTTTGATTTGGTTAATTCTTCTGCTGCCCCTCCATCTGATACGGTGTTAACCGTCTTTGTTGGGATATGGTCCGGAAGGAAGGTCGGATATATCCCAAAGATCAAGTCCGGATAAGCACTTCTCAAGGAAAAGGGACCCAAGGCTGGGCCTACAAACCCAAATCTGGGATTACCTAAAAGGCCCAGAGGACGGAACAAGGCCCGGACAAAGGGAGGAGCAAAATACAAATAAATAAACGGTAAAGAGGGAACAAGAATCAACATGTCAGAGTACGAACCAATCAACAGAGGAGACCCGACAATGCACAAACCATTACTAACAATCTTAAAAATAGATTAAGCATTACACGTCTCAGCCAATAAGCAAGGAGCAGCCACAGGCTAAAGACAAACGATATCCAGGTATAAATACCTCATCTAGCCTAAGGTAATAGGGAATTCATTCTCACTCTCGTTTTACTTATCTTCACTATTCATTCAAAATACTTATTCTCACGCCGGAGGCTGGTCACAGCGACACCCCCTGGGGTCCTTACTGTGACAAGACTAACGATGTTCTTGTTTTGCTAGGTCAAGTCCAAGCACCACCTTTCTGGAAATTCCTGGATAACCCGACCCGCAGATCCTGGAGTTCACAGTCTTCAGTTCAGGAAAAAAAATCTTCGATCAGTTGCTGTTTCTTGATTTGATTTTGCTGATTTGAATTTATTGTATGATCTACACTTCATGGCCGACACCATCAAGACAGTTTCATCATTATGTGGGGCTTCTATCTTCATTAGTATTCACTAGTGGAGGAATAAATAATTCCTTGGTTGTCGGCGGAAGATTTCTTGGTCAAGATTAGTGGGTGGAATATTGTATTGAAGCTGTGAGCATGGTTCTCTCTTCCTGCCGCCATTGGTATCTTTCTTTTCTTTATCGGCTCCTCTGCCGGACCGCGGTTATGTCTCTGTATTGATGGTGCCAAGGCATCATCTCAGCCGCCAAGCCGCCCACCCGCCGTCCTCCGTCAATCCGCTCAGCCGCCACCCCGCTGCAAGCCCTCTATAGGACTACGGTTCCATCCCGCCGCTGGTTATCTTTTAAGCCGCTCCTACTCCGCGCCGTTCTTTTGCAGGACTACGGTCCTCTGGTGCTGCCTTTTAGTTGAGCCGCTCTCTCTAGAAAGACTTGGTCCACTAGCCTCCAACCGCGTTGCCGCGCCGCTTGCAGGATTACGGTCCGCCGCAGTGTTGGTTATTGTCGCCGCCATGGTTTAAAAAAAAGGTCGAGGCGTACGCCTCGAGGCGGTAGAAAAACGAGTCTGAGGCGACGCCTCACAAGGTATTTTTGTACGTACGCCTCACAGGGGCTGAGGCGGTCGAGGCGGGCTGAGGCGGTGAAGTGGTAGAAATGGAAAAAAATGACTTTTAACTGGACTTTTGACCCATTTGAGTTGTGTATATCGATCTATTAACGAAATACACAACTCAAATGGGTCAAAAGTCCATAATTCGCGTTTGGTTCTCCTTAATTTGACCTATTTTCTCATTCTTTTCCTTAATTTGACCTAATTTCTCATTCTTCTCCCACACATCACACCTGGGAAAGGTTTGTAAGGGGTTGATGTAGTCAACAAACAAGATACAAACAATGTTTGATGTTTAGTATTTTATTTTTGTAAGATATATAATTTTTATATTTAATTTTTAATTCCGCCTCGGGCTTACGCCTCGGTTCGCCTCGAGGCTTACGCCTCGTGAGGCGAAGGGAAAACGCCTCGAGGCGCGATTCCGTTCTTTTAAACTTTGGTCGCCGCTTAGAAGCTCCTTGCGGGACTACGGGATCACTGGCATGAAGATTGTAGATGGATGTTTATATCAAGCAAACTAGGGATTTGTTGGCAGAAGTTTGGATTTCGAATCGAAGCTTGTTTCTCTTATCTTTGTTTTTATGTTTTTTTGTTTTCCAGTCTAATCTTTTGGTTTCCTTCTGCTCTGACTGCGGGGGAGTATTAGACTGTATTATCAGACTAGGCTTTATTAGCATGAGCCCACGGGCTCAGTAAGATTTCCAGGGTATCTGTATATTGTAACCTAATCATTCAATAATAAGAATCGAGTATTTCACCATCTAACAGAATGATCCAGATAATGCCTCTTGCTTGTAAAACTTCAAGGTATTATAGACTTGATTTGGCTTTCTAGTACATCTATTAGGTTATTGAAATCAACTTCCAGAAGGAAGCTTCAAAATTTAAATCAATACTTTCAGTTTATATGTAGTGATGGAATTCAAAACGTTCAATAATGAAACAATTTTAATTTCAGTAATCATATGCATATTAATCGCATGTATTTAAAAGTTTTACAACAGGTTTCTGAAAAAACAAAACCTAACAAGTGATGTTGTTAATTGAACTATTACACTTTCAGTTCATATGTGGTGATGGGATTCAATAATGAAATAATTTTAATTTCAGTAACCATATGCATACTAATCACATATACTTAAAAGTTTGACAGTAGGTTTGTGGAAGAACTAATCGCCATAAGTAGTTATGATTATTTCTGGGCAAAATAAATGAATAAATTACCTTCAAGACCACCTGCATGCTCTTTCAGCAGAGTCATCGGCTTCATGTTTTTTAGGCTTTAAGCTTTTTTAGGGGATATGAAAATTATTGTTAAAGAGCATGCAGATAAGTAATAAAAAGAAAATACTGCCACCATCAAAGCAAATGCAAAACGGATCCAACATATAGATAATTTTAGTTTTACCTTCCCACACAATGGAAATTAAGTATTAGTTCTCCACCGCCAACGTACTTCTCCAACGGTAGCCAGCACACGAAGTTTAATGAGACCCATGTCCTCTATTCTCCGACAACTCTCTAAGCATGCCAGACTAGACCATTGGCCCGGAGAAACTTCGTACTCGACCTTGTAGGTCCGAGCTAGATCCAACTCAAACTCCTTGTTAAGTTTCTCCATAACATTTTCAAATGTGGATGAGCTCGGGAGGTAGAATAACATGGACTCGTTTCTATAAGTTGCTAATACGGCTAGATCATCATCATCATAGTCGTCGTCATTGTTGATGTTGGTCAAGGGAGATTGATATGATGCTTTAGGTGTTGCTTCTGATAACTTCTTTACTGGGAGAATCTTGTTTAAGGAAGAATTCTCAACATCTACAACAAATAATTCATCACCAAGTTGTTCACCAGAAGCAAACTTGAAACTTGGCAAATACTTGCTAAGAGTCAATAACAAAGTCTCCAACAAGATCAAATTATTACGACTACAGGGCCAAAAGAACTCCAACGCGTAGTCAACATCTCCCGAGTGAGTGCTCCTCAAGCAGATCACAAAAGAAGCACATTTGGATTTGGAGAGTAGCGCCAATACCCCCCTATTATCACTCAGCTTATAGATGTTTCTACAGAGGTGAGGTCGATGAGTTTGAAGTGTCTTCCAAACGAGCCCCTCCCCCATACTTACATCAAACTCATCATAAAAATTCTTAATGGAAGACAGAGGGTTAGAGTCATCTTCTAAATCAACAGAATCATAGTTGTCAATAGCGCTTGTAGCGCGCGCTATAGCGCGCTACATAGCGAATCGACAGACTTCCGCTATTTCCAAATAGCGACGACATAGCGACCAAATAGCGAATATTCCCTTTTTTTTAATTTTTTTTATGTTTTTAACCAGTTTTTTACTTGATTAATATAAATAGGGTTGCTAATAACCCTAATATATGAAGATTTAGATGGTTATTGATTATAATTGCTACAAATCCTACAATATTTGAATATAAAATATTTCTAAAATTTTCTAGCAGTGTATCGCTAAACGTGAAATAGCGCCCGCTATTTGTGAAATAGCGCCCGCTATTTACCGCTATTCGCTACGTAGCGTATAGGTTGCTTGTCGCTATTTACCGCTATTCGCTATTGACAACTATGAACAGAATACACACTCAATTTCACCAGACAACAAGTGTAAACTTGACCAAGACTCAAGTCGTGTGATTCACAAGCAATCTCTAATGCCTTTTTAATTTCGATTTTGGCAGGTTCCAAATCAGTCGCCTGTTGTTCAAAAAAAAAAAAGATTAGACAAATCCAAACAGAAACATCAAATATTGTGGTTTATTTACCCTACCTTGTACGAGCAACTCCCTTGTAGATGATAAATACTCAAGCCCACTCTCTGCAAGCAAACAAACAAGTTAAAAATGTAGCCAGTGATAAACTAAATAAAATATGCATACCTGTAGTTCACGTTTCAACTCTATAAATATTGGAAGAAGAAGAGCAGGATGTTTCATAGAGCACTCAACAACACCAACACATTCACGGGCATGATCACACAACACGTCAACTCACATTCCAAAGCACAAACAGCCAACGGAGACCCCTGGTGAACCCTCCTCAGGTCCAGAACCACCTCTGGAAAATGGTTCAGAAATGCAGTGACGACTGGACCACCTCTTATGATCCAAGCAGGGTTAGGGTTATGGTTATTATCGATAAGGCTAAATAGATACTTGTCCCGTAGAAGGCGATCATAAGGCGAAACGGCATAAGTGTTACGAAAAGATTCAAGTACCAGCCTTCCACCATCATCTAGCGGCCGCCAAAACTGAAAAATTATCCTGCTGAATGGAAACGATTTTACACCCTCGAACGCAGTTTTTACCTTCAAGTTAACCTCCCGATCATCGTCTGTACCCTTATCATAATCATATACAATATCGCAACTTTCAACTCCATAGACTTGTCTACCAGAATTACTTCTCGAGGGATCTTCCATCTTCTGAGTAAACCCTAATCCTCCTAAGGGCCAAGAAAGCAAGACGGGTCTGAATCAATGAATTCGTACACCGCCTGATTGAAACTTGTGGACTCGACGCTTGGCTTTAAATGGCTGAATCGACTCTTTGAAACAATAGCAGCTCTATCATCTAGTGGCAATTGTCCCAAGTAACAGTCGAACAGGGAGGCTGATGCCGGGTCGAACAGAAACGGAGAGGAAAAGATCGACGATAGAGAGAGTTTTGTGACCTCCGACATCAACATGGAAATCTCCATCTAATTCGCTTTAGGTTAAAATATCGCCGGGTTGCACGCGGGTATTTGTACCCACACCATCTACCAATCAAACGCCAACACAAGATTTTTTTTTAAAGTAATTACTATTTGAGTTCTACGATATTTGTCCATTTTAACTAATTGAGTCTTTTAGGAAAGTGGGAGTGGGAGCGGGTAACGATAGTTACCACTCCCACTAAAACGGATAACACTTGGAGGGTAGTGGAGTTAAGGTTTAGCAGGTATATATGCCCGCTGAAAGAAGTCTGTGTGTGTATATATATGAAAAATTAGATGGGTTGGAGGGTACTTGGAGTAAAAGAAGTTCGTTTCATTTTTTACTTCATTTGAGTTCAAATGGCTAACGTCATTAGATTTAAGAGTTAAGTTTTTTTTTTCTGAATTAACCGAAATACCTTTGAAGACTCAAAATGTTAAAAAACATTATATATTCTACATTCTCTCCTCTCATCACCACCACACCCGTTTTGTGAAGTGGTTGGATAACATCAACATTGACTCCCAAGACTACAAGGTTTTTTTTAGTCTGTAAAATTATATCATTTGTTGTTTCTAAGTCTGCCTGCATTACTGAGATTCTTCGTGTAAAAAGACTGTAAAATGTTTCCACCTTCAGTCAACTAGGATAACATTGACAGGTCTACAAGGAGGCCACAAATGGATTTCCCTGTCTAAGTACTTGTTTTAGATTTCCTAGGCCTTAATTACATGGCACTTATGTTAATTGCTTTGTTAAAATGGTAATTATGATATTTCATTAGTAATAGTAGTCTATACAAGAATGATTACAAGCATAAAATCGCTATTGATTCAGAAGCATCACTTGAGAGAGCCGACCTTCTGACGGTAAAGTGTTTTTGGATAGACCTTTGGTATCGGAGTTCGTAACACAAGATCTGTCTAATAGATTGAAAAGCCTCCAAAAACCCTTTGAATACTTCAAAACCCTTTGAATCTGTCAATCTGGGGTTGGGTTTGTTGGATTGATTTGAGCTTTCGTTTCTTTGATGGGTACCTCAATTTGCCACTAGTTAAAATGGGTGTGGAACCCAGATCTTGTAGTGGTCAATACGTGTTCTTCTCTAGGATGAGTAATAGATTCGGTGTAAGTCTCCGGCTGAAACTTGTACCAGTCGCACTCAAGATCTGAACTCACTCTGTGATGGAGCCAGATTTGCAGATGGCGGTGGGCGGTTTCTTGATTAGGGTTTTGCAGTTTAACTTACTTGATCACAATTCGGACCTGCACGCCACATTTTGGGTTTAAAAAGTTTTGCACGATTCGATATAATTAAACCTTTGTTTGACGTCACCAATATATTTAAACACACGACATCACCAATCCAAAACAATATAATAAATCTTTCTTAGACGGATTGTTACACGATTCGATATAATTTATAATAATTACGAACTAAACAGTTTACACATAGAACTGTTAGAACGATTAACGCGCTCATACGGGTTATTACCGATTACTCGACGCTATAAAATATTTAGACGTCAAACCTCAAGTAAATAATATTAATGAATATTAGTATTTATTCGGGTGACTGATTAAGAATTTATACGCGATGTATGCAACGTTGGATGTGTGACTGCGACAAACACCGGTGTAGACGTCAACGAGTTCTGCTAGATCCAGTATGAATAAATAATGTTAACAAATATTTATTTTATACATATCGTGTTAAAATATTAATATAATTACTATTTAGCACGTAATAAATATTTTCGGAACGCGACATGTTTTACCCGGAGCAAACGCGTGTGAACAAGAGGAACAGAGCGGTAGTGTGGGGTGTTATGATATGTTATCATTTATACATGTTTTACATGCATAATTATTTTCATTATTGGTGCTTTATGGACATTATACATTAGAATTATTGTCTAAATCATTCCTTTGTGATAATTGTAGGTTTTCGGAAGAAATGGAGCAAGAACAGTCAAAACCGAAGGAAAAACCAAATAATCGAAGACCTTGCGGAGCCTTAGAAAGATCCACAATGCTACGTACCATTTCCCAAGTCAATTAGGAGATTATTAGGCCTTAGAAAGCCGAACATCTCCAAAGAATTATCAAGAAATTATCAAAGTCAATAAAAGTCAAAGGAACTTATGGAGCACTCTTACACCTATCCACGACCCATGGATTGCCCAAGTACCTATGGGTACTATCCATGGATGATCCATAATCCTTTTTGGCCCATGGAGCCTTCTAGAAGAGTTAAAAAAAGTTAAAAACATAGGCTCCAAGTGTGACATCCGGAAAAAAAAATTATTTAACTTTCGGGACGAAAATTCTTTCAACTAGGGGATGATGTGACACCCGACCATTTAGAGTTAACCCCGTTAGCTTAAACTCAGTTAATCCAGTTAGTTCTTAACCTAGTTAACTCTGTTGCAAACCTCGGGGGCTTATTCTGTCAATATTTAAACTGAAACTCCAAGGACCAGTTGTGTAATTAACCAAAACTCAATATTGTTGACTTATAAAGTCAAAATTTAGAGTTTATAATTCATGTTGACTTTTGAAAGTCAAAGCAAGCTATTTCTGAACCAAATCAAACTCATGGGACCAATTATGTCAATACCAAATCTTAAACTACAGGGACTAAACTTGTAATTATCAAATTCATGAATTGTGTTTGACTTTAGAAAGTCAAACTTGCGACTTTAATCCGAATTCATGCCCTGCGATCGTTTATGTTGAATTTGTAACTGAAATTGCTCGATTAAGGCCTTTAACGGCCATAATAATCAAATAAAACACCATCGTTGCCGAATTAATCCGATTAATGTCTAATTATGTCGAAACCGTCGACCCCTCGGTCCATTATCAACAAAATCCGACCAATTCGGTTACCATTCTCACAATTACGCATACTATCACCTCAAACGAATTGTTGTCTAGCTTCTGCGTGTATCAATTCGATCGAAGGAGTGGCCGGAGACTCAGAGGACCTAAGTCGTCGACGTCGGAGCGTGTTCTAGCCGGGAACCTTCAATTCAAACTCGTTTATGGTAATTGCCTTATTGTTTACTTTCGTTTATGTGCCTAGATCAAAAGCCCCTTATCAAATTGGGCTTGCATTATCAGAATTATCATGATCGAAATCTAGGGTTCATGCGTATTCTTGTTTAATCGAATTCTTACCTACACTCGATCTCAATGAAATTAAAGACTATGGGTAGATTCGCGACCATTCACTTGATAAAAGCCCCATGATTTCAACAGATTCTAACATCATAATTGCTCAAATCGATTCCAAGTTCTTGTTCTAGGGTTCAGTCCTTGAAACTAAGATTTAAACGACTTAAAACTCAGCGATTTTCAAATTAAAACCAACCACAGATTCGTGGTTACTCGATTTGCAAAACCCCTGTGTTAATTTGTTTGATCGCGACCGGATTCAAGGGTTTTGGGACTGGTTTCGACCGTGTGTTAATATGGGAGGGGAATTCACTAGAATTAATGATTAAAAGTATTTCTGGTTGAGTTTTGTTGCAATTGCCCTAGCAGGTGGACTGGTTAAGAGTGTGTGCAGGTGTGGGAGAGACCCGAGTTCGAGTCTCTCCGACCGTTTTTATTTTTAAAACAGTTTTCTATCACTATTTTAATATAAAATCAAACCCTATATTATTATATTAATTTATTAATGTATTTTAGCCCGGGAAACCACCCGTAGACTCGGGTTTGGTTTTGTAACCCACGTTTATTATTAAAACTCATTTATAAAATAATATACTTATATTATTTTCAACCCTAAACTCCT
Source organism: Smallanthus sonchifolius (assembly GCA_023525975.1). Taxonomy (NCBI): domain Eukaryota; kingdom Viridiplantae; phylum Streptophyta; class Magnoliopsida; order Asterales; family Asteraceae; genus Smallanthus; species Smallanthus sonchifolius. The sequence goes on along the minus strand of CM042044.1, from coordinate 21,281,109 downwards.
ATTAAAATAATATATGTATCTATATTATTTTCGTCATTTTAATAATCTTTGTGTAACGTTTTTAACTAATAAATAATATAATTATCTATATTATTTACATGCGTTTGCATCATCGAGTAAAAATAATAGTTTTATTATTTTCGTCATGCAATTGTCATTGTGATACTTCGTTAAATTCAAAATATATATATATATATATGTATTATGTTATTTTTCTTGGATCATTATTTAATGACGAAAGCAATTGAATGTATTTATTTTTTTATATATTTTGTCATCCGTCGCTAATCGTAATTATCCTAATTTTTTAATTTAGAATTCCGTACTCCCGTGGACACGTTTGTCTCCTCTTAATCATTTGAGCGTTTCTTTGGGACGTTCAATCTTCCGTATTATTGTCACAAATTCCCATAGTAACCTAATTGTTATACTTGTAATTCTAGGGCATACGTAAGCCGTTGCAGGCTAACACTCGTGGTTTCAATCTTATTCTAGTGTGAACCTACCTACGCCGTTCAGGTGAGTTTTCACGACCCCTTTTTACTGTTTTACAACTGGGGGAGAAAACATTACGTAAACATTTTTGGTTATGTAATTCATATATGTTATCACTTGTTTAACTATACGTACACATCTATCACTAAGTCCTCACATCGGAACGTTAATATGAACATAGTGAGGTAAGCTGAGTAGTACTACTGGGTTTGACAAACTTCACCCGCATCAGTCGCGCTAACCCGACTGGATGTCGAACGGGTGCATTCTTGACCTAAACATGCACCAAGGTTGATAAGCCTGGTGGAAGGCAAAAACATAAACAGTCAGTTGTCGGTTGCGAGCGCATTAGTTAACATGCTTATGGGTTAGCTACCTATTGATTTATATATTGAATGTACATTAACCTATTGAACTTTGTTGCAAACTGAAACCTGTGAACTCACCAACCTCGTGTTGACATTTTCTTACATGTTTTCTCAGGTCACTTAAGATAAGGCACATGTGCACGCTTAGGGCATGCATGGAGTCTTATGATTAAATTATAAATTATTATTGTTGATTTGCTTTGTACTTTGTTTTGGACTTTGTTTAGACTAAACACTTTGGGACTTTTCTTGGGCGCGTTTGTTTTGCGCATTTACTTTCGTTTTACGCTTCCGCACTTACTTTGATCATTTATGATATACTTTCATTTTAGTCCCATATAGTGTCGTTCAATGTAACTAATGACTGAGATCCTGGTTTGTCACTTCCCAAACGGTAAAACTCTGTTAGTTGAAATTGGGGGTGTGACAGATTGATATCAGAGCCATTGGTTATAGAGAACTAGGATTGCATACTAGACTATAACCTCACACATTAGTTACATGTCATAGACATTTGGATTTTTGGCACTTATGTATTACGTTACAGGATCTGTCGTCAACCCCACCACCATCACCTAAGGCATCTACCTTATCATCCCCGGAGCCCAAAAGGCGCCGGACTAGTTCTGGTGACAACTCGGTAGAACAGGGTGAACCAAGTAATGCACAAGCAAGGAACACAACACTTAATTGGAATGCATATCCGAAGATGATCCAAAGATGGATCGAGATGAGAAATGTTCCATCACCCTATTTTTGCTCCACTTCCTCATCCTCAACTTTGCCAAGCTTGGCATTTACCATGGAACAAGCTTTTGCAGCTTTTGTGTTTATCATAACTAAGGAGTTAAAAGCGATGAAGGAAGCCATTGATGAGATACCCGACGTTCTAGAACGAGAGCCACAAATGGAATAAAACAAGGACCAAATAGAGCATCTGACCACTGAACTAGCAGCAACGGACAAGGCCCACGACCATTTGGTGGATCGGGTTGCACATTTAGAGACGAGGGTGGACACCTCGGACCATGATGTAGGAGGGATTCTGGAGAGAGTGACTCATCTGGAAGCCCAACTACAAGTAGCAGACCATGCTGTTGAAGGACTTCGGGAGAGAGTGACCCACTTAGAAGCCCAACTACAAGCAGCCCTATTTCCAGAGGACATTCCACTTTCGGATGACGAGGAGGAGCCCTTCGAGGATGAGCCCTTAGAGGAGGAGCCACCCGAGGAGGAACCGGTGGAGATCGACGATGCACAATCATACGTTTCTTCCGATAACGAGGATGTTTGATGATCCTTCTATTCTATCTTTCCTTTTCATTCATGCTTCGTTTATGTTATTTCTCTTTTCAAACCTAGATGGGTAAGGTTGTTCCCATTCAATAAAAGCATGAGAAGTTTAATGTTTTGAGTTATTTATTTTGTAGCTTTACAATTTATTTAATTTTCAAAATGTTAGATGTTGTATTTCCTTACTTGTACATAAATAATGTTTAATATGCGATATATTTCTCATTGTTTTGTATTTGTGAATGTGAAGAATCATGTCGGGAAGAGGACATGGAGGTCGTGCTGGTGGCCGAGGTACCATCAACATGACAACAGCGGAGCTGGCGGCACTAGTCAACGATAGTGTGGTTGAGGCTCTAGCAGCACAGAATGCTGCAGGTAAATGCTATAGCCATTTGACTAGTGAGGTCAATTCATCACTCAAAGCGCCTTTCCCAAGCTTTATAATCCCGATCCTATATTATGTTTCTAAATCCAGGTCAGCAACCAGCATGCACATTCAAGACATTTATGGACTGTATGCCCCACACCTTTAGTGAAGCTGAAGGAGTTGTCGGACTACTCCGTTGGTTCGAGAAAGTAGAGTTAGTTTTTGCCATGTGCAACTGTCCCTTGGCCAATCAGGTCAAGTTCGCTTCTAGTACGTTGGAGGGCCCGGCTCTCACATGGTGGAACGCTCAGGTCCAAATGTTAGGTCTAGCCATGGCCAATGCACCGCCGTGGGAGGAGTTTAAGACAATGATGAAGGAGGAGTACTATCCTCGAGATGAAATTCAAAAGTTGGAAGGAGAATTCTGAACCTGAAGATGGAAGGTTCTGAAACTTTATACCACTCGTTCCCACGAGCTTGATACCATGTGCCCACATATGGTGACTCCTGATTACAAGAGGATTGAACTGTACATTGGAGGTTTAGTGCCTCAGATTCAGAGTATGGTCACCTCATCCAACCCCACTACCATCCAGCAGACTATCAGACTTGCCCACAAGTTAACTGACCAGGCGGTAACTCAAGGGACTCTACCCCAAGGGGTTGAGTTTCTAAATCTACTGATAATCATAAGCGCAAGTTTGATCACAACTCCAACTCTCACCCTAACTCCAAGGGATCCCAGTTTAATCAACCTCAGCAACAGCAGCAGCAGCGAAAGTTTGAGTATGCTAAGAACTTCAACCAGAAGACCTCTTCAGGTCAAAATCAAGGTGGTAATGCGGGAAGAACCTCCAAGTGAAACAAGTGCAATTACCACCATGTCGGTACTTCTAACCGTTGTCAACGATGTGGCAAGATGGGCGACGCTGCAAAAGATTGTAGAGTTGATCTTCAAAACAAGCAACCATTCCGACCGCAAGGGCCTACAAGAGGATGTTTTCAGTGCGGTAAGGAGGGACATATTTAGAGGGATTTTCCCCAGTCGAAGAGGGGTGGTAATGGAAATGGTAATGGGAATGGTAACGATAACGGCAATATTCAGGGCAACAATGAAAACAACAACAATCAAGGCAACAACAATGGTGGCAATAATGCCAATAATGGAGGGAATGGTGCGAAAGGACGAGCCTTCGTACTAGGATCTGGAGAAGCTCGATATGATCATAATGTGGTCACCGGTAAGTTTGTCTTAAACAATTTCTTTGCTTCTGTCCTATTTGATACCAGTGTAGATAGGAGTTTTATATCTAAGAAGCTTAGTGATATGATAAAAGGAACTCCAACTCTGTTAGAAGCTAAGTATATAATAGAGATAGCTGATGGCTAAATAATTGAAGCAACCCACCTTCTTAAGGGTTGTAAGCTTGAGCTGGCTGGTCATAAACTTGATATCGACCTTATGCCGGTCACACTTGGTAGTTTGATGTAATTGTTGGTATGGATTGGTTATCTAAAAACCAAGCTGAAATTGTCTGTTGTGATAAAATTGTTCGCATTCCTCTCTCTAGTGGAGAAATCCTTTCCGTTCAAGGTGAAAAGAGTGGTGCAGTCGTAGGCATCATATCATTCATGAAAGCGCAGAAGTGCATGCGTAAAGGTCATACTGCTATTTTGGCACTCGTTGCCGAGCAACCATTGGAAGAGAAGAAAATTGATGATATTCCCATCGTTCGCGATTTTCTGGAAGTATTTCCCGAAGACTTGCCTGGTTTGTCACCACACCGTCAAATTGAATTCCAAATTGATCTAGCACCAGGAGTGGCACCGATCGCTCAGGTACCTTATAGACTAGCACCTAGTGAATTGCAAGAGCTATCCACTCAGTTACAGGAATTGTTGGATAAGGGTTTCATCCGACCTAGCTCATCGCCATGGGGAGCTCCAGTTATGTTTGTTAAGAAGAAGGACGGGACTTTCCGTATGTGTATCGACTACCGTGAACTGAATAAAGTGACAATCAAGAACCTTTATCCTCTGCCTCGTATAGATGATCTCTTTGATCAACTGCAAGGATCAAGCTTCTATTCCAAGATAGATCTTAGGTCCAGTTACCATCAATTGAGAGTCCGAGAGGAGGATATCTCTAAGACTGCTTTCAGGACAAGGTACGACCACCACGAGTTTATGGTCATGCCTTTCGGATTAACCAACGCACCCGCGGTGTTCATGAACCTCATGAACCGTGTGTGTAAGCCATACGTTGATCAATTTGTCATCGTTTTCATCAACGATATCCTCATTTATTCCAAGAACAAGGAGGAACATGAGGAACATCTACGCTTAATTCTGGAATTACTTAAGCAGGATCAGCTGTATGCTAAGTTTTCCAAGTGTGAATTCTGGATCCGAGAAGTTCAATTCTTAGGACATGTGGTCAACGAGAAGGGAATAGATGTCGATCCATCAAAGATAGAAGCCATCAAGAATTAGGCAGCACCGACGACTCCGACTGAGGTGCGACAATTTCTGGGATTGGCTGGTTATTATCGTTGATTCATCGAGGGATTTCTCTAATATTGCACAACCTCTCACTGCTTTAACTCAGAAGGGTAAAGCCTATAACTGGGGCGATAACCAGGAGTCAGCATTCCAACTCCTTAAACAGAAACTTTGCAATGCACCTATTCTAGCTCTTCCGGAGGGAACGGGTGACTTTGTGGTGTATTGTGACGCATCCATTCAGGGTTTGGGCCGTGTACTAATGCAACGAGAAAAGGTGATCGCATATGCTTTGCGTCAACTAAAGATTCACGAGAAAAACTACACCACTTATGACCTAGAGTTGGGAACTGTAGTTTTCGCACTTAATATATGGAGACACTGCTTGTACGGTACAAAGTGCACTATCTACACCGATCACAAGAGTCTTCAGCATATCTTCGAGCAGAAAGAGCTGAGCATGAGACAGCGTCGTTGGGTCGAGCTCTTGAATGATTATGACTGTGCGATCCGGTATCATCCGGGTAAGGCTAATGTTGTAGTTGATGCTCTAAGTCGAAAGGAAACCAAGCTCAAACAAGTTCGAGCATTACAACTTACTATTCACCCCAGATTACCTGACAAAATCCTAAGTGCTCAACTTGAAGCCCTTGAAGAGGAAAACCTACCGCTGGAAGGAACACGCGGTATGGAAGCACAACTCGAGGTAAAATCTGAAGGTATTCGCTACTTCGCCGAGTGAATATGGGTTCGAGTATTCGAAAACTTAAGGGAACTAGTCATGGATAAGGCTTATAAATCTCGTTACTCTATTCATCCAGGTTCCGACAATATGTACCATGATCTAAAGGTGCTGTATTGGTGGCCAAAGATGAAGGCCGATATAGCCACCTATGTGAGCAAGTGCCTGACTTGTGCGAAGGTCAAAGTTGAATATCAAAAGCCTTCTGGTCTTCTCCAACAACCAGAGATTCCCATGTGGAAATGGGAGCAGATATCCATGGACTTTATCACAAAATTGCCACTAACTCCTACCTGATGTGATACCATTTGGGTAATCATTGATCGTTTAACAAAGTCCGCTCACTTCTTAGCAATCAAGGAAACAGACAAGATGGAAAAACTTACTCGAATTTACTTGAAAGAAGTAGTATCTCGGCACGGGGTGCCAATCTCTATCATTTCGGATCGTGATGCATGATTCACCTTTCGTTTCTGGCAATCGTTACATAAAGCTTTAGGCACGCGTCTAGATATGAGCACAGCATACTATCCTCAAACTAATGGCCAGACAGAACGTACTATTCAAACTCTGGAGGACATGTTACGAGCTTGTGTGATTGATTTCGGTAACACTTGGGAGTCTCACCTACCGTTAGTGGAGTTCTCCTACAACAACAGTTATCACACTAGCATCAAGGCAGCTCCATTTGAAGCATTATATGGACGAAAATGTTGTTCTCCTATTTGTTGGGCCGAGGTTGGGGATAGTCAACTTACAGGTCCTGAACTCGTACTTGAAACTTCTGAGAAAATCGTTCAAATTAGAAATCGTATGGCAGCAGCTCGTGATCGTCAAAAGAGCTATGCCGATAAGCGTCGTAAACCGTTAGAATTTCAAGTAGGGGATATGGTCTTGTTAAAAGTCTCACCTTGGAAGGGGGTAATTCGTTTTGGGAAACGAGGCAAGATGAATCCTCGTTATGTTGGACCATTCAAGATAGTGAAGAATCGGGTCAGTAGCGTATCAACTGGACCTACCTGAAAGACTTAGTGGTATACACAACGCCTTTCACGTCTCAAACTTGAAGAAATGTCTGGCAGACGAGTCACTCGTCGTTCCTCTTGAGGAACTACACATTGATGAATAGTTGCGTTTCATCGAAGAACCCGTGGAAATCATGGATAGGGAAGTCAAAACGCTTAAGCGTAGTAAAATCCCTATTGTCAGAGTTCGTTGGAACTCGAAACGCAGACCAGGATTCACGTGGGAGCGTGAGAATCAGATGATGCGCAAATATCCTAATCTGTTCAAGCACTCCACGTCAAATTCTTGAGGTACTATTTTAATTTTTGGGACGAAAATTCATTCAACTAGTGGATGATGTGACATTCGGAATTTTTTTTTATTTAATATTTGGGACGAAAATTCTTTCAACTAGGGGATGATGTGACACCCGACCATTTAGAGTTAACCCCGTTAGCTTAAACTCAGTTAATCCAGTTAGTTCTTAACCTAGTTAACTCTGTTGCAAACCTTGGGGGCTTATTATGTCAATATTAAACTGAAAATCCATGGACCAATTGTGTAATTAACCAAAACTCAATATTGTTGACTTCTAAAGTCAAAATTAAGAGTTTATAATTCCTGTTGACTTTTGAAGGTCAAAGCAAGCTATTTCTGAACCAAATCAAACTCGTGGGACCAATTATGTCAATACCAAATCTTAAACTACAGGGACTAAACTTGGAATTATCAAATTCATGAATTGTGTTTGACTTTAGAAAGTCAAACTTGCGACTTTAATCCGAATTCATGCCCTGCGATCGTTTCTGTTGAATTTGTAACTGAAATTGCTCGATTAAGGCCTTTAACGGCCATAATAATCAAATAAAACACCATCGTTGCCGAATTAATCCGATTAATGACTAATTATGTCAAAACTGTCGACCCCTCGGTCCATTATCAACCAAATCCGACCAATTCGGTTACCATTCTCACAATTACGCATACTATCACCTCAAACGAATTGCTGCCTAGCTTCTGCGCGTATCAATTCGATCGAAGGAGTGGCCGGAGACTCAGAAGACCTAAGCCGTCGACGTCGGAGCGTGTTCTAGCCAGAAATCTTCAATTCAAACTCGTTTCTGGTAATTGCCTTATTGTTTACTTTCGTTTATGTGCCTAGATCAAAAGCCCCTTATCAATTTGGGCTTGCATTATCAGAATCATCATGATCGAAATCTATGGTTCATGCATCATGATCGAAATCTAGGGTTCATGCGTATTCTTGTTTAATCGAATTCTTACCTACACTCGATCTCAATGAAATTAAAGACTATGGGTAGATTCGCGACCATTCACTTGATAAAAGACTCATGAAATTAAAGACTATGGGTAGTCCCATATAGTGTCGTTCAATGTAACTAATGACTGAGATCCTGGTTTGTCACTTCCCAAACGGTAAAACTCTGTTAGTTGAAATTGGGGATGTGACAGATTGGTATCAGAGTCATTGGTTATAGAGAACTAGGATTGCATACTAGACTATAACCTCACGCATTAGTTACATGTCATAGACATTTGGATTTTTGGCACTTATGGATTACGTTACATGATCATGTCGTCAACCCCACCACCATCACTAAGGCATCTACCTTATCATCCCCAGAGCCCAAAAGGCGCTATACTAGTTCTGGTGACAACTCGGTAGAACAGGGTGAACCAAGTAATGCACAAGCAAGGAACACAACACTTAATTGGAATGCATATCCGAAGATGATCCAAAGATGGATCGAGATGGGAAATGTCCCATCACCCTATTTTTGCTCCACTTCCTCATCCTCTACTTTGCCAAGCTTGCCATGCACCATGGAACAAGATTTTGCAGCTTTTTTGTTTATCATAACTAAGGAGTTAAAAGCGATGAAGGAAGCCACTGATGAGATACCCGACATTCTAGAACAAGAGCCACAAATAGAATAAAACAAGGACCAAATAGAGCATCTGACCACTGAACTAGCAGCAACGGACAAGGTCCATGACCATTTGGTGGATCGGGTTGCACATTTGGAGACGAGGGTGGACACCTCGGACCATGATGTAGGAGGGATTCTGGAGAGAGTGACTCATCTGGAAGCATAACTACAAGTAGCAGACCATGCTGCTGAAGGACTTCGGGAGAGAGTGACCCACTTAGAAGCCCAACTACAAGCAACCCTATTTCCAGAGGACATTCCACTTTTGGACGACGAGGAGGAGCCCTTCGAGGATGAGCCCTTAGAGGAGGAGCCACCCGAGGAGGAACCGGTGGAGATCGACGATGCACAATCATACGTTTCTTCCGATAACGAGGATGTTTGATGATCCTTCTATTCTATCTTTCCTTTTCATTCATACTTCGTTTATGTTATTTCTCTTTTCAAACCTAGATGGGTAAGGTTGTTCCCATTCAATAAAAGCATGAGAAGTTTAATGTTTTGAGTTATTTATTTTGTAGCTTTACAATTTATTTAATTTTCAAAATGTTAGATGTTGTATTTCCTTACTTGTACATAAATAATGTTTAATATGCGATATATTTCTCATTGTTTTGTATTTGTGAATGTGAAGAATCATATCGGGAAGAGGACGTGGAGGTCATGCTGGTGGCCGAGATACCATCAACATGACAGCAGCGGAGCTAGCGACACTAATCAACGATAGTGTGGCTGAGGCTCTAGCAACACAGAATGCTTCAGGTTAATGCTATAACCATTTGACTAGTGAGGTCAATTCATCACTCAAAGCGCCTTTCCTAAGCTTTATAATCCTGATCCTATATTATGTTTTTAAATCCAGGTCAGTAGAATCAGCAACCAGCATGCACAATCAAGACATTTATGGACTGTAAGCCCCACACCTTTAGTGGAGCTGAAGGAGCTGTCGGACTACTCCGTTGGTTCGAGAAAGTAGAGTCAGTTTTTTCCATGTGCAACTGTCCCTTGGCCTATCAGGTTAAGTTCGCTTCTGGTACTTTGGAGGGCCCGGCTCTCACATGGTGGAACGCTCAGGTCCAAATGTTGGGACTAGCCATGGCCAATGCACTGTCGTTGGAGGATTTTAAGACAATTATGAAGGAGGAGTACTGTCCTCGTGATGAAATTCAAAAGTTGGAAGAAGAATTCTGAACCTGAAGATGGAAGGTTCTGAAATTGAGCTTTATACCACTCGTTCCCATGAGCTTGCTACCATGTGCCCACATATTGTGACTCCTGATTACAAGAGGATTGAGTTGTACATTGGAGGTTTAGTGCCTCAGATTCAGAGTATTGTCACCTCATCCAACCCCGCTACCATCTAGCAGACTATCAGACTTGCCCACAAGTTAACTAACCAGGCGGTAACTCAAGGGACTCTACCCCCGAGGGGTTCAGTTTCTAAAGCTAGTGATAATCATAAGCGCAAGTTTGATCACAACTCCAACTCTCACCCCAACTCCAAGGGATCCTAGTTTAATCAACCTCAGCAACAGCAGCAGCAGCGAAAGTTTGAGCATGCTAAGAACTTCAACCAGACGACCTCTTCGAAGGAAAAATCAAAGAATCGAAGACCTTGCGGAGCCTTAAAAAGATCCATAAGGCTACGTACCATTTCCCAAGTCAATCGGGAGATTATTAGGCCTTAGAAAGCCGAACATCTCCAAAGAATTGTCAAGAAATCATAAAAGTCAATGAAAGTCAAAGGCACTTATGGAGCACTCTTACACCTATCCAAGACCCATGGATTGCCCAAGCACCCATGGGTATTATCCATGGATGATCCATGATCCGTTTTGGCCCATGGAGCCTTCTAGAAGATTCAAAGAAAGTCAAAAACGTAGGCTCCAAGCAAGAAGGAAGACGAAGATTCTGCCAGCTAAGGGCGTGCCCGCGCCCCCCTTTAGCACCAGCCGTGCCCGAATAGGGCATGCCCGCCCCCCCCTCAGACCAGCTTCTAGCATCTTCCATGCTCTCTTATAAATACCATCCGATGTTTCATTGTTTAGCATGCCTTGGTGAGCCAAAAAAGGGGTCTTATAAGATTTTTTTCACTCTCTAATTCCCCAATCACCTTGGTATCATCTTAGATACACCAATCCAGAGCTAAAGAACACTAAAGAAGAGAGCATTATTGTAGTTAGAGCAGATAGTAGAGAGTAGAGGGGCTCTTACTCCTTGTTTCACAATAGGGAGCCTACGAAACTCATCATTACGCTAGTCGTTATGGCCATTCGTGGATAAAACTTCTTTGTATTGTTTGGGTGAAGATGATGTTTGGTGCATGTTAATGTTTAACCTATTAATGAAGTGGTATGTTTATGTCTTTGACCAATTCGTCCTCAAAAGCCATCTTTTGATGGGCTTTTATTATTGTCTAAATCCGTCTTTATATTTGTGAGTGTCTTGATTTTAAAGAGTAAGATCGTAAAACCCTTTTTAATCAAACTTCCTTTGAAACTCGTACATCTTTATACGAGCAGAGATTGATAAGACAAGGCTTGGTATATACTTCTAAGATCGTACGTCTTTATACGAGATTATTATGCGACCAAGAATTGGTGAACTCATGTTGGGAACGGTACGTCTTTATACTTGGTCTCATTGTTACACCACCTCCCGGTGAGCAAAATATAATCACCAATTTAACTTTAATATAAAGCATTTTGAGTCCGGTGTCCTAAACCAACCCGGAGATGACCATTCGATGGGTTGAGGGTAAATGTTGTCTCTAACGGGAGGCACTAGGATGTCAAAGGTTTCGGCTAAACCGGGTGAGTACATTGGTCGGGTTTCATTCCCGTGAGTTCTCACTGATTTTGGACAGGTTATGTGTCACACCCCCAATTTCAACTAATGGAGTTTTACCGTTTGGAAGGTGACACACCAGGATCTCAGTCATTAGTTACATCAAACGACACTATATGGGACTTGAAATGTCATAACATAAAAGTTCAGAGTTAATGCGGAAGCGTAAACGTTGATATAAAATTTAAAGTAGTTACACGCAACAAGCGTCAATCTATATAATTAAGTAAACTTATTTTATCATGTTTGAAATGAATGAAATGACATGCATGTCCTAATTATGCAACTTGTGCCAAAGCGACCTGAGAAACATGTAAGAAAAGTGTCAACACGAGGTTGGTGAGTTCACAGGTTTCAAGTTTGTAATAAGAGAGTGTTTGCCAGATTATGTACATTCAATATGCATATCAATAGGTAGCTAACCTATGTTCATGTCTTACTAAAGCGCTCGCAACCGAAGCTGACTGTGTTTGTATGCCTCCTGCCAGGTCTATCAACTCTGGCAAATGTGAGTAGGCTAACATTTCACCCGTTCGATATCCAATCGAGTTAGCGCGACTAACGCGGGTGGGACTTGTCAAACCCAGTAGTACTACTAAACATTACCTCGCTAAGATCCATATTAACGGTCCGATATAAGATGAGGACTTTCTGTGATAGTGTGTTACGCTTAGCCTCAACCGTGATATCATATAAAGTACCATAATCAAATAGTTGCGTCATGTTTTCTCCCACAACGGGAAAAACATGTAAAATGATATTTGCTTGCGTACCTGTTTCTCCCCCACGGGGAAAACAAGTAAAAGTATGATAGTTGGTATTCATGTTTGTTTCTCTCTCAACAGGAAAACAAGTAAAATACGTTTGTGTGTAAGCATGTTTCTCCCCCAATAGTAAAACAAGTAAAAAGGGGCCGTGAAACTCACCTGCGTTGCGTAGTAGGTAGTATCACACAAGTATGAGATTTGGAACCTCAAATGTTAGCCTGCACGGCTTACATATGCCCTAGAATTGTACACATAATAGTTAGGGATACAATGGGAATATGTGACGACGACACGGAAGTTGGAACGTCCTAAAATACGCTTAGGAAACAACGAGTAGACGAACGCGTCCACGGTAATAGGGATTTCTTAATTTGATAATTAAGATATATACGTTTTGTGTCGAATGAATAATAATAATAAATAATTATATTTGTACGTTCGTGCCTTTTAAATTGGTTAGGAAGGTAATATAATTTAATATATTATTTTTAAGTTTCCAAGATTTATAAATAATCATTTGTGTTAAAAATAATAAATATATTATTTTTAGATCGAGGATGAAACATGAGCAAATAATACAATAAGATCATATCATTTATTAGTCTGAAAACGTTTCATAGAGTTTATAAACTTCGAGGAAATAATATAAAATATATATTATTTTTGGCTTGGAAATCACGGGTTGAAAAATAGTATAAATATGTAATTTATTCGGAGTCGTGGTTTGAAAATAATATATATATTATTTAAAAGTGGAGAAAAAGTGTTAAAATGGTTTATAAATCAAACCCGAGCCTACGGGTGGTTTCCCGGGCTAAAAACCATTTAATATATTATCATAATAGTATTAGAACATATTTTATATAAAAATATAGTCTCAAAAGTGGCTAGAAAAATAAATGGTTCTAGTGAGGTTCGAACCCGGGTCTCACCTACACCAACACACTGCCTTAACCAGTCCCGCACGCTAGGGATTCGTAACAAAACCCAGACCGAAATGGTTTTAACAATACGATTTCTGTGATATCCCTCCCATACAAGCCGCGATCGATTCTTAACTCAAATCCCATCGATTTCGACTCTGGCTCGATCCGATTATGCAGGGGTTTTGATCATTAGGGGATTTCGAACCTGTACACACGATTAATTGTAAAAACTTCATCGATTGAGTTGTTTAATAACGAGATTAAAGTCCGAAACCCTAGATTAAGAACATGAGATTAACTTGATCGAATTGGATAATAAACTTTACTGAAAACATGGAGCTTTTACTCAATCAAGGCTTGCGAATCTGGGGATGTGGTTTAATTAGATGGAGATTAGGTTTAAGACCAAAATCCCCAAATCGAGTTATGAACAAACCCTAGTATTGGGATTGAGTTCAATTCGATGATAATTGATAAATTAAGCATAGGGCTTTCAGTGAATGTAAAGTGGCGAAACTGACTATAGGATTTAATTTGATTAAGGTTGGGTTTAGGGTCGAAACCCCCAAATCGATTGAAGAACAAACCCTAGATTACAGTTCGTGTTCAATTCGGTGATATACGATCCAATTACCATAGGGTTATTGAATTAGACATTAAAACGAAACTGTTGATGTAAGTAATTACCAGAATTCGTGATGGATTGCAGGTTCCCGACTAAAACGAAATCCGACGGTGCACGTTTGGGTCTCCGACGATTCCTGCTGTTACTCCGATGGAATTGAGGCGTGGGATTACTTCTAACAGTAGTGAATAAGGTGTGCGTATACCCGAACTATGAAAGTAACACAAGAACTCGTTCGATTTGATGAATAATTGGTGAACGTCGACGTTTACAGCTTTAATGGCCATCATTCGGTTTAATTCGACAATAATTTGGGATTAATTCAGTGGTTACGACTGTTAGTGTCGTGAACGTTCGACATCCGTTACAGAATCAAACAAAAATCGATTAAAGAGATTGAATTTGAAACCAAAGTTGCGAATTTGACTTTCAAAAGTCAACAAGAACAAAAACCTTCAATTTTGACTTTCCAAAGTCAACAGAATTGAAATTGGGTTATTTACAAGATCAGTCCCTCAAGTTTCATGCACTTAGGATTGAATAAAGGCAGAAATAGTCCCTGAAGTTTATATTTTGTTAAATAAGTTAAGGTTTAACTGGATTTAGTTAACGAGGTTAAGTTTTTAATAGAAAACTTAACGGAATTGCTAACGGGGTTGACTTGAAAAGTCAGATTGTCACATCATCCCCTAGTTAAAAGAATTTTCGTCCCGAAAATTTAATAAATAAATAAAAAAATTTTTCTGGATGTCACATCATCCCTTAGTTAAAAGAATTTTAGTCCCGAAAATTAAAATCGTACCTTAAGAGTTTGACGTGGAGTGCTTGAACAGAATAGAATATTTGCGCATCATCTGATCCTCACGCTCCCACGTGAATTCTGGTCCGCGTTTTGAGTTCAAACGGACTCTAACAATAGGGATTTTGCTGCGCTTTAACGTTTTGACTTCCCTATCCATAAGGTGCTGGAAAGCTGACTCTTGGTTATCGCCCCAATTATAGGATTTTCCTTTTTGAGTTAGTGCGGTGAGAGGTTGTGCAATCTTTGAAAATCCTTAGATAAAACGACGGTAATAATCGGCCAATCCCAGAAATTGTCGCACCTCAGTCGGAGTCGTCGGTGCTGCCCAATTCTTGATGGCTTCTATTTTGGATGGGTCGACATGTATCCCTTTCTTGTTAACCACATGTCCTAGAAACTGAACTTCCCGAATCCAAAATTCACACTTGAAAAACTTGGCATAAAGCTTCTCATTCTTAAGCAGTTCTAGAATTAAACGTAGGTGTTCCTCATGTTCCTCTTCACTCTTGGAATAGATTAAAATGTAGTCGATGAAAACGATGACAAACTGATCAAGATAAGGTTTACACACACGGTTCATGAGGTCCATGAATACCGCGGGTGCGTTGGTTAACCCGAAAGGCATAACCATGAATTCATAGTGGCCGTACCTGGTCGTGAAAGCAGTTTTAGAGATATCCTCATCTCGGACTCCTAGCTTATGGTAACCAGATCTAAGATCTATTTTGGAATAGAAACTTGACCCTTGGAGTTGATCGAAGAGGTCATCAATACGCGGCAGAGGATAACAATTTTTGATTGTTACCTTGTCCAATTCCCTGTAATCAATGCACATACGGAAAGTGCCGTCCTTCTTTTTAACAAACAGGACTGGAGCTCCCCATGGCGATGAGCTAGGTCGAATGAAACCTTTATCTAACAACTCCTGTAACTGAGTAGATAGTTCTTGCAATTCACTAGGTGCTAATCGATAAGGTGTCCGAGCGATCGGCGCCGCTCCTGGTGCTAGATCGATTTGGAATTCAACTTGACGGTACGGTGGTAGACTAGGCAAGTCCTCGGGAAATACTTCCGGATAGTTACGTACGATTGGGATATCATCCATTTTTCTTCTCCTCCGATGACTGCTCGGCGACGAGAGCCAAAATAGCAGTATGAACTTTTCGAAGACATTTCTGTGCTTTCATGAAGGATATGATGCCAACGACTGCACCACTCTCCTTTGCCTTGGACAGAAAGGATTTCCCCTCTAAGGAGAGGAAGGCAAACATTTTTGTCATAACAGATGGCCTCAGGTTGGTTCTTGGATAACCAATTCATACCGACAATAAGGTCGAAACTGCCAAGTGTAACTGGCAGAAGGTCAATGTCAAGTTTATGACTAACCGATACTAGTTTATAGCTGTAAGAATGCGAGTTGTTTCGATTATCTGAGCATCTACTATCTCAATAGTATACTTGGCTTTTAATAGAGTTGGAGCACGACACACTAATATGGAATTTGTGAAGTCATACTGAGACTTCTAGTAAAATCCGCGCTTATAAAGCAAGTGTCAGTCAATGCATAGGCTAAGGGAAGATGTCCACATGTAGGAAAGAAAAATCTAAGGAGATATAGATTCTAGTAGCATAAGAGGTAGGATGTATGTTTAAGTAATTGCGTTCAACTGATGGTTGGTTAGGTTACATCTTCGTTTCCTAATGTCATTGGATCAACGGGATCATTTCGTGAAGAAGAAATCCGTTTATAGGATTGAATATGCTGGAGTAAAATTCGAAGTTAGACTAAGGATTAGTCACAGGATGAGGTAACAAGTTCAAGTGGGATCTATTGTAGGAGTGTAAGGAATAACGCGTTAGCATAGAAAGAATTCCTCAAATTCTGTGTACATAGTTGGAGTCGGTGGTTTTACTCTGAGGTTCTACTAGAGTTTCACTCTAGGTGGTTCTATTGGTTAAGTTTGAATGAGAGTTGTAAGATCACTAAGACTCTTACATGGGTGAAAATAACATTGATGGATCCCATTGATGATAATTCAGTGTATCCGTAAACATTTTCAACCTGATAGTCGCGTCTATCAATTGTTGAACAGGTTTAACGAAACCAACTAATCATTGAGTGGGTTATGAGAGTCTCTACAGATAGTGGAAACCTAAGTCTGTAAATCACTGATTAGGACCATTCATCCACACCCTAGGTTTCACCAGGACTTACATGCACCTCAAATTATTATTACGTGTGCACCCGTAATGATAATTTGCCTTGCATGTTCACCCTAGTTCTCCCTATCCTGTGTCATAATGTCCTTTAGTTTGTATTTCCGAATACAGAGTATTGTTAGAGATGATAAGTTATCGGAAAGCTTAGTCACTAATCATAAGTTGATCAACTAGGACTCATATCAGGATGAGTAGTCAGAAATCGTTTGATCCGAGCATTCACTCGAGTTGAAACACAATACCAGAGTCCAATCTAGCGGATTGTAGATGAGAGCATGAAGAAAACATGTACACGAAATGCGACTTCGAGAATTGAAACTAATTCATGAATACAAGTTATAGGAAGCAGCAAAGTAGCCATCCTTTCAACTGAGTCAAGATAAGGTTTAAGTATGCATTGAACAATGCGTTCTCAAATTTATGTTCGATCCATTCTCAACAGAATATCGATCAAAGACGCGAGCCCATGGCTCGGTAAAGTGATGACATCTACGTGCCAAAGGATTATGAAATAATGCTTGCAACGGTCTGCCTTCATCCGACGTATTATTGCTGGTGGTTACAGTAGGGACTCGCCTCCGACGATCCCAATTCCCAAAGAGATATGCGTTAGTGCTGAGTGTCGTCCATAACATGGACCTGAGAAAACCCACCATACCCAACGGGAGATGGTGTGAGAGACTCCTCCGAAGGCTTCGTCTCGCTACCCACGGACGGGAGTGGATGATATTCTGGTGATTCCCCGAGTGTCGCCACTGGGAATGATAATGCAATGCAAATGTTGTGTCCCTCGCCAACTGAGGGTGATATGGACGGTGTTAACATGCCTGCACTGCAATGTATAGTTGCTATATGTATCACGTATAAGTGTCTGTGCCGTGTAACTAATGTGTGAGGTTATAGTCTAGTATGCAATCCTAGTTCTCTATAACCTGGCTCTGATACCAATCTGTCACACCCCCAATTTCAACTAATGGAGTTTTACCGTTTGGAAGGTGACACACCAGGATCTCAGTCATTAGTTACATCAAACGACACTATATGGGACTTAAAATGTCATAACATAAAAGTTCAGAGTTAATGCGGAAGCGTAAACGTTGATATAAAATTTGAAGTAGTTACACGCAACAAGCGTCAATCTATATAATTAAGTAAACTGTTTATCATGTTTGAAATGAATGAAATGACATGCATGTTCTAATTGTGCAACCTGTGCCAAAGCGACCTGAGAAACATGTAAGAAAAGTGTCAACACGAGGTTGGTGAGTTCACAGGTTTCAAGTTTGTAATAAGAGAGTGTTTGCCAGATTATGTACATTCAATATGCATATCAATAGGTAGCTAACCTATGTTCATGTCTTACTAAAGCGCTCGCAACCGAAGCTGACTGTGTTTGTATGCCTCCTGCCAGGTCTATCAACTCTGGCAAATGTGAGTAGGCTAACATTTCACCCGTTCGATATCCAATCGAGTTAGCGCGACTAACGCGGGTGGGACTTGTCAAACCCAGTAGTACTACTAAACATTACCTCGCTAAGATCCATATTAACGGTCCGATATAAGATGAGGACTTTCTGTGATAGTGTGTTACGCTTAGCCTCAACCGTGATATCATATAAAGTACCATAATCAAATAGTTGCGTCATGTTTTCTCCCACAACGGGAAAAACATGTAAAATGATATTTGCTTGCGTACCTGTTTCTCCCCCACGGGGAAAACAAGTAAAAGTATGATAGTTGGTATTCATGTTTGTTTCTCTCTCAACAGGAAAACAAGTAAAATACGTTTGTGTGTAAGCATGTTTCTCCCCCAATAGTAAAACAAGTAAAAAGGGGCCGTGAAACTCACCTGCGTTGCGTAGTCGGTAGTATCACACAAGTATGAGATTTGGAACCTCAAATGTTAGCCTGCACGGCTTACATATGCCCTAAAATTGTACACATAATAGTTAGGGATACAATGGGAATATGTGACGACGACACGGAAGTTGGAACGTCCTAAAATACGCTTAGGAAACAACGAGTAGACGAACGCGTCCACGGTAATAGGGATTTCTTAATTTGATAATTAAGATATATACGTTTTGTGTCGAATGAATAATAATAATAAATAATTATATTCGTACGTTCGTGCCTTTTAAATTGGTTAGGAAGGTAATATAATTTAATATATTATTTTTAAGTTTCCAAGATTTATAAATAATCATTTGTGTTAAAAATAATAAATATATTATTTTTAGATCGAGGATGAAACATGAGCAAATAATACAATAAGATCATATCATTTATTAGTCTGAAAACGTTTCATAGAGTTTATAAACTTCGAGGAAATAATATAAAATATATATTATTTTTGGCTTGGAAATCACGGGTTGAAAAATAGTATAAATATGTAATTTATTCGGAGTCGTGGTTTTTAAATAATATATATATTATTTAAAAATGGAGAAAAAGTGTTAAAATGGTTTATAAATCAAACCCGAGCCTACGGGTGGTTTCTCGGGCTAAAAACCATTTAATATATTATCATAATAGTATTAGAACATATTTTATATAAAAATATAGTCTCAAAAGTGGCTAGAAAAATAAGTGGTGCTAGTGAGGTTCGAACCCGGGTCTCACCTACACCAACACACTGCCTTAACCAGTCCCGCACGCTAGGGATTCGTAACAAAACCCAGACCGAAATGGTTTTAACAATACGATTTCTGTGATATCCCTCCCATACAAGCCGCGATCGATTCTCAACTCAAATCCCATCGATTTCGACTCTGGCTCGATCCGATTATGCAGGGGTTTTGATCATTAGGGGATTTCGAACCTGTACACACGATTAATTGTAAAAACTTCATCGATTGAGTTGTTTAATAACGAGATTAAAGTCCGAAACCCTAGATTAAGAACATGAGATTAACTTGATCGAATTGGATAATAAACTTTACTGAAAACATGGAGCTTTTACTCAATCAAGGCTTGCGAATCTGGGGATGTGGTTTAATTAGATGGAGATTAGGTTTAAGACCAAAATCCCCAAATCGACTTATGAACAAACCCTAGTATTGGGATTGAGTTCAATTCGATGATAATTGATAAATTAAGCATAGGGCTTTCAGTGAATGTAAAGTGGCGAAACTGACTATAGGATTTAATTTGATTAAGGTTGGGTTTAGGGTCGAAACCCCCAAATCGATTGAAGAACAAACCCTAGATTACAGTTCGTGTTCAATTCGGTGATATACGATCCAATTACCATAGGGTTATTTTATTAGACATTAAAACGAAACTGTTGATGTAAGTAATTACCAGAATTCGTGATGGATTGCAGGTTCCCGACTAAAACGAAATCCGACGGTGCACGTTTGGGTCTCCGACGATTCCTGCTGTTACTCCGATGGAATTGAGGCGTGGGATTAATTCTAACAGTAGTGAATAAGGTGTGCGTATACCCGAACTATGAAAGTAACACAAGAACTCGTTCGATTTGATGAATAATTGGTGAACGTCGACGTTTACAGCTTTAATGGCCATCATTCGGTTTAATTCGACAATAATTTGGGATTAATTCAGTGGTTACGACTGTTAGTGTCGTGAACGTTCGACATCCGTTACAGAATCAAACAAAAATCGATTAAAGAGATTGAATTTGAAACCAAAGTTGCGAATTTGACTTTCAAAAGTCAACAAGAACAAAAACCTTCAATTTTGACTTTCCAAAGTCAACAGAATTGAAATTGGGTTATTTACAAGATCAGTCCCTCAAGTTTCATGCACTTAGGGTTGAATAAATGCAGAAATAGTCCCTGAAGTTTAGATTTTGTTAAATAAGTTAAGGTTTAACTGGATTTAGTTAACGAGGTTAAGTTTTTAATAGAAAAATTAACGAAATTGCTAACGGGGTTGACTTGAAAAGTCAGATTGTCACATCATCCCCTAGTTAAAAGAATTTTCATCCCAAAAATTTAATAAATAAATAAAAAAAAATTTCTGGATGTCACATCATCCCTTAGTTAAAAGAATTTTAGTCCCGAAAATTAAAATAGTACCTTAAGAGTTTGACGTGGAGTGCTTGAACAGAATAAGATATTTGCGCATCATCTGATCCTCACGCTCCCACGTGAATTCTAGTCCGCGTTTTGAGTTCATACGGACTCTAACAATAGGGATTTTGCTGCGCTTTAACGTTTTGACTTCCCTATCCATAAGGTGCTGGAAAGCTGACTCTTGGTTATCGCCCCAATTATAGGCTTTTCCTTTTGGAGTTAGTGCGGTGAGAGGTTGTGCAATCTTTGAAAATCCTTAGATAAAACGACGGTAATAACCGGCCAATCCCAGAAATTGTCGCACCTCAGTCGGAGTCGTCGGTGCTGCCCAATTCTTGATGGCTTCTATTTTGGATGGGTCGACATGTATCCCTTTCTTGTTAACCACATGTCCTAGAAACTGAACTTCCCAAATCCAAAATTCAAACTTGGAAAACTTGGCATAAAGCTTCTCATTCTTAAGCAGTTCTAGAATTAAACGTAGGTGTTCCTCATGTTCCTCTTCACTCTTGGAATAGATTAAAATGTCGTCGATGAAAACGATGACAAACTGATCAAGATAAGGTTTACACACACGGTTCATGAGGTCCATGAATACCGCGGGTGCGTTGGTTAACCCGAAAGGCATAACCATGAATTCATAGTGGCCGTACCTGGTCCTGAAAGCAGTTTTAGAGATATCCTCATCTCGGACTCCCAGCTGATGGTAACCAGATCTAAGATCTATTTTGGAATAGAAACTTGACCCTTGGAGTTGATCGAAGAGGTCATCAATACGCGGCAGAGGATAACAATTTTTGATTGTTACCTTGTCCAATTCCCTGTAATCAATGCACATACGGAAAGTGTCGTCCTTCTTTTTAACAAACAGGACTGGAGCTCCCCATAGCGATGAGCTAGGTCGAATGAAACCTTTATCTAACAACTCCTGTAACTGAGTAGATAGTTCTTGCAATTCACTAGGTGCTAATCGATAAGGTGCCCGAGCGATCGACGCCGCTCCTGGTGCTAGATCGATTTGGAATTCAACTTGACGGTACGGTGGTAGACTAGGCAAGTCCTCGGGAAATACTTCCGGATAGTTACGTACGATTGGGATATCATCCATTTTTCTTCTCCTCCGATGACTACTCGGCGACGAGAGCCAAAATAGCAGTATGAACTTTTCGAAGACAATTCTGTGCTTTCATGAAGGATATGATGCCAACGACTGCACCACTCTCCTTTGCCTTGGACAGAAAGGATTTCCCCTCTAAGGAGAGGAAGGCAAACATTTTTGTCATAACAGATGGCCTCAGGTTGGTTCTTGGATAACCAATTCATACCGACAATAAGGTCGAAACTGCCAAGTGTAACTGGCAGAAGGTCAATGTCAAGTTTATGACTAACCGATACTAGTTTATAGCTGTAAGAATGCGAGTTGTTTCGATTATCTGAGCGTCTACTATCTCAATAGTATACTTGGCTTTTAATAGAGTTGGAGCACGACACACTAATATGGAATTTGTGAAGTCATACTGAGACTTCTAGTAAAATCCGCGCTTATAAAGCAAGTGTCAGTCAATGCATAGGCTAAGGGAAGATGTCCACATGTAGGAAAGAAAAATCTAATGAGATATAGATTCTAGTAGCATAAGAGGTAGGATGTATGTTTAAGTAATTGCGTTCAACTGATGGTTGGTTAGGTTACATCTTCGTTTCCTAATGTCATTGGATCAACGGGATCATTTCGTGAAGAAGAAATCCGTTTATAGGATTGAATATGCTGGAGTAAAATTCGAAGTTAGACTAAGGATTAGTCACAGGATGAGGTAACAAGTTCAAGTGGGATCTATTGTAGGAGTGTAAGGAATAACGCGTTAGCATAGAAAGAATTCCTCAAATTCTGTGTACATAGTTGGAGTCGGTGGTTTTACTCTGAGGTTCTACTAGAGTTTCACTCTAGGTGGTTCTATTGGTTAAGTTTGAATGAGAGTTGTAAGATCACTAAGACTCTTACATGGGTGAAAATAACATTGATGGATCCCATTGATGATAATTCAGTGTATCCGTAAACATTTTCAACCTGATAGTCGCGTCTATCAATTGTTGAACAGGTTTAACGAAACCAACTAATCATTGAGTGGGTTATGAGAGTCTCTACAGATAGTGGAAACCTAAGTCTGTAAATCACTGATTAGGACCATTCATCCACACACTAGGTTTCACCAGGACTTACATGCACCTCAAATTATTATTACGTGTGCACCCGTAATGATAATTTGCCTTGCATGTTCACCCTAGTTCTCCCTATCCTGTGTCATAATGTCCTTTAGTTTGTATTTCCGAATACAGAGTATTGTTAGAGATGATAAGTTATCGGAAAGCTTAGTCACTAATCATAAGTTGATCAACTAGGACTCATATCAGGATGATTAGTCAGAAATCGTTTGATCCGAGCATTCACTCGAGTTGAAACACAATACCAGAGTCCAATCTAGCGGAATGTAGATGAGAGCATGAAGTAAACATGTACACGAAATGCGACTTCGAGAATTGAAACTAATTCATGAATACAAGTTATAGGAAGCAGCAAAGTAGCCATCCTTTCAACTGAGTCAAGATAAGGTTTAAGTATGCATTGAACAATGCGTTCTCAGATTTATGTTCGATCCATTCTCAACAGAATATCGATCAAAGACGCGAGCCCATGGCTCGGTAAAGTGATGACATCTATGTGCCAATGGATTCTGAAATAATGCGTGCAACGGTCTGCCTTCATCCGGCGTATTATTGCTGGTGGTTACAGTAGGGACTCGCCTCCGACGATCCCAATTCCCAAAGAGATATGCGTTATTGCTGAGTGTCGTCCATAACATGGACATGAGAAAACCCACCATACCCAATGGGAGATGGTGTGAGAGACTCCTCCGAAGGCTTCGTCTCGCTACCCACGGACGGGAGTGGATGATATTCTGGTGATTCCCCGAGTGTCGCCACTGGGAATGATAATGCAATGCAAATGTTGTGTCCCTCGCCAACTGAGGGTGATATGGACGGTGTTAACATGCCTGCACTGCAATGTATAGTTGCTATATGTATCACGTATAAGTGTCTGTGCCGTGTAACTAATGTGTGAGGTTATAGTCTAGTATGCAATCCTAGTTCTCTATAACCTGGCTCTGATACCAATCTGTCACACCCCCAATTTCAACTAATGGAGTTTTACCGTTTGGAAGGTGACACACCAGGATATCAGTCATTAGTTACATCAAACGACACTATATGGGACTTAAAATGTCATAACATAAAAGTTCAGAGTTAATGCGGAAGCGTAAACGTTGATATAAAATTTGAAGTAGTTACACGCAACAAGCGTCAATCTATATAATTAAGTAAACTGTTTATCATGTTTGAAATGAATGAAATGACATGCATGTTCTAATTGTGCAACCTGTGCCAAAGCGACCTGAGAAACATGTAAGAAAAGTGTCAACACGAGGTTGGTGAGTTCACAGGTTTCAAGTTTGTAATAAGAGAGTGTTTGCCAGATTATGTACATTCAATATGCATATCAATAGGTAGCTAACCTATGTTCATGTCTTACTAAAGCGCTCGCAACCGAAGCTGACTGTGTTTGTATGCCTCCTGCCAGGTCTATCAACTCTGGCAAATGTGAGTAGGCTAACATTTCACCCGTTCGATATCCAATCGAGTTAGCGCGACTAACGCGGGTGGGACTTGTCAAACCCAGTAGTACTACTAAACATTACCTCGCTAAGATCCATATTAACGGTCCGATATAAGATGAGGACTTTCTGTGATAGTGTGTTACGCTTAGCCTCAACCGTGATATCATATAAAGTACCATAATCAAATAGTTGCGTCATGTTTTCTCCCACAACGGGAAAAACATGTAAAATGATATTTGCTTGCGTACCTGTTTCTCCCCCACGGGGAAAACAAGTAAAAGTATGATAGTTGGTATTCATGTTTGTTTCTCTCTCAACAGGAAAACAAGTAAAATACGTTTGTGTGTAAGCATGTTTCTCCCCCAATAGTAAAACAAGTAAAAAGGGGCCGTGAAACTCACCTGCGTTGCGTAGTAGGTAGTATCACACAAGTATGAGATTTGGAACCTCAAATGTTAGCCTGCACGGCTTACATATGCCCTAGAATTGTACACATAATAGTTAGGGATACAATGGGAATATGTGACGACGACACGGAAGTTGGAACGTCCTAAAATACGCTTAGGAAACAACGAGTAGACGAACGCGTCCACGGTAATAGGGATTTCTTAATTTGATAATTAAGATATATACGTTTTGTGTCGAATGAATAATAATAATAAATAATTATATTCGTACGTTCGTGCCTTTTAAATTGGTTAGGAAGGTAATATAATTTAATATATTATTTTTAAGTTTCCAAGATTTATAAATAATCATTTGTGTTAAAAATAATAAATATATTATTTTTAGATCGAGGATGAAACATGAGCAAATAATACAATAAGATCATATCATTTATTAGTCTGAAAACGTTTCATAGAGTTTATAAACTTCGAGGAAATAATATAAAATATATATTATTTTTGGCTTGGAAATCACGGGTTGAAAAATAGTATAAATATGTAATTTATTCGGAGTCGTGGTTTGAAAATAATATATATATTATTTAAAAGTGGAGAAAAAGTGTTAAAATGGTTTATAAATCAAACCCGAGCCTACGGGTGGTTTCCCGGGCTAAAAACCATTTAATATATTATCATAATAGTATTAGAACATATTTTATATAAAAATATAGTCTCAAAAGTGGCTAGAAAAATAAATGGTTCTAGTGAGGTTCGAACCCGGGTCTCACCTACACCAACACACTGCCTTAACCAGTCCCGCACGCTAGGGATTCGTAACAAAACCCAGACCGAAATGGTTTTAACAATACGATTTCTGTGATATCCCTCCCATACAAGCCGCGATCGATTCTCAACTCAAATCCCATCGATTTCGACTCTGGCTCGATCCGATTATGCAGGGGTTTTGATCATTAGGGGATTTCGAACCTGTACACACGATTAATTGTAAAAACTTCATCGATTGAGTTGTTTAATAACGAGATTAAAGTCCGAAACCCTAGATTAAGAACATGAGATTAACTTGATCGAATTGGATAATAAACTTTACTGAAAACATGGAGCTTTTACTCAATCAAGGCTTGCGAATCTGGGGATGTGGTTTAATTAGATGGAGATTAGGTTTAAGACCAAAATCCCCAAATCGACTTATGAACAAACCCTAGTATTGGGATTGAGTTCAATTCGATGATAATTGATAAATTAAGCATAGGGCTTTCAGTGAATGTAAAGTGGCGAAACTGACTATAGGATTTAATTTGATTAAGGTTGGGTTTAGGGTCGAAACCCCCAAATCGATTGAAGAACAAACCCTAGATTACAGTTCGTGTTCAATTCAGTGATATATGATCCAATTACCATAGGGTTATTGAATTAGACATTAAAACGAAACTGTTGATGTAAGTAATTACCAGAATTCGTGATGGATTGCAGGTTCCCGACTAAAATGAAATCCGACGGTGCACGTTTGGGTCTCCGACGATTCCTGCTGTTACTCCGATGGAATTGAGGCGTGGGATTACTTCTAACAGTAGCGAATAAGGTGTGCGTATACCCGAACTATGAAAGTAACACAAGAACTCGTTCGATTTGATGAATAATTGGTGAACGTCGACGTTTACAGCTTTAATGGCCATCATTCGGTTTAATTCGACAATAATTTGGGATTAATTCAGTGGTTACGACTGTTAGTGTCGTGAACGTTCGACATCCGTTACAGAATCAAACAAAAATCGATTAAAGAGATTGAATTTGAAACCAAAGTTGCGAATTTGACTTTCAAAAGTCAACAAGAACAAAAACCTTCAATTTTGACTTTCCAAAGTCAACAGAATTGAAATTGGGTTATTTACAAGATCAGTCCCTCAAGTTTCATGCACTTAGGATTGAATAAAGGCATAAATAGTCCCTGAAGTTTAGATTTTGTTAAATAAGTTAAGGTTTAACTGGATTTAGTTAACGAGGTTAAGTTTTCAATAGAAAACTTAACGGAATTGCTAACGGGGTTGACTTGAAAAGTCAGATTGTCACATCATCCCCTAGTTAAAAGAATTTTCGTCCCGAAAATTTAATAAATAAATAAAAAAAAATTTCTGGATGTCACATCATCCCCTAGTTAAAAGAATTTTAGTCCCGAAAATTAAAATCGTACCTTAAGAGTTTGACGTGGAGTGCTTGAACAGAATAGGATATTTGCGCATCATCTGATCCTCACGCTCCCACGTGAATTCTGGTCCGCGTTTTGAGTTAAAACAGACTCTAACAATAGGGATTTTGCTGCGCTTTAACGTTTTGACTTCCCTATCCATAAGGTGCTGAAAAGCTGACTCTTGGTTATCGCCCCTATTATAGGATTTTCCTTTTTGAGTTAGTGCGGTGAGAGGTTGTGCAATCTTTGAAAATCCTTAGATAAAACGACGGTAATAACCGACCAATCCCAGAAATTGTCGCACCTCAGTCGGAGTCGTCGGTGCTGCCCAATTCTTGATGGCTTCTATTTTGGATGGGTCGACATGTATCCCTTTCTTGTTAACCACATGTCCTAGAAACTGAACTTCCCGAATCTAAAATTCACACTTGGAAAACTTGGCATAAAGCTTCTCATTCTTAAGCAGTTCTAGAATTAAACGTAGGTGTTCCTCATGTTCCTCTTCACTCTTGGAATAGATTAAAATGTCGTCGATGAAAACGATGACAAACTGATCAAGATAAGGCTTACACACACGGTTCATGAGTCTTCACTTTTAATTATATAATATTATGAGTCTTATTATGATTTCATCCAAACAGAATATTAAGAATAATCATTTTAAAACTAACTAATATTAACATAATATAAGTATGGTTCTTATTAAAAATATTGTATTATTATTTTTAATTATATTATCATTATCACTTTTAGAGATCTATTATTATGTTATTTAGTTGTAGGTGATAAAAACATTCATATAGAACTAATTAATATTAATATTATATAAGTTTTTATTTTTATTACTAATATTTTTGTATCAATATTATTGTTATTTTATCATCATTATGAGTATTATAATTTCTTCTATTATTTGAAATTAACTAACGTGAGTAATGTATAATCTATTATTAAAGAGTT
This sequence comes from Smallanthus sonchifolius, assembly GCA_023525975.1. Lineage (NCBI taxonomy): Eukaryota > Viridiplantae > Streptophyta > Magnoliopsida > Asterales > Asteraceae > Smallanthus > Smallanthus sonchifolius. Next base: position 21,252,932 of record CM042044.1, on the reverse strand, counting down.
TTTATCTATTATTATTATGCTTATTAATATAACAATCTTAAATACCATTTTCACTATTATCGACTTATATTATTATAATATTTATAGCATAGCTTTAACATGTTAATATTATTACCTTTTTTTACTAATCGAGTTACTGTTATTAGGCACTTAAATATAACATGTAACCCAAAAATAATGCATAACCGTGTCTTTATAACAAAACCTTATAAATTAACAAATACATAAATAAACACTTTTGTCCAAGCTGATAGGACACGAATATTTATTTTCAACACAAACATACTTATATAAATGAGATACATACATATACATGTACAACTTTATTCTATTTACATATACATACTTAAGCATATTTTACTTGGCAAATACTCAACAAAACGATTTTTGGCATGATATTTTATACATATATTATGTATATATATACAAACATTTGATAAACTTTAAGTACTTATTTTTTATATAAAGGTCTTATGTGGCCTCATACAATTATAAGCTTAGCTATTACCAACGTTTACAAACCAAACATTATAACTATATTTTAATATAAGACGGCGATAACTACTTTATTCAATACTTATTATGTATAATATACAAGTATATATTATGATGACTTTTAAGTTTAGTTATATATATGTGACTATAAATCTTGATTATTATTTTCGAAACATATATAATTACTCGTGTATATATATATATATATATTTATTTATTTTATTTTTACCATACATATATAATATGAACATCGTATAAGTAAATAATATTTAGTGTTACTTTATTTGAATCGAACCATTAATATAATACTTAGTATTACTTTGATTCGAGTCGAAACATTGTTTTACTACTTTTATTATGACATATACACAAATATTACTATCATACACGAATACTAAGTCAAACCAACACTTTTATACTACAACTGTTAGAATAATAAATAGAGGTTACAACCCGAGACTTTTACCAAACGACCCAACACTTTAACGAATCGGTGGAGCTCAACCACACGGTTAATGACATTACTCTAGTACAGTATACTAATGTCACAATTATAATTAGGATTTGTCTTAATGCCTACACACACGATAGCAAGCTCGTAACTCTAGCACATTGTTTGGACACATACAAGATTACCAGGTGAGTTCATGTGCTTTTTCCCCTCTTTTACTTAAACTTTTTGGGGGTGATTACATGCTTCTATTTTGTTTACATATTTAGTGCATTAATTAAATAAGGCCATTTTAGCTGACATAACGAATCCCCGAACTTTAGCACACAATCATTAACTCCTTTGGAGCAAGCGAATATATGGGTAGTACTATCTGGTGAAACCCCCGGACACCATGGGCCCGACGTAACCGGGACAACCTCCCGTGGAATGATAATCATATAATGATGATAAATATATTGTGACATATATTCGTTTAACAATTTTGAACTTATGTTGGCAAGCATGAGTAATTAGACACATAACAATAAGGGGTATGAGTTAGTGGAATATTATTATTTCTAGATGTCCACAAGTTGTGGGCACAGGTTTGATTGTGAACTTGTTTAATGTACACCATACATATTTAGATTCTCAATATAAATGCTCTATTAACTAAACTGTTGAACTCACCAACTTTTTAGTTGACACAATATTATTATTTCTAGATGTCCACAAGTTGTGGGCACAGGTTTGATTGTGAACTTGTTTAATGTACACCATACATATTTAGATTCTCAATATAAATGCTCTATTAACTAAACTGTTGAACTCACCAACTTTTTAGTTGACACAATATTTTTAAGCATGTATTCAGGTACCTTCTCGAGATTGGAAATTAGCAACTTAGACAAGAGCTTGCTTGAAGATAGTTGACTCCTTTTAGAAGACTTATGTCGAGCCATAGACTTCACCCGAGAAAGCTTTGATGGGAGATTATAATTTATGTTATTTTTAGTTAGTATTATAGAGGAATGTACAGTTGTAAATGTAAAGTTTGGCTTAGTTGGACTCATGACGTTTATAAAATATATGTCACGTTATTTCCGCTGTGTTTTGTCTTGGTATTCGATCATCACGCCTAGCCCCTGGTCGGGTTGTGACACAGCTCCTCTCTCCCGATGTCCTCTCCAGATTTGTGGTTTTATATATAATTTATATAGCGGAACGTTCCACTAAGAAGTGGTTTTTCACTAAAACTGCTAAGAAGTGGGTCAAATGAACTCTGATTGATCTCATTACATCATTGGAACCGTCTCATCGAACCCTAACTCGCACCCAAAAACCTAAACCCCCCTCCACCTGCACCCCAAAAACCTAAACCCTCTCTAACCCCACCCCGAAAAGCCTAAAACCACACCCCACCCCCCAAAACCCTAAACCCCCCTCCCTACCCACCCTAAAAACCTAAACCCTCCCCCACCCACCCCTAAAAACCTAACCCCCCACCCCCACCTCCACCTAAAAAAAAACCTAATTTCTAAGGCTAAAACCATAAAATTCAACACTAAAATCTAAAACCTAAAAGCTAAGATGGTAGAGTTTGACGAGACGGTTCTAACGCTACTCGAATGAGCACAATCGGAGTTCGTTTGATATCGTTTCTTAAGGTTTTTTTTTTATCATTTTTTAGTTTTTTTTAGCGAAATATCACTTATTATTTGAACTTCCCACTATATATATAGAGTTAGGATAAAATGAAACCCCCATTTAGTTGTAAAACCCATGAAACCCAATTTATGGCCATTGATTAAAAGATTTTAGTGGTTGAGATCATGTCTTTGATTTGAAGATTTGATTTTGTAATTTTTTATTAAAAAAAGGTACATAAAAGGTATACAGATCTTTTGTTTTAGCCTCCTTTTGGCTTTCCAATGCACACATCTAATCCCAAAAAATGTCCTATCAAATTTTCAAAAGATCTCAAAATCTTTAAAATTAAAAATCGAGAATTGTGATTTTTAAATCAAATTAAATCACTTTCTTCTTTTTCATTCTCAATTTAAAGCTCTACCAATAATTCTCCCTTTATTAAAAACTCTTACGGAGATCCACTACCACTTTTCATGGTTTCTACTTTTAGGAACATCAATAACGGCGATAACACAATAAGGTTGACAAGAAGTGGTGGTCATGCTGGGTTCGTATTACTCCGACATCGTTTTGGTTTCCGGCCACAACCTCCACCGACGTCGGCGCCTCATGTATCCTCTCATTTTTTTTCTCCCTGCTTTTAGCATCCCCATGCCTTGTCATGTAAGTTTGTTTTTAATTAATTTATTTTAGTTTTTAGACTTGTTTTTGAGAGTATTTATACACCAATCACATCCAAACACGAAAGCTTGTGTAATTTTTCATGAATCCAAACTCGCTTTATAAATCTAGTACTTAAACAAGAATGTAAATGATTTCTAGCTTTTTTAGTTTAATAAAAAGAGGTTTAAAATAGATCCTAACTGATTGTAAAAAATCAGATTTTGGATGCTAAAATATGAATGGTAATGATATCTAGTCTCGTTCGAGGTGAATAAGCATTGTTATACAAAAAAGGCTCTAGGTAAAGATTTAGTACTATATGTTTGTGTTACATATGTATATGATTATTTGTAATTCAACACAGATTTTCATGGACATTCACGAAAAGTTTAACTATGGATTCAACAATAATGGGATGAAAAAGAAACTCATTTTTTGGTTTTAAAAATTGTTGTTGTACTGGATTTATGGAGTAGAGGCATTCAACAAGTAGTGACAATTGGAGTATTAGTTTGTTGGAATGAACTGCTTGTGGGATATTTTGATGTTACCCATATGTTACATCTTCTGATGTTACCTGTGTTGTTATCATAAAACGATGTTGATAACCTATGTTCATATTCAGACACTTAATTGAAAATGGCGTTACCTATGTTATTATCATAAAACGATTTTTATTTTATTAACTCTTGGATCGCTGAGCTAGCTTGTCATATATATATATATATATATGAGTAATTTCATATTTTATTACACGACCGCTTTGACTGTATATGTTTTTGGTGATGTGCTATCTTTTAAAGTTATATACGTAACATTACAAATTTACATACAAGCAACTGGCCTGTTACGCATATATAAGTTACTAAGAAATAAATATTCCACATGCGTTAGTAACTAATTCACAAACATGGGTTGAGATTTTATTTGTAACATGCTTAGTTACATATGTAACATTGCATCCACATATGTAGCTAGAAATAATGTTACATACATAACTAGGAATGTTACATATGTAACTAGCATCAAGATTTTCAAAACAATGCTAACGCTTCATTTAGTTTCTTATGTTACATATGTAAGTAACAATATGTAACATATATAATATCGCATTAATCATCAATTCCCTCATAAAAATCATAGTACAAAAAATAAACCCAATTTAATTTTGTAAAAATAAAAAAACAACACTGTTAAATAGGTTCAAACGAAGGTATGTGTTATTATGTGATAAAATTCAACTAACATAACAAAAAAAAACTAATATTCAATTCTCGTTTTTACTATATTTGTGCCATCTGCATTTTTCCAATTCTTAACCCATTTTTTTTACTATATTTGTGAATTGCCTTCTGCGTTTTTTCAACTCTTAAGCCATTTACTTTGACCTCTCTTCTATTGTCCGAGATTGCATCTTATTTGTGCTATTTAGGAAGCTTCTATTTCATAGATGACAATTCATTACGTGTTACAAATGTATCTTTTTGTTAATTACATATGTAACCAACATTGTGTTGTAGACAAGACCCGAAATTGATCTATTAAACTGCTTCAAAACGTGTCCATATGAATTATTTTTATAAAAATATGTAACTAACAATGTTACATATGTAAAAGTCAATAATAAACACAAGAGTTGTGTTTTTTTTTATTGAAAATGAGGGTTTTTTTTTATTATGGCCAAGGGTTTTTATTAATAGTAAAAATTTTAAAAAAATCAAAGCCTTTCATGTACCACTTTTTAATTAAAAACGACGATTACACCTGATCCAAACCTTTCATGTACAATTTCACATCTCAATCGATCCGCTGTCTCCAGATTAAAAAAATAGAAGAAATAGGTACAAGCTGGGCTAGGCCCATTCTAAAAAAATTGCTGCTCCTGATATTGTTAGGCCCAAGAAGAGAGCTAGGAAGGAATAGTGGTGTACAAAAAAACCGGTTTTTTTTTAACCCGGTCCAAACCGGTTTGGGTTAAACCGGTTTGGACCAAACCGGTTCGGGTTACCCAAAAACTGCTGGTTTAAAACCGGTTTGATGCTTTCTGGATGAGATCGGGTTAGGGACCGGTTCAAACAAACCGGTTTAAACCGGTTTTCAAGCTGGGCAAAAAAATAGCCGTTGGGGAACGGCTATATGGCCGTTGGGGTCGATTTTAGCCGTTTTTTTGGCTCCATTTGCACCCTTAAAACACTATAAATAGGTGAGGGGTGTTTAGGGTTGATCACACCTCTCTTTACACTCTCTAATCTCTAAAACCGCTCTTTAAACCCGTCAAAAACGCTCTCTAAACTCTCTCTAAACTCTAAAAAAAAGCATGGCAAGTTTTGGTGTTGGTGGTTCCTCAAACGAAGTTACCGTTGTGGAAATTCTAGCAACAACGAGAAATCCGACAATTTGGTGCAATTACGATCTATGTTTGTTGTCAAACGGGAAGGAACGTGCTCGGTGCAAGATGTGTGGTGCGTTACCGATTCGTACCTTTGCGTTACCGCGCATTGGGTTGATCCCAATACGTGGCAAATGATGAAGCGTACAATCGCTTTTGACTTGTTTGAATATCCACACACCGACGAAAATTTATTTTATATATTGGATGGTGTTATTAACGAATTTAAATTACAAAATAAACTTTTTTCAATGTCTTTTGATAATGCATCTAATAATAAAAATGCGGTTCAAAAACTAAAAATTAAATATAAACCGGTTTGCAACGACGTTTTTTTCCATAGTTGATGTGTCGCACACATCATTAACTTGGCGGTGCAAGCCGGGCTTGCAATTGAAGAGGTTTCAAACTTAACATATACTTTTCGACAAATGCTTAAAGATATTTTTAGTAACAAAAAGAGATACCATGATTATATTAAATTTTGTCGTGATACGAATAATCTTTGCTTAGGTCCGAATTGGGACGTCGAGACAAGATGGAACTCGACTTATACTATGTTTTATAGCGCTTTACGACAAAGAGAAACTTTAGAACTATTTCATGATATGCTTACCTCAAAACCTCGTCGTAAAATTCTAAAGTTTCCTTCTACAAATTGGGACATTTTAAAAGACGTAACCGAATTGCTTGAAGTTTTCAAAACCGTCACCACTTTTTTATCCGGTGTTTATTATCCCACAAGTCCATTAACACTAAAACAAATATATTTAATGGCTAACAAGTTGTATGAACTTGAAAATAAAAGCACTCTTTTTACAAAAATGATTGAACCGATGAAAGAAAAATTAGTGAAATATTTTAAAGAAATGCCTCCCGTTATAACTTGCGTCGCCGCGTTAAACCCTACCATAAATGTTTACGGGGTTGAAACTTTGATTGATAGAATTACTTACACTTTCAATTTTGATAGCGAAGACATCCATTTTGCACAAGTTACAAAAACACATTTTAACAAATGTTTACAAGATTTATTTGATGTTTATTTACATAAATATGGTACAACTCCGACTCCACATGAAACAATGGGTACATCATCAAGTGGTAGCTCGAGAGATGTTAATTTGAATTTATATAACGAAATGTTAAATGAATTTAGTAAACGGGCTCGAGGTACCACCCGGAAGGTATATTGGCACAAACTTTTTAGCGTTTATGCCTCCTACCTTTTTTGAGGATTTTGATATTTTGGCATGGTGGAAAAAAAACGAAGCTTCGTTTCTGATTCTTTCCGCCATGGCCCGTGATGTACTAACCGTCCAAGCTTCCACGGTAGCTTCGGAATCTGCGTTTTCTTTTAGTGGCAGGGTATTATCGATACGAAGGACTAGACTCACACCCGTAGCGATGGAAATGTGCATTTGCTTGAAGGACCATTTGGATGCGATGGATAGGATACAAGATCAAACTTCTCTCAAAGATGAAATTCAAGCTGAAGAAACCATACACAACAACGAGGTTGATCTTGGAATATCCGAACCAGTCACCGATGAAGAACTAGCCGAAGATGCAAGGCTACGAAACTTTAGTTCCGAAGACAACGCACAAGAATAATCAATCAATATTCAAAAAAATAAAACGTTGAACTAAATGTTTTATATTTGTTATATTTTTGTAATGTTTTACAATTTTATAAATTTATCTTGTCATGTTTTTTTAATTTCCGAACTTTCCAAATATTAATAAACGTTGAACTTTAAGTATTAAGTTTAAAATTTATTTGAATTTTTTTTTTAATAAAAACCGGTTTAAAGGGCAAACCGGTTTAAAACCAACCCTAACCGGTTTGACCGGTTTGACATTTCCCATTACTAAAACCGGTTTAACCCGAACCGGTTTAGGTCCAAACCGGTTTTGACTTTTTGTTGATCAAACCGGTTCGGGTCAGGTTGAACCGGTTTGGGTTAAAAAACCGATTTGTGCACCACTAGGAAGGAATTGGAGGAGGATCCATTTGGCCTTAATATCTTGTTGGGCCTGTGCCAAGGGGAAAACAGGTCAGAAGAGGAAGAAAGAAACCTAAGTGAAGGAAAAGGCAACGATAGAATTGAATTGTTTGACCTTAATGAAAAAGCTGTGTCGGCACAGCGCACCTTGGATCTGATGCCCGAACCCTACCTGTCGGTGATGGCAGTGTGGATATTCACCAATCTGGGGAAGGCCTCTCAACAGATGGGACGATGGACTCAGAAGTGGAAGCTACTATTGAGGTAGGAGATGCGATAGGGGCTCGACTCCAGAATTTCTATCAGTTGGTTCAGGAGACAATCAGGGAAGAAGGTACTAATGTGGTTCCGCAATGAATTTCTGCTCGTTAAATATTCACGATTTGGGGGTGGGAGAAAAAGCGAATTGGGTTCGAGATGTTAAATCCAAAAGTGGGTTTGATTTTTTGGCTATTCAGGAAACGAAGCGTGAAAGCATCTCAGGTTTGGATATGGTTAAAGTTTGGGGTAACAAAAATTTTGACATGGAATTTGTTGGTTCGTCTGGGCTGTCCGGGGGTCTCATTTGCCTGTGGGATCCCGGGATATTTGATAGTGTTGGGTGTGTGAAAAACCAGAATTTCCTAGTGATTAAAGGCAGAATTAAAGGTGTTGACTTGGAGTTAAATGTGATTAATGTCTATGCTCCTCAAAGTGTTGTTGCTAAAAGGGCCCTTTGGAATGAACTCACTGATGTTTTAGAAGGCTTGTCTCGTATGTGGATTTTGTCGGGGGACTTTAACGTGGTTAGAAATCCGGAGGAAAGGATGGACTCCAATTTTAAGGCTGCCTGTGCGTGAAACTTTAATTCTTTTATTTTCAACTATGGTCTCATGGAGTATGGTATGAAAGGGAAGAAATTCACTTGCTACAGAGACAATGGGGAGAAAAGAAGCAAGATTGATAGAGTTCTGGTGTGTTCCAATTTCCTTAATAAGTGGCCCGAAGCTTGCCTTCAGGCTTTACCGGCTTATCTTTCGGATCACTGCCCGCTTACTCTCTCTCTGAAAGGTAGAAATTTTGGGCCTCACCCCTTTAGAGTGTATAACTCGTGGCTGGGTAAAATCGGGTATGAGGATGCGGCTAAGATGGCTGTGGAGTCCTTTTCTTGCTCTGGTCCGCCTGATACTGCTCTCTCTAATAAGTTTGCTCATATTCGTGGTCACTTAAAGAAATGGCGTGATGATATGATTATAAAAGAAGGGGAGGAGGAGAGCAAAACTAAGGAAGAGCTTCATGTGTTGGAAGAGGAAATGGAATACAGGGATCTCTTGGAAGAGGAAATTTGGACGATGGCGGAATGTAAGAGGTCTCTTAAAGATATTAAAATGAAAAAAAAACTCGGACCTTAAACAAAGATCCCGTTCTCCTTGGGCTATGGATGGCGATGAGAACTCTCGGTTCTTTCATGCGCTGATTAATAACACGAGGGCTAATAATTTCATCCCGGGTTTGAAGGTTGGAGTGGAGTGGTGCTCTAAACCTTCGATTATCAAAAAAGAAGTTCTGTCTTTTTTCAAGAGGAGGTTCACGGAGTCCCAAAGTTCCCACCCTAGCTTGTGCTGCAGTAACCTTAAACAGATTCCGGAGGGGGATAAGGGGATGCTCATTGAACCTTTCTCGATTGGTGAAATCAGGGAGGCGGTGTTCGATTGTGGGGCAGATAAAGCCCCTGGGCTAGACGGGTTCAATTTTAGATTTATTCAGCATTTCTAGCAGTTCTTTGAACAAGATTTTAAGGAGATTTTGGACCGGTTTTTTTCCGATGGGATTATTAGTCGGGGTAGTAGCTCTTCTTTTATCATTTTGATTCCTAAAGTGAAGGATCCCTCTTTCTTGAATGATTACCGCCCCCATCAATTTGGTGGGGGCCATTAGCAAGGTTATTTCGAAGATTCTTGCGAACCGCCTTAAAAAAGTTATGAACTCGGTGGTCTCGGAGTCTCAATATGCGTTCCTAAATGGGAGGTATATTCTAGATGGGCCGCTTATGGTCAATGAAATTATCAATTGGCTAAACAAGAAGAAAAGAAAGGTTTTCATTCTAAAGATTGATTTTGAAAAGGCGTTCGACAATGTCAACTGGAAATTTGTGATCTCGGTTATGGAACAAATGGGATTTCCCTCCCTATGGCGTAAGTGGATTTGGGGGATTATGTCGTCGGCCCACTCTTCGGTTTTGGTTAACGGCTCTCCGACTTTTGAGTTTCAATGTGAGAAAGGATTAAGGCAAGGCGACCCTATCTCTCCTTTCAATTTCATTCTCGTTATGGAAGCTATGTCTTGTATGTTTGATAACGCATATGAGCTGGGGATTTTTAAGGGGATTGATTTTCCAAATGGTGGGCCTCGGGTGAATAAGCTTTTATTCGTCGACGATGCAATTATTCTTGGGGATTGGTTCTCATGTAATGTTTAAAACATGGTTATAATTCTCAGGAGTTTTTACATGTGTTTCGGGCTCAAGATCAACCTCTCCAAGTCTAACTTGATTGGGATAGGGGTCGAGCGCGCTGATGTGGAGGATGTGTCTAAGGCAGTAGGATGCAAAATGGGGTCGTCGCCTTTCAAGTACCTCGGTTGATGGTTGGCACCAATATGAACCGAATTAATAGTTGGAGACCGATTGTTGAGGTTTTTGAGAACCGGCTTGCGTTATGGAAATCATCCCTTCTTTCTTTTGGTGGGAGGGTAACGTTGATCAAGTCGGTCTTAGCATGCCTCTCTACTTATTACTTCTCCCTTTACAAAGCCCCGGTGAAAGTTATCGAAGTCCTGGAGTCGTTGATTAAAAGGTTTCTTTGGGGCGGATCCGGAGGGGCTAAAAAGATTAATTGGGTGGCGTGAGAGCGTGTCGCTTCACCTAAAAAATTTGGAGGGATTGGACTTAGTAAGCTCAATAACGTGAACATCGCGCTTCTGTCCAAGTGGGGTTGGAGGTTTAAAGTGGAGGGCCAGTCTCTTTGGGCAAAGGTTGTTAAGGCGATCCATATTAAGAGAAACTGTTCGGATTTTTTTTTTCGGTTCGGAAGACGCTCAGTTTGGTGCAACTTAATGAAGGTTATGAACTTCACATATTTTGATGGTGTTCCGTTGAAGATGTTCATAAAAGGTGTTGTCCGATCAGGCGAGAACATTGATTTTTGGTTAGATCCTTGGCTTGGGGATGAAATCCTAAAGGATAGATTCCGGAACCTGTTCAATCTGGAAAGTGTGAAGAGGTGCAAAGTCAGCGACAAATGTGGGCCTGTGTGGTGCTGGACCAGGTCCCCGTCATCGGACCTTGAGAGGATCGAACTTGGTCAGCTCATTGCGCTTATGTCCCAGGTGGTATCAAGTGGCATGGATGCTTGGGCCAGGAGAGAGGGTAATCTTGGGACTTTCTCGGTGGGAAGTGCTAGGAGTTTGTTAGCTGCGGGTAACAACTATAGTAACCGATACATCTTGGATTTGAATAAGTGGATTCCTTTGAAATGCAACATGTTTGTTTGGCGGGCTGAAATGGGGGAGAATTCCTACGGCTAGGGCACTGAAAGAAAGGAAAATTACCCTCCCGAATGTGTTGTGTCCCCTATGTGAGTTTGGTGATGAATCTGTGGAACATCTTTTTTACTTATTGTTATGTGGCTTCCTCTATCTGGCAGTCTATCAGCTCTTGGTTTAGGGTGCAAAACTTTTTTGTGTCTCTTTTAGAGACCTTTTGGGGTTACACAATCATGTTGGGTTAAAAGACCACGCGATTGAGATTCTCCACGGGATCATTATGATCGGTTGTTGGAGCCTTTGGAGAGCTAGAAATGATGCAAAACTCAACAAAGTTGTTCGGGTGGAAGGAATTATTAGCGAAATCAAGTCCGTAGGTTTTTTGTGGTATAATAGTAGATCGAAGAAGTCTATCTCCTAGGATAAGTGGTGTAAATTTGTAATTATGTAATTGGTTGTTGGTTGGCCGCCCCGGTTTGGGGTGGGTCTGTTTTTGAATGAATTTAGACTTTAAAAAAAACAAGTGGGGAAGAAATAAGAATTGAGGAGAAGTGTGAAAATGTCGAATACTTTGTTATGATGGATGTTTTCATATGAAAAGTGGAAAATCATAATTATGAGGAAAGAGAATGGAGGCTTCAAAAGTACAAGGTCATCTCATTAATGTTACATCAACTTTTCTAAAGTTTAATGATAATAGTAAATTACTATAGTACCATTGCTTGTACTTACAATAAAAGATAAAAAAATATTACCTGGCTGAATGTGAGCCACACAACTAGGTTTTATGGGTTTCACAACTCACAAGTGATTTTAGATTATAGTTCCCCATATATATATATATATATATATATATATATATATATATATATATATATATATATATATATATATATACACTATATAAAACATATTATAAAAATAAGATTGTAGTTGACAAAAAAAATTAAGACACCTAAACCAAGTTTCTTTGCATAATGTACATATTAACAATGCATGAAAAATGTTTAATTACCATTTTATCCAAAACTTAAAACTAAGACTTTTACCCGGTCAACTCAAAACACGCGGATCTTATACACCCGCTTTAAAAAAACCCTGATTCAAAACAAGTCGCAGTGGCCTCCCACCATCACCCCCATCCTACCTCTCCCGTAATCCTAACCATCGCCGCCTCCGTCGTCCGTCTGCATTGTCCGTCTCCGTCGTCACCACACCACTCTCCTCCTTCGTCACCACTCGATATCAAATAGCAGGTACTATTGGAGGGATTCCGTCATCACCAGAATTATCTCTGTCTGCAACTTATTGCTACAATTGATTCTGGGATTGTGTTTGTAGGCTGATGGTTAGATTGCACGCTGATGTATCATTTGCAAAAGGTCAAAACATCTTTGAATTTTTAACACGTTTTCATCTTAATCACATAAAACAAAGTTCATTTTGAGTTTAGATGATAAAATTTGCTGCTTTTTGAACTTGCTTGGTGAAGGAAGTCTCACAAATTAATGGTGTAGGCATTTGGTGTATTATTATCTATCCATATCAGAAGCTTGAGGAAGAAGAAACTACATATTTCAAGTGTTCTTCTGTTGCCATTGGTAAGTTATTTAGACTCAAATTCTCTATGTTTTTTAGAATTTTAACTAATGAGATGGTAATCAGTTGGGTTTATGGTTATAATAGGTACAGAACTGAAGAACAGAAGGTTGAGAAGATGTTATTTGCCTGAAAGGAATTTACGGTACAATTCATTAAACATGTTGTCTTGCTAATTGGGAACCTTGTGTTCTGCTGTAGTTTTAAAAAATTTACTACCAAATTTGGGTTCATTGATGTGAATGTTTTGATATAGTAAAAATATAAGTAAATATATTTTTAGGATGATTTCATAAGATCAGGTTTTAAATTTATAAAATGATAATTACGTTAACTTAAAACACACATAATAGGCAAGTTTACCTATCGCAGTGTAATATAGTTAGGTAAGAACCAAGTATCGAACCAATGGACACGGTCAAGTTCCAATACTCAAATTTTGTTATCGTTTAGCCGGATTAATTAGTGAGTGGGTTTTGTGTGCTTGTGAAGCAGAAAAGTAAATGACGATAAAGTAAATAACATAAAAGTAAAAATGTGCGTGAAGTGTGTAACAGAAATGTAACGAACAGAATAATAAATAGCAGGAAAGTAAATAAAGGGAAAATGATCAGATTACGAAATGTATTGCTTCGGGATTCGAATCAGCTTGGTACGTGATAATGTTAAGTTAACTAATTCAGTGGTATGACTACTACAAACTTTTGACCCAGGTCACCGCTAGAGCCTCGTCCTCAGTACATTTGATTTGCAAATTATATTCTTTAAAAAGTGGTAGTGCCTCCCATTAGGGACAACATTTACCCTCAACCCATCGAATGGTCATCTCCGGGTTGGTTTAATACATCGGATTCAAAATGCTTTAAAATAAAGTTAAATAGGTAATTATATTTTGCTCACAGGGAGGCGGTGTAACAATGGGACGAAGTATAAAGACGTACCGTTCCCAACATGAGTTCACCAATTCTTGGTCGCATAATAATCTCGTATAAAGACATACGATCTTAGAAGTATAGACCAAGCCTTGACTTATCAATCTATGTTCGTATAAAGACGTACGAGTTTCAAAGGAAGTTTGATTAAAAATGGTTTTACGATCCTGCTCTTTAAAATCAAGACACTCACAAATATAAAGACGGATTTAGACAATAATAAAAGCCCATCAAAAGATGGTTTTTGAGGACGAATTAGTTAAAAACATAAACATACCACTTCATTAATATGTTAAACATTAACATGCACCAAACATTATCTTCACCCTACCAATACAAAGAAGTTTTAGCCACGAATGGCCATAACGACTAGCGTAATGATGAGTTTCGTAGGCTCCCCTATTGTGAAACAAGGAGGAAGAGCCCCTTTACTCTCAACTCTCTACTCTAACTACGGGAACGCTCTCTTCTTGAGTGTTCTTTAGGTCTGGATTGGTGTGTGTAATGAAGAACTCAAGCCTCCAATTTATAGGCCTCAAAATGTGCAATGCACGGCCGTGCAATGGGTTGCATGGTCGTGCAAAGGCCCAGGGAATCAAACAGGGTACAGAGGACACGGTACTGGGCCGTGGGGAGCAGGAGGGCCAATGCACGGCTGTGCAATGGGATGCACGACCGTGCATTCCCCTTCTTTTCCCTAGTTTTGTCTTTTAGCTTCTTGTTGACTATTGTTGACCAATTTTGACTTCTTGGGGGTCAATATTCGGGAATGAACCTTCTAGAAGCTTGAATTCTTCGTTTTGTTTTATATGATTTAGCTTGATTTGTATTTTCAACACCGAATAACCTGCAATTACAAAATATAATTGTTTTAAGAATAAATTGCAAGGTTATTTTTCAATTAGTACCATAATGTGGGATTATTATGTATGTTAAATATGTATAAATGATGACATATCATAACACCCCATAATTAAACTTTGATTGTCCTCAAGCAAAGTCATGCATGATCACACCCATAACTAAAAACTTTACAAGCGTAATGGAATTTCAACAAGTGTTGAGACTCCGGGATAACTCTTTAGCTGCTTATTCTATTTTTTTTTTGTGTTTTTCTTGTTTTAAGATGATGGAATCCATGACAAGCTACTAGAACGTTGATTATGCAAAAACTCCTCACTACTCACAATGTTCACTCAACTCTAGGGTTATATATATATGGATAATGTAAGCTAACTGGGACACTCAAGTTCGACTCGAATTATGCAATGATCATAAGCTTGTATGCAAATCAAGTCTCCACCAACTAACTAAGTAGTATGCATGAATCAAGAGCACTTTTAAGGCTAAAGTAAAACTAAAGGTGAAAATGAAAATATTTTTGGGTTTTTAGGGGTTTTAAAGGGGTTTGAAGGGTTGCAGCTATCGCGAAACACTCAGCTACGGCCTCATGGCTTAAAAGGTCCCTCTACAGTACTCAGATCATGAGGGTATAACTAATCTGAGGGCTTGTTTATGGTCAGATTGCCAAGACCAAGATCTCTCATCAGTGCTAACTCGTTCCTTATTGCGTAATGAAAATTGCTACCTTTCCATACGGTCCCTTCAGCTAGCCACCTAATAGCACCTACTTTGATCATATGTGTATTCACTTTGGGCTCGAGTTTGATTCTTGCTACACTTTCCATCGTTGCTCCAGTTGCTACATTTTCTACATCTACCGTATCTTTTGGCTCTTCTTTTGGCGACACGTTTTGATAAGCCGCAGAATGGTGGCAGTTGTTCTTGCTTGCGCCACTATTTTATTACATCACTGGTTGCTTGAAAAATATTTTCTCGGAGTTCGGTTGGTAATTCAAGCTTTACGAAATGAATGCAGGAAAGCAAATTGAAATCAAAAGAATGCATGTCCAGTTCTTTAAGGTCTCCCGGTAAAAGACCATTTTTTTTATTTTTTTTATTTTTTACAAGACAACTTTTTCAATACTCCTATTTCCTCAATTTCCTTGAAATAATATTTCCTTGAATTCTCCTGCAGATAGTTCGGATAATTTCCTAATGCATCCACCATTTGTATATTCCAATTCTTCTGAGTATAACAGATTCTTTCCAAAGTCATTCCGATGATAGTGAACTTGAAATGACAACAAAAGATAATTTTCCCATTTTAAAGACAGTTAGCCAATAACCGGTGTTTGTGAAAAGTTGGCTGGGTGATGATTATGGGTAATAGAAAATAAAAGGCTAAGGCTCAGAGGGCTATCTAGGCGGATAATATTTTTATGATTTTTGGATAATAAGGGTAATAAAGTCCTAGGTGCCTCCATCATTTCCATACTTCCACTAGTTCATGGTCTTGATATGTATAAGTTATACAAGTTCTAATTATGCGTAGAATTGAATCGAATAAACACTCAATATACCAAACGAAAGAGCATGCAAAAATAATGATAATAATGCTCGTGAAAAGGCTAAGATTATTCTTACATTGAAACGGATGGAATAAGGTTTAGTGATTTGATATGCATAATTTCTGTTTGTTTCTACTTGTCATGTCTTCATTTTATTTAATAGGTGCAAACTCCAAGAGGTTTAGTTAAAAAAAAGGGTTTAAATATTTTTTTGAAAATTTTTCGGGTTTTATAAAAGGTAAGTTTTTGTAATGTTTTAGTCAAATGGGTAGAAAATCACAAGTTAAATTTTACTGCTTTGAGGTTAACAGTCCTGAATCTCTAATTCCCCACCCCACACTTAAAACTGTGCATTGCCCTCTATGTACAAATGCATGTAATGAAATGCTATGCGTGAATTTAAATGCATGGAGTTTTAAGGGAAAAGAAATTGGTACCCCCCCCCGATCAATTCGGTGTATAACCTAAGGCCAAAACTTATTGTTGCTGTCAGGCTGTGCCTATCAGCTGCTTGTGAACATATTGCTTCAAAGACTTTATCGAATTTCTCAGAAATTTGATGTGGCTTCCGACTCCAGGCTCGTAGAGTTGGAGTGTAACTCCTCTAAGTAGAGAGATGATTTGGTGAAGTTATTATAGCTGAAACATAAAAGAAAACATAAAAACTGTAACATCCCAAAAGTTCGTAAGGTTAACGGTTCAAGTTAATGAGTGATCCGTACCTCTTTTATTGGTATGGACTATAATAATTTCACGTAAGGATCGGTTAACCAAAGGTAACGGAGTCGTTTAGTCGTTTAAAAGATAGCTCGGGGGTCAGAACGCACGAGACGGTTTAAGAGGGGCCGAAATAGAACTAGTGGCAATTTAAATACCACTTTTAGCGAAAACCCTAAGCCACTTTGGTGGAGGGACTTCGCGACGGCAGAGAGAACCGAGGAGAAGGGGGAGCGTCGGAACCCGGAGGCGAGCCACGGTGAGCACACGGTGGTCTTACGGTCGAGGCAAGCGGGGAACAACCTCTTACGTGTAAGGTAACACTCGAACCTCTTTCTTTGTTTCATTTTCTACAAAGCATGTAAAACCCGATTGGGGTTTGGTTTCGTTTACTTGTATTCGTCGAAAGAGAAGGCACGAGGACGATTTGGTGAGAGTAGCCATTAGCGGTGGTGTTCTAAGTGTGCAGCAGGGCGGAGATGGCCGGAGGGGGTTTACTCGAAGCGGTGGCAGCCGATTTAAGGTGGTACGCGACCTGCGTGGAGACGGCTTGCCGAAAAAAGAGAGAGGCAGGGAGCGACGGGAACCGTGGTGCTTCTGGTGACTGTGGAGCACGACGACAACCATAGAGGTGGCCGTGGTGGTGCGACATAAGGTCAGAAACGACCGTGGATGGCTGTGGTTGTGCGGCAGTAGTGGCGGGAGCTCGGGCGTAGCTGGGAACAATGGAACTAACTAATATGGACGCAACGATGGTGAAGTTGGTGGTGGCCGGCTAGGGTTACATCCGAGGAAGGAGGTGGTGAAGCATGGAAGCAGTGAGTGTAGTGTTAACCGATTAGGGTGGCATGGTGGAGAAGACAATGAAAACAGGTACGATGGTGCGTGGTGGAGGAGACGGAGGAAGGTAACGGAAATCAATTAAGGGTTTGCTTGATCAAGGCTTTTGCATGGCGCGGTTTACGCGCGTACATGGGGACTGAACGGTCCAGGTGCGTGCATGCATGAGACTCAGTTCGGATATTCAGTTTCTAAAAGGGTCAAAGACAATCCGGTGTGTGTAAACACGTGGAAGTGGAGTTTCTTTGAAAGTAGGGACGAGCTAATGGGGTGACGTTGGGGTTTATATTTTATGCATTACACAACGTATGAGTAGAACGCATTCTGATTATGTGATCATACGATTGACAGGTTAGGGCTTCGAGTGAGTGGAGGAGTTGCAAAGCAAGGACTGGGACTCAACATAACCAGTGAATTTCTAATGCCCCTCTTTTAAACGTTTTACTATTTTGGGGCTATCGTACATACTTTAATGAGGTGTTAATATAATTAATCGTGTTAAGGGTTCGGGTTCTAACCCAATATGCTTTGAGTATAAAACGCTTATTTAAGAGTCGTAGGGTTTATGGTGTGTTCATAGAAGTGTGTGAGCTAGAGAGATGAGTTATTAAGGTGTGACGTGTTAAGGGTTGGTCAGGGAGAGCGGGCTTAAAGTTAAATGGTTATGATTGCATGTGGGATATGTTGTTCTAGTGTCATGTGTGAGGTGCAGGTGTAGTAAATGAGTCTTGTATATGATGTGTGATATTATGTGTTTATATTTATGTGTCGGGTTTGCCTCGTTGTCGTTATGACACGGCAAACGGGATTGTGAAGGACGAGGTCTTTCAGGAAGTCACCAAAGGTAACATTTATTTAACAGGTTAATGATGAACTCAGGGTGTCTCGAACGCCCTGACGAGGGTGCAGTGATAAGGTATGTGTTTGCATGCTTATATATGTGTAAATTTGCATGCTAGTAATGAGTTATATTTATTGTGTGAGAGATAGTGTTAATGTGATGTGTTGATGATAGTAATGTGATATTTGTGACGTGACGTGTATAAGTGTCGTGTCATTTGATTGTGAGAGCCTTGGTTAAGGCCGGGTGTGTTAATGTCTAGGGTAGGTTGTGTTAACCCAAAGTCGAGTTAATGCGTATTCTCGGGTATGAGTTATTAGTATAGTATGTTGAGTCTATGTAGACTTGATGGTAAGGTTATTATTATTATTATTATTATTGGTAATACGGGCTGAGTCTCGGGTGATAAATGGCTATGGGATGTCGTGGGATAACAGGGGGTTGACTATTCATTAATAAATCGTAATATGGTTTTATAAGGACTGGAGGGTCCTGAGTGGAATAAACTAATGAATATGACATGATGGTTTTTGTTTAAATTAAACTATTAGAACTCACTCAGCGTAACTGACTTTGTATGTACGTTAGATTGTTTTGTAGGTAAGCGTAGCGTTGACGTATCTTGGTTTGGGAGCGGTGTACTCGGACTGGTATGCAGGCATTCGTGAGGTAATTTAATAAAATTAAATAGTAATAAAAGAATTTAGAAACATTTCCGCTGTAATATAGTTAATAACAAATGCATTTTAAATGCGATTGACCCGTTATGAGGACCAACTATAGGATGTCGGGGTCTTACAAAAAAGAACATGGAAAATAAAAGACAGTAGCTAAGCTACTAAGGTCCTAGTATCGAGAAGGCATACCTGGGGGCTGAAGTAATTAGAAACTTAAATTTGGAGAAACGAAACCTGAGGTCCATGCTTTCTGCCGTATGCACCAACTTCTTAATTTATTTATGATCATCGGGTTGCCTCCCGGAAGCGCTACATTTATTTATGGGTCTTTAGCCCGACCCGTACGTGCTGTATCAGTCTTTCTTCAGGTGGGAGTAAACAACCTCTCCCGTGTCTCCTATCTCTTCGTTCATTTTTGGTAATTTATCAAAGTACTCATCGATCCAATTAGTGTTGTCAAGATCCTTGGTAAGGTCTATTGCCGTAGGATCTGGTGTCTTTGGCTTGGGAAGATCAGGTGCTTTTACTTTTTTCAAGTCCCTTGCTTTCTGTAGTTGATAGTCCAGATTAGAGTCGATAAAGTGAGAGATTTCAAGAGGATCACTTGACATGCATTCATATCCTCCGATATTGTATGTTACTGATTGTTTACTGATACGGAGCGTTAAAATTCCTTCATTCATGTCAATGACGGCTCTTGCGGTGGCTAAGAATGGACGACCCAAGATTAATGGTACGGAGAAGTCTTGTCCCATTTCTAAAACCATAAAGTCGGCAGGGAAGACAAACTTGCCAACTTTCACCAATAAGTTCTCGATGACTCCTATAAGTGTTTTAACCGATCCATCCGCGAGTTCAATAGTTTCATTAACCGGTCGCGGTTGTCTAATGTTGAGTTTTTGAAATATAGTGGAGGGCATAACATTTACGCTTGCTCCTAGATCAACGAGCGCATATGTAACTGGTAGTGGCCCTATAGAACATAGTAAAGAGAATTTCCCAGGATCTGAAAGTTTCTTTGGGAGATTCCTTTCGATAAGAGCGACACAGTAATTTGTTATTTTTAGCGCTTCTTCCATGTTTCTCTTGTTTGTGAGGAAATCCTTCAAGAAGCGTCCATATTTTGGCATTTGTTGTATAATATCCAAGAAGGGAATGTTGACATGGATTTGGCTCAAGAGCTCTATGAACTTGTCATATTGCTCATCGGTTTTCTGCTTAACTAGCCTTCCTGGATATGGTATGTGAGAATTGAACGTTCTCTTTGGTGGAATTTTTGGAGAAAGGTCCGCCGTAGGAGGTTGGATTACACTAGGTTGTGCTTTCTGGGTGGATGAACTTGCGTGCTGTAGATGGAGTGGCACTCCGGTGAATATCTCTCTCCTAGGTGATTGGACTTCTTCTCCTGGCATTGGTGGTTCTGGATAGACTTTGCTATTCCTTAAAGTAATAGCACTTACGTTGGCCTTTGGATTAGTCTCAGTGTTACTCGGGAGACATCCTGTTTGTCTTTCGGACAATAGTTTTGCTATTTGTCCTAATTTCGTCTCAATGGATTGAAGGGTAGCTTTCTGCGTCTTGAACTAAGCTTCATGTAGACTAAACCTTTCCTCGTATTACTTGTGATGAGAATCTTCTAGGAGGGCTTGACTTTCAGTAGTGGAAATTAGCTTAGTCACCGCGTCCTCCAGGCTCATCCCATTACCCATCTTGTTTATTCCTTGAAATTGTTGACGAGTTTGAAAGTTCTGAGGTTGCCTTTGCTGAAACTGTTGTTGTTGTCCAAAACCAGATTGTCCTTCCAGCTAAAGTTTGGATGATTCCTCCATCCGGGGTTGTAGGTGTTTTTTTTTTTTTGACAAGGTCAACTTGTTCGACGTCGGTTGTGATGCTCTTCACCTTTTCCATTGTTTCCGGTGTTGCCTTGCCCTTACTAATTTGGTTTAGTCTTGTGGTCAGGGCGTCTACTTGAGCAGATAATGATGTGACAGCATCGACGGCGTGAACTCCTTGCCTTGTTCCTCTACTAGTACGTGAGTAGTACCATTGATAATTGTTCATAGCTATCTCTTCAATTAGGTTATAAGCCTCATGTGGCCTTTTGTTCCCAAAGATGCCACCCGCAGTAGCGTCAAGTGTTTGACGGGCTTGATTATGTAACCCATTGTAGAAAGATGATACTTGCAGCCAAACCTCTAACCCATGGTGAGGACATTTCCTTAGCATGTCCTTGAAGCGTTCCCACGCCTCATATAGTGATTCACCATCGTCTTGAGTGAAAGTGGCGATATCATTTCTTAACTTAGCAGTCTTGGCCGGTGGGAAATACTTCGATAAGAATTTCTTGGCGAGAACGTCCTAAGTGGTGATTGAACCGGTAGGAAGAGAATTCAACCATGCCTTAGCTCGTTCCCTTAAGGAAAAAAGGGAACATACGGAGGCGAATAGCATCATTCGACACCCCATTTAGTTTAAAGGTATCACAAATCTCGAGGAAATTTGCGATATCGGCATGTGGATCCTCATCGGGTAATCCGTTAAAAGTGTATGATGACTGGATCATGTGGATGACATGAGATTTGATCTCAAAGTTGTTAGCGTCGACGGTTGGTCTTGTGATACTAGATCCCAACGCGTCAGGTGACAGTCTTGCAAATTCGACATAGTGCGGTTTTCTACGACCATTTTTCTAGAACGGTTTTCTCGAACTCGGTGGTGAAAGAATCTTTCAGGTTCTGCTAAAAGTTGATATAAACCGGTAGTATAACTTTGGATCATACACTACCTGCAACAAAGCGTGATAATAAAATATGAGGAAAATAAAAGGCTAATCCGTTAACTCGATTTTTTCTTGAAATCACCGTGTCCCCAGCAACGACGCCAAAAACTTGATGTGAGTGTTTTGATATAGTAAAAATATAAGTAAATATATTTTTAGGATGATTTCACAAGATCAAGTTTTAAATTTATAAAATGATAATTATGTTAACTTAAAACACACACAATATGCAAGTGTACCTATCACAGCGTAATATAGTTAGGTAAGAACCAAGTATCGAACCAATAATCACGGTCGAGTTCCAATACTCAACTTTTGTTATCGTGTAGCCGGATTAATTAATGAGTGGGTTTTGTGTGCTTGTGAAGCAGAAAAGTAAATGACGATAAAGTAAATAACATAAAAGTAAAAATGTGCGTGAAGTGTGTAACAGAAATGTAACGAACAGAATAATAAATAGCAGGAAAGTAAATAAAAAGAAAATGATCAGATTACAAAATGAATTACTTCGGGATTCGAATCAGCTTGGTACGTGATAATGTTAAGTTAACTAATTCAGTGGTATGACTACTGCAAGCTTGTGACCCGGGTCACCGCTAGAGCGTCGTCCTCACTACATTTGATTTGCAAATTATATTCTTTAAAAAGTGGTAGTGCCTCCCGTTAGGGACAACATTTACCCTCAACCCATCGAATGGTCATCTCCGGGTTGGTTTAAGACATCAGACTCAAAATGTTTTATATTAAAGTTAAATAGGTGATTATATTTTGCTCACTGGGAGGCGATGTAACAATGGGAACAAGTGTAAAGACGTACCGTTCCCAACATGAGTTCACTAATTCTTGGTCGCATAATAATCTCGTATAAAGACGTATGATCTTAGAAGTATAGACCAAGCCTTGGCTTATCAATCTCTGCTCGTATAAAGACATACGAGTTTCAAAGAAAGTTTGATTAAAAATGGTTTTACGATCCTGCTCTTTAAAATCAAGACACTCACAAATATAAAGACGGATTTTGACAATAATAAAAGCACATCAAAAGATGGTTTTTGAGGACGAATTAGTTAAAGACATAAACATACCACATCATTAATAGGTTAAACATTAACATGCACCAAACATCATCTTCACCCTAGCAATACAAAGAAGTTTTAACCACGAATGGCCATAACGACTAGCGTAATGATGAGTTTCGTAGGCTCCCCTATTGTGAAACAAGGTGTAAGAGCCCCTCTACTCTCTACTATAACTACGAGAATGCTCTCTTCTTAAGTGTTCTTTAGGTCTGGATTGGTGTTGTAATGAAGAACTCAAGTCTCCTATTTATAGACCTCAAAATGTGCAATGCACGGCCGTGCAATGGGTTGTACGGTCGTGCAAAGGCAAATAGAATCAAACAGGGTACAGAGGACATGGTACTGGGCCGTGGGGAGTAGGAGGGCTAATGCACGACCGTGCAATGGGATGCACGACCGTGCATCCCCCTGCTTTTCCCCAGTTTTGTCTTTTAGCTTCTTGTTGACTATTGTTGACCAATTTTGACTTCTTGGGGATCAATGCTTCGGGAATGAACCTTCTAGAAGCTTGAATTCTTGGTGTTTTTGATAGGATTTAGCTTGATTTGTATTTTCAACACCGAATAACATGCAATTACAAAATATAAGTGTTTTAAGCATAAATTAAAAGGTTATTATTCAATTAGTACCATAATGTGGGATTATTATGTATGTTAAATATGTATAAATGATGACATATCATTCATATTGGCGCGAGGAGACCTCAGGTGCAAAAGGTTGCGCTTTTGATGACTTAAGGTGCAGGTGAGGCGCTCTTTTTTGGAAAAAAAATTGGCATGATGAGCAGGTGAGGTGCCTCAGGTACATGGGCTTCTTTTTTGCTGCATAATGTTGTACAGAGTGCTTTTTATGTTGTACATGTAGATAGTTTATATGTTAAAACATAAATAAAGCTTATCATAGGTAAATTTTTGTGTAGGGGATGCTAAAAACCTATGATATATATAAAAAAAAGTATATAATCGTTTTGCGCCTCGCATAGGAAAAGCTCACTGCTTTTGCGCTTCGTGTCTCGGTTTTAGACCCCGTCGCTTTTGTGCGCATGTCCCTTTTTAAAACCAAATTCATATTATGTGTGTTTGTTGCAATTAATTTTTCATGTTTTACAGTAAAGTTCAATGAGGTTGTATCCGACTTACATACAGTTGATATCTTCATCTGATTCAACATTAAAACTTATTTGATTAGTACACAAAACGTTGTCAATGCAAGAAGCCTAAAACAATGCCACAGTGTTATGAATAAACAAGTGACAAGTGATACCTTTAAGTTATGATAAACGTGATTTCATTTTGTTGTCTGTCAAACAAAAATAACAACTTGTAACATCTCATTTTTTCGTTTAGAAAACGGGTTTGTAATTATTGTAAATAACTTTTCACAAGGTTAGGAGACTGGACGGGGTTTTGCGTTATTGTTTTTATAAACAATTAGACGGGGGTTATTATGTAATAAACGGGACTCAAGGGGGATTTTAGTAAAAGTTTTGAGATGGGTCAAGCCCGAGAGGGAGTCCGGTAGTGCGTAAGGGCCGAGCCCGGTCCAACGCAAACACCCTTAAGGGTGTTACGGCAATGGGGGGTTCCCCATTGGCAGTTTGCGAGGGCCGAGAGCCATGTGACAATCCGGATTTTTCAGTTAATTCTGTTAGAAATTCCGTTAAGTTTTCTGTTAAAAACTTAACCTCGTTAACTAAATCTAACTCTAGGGACTGATTCTGTCACAAAATCAACTCAAAACCGCAGGGACTAGTTGTGTAAATATGCTAAACTAATTTAGTTGACTCCCCAAAGTCAAAATTGCAGTTTTGGTCTTCTGTTGACTTTTAAAAGTCAAACCCCTTTTGTTCTTGATTCAAATTCGCGACCATAAACTGCAAAACCGTCCGAATTAGTAACTGATACTCTCTACATTGATAATTTTGACCCTTAAGTGGACGTTTCTAACCATTTATCATCATTTATGATTGCAAATTATGGCCCCAAACTCGTAACCGTCGACTCCTTATCGCGAACCTATCAAATCCGACCAATCCGATCATTATCCTCACAATCAAACACCTGCACACTCTAGTAGCATTCCTCTGAGTCAATTGCACACATAAATTTCGCCGGAGACGTATCAGGAGACGTCAGGAACCATCACGTCGAAGCCGAAACTATGGTCTAGCCGATCTCCATCAATCTGACATCGAATCAGGTAGGTAAACTCGTCTTTAGACTCGATTTCATCTCTTCTATGAAAGCCCTAACATAATCAAGGCTTACAATATCTAATTTATCACCTACTGATTCTAGGGTTCTTGTAATTTCGGGTTTAATCGAGTTACATCTTAGACCCAATTACAATTCAATCGAATCATGTGGAAAGCTTCGCAATCAGGTATCTATTGAAAGCCCTATGCTAATTCAGTTCTGTAACATCGAATTGGGTAAGAACAAGAATCTAGGGTTCTTCGTATGAACCATTTGATCGAACCCCAAACAAATCACCTTTTCAAACAAATTAAACGACAGGGGTTGATTCGCAATACTTAAATTGATTAAAGCCCTATGATTTCAGAAATTAACACTATCAAATTCGACCTATTTGATTCTGAGTTCTAAAACTAGGGTTTGGTATTCAAAACCGAAATTTACGACTGAAATCAGGTTGTCTTTACAATTAAGTCAAACTACAGGTTCGCCATTCCCCGATTTATGAAACCCCTATGCCCCTGAATCAATTCATAATCAAAATCATTGGGTCTGGGACTGGATTCGATCTTGGGTAGGTATGGGGGAGAGCTCGCTATAGTTTTTGATTAAAACCAATTGAATCCGGGTATGTATGCGATTACCCTAGCGGGTCTATCGGTTAGAGCATTGTGTTGGTGTGGGTGTAGCCCGGGTTCGAACCCCACCAACTACAATCTTTTTTTTGGGACTTTTTCCCTTATATTTATTTAATAAAACTCATTTATAATAATAGTATATTAGTATATAAAGGGGTTTTAACCCGGGAAACAGCCCGTATGCTCGAGTTTGAATTATTAACGTATTTTTATATTATTCCCACTATAATAAATAAAATATTATGTTATTATCAACTAAAAATAGTATGTTTATATTATTTTCAAACCGTAATCCCGTATAAAATAATATGTTTATATTATTTTTAAACTGTGACCCGTAATACTAAATAATATACATATTTATATTATTTCGAATCATTTTATAACATCGTGTATCGATTGAGACTAAATAATAATATAATTAGTTATATTAATTACTCGTATATATATATTATTATTTTCTTAATTTTTGTGAATGACAAAACACCCGGTTATATTTATTATTATTTTTGTCATTCGTCGCGTAACGTAATTATAATTTGATTCCTATCTCCTTGGACACGTCCGTTCACTCTTGAATAGTAGAGCGTTTCCTTAGGACGTTTCTCATTCCGTGTCGTTGTCACAATTCCCATTGTATCCCTAATGTATGTGTTTATAATTTTAGGACATACGTAAGTCGTTGAGACTTGCACTCGTGGTTCCAACTTGTCTCTTGTGTGATACTACCTACAACGCCAAGCAGGTGAGTTTCACGGCCCCTTTTTACCTGTTTTACTATTAGGGGAGAAACATGTTTACACACAAACGTATTTGACTTGTTTTCCTGTTGAGAAAGAAACAAACATGAAACACCAACTATCATACTTTTACTTGTTTTACCCGAGGGGGAGAAACAGGTACGCAAGCAAATATTGTTTTTCCCGCCAGGGGAGAAAACATGACGCAACTATTTGATTATGGTACTTTATATGATATCACTGTTGAGACTAAGCGTAACACACTATCACATAAAGTCCTCATCTTATATCGGACCGTTAATATGGATCTTAGCGAGGTAATGTTTAGTAGTACTACTGGGTTTGACAAATCCCACCCGCGTTAGTCGCGCTAACTCGATTAGATATCGAACGGGTGAAATGTTAGCCTACTCACATTGGCCAGAGTTGATAGACCTGGCAGGAGGCATACAAACACAGTCAACTTCGGTTGCGAGCGCTTTAGTAAAACATGAACATAGGTTAGCTACCTATAGATATGCATATTGAATGTACATAATCTGGCAAACACACTCTTATTGTAAACTTGAAACCTGTGAACACACCAACCTCGTGTTGACACTTTTTCTTACATGTTTCTCAGGTTGCTAAGGCACAGGTTGCACACTTAGGACATGCATGGAGTCCTACTTTCATATCTTCCATTTCAAACATTTGAAACAGTTTACTTATTTACATTGATTGACGCCTATTGCGTGTAATTACTTTTGATTTCATATTAACGTTTACGCTTCCGCATTAACTCTGAACTTTTATGTTTTGACATTTCGAGTCCCATATAGTGTCGTTTGATGTAACTAATGACTGAGATCCTGGTGTGTCACCTTCCAAACGGTAAAACTCCGTTAGTTGAAATTGGGGGTGTGACAAGCCAGGAGGAAGAAGGAGAGAGCCGTCGTTCGCGTTACATAGCCGATTGGAGGTATTTTTCCGTAACTTTAATCAGTCGTTACCTGTTTGGATCATTGGATCATTGTTTCGATCTTTTTGTGGTTCTAGGGTTTCGAAAGAAGCAAGCTTTCAAGGAAGACGAGTGATTCGGGTATTCGGCTTGCACGAGTTCCCCTATCGGAAGGTATAATCTTGTAACCCTTGTATTGCTTCGTGTTTTGCGAGTGAATGAATCCCGAATAGGGGAGCGGGTGGTTCGACCGAACCCATTAGGGTGGCCAACGAGTGGTTGGGGATTGGTGGGGAGAAATGGGGGGCCGACTAAGGCGTAGCGAGGAGAGACGAAGGACGGGAGAGAGGGGTTGTTCGGACGACGGCAGCGGCGGGAGACGACCACCGTAACGGTGGGTGGACTTGAAGCAACGCGAGGACACCGGTGGTGGTGCTCGAAGGGAACGGTAGCAGCTGGGGTCTGGGAAAACGTGCAAGGCAGCCGGCGATGGTGCTGGGCGGACACGACAGTCCCCCAAAGGGGCTGTCCACGGCGGTGAAGGTGCGGGGAGGCGAAGACAGCCTGTCGCTTGGGCGATTCGCGGCTAGGACAAGTCGTTGGGGTCGGAAATGGTTGACGGTGACGGTGGAGGTTGACAAAAGCCGAATGTAGCGATGCGAAGTTGGGTTGGGTGCATTGAGGTGTGTACGCGTGCATGCAAGCCATGCATGGCGACGTGCATGCGCGGGTGTTAACGCATTGGGTCGGGTCGCGTGAGTGAGAGAGAGGATGAACGTGGATTCGTGTATTGACTTGTGTATTGTGTAATTGTTAGGTACGCGGTTGAAGGACGAGCACGAGAAGTTAGCAAGTTCTAGTGATCGAGTTGCGTCTAGCAAAGGTGAGTTTCTATCGCCCACTTTTAAATGTTTTGTAGTTTTGGGGCCTGAATACATGCAACGTGCGATATAGCGAACGCACGCGATAAAAAGGGTTTGACGTATGTGTTGTGAAATGATAGTTATATTTGTATGCGTAGGATTGGTGTCACGTACTTAAATATCGTGACTATTAATTTTAGAGTTATTTGATATTGTGTTGATACTAGTCGACGGGGAATTAGTCTGACATTAATCAGATGAAATGGGTCGCTCAAGCTTGATAGTGAGTCGGTGTTAGTCGGTGAGTGGTTATAGCTGACGGGGATCAGTCAACGAGTCATGATCGCACGTGTCCTTAGACTAGTCGACATGATTTTATGTATGTCGATAAAATATATTATTTGAATAATTAGTGAATTAAATAAGAAAACCTTTGGGACGTAATCGTTTTTAATAAAGGTTTGGGACTTAATACCCCCGAACGAATTACTATAGAACTCACTCAGCGTAATTTCAGGTAAGGAGAAAGTGTGAGCTGGCGGCTTCTGGATGGCGTTTGGTTACCGTGATCGTTGCGATGACATTTACTTTCCGTTATGATGTTGAACTATTTAAACATTAGTACTTGATTGAGTTGTGTTTGAGATTTGGGTCGTTCACCACTGTTGACTGTTTGTTTTCCGCTGCATTTATTAAGTTTATTTGAGGTCATTTACTACTGTGCTTACGTGTATGCCAACGTATCGGGTTTCCGGAATTTGGGGCCTCACAACTCTATTTATGTTACCAAAAAAAGCGTTGGTAGAAAACAAAAAACATAGGTGTTTCTTATGCAGCTTTGCACTTTTTGTTTACCGTTAAATAATTTATTTCATTCTATTTAGGGAAAACAAAGTATATCTCTGAACCTGGTGGTCGTTTGAGCTCAGTGGTGCTCCTCTTGAAACTCTCCATCAAACTTGTGCAGAAGTTAATTCACACCTTTACCAGGTGTGTATATGTAATCTTTACATAAAAATTGCAATGTGTTTCTTTTTTTATTATTATTTGCATCGTGTATGCAGTCATGTATGTTTTACAATGTCTTGAAATTGAGAATTGCACATGGTTAAAGTTGTTGCTGAAGAGATGGGAATTGGGTTTATAGGAATTGGTTTCCAACCAAAATGAATTGGGTTTATAGGAATTGGTTTCTAGCCAAAATGGGAACGGAAAGATATCCTGTGATGCCCAAGGTAAAAAAAATACTTTAATTCTAAATTTGATTTATCCAATTTGTATCAGAAATTTAATGGTGATGTATATTTATTTCAATAATTAGTAAAAATGAAATTTGCTTACATTGTATGCTGGCACAGGGAAGGTACGAGATTATGAGGATTTACATGCCTAAAGTTGGTTCTCCTGGATTTGACATGTTATTCAGGACGTGTACAGTCCAGGTGAGTTTATTTATGGAAAAATTATAGAGACACCGTCTAATTTTTTAACTACACATGTTCTAAACGTCACGTATAGGGCTAAACGTGGCGTATAGGGCACATAATGTCACGTATAGGGCAATACGTCACCCCTTATCCACCGGACTTTAGAATCAACGTGCCAGATAATGTCGGGATATGTTGGTGAGGTTTTTTTTAGGGTTGAGTTGGGTTTTAGGGTTTTGGTGGTGTATATGTCACGTATAGGGCTAAACGTCACCCCTTACTTATTTTTGTTTTTTTATATATGCATGTTTTTATCACGTTAAGAGTTTGAAAAAATCGGTAGTTATAGTTTTTAAAATTTGGTCACCTCGATTATCGGTTTGTGATGTAAAAAGTGAATAACGACTTATTTTTTTTCTTTTGGTTTTTTGTTTTTATCACGTTAAGAGTTTGTAAAAATCGGTAGTTCTAGTTTTTAAAATCCGGTCACCTCGATTATCGGTTTGAGATGTAAAAAGTGAATAACGATTTTTTTTTCTTTTGGTTTTTTTGTTTTTATCACGTTAAGAGTTTGTAAAAATCGGTAGTTATAGTTTTTAAAATCTGGTCACGTCTTTTTTATTGTAAAACAAGTTTTTGTTTTGATTTTCGGTTTAAGATGTAAAACTTCGACTTCTGATAAGGATCTCCTGAACTCGACATCGGTGTCAGGCGTGAAACAAAAAAAAACAGCGGTGTCCCAACAGCAAATAACCACAACCAAGAACTCAAACACGCACTTTCGTCTATACTTGTTGTTCTTTTTAATTATGGTGAAGATCGGGTTTGTGTAGGATGGTGGGTTTAGTGTGATGAGAGTGAGTGGTGAGAGTTGTGTTAATATATGCTGAATCTGCATACCTAACTGTCACGTATAGGTCCAACCGTGACGGTTATGTTAGGTGCCCGACAACACTGTCAACGTTAACTTTCTGTCAAAACAACCTCGTACTGAACCATCACGTATTGGCCTATACGTGACGGGTAGGGTTCCCTTTTTACAGACTGCACAACCTCGTATCATCAGTGTCCTTTTTATTTCCGGACTCACGAGAGACATACCGTCACGTTTAGGCCAATACGTGACGGTTTGGGTCACAACCGTCACATTTAGACCTATACGTGACGGCTAGGTCAGGCGTGAAAAAAAAACTCAGCGGTGTCCCTAGCACAACCCTTATTTATTTAAACTACATGCAACTACCGTTTGGTCAAAAGCTGCACATTTTTTAGAACTATTTCTTCATTTTGTTTTTTAGCATGATAAAGGTAAGTGCATGTATGCCATTAAGAGGTTAATTTGAACTTCTCTTGTGAAACTGACATGACAAGAAAATTCTGTGCTGGTCTTGCTTTACAACCTGTGAGTATGTGCTTTGTCATTTTATTCTTCACTTGTGGTTGTGAATTTATTGTAGGTGACTGTTTCGACCATTTCCTTAATGTTTATGTTATGTTCAGCTGAGTAAAGTAAAAAAAAATGAACTTAAAAGGAAACAGGTGAATTGGGTTGAAAGTTTCTTAAAGTGTATTTTTAATGGATCCTCGTCCTTGAAGAAAATAATAGGGATTGCAATTGAAGAAATTCAACCTTTTTTATCATATTACACTAATTATTTATAAATAAATAAAAGGCTAGAATTTTGGACAAAAGTATATCTGGTGAAACCCTATCAAATTTCCCGCTTTTTACCCATTTAGCCACCTCTAGAATTTATGATGATGAGTGTATCTCACTGGTTTAATATGAATCAGATTGCCACAACACTGTTTGCTAATTCACCGTTTACAGAAGGAAAGCCGAATGGCTATATCAGTATGAGGAGGTGATTTTCTGCTTTACCTCCTGGATATTCTATATCAAATACATGTGGGAATATATAGTGACAGTGCTAAATTCTTTTATCAGCCAAATATGGACAGGCACCGATAATAATCGTGCTGGGATGCTTCCTTTTGTCTTTGATGACTCTCTTGGGTAATTTTGCTACGTTCATATCTGATACAATACAAAAGGAATTATTTTATTTATATTTACAAGAAAGTTTTATACTTTATACTAACTAATACCCCTTTGTTTGATGGCATCGGATTTGAGAAATATGTTGAATATGCTCTCGATGTCCCTCTGTATTTCGTATATCGGAAGAAAAAGTATATCGACTGTGCTGGATTGTCCTTCAGGGTTTGACTATATCTCTATATTCAACTTAATTATGTAATTAAGCTGATTGTGAGAATAACCGTCCTAATTTACAGGACTTCCTCGCGAGAAAACTTCCATCAATTCCAAGAGAATATCCAACATTCAATGATTGGGAGAATCACCGCACAACAATATTTCCTGAGGTATGTTACTTAATTGAAGTGGACTTTTTACAATTGCATTTTTTTATGTAATTATGATTCTTTCTGATTCAGGTGAAACTTAAGCGATATTTGGAAACGAGGGGTGCTAATGGAGGAGGCTATGCGCATTGCCTGCTTTTTGGGTTAGCCCTTTTTATCATCAGATGGATAATTTGTCTTACTTTTGTAAGTTAAATCATCAAGGTGTTTTCTTCTTTTTTCTTTCTACTTCTTATCTTTTTCGTTTTTGATCTCATTGTTGTTTTCATTTATATAAGACTGAAATTATGAATTTTATACCTTTCATTGAATTGCAACACAAATTTTCTTGGGTTTAAAATCTTCATGTGACTCTTAGATCACATATTTTTCACTTGTATGTAGAGCCGTGTGAGTGGACGTAGAGCCCTGTTCGTGGACTTTTTGTTGAAGCATATTTTTTAGTCTCCTTTTAGGTTCCACAACCATATAGCAATGATTCAAACCAAACCAAACCAAACCAAACGAAACGTACCCGGTATAATCCCACATATAGCAATGATTCAATCTGCACTAATTTGTTTTTTTTTCAATCTGCATTTACAGATCTTCAATTACAAATCTGCATTTACAAATTGCATTTTCTAATTCTATTGTAATTTGTTTGACTCCTCAAAGTCAAATGTGAGTTGTTTCTTTGTTAAATAATAGGTAGAAAGGCTTTCAAGCGCCCCTGTGAGGAAGGATAGGTGGTGCCAATAATTAAACTTGGAACCAAATAAACAGAAAACATCAATGTAACTTTAAAATAAATATTGTCATTTGAAGTCGCAATAGCAATTTTTAGAATTTTTAAATTGTTTGATTGCCAAGCTCAAAACCTAAAAGTCAATAGTTAATTCCTAATGACCAGAAATTAATAATTCTTTGAACTTAATGATACTTTGAACTAAAAGTCAATAGTTAATTACAAAATATGCAGGCCGGCTGAAATGGTGAATTCATTGACCTAAGGCTATGCTTACATATATATTTTTATTTTGTTAACTATAAGTTTAAGGGAGGGAATAGAGACAACATTTCCTTTGTCAGAGAGACAACATTTCCTTTGTCAGAGAAGTAGCTTTAGATGCATCGCCTAAGTCTACAGTTTGAATGCAACTTTTGGGTGAGCAACAAACTTAGTTGTATAAATGGCTAGAAACTTTTGTTCATGTAACGGTTATGCACTTCAACACAATTTTGTTTTGTTTGTGCATTAATTCTGTTTATTTTGTTTGTGCATTAACCCCATACATCACAATATATTGTAAAAGTCTATTCCCTTGGGTACAAACCAATTGATAAACTAACGAAAGACGAGTACAAACTCGTAAGTTATACATTCCGCCGCAGAGTGTGGGTCCCCACTAGTATATATATATATATATATATATATATATATATATATATAGATTCAAGAAGCCAGCATGAATTTTAGGATGCAAGAAAAAATTGCTAAATTTTGGAGGAACGGCAAAATATTTAATTACGTTATTGTACTTCACCTTTTGTTTTAGATTGTAAATTTTTTAGGTTGGTTTTAAGAAATGTGTAATTTGGAAAAAAAAAAAAAAATTAATGTTATGTTGAAGTTGTAACATATAAAATGAACCAAATTCCTTAACCTACATAAATGCTAAACTTTTTTCACAATGTAATACCAACTTTCTTGCCTATAACATCACGAAGTGTGGTATTCCATATAAATATCTTAAAGATAAAGGTGGAACAAACAACAAAGACAGGCTTCGGTTTTCTTGTAAAAAGATATCCAAAAATATCGAAAACATCCACTAGATTGTTATTGACTGTTTTACGATTTCTTTTGTAGATGTTTTATAAAAGTAACAATTAAATATAAGAAATTCCGTGAAAAGTTAAGGTGGTGATTGTGAGTAAGATGGAATTTTTTTTTATTTTGTTAATGTTTTGTCTTCATTTCTTTAAATCTTTTTGTTTGTGTTTCAGACTATTAGCAATTACATTATTTGGCGACAGTTTAGCAAATGAAGTGCGGTGGCCTTGGGCTCCATTTAGTTGAGCCCCAAAATTAATAATCCAACAACGCATTTTTATCAAACAGTGTTTTTATTTTTCATATCGTATTCATAGAATTTTCATAATGTTATTAATTAATTCATATATAATCCAACACCAGTTCCTTTCTTGCCATTCTAAAGTTCTAAACTTGAGAGTTGATTTTTTCTACGATAAATAACATCAAGTATAAAGAAAAACATAACAAAGAAAAGGCACATATGATAGTAAGAGCAAGTATTGTATGCTAGTTTCATTTGCTAGGCGATAGGGCCCATTTAGTCTAATCGCCCCGAGCCTGCGAATTTTCTTTAAAAAATATAATATTATTAAAATATAGAGGTGTATTTAATAAGAGAGATGTGAGAAAAATTGATTACAATGAATATGAAAACGATACGTGACATGAAAAACCTTTATTTATTATATTTTATAGATATGTCTACTTAACACAAAGACACGAAACATTGTTCAAATCGACTCGTTTTTAAGTATATGGATCAAAATCGTCACCTCTAATTTTATGGGTGCCATAAACCTATATGATGTCTGCGATTGAAAAAGGCACCCACATATGGTACATTGGGATAGAAACTCACAGCTAACTTCTATTGTAGGTGAATGTCGGATTTTATGGACCGACCCGATGGACAACGCGGCTGACCGATCTATGACCCGTAAGAGTTACACCTAGGGCAACGAACATTAAACCCACTTAACCCGCTTAACTGGTAATTACGAACTGTTAGCGAGACGATATATTTTATATATATTCGTTAGACGAGAATTATTATATAAACTAGTATAAATAATAATTCTCGTCTAACGAATATATATAAAATATATCGTCTCGCTAACAGTTCGTAATTACCGGTTAAGCGGGTTAAGTGGGTTTAATGTTCGTTGCCCTAGGTGTAACTCTTACGGGTCATAGCTCAGTCAGCCGCGTTGTCCATCGGGTCGGTCCATAAAATCCGACAATCACCCACTTGGACGATTCACGATAAATCAACGCAAACAGTCAGTGGCGCTCTAGCTGCACATGGCTGTCCCTAACAAGGTATGACGCTTTAAAGTCATTAACCAAATATCTCGATGTTAGTAACAGCTAACTAAAGCAAGACAATAGACTTATGACAATAGTTGTCATTCATCCTTTCCGTATAAAACATCAATCGAATCAATGAGACATGGATTTAGTTCATTCTCATATGGGTTCAATTATTATTGTTCTCGATCAAGAATCAAAGTGGTCCAATCAAACACACAGTAAGTTTGGGTAAGGCCTTACACTTCACCAGTTTGAATCAACGAGGGCGCCACGATGCCTATCTGTTACATATAATGTAAGAGTACAGAATCCCTTATTGACTACATACAACTCCCACTGAACTTTAGATCTGTTCCTAACAAATGCCTTTATGACTGGCAGTTACGCGACAGCGGTTGACAGTGATTAAAGAACAGTCCTTGGTAAACGAAAGTTCTAGTATGCATCTCAAGTCAGAGGATACTAAATGAGTATACCAATATCAAAAAAACATCTTATGATTAAAATCCATGAAGATGATTTGAAACGAGTTACATCCAACGTCATCCAAGATGAGGTCTGTGAAGTTGGAAGTCAACTACTTGAGTCCAAGTTCAGAATAGTCTTAATTCAGAGTCGTTCCCACGATTCTGATCGACTACGGATAATTAAGAATACAAGATTCATGGATTAAACGTATTAAAATCGAACACAGTTATAAGAATTCAGAATTGCATTTAAATCAGTAAACCAAAAGAATTCAAAAGTACAACTGTTTAAATGTTCGCACATTCAAAATACTAAATCAAAACATATCGTTAGCAAAACTAAGACCGATAGCATTTCTGTGCTGATCATGCCTTTCCTGAGTCATCGGCTTAGTGAACGGGTCCGCTAGGTTTTGATCTGTGTCTACTTTGCTTATCACGACGTCTCCACGTTCCATAATTTCCCGTATATAGTGGAACTTCCTTTGAATGTGCTTGGCTTTGTGATGAGATCTGGGCTCTTTGGCTTGAGCTATAGCACCTGTGTTATCACAAAGTATCTCGATTGGTTGGCGAATACTCGGAACCACATCGTGGTCAGTAATGAATTTCTTCATCCAAACAGCTTCCTTAGCAGCATCTGATGCGGCTATATACTCAGATTCAGTGGTTGAATCCGCCACTACACTCTGCTTGGAGCTTTTCCATGAAACAGCTCCTCCATTAAGAGTGAATACAAAACCCGACTGTGAGCGAGAGTCATCTCGATCAGTTTGAAAGCTAGCATCAGTGTAACACCGTACAGTGAGCTCCTGTTTCACTCCTCCAAATATTAAAAACATGTCTTTAGTCCTTCTTAAGTACTTCAAGATGCTCTTGACTGCAGTCCAATGGGCAATGCCAGGACTTTGCTGAAAACGAATGGTCATGCTTAAAGCATACGAGACATCAGGCCTGGTACATAACATAGCATACATGATAGAACCAATCGCCGAAGCATATAGAATTGCTTCCATACGCTTGGTTTCAATGTCCGTGGAAGGAGATTGTGATTTGTTCAGCACGGTTCCTTTAGTCATAGGAACACCTCCTTTCTTGGAGT
The DNA here is from genome assembly GCA_023525975.1 of Smallanthus sonchifolius. NCBI lineage: Eukaryota > Viridiplantae > Streptophyta > Magnoliopsida > Asterales > Asteraceae > Smallanthus > Smallanthus sonchifolius. The sequence continues at coordinate 21,216,030 of CM042044.1, read as the reverse complement.
TTTCCATATGAAAGCGTGTCATCATTTTGTCTATGTAAGTACTCTGACTTAGCCCTAGAATCCGCTTAGATCTATCCCAGTAGATTTTGATTCCTAGAATGTAAGCAGCTTCTCCAAGATCTTTCATTGCAAAACAAGATCCTAACCATTGTTTGACTTTGTCAAGCACATGGATGTTGTTTCCAATGATCAGTATATCATCCACATACAAGATGAGAAATGATATAGTGCTCTCACTAGCATTTCTGTAAACACAAGGCTCATCTTCATTCTTGACAAAACCAAACTCTTTGATTTTCTAATCAAAATGAAGATTCCAGCTTCGAGATGCCTGTTTAAGTCCATAAATGGACTTATTCAGTTTGCAGACCCTACTAGGATACTTTGGATTGTCACACCCCAACCGACAACGGATTATACGTCGGGGCGGACGCGGTTGTTCAATAGCACAAGGTTGACTATTAAAGTTTCAATATTTCATTTATAATAGATTCAAAGGTTTAATACAAAGGAAATAACAAGTATACAACATTTATTTAATAAGTAGTCTAGGTCCAAAGCATCCTATGTGATCACAAACGAGTCTCATGATGTAGAACCTGAAACATGTGAAAGAATCTATCAACTACAAAATAGTTGGTGAGATACAAAGGTTTTGACACCGTTTAACAAGTATTTGAGAAGAATTACAATTCACTATGATATATGCATTCTATAATGTAAGTATGAGAAACAAGTATCTTAAACATTGTGCATGTCAAACCTCCAAACCAAGTGTAGGCATAACCCGCAGGTTACCCTTATAGTATCAAGTTTAATAGTTTAAGTAACAAACACCAAGGGCTCCCCCCGAAGGGTCAATCAATCAAGGTGGATTGGTTAAATGCAATAGATCTATCATTGTTACTATCGGTTTGATCAAAGTTAATGAACATGCTAGAATTAAGTTTAATCTAAGCATACAAGTCTCAAGTTTAACATAAGAATAAGCATCTAGTCATAGTTTGTACAAGAATTGTATAAGTTTGAAGTTTGAACATGTTTCACCCCAAAAGAATGTAAAATGAAAAAGGGGCTAAGTATACTCACTTGGATGATGAAGAGTGTCCGGTAAGAGTAAGTGTTTGCAAGACATTGAGGGAGAATATCATCACAATAAGCCTAAGAATATAAGTCTAAAGATTTAAGTATGATCTACAAGTCTATGGCAAGGATCTAGGATTCAAGATTTGACTAGGGTTCCAAATGGGAGACGGGCATGATTGTGTTTTGTAAGGTTTAAACAAAAGTTTCAAATGAAGGTTTTGAATGAATGTCGCAAGATTTGAATATTGAAGTTTCATAAGTTTATAGTTTAGAATAATTATTAATTAAAATAATTATTTAAAAGTTTCACAATTATTCATTATACAAGAATAATCAAAATAGTTTTCTAAGCATTTGGAAATAAATAATTTAAGTGTAAGACTAAATAATTATTAAAGATTTATAATAATCATTTTAAAGAATAAATAGTTATTAAGGATTTATTCAATAAATAAACAATGGTTAATAATAAAAGAACAAGTATTAAGAATAAATACTTATTTAAAGGGTATATAATGGTTAAAGTTTAATAATAATTATTCAAAGCATACATATTTATTAGGGACAAAATAATTATCTCATAATCATTTTATTTAATCATCTATCAAAGTATTTAGATGTCAAGTATATATTTTACAACTTAACTTGTAAAAATGTTTAAAATATTTTAACAAGTTTAAATAAATGAAGTTCTAAGATTAACACATATGTTTAAATGGAATTTATTATAAAGTTTATATTTTAAATATAAGTTTATAATTGTTTTTAAGGTTTACAACGCCTACAAGTTTATGAGCCTTTAGGAAAATAAATACACATATTTATTTTCCTTGTTTTAAATTTATAAAATGCATAAGTCTATAGTTTGTTAACCTTAAGTTTTTTTGTTCTTATATAAATTTTATAAATCTTTTTGAGTTTACAAAAGTTATAAAACTTTCTAAATGTTTGTATGTTTAAATTTTAATTGTTAAAATAAATAATAAATTTGAGTTTACTGTTTTAAATAAATAGTTTTCGTATAAATGAAATTTTTTTTATAAAAGTTTACAAGTATATTTTTCTTTTACAATTTTTAAATGGTTAAATATAATAAGTTTCAACAACATTTTAATTAAATAAAATATTTTCGGAAAGTAAAAGTGTAAATAGAATTCACATTCAAGTTTATAAAGATTTAACAGAATTTATAAAAATTGTTTAAAAGTGTTAGAAACTGCTTAAAAGGCTAAAAAAATAAAAAGGATAAAACTGGGCTAACCGGATTCGAACCCGGGTTGCCCGGTTCCCAGACACACATATGCTCAAACCATCCCGCCTATGGGCCTCGGTGGTTTAATACACGAAAAAGAATTCCTTAAACAGTATCCCACACTAACCCCAAATCATATGAACCCTAGAATCAAGAATCCGGTAAATGCACATCGATTAGCCATTTGTTCATCAAATTAAACATATGGCTTCTGATCTATGCAAGATTTCGAGTTGATTGGCCATAAAAATTACCTGGAATGGTATCGAATCGAGGGAGGACCAGTTGGGTCTTGTCGTCGACGGTCGCGAACCCAAATCCGGCAATGCCGATGTTAATTTGAAGAATTGAGGGTTCAGGGACTTATAGTGTGATGTCGTCTAGGTGTGTGAGTTGGTTTTTATAGTGAATTCCGGCGTTAAATGCTTGGTTGGTTGGGACGATTACGGTTGGGTTTAAGCGAGTTAATTCTCGTCATTACGCGGGTTACCGTTGGAGCCGCGTATTGATGAGTGTTGGGTGGTGGTCGCATGCGCGAGGCGAGGACCGAGGTTCGGTGAACCTGGACAAAATCACGATTTTTGGGTAAAGAGGGTGGAAGTCGGAGTCTGCGGGTTTCGAACCCACGACTGAAACTGAGTTCTGGACTTTGGTTGAATTACACAATCAGTCCTTGGAGTCTCCTGGCCTTAACATTTCCTGCTAAAATGTGATTTTAAGATCACTCCAAGCTTCGGAAATGACCGTTTCAGTCCCCGGACTCTTTAGACAAATAAAATGTTTAGTTTAAATAAGTTTTCTCAAATTTTTTTTTTATAATTTCTATAAAACGATTTATAAGATTGATTAGTTTATAAGTTTAAGATAAGTTTATATTATATAATTACAAGCTTATATATTCATATATGTATACTTCTTAAATAAGCCTCATATATATATGTATATATATATATATACATATATATATATATATTTTCCAAGTATAAATGTTTTTCCTTAACTATTTAACAATTAAATTAATATTCAATGTTTAAGGAAATAGTTTTAAGACAAATTCAAGTTTTAAATAAATGATACGTGCAAGTGTTTAGGAAAAAAAAAAAAAGGGTATGACGGAAAAATACTGGATATTACAGTCTCCCCTACTTCAGGAAATTTCGTCCCGAAATTAAAGTAAAAGGGTCTAGTTTAGGATTTAAGTCTATGATACGCCCAAAGAAAATGATAAAAATGCCTTACGTTCCCAAGAAAACCCCGGGTAACGTTTAAATTTCTTAAAGTGGAAATATCTATAGAAATAAGACTTTTGCTTGAGTTTCTACGTTTTCAAAGTATATGTTTGCTAAGAGTTTCCCTAAGAAGTATATAGTTTCATTGAAATATATGAAGATTTGTTTTCGGAAATGTATTTGAGAGAATGCTCAAGGTTTAAAGTGAGATGCATCACTCGGAATGGACTTGATGATAGTTTTCAAGAATTTGAGTTTGTAGTCTGATACGCCTAAGGATTTCTACGGTACCTAAGTTTTGTGGCTACCTTTTTACAATAGGTCTCGGATCATAGCACACGACAGAGTTTACTATGTTTTTTCCATACGCTGATTTTCATACTTACGTGTGCACCCGCAAGCATTTAAATCATCGCATAGTCCGCATAGGTCCTTCCGTTTGTACGTGGATCAAGAAAGAGTACAAGAATTTGTTTAACTTACGACTAAGGTTTCCACATAAGAGTGATCATTGATTAACGAGTCCCTTAGGGAGTAGCGTCATTCAATAATTAAAGGGAAGAATGTGACAAGATTTAGAGTTTCAAAGTTTCCTCGTGATTGATTAAGAATACTTCAATCATTGGGTAGTTTAAAGTCTTTACACTTTCCTCGGGTTTGATCAAGAATACATCAAACCTTGAGTAGTTTAAAAGTCTTATACGTTCATCATGTTTGAGTAAGCATACGTCAAACATGGAATAGTTTAAAGTCTTATACGTCCATCGTGTTTGAACAAGCATACGTCAAACATGGAGTAGCTTAAAGTCTTATACGTCCATCGTGTTTGAACAAGCATACGTCAAACATGGAGTAGCTTAAAGTCTTATACGTCCATCGGGTTTGAACAAGCATGCGTCAAACATGGAGTGGCTTAAAGTCTCATACGTTCATCATGTTTGAACAAGCATACGTCAAACATGGGGTAGTTTAAAGTCTCATACGTTCATCATGTTTGAACAAGCATACGTCAAACATGGAGTAGTTTAAAGTCTCATACGTTCATCATGTTTGAACAAGAATACGTCAAACATGGAGTAGTTTAAAGTCTCATACGTTCATCATGTTTGAACAAGGATACGTCAAACATGGAGTAGTTTAAGTTGTGTTTGAACAAGAATACGTTAAACATAGAATGGCCTTAAAGTCTCTTAGTTTAGCTTCAGTGTATAGAAGTATATGATTACGTTTTGAGTATAAAGTGGTTATCTAAATACTCTAGTGTTTAAGAGAGGTGTGGGACAGTGTTTGGAACAGGATTAACCGTTACACGCTTTCTCACAGAAGATTCGAGTTGTCCAGAAGGTTAGTGGATCCCGATGTTTGGTTTAGATAGGAGTCAGGGGATGTACTCTGCTAAAGAGAGTAACGTCCTCCTTCCTGCTAGTGTCTAGTATCAAGAGTGAAGGTTTCTCGTATATATGGAATGTACGTTTATCAAGTCTTATAGGGTTTGGTTAAGATGGACACACAAAGTTTTCAAGACTAAGAATCCAAGTATAAGTTTGAAAATAGGATAAGTCAGTTGAGTTTCAAGTTTCAGTATTAAGCTTTACACGATCCTTTATTGATCATGTTTAGTTTTTAAGAACACGGGATTGAGTATTTGATCATAGCAACGGGTGAGAAAGTTTCATCATAGTCAATACCTTGAGTTTGAGTGAAACCCTTTGCAACTAGCCGTGCTTTATAGGTTTGTACATTACCATGCATGTCGGTTTTTCTTTTGTAAATCCATTTGCTCCCTATTGCCCGATAACCGGGGGTAGCTCAATCAAGCCCAGACCTGATTATCACGCATAGATTGCATCTCGGTGTTCATGGCTTTAAGCCATTTCTCGGATTCAGGATCTGAGATAGCATATTTGTAGTTTGTAGGTTCGTCATTTGACTCAGCTACTAACAGGACTTTAGAAGCTTCAAGATGCCATAGGTATCTATTAGGTTCTTTATGAGACCTGCTACTTCTGCGAACGCTCGTGTTTATGTCTGATTCATCAGCAACAACTTCTTGTTGATCAGACGCTCCGACTTCCTCAGCGGTTGTTTGTGTTTCTCGAATTTCTTCAAGATCCATAATATTATTTCCGGTTCCTCGATTTAGAAGATCTTCCTCGAGAAAGCGTCCTTTCCTTTTGATGGAAACAATGTTTGCATCAGGATGATAGAAATAATATCCGCTTTTGTTGTAGTAACCGACGAAAACAACTTTTTCGCCTCTGGGACCGAGCTTGTCATCAGAATCGCTGGTAACGTATGCATCACATCCCATACTCTAAGGTAAGACAAATTGGGTTTAGACCCGTGCCATATCGCATATGGGGTTTTGTCCACCTTCTTAGTCGGTGCCAGATTTACAAGGCGGCGACGGTCATAAAAGCATAACTCCAGAAGGAGTGAGGCAAGTTAGTTCTACACATCATCGATCGAACCATATTAAGTAGGGTTCGGTTTCTCCTCTCGCTCACGCCATTAAGTTGGGGTTTGCTAGGAGGAGTGGGTAGAGAAATAATTCCGTGCTCCTTCAGATGATTAAGAAATTCTAAGCTGAGATACTCGCCACCTCGATCTGATCAAAGTGTCTTGATAGATTTATCGAGTTGTTTCTCTACTTCGTTTTGAATCTTTTTGAACTTTTTAAATGTTTCTGCTTATGTTTCATAAGATAGACATAAGCATATCGACTATAATCGTCAATAAATGAAACGAAGTATCTTTCATGATTTCTAGACATGGTTCTGAAAGGGCCACACACATCAGTGTGTATAAGGCCTAGCAGATCCTTGGCTCGTTCACCAAGTTGAGTGAAGGGGTCCTTTGTGAGTTTGCCAGCTAAACAAGACTCGCAATTATCAAATGAGTCATGTCCGGTAGGTTCAAGAATTCCCTCGGATTGGAGTCTTTTAATGCGTGTCTTGCTTATGTGGCCAAGTCGACAATGCCATAGAAAAGTATCATTAATGCCAGATTTGATACGTTTAGAAAGATTATATATGTTATTGTCAGTTTGAACGTCAATCTCATAAATACCGTTTTGAGGTTTAGCCTCAAAATAAAAGATATCATTTAAGTAGGCAGAAATAGCAATACCATTAAAAACGTACTTAAATCCTTGTTCAAACAATAAAGAAACTAAAATAATGTTTCTGGTTAAACCAGGTGCAAACAAACAATTGTTTAAAACAACCACAAGGCCAGAAGGACATGAGAGATGATATGTTCCAGTTGCAAGAACTGGTACTCTTTTCCCATCTCCAACGATGAGTTCCATGTCGCCTTGTTTCAGCTTCCTCCAACTTTTAGACTCCTGCAAGACATTAATGATGTGGTATCCACATCCAGTATCAAATACCCATGTGTTGCTAGAAACAGTAAAAATTTCAATAACATAAATGAGAATACCCGAAGAGGTGCCCTCACCACTGAGCTTGGCTAGATATTCAGGACAGTTACGTTTCCAGTGTCCCATTTTGTTGCATTCAAAGCATTGGCGCTCCTCAGGAGGGGGTGCTTTTGAAGCTTTCTTGTTATTGTTGGTGGCAGGCTTGGTAGCAACATTAACCTTCTTCTTGCCTTTGCTATTATAACCTCTTTTCTTGGGGTTAGGTTTTTTAACACCAGCAAATCTGACCATCAGAACTTGATTTTTCTTTCCTTGGATATTCATCTCGGCCGTTTTGAGCATACCGTGTAGCTCGGCCACTGTCTTCTCTAAGCCATTCATGTTGAAATTCATTACGAATTGAGCATAGGATCTTGGGAGAGAGTTTAAGATGAAATCAGTAGCCATGTCATCCTTCATGGGATATCCAAGTTTGTTCATTTGGTCGATGCACCCTTTCATCTTAAGTACATGAGCACTAACAGGCGTGCCCTTTTGCATCGTGCAACGAATGAGCTGAGACATGGTTTCATAGCGTTCTTGCCGGGCTTGTTTCAGGAACATTCCCTTAAGTTGCTCAATCATGTCAAAGGCATCCAGGTCCTCCATGCTCTTTTGGAGCTCACGGGACATGCATGCTAGCATAAGGCAGGCCACCTCAGTGGCATCATCTCTTTGTTTTTCCTAGGCCTTACGAGCGACAGCCGTGTTACCATCGGGTGCCTCAGGGACCGGTGCATCGAGAACATAGAGCTTCTTGGCCATCTTGAGAACTATTCTCAGATTACACTGCCACGAGAGAAAGTTGGTGTTATCCAGCTTTTCATTCTCAAGGATAGACTTGAGAGCGAAGGAGTTATTAGTATTATTATTTTCAGTAGACATCTATCAAGATAAGCAAAGAAAATAAATTAGTATAAAGAAAGTGAAAAGTCCTTATTAATTTATGACCCAATTACAGAAATTAGAATAAGGAGTGAGAATCTAGCTAAATCAGTCACTAATGGTAGCTGTGGCATACAACATTAGTAAGTGGGTAACTAGACTGACAATTAGTGTCAATTGTGGAAAGATGCACAACTCTCGTGTATGAGGTCGCTAAGACAAGACATGTCTATGCATTGATACGTTTAGCCTCATCTATGCCCACTTTTAATCTCTTGACAGTTGGGGCATGTAACAAGAGAGAAAAGTAATAGTCTTCCTAAAACAGGTACTTGCGGAAGGGCTGGATGTGTCAACAAAACCCTTGCGTCTTGGAAGGATAAACTACGAATCCAGTGCGGTGCTGTGGCTCCAAACACCGATGTTTCGTTTTATGCTCCAAGTGTTCCTTATAATAGGATGACATAGACCATTGGTTTTAAATATGGGTTCCAATTTTAGTGTTTACCGAATAGGGTCAAACATAACGAATGATTAAATCATACGTGTGTTGTAAAAGCCAGTTTTGCTATTTAAAGTCATGACAAATTTGATGAACCCTTTCATCTCTCAGGACACTTAATTTTAAATAACCTATTAAAACTAAGTTTGTCGCGACTTGAATAACCAGTTAAAGTTAATAGTTGAAAACTATTAAGTTATAAGTTTTGAAATTAAATTTAGTTTAAATTGCAAAATTTTAGCGGTTATTTATTTTATAAAAACAAGCCAGTTGTTATTTTTATAAAATTCTACAAGTTGTAAAATTAGAACTTGTGATGACAGATTATGACATTTTAAAACTCCTTTTAAAACGTTTGGTGTTTGGTTGGTTTAAGTTATAAAAAATTAAAAAGCAACCATAAAGCAAATAAATATGTAAATCTTATAGGGCCAAGTTTGTTTGATCTTGCTAGAGCCAGTTAGCAAGACCAAACGGGTCACGGGGTCCACAAAATTAAAACAACCACAAGGATGGACTTCTATGCATCTAGTCGTCTCGGATGACTCCCACTGACTCCATGATTCCTGTTGCGTCTTCAGATTTGTCTTCGGGTTTTTATTACATTACATAAAATACAAAATTACATAAAATTAAAAAGCCTATTCTATTACAACTTTGAGCCATCAAAAGTGGGCCAAAACCATAAAACAAAAAACTGAATAATAAACACAAACAACTCAATCACATGGGTCGGACCAGATTTACATATTCAACACAATCACATACGGGCAATAAATTTGGTCAAATAAAAAATCGACCAAATTAATAAATAAAATTTGCCCCAAAAACAGATCAGATCAGAAACTTCAAGATAGTTAAAGTTTGTGATTAATCTAACCGGTGAAACCAGACCGGTTTCGATTTGCGTGTTATAACCCAGGCTCTGATACCACTGTTGGGATTCTATGGACCGACCCGATGGACAACGCGGCTGACCGAGCTATGACCCGTAAGAGTTACACCTAGGGCAACGAACATTAAACCCACTTAACCCGCTTAACAGGTAATTACGAACTGTTAGCGAGACGATATATTTTATATATATTCGTTAGACGAGAATTATTATTTATACTAGTTTATAAATAATAATTATATATATTGTTGTAATATTTCATTAAAACAATTATATGGGTACAAGTTTTTTTGTCTCGTATTGGACTTTGGGTCCGAAAACAATTAATAGGGTTTATAATTATTATATATATAATAATCTTATTTTTTTGTTTCCAACCTACAACAAGAAAGATACCATCCGCCGTTTTTTTTCTCTTTGATCGAGGAAAGCAGAAACAAAAAAAGGGGTCATTAGTTTGGTGATTTCCGGCACCACCAAACCAACCCAAGCCGGACCCTACCCCGCTGCTGTCCCGTTTCCGGCCAGCCCCGACGCTACTCGTGTCTCGTGTTGTCAGTTCGTGATCTAACATCGGTTCGTTGTACCTCGGTGTCTTGAGCGGTTATTTATTAACCACTAATGTATAATTAATCTCGTCAGTAGATTAATTGTTTTTTTTTTGTGTTTGCGTGTTCATAACCAGATCCTATTCGGTTTGTCATTGCTGTTAAATAGGTTATGATTTTATTTTCCGCTGAGTATTCATTAATTAACTGAATTAATTATTTCTCTGTCAAAACCCGTTTTTACAAAAGTCAAACTGATCACCACTGAATTCCAACAGTGAAAGCATGTTCAATTTGGTTGGAAAAACTCACTCAGCTGCACGTTTCTACACGCTGTCTAGCTTCTTTGCTGTTTAGAATTTCTTACACTTGAATTCATCAACAAATCTATTAAAGATTTGGGAGAAAGGCCAAGAACTATATTCAAGATCAGTGTCTAAATCTATCAAAGATTTGGGAGAAAGGATATATGTTCAAGATCATTGTCTAGTTTGACCAAATTAACAACATCAAGTGTACAGTCCTTTAAATTTAGGCACAGTTGTGTTGTGTTCATTTTTTGTGTAAATGAAGTTGTCGTTGCTTTTCCTAAGTTTAACGCGCGGGTATGGGTTCTCTGGTTCTTATTTTCTTTACTCCGATTTTTTTTGCTTCGTTATTTGTTTACCTATTGTTCCTCTAGCGTTACGTTCGCAACATTTTTTCCTTGAATTTAGATTGCTTTTTTAAAAATCTGGTTGCATGTTACGGTTTTGATGAATTTCTTTTACCCTACTTCGTAATGTGGGATTAGGTTATGATTTGTCTGTTAATTTTAGTTGTATGTTGGGTTTTGGTACTTTTTTCTACTAAAGTGTTTTTGGTTCTTCATTAGCGTTAAATTCTTAGTAATTTGAGATTATAAAACTGGTTGTTTGTTATTAGTATTTTGTGAATAGTGCTTGTTGTATTTGAATCTGTCAATGATTAACCATTCTTGATTCTGTTAATCGTACCTATATTCAACTTTATTGTTTTTGTCGGATTTTGTATCTTCATGTTGGGTATGTGTGTTTGATATTTTGCATTGTAAATGTGTGTTTGGAGATCTCGTGTCTACACACGAGGTGAAATATATTAATACATAAAAATTTTAAATCTTTATGTATATATTTTACATGTTGTTTGGAGATCTCGTGTCTACACACGAGGTGAAATATATCAATACATAAAAATTTTAAATCTTTATGTATATATTTTACATGTGTAAAAAAATATTACATATAGTAAGGATAGAAAACAATTTCAAAATATGTAAAAATTAATATATAATTGAGTTTCGAAAATACGTTAATTACTATTTTTTAATATAATTTGACTTTTATTTACTATTTGATTGAAAATAAAAGTTATATAATTAAATTTTAAAAATTTCTTATGATAACAGATAATTTAAAATAAATGTGTTTTATTAGTATAATTAGTATTTTTTTTCTTTAAATATATATTATTATTAAAAGATAGAAGTGAATTAAATAGGAGAGAGATGCGAGAAAAAAATGATGAGAATGAATATGGAAGCGACACGTGGCATGCAAAAACCTTTATTTATTATATAGTATAGATATAGATTACTTCCCCGTCGCGGGTTCTAATATCTAGTTTTAATATTGATATTGTCGCAGTTAAATGGGTTTTATGATGTACCAATTGACATCCATTCTTAGTTGATACAACTAAAGTTAAGCGAAGGAGGTGATTGTGCATAAGATTTTTTTTATATTTGTTATTGTATCATGTGTTAATGATCATTGTATCCAAAACAAAATCCTTAAATGCAAATCACATCATTTTAACGTGGATGGTACTTGTAGTATGTCTAAATTTTGGATTTAGTGTCTAAGTTTGAAAAATTACACAGACAGTCCCAATAAACGTAACATATTTGATCCGTAGAGTGGATTATAATTATTTTTTTCTGATAAAAAATGATGAAATTACCTCTAGATTAAAAAACAAAAAAATTAGTTTTGAAAATGAAATTTTTTGCTTTTTTTATTCTAAGGGTATTTTGATCATTTTCAAAATATTTAACAGAAAAGTTAACTGTTATTCACTCCAGGGACTAAACATGTTACGTTTATACATAATTTAAGACTGTAAATGTAAGTTTTCAAACTTAGAGACGACATCTAAAATTTAAACAATCCATGTACTTAACTCTTTTAATAAAACATAAAACAAATCAGGACATAGATTTTATATATAGTGTTTGAGATTACTTATTAAACTTACTTATTGACTTATTACTTTTTATAATAAGTCAATAAATTATAAGTATGTTTGATTATGATAAAATGATTTTTTAAAATAACTTTTAGAAAATGAATAATAAGTTGTTTTGAAGAAGTTACAATTTTTAACTTTTCATTTCTCTTTTTTTAAACTTTTCATTTCTCCTAATAACCATAACCCTAACCCTGCTTGGATCATAAGCGGTGGTCCAGTCGTTACTGCATTCTGAACCATTTTCCAGAGGTGGTTCTGGACCTGAGGAGGGTTCACCAGGGGTCTCCGCGTCTCCGTTGGCTGTTTGTGCTTTGGAATTTGAGTTGACGTGTTGTGTGAATCTCCCTGTTTTTCATGCCAGTGAATGTGTCGGTGTTGTTGAGTGCTCTATGAAACATCCTGCTCTTCTTCTTCCAATATTTATAGAGTAGAAACGTCAACTACAGGTATGTATGTTTTATTATTTACTTTAACAAACCCTCATGACATTTAGTTGAAACTTGTTTGCTTGCTTGCATGCATGCATGCAGATAGGGGTGAGCAGTTAACGAGTATTACTCCGGTAAACCCGTCAAACCTGTTGGAACCGACCCGTGAGGAATCGTGAAAGCTAACTAGGGTACGGTAAACGGGTACAGATCTAGAACCGAAGACAACATGTATACCTGTTAAACCCATGAGCTTTTAAAAAGTAACAAATTTTGTAAATATTTAATGTAGATCAATATGTAAATATGTGATATGTTTTTTAAAATTATCAAATTTAAAAGATATGAGAATCAAGAATAAATTTAAAGAATGATTTTTAATTTTTTAATCACATTTAGGTAGTCTTTTTTATTATTAATCATTATATTTTTATATCTTTTTGAGAAAATCAAGTCTATGAGATTGAATGAAGATTTAAGAAAAATAGTTTTGAAGATCAAAGAAAGTTCGAAGAATCTAACGTTTGTTTAATTTTGAGACATATTTATTTTTGAAACCATACTGTTTGTTTGCATGTTTGGTTAATACTATTTGTTTGTTTTTTAATCATGCATACTATTTTGAAACTAATTGTTTCCTTTTTGAACCATCCTAATTGCTTTTGAATGATTTGTCGTTGAATTAACACACTGAAAATTGTGATAATCCTATTCGTTAACCATATGGGTCCATCTTCGCAAAACCCGTGAACCCTTACCCGTTTACCCATGTACCCTTAACCGACCCTTTTAACTACTATACGGGTCACGGGTAAGTATTTGGTCATCAAAAGGGTCTGGGTACGGGTACGGTTATACCCGTACGGGTCGAGTATACCCCTTTGCACACCCCTACTTGCAGAGAGTGGGCCTGAGTATTTATGATGTACAAGGAAGTTGCTCATACATGATAGGGTAAATCAACCACCTAAGCTAAGTTTCTATTTGGATTTGTCTAATCTTATTTTTGTTTTTGTTTTTGAAGAGCAGGTGGCTGATTTGGAACCTGCCGAAATCGAAATTAAAAAGGCATTAGAGATTGCTTGTGAATTAAACCGAATTTTTTTTGGGTACGGTATATTTCAACAAAAAATTTAGGTTAAAGGGGAAGTCAAAAAAAAAGGTTTATGGTGTATCCGCTATTACCAATAGCGGATTAGGAGGAAGAAACTTGAAAAATCTGACACAACTGCGAATGTTGCAGGAGTTAACATAAGCCGCTATTCACAATAGCGGATTAGGAGGAAATGGTTTAACCCCGGTTAACCCAGTAACCACACTCCATCCGATAACCCAACTTCCATTTAACAAAGTTAACTCCCGTTAACTTTTGTTAACTTTGGATTCCTTATTCCCCACCTCCCGTTAACGCCAGTAATACAGATAGACTTGAAAAAAAATTACAGATAGACTTGAAATAAAATTATAGATAGAACGGGAATTAAAAAAAACTGTAAATTAGCGGCCCGAAACACAACGCCAGTAATACAGCTGGTCGGCCATGTTACGTCGGTAATTCACACAAGCCACATCGACATCATCTTCTATCGGCAATGGTTTGTTTGTAACCAGTTTCTCCAACATCATACAAACAAGAACCCCTGAATTTGCAATGTTACCATTGCATCGTGGCAAATTCAACTCAATTAAACCAACTGTAATATCACACTTCGTGCGGTGTTTTGACCTAGACCAGTATTGAATACGGTCAAGAAACCATCCAAAGTGCAGGGGAACCACCTCCATATAGTGTGATGTTATACCTTTTTTCTCATTTCTCCATCGGTAATCAGTCCAATATTGAGTTAATACCATGCTCTGCATATCAATGCTGATTAGTAGCCAGTCAGTTTCCCCGATCCATAAAGGAAGGTAAACAGTGTCAACCTCCCAAATTGGGGGATATGGTGATTTTCTTCCCGTCATATCAATGGCGGTTTGAGGGTTTTCATTTCTCATTTCATCATAAAAACAAGGTGGTAAGACCGTCCAACTTAGATTTGCACTTGGGTTTTTTAAAAGCTTTGGCTGTCTAAGACGCATAACTCTTGCTGTCCATGCTTCAAGGTGCTGCACAATAAGAATTTGTTTAGTTATTTACATTATTCATTTACTATATGGTACCATGAATATAAAGGTAACACATCTTACCGTGTCCGTAAGTGAACGATTTGAATGACAACCTAATAGGGCACCCCAGAAATCTCTGTCTAGTTTATTGCTAATGAAACGAGTATAGCAAAATGGTGCATCTCCATTAGTATAAAAATCTACGACATCTTTGGACCAGTTTCTGGACTCGTCGATAGAAACAGCAAAGATTTTTTTTGGTGGTTCATTTTGTGGTTCATTTTGACCTTCATTTTGATGGGGATTCTCTGAAGATGATGCCGGAGTTTTTGACACGGATGGCCTCTTTAAACGTCTCCATACCAAATCTGTAACTCTTGCCGTCTTAGGTGGAGGTTGAGAACAGTAAAAACCGTCTTCATTATTTTCCATTTTTTGGAGTTGATAATGAGAATTAGTTGTTTGAAGGGTATTTATAGACTTTAAGGGTATTCATTATTATTATTATAATTTAAATATTATTCTAATAAAAACCACCAAAATAATTAATTGAATACAACAAAACTTGCAGGGAAAAGGGGAAAGTAAAAGCAATGCATGTGATGATGTGATGTTGCTGAAGCTTTGAAACACTGAAGGAATTCATGTGATGTTGCAGAAGCATGGTTGTATTTACTGACTAGGCCAGAACCTATCTGATAGGTTGTGATAATGGAGGTGAAGGAGAATCCAAAGTTAACGGTGGGTAGGTGTGGGTTAGTTTGGTTCAATAAAAGTTAACGGGGTTTGAACAAAGTTCAAATACCCACTTCATCATCGGTTCATCATCATCATCTCTATTTTCTATATAAATATCCATACCCTCCTTACAATCATCCCATACTTCAAACACCCACTTCAAACTCATCTCAAACCACTTCAAACACCCACTTCAAACTCATCTCAAAATGAATATGAACATGCATCTCAACCCGGGCCCAAGGGATGAGAGTCTACTGTACCTGGGAGCCGAACACCGGGCCAGAAAGTTGTTCCTGAATCCACAAGAGGGGGAGAACTGTACACTTGATTTTAAGCGTGGAGACGGTTCATTTTGGGAGCTGATTTATGACGAACACATTACTCTAACGGGTAAAGTTTTAAAGTACATCCGTTTATTTGGTTTTGGCGGTGTTGTACGATGTGCCTATAGGAGAGTTGATTGGGCGTTGATAGAAGCACTGGTTGAAAGGTGGCGGCCCGAAACGAACACATTTCACCTGCCTTTTGGTGAGGCCGCTGTAACCTTGGAGGATGCTAACGTTCTATGGGGGTTACCCATCGAGGGCGTGGCATTAGTTGGAGCCGAGGGTTCGTACACCGAGGACGAACGCAGGCATATGTGCATAACTTACCTAGGTTTTGATCCAAAACCAACTGATTTTAAAAATCATATGCTAAAACTCAGTAACTTGTTAACGTTTATGTTAGATTACCCAATAACTGATGAATCAACAGATCAAGAATGTATGCAGCGTGCACGTTGTATTTGCCTAATAATGATTACTAACAATGTATTAGCAGATACGAATAATGGGTACGCATCATTATATTTATTAAGTCATTTGACTGACATTACTGTTAGTGGGCAAATCAGTTGGGGTGCTGCTGCCCTAGTGTCTCTGTATAGAGAACTCTATAAGGCAACCAGGCCAAAAACAAAGGCAGTGGGCGGCCCAATGTCACTGCTACAAATATGGGCATGGACCCGGATTCGCCCTTTAGCACCCGCAATTGTCAATCAGCAAATAGATTGGAAAAAACCATATGGTGCAAGGTAAATACATACTATTGTAATACTTAAATATATATTATTATTCTAATACTCGTTATTGTCTTCGTGAAGGTGGGCGGAGCATGTCATTAGTAACACAGAGACTCCTTCGCACGTGATAAAGGCCCACCGTACAACATTACAAAATCTCCGAGAGGCCGATGTATTTTTTCTTTAACATAATGATTTTATAAATCAATGTTAAATAATAAATATTAACAGATTTTTATTTTAACAGTTTGATTGGATGCCTTTTCGGAACGTGATGCGAAGACTCCCTGAAATGTGCAAAACAGGCATAAGCAGTTGGAAGTCACAATGTTTTTTACTTTATTGGAACATTGTTGAATATCATCCGGTGGAAAGGGTGATGAGGCAGTTTGGATTTCTTCAGGATGTCCCTGCCCCATTCCCCGTTTCACGTCAAGTGCTTAGCAATCTCCGTAAAACAATAAGAAAAGGGAGGTTAGAAACAGACTGGTCTGTTCATCACGCAGCGTATGTCGACAATTGGAACCATAGACACGAAAATGTTGTGGAAGGTGTGCCCACCAACATGCCTACGGCACACCATACTTACAATGATTGGTTTCATCGGCATACTGTTTTGTATATAAAGGACCCGAGGCACGTCCCCGGTGTTGTCCATGTTGGATTTGATGATCACGGTGGAGCTGCAAGATACTTGGTAAGTATAATTACTAATGTAGAATTAAATTTAATAAATAAGTAATGCGTATAACATTTAATTATTTTGGTTTTGCATGTGGATGGATTAGGTTTCATTGGTTAAGAAGCAATCAGAATGCGAAACATGGGCCCTGATCATTACTACGAAAATTTTGGAGGGGTCCAAGGCATGGCTTCTCAACTGATTGGATCGCTTAATCAAATTGATCAGCCTTCGTACATACAGACTAATGAACCGGATCTGGGATCGGATAACACACTCCCCCAACGTGCTTCGCGTGGTCGACAAAGAACACGGGTAAACCTCGTACCCAATGATGATGATGAGGGGGAGGGTACCCAACATTTTGGAGGGCCCCCACCCAACTATGGGGACGGTCCCTCAAATTTTACAGGGACAACACCCAACTATGGGGCGGGCCCCTCAAATTTTACAGGGGCAACACCCAACTATGGGGAGGGTACCTCACATGTTGGAGGGCCAACACTAGATTGACAAGCCGGTTATCAGCCTTCATTTGGAAATGTTGGAGAGGGATCATCAAACATTCAATTAGGTACCCAGTCGAATTTTAACAACGACGAACAAAACAACTAGGTATCCTCATTGTTTGACAACACTCCCTCTGGTAATATGATTCCTGCGATGTACTCAGACCAGCCGGGGCTCTTTCAGAATTACGATTATACTGGTCTTAGTGTACAACAGCCGCGGTACCAACATTTAAGTCCGGTTCAAATGAGCTTGGACCTACAGCTTAGTCAACCCGAAGGCTTCAGTCCACCAAATGATAATGAACCCGAAGATCCAACAACAAGACGCGTACAACCACCGAGACATCCAAAACCAGTTGGTTGTGGCACCGGTGGCTGTCTGATCCGCTATCCGCATAGGTATTAAAACTATATGTACAACCAATCCGGATGATAAGGAAGGGTTTGCTTAAAAATATATTAAAAGAAAAAATATATTAAATATATTAACTAACCGGATTAGGGTTTTATTAAATATATTACTTTATGTAATCCGAGTTTCCCAATGGCGGATTAGGAGATATTTTAATGTGATCAGTCATTCCCAATAGCGGATTAGGAGTTATGTTTTTTTTTCCGTCCCTGGTCATCGTCTTCCTCAAGAAACCCTAATATCAAGCCACTGCAAAAAAAACAGCACCCCAACTGATCACTAAACAGTCACTGCCAAACCTTCAATTAACTATCACAAGCTTCATAGTCAACAACCCAATCCTTATCACTGCCAACCCAAGCCTTATCACTACAAAAGTAAAAGCTGGGTTTTATTGGGTCTTGCAGGTTTGCATGTGATGTTGCAGAGGGGCAGAAGCTAGGTTTTAAAAGCAGGGTTTTATTTGTTTGGTTGTGATAATGGAGGTAGGTGGGGTTGGTTTGTTTGTTAAAAACTTAACAGGAGTTAACTAAAGGTAGGTGTGGGGGTTGGTTTGTTTGTTAAAAAGTTAACGGGAGTTAACTTTGTTAAATGGAAGTTGGGTTATCGGATGGAGTGTGGTTACTGGGTTAACCGGGGTAAACCATTTCTTCCTAATCCGCCATTGTGAATAGCGGCTTATTTCTCCTAATCCGCTATTGTGAATAGCGGCTTATGTTAACTCCTGCAGCATTCGCAGTTGTGTCAAATTTTTCAAGTTTCTTCCTCCTAATCCGCTATTGGTAATAGCGGATACACCATAAACCTTTTTTTTACTTCCCCTTTAACCTAAATTTTTTGCTGAAATATACCGTTCCCAAAAAAAATTATGTGAATCACACGACTTGACTCTTGGTTAAGTTTGGATTCTTTATGAAACTAACAACACTTGTCTAGTGAAATCGAAATTAAAAGGCATTGAGTTAACTAAATGTTAATATAGCTTATCTCGTCGCCGGTAACTTTTATTTGTTTTTTAAACGTATGTATCGACGTGATCATTATTATATAGAGTCCAATTACACTTGTTTTGTGTATGCGAGGCATGGATATGGGGAAATGGAGATGGCAACGATGATAACATTTTGGGCCTGTTGGGTAACTTAAATAATCAGGGTCCTCCTAATTAAAATTTTGAACAAATGATAAACTTTGGCTTAAATATGCATTCTTGTTTCGGAGCTGCTGGCGGTGGTGGAAGAGGGGCTGGCGGCAGTGGTGGAGGAGGTGGGGTTGGCGGTGTTGGTGGAGGAGGGGCTAGAGGGGTGGGGCTGGCGGTGGTGGAGGGGCTGGTGGTGGTGAAGCTAATCTGACGGCAGATCAGATCTCCACATTTTCTTTGATGATGATGATGCCCATAGTGATGGAGATGACCCGGCACTAGATTAGATTATTCATAATCTTAACAATGATGATGCCCATTTTGAATATGTTGATCCAGTCGGTGAAGAATTCGGTTTATATTTAATCCATGGTGCTCGTCTCCTGTGATTACCACCACTAAATCCAGTAGAACAAATAAATCAACCCTACAACCTACATGCATGGCTTCAGTAATTTGTCACGCCCAAACCATTGATATACTCTGGGTGCATACCGATGCCGATCCACTTGTTGTACCTCCGAATGAAATGGGAACGGTTAATCAAGCCCCGAACGTTATCCAAAATACTTTCGACAGCTTTGTGCAAGCTCCGCGCGTTTGTAGCTGGTAAAAAGAAACCGAAACATTGTTAACCTTTCAGTTTTTATTTCGGTTATGGGCTGGTGGTGTTAACGGTTTAGTTTAAACGTAAAACCGCCCAAATCGGTCACTGGTATGGTTTTATAGTCAGTTTAAAACGTTTCGGTTTATACTTACCTGCTACGAACACGTGGAGTTTCACAAGGCGGTCGAAAGTGTTTTGGATAACGTTCAGGGCTTGATTTCGGCTCTCCCATTTCATGCGAGGGTACAACATGTGGATCGACATCGGTATGAGCCGGAGTATATTAATGACTTGGGCGTGACTGATTACTGAATCCATGTATCTACATTGTATGGGTTGATTTAGTTGTTCTACTTGATTCAGTGGAGGTAATTTCGGGAGACGGGCACCATGGATTAAATATAACCTGAATTCTTCACCGACTGGATATACATATTCAACATGTGCATCATCATCGTTAAGATTATGGATGATCTAGCGCCGGATCATCTCCACCACCATGGGCATCATCATCATCAAAGAAAATGTCGAAGATTTGATCTATCGTCAGATTAGCTCCACCACCACCGACCCCTTCACTGCCAGCCCCTTCAACTCCAACCCATCTTTCTCCACCGCCAGCCCCTCCTCCACCACCAACCACTCCAGCAGCCCCAAAATAATCATGCATATTCGGGCCAAAGTTCATCATTTGTTCAAAATTTTGATCAGGATCAACACTGATTATTTAAGTCATCTTAAATGCCCAAAATGTCACCATCGTTATCATCTTCATTTTCCCCGTATCCATGACTAGCATAAACAAAACAAGCGTAATGAGATCCTATATAACAGTGATCACGTCAATACATACGTTAAAAAACAAGTAAAAGTTACCGGTGAATGACGAAGTCCGGCGACGAGCTAAGCTATGTTAACATTTAGTTAACTCTTTAAAGTATGATGGGATATACATGATATAAAGAATGTTTAGAGAAGATACAAAAAATTGTAAGTGCTAATTTATACTTCATATAAAATGCATATATGAGGAACAAAATGGTCGTTTGACCAAAACTCTTAAAATTAAGAGTTTTGCTACTCTTGATGCACAATATACAACTCCTAGTGCATCTTTGCGAATTTTTTGTATAATTTAAAAAGGTGCTTCTTATCATTAAGTTCAAAAGGTTTAGGGATTTAATATAAGTAAAATCTGACACCATATATGCGAATTTTGAGAGTCCGTGTTGGTTATATAACAATTGCCCAATTTCTTTTTCAAGTCAAACTTACTTTAGACATAACCTTAAAACTTTAGGAAAGTTTGATATAAGGTAACCAATGTTAAAAAAATTGTTCTAAGGTCAATTCTGATCCGGTCGTCCGGACCGTTAAAATGTGACCTCTCTGACGATGTTCATTTTTTTTTCTGTCATGGCACCTGGAAATTGGAATTGGTTATGTTAGTTCATTAATTTAAGTGACATTTTGAAAAAGTTTTATGTTTCTTTTTTCTGATGAAAAATAAGTTGGGTACTTTTATATGTATTTTACTGTGAAAAAGTTCAAAAGTTATCACATTTACTTGCACAACCACTAAGCAATGCCTATTTTGTTAATTAATAAAAATGATCATGACTTCTAATTATAATTATTATTTTCCCTTTTATTCTTGGTGATGCAGAGCATAAGCAAGTCTGAGTGTCCAGTAGAACTTAAGCCTGCTACAGGAAGAGCCCCTGTTCATGTTAGTCTTGTGAGGAAGTTGAAGGACTACCCTGTAAGTTCTCTTTTAATTTTTTTTTTCTTACCTCTAATTTCTTTTACAAAATTGTCTTCATCATGATGATCTCTTAACAGGTCAGGTATGTTGGATAACGGGTCTTGTTTTGGTTTAGGGTTAACCGAAAACGCTTATTGTACATTTAACACTAATCCTTTTATGAACAAATTTCATGTTAAATATGATTACAAAATTACACCATTGATTTTCGCTGAATTTATTTTCAAATGATTAAATCCCTTGATTTTTTTTAATTTAACAAAAATGTCATTTTTAAAAAAGTCTAGGGATTTAATCATAAATAACTTGTGGGATGTGATTTTTCTGAAAAAAAAAAACAAAATCCATATGCGTTACCCTTAATTTTTTAAGATTTGCCTAAAAAATTATAATCGTATTTCAGTGGTAATCTAATATTTTTAACAATGCAGGTCTAGAAGCACCACATTAAATTGAGTGTAATCATGCTCATTAACTAGGGTTAGGCTATAGTAAAAAAGATTTTAAAAATAAAAAGGGTAAGAATGATTAAAAGCTTGACATGTGTCATTTTCTTGTTTTTAAATGGGACGACATAATAGCCAATGTGTAATATATCAGGTCAATGTGTAATACAAGGTCTAATATTACACAATAACCAGACCTGATATTACACAATGAACTGATATTACAAAATGAACATATTACACAATGACCTGACATATTTGAGCGAATTACACAATGAGCTGTAAACGTAAAACACAATGATGAATACATATAACACAATGATGAAAAATATTTGACAAAATGAGTATATTACACAATGAGCAAATTATACAATTACCAGACCTTACATTACACAATGATCTGACATATTGAGCGAATTACACAATAATGAGCGAATTACACATTGAGCTGGAAAACGTAAAACACAATGATAAAAACATACAACACAATGATGAAAAATATTTGACAAAATGAGCATATTACACAATGAGCTGGAAAACGTAAAACACAATGATAAAAAATATTTGACAAAATGAGCATATGACAAAATGAGCATATTACACAATGAGCAAATTACACAATAACCAGACCTAACATTACAGAATGACCTGATATATTTGAGCGAATTACACAATGATGAGCAAATTACACATTGAGCTGGAAAACGTAAAACACAATGATGAATACATATAACACAATGATGAAAAATATTTGATAAAATGAGTATATTACACAATGAACATATCTTACATTACACAATGACCTAACATATTTGAGCGAATTACACAATAATAAGCAAATTACACAATGACCAGACCTAACATTACACAATGATCAGACTTGATATTACACAATGACCAGGCCTGATATTACACAATGAGCAAACTACACAAAGACCTGATATTAAACAATGAACTGATATTACACAATGACCAGATCTTACATTACACAATGATTTGACATATTACACAATGACCAGACCAGATATTACACAATGAACTGATATTACACAATGACCTGATATTACATAATGAACGGATATTACACAATGAGCAATGTATAAATGACCAGACCTATTACAAAATGACCTGACATATTACACAATATCCTGGCATATTACACAATGACAAGACCTATTACATAATGACCTGACGTATTACACAATGAGCAAATTACACAATGACGTGATATTAAACAATGAACTGATATTATACAATGATCAGACCTTACATTATACAATGACTAGACTTGATATTACACAATGAACTGATATTACACAATGACCTGATATTACACAATGAATTGATATTTCACAATGAGCAAATTATAAATGATCAGACCTATTACATAATGACCTGACCTATTACACAATGACCTGATGTATTACACAATGACCTGAGACATATTACACAATGAGCTGAAAAACGTAATATTTTTTTTTATATAACGACACTATACTCGTTTTAAAGATAAAAAACGCTCATTTTTATGGTGTAATTTAAAAAAATAAATAATGTCGTATGTAAAAGTTATGAACGTTTAAAAAAGAGAGGGGGGACTTGATAAAAAGTCAACAAAAGTGGCGAAGACTAAAATGCCCTTTCAACAACTTTTTCTTCTACAATTTAATCTCAACCATTAAATTTTTCTACAGTTTAATCTAATGACCCTAAATACTTCTCACACTTCTTAGGCCCTGTTTGGTTCATGAAATTCCTAGAAATTGAAATTGAAATTACAATTAATTCCATTTAAAATTGTGTTTGGTTAGCTAACTATGAAATTAGAATTGGAATTCATTCCATCATTTAATAGAATTTCACTTTCCTTCTCATCAGCTATGGAATTTAAACATTCCATTGGAAAGATTGAAATGGACCAAAAACCCCTCCAATCTTCCCTAACTTTTCTTCTCGTCCTCTTCAACATAATAATCGGGGAAGAAAACTAATGGCCCCCAACAGTATAGTCTTCAACAAAAAGGAACCCAAAAATATTATCGGGGAAGAAAATTTACTCAATACCAACAAACAATAATAAAATTATCAGAAATGAATCGAAACGAAGGAATCATCACTTTCGATGAAGAAATTATTCCACTTGTAGAAACAGAACTGAAGTCAAACAATAACGAATACAATAATAAGAAATGAAAGAATCATCACTTTCGAAATCAAAATTGTTCCATGTATTCTGGGGACTTCAAGATCAGTTCCAAAATCAGCTTTGATGAAGAACTCGTTCTGTCGGGAGGGGACCTTGATGAAGAAATTAGTTAAATCAATTAATAAGTTTCACAATTATAGATTGAAATCACTTATATGAAGATCTCCTTTCATATGTTACGAGAGTTCGATGAAGAAGTTAGTTTTAACATGAGACAAATAATTTCCAGATAGATGAACATATGCTTTTTAATAAGTTTTAACACGAGACAAATAATAAGTTTCAAAATATATAGGTTCAAACTACTTATTAACACGAGCTTAGATCAAAATTGTGATCAGTGATTTAATTGAAGAAATCGAACAGGAGAGTAGGGTTAAAGTTTGGATAGACGGTAGAAAATGGTAAGGGTGTTAATGGGTAATTTTGTAATTTGTTTTTTAAACAATCGAATTCTTTTTTATAAATTTATCAACCAAACACGTTTACAGATTTGAAAGGAATTAATTCCAATTCCTACAAATTCCAATTCATTTGAAACATTCCAATTCCTTTAAAAACATTCTACGAACCAAACGGCCTCTTAGATTTAGAATTATTTTTACTTGAACCTTTTCCCATTAACTAAATGATAAAAATATTAGAAGCTAATTAAATTGAGTGACATATATTCAGATTAGAGAATTGTTTTGTCATATTTATTCTGGTTTCTCTATACTATATCTATACTACATAATAAACAAGTAAAATAGAAGGACATTTGTCACAATTCTAGCCCTCGTCATTATCATTTTCCCGCCTCTCTCTCATATTAATAATCACCACTATTTTAGGCAACTAAATTAATTATTTGTTTCAATTTTTATCTACACATTTTTTAATTTAAAAATATGTTTACCAACAATTAATTTATTCAATCATATTTTTATGAACTCTACAAACTGAAAACAATTTTATAGTCAGTTAGTATTCAAATAAAAAGTTTTTAATCATATATTTACATATTCATATTGTTCAATTTTGATTAGTGTATGTGTTAAAAGATTACATTATATTTTATTCAACCCATGTAATACACAGGTTTATTCAATACACGGGTTTTAAAAACATAAACTTTTTATTATTACTATGTATTTAATATTACATTTATTCACCCGTATAATACACGAGATTCTAACCTAGTGATAAATAAAAAAATTTCAATGTCATATGTCACCTCCATATTCATTCTCATCATTTTTTTTCGCATCTCTCATTAAATACACATCTCTCTCTTATTAAATACACTTCTATATTTTATTAATAATATTTTTTTTAAATATGTTAATCTTTGTATTAATAAATCTCCTGACATATTTTGACGAGTGTATGTTGTATTTCACGGGCTTATTTAACCCGTATAAAACACGATTTTTAAAAACACGGGTAGGGTGGGGATGGGGGTTTAGGTTTTTTGGGGTGGGTTAGTTTTTTTGGGTTGTATTACACATATGCAGTATCACGTGTGAGTGGGTTAGGTTTTTTTTAACGAGGACGACGTGGGAAACATGGTCTTCGAACCACTTTTTTAGTTTTTGATTTATATTTTAAATTATGATTTTTTTATTATTATTTTTCCTTTTAATGAGGAATTCTCTAGTTTTCTCATTAAAGTTAGTTCTCTCATAAACTCAACCCTAAAGATGTAATCTGACATTTGTGAATGATTGCAGTGGCATGCTTGTTCAAGATCCAAGAAAGATGAATGATGTGGAATCTCTGTTTAATCAAGCAAAGCAAGCAGGAGCTGAAGAAGGAACTCTTGATCAATTTCAACCATCTTCAAGTTCTAGAAGTTTCTCTGGAAGAGGAAGACTTTTATCTGGAGAGATGACACACACCATCACTTTCTTGACCAATGGTTTCACTGTAATTATGGCCCTTTGAGGAGGCTTGATGATCCCCAAAATACATCTTTCTTGAAGCTATTATAATTTTCCTTCTATGGCTCACATATAACGTTTTCACTGTATTTACTGGATCATTTAATCATACAATGAAATAAACAATATTAATTAAGAAAAGTGCTAATTGAGTAAAAAAGTAGCCCACTTCGGTGATATTTCTATTGGTAATTATTGAGAAATTGTATGAACTTACACTAAATTCGAACACAAGTCGCTGCACTTTGTTTTGCAGATTAAATTCTTGGATTTTTAAAACTTAATGAAAAGGTATTCTTTATAAAGTTTAGGAATTTAGAGAGGTAAAAAATAAAGAATTTTTTTGTATAATTTAGAAAAGGTATTTAAGGATTAAAAAAATCCAAGAATTTAGTCAATCCTTCCCGCTTGTTAATCTTCACAAATTGTTATTTAGCATGATTTTGTACGATTGAATTACAAAAAAATTATTTCTTGATTTTGGAATAACTGTAAACGACAATTACTCTAATATGTTGCTTATTTCCACAATTTATTTTACAATATATTGATCAAATTCAGTTTTGGTTTAGAAATATTTCGGTAATCCATATTGTATTATATGGATTTTGTTCAACAACTAGGGGAGTACCTGCGCTACGCGACGGGGTATTAAAACAAAACGTTAAAACGTTTGAAAATAAAAGAAAAAAAAAACCAAACCCAAGATCTCAAACCCGGGTGGTTGATGTATGTATGCTATGCTTCTAACCAAGTGAGAAAACCCGACTTTTGGTTCCTTTTCCAAACAACAATATTATGTTCTAAAAGAACATCAACCTAATTAAAAAAAAAGCAAACTTCTCCGCCACAACAACCAATAGGAAACTATAATCTGTCCAATCAATTCCTGTCACGTGGTCCAACCGTCAAATTCAACCAATTGTGAATAAGAACTGTACATCTCTACCTAAAATGATTTTAGTTACAATTTCTTAGTGTTAGATTGTTGTCATTATTTGAAGTTAATTATATGTCAATAAGGTACTGTTAATATTTCATTCGTCGTAATACGCGGGTCACATTAGTGGTTCAATTACAACTCACACTTAAGATCTTTTTACAACTCACACTTATGATCTTTTTGATATCCTGAGTTGCCGCCCAATACATATTCATTCAACTATTAATAAATAAAACCTTTGTCCTTTTACTTGAACTAATTCAAGTTGTCAAAACTCATGTGTGGGTATGGTATGAGGTTTGATTCCACTCGTTAAGCTTTAGCTTAATCGCACCCTTTTTATCCTTTTTTGGTAATCTATAAAATATAAAAACCAATTAAAACATAAAAACCAATTAGAGTAGTATAAGTATAATTAGTAATCAGATCGACGCATTTATTAAATTCGGGTAGTTAGGGCTCATACGAAAAAAAACTTGTGTACCGACTTTTACTCATGTGATATTTCATTTAATATAGGAAGAAGAAAAGTCGTTATTAGAGATAGAGAATTATACACTAGAAAGTAGAAATTGGTTCACCAGACCGCTTCATAGATTTTGGAGGCCTTGTATGATAAACAAAAATAAACCCTTCAAATAATAAATGTATTAGTTTAATTAAGTAAATATTTACACAAAATATTAACTTGTTGTCGTGAAATCAATAACACTTCATCAAGAATCAAATATCTATGTGAAATCAGAATAAGCACAAGGGATCAATTGCACAAAAACTGGCCTGCTGTGGAAAGTCAAACTAGAGGATTTTATATAATGAAATTGACCGACGATTCTTTAAAATTTTGGGCGTATATAGTCTATGAAACGGTACTAACAAGGTAGTTACACCCATTTGTTTGGGGTACCAGAAAATCGTCATTAACCGTCAATAACGGCTGTTTGAGTTTTGGTTTTCTGCATAGTGACCAGTTTCTTATAAATACATAATTGAATAATCTAAGTCTAGATTACATTCTAGTACACTCCCCTAAGCTAGACTTATATTCATCTAGCATAAATTAGTTCTCTAATTCGCGTCTTCAATAATCCTTGGAGAGTATGCACAATTTCTTGTTGTGATGACCCATCTTGTTTCTTTCTTTTGCTTGATCATTTCTTTGTCTCGTCTCAAATGATTGCTATCTCTGTTAGCTTAGCCTCATGCGCATATATTCATCTCTAAAAATATTTTCTTTTCGTCAGACGTCTTGTGGTTCCTTCTTGACCGGATCTCGCATACAAGGCAAAGGTTTTTTTTATTCTCGTCGCATGCAGACTTTCAGCCTTCCTCCATCGATCAGAAACTCCACTCCTCGCATCATATGGACTATTTTCAAGTCCCCCTTGCTCATCATATGGTAATCGCATCATAATTGTCGAATACCTTAATGTCTCTTTCGTGGTATCTTTTCAACCAAATAATAATTTTCATGTTTGATCGCCTCACGGATGGTACAGGGATAATCTCGGGTTCAATCTGGAGTGACCTGTGAAAAGAAAGTTTATTAGTTTCCTATTTGATGTTAAAATAATCATCACACCTCCCTGATCCGATTTTGGTCCATTTCCTTCTCATATATCTAATCCAAGTTTGTTGGATATCAAATCTCTGTGTATCGTACATTTGTGAGTACAATAATCATTTCCGAATCTCAGTAGGGATTCTAATTTGTTGCAGCCTTATTCCTTTTGTAGTGTTTTCTGCCCTTCAATGCGATACCGATGTGTTAGGTATCAACTCTTGCATTCGCAATCATAATCTCGATTTGGATTCAAATACATCAAAATGAGATTATAGATAACTCGGTTTCATTTTGAAAATAAATCATTTCGAGGGCTATCTAAATGAACCGTAGATCGATTCATTTTTTTTCTTGAACGCCCTCGCCAATTGATTTTGTGTTATCATTTTTGTTCTTGATTTCGGATTTGTGCAGTGGACTTGTTCTTGATCTTTTTGATTTCCGTAGCGGTTATTTAATGAAAACGTTCAATTGATATCTTCACCGATGGTCCCGGATCGCCTGGAATTTGCTCTAATACCACTATGTGGGATATCAATAACACTTGATCAAGAATCAAATATCCAGTATATGTGAAATCAGAATAATAACAAGGGATCAATTGCACAAAATCTGGTTTGCTGTGGAAAGTCAAACCAGATGATTTTATATAATGAAATCGACCGACGATTCTTTAGAATTTTGGGCATATATATAGTCTATGAAACGGTACTAACAAGTTAGTTACACCCATTTATTTGGGGTACCAGAAAACCGTCATTAACCGCCAATAACAGCTGTTTGAGTTTTGTCAAGTTTGACTTTTGGTTTTCTGCCTTGTGACCAGTTTCTTATAAATACATAATTAAATAATCCAAGTCTAGATTACATTCTAATAAATACAGCTATTAAATTTTTCAGAAAAACCAGTCCATAGATCTGCCTTTGATTACAAACGAGTATATTTTACAAGGTACTTATAGTTACATAATCCCAAGAAAGAAAATACAGTAAATACACAAGTGACACAAAACAAACATGAACATGTTCATGATTTGCAAGGTTATGAAAATTAAACAAACATTAGAAAGTAAAAACAACACTGTATAAGCTGCATGTGTGCACATTCTGCATAACTAGAAGCTAGCAGACGGACAAACCCAGGGAAGCACTTTTGCCACTTGGAGATAAGCTTATAATCCATGATCACACGCGTAAATCGTAAACCCTAAACCGATAAGAAGTTATCACGGTGTTACTTCAGTTTCCAGCTCCCACAGCTTGGAACCTTGGTTCTTTTGGGAGGAACTTCTGTTCGGTATATACGGACATGTAGTCACCAAACACGAACTTCGGGTAACCATATTGGTTAACCTCTTTGTTTTCCTTTTGGATTAGTTCGTTAGCTGGTTCTATTGTGGCATCATAAGATGGGTTGTAGAATGAAGCTATGGATCTCCTAGTTCCATTGGGCATTGCTTGAACGCGGTGCCATACACTTTTGTATCTCCCATTACTCAACACTTCTATTTGATCACCAGTGTTGATGACAATAGAATTCGGAATAGGTTGAACATCGGTCCATCTACCGTCTTTGAGAATCTCGAGGCCTCCAACCTCGTCATCTTGGAAAAGAAGGATAATGCCACCAGCGTCGGTGTGAGCCCGAAGACCGGTCACCCTCTCGGGGTGAGCGCAGGGTGGATAGTGGCTAACCTTTGTCCCAAAGAAGGCATTTTCTTCATCACCACCATTGAATACCTTTTTAATGTAGCCCTTTTGTATCCCTAAGTTTTCATCCATTACTTCCATCAGCTTCTCAGCCAGTTTCTTTAGTTCTGTTCGGTATTCAGTCATGGTTTCCCTGTTGTTTATTTCACATCACAAGTTAGGATGAAATTCAAGACTTCAAAAAGACTTTTTTTTTCAAGCTGAAGAAAAGGTAACACAATAATCCCACCAACCATATATATAGGTCAACCATATATAGGTTATGGTTTCATGTTTCCTAAGGAAAAACCTAAAATCGCTTAACTTTTTATCATTAGCTTATAGTTTTTTTTTTTAATTTTGCATTTGTTACATTCAAATTTATACGTTTATATATAAAAACCCATCAAATTATTTAACCGTTTATCTATACATATCACATATGTAGGTTATGTGTAGGTAACGTAAACAGTGAACCAGTAGGACCGTGCTTTTCAAAACATTATAGTATTAAGGCTTACTTGAATCCTGGGGTCTTTGGTGGCCATTCGTTATCATCTGTGAGAAGAAAGGCATCTTCCCAATCATGGTTTTCGAGCTTCTCTTCCCCTTTTTTGTCAAGCAATTCCTTCAACAGCTTTACTGGTGTTGAGTCCTTGAAGAAGTTGTCTTCCCTCTCTACCTTATAGCACTCAGTGGTCACCTTTTTCACCCTCTCAAGAAGCTCCACCGGAACCCCATGATTCACCAACTGAAATGAAAAACTAGTCAGTTAAATTTGTACAACAAAATGCATATTATGTCCATAAGTAAACTAAATGTGGTTCTATGAATGCTTATGCGAGTTGAGTACCTGAAAGAATCCCCATTCTTCGCATCCGTTTGCTATCTCGGCCATGATCTTCTCTCGCTCGTCGCCATTGAGCTTCGAGAAGTCAATCACGGGGATTGGCATATTAATTTAGAAAGAAACTAAAGAAGGTTAGGATTGTAGTATGAGTTAGACAATGATGAATTTGTTTGCATTGAAGGTTGGTTATGATATGGCTTATTTATAGCCTAAGTTGTATATGTGAAAATGTCAACTCTTTGATATATTTTAATCTTTCTAGGGCTAAGGCATGAGTTAGCAGGCATAAGAGTTGGATGGTGATCGATGATTGAGTGCGAATTGAAGCAAGGTCAACGCATATGCTTGTTATAATAAATTAGTAAGATGCTTTTAACCCGCATTGTCTTTAGGTTCATAATGATTAATGATCATTTTTTTTAATGTGTTAATGAAAGATAATAGCAAGGTACTCTTACGATACGTTTCTTGTACATTCTAAGTATTTGTAAAAGTGCCTATATAGATAAGTATGTAACAAGTTAGCGAAGAAGAAAGCTAAATCTAAGGTTACAAGTTAATAATTTAATATGACATTTTCAAACTCATGTGGATCTTTTCGAACTTATGTCTTTTTTTTTATTAAAATACTAGTTTAGATCCCGTGTATACACACGAGGTGAAAATATTAATAAATAAAATTTTTAAATCTTTATGTGTATATTTTATAGGTGTAAAAATGTATCATAACTAAGGATAGAAAACAAAACTCAAAATATGTAAAAACTAAAATATAATTGGGTTTCGAAAATACATTAAGAACTATTTAATTTAATTTGATTTTTATTTATTATTTGATTGAAAATAAAAGCTACATGATTAGATTTCAAAGTTTCATAAGAGATAATTTAAAATAAATGTGTTTTATTAGTATAACTAGTTTAGATCCCGTGTATACACACGGGGTGAAAAATATCAACATATAAATTTTTTAAATTTTTATTTATATATTTTAGAAGCGTAAAAATATATTACAAATACTAACGATAGAAAACAAATTCAAAATATGTAAAAAATAATATATAATTGGGTTTCGAAAATACGTTAATTACTATTTAATATAATTTAACTTTCATTTATTATTTGATTGAAAACAAAAGTTACATAATTAAATTTCAAAGCTTTTTATAATAAGGGATAATTTAAAATAAATGTGTTTTATTAGTATACTTAGTATTTGCTTTATACATATACTAGTTTAGATCCTGTGTCTACACACGGGGTGAAAATTGAAAAATATCAACATATAAAATTTTTAAATATTTATACATATATTTTACAAATGTAAAAATATATTACATATACTAAGAATAGAAACAAACTCAAATTATGTAAAAATTAATATATAATTGGGTTTCAAAAATACTTAATTACTATTTAATGTAATTTGACTTTTATTTGTTATTTGATTGAAATAAAAATTACATAATTAAATATCAAATTTTCTTATAATAAGGGATAATTTAAAATAAATATTTTTATTAGTATAATTAGTATTTTTTTAAATATATATTATTATTTAAATATAGAAGTGCATTAAATAAGAGAGAGAGGCGGGAAAAAATGATGAAAATGAATGTGAAGACGACACGTGGCGCTAAAAAACCTTTATTTATTATATAGTATAGATATGCTAATATTTGAAATATTTCTTCTATGAAAACAATTATTATTATTATTATTATTATTATTATTATTATTATTATTATTATTATTATTATTACTACTATTACTATTACTATTACTACGAGTAATATCACTACTATTCTAGTTGTTATGTAACAAATGCAACAAATGCAAAGTTGCATATTACGCTTTAGTCTATCTAAACTTTACATATTTTTATACCAAATGTTCATTTTAGACATAGTAGGCTAAATAAGGATGTCTATTTTTAAATATTTGACCAAATGTTCATTTTCGTATTTTTTCCATCCTGTGACCAAATAGATAAATGTGCAACTTTACATATTTAGACTTTTTCACCATATAGTTATACATTGACCTATAAACACGCTTAGACATATATTTGTTATACCAAGAATTAGTTTAGATAGACTAAGCGTGTTTATAGGTCAATGTATAACTATATGGTGAAAAAGTCTAAATATGTAAAGTTGCACATTTATCTATTTGGTCACAGACAATTGACAAGGTTGTTGGATGGGAAAAATACGAAAATGGACATTTGGTCAAATATTTAAAAATGGACATCCTTATTTAGCCTACTATGTCTAAATAAACAGTTTTAGCCGTCTAATGCATTTAGCCGTCTAAATAAACAGTTATAGCCGTCTATTAGACGGCTTAGCCTCCGAAAACATTTTTTGAAAATTTTCGGAAGCTTAGCCGTCTAATAGACGGCTATAACTGTTTATTTACACGGTTATAATTGTTTATTTAGACGGCTAAATGCATTAGACGGCTAAAACTGTTTATTTAGACGGCTATAACTGTTTATTTAGACGGCTATAACTGTTTATTTAGACGGCTAAATGCATTAGACAGCTATAACTGTTTATTTAGACGACTAAATGCATTAGACGGCTAAAACTGTTTATTTGGACGGCTATAGCCGTCACGTGTCACATGCTTATTGGCTCGTACTCTGACAAATGGAATGTTGGCACGGAAATTTTAGCCGGCTAGCTTAGCCGTCTTTAGCCTTTTCGTAAGAACAATGTCCATGAAACAGTAGGCTAAATAAGGATGTCCATTTTTGAGTATTTTCTTAGTCAAATGTCTATTTTCGTATTTTATATGGTCTAGGTTGAGAAACAGTTGATCTAACTATATCTTTCAAGCCTATATAAAGAAAACTACATGGATGCATATCAGCAATCACTACATACGTGCCGACTTTTAAGAAACGTTCACCACGAGAGGTTAATTCTTGAAAGCTTCATATACCTAAATCGAGTGTGTCTAAATTTCAAGGTTAGTTAGTTAGGCTCCGTTGTCTTGTAGTCAGCGATGGACCCCAGAATTTTTTCCATAGCGTCCTAAATTTTTTAGATCAGTTGTCTATCATTAAATTAATATTAAATTTTTTTAGTCATGTTCAGGTCACGTCACTTAGTACACACATTGTCCGCTAATTATAATTAGCAAATAGCACATATGTCATAATATTATTGCAATATAATAAGCATAATTCAAAACCTAGAGAAAAAAAAGTTAGCTGAAATCGTGAGTAAGCAACGGCGCAATGCTGTGAACAATGAACCGACTAGCAGGACCAGAATCGTAAATTCGTGATTAACGAAGAGGCCTGAATCATGAGGAGGCATGTCGAGAGCCGTGATTAGCAAATTGTCTTTCTTTAGATTGCGTGAAGCCTGAATATGAAATGTCGATACATTAATGGATCAAAATTGCTGCTACTTAAAGTTTTTATTAAGTTAAATTATTTAAAATTTTAAATGGATAACGTGTCAACTAAATGTGGACTTAATTGTCTAAATGAGTAATGGGTTATGTAAATATGAGTATAATAATTTTAACGACTAAAAACTAGTCAATTTTAGTCCAAATGTCCAATTAAGTTATTAGTTTAATTGGGGGTCGATGTTAAAAATTATTTATTTTTTGGGGTCGGTCAAAATTTTATGGGGGTCCGGTCAAGATTATATAGCATATATATAACAAATAGAAAAAATATTTCATGGGGGTCGACCGACCCACACTACAAGAATACTAGCCAGATTTGTCGACCTTTAACGACGACATATCGTCTAGATTGACTTTCTCGACGACATGTCGTCGTTAATTGTCTCGTCGGCAAAGTCCCGCCAAGAAAGGTTAAATTGTCGAGAAGAGGTATTTTAATTTTAATTTATCTTTATTTTTTATCAAAAATTTAAATCTGGGTCACCCTTTTACCGACGACATGTCCTCGGTAATTGTTTAAATCTAATTTTTGTTTACAAATTTTAAAAAATTTCTAGATTTTTCTAAATAACGATTTAACTAATAAACTGGAAAACCTATTCATACATTCTAAAGCGTTCAAATAATACATAAAACATTCCACAAAATATACAAACGTGTCAAGTTATTACAAACCGTTCAAATTAAATGTTACAAAGAGTTTAATCATCTTCATCGCCATCATTCTCGTCATCTTGGTTGCCAGATCGTCTACTGGCCCCTTATGTTTGACGATCTCTTTCAATTGCCGAATTTTTTCTTTTAATTCGTTGAATTGAGAGTCGGACAAAGACGAGACATTAGAGGGTATGTTTCTCACTTTTCTTCCAACCCCTCGGCTCCAACCACATCTCTCACCAAGGGCACGCCATAGTACCTCTTCGTCGGCTTGTTGCATCCGGGTCAACTCATCTTGAATTAAATTATGCAATAAACAAAAAATAAACATATATAAAAAAAAATTAAAAATCCGACAACATAACTACTTTAAATTGGATAACCAACCGGTTTAACAATACTCAATAAAAATAATAGTTCACCAAAACTCAATAAAAACTTATAATAAAACCAACAATAACCAATAAGATTAATATTTTAGTGGATTTCCCAAACTACAAATACAACATACAAACCTAATATGCAAATAATTTCTCAAACTACAATAAACCTATAATAAATGTATCAAAACGCAGTAATATCCATCTATTAGTAGACTTGGGTTAAATGAGTAATTTTGACACATTTAGAGTGGGTACGTGTCATTTTGACGCATTTATGTAAGAATGTATATAATATACTTTGAATCGCAACATAATAACAAAATATATACTTACCCAATCATTTTGAGCGCTAGCGTTGACCCATGTGTCATGAGAAGTGTGCATACGTCTCCGACCATCAATAAGGTTGGCGTTTATACTTTGTTGCTAATGTTTGACTGAATTATGAATACATTTTTTTTGATAATATTAACAATTATTCTTACCTCCACGGATCGTCGTTAAGCAAATAACTTGCTCCCACCAGTATTTGTATAAGGTTGTTTAGCTGGGTTTGCAGAGTTTTTGATCAAGCCTGCCATATACCCGAGATTTAGGAACATGTCGTCGATGAGTGATTTCCAATGGTTGGAACTGATTGGCTCATGAGGATGAGCCTTTGTTTCTTCTGTATCCTTGTAACGATCGGCCGCTTCAAAATGTTTCTTTAAACTTGTTCTACGGTCACGATATCTATGGGCACGATCATCATGGATGCCTGCTTATATTTTTTATCACTGTGGTGTGTTACTCCAACTATCAAGATCAAAGTAATTTTGCGAAAAAAATTAATTAGAAAACATTTAGTAGTTATGAAATATTAAAAAAATATAATATTACATTTATACTTAAATGAAGATTGTGAAATACGCTGTTTTGATCCTCCCTAGAAACTTTGTCCCAACTTGGATAGTGTGTTGGGATTTTCTCAAGAGCACTTGAGATTTGTTGGACAAAATATTGTCCGTTGATGTCGCCCAGACGATCTATAGAAATAATAATAAAAACCTAATCTAAACTCCTAAATAATAAATGAAATACCTCTTAACTAGACCACACTGACAGGCAAGTGTACCTATCGAGTGTAGCACAACTTAATAGTAAACCGGATTATCGAACCATCGAGACACTACTATAGCTAAACTAGACTCTAACTCGAACTGTGAATGATTGGTTGTGGGGTTTTCTATAACGACTGATTAACTAATGAAATCAAGATTAAGAAAACTAATGAATGAATTTAACTAACAATACAGGAACTTGGGAAATACCAGAGATGGAAAGAATACCACCTAGCTCGGAATCCTACTTACAAAGCTCAACTTCTACCGGTTATGTAAACTATGATGGATCTGATTTTCTAAAGATAACAGCTCTAGACAACCTAGTGGATCCCTAATCACTCTCAGGGTGTCACCAACAAGGACTTTCTAAAGATGTAAAACGCTCACCAGATAGTCGGATTACCTTTCAGTCTCTCCCACAATGACAATCTACCCAAAAGACAGATTACTTTTCGGTCTCTCTATCCACAATACATCATAGATGCATGGGGTAATGTCAGATCAACAAATATGACACGGATTAACAACAATTACTAAGAACCTAACTTCTTCTTAGATAGTTAACACTTGGAATTCTAATAACGAAGACTAACCGATTACCTCTCACATTTTGGGTATCGAGATAAGAAGAACACTCAATCTAATACAACCCCAACTACTCTCCCTCTGGACTACTACGTGTAACAATACTATCACAGTTACTAACAATTAAGCAAGCAACCTAAACATGCGTCTATAACTGAAAAACATTCAACAAGAACACATGCGAGAGTATAATCAACATCAAATCAGAATAAAGCATGCACATACATCACAATTATCAAACCTAGATCTTTACAAAAGCATCAATCCATCAAAAGATTAACAAAAACTGATAAAAATCAATACTTTAACAAGAATTCATCATTGACCTAGGCAGTATTAATGTTTTAGCCTTGAATCATACTTAAAACATTCAAGATAGAAGTAAAAGAACAAAACATAGGTTAAACATAGAAATCAAAGATAAAGATTCGAACTTGAAATCGAATCCGCTAATACTAACGAACCCGGGATCCAAAGTCACTACAAAAAAGAAGAGTATTTGGGACTAAAATTTTAGTCTCTAATACCCCCGTATCAGTACTTAATGGTTATCAGGAACTGATTTCGCCAGTCAGTGACGGATACTTAGTCCTAAATAGTCAGGTTAGTAACTGAAAATCAATCCCCATTGTATGTCCCCAACAAGGACTAATAGTTAGTCTCCGATACAAAAAACCAGTCCTTAATTTGTCTCCCGAATACCATGTTATTTCAGTCCCTAATACATTTATTTAGTGATTAAAAATCAGTCTCAGATAGTAAGATATTTCAATCCCTAATATGTAACTTTAGGGACTGACACTCAAGCCTTCAAAAATGTTTATATTGTCCCTGATATAACAAATTTACTCAGTCCCTAATATGTTCCTTTAGTGACTAAAAAATAGTGTCTGATACTATGTCTCAACTCCAATGTGTTTCGTTTAAAAACTGAAAATTAATTTTTGATACCATTTTTATTTAGTCCCCAATATATATTAACAATCCCTAATGTATTCCGTTCAAGGGCTAAAAAAAATCTCTGATACAATTTCATTTCATTCTTAATGTATCCAACCAACAATATCATAACAATTCAATTGTAAACATTAAAAACAATAACCAATTCGAACATATGAATAAGCAATACTTATTTGATTAATTCTAAACAGTAAAACAACATTAGATAAACCAAATAATAAAGTAAAAAGAATAAGTCTTAACTAGCATCCTAGATTGGGTCGTCACTGTCGTTGAGTTGTACATCGGAACTATTAGCTCCACCACTTGCAGGTGCGGATATTGCGCTCTCAAATTCAAGACATTTTGAACTCATTAGCATTGACCTTCTTTCATATAGTCCATCTCTTTGTCTTCGTTTCTCCTTATTTTTTTAAAGTTCCTCCTCAAGTGTTACAACATGTTTTCGAAGATCTTTAGTCTCACTTGAAGGTGCATGGTTGAGACGATTCAACTTCTGTAATCAACCAATGATCTTTTTTTCTTATAACAGGTCCAACACCTACATGCCATGTAGATTTTATTTTTTTCTCCTTGGCATAGACACCTTTTATTGCCTCTTTTTCTAACTCGTACTCCATAAAAGTGGTTATAGTTGTTCTCTCTGAAATTAACTTGGCCTATCGCCTTGTTTTTTGGAGAAGAATATTTTCCTAAGAGAATAAAAGGTACAAAAGAACAGTTAAAACTAATAACAAACCATAGTAAATAACCATTTTTTTAAAACGACCGATTCTGACCCATCACCAAATTTAACAAAATCAAACCATAAGAGAGGGTAGCTAGCTTACATATTCAATACTTGCGTCATCATTTTGCCATCCTTGTTTTTAGCGTTGTAACTGCAATTTGTGATAAACTTCTAATGGACTAGGCGGCATTTGAGTCTCACGCTTTATCTGAAATATATATGTTTGTAAAAAAACAAGTTGATTATCCAAATACATGTGCATATGTAACAAATACTAAATCAATTATAAGTCTTTTAAACTCTAAATCTTCAATTCTTATTATGTGGAAATTATGATTGGCTATTGATCGAGAGCCTCCTCTACTTGTAATAACTTAGATTCCGTGATTAACTTCCATTTGTTTACTATATTTCTATAAAATTAAAATGCGGCATACACATTACAACACTAAACAGTAAACATATATTTGGAAAATTAGTGTTGTGAAGTTGAAGTTTGCAATAAGCATAAAGCAAAATATGCTTCTGACTAAATAAGTGCTATTGACAACTCAATTCCATGTTTATAATTCAGTAAGTGCTCGTCTGAACTCTAAACCAACCCAATTCTATAAACAAAAGTAACACAATATACAAGAACAAAAAGTTTAAACAGGTGATTAAAACTTAAAATACGAGAACAGAGAGTTTAAATAGGTTATTTAATGATTTAAACAGGTGTTGATATTGATTTACTTAACATGTGATTAAATATTTGATTTTAATCAGGTTATTTCAAACTGTTGATTTACTAAACAGGTGATTAAATACATAATGAGAAAACACTAGTCCCTTCTCCCTTTACTTGGTAATAACCAGTGCAATAAACTTCTAATTACCGATCGTTAGATGTCACATTCGTGTTTTTAAAGAAATTTTGCAATTCTATGCAAAAGCAATGGTATAAGGTTTAAGGTAGTACAACACATTATTAATAGCCATAATGTAGCTACAAACTATTAGAAAAGAGTTATAAGATTGTAAATTAAATTTCTCACCTATGCAACAACAAAATCCACAGAATCAGCAATAAATGGTGCATGTGGACCGCTCAGGATTCCTGTTAAGACATATCGTTTCTACAGAAAAGAAGGGGTCCAACTAACACTGCAACAAGACGGAAACAAGTTAGTATTTCTTTTTTACTTTAAACATTTGTTTTAGATGTAGCATACTGGGTGGGTTGGTTATCTGTAGAGTTAACAATAAAGAATGCGGGTGATATAAGAGCAAAAAGCTAGTAATAGAGCAGTAGAGTTAACACAAAAGCATTAATTCTATTGTCGTGCTTTCATGTTACTAAGATGATAGAAAACATTAAATTGCAGAGTGTATCACATTGAGAAATTGTTGCTTATTGTAAATCCAAATTGTTGTTTACTTCTCAATATTTTTTTTTAAACCCAAGTCTTTATTCCAGATTTAATTAAATAAGAAAATGGATAGTTGGAGCGTCATTACCTGCTAACAGAGACTTATAAACTGGAATTTTGAGACACTTGCAGATTATGAATTCCACCATAATCTTCAGCTTTTATACGGCAAGATTTGACTCGAAGAACACTTTCTTAGAATCACTTTATCATCACTACAATTACCTGTTTATAGAGTGGAGATAACACTATCTACCCCTAATTTCTGCAAATCTTCAAAAGATTCATTGCAGGCAAATTTGTCTTTTAACACGGCCCATTTTGTTTCAAGATTTGAACAAGATCTTTTTTGCTTCAGGGAAGATAAAAAGGCCATTGTTGTATATTTATGTACAAGATTTGTGTTTTTATATTCATTTTGTTCTTGAATCCACAATTTACCAATGGAACAAACACAACATAGCAAGTCAAAATCATGACCCCTTTTGAGTTTAATGATCAAGTATTCAAGTTACAACATTTAGATTGTAATTTGTAAACAGCCCAGAAAGCCATGAAAAGTCATTAACAATATCAAACATCATTAAAAAAAACAAATTGGATTTTAAAATACAATTTCCCTGAAAAAACCTTCTGATCATCATTAAAAACCCATCCAATTTCAAACAAAATCTTCATGAAAAACTGAGAACCATTCAACTTCATAGTCATGTTCCAGATCTTTGTTAGGAAATACTCAAAATAATCAATTTTAAAAAGTCTACGCAGTTTTAGGCTTTTAGCAATGATTTTGAACCAAATTAGATTCACCACTAAATACTCATAAACACATTCAGATGTCATGTTTGAGGCCCATGCTTTTGTACAAGAAATAAATTATGAAGCAAATAACCTGTAATTCATTTTATAATTACTGAACAGAGTAAAATAGCTTAAAATTAGAACACAAAATAAAAAATCTCACTTTAATTTTCTTGTTCTTTCATGCCAATGTAGTAAAGCAACAAAGAATCGGTATGGATTTTTCTTGAAAACCCTTGAGAGATAGAAACAGATACTAAAACCCACCACAAAATTCAGTTTGTATATACCCAGACAGTATCCAACTGAACCGGTGATTTAGTGAATTGAGAATATCTGTATATGTATAATCAAGTATAAGATCAAAAGAATTCATAATCAAAATAACTCACATGGATTTTGTGGGGAGGAACCTAAGACTTGATGTAATCACCATCTTTCATTTCTGATTTTGATGATAATCGAAAAGAATGTAACTAAATTTGCTGCCCATTAACAAAGTTTCAACCCGTAATTTGTTGATCGTGAGTGGGGTTGGGGCTTTGGTCATCGTTTTTCTTTGGAGAATCATGTTTCTTTTTCTTTTTCTTTCACATGGGCGAGTAGCAAGTCAAATTCAGGAATTTAGGGTTTTAGGAGGAAAAAGAGGGGGAAGTCGAGCCTTTCAAACTTTTTAACAGGTTTGGGGAAAATTAGACGAAAGTTTAGGAGGGTGAATTTTTTTCTAATAAGTTAAACTATGTTGACAAAATAACAAAAATAGTTTTATAAATAAAGTTATATAATGTTTATAAAATAAAATAAAGTTATATAACAAAAAATATGCTTATTAAAAATTGTGTATAACAAAAAAATATGTTTATTAAATAAAGTTATATCATAGAAAATAAAGTTATAAGTATTCATATTTTATGTTATGTAACCTTTTAGAATATGGATTACCTTTAAGATATAATAATGCAACCATTATACAACAAAAGTTGTATTTTTCATAAAATTCATAACTTTTCAAGAAAAAGGTTGCGTGACATCTTCTAATGCAATCTTTATGTTAAACGAATATGCTTTATAATCAAATGCGCTAATGCTAAAAGGTTGCATCTAAAATGTTGCATTAAGCACCTTTTCTAGTAGTGAATAGCGAGATATGAGCAGCCGATGGTTCTTTTAGGTCTCGATTTGAGTTCAAATATATATATATTTAACAAAGATCTTCATCTTCTGTTGGGAACTAAGAAGGGATTTTACAAAACTTCGGATGGTTTCGTCTGAGAGCAGAGAAAAAAAGGAAGGAATTTGGGGAAGAAACCGTACCACCAATGAGATAGTAAACCTACTAATTGACTTTCTTTGACTTATTATTATAATTATTATTACTAGAGTTAACTTTGATTAACTAAGTTTGCATTTATTAATGTAGTTTTGTTTGACTTTGATTAATGAAAATACGTCGTTATGAGTTATAATGAGCCATGTATCTCTAGATAAGTTATGTTGAGTCCTAGGAGTCACATTATCATTAGTGAATCTAGTTGACCATCATTGACTCTAATTTATCATCAATGACCATAATTGAGACTACCTGACCATTAATAACCCTAAATAACTATCAGCAACCCAAAATGATCATCAATGACTCTAATTGTTCATCATTGACTATAATTGACCATCAACGACCCGAATTGACTATCAATGCCTCTATGTGACCGCCATTGAATGATAATGCCCTGATTGATCATGAATGGCTCTGAATAGCCATCAACAACCCTATTTGGTTATCAAGTACTCTAAATAGCCATCATTTACCATCAATGACCATGAATAACCCTAATTGACCACATACGACGCTAATTGACCACAACGACCCTAATTGACCATG
Organism: Smallanthus sonchifolius; assembly: GCA_023525975.1. Taxonomy (NCBI): domain Eukaryota; kingdom Viridiplantae; phylum Streptophyta; class Magnoliopsida; order Asterales; family Asteraceae; genus Smallanthus; species Smallanthus sonchifolius. The sequence goes on along the minus strand of CM042044.1, from coordinate 21,172,925 downwards.
AATGGCTCTAATTGACCATCATTAACCCTAATTAACCAATAAAAACCAACATTGATCATGAATGCCACTAATTAACCACCAACGATCTAAATTTTTTGTCAGTTACTCTAATTGACCATCATTTACCGTAATTAACCATCAATGACCATATGTGACACTACTTGAATATCTTTAACCCTAATTAACTATCAACGATCCTAAACGGTTATCAATGACTTTAATTGATCATCATTAACTTTAATTGATCATAAACGACCCTAGTTGACCATTAATGATAGTAATTGGTCGCAATTGACCCTTACTGATCAATAATGCCCTAATTGATCATGAGTTTGTCCAAATGACTATCCATAACTCTATTTGGCTATCAGTAACTCTAATTTATTTTCATTTACTCTAATTGGCCATGAATGGCTATAATTAACTATTTATGACTCTAATGACCATTACTGACTCTAATTGACTATCATTGACCCTAAATGACTATTAATGACCATAATTGACCTTACATGACCATGTGTCAACTATTAGTCTTCAATATACGGTCTCACTACTACAAAACTATTTTTAGAGGCGATGTAATTGATTTTTAGCAAACGCTTCAAAAAATAGCGCCACAGAAAGTAGGATATTTTTACAACGTTTAAAAAAGAACAACGGTTTTTTAATAATATAAATAATACATAATGTCGAACACCAAATCTAAATAAAAATTTCAATGGACCGCTTATAAAAATAAATAACGATATATTAAAAATAAAAATTTAAATCCACCGCTTCTGAAAAACAAATCGTGGTTTATTAAATATAAAATTTTTAAATGACCACTTCTAAAAATAAATCACATAAGACCGCTTCTAAAAAAATAATCAGTAACAGAGTGATTTTCAGTCTCTAATATACATCATCAAAATAGTAGAACATGCGTTGATTATTGGAAACCGAATTTCACCAGTCCCCAAATATTTCATCTAAAAACCTATTCAGATACTGAATATCAGTTCTAAATGAGGTCCCTTACAATATTCTTGAGACTAATTTTCAGCCTCCGATGCTTTCTTTAAAATGCTAGAACTTGCACCAAACAATTGGAAACTGAAAATCAGTCCTTAATTCTTTCACATACAAAAGGCGTTCAAGACTAAATATCACTCCCTAATTCGATATGTTTTGGGAATATCAAGAACTAGTTTTCAGTCTCTAATACGTAACCTACTTATTAGAGACTGAAAATCAGTCGCCCATACATTCTAGATATTTTTCATTACAAAGGGAACATATTTGAGATTAAAATTTAGTAGCCAATAAGTTTTCCTCCAAAACCTTTTGTGGTGCTGACATTTTTGTGACTAAAATTCAGTCCTAAATAAGGTGCCAAAATACTAGCGACCGATTATCACTCACTAATTTTTAGTCGCATAAAAACCAGTCCCCAATATCATCAACAACTGATAATCAGTCCCAGATACTGTGTATTTGAGACTGATTTATCAGTACCTGACACTATAGTCACTAATGGTCACTTTTTTTGTAGTGAGTCTTCAACTTTGCACTTGATTTGCCTTCCAAACTCTAGAAATCGCCCTAGACAATTGCTCCGACGGCCAAAATATCAAACTCCCTTATAATGCCATTGATGTCGTCTTGACGGTCTATAAAAACTAATAAAAAAACCCTAATCTATACTCCTAAGTAATAAATGTAATACCTCTGAACTAGACCGCGCTGACAAGTAAGTGAACCTATCGAGTGTAGCACAGCTTAATGGGAAACCGGATTATCAAACCCTAGAGACACTGAATAACTATACAAGACTCTGTGTAAGACCCCAACCCGGGCATCCTACAGTTGGTTCTCATAACGGGTCATTCTCTTTAAAATGTATATGTTATAACTCATACTACAACGGAAGTCTTTCAAAAATGTATAATTGTTATTTAACATTGTTATCATCATAAGTTTACCTCGCGAATGCCTGCACACCAAACCGACACCATGGGAAAGTAGCCTAGGTCGATAAACATATTACCGTGACATGATTAAGTGTGATGTACGCCTGGTACAACACTGTACTTGGACCCTAGTTAACACCACTTTCAAGGTCTGAGTTGACAACCAAATTATAATCAGATGATCAAGTGTCGTGCAATACATATATCTCATTAACAACATTGATATCCTCCTAAAGTTTCCGATGGTGAACGTCTTCCACGACCTTCCAATTGCCGGCGGTGCTAGAAAGATCTCGAAGATAAAACACTTGTTTAGCTTGTGTGGCTAAAATGTAGCGTTCAGCATCATACCGTCATAACTTTGACGGCTGGCGTCGATAATAGTCATACTGTCCTTGTTAATTATCCGTCTGTTACCTAACGTGTTGAACCGTTTACAAAGAAAGACTACAACCGAGTAATTACTTAAATAGTTCAAATCCAAGAAATTCTTAAGTTCACCATCATATGGTGTATCATCTTCTCCAAATGAAAAAACACCACTATTTTGGGTAGTGTGTCTGAGATCATGACCGTGCACCATAAGTCTAACACCATTGACGATGCAAGTAGTGTAAGAAAATGCACTCAACGGACCATGTGACAATGCCCTGAGTTCGTCGGTATAGTCGGGTGACGTGTTTAGCTTAGCATTGAGCCATGGTGAAAATTCAGTTACAAGTAGGAGGGTGTGTTTACCTTAGCATTGGAAGCAAGAATCTTCTGTGACCAACATAAGATAACTTATTGATAACACGGTAAGAGGGTGTGTCTTCATTACAAGTAGGGCATGCTAAATAACCTTGTCCACTCCATCTACACAAGCTTCTACGAGCAGTATAATCATTGATAGTCCATAATAGTGACACATGCATCTTGAATATAGTGTTGGCTGATGCATCTCTCATTTGTACTCCTTTCTCCCACAACATTTTCAACTAATCCACCAAAGGCCTTAAGAAAACATCAATGTTCTTTCTAGGTGATCTGGGCCCTGGAATTAGAAAAGGTAACGTGAAAGACGTCTCTTTCATACATAACCACGGAGGTGTATTGTACGTTGTCAACACTACCGGCCACATACTATAAGACTCTCATGTTACCGAATGGGTTGAACCAATCGGCAGCCAAACCCAAGCGGACGTTCGTGGATTCTTCTACAAATTTAGGATACCTCATATCAAGATATTGTCGTTGCTTCACATCAACCGGATGACGCATTATAGAATCCGTTGAGCGCCCTGTTTTATGGCATATCATATCTTTTGCCGTGAATCTGGAACTATATATTCGTTGAAGCCGAGAAGTTAAAGGAAAGTAGCGTAACACTCTGCATGTCACTTTCTTGCCACTTGTGTTTAGGTTAACCCATTTGCTCTCATTACAAACCGGGAAATTTACCTTTGACTCATTCGCTTTCCAAACAGAGCACAGTCATTGATCCAAGCATGTATAGACTGATATTTTAACCCAATCTTTTTCAGCTTCTTTTTAGCTTCATAGTGAGATGCGGGAATGTGATTCTCTTTCAGGAATGCAACTCTTAGAAGCTCTAAAAGTTGGTCAAACGAAGTATATGTCCACTTGTTGATAACTTTAATATGCATCAATTTTGCTAAAAAGTTTAGGGAAGATATCTAATTACAACCAAGGTTTAACTCGATACGGAGGTCTTCAAACAACGCATCAAATTCAGGGTCTAAACCAGCTTCACTTCCATCTTCATCTATATTTTTTTCAAGTGTATTTTGCTCCGCCATAACATCATCAAGTACATCAAACATCTCACGATCTGTTGTTGCAACACTTGTTTTTGAAGCCGAAAGTGTGTCTACATCCGAAACATTAGCATATTCCTCACCAATGATAAAACCAAGTGTCATATACTTGTAGAACCCATGAACACGTACGTGTGAATAAACCGAAGTCGGAATTTCCGGATAAGAGGTAGGACATTTTTTACATGGGCAATAAATCTTGCCATCACCGTCAAGACAATTTTTGGCATTGTCTATAAATTTTTAAAGACCTTTTATGAAATCCGGATGATTACGATGTCACAGTGTAATCCAACTCTTATCAATTGTCATAACTATTTTTATTAAATGATACCATATCATATGGGATATTTAAAGGTGATGGATCTTAACCCACTTTTGACGAGTTGACTATTCAAGAATAAATCGACAACATTTCTCCTTAACCCCCAAGTATGCATATAATACGCAAACTCGAAGAGTAGGAGAAATTGCTACCAATTTACTCTTAAATAGTCAACCCGTTAAAATGTATATATATCCTAAATGAGATAAAATATTCAAAAGCAGTCCCAAACGGGGACAATTCAAAATTTATCTCTCTTAGATAAATTTCGGACGGGTATTTTCTAAAGGGTATCCAAAATTTATCTTTGTTAGTAATTCAAACACGAACAGTTTGTTTTTTATTTTATTTATAAAAAATATACTTTATATAATAATTTATATTTGTTAGGTATCTTATGCTAAAATAATAAAACACTTTCTCAAGACGGGTTAACAAACATATCGTGTTCAAGTTCGATATACTAAAAAAATATTACATAATATAAACAATTTTTGGTTTAGTAGGAAAGTGTTAACTTTTTAGTAGGGTCAAAGTCGAAACACAAGAGAAAGCTAAACAAGAAATCCTTCATATTCTTTACAAATGTAATAGATATAAATAATTATACAAATATAAAAAATCAAAACGGGTTAAATGTATACATACATACATTCATCTATATTCATACAAACAATACATTTCACACAAAAAAAAAATAATAACAACAAGATATTCATCTATATTCATACAAATACCAAATAAATAATACATACAAATATTCGAGTCAAAACAAGTGAAACGGTTCGTGTTCGAATTACTAACATATATACATACATTCATCTATATTCATACAAACCATACTTTTCACAAAAAGAAAATAACAAGAAGATGTTCATCTATATTCATACAAATACCAAATTAAATAACACATACAAATATTCAGGTCAAAATAAGTTAAACGGTTCGTGTTCGAATTACTAACATATATACATACAATCATCTATATTCATACAAACCATACATTTCACAAAAAAATAAATAATAAAATATATTCATGTATATTCATACAAATACCCAAATATATATTACATACAAGAATTTGGGTCAAAACAATTGAAACGGTTTGTGTTCGAATTACTAACATATATACATACATACATTCATCTATATTAATACAAATCACCAATTTCACAAAAAATACATTCATAAGACCACCAATTTCACAAATAATACATACATCTATACAAACCACCAATTTCACAAACAATACATAAATCTATATATTCATCTATATTCTTCAAATTAATACCAATTATTCATATATACATCTATACATTAAGTCATCTATATTAATAAAAACCACCATTTTCACAAAAATAAATACATAATACCACCAATTTCACAAATAATACATATTCATACATCTATACAAACCACCAATTTCACAAATAATACATACATCTATACAAACCACCAATTTCACAAATAATACATACATCTATATATTCATCTATATTCTTCAAATAAATAACAATTAAACCATCAATTTCACAAAAATACATACATAATACCAAAATTGGGGCAAAACCCAAAAACACTCAATTTCACACAGAAATGTACATATTACCTCCAAATTTGTTCTTGAAACGACGAGATGTTGTCGGAAAAACCTCACTCTAGCTTCCAGTCCATTCACTTTCTTAAAAACCGAACCTACACATTATTTCAATTAAAATTATTCAATAGTTATGAAAAATTACTCAAAATACACATACCACTTGAACAAGATGACTAGTAGTGGTGGTAGAGGTGGAACACGGCGGCAAAACAACGGAAATGGCCAGAAATGGCAGTGGCAGCCAAGAGGATGAGTAGGAGAGAAAAGCGGGCAGAAATGAGGCTGCTTGGCTAGACCTGTGAGGTTATAACCAGGTCTGACTTTTCTTGACGACGATTGAGTCCCTTTTTTTTAATTAATTTAATTATTAAAAAATAAATACCTATCTCGATGACATGTCGTCAAGAATAGGTATTTTCTAGAAAGTAAATACAACACTTATTTCAGTGGGCCAAAAAAGGGAAAAAAATAATACCAAATACGACGACACGTCGTCGTATTTGAGTTAAGGTGAGCGCCAAAACTTTTCAGCCCTTCGACCATCAACGGCAACATGTCGTAGAGAAAAACTTAAAAAAAGTCAAAAATTGAATTTTGACCATCTACGACGACATATCGACTTAATTGCTTGAACAAAAACGACGACGAATGTCGTCGATATTGCCATGACGAAACTGTCAAAGTTTCTTGTAGTGCCACCTTTCCGCCAATGCTCGTAGTTAATTTGTCCTTTCTATTGTTTGGTTCTACTTATTGAACGCCCTCTTCTATTTTCAGCTCTTGTCATATTATTACATTATCTAATTATTGAACGCCCTCTTCTATTTTCAGCTCTTGTCATATTATTACATTATCTAAGTAACAAAGATCGAAGCAGTGTCTCATCTTCAAAACAAAAGAATTGCTATGTGGAATGGTAGTTAGAGACTATTGATTACTAAATGACATATTATTCGAAATGATACAATATGCTATGTGATTTGCATAAAGTTGAAATTTAATATAATCAAAGGTTGTATGATTTCTAATAGGTTATATGATTTCTAAGTATAATCGAGTCATTTATTAAATTGAGATTGGAGTTACTACTTAATTAGAAGACGTAAGTACACGACTATGCAATTTTCATTTACATAGCTCTATCATATTCTGTAAGAAATTTTGTTGAAGTACATGTGTATATGAAATCATCTATCTATATCTATATTATATAATAAATAAAGGTTTTAATGGATACTTGTCAATCTCATATTCACGCTCGACATTTTTTTGTTTCCCGTCTCTCTCTCCTGTTAAATAAAAATGATTTCTATAATTATTTTTATAAAATGTTTTTTAGTTAAAAAAATGTTTGTTCATAAAATATTTTTATAAATTGAACATTTATTTCATTCTTTTTATAAAATATTTTTTAAAAATAATTATTTCACCGATAACATCAAACATACAAATATTCATGAAAACTACTGGTTTATAACAAGTTGTCTTTATTCAACCCACGTAACACATGGGTTTTAACCTAGTTTACATATATAGTCGAGTGATGTCGGGTACGCCCTTTTGGACAGTTTTAACAATTCTAAGGTCAAATTGAGTAATTATATAGTTCTAATTAGTAGAAGATACTTGTTGAAACATACCTTGAAGGTCAATTGAGAAATTTGACCTTAAAATGGAAATTTGGTGATAACAGGTTAACACCACGAGTAAATAGGTTGAAAACCAAAAGGATTTGTTAATTAGACTGTTTTCTATTATATAAATCAATGGAATGAATAGTTGATTAGAAATGGAAATTTTGTATTGAGCATACATGGAGGCTTACATTTAAGAAAATTGTTGATTTTAGACATATTGAAAAAATGGTAAAAGTGGCTAAGCATTGATTAACTGAAGAAGGTTACATGGATGGAAAAGGTGAGCACATAGAGTTCACAAAACGGTTCAAAGGTATAAAAAAGGTGTAAGTTAATAGAACATTCCGAAATTATAATTTAAGTAGCTAGCCAAGTCGTTTTGATAGTGGCTTGGTGAAGGAAATCAAAGTTTGTAAAAAGTGCTAAGTAATCGAGCATAAGATAAAGATAACTTGGTCAAATGTTATTGAAAATAGTTTAATACTTTAGTTATGGTTGATGAGTAACCCAATGTCTTAATGGTTAAGGGCGAAATAGTTGTATCAGAATCTTTGATGACATGTAACCACTAAGCTAGATAAGCTTGATGGTGAAACTTGATGGAAGTTTGATATAATAAGTAGTCTAAGCTTAGCACTTTGATGATAGGTAGTCACAAAAATAGATAATTAAGCTTAGCCAGTGAAATTTTAATTATAAGTAGCCACAAAGCCAAGCAAGTTTAGTTGATGAAATATTGATGATAAGTATTCATAACGCTAGATGTGCTTAAATGGTTAATATTCAAGAAAGTTTGATGATAATAGTCACAAAGCTAGATAAGCTTAGTTGGTGAAATATTGATGAAGTTTGATGATAAATAGCAAGAAAGGTAGACAAGACTAACCAAACCAAACCAAACGTACCCAGTATAATCCCACACATAGCTAACGCTATTAGTAGGGTCTGGGGAGGGTGTGATGAGGGCAAACCTTACCCCTATCCCAAGGGATAGAGAGGCTGCTCCCGTTTAGACCCCCGGCTCCATGGGAAAGAAAAAGATAAAAATATAAATAAAATTAATGAGTAATAAAGTAAAATAAATCTAACAGTAATCTAACAATTAGCAGTGTATGACTAGAGTATATTAGTCACAAGAAACACAACACACCTACAAGAAACAAGACATACGCAAAATCTTTGCTAAACAACTCTACTCTCCCACACAACGGGTCACTCATCCTAAAACCCTAATACGACGTCTCCATGAAATCCTATCATTGATCATGTCCTCTGAGAGGTGTAAATCTAGCAAATCAAGCCTAATCCTCTCATCCCACGTTAATTTCGGTCTCCCCCTGCTCCTTTTCCCCTCTACAACGAGAGTTTCCACCGTTCTCACTGGATCTGTGCTCTGTCTCCTCTTGACATGTCCAAACCATCTCAATCTTCCTTCTCTTATCTTATCTGAGATACATGTGACTCCCAATCTCTTCCGAACAACTTCATTTCTTATTCGGTCCTTTCTTGTGTGTCCACACATCCACCTCAACATCCTCATCTCAGCTACATCCATTTTTCGAGCTTGTGTCTTCTTGATGGCCCAACACTCGGTTCCATATAGCATCGCTGGGCGAACTGCTACCCTATAAAATTTACCCTTTAACCCTATTGGGAACCTCTTGTCGCACAAAACACCTAAGGCCGCTCTCCATTTACACCAACCAGCCTGCACCCGATGGACTACATCATTGTCGATGTCCACGTTACTCTGGATGACAGATCCTAGATACTTGAACTTCAGTGTCTTAGGGACAACCCCACCTTCAATAGAAATCTGGGTCTCCTCGTCGACGTTTGCACCACTAAAGTTGCAGTGAAGGTACTCGGTTTTAGATCGGCTTATCTTCAAACCTTTGTGCTCTAAGACTGTTCTCCATTCCTCTAGTCTGTTGTTCAATGTCTCTTTACTTTCTGCAATCAACACGATATCATCAGCAAAAAGCATGCACCATGGAATTGCATCTTGAATCGACTTTGACAACTCATCCAAAACTACTGCAAAGAGAAAGGGGCTTAGTGCCGACCCCTGGTGAACTCCCACTTCCACCGAAAAAAAGTCTGTATCCCCCACGGGTGCTCGGACGCATGTCTTAGCCTCATGATACATATCCCTAATTGCCTCAATATATTTACTAGGGATCCCTCTTCCCTCCAGACTTTCCCAGATCAATCTTCTAGGCACACTATCGTACGCCTTTTCAAGATCGATGAACACCATATGTAAATCATGTTTCTTCTCTCTGTACTTTTCCATTAATCTTCTTAAAATGTGTATCGCCTCCGTAGTGGACCGGCCTGGCATGAACCCAAATTGGTTTGCTGTAACCTGGGTTTGTCGTCTAATCCTTGTATCTATAACTCTTTCCCATAATTTCATTGTATGACATAGGAGCTTAATCCCCCTATAGTTAGCACAACATTGAGCATCTCCTTTGTTTTTATATAGGGGTACTAAGACACTACGCCTCCACTGATCTGGCATCTTCCCAGTTTTGAAGATATTGTTGAACAGTCTTGTCAACCACTGAACGCCTTCCTCTCCCATACACTTCCACGCTTCAATGGGTATGTTGTCTGGACCGACTGCCTTAGCTCTTCCCATCTTCTTAAGAGCACTCCTCACTTCTTCCTGTGTGATATTTCGACAATAACAATTATTTCGTTGACTGGATTGAGTAGTGGGATTCTCCGTTATGGCTAGACTTGGTCTACAACTGTTGAAAAGGGTGTAGAAATAATTTTGCCATCTCAGCTTGATGTCTCGTCCCTTTACCAAAACTCTTCCATCATCTTTCTTGATAAACTTCACGACCCCAAATTTTTGGCAATCTTAAACATATGATGCTTCCCTTCCTTGGTGTCTAGTTTTCTATACATCGTTTCATAGGCAAAATTCTTTGCCTCACTCACTGCCTTTTTAGCTTCCCTCTTTGCCTGTCTATAGTTCTCCTGTAGTGTCATTATCTCCTCTCCATTACTGCACTGCAACATCTCTTTAAAGCGTTGTTGCTTGTCCTTTATCTTGCTCCGCACCTCCTCATTCCACCACCAAGACTCCTGATGTCCTCTTGTTGCTCCCAATGTGACTCCGAGGGTTTCCTTTGCTGCCTGCGTAACAGTGGTTGCCCTAGCTACCCACATCTGGTTTGTGTCGCCATCCTTAGTATTTGTGTTCATCGCCATGACTTTATCTTTAAACAAATTGATGTTTTCGTCCTTCAAATTCCCCCATCTGATCCTTGGTTTATTTTTTCTTCTCCTCTCCGCCACCCTTTTTCTCAAGGTGGCCACCAACAGACGATGTTGGGTCGCTACTGACTCTCCTGGAATTACCTTGCAATCCTTCCACCAATTGCGATCCCCTTGTCTCATAAGGAAATAGTCGATCTGCGTGTTGCGCCCCCCGCTACTAAAAGTAATCAAATGTGATTCCCTCTTTATAAAGAACGTGTTTATAATACCAAGATCATGCGCAAGCGCAAAGTCAAGAAGCTCCCTACCATTATCGTTTCTAACACCATATCCAAAACCTCCATGAACCATCGGAAAACCATCACTCTCCTTACCAACGTGACCATTAAAATCACCTCCTAAGCATATTTTCTCCTGTCTAGGTAATGACCTCATTACTCCATCTAAACTACCCCAAAAATCTCTCCTTTCTTGGTCTCCTAGACCTACATGTGGTGCATAAGCGCTAACAATTGCCACAACTTCCTCACCAAGTACTACTCTCAACACCATGATCCTATCATTATATCTTTTCACTTCCACCACATTACCGTGCAGTTCTTTAGCAACTAGAAAACCCACCCCATTTTTTGTTCCATCGCAACCAGAATGCAACAGTTTGTAGCCATTACACTCACCCCCCCCCCCCTTTGACCCTTCCACCTAGTCTCCTGAAGGCAAGCTACCTGAATCCTATGTTTTCTAAGCACGTCTACTAACTCTAACAACTTACTAGTTAGGCTTCCTACATTCCAAGATGCCAAACGTAACCTATACCCCTTATGGTTAGCACTAGATGCACCCCTCTCTCCTGAACATGATCTCAAGGAGACATTATTCCACCTACCGTCTATGTTTGAAATAATACACAAGATGTATTTATTTTTATTTTAACCACATTTAAGCAAATAGAATATTAATTTTTATTTTAACCACAATTAAGCAAATAGAATAGACAAATTGCTCATTAATCAAACAGATGCAACACGTATATGCAACAGTCAAAACAAAAAACAAGGTATGTCTCTCCCTGTGAATCAAGAACAGTTACTGGTCCTCCTAACCCAGACCAAGAATGCCTAAGCATGCAATTCGTGTAACAAGAAGGTAAAACGGACAGAAATAAAGGAGTTGGAACGAACTAACCCAATTGCGCCCAAGTTAGGGTACTCCTTCCTATTCCACCTTGGTACCACCGTCAGTAGAACTAGGGTTTTAGACCGCAGGTCTCCTCCTAGTCTTGAATCGGACTCGCAGCGGTGGCGATAATCGCGGTGCGGCGGGGCTGATTTCAGACGACGGTGCAGCGGTGAGGATGATTTAGTTGATCTTTACTCCTTAAAATGGTTAGGATATGCTTCTTCTTTACTCCTTAAAAGGTAGACAAGACTAGTTAGGTGAAATATTAATGAAAGTTTGAGGATAAGTGTGTAGTTGGTGAATATTAACAAGACTTTGATGATAAGTAGTCATAAAGCTAGATAAGTTTAGTTGGTGAAATGTTGATGAAATTTTTTGAGATTCACTAGTCAACTAAGTATAGTTGTAACCATGAACACATGGAAATGCATGAAAGAGTGCAAAAGATGATTTAATTAGTGACCCATCCATTTGAATTGGGTTACACGAAAACATGGAAGTACACGAAAGGGTGCAAAAAAATGAATGATTATGTAGCAGGCCTATCCGATTTGAAATGGGTTCGAATACAATGAAAACTGGATATACAGTCAGTAACAAGTTGAATAGTTGATAAAAATAAGAAACAGGTCCATGCCATTTGGTCTGGGCTCGTGAAAATTGTTAAAAGAATAAAAATACAATCGAGTGAACAACTATCTCAAAACGATCTCTCCTTGCCATTTATATACACGTGTCTAACTAACACTAAACGGTTACAACAGAATAAACGAAAAAATCTTTTATTTTCACCACACAGCAACTACGAGCAGTAGTAACTACTTGTTACCAAAGCCATTAATATCCATCGGTAACAATCATCCTTATTTATAACATCATCTAACCACCAATACTGAGTTACCCATTATGCACACAAAAAAAACATCATAGTCTTTTAGATCCCCCAATCACCCGTTGTTTATTTAATTCTACCAGCCCTTGATTACTTATATGACCCACCCTTTTGTGCTATAAAATTGCAGCAATATCCACCTTTGAATCTGCAATTGAGACTGGACCAGAGATCACCACACCATCTAGCAAGTATATGTTGTTCTTTTTCGTAGTACCAGACAACACATATATTGACCCTTTTACTACCCTGGCCCTTCCAATCCCCAACATCACATGATAGACAACTTCTTCAAAAGTCACCAGTGAGTTCAAATTTCTCTTAAGATCAAGAATGTATCTCACATTTGAAGACTAGACCTACTTTATAGTTTGAATGAAACAATCCCGCTTCATAGAATCTTGCAAGGCCTATCATATCCTAGCATAACTATACCAAGTTTTTCAAGATTTAAATCCTTGAAATGATGCAGTGGAGCCGGAGTCGGGTCAACCCGTCGGTTCCGACCCTGCTTTGGATCCGTAGGACCCTTAGGTGGCGATAAGGGTTTAATTATCTTTTAGATTTTCGGGTTTTTATCTTTTATTTGAATAAATTTGTTGCGTGAAGGAATATGCTTGCTCCATCGTAGAATCGTCGACAGAGGCAACGACAAAAGTATGTTCGGTTCGCGTGCCCGAGGAAGCGACGGTTTTCTATCTGTAGATCCGCCGGAAGAGGCAGCAAAGGAATCCGTCTCGACTTACGGGGTGCAATCGCTGAAGGAAACCGAACCGGAGATCGACGTCAGGGACGAAGGCTTTGGGGAAGAGGAGGATCCTTTCGGTGAGTGCAATCCTATCTACGACTCTCCACCACGGTACGATGAGTACGAGGAGGAGAATAATCACGACGGTGAACAGGTTGTAGTGTTCACGATTTTTAGTTTGGAGGAGCAGTCCATATCGACACAAAAAAATATCGATAACTTTTGGTGGGGTTCGGATCTGTGTGGATCGACAGGACCCAAAGGTTTGAATGGAAAATCTCTTGCTAGGGAAATGACGGAATACGCGAAGATATCTGTAGGTCCTTTTGACGAAATTCTAAAGAAAGCAATGACTGATAATGGTGTTTTTGTAATGGATACTGTCGGCTATGTGGTGGCTACCGATGACCATGGGGCAGGTGGTGTGGGTTTGGAAAGTCCACTAATACCGCCGATAATTGTGGAAGGTTTGAATACAGCAAACGATAAGGGGTATGAGGATTCCATGCATGCATTGAATGGTTCAGTTAGGGAGCTTACTAAAAATGATGAAAATAATCATGATGTTGTGCCACCTCACGCTTTGAATTACTCAAACATTGGGGGACCTGATGTTCCTTTTGATCCAGGTGGGTTTGATCCGAAAGCAAAACTCGAGGGCGAGTTTTTTCGAAGAAGGGGAGAATGATGCAGTGGAGCGGAGTCGGGTCAACCCGTCGGTTCCGACCCTGCTTTGGATCCGTAGGACCCTTAGGTGGCGATAAGGGTTTAATTATCTTTTAGATTTTCTGGTTTTTATCTTTTATTTGAATAAGTTTGTTTATGTTTATCTAGTTTAGGTTGTTTCCTATTTTTATGGATCTGTGATTCTTTATATTCTGGATTAATTCTTGTTTGAACTTGGTTGATTTTTATTAAAGATTTTGAAGCTGTGTTTGATTCTTCTTTGAGACTTCCGATCCAGCTTGGTTTGCAAGATAAATTGCATCATGAAATCTCCTTGTCAGGTGTCATATGATAAGAACATGCAGATCTAAGGTCCATTCCCTACTCACCCCTTCTCTTGAAACGACCAATACATCTGCACTTTCATACCCATAAGATGATAATGATTACCATGACTTCTTAATGTACTAGCTTACCCCTTCCTCTTCCTTCTTTCAAGATAATCCTTCTTGAAATGTTTTTCACATTGACGTATGAAATACCTTGTTTTAAACTTTGACTTTGACCAGGCAGGAGTCTTTACTTCGATAGATCATGGTTATAATCTTCTCCTTACTATTAAACCCTCTCTATATTCCTCTTTAACTATAAGATCTTCTTCAACTCCTTAGATTTCATTGCTCTAAAAACCTCTTCCACGGACAAGCTTTCTTTCCTATACATCAAGGTATCAATAAAGTGCTTCTATAAATGGGGTAAATAGGTCAAGAATATAATTGCCTTATCTTCTTCATCTAATACATCCTCTATATTTTCAAGTTACAATACCAACTTGTTATACTCATCGGTATGATCTTCAAGAGACTTTCAAGGACCATCTGGAATGTAACCAATCTTCTTGAGATACAAATGATTTATCCAAAACATATGTACATGCATATACATATGCATATGTATATGTATATACTGTTATTTAAGGAGTTAAAAGAACCTTACACGAATTGGGTATGTGGCAAGATAATTCTTTATGAAATAATTATCTAGATTATTTGGGTTAATCAATGGCAAAATGGAGATTGTAATTTAAAACTACAAACAACTAAATTAACTACTTCGATGATTTGGAATTAAAGAATAATTAAGTTACATATATATTGGATATGTGTATATAATTAACTAGTTTTAAACCCCATGTAACATACGGTGTGAAACGTTATGATTATATTGATAAATATGTTAACACGTTTTTTTATACAAATTTGATATCAAACTTAATTAAAAAACTACTAATTAAATATTAGCAAACTTTATTCTAACATATATTTATTTAAAATACAAAAGTAGTATTTTCAAATTTTATATGTATTAAATTTTGGGTTATTTTTTATAAAATTTTAAAAACTCGCTTTTAGATAATAAACTTTAAAAACTCATTTTTTTTAAATATCCTATTTTTTTTAATATTCACTTTTGATGATAAATTTAAAAAAAAATGTGTGTCAATGGTTATAATGATGAAATTGATTTGGTAAAATTTTTCTGTGTAATCTTTAAAAAAAATGAGCTAAATATGAAAATATTGGATGAAAGATGTAAATATGGTTTTGGGGGGAAAATAAATATGAGGATTAATATGGTGTTGAAAAGTGGTAAAAAATTTAGTTTTTTATTATAATAGGGATTGTAAAGTTAATTAATTTTATTTATAAAATACATAAGGTGTTATATTTTAAATAACTGATCGCGGTGTCAGGGCTAATAATAAATAATAATACAACTACTTCTTAGCTACTTAAACTGCAGTATAGGAAGTAGGGTTGTCGAATTCATATATAACTTGTGGAGAATGCTATTCAAACTAAAACGATTCAATTACTACTAAAGATTAAAACTTTATTACTTAGAAGACTTGGAATTATCAAAAACACTTAAATTGATTTGTAAAAACAGTTGGAGAAGAATGACCACTCCGGGTTTCAGATTTAGCAAAACACACGCACAATTTCAGTTTCAAATCAGATAAGAGATTACGTAGACATAACCTTATTTAATTGTTTAACCCAACCACACAAAATCAGATTATTCCCGATGCAAGAAAACTAAGAAACGATGATAGATGCGATAAATTGAAAACATGCAATTGTTCATAAATCAAACACATAATTGAATTCAAAGAACTTAATAGGTTCACAAAACTTCAATCCAATACTGATAATCAACTAAAATCACACACATACATGCATAAATAGTTCACCCGGAGGGATAACGAAAGCGTTTAGCCGCTAAGATTATCAAAAACATCAAAGGTTTAAACTTTAAAGCATCAAAAACTAAGAACAATTGGCCAAACAAGCTCTGGAATCGCCTTAGGGTGGGACGGCAAGGGAGAAAGTAATTCGAGAATGGGAGTCACAATGGGTTTATAAGTAAAATTAGGTTTAAGTTGCCGAAAAATAGGTCCTTCGCGTGTCGCGAACCAATGCACCCAAGTCCTTCACGTGTCGCGAAGGACAAAACAGCCGGGCTCCTTTTTCTTTCCCTCTCGTACCGCGAGAAACCCTTCCCAGGTCTCCGCGTACCGCGAAGACTCTAAAATCCATAATTTTGACTTTTGCTCTTGACTTTGACGTTCTTTGACTTCCCGAGCTTTGTACCTTCATTAATTTCTTTGTATACTTCCACTCTTTAAGCACATTAACCCTGTAACTCATCAAACTACAAAATACCCATAAAACCGACTCCATAACACAATTACACTATTAAAACACATAAAAACCGACTTATTTACACGAGATATTTAACCCTACATCACATCCCCACACCTGACCTTTTTCGTCCTGAAAAAGAATAATGCAATGGAATCATAATCGGAAAACTTGCAACTATATTTTCATTTTACACAACACAGATTCTCATAACATGTTAACTGTAACAATCGGTATTTCTGTCCGATTAAACCCAACCACCGACTCTTGAGCCCCCGATTATGTGATCTATAAGATTATACATTACCCAGCAGCAGTTTATCTATGGGCCTCACACTCAAAAAGCTACGACTCAGCTTAATCCCATCTCAAGGTCATGTTTAGGCCCGGGTTAAACCATATAGATTTACCACCACTATAAACACGAATTTATATGTTTTTTAAATAAGATGGTTAATGGATCGATGGATAAATGTTTTAGCTTTTATTAATGTTTTATGAATAAACCTAACCCAGTGGTGTTTCAATCAAGCTGGAACTCGATGTATGACACGTAGGCTGCAGTTTTTAAACTTTGAAGTAGCTAAGCTTCGGAATAGGGGTGTATCCTTTAAGTCGCCATCCTGAACACACATAAACCTAACTTAGTCATCTAATATTGATCACTTAAGCCCCGCTCATGGGTGTATCAACCAAGTCACTATCCCAGAGGGTAACACGTAGGCTGATATTTGCGGGTTCTGTTCGTGTAGCCAGATCTAGTGACTGGATTGTTGTCACATGGTGTTACAACTTGGTTACCGTCTCCTAGTCACGAAAGGTGTAACCTTAAACCCCCTATGGTTGTTCATTAAATGTTTGGTTTGCATCTGGTGGGATGATCTAGGGGTTTGGCCTAGATCGGTCCATGCTAGTTTTGGCGGTGCGCGTTTTAAAAAGTCTTTTGAAACCCTTGCATGAAAACCCAACAACTCTGTGGCCCCAGACTAGTCATGTATTGTCTTCTTTCCTGACGTGTCACTATCCCCCGCTATTCGAGTTCTGTGATAGTGCTCCCATAAGGGGTCCCTTCGAATGTGAGTCTTGACCTAACTTCATTCAGCCTTTCAGAACGGTCTAATTCTTAGAGTTGTGCTTTAAGGAGATCTTTGTTTTCCCAGAATAATTTTAGTGTTATGAGGTTCATGGAGTGGTAACTCTTCGTCCTCTTCCACTTCCACAAGGACAACATCTTCGTTGTTTTTCATCCCTTCTAGGTAGGGGTTTGCTTTTGTGAACCCAGAATTGACGACGATATGAGTTTCCCTTGCCTTGGTTCTTGTTATTTGGGAACTTCATCGGGGTCTGCCATGTAGAAATGCAAACATTCCAGAGGGTAGGATCTCTCTTGAAGTGTTTTCTACTGATTGGTTGAACCGTGCTAACAGTCCCACCAATGGCGCCAATTTAGTGTCTCAAATCTACATAACTTTCAGACTTTTTGAGGGAAGCTTCAGTTTTATTCTTAATGAGTCTTCAGATTCCTACAAAATAAGACATTGTTAGCCTCACCACGGGGGTGTCTCCATGACTAGTCTCTGACATGGGAGTAAGTGTTTGTCTATTAGAAAGGCCTTGTAGTGGCCTGTAACATCCCAAAATGTCGAGAAATAAAGTTAACGAGTTCAAGCGGGCCGAAGTCGGGCCGGGTCAGTCGCGAACCGGGCTTGGGGAGGTCTCCCCTATAAATAGCCAAGATCACCACATGTTTCTCCCATTTTCAATTCTAGAGAGAGAAAAATCGTAGAGAGAGAAAGTGTCAGAATCGCACAAGATTGCACCCGCTCGTGTCTCTTGCACTCGTGAGAAGAACCTCCGGATCAGAAGCTCGATTCAGGTAACAATCCGACCTAAATCTGAGTTTTAGTTCGTTTTTGGGTTTTTCGGGTTTTGGGTGAAAATGTAACATTTTAACGGATGAAACTGAAGGATAAACATAGATTTGAGTTCCTTAATGGAAAACGAACGTTTTGGATGCAAACAGGTTTAAGATCTTGACGAGATCAGACCTGCATGCGAAAGTTAGGGTTTTTCGCGAAGAACAGGTCCTGCGCACTTGCTAAGTGCGTAAAAGGGCGCACTTGCTAAGTGCGCAGGAGGAGGGACCTGCGCACTTAATAAGTGCGCAGGCAGCAGGGTCTGCGCATTTGCTAAGTGCGCAGGCAGCAGGGTCTACGCACTTGCCAAGTGCGCAGACATCAGAACTGGTTAAGTGAAGTCAGTATGTTAGAATGGTTAAACCGTTAGAGTCGGGATTGGTCTGATGTGTATTTAACTAATCAATTCAGATCGGAAGTGACGTTGTTGGACCTTCGTTTAGGACAACCCATATTAGCGTATCAGGTGAGTTCTAGAAGCCCTCTTTTAAATGTTTTAATAATGTTTTTGGGCTGGTGTGCATACGTAATGATGTGACTATTTTATAAAACGATGTTTATGAATGTTGTATGTAACGTTTTATAAAATGATGTTTATGGACGATGTTTTGGAAGGAAGTGTTAAGAAAGAAGTGTTTATGAAATATTTTGCCAAAAGAAGTTTATGAAGTTTACGAAATGTTTATGAATGAATGAATGTTTTTAATAAAACGTACGAATGCTTTAACTGAAGTTTTGAAGTAAAAGAAGCGAAGGTTTACGAAAGTCACAAACGAACGAATCTGCCATTATTCCTTAGGGAATGAAGGTTAAGGGATGGGAAGTATGTTATGGGCATTTACCTTTTAGGGGCCTTTGTGGCTGGCCAACTGTTGTACAACTGGGGCGATGACGGTCATCAAGGGGATTATCGTGATCCTTGAAGTTTGGTACGATTTACATTACGGGATAGTCGTGCTTGAAGTTTGGTACTTGCGCCCTACGGGGTGCAGTGCTTGAAGTTTGGTACGCGCTATCCTTTGGGACGCCGTGCTTGAAGGGTTGGATGACCTAAGTATCGGGCCCTAGGAGTTCCTCACCCGAAGGATAGTACGGTGATGATGGGCCTAGTGGTGGTGATCCTTAGATTATTCAACCAGTATGTAACGAAGGGATTTGACGGTTACGAGAAGGTGCATATTCGATATATTCGTTGACTTATGTTTATGAAGTGTTATGTTTTGTTATTGCATTATTTTACGTACGCTTTTTATTAAATGAAGTATGAAGTTATGTTTTTGGCAAATTATTTGAAGCTAAAGTTTTATGTTAAAACTAGAACTCACCAGCGTAGCTGACTTTTTAGTATGCACATTCAGGTTAAGGCAGGTATGGATGATGGACGGTGATGCTTGGCAAGCGAGAAGAGTTACCCGGTGATCATGAAGACTGGCATCCCGTTATGAGTAGATTAAGATATGTTTATTTAATAGATTATGTTACGCTTCCGCATGTTAAACGATGTAACGACTATGCTTTAATGAAATTTTCCGCTGCGTTAATTAATAATCAAGTTTAAGAACTGTTTGTGAATGAGTAAATCCAACAAGTGAGGCCTCCCGGGTTTGGGGCCTTACATGGCCAGAAGAATGGATGTCTTGGTGAGAAGTAAATGAGGAGATGAACGTGACTATCCATTTAGAGGATACGTCTTCTTATGCCCGAGTTCCCTTTGTTGCATTAAATGTGGATCATCATGGTGTTTCTGAAGTCTCCGACGATGTCTGGAATGTGTAGAATGTCGACTGGTGGTCACCGATGTTACCCAATGGGTGATATCCTTTTCTCTGCATCCGTGAAGTGTTTTTGACTAGATCCTTTTTGGCTAGGGTACTTTGCATTAAATACTCTTAGCTAGAAGTATTTAATGAGTGATTGAGGTTTTTTCCTCCGATGAGTCCCTTCTGTCCTTTTTGCAGGTACGAGGCTTCGTTCAAGTCCTTTGCGGCTACGCTATCAGAGGGAGTCCCTTCCCTTGTTCCGGGCCTTTTACCAGCAATCCCGTATCCGAGATGCTAGGTAGGTGGGACCGGGGTATACTCTATAGAGTTTGAATTGCAGTTAATGGATAACATGTTTGGCTTGAAAAATAAAATAAAACTGAAATATAATGAATCCCTTCAAATTTTCTAAAGTGAAGAAATTAAACAATCCTTTCAAACATTTAAGGAATTCAACCGATGTAATTTGAATCTCCCACTCCCTTACCATGGCCTTAGCCACTTCCACCCATCACTAACGTCGCCACCACCATATTGTTCGTTGCCAACACAATAACCGACACCGACCGCCACTCCAAGAAGCATGGTTGCAGAAGTCGATAGATGTTGACAGGTCGCTCGACTGGGGAGTTGCGAGTACTCAGACATGGTAAATTACGAAGAAATTAATTTTTGAAAAATTATATATATGTCAAATATCATAAGTTTACTAATATTTATAACAAAATATGTGAATGTCAATATAAATCAAAATGATACATGTTCAAATACTAAAGTATTTCAAAAATTGATATTCATTCTTTAATATTATAGACATAGTAATAATTTAATTCTAGTCTTCCAATGTATCTTCGTGAAAAACAACAAAAATCGGTGAAAAACAACGAAAATCCGAATTAACCGAGTTGGACAGAGTTGAACCGATTTCGAGTAATGTTGACCGAGTTGAAGAAAAGTGCATCGACACCCTACCGAGGTGGCTGAGTTTTACAACACTGCCAAGAAGTACCATCATTGTCGCTCTTGTAGCCATCACACCACCGCCCCACTATCCGCCATCAACACCTCAACCACAGTCTTCCCTACCACCACTACCGATACCACAATTGCAACCACCATTACCACTACCACCACGAGACCGCCACCTTCTTGACCGTTGATCTTACTATGTCCTTCAGTTTTCTTTTCATTTGTTTGTTTTCTTTTGGGCGTTTTTTTTTGCAATTTGATGTAGCATTTTTTTCATATGTTTATATATTCATATTAAAATGAGAAGTGAATTGTATAAGTATGACTTATAACACAAATTATTTTTATATTTCAAGGCTAAACACAAAAACAAAAACAAAGCAAAAAACATTCTTAATGCATTTGACATTGTGTATAGTTTATTTAAGTCTATTGTCATACATATGGTTAGGTTGAACATAGATGTCAATCGCAAAATCTCCGTTAAAAGATATCTCTCCTTTACCAATTAAAGTATTTGCCAACCACTTGATGTCGACCACATTATTTTTGCCCAAGTTTGACTTTTCTTCGTTTGTTGACCACATAACATAAAAAATAGATTAAAGTATACCATTCACAATAAACAAATTATATATGAATATATTAAGAAAATTAAATATTACGTAATATTTTCTTAAAACAAAAGAATTGCTAAACACATACGTAGGCGTAGGTCGAGGGAAAAGATAATATTAATAAAATTCTTAATCGTTATGACCATCCACATATACATCACATCTAGATTTTGACCTTCAAATAGAAAAATCATAACTACTTTTTGACTTTTGATTAAATAATTCATTTGTTTAGAATAATATAAATTTTATGTTTTATTTTAATTTGTTTCTAACCAACTGCATGTTTGAAATTAATTAGCTTACACTAAGATAAATAATTCGATAATAATTTTTTTTTTTTCACTTTTACACTTTTATGTGAAAATGTGAAATTATATGAAAAAATGTGTTTTGCACACTAAAAATATTAAAAATTAAATCAATTTTAAGAGAATTATCACAAGTTCATTTAATACCACTTCTATCACTCGGGGTTTGTGTTTGAAAATATATGTTAAAAGCCAGTTTAAAATGCACATTTGTAAACAAACCGTGTAAACATTTACACTTCAAAAGTTGAGAAAAATTATTATTTACTTATTTAGTTATTTAAATGTGGGTTATTTATTTATTTAATATAGTTTTTTTAAAACAACGACATTATATTAAAACACGACTATCAAGAAATTAGTCAGGAAAATCAACAATACAAAATTGGATTTTACAACCATTCGATTGTAAATATTTTACATTTAAGATTACTAGTACCATAAAAAGGAAAGAAAGTTAAATCACCCCATCAAAAATTGTATAATTCCTTTGTTGATACTTCATGAAGATAACTTCATTTTTAAATCTCCAAATTGACCACCATACAACAAAACATATAGCCCCAACCGCCTCTTTCTTCTTGATCTTCATGTTGCCATTTTCAACCCAATCAATCATTTCGACAGGATAGGTTGTCAATGGAAGATGAATATCAAGCCAAGTCGCAACTCTCTCCCAAATCCTTAGTCACGCTACATCCCAGGAAAAGGTGTTCCGAAGTCTCCAGATCATTAACGGAAAGTGTACAAAGCAAACATGGTACGTCAATCTCTTTAGTCTCCAGATTCACCCGAACTGGTAATATATTATTCATCACTCTCATACACAAATTTTTACTTTACTGGGAATAAATTTGTTCCATGACATATGTCTCGACCCAATTGGAAGTAAAAAATCATCAATATAAGTACGGACCCATTTTACTTTAAAATATTTCATACCATTTAAAAACCAATAAGATTAAAAAGAGCCCTAAATTGATCACCCTCTACTCCATTCCTAATAGCTATTCGCCACCTCCAATTCGACATATTCACCCTTGAACTAACCATGCAATCTTTAATTTCTTCCAAAACATATAATCTTAGAAACCTCTCTGCCAAAGTATAATTACCACACCATCTATCGTTCCAAAAAAAGGTGGTATCACCTCTGCCGATCCTCTTGGATAGAGATGAGAGAGGAATGATAAACAAATTATTTAACTTAAAATAAGATCTCAACATTTTTCTCATACACCGTTACTAAGAAAATCCACCCAAGTAATCACCATCTTAGAACCATGCAAAGCTAATATAAATTTCACTCATAAGCTCTCCTTTTCATTCTCAAATCTCCACCTCCACTTTTGAAGGAAGGCTAGGGGTGTAAACGAGCCGAGCCGAGCCCGAGCTCGAGCTCGACTAGTATTGAACCCGACTCGTTTAACTTATTAATGGCTCGAGCTCGAGCTCGTCTTGGTTTGAGTTCTACTTATAAAGCTCGGGCTCAGCTCGTGATTAGTTTTTCAAACTCGAGCTCGGCTCGGGTTCGACTCGTTTATTATTAATTATTTAATTTATATATATATATATATATATTTATAATTATTTTTATATATACTTCACTAGGTTAAAATCTCGTGTATTACACAAGTTGAATAAACCCGTGGAATACAAAATAATCTGTTAACACATACATTCGTCAAAATATGTCAGAAGATTTATTAATATAAAGATTAATATTTAAAAAAAAATATATTATTCTTAAAAGATAGAGGTGCATTTAATAAGAGAGAGACGCGAAAAAATGATGAGAATGAATATGTAGGCGGCACGTGGCATGAAAAACTTTTATTTATTGTAAGACGAGATTTAATATATGACTCTTATAATCATTTATCTAATTATTAAATTATCAAATATATTTATTTATTTAATAACCTATGGCTAGTAATTAGTCGATAGGCCTAATTACTCTTAATGGGCCACTAATGGGTTTCCCCTTGGTAGTACATATAAATAGAGAGTTAATTAGAGGGAATAGACTAATCGCTGAATCTATTCCATCACCACTAAATCGTCTCTCTCTCTCCATAATCGTGAGCTCTCAAGAACTCACCTAATACCATCCTAATCGTACACCCTAAACGGGAACCCGATCCAGATCAGAGATCATGACGTCTTCTCTATCATCGGTGAACTTAGCAGGTAAGTTAATATTATTGTTTTCCATTACATAGTAATAAGAACTGATCAACATGTGGTATCAGAGCAGACGTTGATAAATCAGTTCTTGTTTCTTTCCCTAATCTTGAATTAGAATCGGGGAACAAAAGATCTACTAAAATCCATAATAAAATCGTTTTACTAACTTCACAGTTTTCTATTTTACTATAATATCACGTTTTTTTAATCTCATAAAATTCGAGATGCATTAATATTTTCGAAATCTGTTAAATGTAATGTTCAAGATTTCGAATTCCAGGTTTTATCTGATATTAGAAAAAAAACAGTTCATAAACTGTTTTTCGTGTTCATCCTTAATTTTGATAAAATCCCTTTAATTTGGGATGAATAATGAATTTGATTATGTTTCCTAAAATTGTGTAACTTTATCTCCAAGTTTTCACATTAAAATATTAATTTTATTATTTTAAATTATGAAACTTGGATATACTTAACACCTAAGATATTTTCAAAATCTAAAATATAATCAAAATCCCTTAAATTTCGCACTACCTTATAGGAACTGATGTCTGTAAAGTGTATATAGAATTTAATAAAGATTTTCCACACAACGGTGTTTTAAATAAAGAAACGATTAATTGTCACCTTAGGACTAACTACACACATAATAGGCAAGTGCACCTATCGTATAAGTAGTACAGTTTTAGGCAAGAACCGAGTATCGATCCGTGGACACGATAGCTCCCGATAATAAACCTTTGTCACTATCTAGCCGATCAAAGTAGAAGATTTGATATTTTTGTGTTTTTAAACTAAAATAACTAACAATTTGACTAATCAAAGAAAGAAGGCAAATATGAAGATAACCAATCAAGGGAAGATATCACTTGGACTTTGAATCCACTTAACAACACAATAACAACAAGACAAACTCATGGTGAGATCAATTTCTACACATGGTATATGGAGGTAGACTAGACTCCCGTCAAGGCTATCTAATCATATAACTCTTCGGAAAGCTAGAACGATAAACACACAGTAGCCGCCTAAAGTTATGCATGAAGAACCAATGATACAATTATGTCAAGATTTAAGATGAACAAGACTCCCGTCAGGGTTATCAAATTCCACAAATATTTGGAAAGTTAGCACGATAAACACATGGTAAACACCTCAAAATGCGTAAAGTAGATAAAGCTATGACTAATCTCCAACTCATGAATATCATATGACGATTACAAAACCTATAAGTTCACGCTAATAAACCAAAGAATTTCATAACCAATAACATGAGAAATTCATAACATACACCATGGTTTTCTCAAACATAAGCATAAGGATGCACATTTGTCCAATCTTACTAGATAATCAACCTTCATCCACCATTCCTAGTCGAATGCCACAAAAATACATACAAGATATGCAAATATGTGAATAAATGCTATAACACATATGGTTTTCCAACATAATATGGTTACAACACCCACAAGGTTAACTAAATCTTCAAACTAGAGAAAATACACACATTCATTGAAAAGTAATCAAGCATCATCATGAAATTGACATAATCAACACCAATAGTTGTGTACAAGTTGTTAAAGCATGCTAAGTTTCATCTAATCCAAGTGATAATACGATTTTAGCCCATAAACCTTACAAAAACCACAACCAAGCTCAAGAACATGGAAGAAAACATGATAGAACTAGTAATCAAACCAAGAAAATGAGAAGATGTGGGTTGTAGGATGTTAAATCTTCCTTGAATGTGTTGGATCTTCAATCTTGGCCTTTAATCTCCCAATATCTGCTTGAAATCGCCAAGGGAGTTGGAAGAACTAGGGTTTTTAGTCAAAAATGGAATCCCCTTCAAATGAGGGAGAATTGGGGTTAAAAAGATGAATCTGCGTCTGCACATGGCCATGTCCAAAAATAACATGCCCATGTGGACCATTTGATCAGCACATCATGTAGTGTTATCAGCAACATTGGCTCACATGGCCATGTCAGAATTTGACATGGCCATGTTAGAAATTTTCATTTTTTGAGAATTTTTTCAAGTCTTGAGTTTTTCACCAAAAATCACCACGTTCCCATCGAGAGCTGCAATATTCAAATTAAACACAAATAAGTGTCTAAACCAAAGGATTTGCAACTAAAAACAATCAAAATGAGGGGAAATATGCATTATTTACATGTGTAATTATTAACATATCAAACATTCTCACACTTGAACTTTGCTTGTCCTCAAGCAAACTCTCATGCAAAAGTTTTAAAAGAATCCCATTGGCAAAATAAAATGTGGGAAGCAATCCATAAGCTAACAAGAGATCCAAACACATAAAAGATTATCAGGCAATGCAACAGTCAAAAGAAGAAACTAAACGAGTTAAAAGTGTTTTCATTTTTTCTATTCAAAACTTGGCAATATCTATTCAACGTAACAAGTCTATTTGGATCTTTCTTTTATGCATGAGCTTAAACCTCTCATAAAAGTTCACTCAACACTCGGTTATTTATATGTTCCAATGAATGAATCACTCAATGCCAAACAATGAAGCACCATAATCATAAGCTTGCAAAGGAATCAAATCTCTACCAATTAACATGAGAAAATGCATAAATCATGAGGACTTTGATGGGTTGTAACGTGGCTAGGGTTAAGGGTATGGAATTTAGGATATAAAGGTGGCTAAATGGCTAAAATCCAGAATAGTTAGAAGCTAAATGTGAACAATTACAACGAACATAAGGAAAAATAAACAAACAACTTAAACATAACTAATAGCGAGCTAAGATAAAGATTTTTTTTTCAATTCAATACACAAGATACGCTCACTTTATTTCTTTCTTTCTAATACGAAACTACTACAACAATTTAATTTTATGTTTTTTTTTTTGAAACTATATATGATTCTATAAAGTCGCAACGAACGTCAAATGAAACAACATACGTTCTAAACAAGTTAACTAGAAAGCATAAATTAGACAACCAACATAAACCGGAATTTTAACACAAAGGTTTAAAAATAAAAGGCTAATTTGGTTAAGTGGGTTTAAAATGTGGGTTATAACACAAAACGGAAATAAGGCTCAACGTGACGACTAGTGGTAATGATGTGGGTAGGGAAAAAGAAATGAAAAAGGCTGTACAAAGTGGGTGATCCTAATGCCTCTATCATTTTCATACAAAAACTTAGTTCATGATCTTGAAATGTATGTCCTAAACAAGTTCTAATATGAATGCAACATCTAGCTCACTCCAAAAATCAACAAAAACGTGAACATGTAGTGCAATAAGGTGCACACAAGCAATAAAGGCTCAAAATTGCTCACGAAAACGGAGAGATAGGGTCAAGGTTCAAACACATGCATAAATGTCATATTTTTCAACTTGCCATGCTTTCAAGATATTCCAAAATGTTTTATTGCAACACTCGAGAGTTTCACTTAATCGTGTGATGCCGACAATGCTCATGTCTGCCCTTGTGCCCTGGAAACATAGGTCAGACATGCTTATGTCTGCCCATGTGTATGAGAAACAACCAGGAATTGCGATCCACATGGCTATGTGGACCAGGCACATGCCCATGTGGACCGTGGGTTCCAGCAACATAGCTCGTGTTTGGCAATTCTCACAACCAACCAAAAGCAATTAGACAAACAACTTACAAAAAACTCGGGTTGCCTCCCGGAAGCGCTTCGTTTATTAACGAGTCCTTAGCTTGACTCGGCCCTAATGCATGTCATTATAGGGCAAGTGACGGGGCAAATTAACAAACGGGTGGCTTATGATATTTGAAAACCCCTCCGACCCGTTTGTTTTAATGCATTTACCATCGATTAGTGACAACCAAACGGTAAATGCAAACATAAAGCAATCGGGTCGTGCCACCAACACGTGAATTTGTCGGGACCAAACCTGATACAACTAATGTAATGAAGGAGGCGGTCATCTCGACAAAATATTGTTGACATGCAATGCTTGATGGACCGATGTCACGCCTTTAATGTCAATTGGTCCATGAAGTAGTTCACCCTCTCCCGCGATTTGTTTGATTCATGTGATGAATCAACATCATGGTTAATCACGGGCCGACTATCTTCGGTGCACAACGGAGGATCGGGTGTCACCATGGTCATTGGTTCGTTGGTGGACCCATTCGTTTTCACATCTTTCTCTCAGTGTGGTTCTTCCTTAGTAACCATGGTTGGCTTCCCATAAAGCAATGCTTCTAATTCATCAAGATCGCCAACCGGGTCAAACCTTTCTCCTTTCCCTTCCATAAGAGATATGCTCACCAATTCGTCACCAAAATCATCCTACCAAGATGGAACAGTGTGGTATGTGGTCTCCCCATTAGTGATGCTCGGGAGAACCACTTCCATCTCATCCATGATCACATCCTCGCTATGTTCTACCCTTTGCGATCCCTGCATCATATCATCCTCACAAGACAAGTGTAAAGTGCATAAGGGATACAAAGAATCATGCATGGTACCATATGCAAACACAGGTACATGAGTATCATACTCATAACCAATCGAGCTATAAGTGGAACAATTACATGATTCTAGCTCTTCATTGGTCAACACGCGGGGGCATGGAAACTCTAGCTCATCATACTCGAATCCACTCTAAACTTGAGGTGGGACTTATGTTTCATCCATTATCGTCTCCGCTTCAGATTCTTGCTCAAACGTATCAAATGATGGAACCGGATGGGCTTCACTTCCATTCTCATGCTCCAATTCAATATTCAGATCTGTGTTGCAAGATGAACTTTCTAGTAGAAATTTGGCATAAAGCTCATTGATCACAATGCCTTGTGCCTCTACTCTATGGGGTAGTTCCTCGGATTCACTAACATAAATTTCTTGTGGCTCAACCTCATCATGGTCACAACCGGTGGTCGGTTGTGAAAACATATCGATTCCTCGTTGCAGCAACTCATATAATGACGGAAGGGGCTCTGTTTGGGATGGTGGCATGATGGGATCCTCAAATGATTGTGAGTAGGAGTATGGTTCTTCATAACAATCTGTGTGATACCCCTGGAAATGATAACAATCCGGTGTGTAGTGGGGTCCTCCACAGATCTCGCACCAAAATTCCTCTTGGTAACTTCCATGATCAAACTGGTATCCTCCACTGTAACTCACATAGTCGTGATCTGTGAGGCCCCAAACCCGGGAGGCCCCACGCGTTGGATTTACTCATTCACAAACAGTTCTCAAACTAGAATATCAAATAACGCAGCGGAAAATTTCATTTCAAACATAACATTACATCGTTTAACATGCGGAAGCGTAACATTTTCAAATACATGTACATAACAAAAACAACTCGTAACGGGATGCCAGTCTTCATATCATCCGGGTAACTCCTCAAGCCGCCCAGCATCACCGTCCATCATCATAACTTCCTTAACCTGAATGTGCATACTAAAAAGGTCAGCTACGCTGGTGAGTTCTAGTTTTAACATAAATCATTAACATCAAATATTTGCCAAAAACATAACATCATACTTTATTTAATAAAAGCGTACGTAAAATATGCAATAACTTAACATCATCAAAACATCGTAACATAGCATCATAACACTAGTCAATATGAACCGAATCTGCGCCTTCTCGTAACCGTCAAATCCATACATCGCATACCAGCGGATGAACTTAAGGCTCGCTACCTCTAAGTCATCCGTCATCCAGGTCTCCTAAGGCTCGTTACCTCTAGGTGGACCAAACATACGTCTCCTAAGGCTCGTTACCTCTAGGTAGACTAAACATACGTCTCCTAAGGCTCGTTACCTCTAGGTAGACCATACACACGTCTCCTAAGGCTCGTTACCTCTAGGAAGACTAAACATACCATAGGCAATATTTCCCCGCAAGGAATAGTACCTTCCATCGGGATCCCGGTAATCCCATGGGCGACCGTCGTCACCCCATCCTCAACCAGTTGTACAACCGTTAGCCAGCCACAAAGGCCCCCCGTAAGGTAAGGCCTATACATACATACATACATACTCTAGCTCCCGTAGGAACTCGTGGCAGATTCGTTCATTCGTGACTTTCATAAAAACCTTTACCTCGTTTTAGTTAAAGCATTCGTACGTTTTATTAAATAACACTTCATTCGTAAACCTTTCACAACTTCGTTTGGCAAAATATTTTATAAACATCATCTCGTAAACCTCGTTTCGTAAACATCTCATTAACTCGTTTCGTCTTCCCCTTTCGGAAGCATCGTTCATAAACCTCGTTTCGTAAACCTCGTTTCATAAACCTCGTTTCGTATGTATGCACACCAGCCCAAAACATTTAATTAAAACATTAAAAGAAGGGCTTCTAGAACTCACCTTATAAGCTAGTCTCGGTTGTCCTAAACAAAGGTCCAACAACGTCACTTCCGATCTGAATTGATTAATTAAATACACATCAGACCTAAATCCCGACTCTAACGGTTTACTCGTTCTGTTACAGGTGAATACACTGACTTCACTTACTGATGCAGACCTATCAAAACTACTTAGTTTCGACAGGTGCAGGCCCATCGAAACTTCTAGTTTCGATACCTGCAGGCCCCTCGAAACTTCTAGTTTCGACACCTGCAGGCCCCTCGAAACTTCTAGTTTCGACACCTGCAGGCCGCTCGAAACTTCTAGTTTCGATACCTGCAGGCCGCTCGAAACTTCTAGTTTCGATACCTGCAGGCCGCTCGAAACTCTAGTTTCGATACCTGCAGAACTCAGCTATCTTCCCCGTGAAAAACCCTAACTTTCGCAATGCAGGTCCGACCTGGTCAAGATCCGGACTTTTTACATTCAAAACGTGTATTTTCCCTTCGTGATTCCAGATTTATAACCCTTTCCTCATTTGGTTTATAAAAACCCGTCATTTTCCCGAAAATACCCGAAAACCCAAAAACGAACAAAAACTCAGATTTGGTTCGGGTGTTACCTGATTTCGAGATTCTGATCCGGAGGTTTTGCTCACGAGCTCAGTAGCAACAAGCTCCTTCAATCTCGGGTCGATCCGCCAACTTTCTCTCTCTACGGTTTCTCTCTCTAGATTCTTGCAAATGAGAGAAATGGTGTGTGTGTTGGCTATTTAAAGGGAGGAACCCCCCCTTCCTTCAAGTTTGCCGGCCCAACCGGCCCGGCCCGTTACGCCTCGTTCTTTTATCCCGTTCGTCCCGGTTCAACCCGTTATTTAAAATCCTCATTTATTTTGGGATGTTACAAGTCTACCCCCCTTACAATAGGTTTCGTCCTCGAAACCTATCATAAGTCAAACAGTTGAGGGTACGACTCCTTCATTTCCGTCTCCGTTTCCCATGTAGCCTCCGATCCCCTTCGGTGCTTCCATTGGACTTTAACCAATTGGATAACTTTACTACGTAAACGTTTCTCTTTCCTGTCTAGGATGGCCACAGGTTCTTCAATGTAGTTAAGGCTGTTGTCGACCTCGATGTCAGTAAGTGGTACGTGAGCCGTTTCATCCGCCAAACACTTTCGCAAGTGTGATACATGGAAGGTAGGATGAATCCCACTTAACTCATCAGGCAATTCCAACCGATAAGCGACTTCACCAACCCGTGCCATAATCCTGAATGGTCCGATAAACCTCGGACTTAACTTTCCTCTCTTCCTGAATCGTATGATTCCCTTCCAGGGCGACACTTTCAACATTACTCTGTCCCCAACATTAAATTCAATAGGCCTTCGTCGTCTATCCGCGTAGGATTTCTGACGATCTTGGGCGGCCTTCATTCGTGCTTTGATCTGATCAAACCTTTCCGACGTTTCTTTTACAACTTCAAGACTTCCCAATTCCTTCTGTCCAATCTCACCCCAACAAACCGGGGTCCTGCATCTCCTCCCATACAACATTTCATAAGGTGGCATGCCTATCGTCGTGTGATGACTGTTGTTGTAGGAGAATTCGGCTAACGGCAGATGACTGTCCCAACTGCCACCGAAGTCGATAATACAAGCACGAAGCATATCCTCCAATGTTTGAATGGTCCTTTCGGACTGACCATCCGTTTGTGGGTGGTATGCCGTACTAATATTGAGTCTCGTGCCCATTGCCTCGTGAAACCTCTTCCAGAACCTCGATGTGAATCGTGTGTCCCGATCAGATACAATCGTCAGAGGCATCCCATGCCGCGCCACTACTTCGTTAATAAATACTTCCGCTAACCTTTCTGACGAGAACGTCTCGCGAATAGGTAGAAAATGAGCACTCTTCGTTAAACGGTCCACAATTACCCAAATGGTGTCATGACCTTTAGCTGTGCGAGGTAGCTTGGTTATGAAGTCCATAGTAATGTGTTCCCACTTCCATTCCGGTATCTCAAGTGGTTGAATTTTCCCATACGGTTTCTGGTGTTCGGCCTTCACTTGTGAGCAAGTCAAGCACTTGCTTACGTATTTCGTCACTTCGTGTTTCATCCCAGGCCACCAGTATTCCTTCTTCAGATCTTGGTACATTTTGTTGGTACCGGGATGGATAGAGTAACGAGACTTATGAGCCTCATCCAAGATTTTGGTCCTAAGCTCGCCACCCATAGGTATCCATACTCGACCAAAACGTGTTCTAACACCAAGGGTGTTATATTCCAACTTGTCCTGTTGGCCAACCATCCTTTCTTTCTTTATATTTTCTTCCTTCAAAGCTTCATCTTGAGCTCTTTCGATTTCCCTCATCACATCCGATGTTACCACCAACTGGCAAGCTTTCACTCTAATAGGAGTAGGCACATCCTTTCGGCTTAGAGCGTCAGCCACCACGTTTGCCTTTCCAGGATGGTACATTATTTCACAGTCATAGTCCTTCAGGAGTTCCAACCATCTCCTCTGCCTCATATTAAGCTCCTTTTGTTCGAAGAAGTACTTCAAACTTTTGTGGTCGGAGTAAATAGTAAACTTTACCCCGTACAGGTAGTGCCTCCATATTTTCAATGCAAATACGACAGCAGCAAGTTCCAAATCGTGAGTCGGATAGTTGACTTCGTGAACTTTCAACTGCCGCGACGCATATGCAATCACTCTACCGCGTTGCATCAACACACACCCTAATCCCTGACCCGACGCGTCAGAGTATACCACCAGGTTTTCACTGCCCTCGGGAAGGGCCAAGACTGGAGCTTGGGTTAGCTTTTCTTTTAACTCCTTAAATGCCTCATCCTGCTTCGGACCCCATTCGTACTTTTCTTCCTTTCGTGTCAACTTTGTCAATGGCGAAGCTATTTTCGAGAAATCCTGAATGAATCTCCGATAGTAGCCTGCCAACCCTAAGAAACTGCGGATCTCCGTTGGCGTCTTAGGAATATCCCAGTCCCTTACCGTCGTTATCTTTGCTGGGTCTACCATAATGCCGTTCGGGTTAATGACGTGACCTAGGAATTGGACTTCCCTAAGCCAGAACGCGCATTTGGAGAACTTAGCATACAACTTCTCCTTCTTTAGAGCTTCCAACACTTCCTTCAAATGACAAGCGTGATCACCCTCATTCTTGGAGTAGACGAGGATATCATCAATGAACACAATTACCGATCGGTCCAGCATCGGTCGACACACCCTATTCATCAAATCCATGAACGCTGCGGGGGCGTTCGTCAATCCGAAAGACATTACGCGGAACTCGAAATGTCCATAACGCGTGCGAAATGCAGTTTTCGGTATGTCTTCTTCCCTCACCTTCAACTGATGGTACCCGGACCGAAGGTCGATTTTCGAGAACCAACTTGCGCCTTGCAATTGATCAAACAGGTCATCAATCCTTGGTAAAGGGTACTTGTTCTTTACCGTTCGTTTGTTCAACTCGCGATAATCGATACACATTCTCATCGAACCGTCTTTCTTTTTCACAAACAACACCGGAGCACCCCACGGCGAGATGCTTGGTTGGATAAATCCTTTCTCAAGTAACTCGTCTAGTTGTGCCATTAATTCTTTCATTTCCACTGGTGCTAGTCGATATGGAGCCTTAGCCACGGGCTGGGCATCTGGTACTAAGTCGATTCGAAATTCAATCTCTCTATCGGGTGGTATCCCAGGCAACTCCTCTGGAAACACCTCCGGGTACTCGCGTACCACGGGTACATCGTCCAGTTCTTTCACTTCCTTACACTTGTCAATTACGTATACCAGATAAGCCTCGCATCCGCGCCTCAAGTAATCTGCTGCCTTAATCATCGAGATGACGTTGGGCATCGGGGCATCGCGATCCCCAAGTACTTCCACTTCGCTACCATCCGGAGCTTTGAGTCGGATTATCTTTCGTTTGCATATAATTTGAGCCTCGTTGGCAGTTAACCAATCCATACCTAACACGACATCAAACCCTCCCAAAACCATAACAAATAATCTGACGGGAAATCTATGGCCTTCTATCTTTATCGTGGAATCGTCAACTACTTCGGTTACCATTACGGTTCTACCCTCAGCGGTTTCTACATTAAAGGCTCGTTCTACTTTACTAACCGTGTACTTTACTCGTTTACAGAAAGTTGCAGATATAAAACTCTTACTGGCACCCGAATCGAATAACACTGAAACAAAAGTGTTGTCAAGGATGAACGTACCTGACGCCACATCGGGGTCATTCCTGGCCTGTTCTTGCGTTAGTGCATACGCTCGAGTCTTCGCTCGGGGCCTTTCCTCCCTCTTCTCTGGGCCTTTCCCTTTCCCGGTCTCGCCCATCCTGGGCTTAGTGCATTCCCGGCTCATGTGGCCACTCTCCCCACAGTTGTAGCATTTGATACCGTTCGGGCATTCTCGGGAGTAGTGCCCGGTCTTGCCACATTTGTAGCACAAATTTGATCCCAACCGGCATTCACCGGCATGCCTTCCCCCACACTTCCCACAGACTGCTAATTCATTTACCCTGGCCCGTTTGTCCTGAGCCCCAAACAACTTCCCACCCGATCGCTTAGCGGGAAAACTCAGCTTCTTCTTAGGCTCTTCAATGGCAACGACATTCAGTGCCAGATCATCAAATACCACGCCGCTCAGTTCTACTACCGAATCGTAGGTAGTAGGGGCGTTTGCCTTAACATATGTGCGGACCTTGTCCGGCAACCCTTGAATATAACAAGCGATCTTTCTTCCTTCAGTAGTGATAAGGTGTGGCACCAGACGTGCCAGTTCATTGAACCGTGTCGTATACTGCCGGTGCGTCATGCTCCCAGCCTTCAAACCCAGAAATTCCCTTTCTACCTTTTCGATCTCATTCCTTGGACAGAAATTCTTGATCACCAAAGTTTTCAAATCATCCCACATCATCGAATCAACCACCTCGTTCCCCTTAGCCTGGCGTACACCTTCCCACCAGTGAGATGCTTCCTCCCTCAAGGAGTTAGCAGCAAACTTCACGACCTGATTCGGTCGACATTCACTCAGACGAATGGCGGCTTCCATACGAATTACCCAGTCAAAAGTAGCCACCGCGTCCTTCTTTCCAGTCAGAACCGGCGGGTCACATACCTTGAATGACTTATAGTCGCAGCCGCGAGCAGGCGGTGCGTTAACGACCTCAATGTTTGGAATATCAGTTGTCAGTTTAGATCCGCCCTCCTCATTAGCCTTCTTTAGTGCTTCTGCCAGTAGTCCTGGCAAAGAAGCCTTCATCAATTCGGTGAACTCACGTGCCAGAGCCGCTCTTACTTCCGGTTCAAAAGTGAATTGTTGTTCTTCAGCATGAGTCGGCTCAGTCCCGTGCACACTAGCTTCTGGCTCAGTGTGAACACTTCCTTCTTCACTGTACTCCTGGTGAATAGGAGTTCTACCTCGGCCACCACCGGTACGACCACCGGTACGGCCTCCACCACGCTTTCCGTTCCCTCTTCTTGCCATTCCGTTCTACAAGACAAGGAAATCCAATGTCATCACGCTAGTTAACAAATAGAATTCAACAAGCATTGTAAGATGTTAATATACACTGGCCATCTGCAATTAACCATTACACTACCTCTTGATTTCGATTTGACCACCTTTGTGATTTCCATCAGAGCCCAAGTCCTAACCTTAACACTTCCTAAGGCATACTATATATGTAAATATATATACACTACCTTCATACCTGATGCTGTGGCTCGAGTTACCCGTACTGGCATCCGCTTTCGGTCCAATTCTCAGTTTAAGTTCAGACACAGGGAGTGTCCAAATCTCTCAAACTATTGCTCTGATACCAACTTGTGAGGCCCCAAACCCGGGAGGCCCCACGCGTTGGATTTACTCATTCACAAACAGTTCTCAAACTAGAATATCAAATAACGCAGCGGAAAATTTCATTTCAAACATAACATTACATCGTTTAACATGCGGAAGCGTAACATTTTCAAATACATGTACATAACAAAAACAACTCGTAACGGGATGCCAGTCTTCATATCATCCGGGTAACTCCTCAAGCCGCCCAGCATCACCGTCCATCATCATAACTTCCTTAACCTGAATGTGCATACTAAAAAGGTCAGCTACGCTGGTGAGTTCTAGTTTTAACATAAATCATTAACATCAAATATTTGCCAAAAACATAACATCATACTTTATTTAATAAAAGCGTACGTAAAATATGCAATAACTTAACATCATCAAAACATCGTA
The DNA here is from genome assembly GCA_023525975.1 of Smallanthus sonchifolius. Taxonomy (NCBI): domain Eukaryota; kingdom Viridiplantae; phylum Streptophyta; class Magnoliopsida; order Asterales; family Asteraceae; genus Smallanthus; species Smallanthus sonchifolius. The sequence continues at coordinate 21,135,814 of CM042044.1, read as the reverse complement.
ACATAGCATCATAACACTAGTCAATATGAACCGAATCTGCGCCTTCTCGTAACCGTCAAATCCATACATCGCATACCAGCGGATGAACTTAAGGCTCGCTACCTCTAAGTCATCCGTCATCCAGGTCTCCTAAGGCTCGTTACCTCTAGGTGGACCAAACATACGTCTCCTAAGGCTCGTTACCTCTAGGTAGACTAAACATACGTCTCCTAAGGCTCGTTACCTCTAGGTAGACCATACACACGTCTCCTAAGGCTCGTTACCTCTAGGAAGACTAAACATACCATAGGCAATATTTCCCCGCAAGGAATAGTACCTTCCATCGGGATCCCGGTAATCCCATGGGCGACCGTCGTCACCCCATCCTCAACCAGTTGTACAACCGTTAGCCAGCCACAAAGGCCCCCCGTAAGGTAAGGCCTATACATACATACATACATACTCTAGCTCCCGTAGGAACTCGTGGCAGATTCGTTCATTCGTGACTTTCATAAAAACCTTTACCTCGTTTTAGTTAAAGCATTCGTACGTTTTATTAAATAACACTTCATTCGTAAACCTTTCACAACTTCGTTTGGCAAAATATTTTATAAACATCATCTCGTAAACCTCGTTTCGTAAACATCTCATTAACTCGTTTCGTCTTCCCCTTTCGGAAGCATCGTTCATAAACCTCGTTTCGTAAACCTCGTTTCATAAACCTCGTTTCGTATGTATGCACACCAGCCCAAAACATTTAATTAAAACATTAAAAGAAGGGCTTCTAGAACTCACCTTATAAGCTAGTCTCGGTTGTCCTAAACAAAGGTCCAACAACGTCACTTCCGATCTGAATTGATTAATTAAATACACATCAGACCTAAATCCCGACTCTAACGGTTTACACGTTCTGTTACAGGTGAATACACTGACTTCACTTACTGATGCAGACCTATCGAAACTACTTAGTTTCGACAGGTGCAGGCCCATCGAAACTTCTAGTTTCGATACCTGCAGGCCCCTCGAAACTTCTAGTTTCGACACCTGCAGGCCCCTCGAAACTTCTAGTTTCGACACCTGCAGGCCGCTCGAAACTTCTAGTTTCGATACCTGCAGGCCGCTCGAAACTTCTAGTTTCGATACCTGCAGGCCGCTCGAAACTCTAGTTTCGATACCTGCAGAACTCAGCTATCTTCCCCGTGAAAAACCCTAACTTTCGCAATGCAGGTCCGACCTGGTCAAGATCCGGACTTTTTACATTCAAAACGTGTATTTTCCCTTCGTGATTCCAGATTTATAACCCTTTCCTCATTTGGTTTATAAAAACCCGTCATTTTCCCGAAAATACCCGAAAACCCAAAAACGAACAAAAACTCAGATTTGGTTCGGGTGTTACCTGATTTCGAGATTCTGATCCGGAGGTTTTGCTCACGAGCTCAGTAGCAACAAGCTCCTTCAATCTCGGGTCGATCCGCCAACTTTCTCTCTCTACGGTTTCTCTCTCTAGATTCTTGCAAATGAGAGAAATGGTGTGTGTGTTGGCTATTTAAAGGGAGGAACCCCCCCCCCCCTTCCTTCAAGTTTGCCGGCCCAACCGGCCCGGCCCGTTACGCCTCGTTCTTTTATCCCGTTCGTCCCGGTTCAACCCGTTATTTAAAATCCTCATTTATTTTGGGATGTTACATGATCCATGAAAATCACTGCAAAGAACACTCAAGCAAAACGATCACGGGTACCGGATAAAGATAAGGAAAAAACAAGAAATAAAAAAAACAAAAAAAAAACAAAAATAGCGAGTATATACAAAATGGCTAAAGCAATGACTCGAATCGTTCTCAGAATTACCGTGTCTCCGGCAACGGCGCCAAAAACTTAATGTGTGTAAAGTGTATATAGAATTTAATAAATAATTTCCACACAACGATGTTTTAAATAAAGAAACGATTGTCACCTTAGGACTAACTACACACACAATAGGCAAGTGCACCTATCGTATAAGTAGTACAGTTTTAGGCAAGAACCGAGTATCGATCCGTGGACACGATAGCTCCCGATAATAAACCTTTGTCACTGTCTAGCCGATCAAAGTAGAAGATTTGATATTTTTGTGTTTTTAAACTAAAATAACTAACAATTTGACTAATCAAAGAAAGAAGGCAAAGATGAAGATAACCAATCAAGGGAAGATATCACTTGGACTTTGAATCGACTTAGCAACACAATAACAACAAGCACAAACTCATGGTGAGATCAATTTCTACACATGGTACATAGAGGTAGACTAGACTCCCGTCAAGGCTATCTAATCATATAACTCTTCGGAAAGCTAGAACGATAAACACACAGTAGCCGCCTAAAGTTATGCATGAAGAACCAATGATACAATTATGTCAAGATTTAAGATGAACAAGACTCCCGTCAGGGTTATCAAATTCCACAAATCTTTGGAAAGTTAGCACGATAAACACATGGTAAACACCTCAAAATGCGTAAAGTAGATAAAGCTATGACTAATCTCCAACTCATGAATATCATATGACGATTACAAAACCTATAAGTTTACGCTAATAAACCAAAGAATTTCATAACCAATAACATGAGAAATTCATAACATACACCATGGTTTTCTCAAACATAAGCATAAGGATGCACATTTGTCCAATCTTACTAGATAATCAACCTTCATCCACCATTCCTAGTCGAATGCCACAAAAATACATACAAGATATGCAAATATGTGAATAAATGCTATAACACATACGGTTTTCCAACATAATATGGTTACAACACCCATAAGGTTAACTAAATCATCAAACTAGAGAAAATACACACATTCATTGAAGAGTAATCAAGCATCATCATGAAATTGACATAATCAACACCAATAGTTGTGTACAAGTTGTTAAAGCATGCTAAGTTTCATCTAATCCAAGTGGTAATACGAGTTTAGCCTATAAACCTTACAAAAACCACAACCAAGCTCAAGAACATGGAAGAAAACATGATAGAACTAGTAATCAAACCAAGAAAATGAGAAGATGTGGGTTGTAGGATGTTAAATATTCCTTGAATGTGTTGGATCTTCAATCTTTTCCTTCAATCTCCCAAGATCTGCTTGAAATCGCCAAGGGGAGTTGAAAGAACTAGGGTTTTTAGTCAAAAATGGAATCCCCTTCAAATGAGGGAGAATTGGGGTTAAAAAGATGAATCTGCGTCTGCACATGGCCATGTCCGAAAATGACATGCCCATATGGACCATCTGATCAGCACATCATGTAGTGTTCTTAGCAGCATTGTCTCACATGGCCATGTCAGAATTTGGCATGGCCATGTCAGAAATTTTCATTTTTTGAGAATTTTTTCATGTCTTGATTTTTTCACCAAAAATCACCACGTTCCCACCGAGAGCTACAATATTCAAATTAAACACAAATAAGTGTCTAAATCAAAGGATTTGCAATAAAAAAACAATCAAAATGAGGGGAAATATACATTATTTACATGTGTAATTATTAACATATCAGGAGCCGTGAACCATTTGCTGAACAGTGAACCGCTTACTAACCGTGAACCTTTCATAGCCGTGAACCCTTTTCCTTAGCCGTGAACCTTAGTAAGCCGTGAACCCTACCATAAACGAATACCCCTTACTGAACCGTGAACCCTTAAGAAATCGTGAACCTAGCCTCATTTACGTGCCTAAAAACCCCTTCGATCCTCTCTAACAGGGGGTTTACTATAAATAAATGCTTTAGTTTTAGTTTTTGTTAAACCTTAAAGTTAATTTTTTTTTCAAAACTTTAAAACTTAGTTGAATAACATCTAATGCTTCACTTCTGCCCAAAGGTGATGTAATGCATGTGTATACTTATTCAAGCTTAAATAAGCATTATAACTTAGTGCTTGTCATGATATTAACTTAGAAAAACATGATAAACTTAAATAACACCTAAAGTTTCACTTCTGCCCAAAGGTGATGTGTCACGCTTGTAAAGTTTTTAAGTCTAATTAAGCACTACTTCGCCTAATATAACTAAGTGTTTATACTTCTGCCCAAAGGTGATATGTCACATTTAGTTTTCGCGAAGCTAATTATGTGCGTACTGAACAAATGTTTCACTTCTGCCCAAAGGTGATGTGTCACATTCTTACTGCATATACTCACTATCAAAATTGTTCCTAATACTAAACAACTGTTTCACTTCTGCCCAAAGGTGATGTGTTACATTGTTTAAGTAGAACCTAATAAATCTATTATTTTGGTGATTATAATAGATATTTATCACAGCTTCATTAATATAATGGTCCTTATCTCCGCCTGCCTTAGTTTAAGTTACCCCATAGACACTCTAAGTTCTTCTTTAGCAATTAGTATCTTGATTTTTTCTCGTATAAAATCCACTGCAGCCCCTAACTTGGGAATCGAAACTTTGAATGACACGAAACTTTCTGCTTGGAAAGATTCCTTGATGCTGTCTCTCGGCTTGATGGAATTCGATCACGCACTCAACAAACCTGCAGCTGCTGATCTTACTGACAAAAGCACTACTCAAGACATTATTAAGCATGAGAAGTGGTCAAGGTGTAACCGCATGGCTCTTGTCCTAATGAAGAACTCAACCAGTCCGACCATCAGAGGAGCTATACCTGATTCTAAGGCGCATGCTAGCACTCTAATTCTGAAGCTGGTGATTGCAAAGTATGACGGGATCATCGGTATTCGTGAGCACATCATGATGATGAATGACATGTCCTGTAAGCGCAAGGGATTAGACATGGAAATCAGTGATGGCTTTCTAGTGCACTTTATCATGACCTCTTCCTAAGTCTTTTGAAGCTTTCAAGATCAACTACAACACAGAAAGACAATTGGACGATGAGTGAGTTGATTGCAATGTGCGTCCAAGAAGAAGAGTCCCTGAAGCTAGATGAACCGGATGTTGCTTATCTCATGTCCGCTGATTCAAAGAAAAGGAAGGGCAATTTTCGTAAGAAGGAAACTTATAAGGTCCAAAAACAAGATGCAAATGGTGCTTCTAGATCTAAGAACTTCAAAGGGAAGTCTCACTGCAAGTTCTGCCGCAAGGCTAGTCATAGGCAGAAAGACTGCCCGGACTTTAAGAAGTGGCTGAGCAAGAGAGGTAATCATCTTTATATGATACTTGAGTCCTATAATTTAAATGTTCCAACTAATACATGGTGGTTTGATTTTGGTTCTATGGTTCATGTAACCAACTCTTTACAGGGATCCAGAAGCTGGAAAGAAACCGAAAAACACTTAAGATGGGGAATGGAGAAGAACTAGTTGTCAAAGCTGTGGGAACCTTAGAATTAATTATGAAAACTAGTTTATCTATTAAACTTTATGATACCTTATATATTCCTGAGATTACTTGGAATCTAGTATCAGGACCAAAGTTAGACATTGACGGTTTTGTTTGTTCTCATGGTCATGGCAAACTTTCTATTATGTTAAATTCTCAACTGTTTAGACGTGGTTATCTGGATGATGGTCTCTATAGATTAGAACTAGATGATAATTTTTCCAAGTCTTTGCTATCATATAATATTAATAAAAACTTAACAAAGACTGAACGAAAGCGAGACTTAGAAGCTTCATCTATGTTGTGGCATCAACGCTTAGGCCACATTTCACGAGAACGCTTATCTCGTCTCGTGAAGGATGAAGTGTTACCATCTATCGATTTCAATGACTTTGGAACATGTGTCAAATGCCTTAAAGGTAAAATGACATCAGCAAATAAGAAAGGTGCCATTAGAAGCTCTAATTTATTAGAACTTATTCACACTGATATTAGTGGCCCTTACCCCGTTGCTGGTATAACGAGACATACTTCATTTAGCACTTTTATTGATGATTATTCTCGTTATATGTACTTGTATTTTATTAAAGAAAAATATGAATCACTTACAACTTTTAAAGATTATAAAACTGAAGTTGAAAAACAACTTGATCTTCAAATAAAAGTTGTGAGATCAGATAGAGGAGGTGAATATTATGGCAGTGGTCCATTTTATGAGTTTTGTAAGAGCCAGGGGATCGTGAACCAGTACACCATGCCCAGTACTCCTCAGCAGAATGGTGTTGCTGAGAGAGGAAATAGGACCCTAATGAACATGGTACGCAGTATGTTAGCCAACTCAGGTTTACCCTCATTCCTCTGGACCGAGGCCTTAAAAGCAGCCGTTCATATACTAAATAGAGTTCCTTCAAAGTCTGTCCCTAAAACTCCTTATGAACTTTGGACAGGAAGGAAACCGAGTCTTAGATATATGAAAGTATGGGGTTGTCTTGCCGAAGCTAAACTCTATAACCCTTTTTTAAAGAAACTTGACATGAAAACAGTCACTTGTTACTTCATCGGTTATCCCGAACACTCAGAGGGTTATATATTCTACTGTCCTTCTCAAACCAAGCATGCCAAATTCCTTGAGGATTTTAAGGTCAGTGGGAGCAGTGAAAATCCTTATCCAGATTTAGAAGAAGTACAAGACGCCGGGGGGGAGAGATACGTTGCTTACCTTAACTCCGATTACTACTCTTGTACACCACGCTGCACCGCATGTCACTGCACCACTTCCTCCTTCTTCAGATCTTAATGCTACTCCTTTTATACCAGAGAATGAAGGCACATCAAACGACCGACATGAAGACAATGCCGAACCCGATAATCAACTCAGGAGGTCGTCTAGGTCCAAAAGGCCTACTAACTTTGATGATTTTGTTACTTACCTGACTGAAGTTGAAATGGATACCGGAAATTTTACAGATCCTACTTCTTATCATGAAGCCATTAGCAGTGATCAGTCTTCTGAATGGAGTAAAGCCATGATTGACGAGCTTGACTCCATGAAGAAAAATGATGTTTGGGATTTAGTTGAATTACCCAACGGTGCTAAACCCGTAGGATGTAAATGGGTATACAAAACTAATCTAGATCCGAATGGAAACATTGAACGCTATAAAGCGAGATTGGTTGCGAAGGGTTTCACTCAGAAAGAAGGAATCGACTATCAAGAGACCTTTTCTCCTGTTTCTCGAAAGGATTCATTAAGGATCGCGATGGCCCTAGTAGCTCACTTTGACTTAGAGCTACATCAGATGGACATCAAAACCGCTTTCTTATCGGTGTCGAAGGGACCAGTCAAAGATAAAGAATTAGAGTGTCCTAATCACCTTAAACTAGTTAGGGTAAGAAGGGTGTCGAACCACGAAGAGTTTGTGGTCAGTGCTCAACTTCAACTGACAATGCGATTTATGAAGTGACAATGGGTCTTTCTGACCAAACACAAGCAATGATTTAGGTGAAACTTATCAAACTCAACAAACAAGGATTATCAACTAACAATTATGACCAATAGTAATCAAGTACCAAACAAATGATTTAGATTGTAACAATAATTAAAAAGGAATCACACCTAGGTTTCAAGTTCACAAGTAATTAGGGATTATCACACCAACATATGAGTTCAAACAATCAAATGGTTATCCAAATCAAATTAACCAAATCTAACCAAGAACATCAACATTCATACATCATCGGCAAATAGTGTAAAACAATATTCACGAATGAAATCGAGACAAATGTATGCAATATAGAATTAGATTAATCAATAGATTCAACACAAATCGAAGTTCATAGCAATTATCATCTAACGGGGTCAATGGTGCAAGAATTTATCGACTCCCGTGAGTTCATAACCATACTAAACACAAAGATTCAAGTATTTTAAACCAAACGATTACAAGAACTGTTTCTCAAAGCTAGCATATGATAAAAACCCTAAAAACTTACAAACAATCCACCCGGGAATGATTACCGGTGGATTAGCCGCTCATGGTTGTGGAATTCATCTTCGATTCTTCAATTTCTTGATACCGATCTTCAATAATATGTTTCTAGCCTCCCAAACTCTCCCAAAATCGCCAAAAACTGTTGTTCAAAAGATAATCCCGAATTTGGGGAAGAAACCCACACTTAAACTCTCAAAATCGACAGTTTCCCGAAAATTCGCTTCAAAATAACGTAACTGGCGTAGGCTTACGCTGGGATGGCGTAGGCTTACGTCGCATCCCTGAAACCTGCTGTGAAATAATTAGTTAGGCGTAGGCCTACGCTGGGCGGCGTAAGCTTACGCTGGGTGGCGTAGGATTACGCCAGGTGGCGTAGGCTTACGCTGGCTCCTGCATTTTTGCCCCGTTTCCTCCGTCTTCCTTCCAACTCTTGTATCTCTCGCATAATATCTTCTAAAATCATACATTAAGCTTCCAACACCTGCACATGCATAGCTACACAAAACCTTTGTATTCCCCATGTTAATTTGCATAAATATAGCATATTGCACCCTTTAATATATGAAACTTTGATCACTTATCACTTTCCTCAATGGCGACTTGAATGAAGACGCGTTCATGAAACAGCCTGAAGGTCAAGAACATCTAGTCTGTAAGTTAAAGAAATCCATATACGGGTTGAAGCAGGCATCACGTCAATGGTACCTAAAGTTTGATGAAGTTACGAAGAAACAAAGTTTCCTGAAGAATCAAGTGGATCAATGCACCTACCTCAACATGAGTGGGAGCAACTTTACTATAGTTGTCCTTTATGTAGATGACATTCTATTGGCAAGTAATAGTTTAGATATGTTGCATGAGTCGAAGCGTTTACTCTCGCATAACTTCGACATGAAGGATCTCGGAGAGGCTTCTTATATTATAGGCATCGAAATACACCAAGATAGATCTAAGGGCATTTTGGGATTATCTCAAAAAGCCTACATCGAACGGGTCCTCACACGTTACAATATGCAACACTGCTCTCCTTCTGTAGCTCCAGTAGTTAAGGGAGATGTTTTCGGTTCTTTCCAATGTCCGAAAACAGAGGTTGAAAAGGAGCAAATGAGAATGATACCTTATGCATCAGTAGTTGGGAGCGTCATGTATGCTCAAGTCTGTACTCGTCCAGATATCTCTTATATTGCTGGAATGCTTGGCCGTTATCAGACTAATCCTGGCCTTGATCATTGGAAAGCAGCTACGAAAGTACTTCGATATCTGCAAGGGACGAAAGACTATAAACTAACTTATAGAAGTAGTGATAATTTAGAAATGGTTGGTTATTCTGATTCTGACTTTTCTAAGTGCAAATATGACAAGAAATCCACTTCAGGGTACATCTTTATGTTAGCCGGCGGACCTATCTCTTGGAAGAGTCATAAGCAACAGTTGACCACAACATCCACTATGATGGCAGAATACATAGCAGTGTATAACGCGACCTGTCATGGAATGTTGCTAAAGAATCTGATCACTGGACTCAAAATAGTTAATTCCATTTCTAGACCATTGAAGCTTTATTATGATAACTCAGCTGCCGTTAGTTTCTCGAACAGTAACAGTTCGACTAGAGCTGAATTATATCTTGATACAAAGTACTTGTTCGTACGTGAGCGAGTTGAGGAAAACAATCTTTGTATTGAGTATATAAGTACTAAAGTTATGCTTGCGGATCCGATGACTAAAGGTCTCCCACCTAAAGTTTTCGAAGAACATGTTTCGAAGATGGGCTTTTCTAAAGACCTTATTTAGTAGCATAATGTACTTACTTACGTTTATTAATGAATTTTCCTTAGTTTTTTCAATTTGTTTGTCTCTAAATATGTTATGCATGCCTAACGACATATAGACACTGATTATACAAATCAACGTTTAAAGGGTTTACTTATAAATTTGATCCTAAATTTACTTAAGTTTTAAATTGGGATTGTAGTATGTGTAACATCCCGAGTTTTAGAGCACGAGAGAATTCATGAGGAATTAAAACTTAAATAAAAAGAAAGGAAGCGGGCTTGGGCCGGGGTGTATGGGCCGAAAGGGGAAGGGTTTGGGCCCTTATAAGCCTCAAGACCAGCCAAAAGCCCTCATTTGCATCATCCATTTCTGTTTTCTAGAGAGAGAGGAGAGAGAGAGAGTCTAGAGAGAGAAAGTCCCAAGGATCATTAGCAAGAGTCTCGTGAGTGTTTAGCAACGAAAAGGAAGTGATTACAGGTAACCGATTCTCCTAGATCTGAGTTTTAGTTCATTTTTGGGTTTTTCGGGTTTTTCGGGTTTTGGGTGAAAATGTTATGTTTGAATGGATGAAACTGAAAGATAAGCATAGATTTGAGTTCCTTAATGGAAAACGAACGTTTTGAATGCAAACAGGTTCGGGATCTTGAAGTGATCAGACCCGAATGCGAAAGTTAGGGTTTTTCGCCAAGAACAGGTCGTGCGCACTTGCTAAGTGCGCACCGAGCAGGTCCTGCGCACTTGCTAAGTGCGCATGAAGGAAAGTCTGCGCACTTGCTAAGTGCGCAGGAAGGAAAGTCTACGCACTTGCTAAGTGCGCAGGAAGGGAAGTCTGCACACTTGCTAAGTGCGTAGGAAGGGAAGTCTGCGCACTTGCTAAGTGCGCAGGAAGCAGAGTCTGCGCACTTGCTAAGTGCGCAGGCATCAGGTCTGATTGAGTGAAGTCAGTATGTAGAGTAGTTAAACCATTAGAGTCGGTAATGGTCTGATGTGTATTTAACTAATCAATTCAGATCGGAAGTGACGTTGTTGGACCTTGATTAGGACAACCCGAATTAGCTTACCAGGTTCTAATCCCCTTTTGCCTTCTTTAGGGGTGGTGTGCATACTTAGTGTAAAGTGTTTATTATATTTTATATATTATAAACTGAAGAGAAAAGCTATGTTTTAGTGAAAAGGTTTAAAAGAGGCAAAAGTATGTTTTCAGTAAAGTAAGATATATCATTTGGCAAGCGTTTACTATATTTCATATACATAAACAAAGGCATGATATATGTGATAAGCTATGTTTCAGTAAAGTAAGATACATCATTTGGCAAGCGTTTACTATATTTCATATACATAAACAAAGGCATGATATATATGATAAGCTATGTTTCAGAAAGTAAGATGTATTTTATGATAAGCTATGTTTCAGTAAAGTAAGATATATCATTTGGCAAGCGTTTACTATATTTTCATATACATAAACAAAGGCATGATATATATGATAAGCTATGTTTCAGAAAGTAAGATGTATTTTATGATAAGCTATGTTTCAGAAAGCAAGTTATATTTTATGGCAAGCGTTTACTATATTTTATATACATAAACAAAGGCATATTATATATGAAAGTTATGAACAAGATTTACAGAAAGTTTTATGACAGTAAAGTGAACAGCTTTCCTTCGGGAATGAGTACCAGTTTGTAAAGGTCCTTGGGACAGATGTTACTTGTACAAGATGTCAGATATGGGTTCTACCCATTAGTAAGAACCTTAGGGTTCGTTAACAGTTGTACAATTGGGATGAGTGACGGCGGTCGCTCGGGAGGTCCACGCAACCTCCCCTTAGTGTTAAGCGGTAGTGTCGGTTCATGGACGTTAGCCATGGGGGCATTGACCAGGTACTCGTCGGTTCATGGACGTTAGCCATGGGGGCGGTACAGTAGTGACAAGGAATTGACGGATAAGCGGTATTGTCGGTTCATGGACGTTAGCCATGGGGGCATTGACCAGGTACTCGTCGGTTCATGGTCGTTGACCATGGGGGCGGTACAGTAGTGACAAAGGAAATTGACGGTTAAGCGGTAGTGTCGGTTCATGGTGTAAGCCATGGGGGCATTGACCGGGTACTTGTCGGTTCATGGATGTAAGCCATGAGGGCAGTACAGTAAAGAGGAATTGACGGTTTATTATACGTTTTAAACTGTTTGAAAAGTAAAGTGTGTTAAGTTTAGCCTTAATGGCAGTATATATGTTTGAAAAGTAAAGTGTGTTAAGTTTAGTCTTAATGGCAGTATATATGTTTTAGTAAATCTCTTGTAAAACTGATTTAAAGTAAACGTTAGAACTCACTCAGCGTTGCTGATTTTTAGTATGCACATCAGTTAAGTGTAGGTGGCAGTAGATGGAAGTGGATGCTTGGCTTGGCAAGAAGAGTTACCCGAAGACCAGTAGTTGGCATCCTGTTTATGTTTCTTTTGATTATGTTGATTAAGACAAGTTTCAGTTGTATTTAACAAGTTATGTTTAGACATGTTATGTTTCCGATGCGTATGTAGAGAAGTTTAAATCGTTTCCGCTGTGTTAATGAATGTCTTATGTTTAAAGTGCTATGTGTTGATGAGTAAATCCAATAAGTGAAGCCTCCCGGGTTAGGGGCCTCACAGTATGATTAATGGGGGTCTTGAATTGGATATCGATTCAATGACTGTATTTCTCTGCTACATTTTTGGTTTGAAACTAAAATGAGTATTAAATCTGCAGACTTACTAATGCTCATAATAAATGATTACTCAGCCAAGTGGGAGAATGTAAGACGAGATTTTGCATGTGGCTCTTATAATCATTTATCTAATTATTAAATGATCAAATATATTTATTTATTTAATATCCTATGGCTAGTAATTAGTCGATGGGCCTAATTACTCTTAATGGGCCACTAATGGGTTTCCTCTTGGGTGTACATATAAATAGAGAGTTAATTATAGGGAATAGACTAATCGCTGAATCTATTCCATCACCACTAAATCGTCCCTCTCGCTCTCTCTCTCTCTCTATAACCGTGAGCTCTCAAGAACTCACCTAATACCATCCTAATCGTACACCCTAAACGGGAACCCGATCTAGATCAGAGATCATGACGTCTTCCCTATCATCGGTGAACTTAGCAGGTATGTTATTATTATTGTTTTCCATTACATAGTAACAAGAACTGATCAACATTTATTATATAGTATAGATTATAACTTTTATATATAACCTAATATATATGATTTAGTTATTTTTATCATACTTTTATGTATATTAATTATTATTTTATAAATAGATATTTAAAAAATATATAAATGATAGGCTTGTTTAGGCTCGCGAGCCGGTTCAAGCTCGATAAGTGAACTCGGGCTCGTTTATTAAACGTGCTTATTTTTTTGGCTTGAGCTCGTTTAAGCTCGGCTCGATTCGAGTTTTTAGCGAGCCGTTCTCGAGTAGCTCGCGAGCCGGCTTGACTTGTTTACACCCCTAAGGAAGGCCTTATTAAAAGCTTCCAACGATCAAATGCCAATGCCACCATTATCTCTAGAAACCATCACTGTTTTCCATAACACCCAATGTAACTTTTTTCATCCCCCATATTACCCTAAAAGAATCTAGAACGGATTCTCTCCAGAGTCTTTAGCACACCAACTGACACGAGGAATTACAACATATAGTAGACACCCAAAGCTCCTAGAACCGAAGTAGTCAATAAATATCGATCACCAATGGAAAGTAATCCCGCTTTCCATTTCGATAACCTCGAATGAAATCTATCAATAATAACCTTCTGCCCATTATAGTTATCCATATTTTGGCCGACCATAAACCCAAATAAGTGAAAGAAAGTTTCCCTGGATTACAAGTTGTTAAGGAAGCTAAAGAAATCACCTCATTATATGCAACCCTACCTCATATAGATTAGATTTATAGAGATCACATCATTTTTTTACAACTAAATACTACTTAACCTTATATTTTTTAAAATTTAAACGAACACGATTTTTGTAAGAATACAACATATCACTAGAAAACTGTCATCGGTGGAGATTTATCTTCTTCATGATATCATTTCTATATATTTATTAAAGTTATATTTTCTTATTACAGTATGAAGTTTTTATTTTTTTATTTTTTCCTGACAAGTATCTGTTTACACGTATGACTATATAAATTTTACATATTTATTGTTTTGCCAACAAAGCTTATACTACTTTTTACGAAATTTTGTATTTTATCCTTTTCAAGTTAAGCATATTTCCTTTTAACTCATTTATCAATAATTTGTCACCATCCGTAACCGATCAAATCTACCCTCTATTTTCACTAAGCGTCATAATTTATAACTTTATAAAATATTATTTTAACCATTTCTAGTTTTTAAAGTTTTGATTAGACCCTTTTAGTATATATAGTATGATTTTTTCTAAATACATTTTATTCGTTAGTTTAAAATAATAATAATTTGTTGTGTTAAATTTTTTTCTTGTCGTCCACGTATAAATTTTATTAAAAACAGAGTTAGATTCAAAATATGGTATTTTGTAGGTATCATAGGTTATATCTATTGACGGTAACTTGCTGTTACCGTGAATGAATGATACCGACACCGACTGAAGAACACCTGCACCGTTATATAACTTCGACCTTCACAGCCAAGTCGACGTAAGTTCATACGTTTCTTTTATCTACTCAACCACATTTCTTTTTGTGCGTAGCCACGTTAACGTCACCGCTCAACCGTTTAAAGTCTGTCTCCCGTCGCAGAGCGCGGGCCTAATTTTCTCGTATATATTAATTACAAGAAAATAAATAAAACGTCGTTATACTTTCTGATATACCTTTTTAATCTTATTTAATAACTTAAAATTTAAACAAATACTCATTTACCACTAGTTCTGTACCGCAGCCGACCAGGCCGACTCAACTTTTATAGAATCTTAAAATGGATTTTAAAATTTGGCCAATATGATGTAACATAATATCTATTCGATTTTTAAACCGACGTACAATTACACATATTAAAGTTTAAGTTTAGTGAAATTTAGTAAAAAGAAAACCTTTCTGGATGTACTTATTCCATGCCCTCTTTGTTAAAATCTAAAAATTAAACAAAACTGAAAGGCACAAACGTTAGTTTTTTTTCTTTTTACCGTTGAACCGTCTCTGCCCAACACCATGAAGCACGTATATTTTTTTAACCACGTATATTTTTTTTATGTATATATCATAATAGAGGTTGTACCGTAAGTAAATCTGAATAGATCCAATCAAAATTTTGATGCTGGGGTTCAAAACTTGACAATATTAAACATGATCAATAGTTTCCAAATCTTTAGAACAAGACGAGCACAAAAGAGAAGGTACATCAAGGTTTTTGTCACTAAAATTCACCTAACACATCTTAGTTAGAGTGTTTTAAAACTAAGTTACGAAAACATTTTATATTGAATAATATCAACCAATTTACACACGCATTATACACATACATGGATTTTGGTTCACTACTATTTCCGCCGGTCTTCACCAACAGATCTAAGGAAAAGGATTTCAGATAATTAAGATATCGTCTCAGACTTTTTAATCGTTGTTGGTGAGAATATATTTCCACGGATGATCCATCGAGACGTATTACTATAAATACGCCCGCAGAGAACTATTACTATAAATACGCCCCCAAACCTCTGCATTTCTTACATCCATTCTTTGTTAAATACATTGTTAAAATTCTAATATAAATACTATGCATAGCTGCTGTTGTTGGGATCAGTAGTTTGAAAGTTAAATAGGGTAATGTGATGTTGAATATATCGTTATACTGAAACGGCCCAAACCCGGGTAGTCTCATAGTTGACGCAAAATATTAATACATGTCTTAAACTTCAAATATTACAATAGAAGTCTTAACATTACAATCATCTATAAATAAAACATTTAAATTGTTCATTGTTCATAAAACAAGAATGCCAGTGTTCGCAGATATCAGTCCGCAGAATCCATGCATTCCAAGCCCTCGCGGCTCCACTCATTTATTTTCATCATTTACATGAGATGCATATTAAAACTCAGATATAACATCAATTTGTGTTTTTTGTTTTTATTTTATAAGAACTTACAGAATATATTTGTATAATTTATAAAAATTAAATTGGGATTTTAAACATTTAAATAATGCATTAAAAAGTTAAAAAAGAAATTAATCCCAAAAAACCGGCCCCTGGGATTCGAACCTGCGTCGAGCTCGGGCCAACACAGACACACACACGTGCACAACCGCTAGACTGGGCATGCTGCCTTGTCCAGAAGCCGCCAGAAAGCCCAAGTCACCATCTTCCCCATTTGAAACCCGCAAACCCTAGGTCCCAAAATTGACCCGATTGCATAGACGATTGAACGCAGAGGACGGATCGTGTAGGTGTCCTAAACGTAAAGCCGTTAACCATTTTTCTTGAAAATATCTCATGGACGAGTTCAGGTTAATAGGTTCGAAAACCGGCCACCGAGGGGATCGAGTTTGGAAGAAAGGAAGTTCTGGATTTGACAAAACAAGCCATTGTAGTTTCAATTATTTATTATTTCATGTGGAAACTTATTTTTTAATTGGAATTAAAGTTTCAGAAACTACATTATCAACCCTGGACTTTTATAAAACATAACAATATTAAATATAATTTTTTTTATAAAAATCAATTAATTGTTAATATTATTTTTAAATGTTTCAAACATGAAAATATAAAATGATATTATTTCTATTAAAATAAATTACTTTGTAATATTATTTTTTTATAAACCCTAATTTTTATAAAATTTATAATTTAACTTTTATAAGTTTATACATATATATTTATAGGCTTTGAAATCTATACATTATAATAAATCAAGGTTTTTAGAGGACATGTGTCAAGATTCTAGACCATGTAAATTGGATTTTCCCGTCTAAAAACACTGATCCGATAAACCTTTTCTCGCGGGTCCTATAACCCGATTTGCTCCAAAAATCTTAACCCAGGTACTAGAACATTCTTTTCTTCATTTTTAGGGTTCTCCTACACCATCTGCGACGCCCTGCTCATATCGCCTCTGCACATCCATCTTCAGAATATCGCCGCTGCACTCGATCACGTAAGTTACTTTCTTTCGATGTGAGAACATATGTTCACCCGTTTTTGTGCTTAATCATTCTTTTCTCATCAGTTAGGGTTCCAGCAATCTTTGATTACTTTCTCCTCCACCATCTGGTTGCCCTCCAACACCACAAAGGCATGTAATTTGTTGCCCCTTTTTCAATTTGCACCACTATTTGACGATTTTGATGTCCGATTTAATCTCCAATTTATGTTCACCCGTATTTGTGACAGATGATGTATTGTTGATTGTTTTGAATTTCTGTGTTTTCAGTTATGATTGTTTATTCCTAATTTCGAGTTTTACAAACCCTAATTCTTTGCTGGAATTTGTGTATCTTATTGATATTGTATAAAATATGTATCAAATCAGAGTTTGTATATATTTATCTATTTAAATTTAAATGATCCTTCAGATAAAAATGTTGGCGGTTAATTTGTTTACACTCAGATTCCAGACATTGATAACTTATGTTCAATGCAAGACTTTGTGGAACCAATTTCAGAAAGAGACATAATATGATGTTACTCAAGCTATAACTGCTGAGGTACGATTCTAATCATCTTAGCATTCCACAAGATTTCTTTATTAGTAAAAAATAAAAATGTCACAAAAGGGAAAATTGATAAGGAAAAGGGTAGGAAATAATCAGTAAAGTCTCTTCATGATTTGGAAAAAATGTGTTGATTGTCTTTTTCAATTGCATTTGGCTTAATTAGATAAAGTATAACTAAATGCATCTACTCTCTTTGATGTATGAATTTGCTTAGATGAGTTATGGGGGAGACTAAATTTGAGTTAATGTTTTGTTTGTATGGTTAAAAATTACAGGCCATCAGATGCATATAACAAACGTAATTACAATTATTACTTATCATTTTTTGTGTCTTGGTTTTCTTGATTATTTGATTACGCCTTGAATAAGTTGTTTTTGGCCAAGAGGAAATCGCTATACCAGTACATTCATTGTATGTTTCATTTATTTGTTTTTATATATTTCTGATTGCAACACTATCAAACCTTATTTTGGCTTAACATAATAGCAAACTATTTTACATCCATATTGCAACATTAAATTAGCTTGTGCTGCCCACCCTAATGCTGATGTATTCATAAACTTTGCATCATCCAGAAGGTTAGTTCTAGGTTATTTCAAAACTTTAATTCTTTTTATTATTTTTATTATAATTTATGATTATTGAAATTTTATAAATATATACAGTGATGCTGCTTCATCCAAACTTGCCCTCGAACAGCCTACCATTAGAGTTGTGCCTATTATAGCCGAGGGTGTTCCGGAGTTAGACACCAAGGAGTTAATTTCATATGCAAGGTTAAATAATAAGGTTGGGATTTTAACTATTGATCATAGTTGTTAATGGCGACCATAGCGCTCGCTATAGCGCGCTATGTAGCGAAGCGGCCTATGGTCGCTGTATGGTGAATAGAGAGCATATAGCGAATCTTCCTTTTCTTTATTTTTTAAAATAATTTTTTACTTGATTAATATAAATAGAGTTGCTAATAACCCTAATGTATGAAGATTTAGATGATTATTGATTATAATTGCTACATATCCTACAATAGTTGAATATAAAATATTTCTAAAACTTTCTATTAGTGTATCGCTAAACGTGAAATAGCGCACGCTATTTCATCGCTATCGCTACGTAGCGTATAAGTGGCTTGTCGCTATTTACCGCTATTCGCTATTGACAACTATGCTGTTGATTAAGTTTGAATATGAGCCATAGTGGCTTGAGCTAGGGTATACATACCTTTGTATTTAAGTGAGGTAGTGACAGGGACGGCTCAATCATTTTGGTGGCCTAAAGCGAACAAAAAATTTGAGGCTCCTTTTCACGTTTATAGGTTCTTCTATATTTAGAGGTTCGTCTACATCTAAAGGTTGTTTTCCAATGCAACTCTTCGTCTCTTGCTCTGTATCCATTCAGATGTTGGGCGTTTTGTCATTCCCTAATCCTCGCTAATGTCTTTAGCGAATAAGTCATCAAGTATTAGAATACAAGCCGGTACTTGGTCTTGTTTAGTCGTTCCATTAAGCCCAACGCAAACCACACACATGTATATAAAAAAACTAAGGCCCTTATTATTTGGTGGCCTAAAGATAAGGCTTTACTTGCTTTACCCAAAAGACGCCACTAGGTAGTCATGATGGTTGCAGGTTTTTATTGGGCTAGCAACGGCTGGTGGAATTCAAGCTGGAGCTTTTAAGATTGGTAACACTGCTGGAATAATTGATGATATTATACAAAGTAAATTGTATAGGCCTGGATTTTTTTGAATTTGTATCCAAATCTGTGCATAATCATGCTTGACATCATGATGTTGACTAGAGGTGGCATAAATGGTGGCCGGGTAACATGTCAAACTAGGTACTTTTTTACGGGTTGTGCTGACCCAAAACATGATTACGATTCAAGTATCAACGAACTGATTATTTAGCATGTAATTAGATAGTAAAATTAGCTTAGTTGTTGAAGCGTAAGTTCAATTTAAAGTAAACATATAATTTATTATGTTAACTAGTACAATTACATTTCTAAATTTGACCGGATGGATCAGGAAATTTAATTGCTAAAGCCTAAAAGTGGTGCAAGGGTTTCCAGCCTCACCCTTTCATTGATGAGTTTATATTTTCTTCTATATGATAATGTACATTTTGTTTTATACAAGTCCTTTTTATTTTGTTGAGATGGTTACCTATGAGAATTATGTATGACTTTGCTTATAATTTTATGAAATTTATATTTTTTTGTTTAACCCGTGTAGTACACGGGCGGCCTCTAACCTAGTATCATAATATATATACGTATTTATTTCCTTGAACCTTATACATTTATTTACATAATCATATATAAATGATTGCTATTTTTGAAATTAATAATGGTGTACAATATATTTATGTATGTATGTTTATGTAGTGGATAAATATAATAGTTCTCATTGAAATAGGATGGTACAAGTCTTAGAATAATGAAAATACAAGTGTTGAAATAGTTAAAAATAAAGGCCGGAAATTCCTAGGGATTACACTTCGTATCATTAGTCTTTGTAATCATTTTAACTAGTTTCTCTTTTATAGTTCTAGCGATACTAAGTAGTTTCGCCGTAGCAAACCTAGTAGTTTCGCCTAGAGGTGCTCAAAAGAACCGGATCCAAATCTGATCTGACGGATAATCCGGAATCGGACCCGACAGGAACCGGACAAAAAAGAAACGGACCGGATCTTTTTGGAACCGCCGGATCCAGAACCAGTTACGGGGTTTTCAGTGGACCGGACAAAAATCGGACAAAAAGGATCCGGACAAAAATCAGACAAAAAAAAACCGATTCTAGCCGTTGGGATGAAAAAAAACGGCTATATAGCCGTTAACTAGCCTTTTTTTGGGTTTTTTGAGACATGAAACTTAGTATAAATAGGTATTGGGGGTATGGGTTAGTTCACCACAACATTCTAGATCTCAAAACGCAAAGAAAACGCTCACTTTTACACTAAAAAAAAACACTCTCAATCTCTCATGGCTTCCGCAAGCACTCAAAATTCGGTTGGTGGTTCTACTAGTGATGCCACGGTTGTGAGAGTACTTCCTTGCTCTCGAAACCAAGAGATATGGGCTTATTTCGATTTATGCGAAATGTCAAATGGTTCGCAAAAGGTTCGTTGTAAACGTTGTGGTAAAATTTTGGGTGCTGCGAGAAATAGTACTTTGAGGAAACAAAATGGTAGTCACGCAAAACACACTCAAGGTGAAGATCAAACTCAAATTGGTAGGGATGAAGGAGTTTGGCAATACAATGTTGAGAGGGTTCGTGAGAGAATGACACATTTCGTCATTCAAGAAGGGTTGCCTTTTGATCACTTTAATAACCCGCGCTTGACGAGGATGATACAAGAGACGCTTCAACCGAGCTATAGAAATGTAAGTCGTTCTACTTTGAGAATAGATTGTTTAAAAATGTGAAAAAGAGCTAAAAAAGAATTAATCTTAGGTTTTGAAAATTTAAATACCGGCATTAACTTAACCACGGACGTTTGGTCCGCTCCACATGGTTTACCCGAATCGTACATTTGCGTTACCGCACATTGGGTTCAACCCGAGTCATGGCAAATGATGAAGCGTACAATTGCGTTTGATTATTTTGGATATCCACATACCGGTGAAAAAATATTTTATATTTTAGACTTGGTAATTCAAACTTATAAAATTCAACCAAAAATATTTTCAATATATTTTGATAACGCTTCAAATAACACAAACGCGGTGGAAAAATTAAAAATAAAATATGAACCGCTTTGTAACGGTGTTTTCTTTCATAGTCGATGTGTTGTACACATCATTAACTTGGTAGTTCAAGACGGTCTAAACGTCCAAGAAATAAGAGATGTGAAATAAAATTTTAAAGTGATGTTACGAGAAGTTTTTAGCACAAGCAAAAAAAGATATATGAACTATAGAAACTTGTGCCAACAAATGTATTTCATCTTTTTAGGTCCGAATTGGGGCGTACCTACTAGATGGAACTCGACATGGAAAATGTTTGAATCGGCCTTAAGGCAAAGAGTTACTTTAAAACATTTTCATGATGAACTTGTCCAAAAAAAATGTTGTTCCAAAAAATTTGATAATATAAGTTGGGATACGATTAAAAATGCAACTACATGTTTATCGGGAGTTTATTATCTCACGTCTTCGCTAGTACTTCAACAATTATATTTAATATGTAATAAATTAAAAGAGTTTGAATACCACGGCCCTATTTTTGCAACAATGGTAATACCTATGAAAGATAAATTTAAAAAATATTTTTCGAAAATATCGGCCGTCGTTACATCGGCCGCCTTAAACCCAACGATTAATGTAACCGGTGTTGAAACATTAATTGGATCAATATCGGACGATTTAAATATGCACGAGGAAGACTCCAATTTTGAATCAAATGCAATAAGGGATTTCAATTCGGCTTTTAATAATATGTTTGATTATTATTTACGCAAATATGGTGAAAGTGGTGATCCATCAAATATACGTGAATCAATGGCTTCGGGTTCAAGTTCTAATAGTTCAAGGAACCCGATGTTAAATTTGTTTAATACTTTAAGAAACGAAAATACTAAACGAGCTCGTGGAAGCACACCAAGTAGCGAGCTTAGGAGATATCAAGCTACCGATTTTATTTCAACTCGAAGATCCGAAGAGTTTGAAAACTTTGATATCTTGAGTTGGTGGCAAGGAAGGGAAACCCAATATCCCGTTCTAGCCGCAATGGCCCGTGACCTACTAACCGTCCAAGCTTCCACGGTAGCTTCGGAATCTGCTTTTTCTCTTAGTGACAGGGTTTTTTCTATTCAAAGAACGAGGCTTACACCGGAATCTATGGAGATGTGTATTTGGTACGCGATTGCTTGTGACTACACGATCATCGTTTCACTAGGATTATACACTAGTGATCGGTTGACTACGCGCTCGTCTTGTGAGATCCATTTTCGATTGGCACGAGGCCTACATATATAATAGGGAGAGAATCAAGACAAATCTCGTTGTTAATGATAAAAGTAGAAAACTATTCCCCGTTAGTTTTAACACCTTAATAATTTTTTCATACGTTGTCATTTATTAAAAGAACTATATCATTAAATCGAACATTTTTTATCTTTAATTTGAGTACAATATTGCTATAGTATAAAAAAAAACTTTTTTAACATATCGAATTTATTCGAGACTACATATATGTAGTATTATAATACTGCATATATGTAGTATGATCATACTACATATATGCAGTATCATCATATGATCATACTCAGGGCGGATTTACATAGGACTGGGGGTTTACCGGAACCCCCGAGTTTTGAAATTATAGTAGAAAGCTATATACAATAACCGGGGGGTGAACCCCTTCAAAATATATAGAGTGAACCCTTTAGAAAAAGTAGGATGAACCCTACAAAGAGAAGATAAAGAAAGATAACATAGTTAACATGTTTACGGTCGGCAAGGATCTCCGAGCTCTGATATGTGGGAAATCAGGAAGAAGAAGGGAACGAAGGAAGAAAAAAAGGGAAAAAATAACTAGTGTTCAAGAAAGAGATACCATAGCCCAAATAGACTTTTATTAAATAACAGAAAAATTAAGCACCAGAGTTGGTAGTTGACAACACACTACAAAGGTTATATTACTTTAATGGTAATTAATTCGTTAATGTATTTTTACTTATTATTAACTAGGTTAAAATCTCGTATATTATACGGGTTTAATATATAAAGTGTTATCTACTTAATTAGTAATAAAAAAATTATATTTTTAAAAACTCATGCAATACAAAGATTATTATTTAATATTATTATTAAATATTAAATAGGATTATTATTTAAAAGCCCGTGAAAAAATGATAAAAATGAACCATAAAGTGACATTTGTTCATAAGATTTTTATTTATTAATGCAAATATTATTATTTAATAGGAGAGAGAAGTAGAATAATTAATAATTAATAGGAGAGAGAGGCGAGAAAATAAAAGTGAGAAGTAACCACAAAGGGACACGTGGCATAAAAGATTTTTATTTATTATGTTAATAAGATTTAGTTATTTGTGTTTATAGGAATTTCAAAATTCTTTATTGAGTTAATTACACAGATAGCTCTGTGGTTTGTGAAAAGTAACATGTATGGGTACTAAGAGTTTCAAGTTGCAAGTTTGATGCTTTTGGTTTCAATTTTGTAACAAGTTTGGATATTAAGACTAACTTCCATTAATTTTTCTGTCAAATTAGAATGAAATGACCAAAATACAATTTTATAACTAAAGGGGCCATTTATGTAATTAACCCTATTTTAACTTGTTGACCATCTTCATCTTCATCAATTCCACCGAACCAACTCTGACACAATCTCCGGCGACCCCCTTACATCTTTTCACCACCGGTTAACCATCACCAACCACGCTCTCTCCCTCTAAAAATCTCCCTTTACCAAGTAAAGAAAATAAACAGATAAGAAAAAACATACAAAAATTGCAACATAGTTTAAGTAAATAACCATCTTTGTTAACATAAAAAACTCCACGTCATTCAAGCGCACAGAATCCAAATCCTGTAAATTTAACTTCACTTCTTTCATATACAACTCCACCCCCTTTTCACCTACACCCAACACCACCTGTATTCTGCATTATCATAATAATAATCGAGGCCCTTACGGCTATAATAATAATCGCGGTGCTTTCGGAGGATCATGCCTCACATAATGATAACCGAGACCCTTGAAGAAGGTTGTGCATCATAGCATGAAAATAATATTTGATGCCCTTTGAGCAGACCTATGCTTCATAGCATAATGATAATAACCGAGACCTTTAGAGAAGGCTTATGCTTCATAGCATGATAATAATCGAGCCCTTACGGCTACAATAATAATCAACGTGCTTTCGGAGGATCATGCCTCACAGAATAATAACCGAGACCCTTAAAGAAGGTTGTGCTTTATAGCATGAAAATAATAATTGAGGCCCTTTGAGTAGGCCTATGCTTCATAGTATAATGATAATAATAATCGAGGCTGTTTTTTATCGTTCATTTTTCATTTCTTATCATACTTTCCCTTTTCATCTTTTATCATCATTTTCCTTTTTATTCTTATCATCCTTTTCCTTTTCATTTCTTATAATCCTTTTCCTTTTTCATTTTCTCATAAGGACTTTTCATGTTCTTTCATCGGGAGGTCCTCCACAAGAGAGGCATCCTCCGTTTCAAACGAATAACGTTTTGTCTAGCTACCTAATGTGGTAATAGGGGCCCTCTAACCAGAAGAGAAACATTTAACCTCTTATGCTCTTTGCTCGAAAGAGACTTTCTTTTCACCATTTCACTTGGCCCCGTTTTTCGTGAGGAGATTCCCTCCGGTAGGAGGTTCCCCCGGCGGGGGCCTCCTTCTTTTTTTTTTTCTCTTGATGAGTGAGTTGTTTATATTTGGTTCTTTTACAAAATGACTTTTCCTTTTTATTACATAGAACCCTTCTCATTATAAGCTAAAGGTCCTTAGCCAGGTGCCTCTTTGCCTTTCACAAAGTGGGATATACCATAATTGGGAGATTTATGAGGCTCTTATGAGAGACGCTTGCACAGCTTTGTATAAGGTCTTTGTGCTTGATAACATCTTTTAGAAGGCGAGACTGGCGCTTGATAATAAATTGTCACGAACTTTAATCCTTGGTGGGTAATTTTTCTTCTTTCCTGGGGGAGGGGTTGTTTGGTAGTAATACTCCATGTTAGCCTCCCAGTTCAATATTGCTAAACCACTTTAGCAATATTTAACTTGCCCCCATCGCCAATTCAAATAAGACCTTCCAGATGCGTCGTTATCACCCTGCTTTTGAGGAACAAACTTCCCTCACGGGGGTTTGTAAGTAGTGGTATTATACCACATTTCCCCCTAGTTCAGTGCTACGAAGCCATGTTAGTAGCATTGAACTCGTACGATAATCTATCGAGCAATCATACTAGACGACTGTTCTCCTCCGGGACGTCCCACAGTTACACTATGCATCATACTTGACCTCGGTGACTTCATTGCTTGACGGATATCTTTATTTCTGAATTCGCCATGTGGAGTTGAAAAATAGCTTCTAGTTGTTCGCTTGACCTTTCGTCGGCCCACGCGTTTACTGTTCTCATTACGATGTTGATCCCTCTCTCCAATGTTGCATTTGCTACCTTCGAGCATTTTGTCACACCCCCAATTTCAACTAACGGAGTATTACCGTTTTAGGAAGTGACAAACCAGGATCTCAGACACTAGTTACATTGAACGACTCTACATGGGACTCAAAATGAAAATATCTTTTAAATCAGAGTATCAATGCGGAAGCGTAAAGAAAGTAAATGCGCAAAATACACGCGCCCAAAACCAAAGTCCAAAAGTCCAAACCAAACAACCAAACAAAGTACAATATAATAATTCAACCGAACATAAATAGACACAAAGCAAAGCAGTTGAATCCCATGCATGCCCTAACGTGCACCTGTGTCTTAGCTTAGCGTCCTGAGAAAACATGTAAGAAAAAGTGTCAACACAAGGTTGGTGAGTTCACAGGTTTCAAATAAATACGTAGGCATTACCAGATTTATGATCATTCAATATGTATCTATAGGTAGCTAACCTATGTTCGTGTTTTAGCTCAAGTGCTCGCAACCAAAACTGACTGTTTGATTATTGCCTCCTGTCAGGTCTATCAACACTGGCCATGTGAATAGGCTAACATTTCAGCCGTTCGATATCCAATCGAGTTAGCGCGACTAACGTGGGTGGGATTTGTCAAACCCAGTAGTACTACTAAACGTTACCTCGCTAAGATCCATATTAACGGTTCGAAATAAGATGAGGACTTTCTGTGATAGCATGTTACACTTAGCTTTAACATTGATAGCATATGAAATACAAAATCTAAAAATTAGTTTAAGCATGTTTTCTCCCCCAAGTTAAAAGCAGTAAAAAGGGGCCGTGAAACTCACCTGCTTGGCGTTGAAGGTAGTTCACACTAGAAGTAAGTTTGGAACCACGAGTGTAAGTCTCAAAAGACCTACGAATGTCCTAGAATTATAAATATATAAATTAGGAACGATAAAAGGAATTGTGACCGTGACAAGGAAAAAACGTCTTAAAGAACCGCTCTAACAAACGAGAGTGGACAAACGTGTCCACGGGTTTAGGAATTACTTTACGCGACGAACGACGTAAATAATATATATATATATATATATATATATATATACGAGTGGTTAACATAACTAATTATTATTTATTCTTGATTGGTTCACGGTGTTATATAAAAATGATTTGAAATAATATAAATATATATTATTTAATAATACGAGTCACAATTTGAAAATAATATAAACATATTATTTTACACGCGTTTACGGTTTAAAAATAATATAAATATATTTTTTTTTACTTATTAATAATAAAAGTGCACAATATATAAAAATAGTTATAATTTATAAAAATAAACAAAATATTTAAATCCCGAGCCTATGGCTTGTTTTCCGGTTTAAAACCCATTTATATAATGATATAATATTAAAAGATTTGATTTTTATTAATTTAATATTTCAGAAAATTGTTTAAAAAAAGAATGTGGGAGCCAGGCCTCGAACCCGGGTCTCTCCCACACACACACATAGCTATAACCGGTCCGCCCGCTTGGGTCATCGCGAACATTATCAGTTTCAAATAGTTTTAACACCCAAGTCAGGTGGGTTTCCCTCCCATACACATACCGGTTCGAAACCCTTCCCCACCCGTCGATTTCGACCACAAACAACCCGCAGGTTATAGGGGTTTCATTCATCAGTAATTTACGAATCTGAGGTTAGGATTTAATTGCAAAAATAATACATTTGAAGCTTTTAATTCAAGTTTTAAATCGCCGAAACCCTAGATTATAAACATGAATTCAATTGATCGATTCTGATATTAAAAATTGTTGGAATTATGGGGCTTTTACATGTTTAAACACTGCGAATCTATCGATATAGTTTAATTTGGTTCAGGTTGTGTCTGGGATCAAAAACCCCAAATTAAAATATGAGCTAACCCTAGTTTACGGTTTAAAATCAATTCGATGTTATTTGATTCAATTGATATAGGGCTTTCAGAGAGTAGATAGTTTCGAGTCTAATCATATGATTTAATTGAATTTTTATCGAGTTTGGAATCAAAAGCCCCAAAGTGGGTTTCGTATGAACCCTAGATTCGGATTACGATGATCTTGATAATAAAATATTAAATTGACAGAGGGCTTTCAAAGCAATTGGTATTGCGGATCTGACCGTATCGTTTAATTGTATTTTTATTGGGTCTAGACTAGGGTTCGATTAAACCGGTCAGTGATGAACCCTAGGTTACAGATTTCGATCGAATCGATAATGTAAGCCCCGGTAATGATAGGGCTTTCAATTGACGAGTAAAAACGAAACTAATGATGAAGAACAATTACCAGGAAGATGATGGATTGATGGAGATCGACACAGCTCCGGCTTGTACAGGTTTGATTTCCAATTATTTCTGTTATGGTTTCGGTCGAATTGAGGTGTGCAACAGCTTCAAACGTGTTCGTTTAGTGTATGCAGGTGATTTTTTTGTGAAAATAATACAGATTTTAGACGAATTTGAGTAGGAGTCGACGGTTACAATATAATTATCCATTAATCTGTTTAATTCTCGCATAATAATGTTTTTAATTACTCAATGATGGTTGTTTATGCTAATTAAATGTGTTAGCGGTTAAGATTTCAAAAGAGAGTGATTTAATCGAGTGAATTCGGATCATATTCAAATATGTTGACTTTCAAAAGTCAACACTAATCAGGAATGGGTTAATTACACTACTAGTCCCTCTAGTTTCCTGTTCTTAACTTTGAATTTAGGCAGGAAAGGTCCTTGAGGTTTGAGCTAGGTTAAAAATGTTAATTTGACTTATCAAAAGTCAATAGGATTGGGATTTTGACTTTCTAAAAGTCAACAGTCAACTTTAGGGACATTACATAACTAATCCCTGGAATTTAGGTTTGGATTATTGACATGATTAGTCCCTGAAGTTTAAGTTAAGTTAATCCAGTTAACTTTAACTGGATTTTGTTAACGAAGTTAACTGGAAAGGTCTGGATTATCACATCATCCCCTAGTTGAAAGAATTTTCGTCCCGAAAATTTAAGTAAATAAAATTTTTTTTCCGGATGTCACATCATCCCCTAGTTGAAAGAATTTTCGTCCCGAAAATTAGAATAGTACCTTAAGAATTTGAAGTGGGGTGTTTGAACAGATTAGGATATTTGCGCATCATCTGATCCTCGCGTTCCCACGTGAATTCCGGTCCGTGTTTCGAGTTCCAACGGACTCTGACAATAGGGATCTTACTGTGCTTTAATGTTTTAATTTCCCTATCCATAATTTCCACAGGTTCTTCGATGAAGCGTAACTGTTCATCAACGTGTAGTTCCTCAAGAGGAACTGCGAGTGATTCGTCTGCCTGGCATTTTTTTAAATTTTAGACGTGAAAGACGTTGTGTACACCACTCAGTCTTTCAGGCAAGTCCAGTTGATACGCTACTGGTCCGATTCTTTTTAATATTTTGAAAGGTCCAACATAACGAGGATTCAGTTTGCCTCGTTTCCCGAAACGAATGACACCTTTCCAAGGTGAGACCTTGAGTAAGTCCATGTCACCTATTTGAAATTCCAAAGGTTTACGACGCTTGTCGGCATAGCTCTTTTGACGATCACGAGCTGCCGCCATATGGTTTCTAATTTGAACGATCTTTTTGGAAGTTTCAAATACAAGTTCAGGACCTGTGATTTGGCTATCTCCAACCTCGGTCCAACAAATGGGAGAACGGAATTTCCGTCTATAAAGTGCTTCAAATGGAGCTGCCTTGATGCTAGTGTGATAGCTGTTGTTGTAGGAGAACTCCACCAACGGTAGGTGAGACTCCCAAGTGTTACCGAAATCGATCACACAAGCTCGTAGCATGTCCTCCAGAGTTTGGATAGTACGTTCTGTTTGACCATCGGTTTGAGGATGGTAAGCTGTGCTCATATCTAGACGCGTGCCTAAGGCCTTATGTAACGACTGCCAGAAACGAGAAGTGAATCGTGCATCACGATCAGAAATAATGGAGATTGGCACTCCGTGCCGAGAGACTACTTCTTTCAAGTATATTCGAGTGAGTTTATCCATTTTGTCGGTTTCTTTGATTGCTAGAAAGTGAGCAGATTTTGTTAGTCGATCAACAATTACCCAAATGGTATCGCATCCGGTAGGAGTTCGTGGTAATTTGGTGATGAAATCCATGGATATTTGTTCCCATTTCCACATGAGAATTTCTGGTTGCTGCAGGAGACCGGATGGTTTTTGATATTCAACTTTGACTTTCGCGCAGGTCAGACACTTACTAACATAAGTGGCTATATCGGCCTTCATCTTCGGCCACCAATATAGTACTTTTAGATCATGGTACATTTTATCGGAACCCGGATGGATGGAGTAACGAGATTTATGAGCTTCATCCATGATTAGTTCCCTTAAATTTCCAAACACTGGAATCCATATTCGTTCGACGAAGTAACGAATTCCGTCAGATTTTACTTCAAGTTGTGCTTCCATGCTGCGAGTACCTTCTAACGGTAGGTTATCTTCTTTCAAGGCTTCAAGTGGAGCACTACGGATTCTATCAGGCAATCCAGGGTGAATAGTGAGTTGTAACACTCGAACTTGTTTGGGTTTCGTTTCCTTTCGGCTTAGTGCATCAGCCACAACGTTAGCTTTACCCGGATGATACCGGATTGCACAGTCGTAATCATTTAAAAGTTCAACCCAACGACGTTGTCGCATGCTCAACTCCTTCTGCTCGAAGATATGCTGGAGGCTCTTGTGGTCGGTATAGATGGTGCATTTGGTACCATACAAGTAATGTCTCCATATCTTAAGTGCGAAAACTACTGCTCCCAACTCTAGGTCATGAGTGGTGTAGTTTTTCTCGTGAACCTTTAACTGACGTGAAGCGTATGCGATTACCTTTTCGCGTTGCATTAAGACACAACCCAGACCTTGAATAGATGCATCACAATACACTACAAAATCATCGGTGCCTTCCGGAAGAGCTAAAATAGGTGCACTGCAAAGTTTCTGTTTGAGGTGTTGGAAAGCTGACTCTTGGTTATCGCCCCAATTATAGGCCTTTCCTTTTTGAGTTAAGGCGGTGAGAGGTTGCGCAATCTTTGAAAATCCTTCGATAAAACGATGGTAATATCCAGCCAATCCCAGAAATTGTCGCACCTCAGTCGGAGTCGTCGGTGCTGCCCAATTCTTGATGGCTTCTATTTTGGATGGGTCGACATGTATCCCTTTTTCATTTACCACATGCCCTAGAAACTGAACTTCCCGAATCCAGAATTCACATTTGGAAAACTTAGCATAAAGTTGCTCTTGCTTAAGTAGTTCCAAAATTAGACGCAGATGTTCCTCATGTTCTTCCTCGTTCTTGGAATAAATAAGGATGTCATCGATGAAAATGATAACAAACTGGTCAAGGTAAGGCTTACACACACGGTTCATGAGGTCCATGAATACCGCGGGTGCGTTGGTTAAACCGAAAGGCATGACCATAAATTCGTAATGGCCGTACCTTGTCCTGAAAGCAGTCTTAAAGATATCCTCATCTCGGACTCTCAGCTGATGATAACCAGATCTAAGGTCTATTTTGGAATAGAAACTTGATCCTTGGAGTTGATCAAAAAGGTCATCAATACGAGGTAAAGGGTAGCGGTTCTTGATTGTGACTTTATTCAACTCCCGGTAATCAATACACATACGGAATGTACCGTCCTTCTTCTTGAAAAATAATACCGGAGCTCCCCACGGTGATGAACTAGGTCGGATGAAACCTTTATCCAATAAGTCTTGCAATTGAGTGGACAGTTCCTGCAATTCACTAGGTGCCAGTTTGTAAGGTGCCTGAGCAATCGGTGCTGCTCCGGGTGCTAGGTCAATTTGGAATTCAACCTGACGGTGTGATGGCAGACCGGGCAGATCCTCGGGAAATACTTCCAAAAATTCACGCACAACGGGAATATCTTCGATCTTCTTCTCTTCTGACGGCTGTTCAGCAACAAGGGCCAAAATAGCCATATGCCCCTTTCGAAGACATTTTTGTGCTTTCATGAAGGATATAATGCCCATGACTGCACCAACTCTTTCGCCTTGGATGGAAAGGGTTTCTCCATTCGAGAGAGGTATACGTACAATCTTCTCACGACAGATAATTTCGGCTTGGTTTTTAAATAGCCAATCCATGCCAACAATTATATCAAAACTACCAAGTATGACCGGCATAAGGTCGATATCAAATATATGTGTAGCTAGCTCAAGTTTACATCCTTTAAGTATGTGAGTTGCCTCAATTATTTGACCGTCAGCTATCTCTATTGTATACTTATCTTCTAATAGAGACGAAGTTCCTTTTATCATATTACTAAATTTCTTAGATATAAAACTTCTATCAGCACCGGTGTCAAAAAGGACAGAAGCAAAGAAATTATTTACGAGGAACTTACCGGTAACCACATTATGGTCGTAACGGGCTTCTCCAGATCCTAGTACGAAGGCTCGTCCCTTCGCACCATTTCCTCCCCCATTGCCATTATTACCACCATTCCCATTGTTATTGTGGTTAGGGTTGTGATTTCCATTACCCCCTTTCTTCAACTGAGGACAGTTCTTCCGAATGTGCCCTTCCTTTCCACACTCAAAGCAAGCCCTAGTAGACCCTGGTTGTTGAAAGGGTTGTTTAGTTTGTAATTCACCCCTGCAGTCCTTAGCAGCATGGCCTATTTACCGCACCTCTGGCAACGATTGCAAATCCCAAAGTGGTGCAAGTTACACTTGTTACACTTCGGGGACTTTCCCGCATAACCACCCTGGTTTTGGCCAGAAGAGGTCGACTGATTGAAGTTCTTGGTAGGCTCGAACCTACGCTGTTTCTGTTGTTACGGTTGGTTAAACTGGGGTTGGTTGGGTTGAGGTCCTTTGGAGTGGGAGTTAGAGTGGTTGTGGGTGTTGGAATGGTGATCGAACTTGCGTTTGTGGCTGTCAGTGGGTTTAGCAACTGAACCTCTTGGAGGTAAAGTTCCTTGCGTCACCGCCTGATCGGTCAATTTGTGAGCAAGTCTGATGGTCTGTTGGATGGTGGTAGGGTTGGATGAGGTCACCATGGTTTGAATCTGAGGTACCAAACCTCCGATGTATAGTTCAATCCGTTTGTAATCCGGAGTCACCATGTGTGGGCACATGGTAGCAAGTTCGTGCGAACGGGTGGTGTAGAGTTCAATTTCCGAACCCTCCATCTTAAGGTTCCAGAACTCTCCCTCTAGCTTTTGAATTTCATCTCGTGGGCAGTATTCTTTCTTCGTCATTGTTTTAAATTCCTCCCACGGAAGTCCATTTGCCATTGCCAGTCCTAACATTTGAACTTGGGCATTCCACCATGTTAGGGCCGGGCCTTCTAAAGTTCCAGCAGCAAATTTCACTTGGTTAACCACGGGGCAGTTGCACATGGCTTATTACTGTTTCAACCTTCTCAAACCAGCGAAGTAATCCAACTGCTCCTTCAGCTCCACTAAAGGTGTGGGGCTTGCAGTCCATGAATGCCTTGAAAGTGCAGGTTGGCTGTTGATTTTGCTGGCCTGGATTTAGAAATACAAATTGAATTGGAATTATAGAGTTTAGAAAGATGTTCTTAGGAGAATGATTGACACTACTAGTCAATAGTTAAAGCATTTACCTGCAGCATTCTGTGCTGCTAGGGCCTCTGCCACACTATTGTTTATCAAAGCTGCTAGCTCTGCTGCCGTCATGTTGATGGTACCACGACCACCGGCACGGCCTCCTCGTCCTCTCCCAGACATGTTTCTTCACAATCACAAATGAAAACAATGAGAAATATATCGCATATTAAACATTATTCAGGTACGAGTAAGGAAATACAACATCTAATATTTTGAAAATTAAATAAATTGTAAGGCTACAAAATAAATAACTCAAATATTAAACTTCTAATGCTTTTATTGGATGGGAACAACCTTACCCATCTAGGTTTGAAAAAGGAAATAACATAAGCAAAAACAAACATGAAAAGGGAGGCAGATTAGGAAGATCCTCAAACATCCTCGTCATCAGAAGAGACGTATGACTGTGCATCATCGATCTCCACCGGCTCGTCCTCAGCTGGTTCCCCCTCTAAGGTCTCCTCCTAGAAGGGCTCCTCTTCAAAGGGCTCCTCCTCAAAGGGTTCCTCCTCATCGTCTGATACTGGAATGTCTTCCGGGTGTAGGGCCGCTTGCAGTTGGGCTTCCAAGTGAGCCACCCTCTCTTGAAGGCCTTCAACAGTGTGGTTTGCCATATGTAACTGAGCTTCCATAGCAACTAATCTCTCCAGAACTCCTTGCATATCATCATCCATAGTGTCAGCCCTCGTCTCTAGGTGTGCCACACGATCCGCTAAAAGGTTGTTGACATGGTCCGTTGCAGCTAGTTCGGTAGTCAAGTGTTCTACTCCTACCCTATTCTTCTCTACTTGGGGTCCATTCTCCATAAGTTTAGGTATCTCCTCGGTGGCATCTTGTACAAAACTTAACTCCTTCAACATATAAGATACAAATGCTGCGAAGGTTTGTTCCATGGTGCATGGTAAACTAGGTAGTGTAGACGATGAAGATGCGGATCCAAAGTACGGTGACGGAACATCTCCCATTTCGATCCACCTTTGGATCATATGTGGGTATACATCCCAATTGAGAGCATAATCCAATGCTCGTGCGTTGCTCGGTTCGCCTTGGTCAATTGAGGTAGTCCGGCGCCTTTTGGGCTCCGGGGATGAGAGTACAGGTGCCTTATGCCCTAATGCGTTAGGTGATGGAGGTGGTGTTGATGACATGATCGTGCAACATTTTGTATAAGTACCCAACATCCAAATGACATGTAACTAATGTGTGAGGCTATAGTCTAGTATGCAATCCTAGTTCTCTATAACCTAGCTCTGATACCAATCTGTCACACCCCCAATTTCAACTAACGGAGTATTACCGTTTTGGGAAGTGACAAACCAGGATCTCAGACACTAGTTACATTGAACGACTCTACATGGGACTCAAAATGAAAATATCTTTTAAATCAGAGTATCAATGAGGAAGCGTAAAGAAAGTAAATGCGCAAAATACACGCGCCCAAAACCAAAGTCCAAAAGTCTCAAAAGTCCAAACCAAACAACCAAACAAAGTACAATATAATAATTCAACCAAACATAAATAGACACAAAGCAAAGCAGTTGAATCCCATGCATGCCCTAACGTGCACCTGTGTCTTAGCTTAGCGTCCTGAGAAAACATGTAAGAAAAAGTGTCAACACAAGGTTGGTGAGTTCACAGGTTTCAAATAAATACGTAGGCGTTACCAGATTTATGATCATTCAATATGTATCTATAGGTAGCTAACCTATGTTCGTGTTTTAGCTCAAGTGCTCGCAACCAAAACTGACTGTTTGTTTATTGCCTCCTGTCAGGTCTATCAACACTGGCCATGTGAATAGGCTAACATTTCAGCCGTTCGATATCCAATCGAGTTAGCGCGACTAACGCGGGTGGGATTTGTCAAACCCAGTAGTACTACTAAACGTTACCTCGCTAAGATCCATATTAACAGTTCGAAATAAGATGAGGACTTTCTGTGATAGCATGTTACACTTAGCTTTAACATTGATAGCATATGAAATACAAAATCTAAAAATTAGTTTAAGCATGTTTTCTCCCCCAAGTTAAAAGCAGTAAAAAGGGGCCGTGAAACTCACCTGCTTGGCGTTGAAGGTAGTTCACACTAGAAGTAAGTTTGGAACCACGAGTGTAAGTCTCAAAAGACCTACGAATGTCCTAGAATATAAATATATAAATTAGGAACGATAAAAGGAATTGTGACCGTGACAAGGAAAAAACGTCTTAAAGAACCGCTCTAACAAACGAGAGTGGACAAACGTGTCCACGGGTTTAGGAATTACTTTACGCGACGAACGACGTACATAATAATAATATATATATATATATATATACGAGTGGTTAACATAACTAATTATTATTTAGTCTTGATTGGTTCACGGTGTCATATAAAAATGATTTGAAATAATATAAATATATATTATTTAATAATACGAGTTACAATTTGAAAATAATATAAACATATTATTTTACACGCGTTTACGGTTTAAAAATAATATAAATATATTATTTTTTTTTACTTATTGATAATAAAAGTGCCCAATTTATAAAAATAGTTATAATTTATAAAAATAAACAAAATATTTAAATCCCGAGCCTATGGGTTGTTTTCCGGTTTAAAACCCATTTATATAATGATATAATATTAAAAGATTTGATTTTTATTAATTTAATATTCCAGAAAATTGTTTAAAAAAAGAATGTGGGAGCCCGGCCTCGAACCCGGGTCTCTCCCACACACACACATCGCTCTAACCGATCCGCCCGCTAGGGTCATCGCGAACATTATCAGTTTCAAATAGTTTTAACACCCAAGTCAGGTGGGTTTTCCTCCTATACACATACCGGTTCGAAACCCTTCCCCACCCGTTGATTTCAACCACAAACAACCCGCAGGTTATAGGGGTTTCATTCATTAGTAATTTACGAATCTGAGGTTAGGATTTAATTGCAAAAATAATACATTTGAAGCTGTTAATTCAAGTTTTAAATCGCCGAAACCCTAGATTATAAACATGAATTCAATTGATCGATTCTGATATTAAAAATTGTTGGAATGATGGGGTTTTTACATGTTTGAACACTGCGAATCTATCGATATAGTTTAATTTGGTTCAGGTTGTGTCTGGGATCAAAAACCCCAAATTAAAATATGAACTAACCCTAGTTTACGGTTTAAAATCAATTCGATGTTATTTGATTCAATTGATATAGGGCTTTCAGAGAGTAGATAGTTTCGAGTCTAACCATATGATTTAATTGAATTTTTATCGAGTTTGGAATCAAAAGCCCCAAAGTGGGTTTCGTATGAACCCTAGATTCGGATTACGATGATCTTGATAATAAAATATCAAATTGACAGAGGGCTTTCAAAGCAATTGGTATTGCGAATCTGACCGTATCGTTTAATTGTATTTTTATTGGGTCTAGACTAGGGATCGATTAAACCGGTCAGTGATGAACCCTAGGTTACAGATTTCGATCGAATCGATAATGTAAGCCCCGGTAATGATAGGGCTTTCAATTGACGAGTAAAAACGAAACTAATGATGAAGAACAATTACCAGGAAGATGATGGATTGATGGAGATCGAGTAACACAACTCCGGCTTGTACAGGTTTGATTTCCGATGATTTCTGTTATGGTTTCGGTCGAATTGAGGTGTGCAACAGCTTCAAACGTGTTCGTTTAGTGTATGCCGGTGATTTTTTTTATTTAATAATTCATGCATGCCCTAACGTGAAACTCAATTCAAACCAAACAACCAAACAAAGTACAATATAATAATTCAACCAAACATAAATAGACACAAAGCAAAGCAGTTGAATCCTATGCATGCCCTAACGTGCACCTGTGTCTTAGCTTAGCATCCTGAGAAAACATGTAAGAAAAAGTGTCAACACAAGGTTGGTGAGTTCACAGGTTTCAAATAAATACGTAGGCGTTACCAGATTTATGATCATTCAATATGTATCTATAGGTAGCTAACCTATGTTCGTGTTTTAGCTCAAGTGCTCGCAACCGAAACTGACTGTTTGTTTATTGCCTCCTGCCAGGTCTATCAACACTAGCCATGTGAATAGGCTAACATTTCACCCGTTCGATATCCAATCGAGTTAGCGCGACTAACGCGGGTGGGATTTGTCAAACCTAGTAGTACTACTAAACGTTACCTCGCTAAGATCCATATTAACGGTTCGAAATAAGATGAGGACTTTCTGTGATAGCATGTTACACTTAGCTTTAACATTGATAGCATATGAAATACAAAATCTAAAAATCAGTTTAAGCATGTTTTCTCCCCCAAGTTAAAAGCAGTAAAAAGGGGCCGTGAAACTCACCTGCTTGGCGTTGAAGGTAGTTCACACTAGAAGTAAGTTTGGAACCACGAGTGTAAGTCTCAAAAGACCTACGAATGTCCTAGAATTATAAATATATAAATTAGGAACGATAAAGGGAATTGTGACCGTGACAAGGAAAAACGTCTTAAAGAACCGCTCTAACAAACGAGAGTGGACAAACGTGTCCACGGGTTTAGGAATTACTTTACGTGACGAACGACGTAAATAATATATATATATATATATATATATATATATATATATATACTAGTGGTTATCATAACTAATTATTATTTAGTCTTGATTGGTTCACGGTGTTATATAAAAATGATTTGAAATAATATAAATATATATTATTTAATAATACGAGTCACAATTTGAAAATAATATAAACATATTATTTTATACGCGTTTACGGTTTAAAAATAATATAAATATATATATTTTTTTTACCTATTAATAATAAAAGTGCACAATTTATAAAAATAGTTATAATTTATAAAAATAAACAAAATATTTAAATCCCGAGCCTATTGGTTGTTTTCCGGTTTAAAACCCATTTATATAATGATATAATATTAAAAGATTTGATTTTTATTAATTTAATATTCCAGAAAATTGTTTAAAAAAAGAATGTGGGAGCCCGGCCTCGAACCTGGGTCTCTCCCACACACACACATCGCTCTAACCGGTTCGCCCGCTAGGGTCATCGCGAACATTATCAGTTTCAAATAGTTTTAACACCCAAGTCAGGTGGGTTTCCCTCCCATACACATACCGGTTCGAAACCCTTCCCCACCCGTCGATTTCGACCACAAACAACCCTTAGGTTATAGGGGTTTCATTCATCAGTAATTTATGAATCTGAGGTTAGGATTTAATTGCAAAAATAATACATTTGAAGCTGTTAATTCAAGTTTTAAATCACCGAAACCCTAGATTATAAACATGAATTCAATTGATCGATTCTGATATTAAAAATTGTTGGAATGATGGGGCTTTTACATGTTTGAACACTGCGAATCTATCGATATAGTTTAATTTGGTTCAGGTTGTGTCTGGGATCAAAAACCCCAAATGAAAATATGAACTAACTCTAGTTTACAGTTTAAAATCAATTCGATGTTATTTGATTCAATTGATATAGGGCTTTCACAGAGTAGATAGTTTCGAGTCTAACCATATGATTTAATTGATTTTTTATCGAGTTTGGAATCAAAAGCCCCAAAGTGGGTTTCGTATGAACCCTAGATTCGGATTACGATGATCTTGATAATAAAATATCAAATTGACAGAGGGCTTTCAAAGCAATTGGTATTGCGAATCTGACCGTATCGTTTAATTGTATTTTTATTAGGTCTAGACTAGGGTTCGATTAAACCGGTCAGTGATGAACCCTAGGTTTCAGATTTCGATCGAATCGATAATGTAAGCCCCGGTAATGATAGGGCTTTCAACTGACGAGTAAAAACGAAACTAATGATGAAGAACAATTACCAGGAAGATGATGGATTGATGGAGATCGAGTAACACAGCTCCGGCTTGTACAGGTTTGATTCCCGATGATTTCTGTTATGGTTTCGGTCGAATTGAGGTGTGCAACAGCTTCAAACGTGTTCGTTTAGTGTATGCAGGTTATTTTTTTGTGAAAATAATACAGATTTTAGACGAATTTGAGAAGTAGTCGACGGTTACAATATAATTATCCATTAATCTGTTTAATTCTCGCATAATGATGTTTTTAATTACTCAATGATGGTTGTTTATGCTAATTAAGTGTGTTAGCGGTTAAGATTTCAAAAGAGAGTGATTTAATCGAGTGAATTCGGATCATATTCGAATGTGTTGACTTTCAAAAGTCAACAGTAATCAGGAGTGGGTTAATTACACTACTAGTCCCTCTAGTTTCCTGTTCTTAACTTTGAATTTAGGCAGGAAAGGTCCTTGAGGTTTGAGCTAAGTTAAAAATGTTAATTTGACTTATCAAAAGTCAATAGGATTGGGATTTTGACTTTCTAAAAGTCAACAGTCAACTTTAGGGACATTACATAACTAATCCCTGGAATTTAGGTTTGGATTATTGACAGGATTAGTCCCTGAAGTTTGAGTTAAGTTAATCCAGTTAACTTTAACTGAATTTTGTTAACGAAGTTAACTGGAAAGGTCCGGATTGTCACACATTTCCTGCCAACCTCTTTGTGTCTTACCATATTTTCACTGAAGGCATTGATTACTTATGTTCTATTATTGATTCAGGTACCCCTGCCGTTCTTTGAACTGTCTTTTGACAAACTTGGACCTTCAGTTGGCTTGGTCTTTTGATGAGCTTGGACCTTCAGTTGGTTTGGTCTTTTGGTGAACTTAGACCTTCAGTTGGTTTGGTCTTTTGATGAACTTGGACCTTCAGTTGTTTTTTTTATGAACTCGCTGCTTTAAACAATGATCATTTCCCGCGTGCACGGTGATCCAGGGGAGTATGTATGATCGCTTGTTGTGAATTTTCTGAAAACGGTTGCTTAGAATTTCACTAAGGTCTTTCGGTCGTGTAATTAATTCCAATTTTATGCATGTTTGTTTATACTCTTTTACTTTGCTATGTCGCCCTTTGTTCATACGTATGCGCCTTTGCTTTTGTAATTTGTTACTAGTAACCGAGAGTGGGGGACTTATTGTGTGCCCCAGGTGTGCTTCCACACACCAGAGTATATTGCCTTTTGTCCTTTTTTAACATGGTTTTTCGTGGGGACATCTTCCCGGCAGACATCCCCTGAGGTTTTACCCTAGGCGGGACCTCCTACTTTTTTCTCCTGATCAGGGAGTTATAAGCCTTGTTCGTCAGGCTTGTATTGAGCCTTGTTTGTCAGGCTCCTTTTTTCATTCATATTGTGCTTTGATTCAGAAATTGAGAATGGTATTTTAAATGCATGCTTCTCATAAACTTTTCCTCTAGGCTATCATTTAGCATTGTTCAAAATAACAAAGTTATCTTCCTGTTCCGGAAGGAAAAGAAAATAAATAAAAAACATCAAACAAAGAGAGTACTTTCTTACACATAGTATTTCCTTAGTTGTATTGTATTCAATGTGCGGGGTACCTACGATTTATCGGGTCTAAACAACTTGTAGGTGCCTTTGTGATTATCCCGTAATAGTTTATCGAATAATTTCATTAAAAGCAAGCAGATATAAGTTATCTCAAATCACGTTTTAGACTATTTATATGAACTTGGAAACCGGAGAGCGTTTTAAACGGTTTGACAAAAGCCATGTATGTTTTCTCGACACTTTCTTTTTCATGAATGGGAAAATTAAAGCTTTTATCATTTGATTTTTCCTTAATCAAGAACTATTGCTTTGTGTTTTATTTTCTTTACTTTAATTTTGATAAATGTAAGTCGTAACACAAATATATTTCTAAAGATACTTTTAAATTTGCACCTTGTGCAATAGTATCTTTTATGCTTGTCAAGATTATAGAGATAGGGATAGCATGTGTACCTTGTCCGATGACTTAGCGGTTGTAATATTATCATACCCGGTTGAAGTTACTTTCTTTCCCTTTTGAGACTGACCCCCCCGAACTAAGTTATTTCTGCCTTTGACTCTGTGGCTTAGAAAGACGCGATCGGACTTCGTCTAGCTTTGAAGACGACAGAATATAGCCCCCTTCAAATCTCTTTCTTAGCAAAATTTCCTTATTCGAACCAAACCGACTTTCATGTTCTCTTTGAAAAAATTATTAGGTCGTCAGAATTTTGATTGCCTAACCTATTTTTTTTTACTTAGATCTCACAAGTAAAAGCCGTGTAACTAAAAACTATCAACTTTGGTAGTTATGGTGGTCCTCCTTAAGTATACTTCTCTGGCATGCACGATATTTTCTTCTTTGTTCCATCTAACTTCAGAAGCCTTTTATCTAAGTTGATAAACTTTTATTATTAGAGACATCAAAATTATGATTCACATGAAAATCATTAGCTTCTTTCTGGGTAAACTTTCCTCTAAAAACGGCCATGTCAGCTTTAGGATTCAAAACGTCACCGCGTCTTTTAAATCTTCTTTCCATATGTAAATACTGAATCCATCTTACACGCACGCAGTGTCTTGTGTAGCGACATAGCGTTGGCTGACTATCCATGTGAACCACCACTTTCAACAGGGTAACATATGGTATCTCGCGGATATATATATAGAAGAGAACAAGTTGGCTGACTATCCATGTGAACGCGTCTTTTACAACTAAGGATTCAAATGTGTCAGATGGGTTTCTTTTCATTCACAAGTCAGAGCTTCTATGACTGTGTGCAGAGGTAGAGGAACGCTCAGACTTAATTTGAGGCAACTAAAGCTGACAATCCCTTTTAACCCACTGTTGCACGCATATACCCCGTTGGGAACTCACATTGACGAACGAACTGTAAGGTGAGGTTGTGCCATACTTACTTGTACATTAACAGTATTCCTTGCATTTTGGTGAGAAGAAACAAAGACCATGAATGTAACTAATGGTATTTTATTAGCACTCTATGCACTTAGAAATTTTTTTTTTTATTTTTATTTTTTTAACTTGAGTCGTCCGAACCATGCAGCTGTAGTGTGTGTATTAGCTGTTGACCTATTTTGTGTAGGTACAGCTTCCCATACTTGTTCATTATGTATCAACATGCGTACAACACCTTTTTTTTCTTTTTTTAAATAACATATTATTTAAATCTCTTTTCTTTTTTTATGGGACCCGTTGGCTAATTTTCACTTTATTCTTATCAGTAAATTTAGCATTT
This sequence comes from Smallanthus sonchifolius, assembly GCA_023525975.1. Lineage (NCBI taxonomy): Eukaryota > Viridiplantae > Streptophyta > Magnoliopsida > Asterales > Asteraceae > Smallanthus > Smallanthus sonchifolius. The sequence continues at coordinate 21,093,642 of CM042044.1, read as the reverse complement.
GTACCTGGATTTGAAGGTGATTTGGAGCCATGAGCCTTAGTGTCGCAGCTTGTTCATGTTCCTTCACACAATGTTTTGAAACCCGGACCGGACCGGCCGGTCGGACCGGGAACCGGTGGTCTGACCGGTCCGGTTACATGTGTTGAACCGTTTCTGTAGCGAACCGGAAACCGGTTGAACCGCTTGACTATTTTTTTATTATTATTTTTTTAATCTTTTTTAAGTCTCTTGGCTTCTTATTTCGTAGGTAATTGTTAGTTTAAAATTATTGGAATTGACTTGTTGGTGATTTTTGAAAGGATTAAAAGCTATTTAGACTGATATATTTTTATAATATTTATGACGTCGTCCGGTTCTTAAATCCGGTCCGACCTGTGGACCGGTAAGGAGACCGGTTCGACATTCGGTCCGGTTCTGAAAACATTGGCTTCACACTCACCAGGTCTTGAATACTTGCAGGTCTTGAATACTTGCAGGTCTTGAAAACTTGCACATCTTGCGTTAGTGCTTGTAACCCTGCCAGTTTTTTTATCTTTTATTCGCTCATCCTCAAGAACTCATACTTAGACCCAAAGACAATTGAACTTTTTCTTCTGGGTTCACCATATTCGACCATAATAGGCCAAGGCTTTGGAGCTTGCACTTCTCTTTTGGGATAGCATTTATCTTTTACTTGAGACGGCAGTACATAAATATGTCTTGGATCTTCATAAAAAGCGGGTTTGTCAACCCCGAATGGTACCCGAAAAGAGGCGCGGATCTGGCCGTTTTATGAGGAACCCAGGATAGTTTTCCCGGTCCTACGGATGGCGCCAATGTTGCGTTCCAAAACCCGAGGAGGTTAGCTTGAGGTAGCATCAGTCGGATGAGATCTCGTCCGGATCGGCCTTTCCACCGTACGGGGCCAGATCTTTGTCTTTTCAGGCCCGATCGAACCTGCATCCACATGAAACTCTAGTTAGAGGACCCGAGGGGGATCTCCCCGAGGGCCCTCCGACGCGCAAGTCATCTTTTTCATCATGTATCATCCTCATATAAGTGTATATCATATATTAGTAAGAAGAGGAGAGTGTATGAGCCAAGAAGAAGGAAGAACCTGCTCATTTGTAAGGGGAGGAAGATCCCAGTTGATGGAGGGGACCTCCTAATATATAGAGGGTCTGAAGTCTTGTTAGTTTTAATGGGCCTTTTCCATATTAGACCCCCAAGATGAGCTTATCTAGACTGGGCTTACTTCTATGTTTTGGGCCTCACAATTGGGTCAAGTGGTTTGGGACAGAATGTACCTCTTCAGTGTTCAAGTCAAGACCCAAATCAATCCACCTCTTTCACAAACGAGGAAGAAATCCAATGAATTCAAACCTGAAATCCTATTTCTTTAGCGTCAATGCTCTCCGATGTTTTATTTTGACTCTACGGCGATGTAGATTGCCGCAAGCAACGGTGGCGCTAGTGGATCTGGTGCTTTCAATGGCGGCGATGGTTTCCGACCAACCCCTTTTTTTGTTTTTTGGCGTCAATTTCGGGATCTGATGATGGAATTAGAGTTTCGGGGTTTTATAAGATGTAAGATCGAAAGGAGAAGCAATTAATTGGGAACTTCAGGGGTTATCAATGGGAGGGATAGGGGTTAGGTGTTTTGGTAATTTTTACTAGTTTTCAAAAAGGACCCCTATATACAATTAACTGCACAAATGGTCCCTGCTGAAAATAATCAAAGGTTAAAAAGGTCATTTCACTCTTAGTTAACAGAAAAACTAACGTCAGTTAGTCTTAATACCCAAACTTGTTACAAAATTGAAAGCATAATACCCATACTTGCAACTTGAAACCCTTAGTACCCATACTTGTTACTTTTCACAAACCATAAGGATTATCTGTGTAATTAACTCTTCTTTATTAGTTTATTTAGTTATAATAAGAAAAACATTTTTTTTATTTAGTTAGGTTAGAAACCCGTGTATTACACGGGTTGAATAAATGAAATGTTATATACTTAATAATAAATATTTATGACATATAACATCGTTTTTTAAAACAAATTCTAGAAAACATTATACAATTATTTTTTGAAAGTTTTATATAAAGAATGAAAAATGTTCAATTTATAAAAATGTTTTATGAACAAAGCTATTTTTTAAATAAAAAAGGTTTTATAAAAAGAATTTTAGAAATAATTATCATTTAAATAGGAGAGATAAAGCGAGAAACAAAAAATTATAAAAACAATTTAAAAACTTGTGTAATTAATAGGAGAGAGAGGCGAAAAAAAGAAGATCGAGGATAAATAGGAGAGTGACAAGTGTATTTTAAAACTTTTATTTATTATATAGTATAGATTTAGTTATAACAAGAAAAACATTTTTTATTTAGTTTACGGATTACATTAGCATATATTACTTTATTAGGTTAGAATCACGTGTATTACACAAGTTGAATAAATGTAATGATATATATATATATATATATATATATATATATATATATATATATATATATATATATATATATATATATATATATATATACTTACTAATAAAAAGTTTGATGTCTTAAAAACTCGTGTATTACACGAGTTGAATAAAATTTCACGTGACAGTTATATATTCTATTAAGTTAATATTTAAAACATTTTTTAGCTAAGTATAAATTATTTTTATGTAACTGATAAATGTTAATTCATGTTAAACTTTATAAACCCGATGTATTACACGGGTTAAACAAAGGCAATATTATATATACTTAGTAATAAAGATTTACATATTACATATATATGAATAACATTTTATAAAAACAATTATTTAATAGGAGAGAGAGTCGGGAAACAAAAGATTATAAAAATAATTAAAAAAATTTATATAATTAATAGGAGATAGAGGTTGAAAAAAAAATTAAAAAATGTAAGAGATAATGACAAGTGTCATTTCAAAAGTGTCACTTCAAAAACTTTATTATAGATATAAATTTAATTATGATTTTATTTGATTTAATATTTGTTATTTATATAATTTTTTTGTTATTTTCTAAAATGATATATATAACATATATTACTTTATTTAATTATGATTTTATTTGATTTAATATTTGTTATTTATATAATTTTTTTGTTATTTTCTAAAATGATATATATAACTACATAAATTTTTTCTAACTATTAGAGATGTCTCATTAAAAGGATATTTTAATATTAATTAACAATAAAAACTAATATATGAGGAAATGTTTAAATTATTAAAACATAAGACTGTTGGACGAATATGTAATGCAACGATTTTAAAAGATGAAAACTTTTGAGAACAACTCTATTTTTTTAATTCATATATGCTATTTTATTTATATTATGTTTTTTTTAGTTTCTAATTACAATGTTTTTTTTATTATTGTATCATATTTTTGTTATGTAATGAACCTTACCGGACCCGAAACATTATATGTTCGACCCTATGAAATTGGAGCATCTAAAAACAGTAAACCCTTTGAGAAAAATTCCTAGACCCGTCACTGATCATACTACATAGTATCATCATATTACAAATACTACATACATGTATTATCATCATGCAATATAATGATACTACATGTAGTATCGAAAAAACCGACAAGTTAACTTTTTTTTTATATAGAAATATTATACTTAAATTAAAGATAAAAATGTTTAATTTATTGATGTAATGTAAAAAAAAATATATGATATAAAAAAGTTATTAAAGTTTAAAAATTAAGTGATAGATTTTTGATTTTCTCATCAAACTAGGTTTACTCGTTAAACCAACCAATATTATAATATGCGATGTATCCCATGACTTCACTTGTTCGACTTTTCTCAACTAGCATGAGTTGTTTATGTCTTGTATACCAAGCATTCAAATCATTGTTATATTTAATGACAAGGAATAATAGACAACAGAGACGACAATCCAAATCCATCTAAATACACCCAACTTGGACTGAATTTTGTATCCCTCGTGGTACGTGAGTGAGTTTTAAGCAACTTAATAAATGAACGGCATGTTCTAAGGAAACCATATTTCTAAACTTATAATTCCCATGACATTTTACTTCTTATTTTGCCGTAAAGCTAAATGATATGATCAGTTTTACATTTACGTATTACGTATTACCAAAATGGTCATTTTACCGATCAAGCTTACAAAAATTGACACTTTTTTAGCCTATTAATTCATGGTCATTTAGGCTAATAGATGGCTAATTTAGCCGGCTTCTAATTCCATGTCAAGTACCTTTTTGTCAGAGTTTTAACCAACTAGATATTGACACGTGGCGGCACTGAATTTTTAGCCGGCTAAAGCCTTCTATATAGACGGCTTAGCCGGCGTGTTTTTTTTGTTTACACGGCTCGATTTTAGCCGACTATTTGACTTTCCTTAGCCGGCTATTTGAATGCTCATAGCCGGCTATTTTTCTTAAAATATACACAACAATCATATATAAGTAGTCAAATGCAATCTAAGTTTAATGTTTTAAAATAAACACAACAATCATATAAAAAGTAGTGTTGCAATTAGAGTTGGTGGTGGAGTAGTAAGGAAGAGACCTGATGTTCCTTGTGACCCAGGTTCAATTCCTGCTCTCCCCATTAATTTCTGAGGTATGCAAATGAGGCCTAGTTCTTAGGCTGATGCACCAGGGTTTTACCCACGCTGATCCAGGGTTCGAGCCTCGGCTCTCCCTCAAGCCCGGAAGGGGCCGTATTGGGTGGGATTTTTCATTGGATGCTCTCCAACTCTGACGCCAAGTGAGCCCGGTTAAGACAACATATTGGCCGGAGTTGGACGAGGATCTCCCATGTGATGGTAGGTTGCGATGTTACAACATTCAATGTTCGCCGTTAAAAAAAATATATAATAAGTAGTGTTAAAATAGAATATTAAAATAGAATATTAATGTGTTAGTATTTACACATCTTTTTGGAACAAAACTTCGCTCATTTAATGATCAATTCTTGGTTATATTGACACTTATTTGCTTCATTTCCTGTTTTGTAGGTTTTTGTGAAGCTTGGTGAATAAACAAGAAGATTCCAGGATAAACAAGTGAAGTTTTAGGGTTTCTGTGATGGAGGCACGGTCGTGCCCCTATTTGGCACGGTCGTGCCAGCTCCTAAACCCTAGGCACGGTCGCGCCCACATCTTGCACAACCGCGCCAAGCCAAAATCCAAGGCACAACCGTGCCTTGGCCTCCCACGGTCGCGTGTCATCTCGTGAGTCTGAACAGCCATACGTCCTCGATCGATGGTACCCAATGGAAGCTACGGATCGGTTAAACCTCTGTCACACGGTCGTGCCAAGACCTAGACACGATCGCGTCTTTGTACTTGGCACGGTCGTGCCTTCTCTCCTGGCACGGTCGTGCCTCCCCTTTTCTATTCAAACAGAACTTAATTCTCATTCAGACATTCAGCAAACCAGGGGAAAAACCTACTGTTCCAGCTCGAGTTTTCTTTGTTCCAACCATATTTCAAGATTCTTGGAGAGGATACAACATCAAGAGGATCACCATACATCAACAACAACATATAGGCTTGGAGGAGTGGTTTGATTCTTGTTTTCATATCATGTTTCTCACTATTTTTCCCTACTTATTTGTAATTTTGATGCTAATGATGAGCTAAAACTCTTGTCCACTTTTGTTTAGATGAAGTTTAGATACATTTGACAACATTCATGGATTATTGACAATTATTGTGTTAATGTTATGACAACCGTATGATTATTCTTTGATGAAATTATGTATTCAAGTATTTTGAGTTGTTTACAAGACTTGTATTTGTGTATGTCATATTATGTTGGAAAACTTGTGATTTATGCTTATATTCATGGATTGGTGTATGTATTTATACTAGTTTATGGCATTTGACTAGGAATGGTGAATGAAGTCTTGTTTATGAATCATTATATTTGTATGTATAACCTTATGCTTATGTTTGGAAAGACAAAGTATTTGTTATGATGTGTCATATTTAGTATTATGTTTATCTAGGAATTGTTGACACATCCTCCTAATTTATATAACCTTTATATGAACATTGTATGTTGAAGAAATGCATATTGTTGTCTAAATTAATCAACTTGAGGTGGATAATGTGTTGTTCATATTATCTTTCCAACTAGTTGTTGGATTAGTGTACCTTAATCGGAAGCTAGTTCAATCTTTATAAACATTGACATGATTATTAAACACGTGAGCATCATTGTATGACTTTAGGTGGTTGGTTTGTATAATTCATGCTAGCTTTCCGAATAGCCATTTGATTAGATATATTTGACGAGAATTTAATCAATTTATGTATCGTGTATTTGCCATGTTTCTATGAGGGTTTGGAGTCGAGCTCAATAGGCCGACGGTTGGAGCACATCAGTTTGAGATCAAATCCAGAATTATACAAATGGTGCAGAACATGTGTCAGTTTGATGGCAAGGATCACGAGGATCCTAATACTGATTTGGCCGGTTTCTTAGAGATTTGCGCCACTTTCAAAATTCGTGATTCTACCGACGATGCTATTCGGCTCCGGTTGTTCCCGTTTTCATTATGGGTTCGAGCCAAGGCTTGGTTACTATCACTTCCCCCTAGGTCCATTAGTACTTGGAACCAGATGGCTGCTAAATTCTTAGAAAAGTACTTCCCTTCGGAGAAAACATCAAAGTTGAGGGCTAGGATTCTTTCTTTCCAGCAGGACGACGGGGAGACGATCAATGAGGCATGGGAGAGATTCAAGGAACTGATGAAGAAGGTTCCCCACCATGGATTGTTGAAGTGGCAGCAGTGTGAGACCTTCTACAATGGTCTAGAGATGACTGGGAAGCAGCTGATTGACGCATACGCGGGTGGAGACATTGGAACGAAGACACCCCAGGAGGCGTATGACTTGCTAGAGAAGGTGGCATCGAAGAGCTACACTCAGCATACTTCCCGAGCGAGAACCCAGAGGCAGGGTGTCCATCACGTGGATGGAATTGCCTCTTTAGCTGCCCATATGGAATCACTTTCCACCAAGATTGATCAGATGCACGTCCACAAGGCCCAGTCCTTGTGTGAGTTTTGTGGTGGGGCGCATCCCATGAGTGCTTGTCGGGTTGGGGATCAGGGGGCCCACGAGCAGGTTGATTTCATGTCCAACCAGAATCGCCCCAGAATAATCTCTACAGCAACACATATAATCCGGGGTGGAGGAATCACCCGAATTCCAGTTGGAAGTCTGGTAACAATAGCCAGCAACCACCCGGATTCACTCAGCACCCCCTATTCCAGCAACAGTCCCACCAGTCTCAGGGACAGAGTTCCCAGTTTCGACCTCAGCAGGGCCAGTTTCAAGGCCAAGGTTCTAGCAGCGGTCCACCACCCGCACCTGAGGGTAAATCCAGTTTAGAGGACATGGTTGCACGGCTACTTGCCAACTCAGAGAGTCAGAATCAGTTGGCAGAGAAGCAGAACCGGTACATGGAGGAGCGTTTCCACACGCATGAGACTGAGTTGAGGAATCAGAAAGCTTCGATCCAGACCATAGAGAACCAGGTCGGGCAGATCGCGAAGCTTCTTTATGAGAGACCGCCAGGTGGCCTGCCTTGCAACACTGAGCCCAATCCCAATGCTCATGTGAAGGCCATCACTTTGAGGAGCGGTAGAGACACAGGACCGGATCCACAGGTTCCTGTGCATGAGTCATCTGGGGAGGAAGTTGTGATTGAGATTCCTGATGAGACACCGCCGAGGGGTAAACCGGCGAGCACATCGCGCCCTCGCGAGCCTGTGAGAGATTATACTCCCTCCGTTCCATACCCAGGCAGATTGAAGAAGCAGAAGATGGAGGAGCAGTATGGTAAGTTTCTAGGGTTGTTTAAGCAGTTGCATATCAACTAACCATTTGTGGAGGCTCTAGCTCAGATGTCTAAGTATGCGAGATTCTTGAAGGATATCCTCACGAATAAGAGGAAATTGGAGGAGTTGTCTCAGGTGATGCTGAATGAGGAGTGTTCGGCGGTGATTCAGAACAAGCTACCGGAGAAGAGATGAGATCCGGGGAGTTTTACCATCCCCTGTTTGATAGGTAGCTTGTCGGTTAGCAACGCCTTAGCTGACCTTGGTGCTAGCATTAACCTCATGCCATATGCGGTCTTTGCTAAGATTGAGTTGGGAGAACCTACACCGACACGCATGAGTATCCAGCTGGCCGATCGCTCGGTCAAGTATCTGCGAGGAATAGTGGAGAATATGTTGGTTAAGGTTGATCATTTTGTGTTTCCTGTAGACTTTGTGATTCTGGACATGGATGAGGACAAGAATGTCCCTATTATCCTAGGTTGACCGTTCCTGGCCACTTCCAAGGCCCTGATTGATGTGTATTCTGGGAGGCTTACATTGAGGGTGGATGAAGAGGAAGTGACCTTTGATGTAGGGAGATCCATGCAGCATACCCAGAATCAGGATGATTCAGTTTACTTTGTTGAGGCTGTTTATTCTTGTGTGAGTGATCATCTCTAGGACACAGCTGAGGAGGAGTCCCTGGACACCCAGATTGTAGGGGGGAGACATTTGATCCGGTTGGTGAGGATCAGTTTGATGAGCAGTTGCATAGCCAGGAGAGCTATGAGTTTCCCCAATGTTCAGCGGTTTTTACGATGGTTGATAGAGAGTCTGAGCCGATTGAGCGACCTTCTATTGAGGACCCACCGCCTGTTGAGCTTAAGGAGTTCCCGAGCCATTTGGAGTATGCCTTTTTAGATGGTGAGTCTCGATTACCTGTCATTATCGCCTCTGATCAAAAGAGTGATGAGAAGGAGAGGCTACTGGAGGTGCTGAAGCAGCACAAGCAGGCTATTGCATGGAGGATTATGGACATTAAGGGAATTAATCCCTCTTTCTGTACCCATAAGATCCTTATGGAAGATGACTACAAGCCCGCTATGCAGCACCAGAGGAGGTTGAACCCGAACATGCAGGAGGTAGTGAAGAAGGAGATGATTAAGTTACTGGATGCTGGTTTGATTTATCCCATCTCCGATTCACCTTGGGTTAGCTCGGTTCAGGTTGTCCCTAAGAAGGGAGGCATGACTGTCATCACCAACGAGAGGAATGAGCTGATTCGTACTCGTACAGTCACCGGTTGGAGAGTTTGCATCGATTACCGCAAACTCAATGATGCTACTCGGAAAGACCATTTTCCCCTCCCGTTCATTGATCAGATGTTGGAGAGATTAGCGGGAAAGATGTTCTATTGTTTCCTGGATGGATTCTCTTGCTACTTCCAGATCTCGATTGCTCCTGAGGACCAGGAGAACACGACATTCACATGTCCCTATGGCACATTTGCTTATCGGCGAATGCCCTTTGGATTGTGTAATGCTCCGACCACTTTCCAGCGTTGCATGGTGGCCATTTTCCATGATATGATTGAGGACTCCATGGAGGTTTTCATGGATGAATTTTCTGTGTTTGGGAGTTCCTTTGATCATAGCTCAAGAATCTGGAGAGGATGTTGGCTAGGTGCAAAGAGGCCAATCTGGTGTTGAACTGGGAGAAATGCCACTTCATGGTGAAGGAGGGCATTGTGCTTGGGCACAAGGTTTCACGCGCGGGGATTGAGGTTGATAGAGCTAAGATTGACACCATATCTAAGCTACCCCCGCCGACTTCTGTGAAATCTATTCGGAGCTTCCTTGGTCACGCGGGCTTTTACAGGCGTTTTATCAAAGATTTTTCTAAGATTGCCCGACCGATGACCCAGCTTCTTGAAAAGGAAGCCCAGTTCGTGTTCTCCGACGAGTGCCTCAGTGCATTCGATTTGTTGAAGGAGAAGTTGGTGAATGCCCCTATCATGGTGGCTCCTGATTGGAAGCTGCCATTTGAGATCATGTGTGACGCGAGTGACTTCGCTGTTGGGGCGGTCTTAGGACAGTGGAGAGAGAAGCAGTTTCACCCGATTTATTATGCGAGCAAGACGCTTAACGACGCACAGGAGCATTACACCACGACAGAGAAGGAGCTCCTAGCCGTTGTCTTCGCTTTTGATAAATTTCGGTCTTATCTCGTCCTATCAAAGACCATTGTATTCACCGATCATGCAGCCCTTCGGCACCTGTTCAGCAAACAATATGCCAAACCCCGGCTAATCCGGTGGGTTTTGCTGCTTTAGGAGTTCGACATTGAGATCCGCGATAAGAAGGGCGCGGAGAATGTCGCAGCAGACCACTTGTCCCGTCTTGAGTGTTCAGCTTCATCTGAACTTGTGGGGTCATCCATAAATGGAAATTTCCCCCACGAGTTTCTCATGCACATCCAGACACAGGATGAGGAGTGTCCATGGTTTGCTGCTTTTGCAAACTTTCTTGCTAGTGGGATTGTGATTAAGGGCTTAACGCATCAGCAGAAGCGAAAGTTCGTTGCGGATGTGAAGCACTATCTTTGGGAGGATCCCTATTTGTTTCTAGTCGGGGCTGATCAGATCGTGCGTAGGTGTGTCTTTGGAGATGAGGCACGTCAGGTGCTTAGACACTGCCACGAGGGCCCGACAGGTGGACATCATGGAGCTACCTTGACCGCGAAGAAGGTCTTTGACGCCGGTTTCTTCTGGCCTACCATCTTCCGGGACGCTCATGAGATGATCCGATCTTGTGACACTTGCCAGAGGACGAGCAACATTTCGTCTAGGAATGAGATGCCCCAGAACATCATCTAGATTTGTGAGATTTTTGATGTCTGGGGTATTGACTTTATGGGACCTTTCCCAGCTTCTCGTGGCAACCGGTATATCCTAGTCACTGTTGACTACGTTTCTAAGTGGGTCGAGGCTCAAGCCTTGCCTACTAATGATGCTAGGGTGGTTGTTCAATTTCTGAAGAAGCTGTTCTCTCGCTTTGGTGCCCCCAAGGCTCTTATTAGTGACCGTGGGACCCACTTCTGCAACTCCCAGTTGGAGAAGGCTCTATCACGATATGGTGTAAACCATAGATTCTCCACAGCCTACCATCCACAGACCAGTGGAAAGGTAGAGGTCACGAACCGGGGCATAAAGCAGATTCTTGAGAAGACGGTTGGTCAGAACCGTAAGGATTGGTCGGATAGGTTAGATGATGCACTTTGGGCCTTCCAGACTGCCTATAAGACGCCTATTGGTACCACCCCATTCAGGTTGATCTATGGGAGGGCGTGCCATCTTCCGGTGGAGTTGGAGCATAAGGCCTATTGGGCGTTGAAGGCGGTGAATCTTGACTTGGTGAGCGCGGGAGAGAACCGGTTCACTCAGATTCATAAGCTTGATGAGTTGAGAAATCAAGCCTATCCAAACTCCACGATCTACAAGGAGCGCACTAAGAGTTTACATGACCGACACTTGAAGGACAAGAAGGAATTCCGAGTGGGTGGTCGTGTGTTGCTTTACAACTCTAGGTTGCGATTGTTTCCCGGGAAGTTGAAGTCCCGATGGACGGGTCCCTACACGGTTAAGGAGGTGTTTCCTTATGGGACCGTCGAGATCGAGCACGAAGATAGGAGGATCTTCAAGGTCAACGGTCATCGTCTTAAACCATACATTGACGGACCGGTTGACCCGACATTGGAGGTAGTTGACCTCCACCCCAAGGACAAATGAATTCGGGGACTTGAATCTAGCTAACGACCCGTTAATAAACTTAGCCTGTTCCGGTATCATCTTTGGTAACAATTTTTAGATTTTGTTTCTATGTTTATCTTCTTCTTATTATTTTCTTTATTTTTTAGGATTTTACCATTTATTTTTGAGTTTAGGTGATCGGAACGTGTTTTGGATCAAGCGGACTTTGGTTAGTGATTGGGAAGTCTCAGGTATGTTTTCTGAATTTTTAGACATTTTAGTTTGGAAGAATTGCAGTCAGGTTGGGTTCAAGCTGCATAAAACTCAGGTTTTTCTATCTGCTGGGTTAGAGACACGGTCGTGCCTAAGCACTTGGCGCGGTCGTGCCTCTAACCCTAGGCACGGTAGTGCCTAAGCACCTGGCGCGGTCGTGCCTAAGAGATTGGGGCAGTTCAAATTGGTTTCAAAGCAGAAACTTTTCATTTTTCATCTTCACCCATCGAAACCCCACGTGCGATTCTCCCTAACTTCCGCCGTGTTACTTCCTTCTCCGCAATCTAAGGTACGTTTCTGGCCCCTCTTTTTCTTTTGCGTTTGTATTTAGCCCTAGGATTTTACTCTAGAAATCAAAATTTTAGGTAGTTTAGGTTTTGTAATTTTTGTCCGTATATTTATAACATGTAGTTGGTTTGGGTCACACATGTCCCCTGGGATGCTAGGCCATGAAACCCTTTTATTAAACGTGATTAAAATGGCAAAATTTGAATTCGGGAAACCCTAAAATGGGTTGAGCACGGTCGCGCTCCAGACCAGGCGCAGTCGTGCTCGGATTTTCAATCCCAGGTGGATTTAGTTTGGTCAGGCGCGGCTGTGCCTCTATCGAGCGCGGTCGTGCCTCTTGAATTTGGCCTTAGCGCGGTCGTGCCCCGCACCTGGCACAGTCGTGTTGACAAGAAATTGTGCCCGTGGTCGGCCACGGCGCGACTGTGGGCTTGGATTTTGGCCTTGGCGCGGTCGTGCCCCTTCCCAGGCGCGACCGTGCCCCTTCATATTTAGGTCAGAAGCTTCATAACTTCAGTTTAGCGTCTTCATAACTGTTTTGATTTTAATTTTGTTGTCGTGCAGATGGCAGGCAAGAGGGACCACCCATACCTTGAGTTTGACTTGAACGAGCATGAGTACGAGGCTCGTCTGGATGTTTTGTGGCCACGTAGAGGCCGGATTTTAGCCGCTCGTCGTTTAGAGCCTGCAGCCATAGACGCCATCGGTCAGCGGGACCGGTGGAACGACCACGTCACCGCCCCATGGCGTCGTTTGTTTCGACTTCACGCTATTCAATATGTCGAGCTCGTGATGGAGTTCTTTTCCACCTATGAGTTTGACTATCCTTGCGCGAACTTAGAGCAGCCGGAGACGATTAGATTTAGGCTCGGCGGGGAGTGGCGGGTGATGTCAGTTGCCAGATTCGGGAGATTATTGGGCCTGTATACGAGGCAGGAGCTTCATACTGAGATATTCACCGATGGTATCACCGAGTTCCCGACAGAGGAGGACAAGGATCAGTTCTGGCATGAGTTTGGATTTGGGATGTACGATCCGAGTTTGACCAAGGCTTCAAGCCTTCGAGATCCCTTGCACCGTGTTCTTCATCGCTGTATTGTCTATTCAATTTCTGGGAGAGGACAGGGAGAGACGGTCGTGAACTTGCGAGAGCTATTCTATTTATTTTGCCTTGTACGCCCGCGCACCTGCAATCTTGCGCATTCTATCGCGGGGTACTTGGTGAACAGCTCTGGGCGCGATGTTACCAGCGCCATTTGTGGGGGTCACTTCATGACCAAGCTGGCGAGGCACTTTCAGTTGCTGACCGACGACTTGATAGGGGACCTGACCCCTGTGGCAGAGACCGTCGTGATGAGCGTGCAGACACTGCGAATCATGCACGTAGCTCGTCGTGGCGCAGGAGGGATCAGACTGGTCGATAGATGGGGACGGACGTGGGATCCAGACCGTCCGGGTCCCGATCCAGATCTTGTGCAGGCCCAGGCCGAGGCCGAGGCCGTCGCCGCCGCCCATCAGGCACACGCTGCTCAGCACGAGCAGGAGCATCAACAGCCCGACCAGCCGCCTCCTCTTCCTCCGCCGCCACCACCGCCTGCGATTGTCATTCCACATGACCTGTTCATGCGTTACTGGACCTGTCAGTATGAGGTCCAGTGCGCCGCTGCTGCTGGCGGGGCACCATACGTGGTTCCCCTTCCATTCTTTATGTAGCCAGAGCAACAGCCCGATCAACCACCACCATCTCCACCGCATCATCAGCCACCACCATCTCCACCGCATCATCAGTCACCACCACCATTATCACCAGCAGCAGGAGGCGAGGGAGGCGGGGCCACCGGCATCGACCTTGAGGGCGTGCAGTGGGAGTAGTACCTCCCAATGCATTTTGGTATCATTTTTGTGAGTTGTACTTTCTTGTATTTTGTACAAACTCTTGTATCACGCTTTAGCGTTTTATGTTGTTCTTTTGTTGTACTTTTATTTCCATGTATTGTTATATATATATTTGTCTTTACATTTCTGTTGATATTTTGGCTTGATGTTACTGATCTGTGTTTGATGTTGTTAGTCTTGATTAGATCTTGGAATTATGGAACTTCATGGAACATCATTTTTGTGGATAGGCTTTTTGCGTGTGCCATGATCGACACGAGGGAAGTTTCAGTTCTCCCTTCACACTTCATTGCATTGCATTTTATTTTGCTTTGCATATTTTTGTATACATTGAGGGCAATGTATATTTCTAAGTGTGGGGTTGGGTGTTTATTCTTTGCTTTACATTATTTTTGTTCTACATTGAGGGCAATGTAGAATTCTAAGTGTAGGGTGGGAATTTATTCACGCGATGTTTGTCCTTTTGAGCATTTTATCACTTCATTTTTTTTTGCAAAATCTTCCTTCATAATTTGTATTGACACTAAATCAGTTTTATAAAATTGAGAAACACAAAAATATAATAAAAGTTAACCGTTTATCATTCACAATTTTTAATAAATAATAGAGGTTTGATTTTTCGAAAGCAATTGAAATAGAAATTCCATCGAGCAAACCCAACTTTTTGTGATAACCATGAGTTTTAGTGGGCTAAACGAATGAATTGCATGTAACCTTTTGCTTACACCCATTCCTTTCCGTTTTCGTGAGTTTATTTTTTAGCCTTGATAGCTTTAGATATTGTTTGCTCTCATTTTTTGCGGATTTGAGTGTGCCGGATGTTTCATGCTTATTAGAACTTGCTTTTAGTATACATTTCGAAATCATGAACATAAATATTGCATAAAAATGATTGAGGCATCAGGATAAACCCTCCTTTGTGAGCCTTTTATTTTTTATTTTCCCTCACCCGAACACATTCACTAGTTAGCCACGTTGAGCCTATCCTTTCGTTTTCTTTGATTACCACATTACACCGCCATTAAACCATCATTAGCCTTTTCATTTATTTTTCGCCCATGTTAGAAATCCGGTCGGCTAATGTTAATTTTATAGCTTTTATTTTGTTGTAATCTTCAAATTCTTGAGAAGTTTTTAGCTAAGGAAAGATGCATATTGACTTAGTTCCCTTCAAAAGAAAGAAAAGACATAGTAAAAAAAAAATCACCAAAATTAGGTGAATTATAGCCGATTAGAGCAATTTTGTGAGCAAAGATGGAAATAATTCGGTTGTTAGCTCTTATCTATACGGAAGTATTAGCTATGTTTATTTTTCTTATTAGAAGTTGGTTTAGTGTTTGAGTTAGCATAGTCGCCGGGTTTTTAACCATTTAGCCACTTTTAAATTCCACTTCCTTATCCTTAGCCATTGCCAAGTTACAACCCGTTTAAAGCCCTCTTGATTTATGCTTTGTTTCATGTTAGTTGGTAGAGATTTGATCTTTTAGCAAGCTTATGATTTATGCATGATTCATTGTCGTGGCATTTGAGTGTTCTATATATACTCCATTACTTGTATGATCATATATATTCACGAGTGTGTGTGAACATTGTGAGAAGTATAAAGTTGCATGCTAATGATTTCATAGGCATATTCATTTGCTCATTCAGTTATCACGTCATTGGGTTTCATTTAGTTAATTTTGCATTTCTTGAAAATCTTTTCAAACCTTTATCAGTTTATTAATGCTTATGGTTTTCCCGATTTGATCTATAGTGTCATTGGAAGTTTTGTTTCATTTTGATTTCTTGCTTGAGGACAAGCAATGTTCAAGTGTGGGGTTGTTTGATGTGTTAGTATTTACACATCTTTTTGGCACAAAGCTTCGCTCATTTAATGATTAATTCTTGGTTATATTCAATGTTTAGACACTTATTTGCTTCATTTCCTGTTTTGTAGGTTTTTGTGAAGCTTGGTGAATAAACAAGAAGATTCCAGGATAAACAAGTGAAGTATTAGGGTTTCTGTGATGGAGGCACGGTCGTGCCAAGCTCCCAAACCCTAGGCACGGTCGCACCCACATCTTGCACGACCGCGCCAAGCCAAAATCCAAGGCACAACCGTGCCTTGGCCTCCCACGGTCGCGTGTCATCTCGTGAGTCTGAACAGCCGTACGTCCTCGATCGGTGGTACCCAATGGAAGCTATGGATCGGTCAAACCTCTGTCACACAGTCGTGCCAAGACCTAGACACGACCGCGTCTTTGTACTAGGCACGGTCGTGCCTTCTCTCCTGGCACGGTCGTGCCTCCCCTTTTCTATTTAAACAGAACTTAATTCTCATTTAGACATTCAGCAAACCAGGGGAAAAACCTAGTGTTCCAGCTCGAGTTTTCTTTGTTCCAACCATATTTCAAGATTCTTGGAGAGGATACAACATCAAGAGGATCACCATACATCAACAACAACATATAGGCTTGGAGGAGTGGTTTGATTCTTGTTTTCATATCATGTTTCTCACTATTTTTCCCTGCTTATTTGTAATTTTGATGCTCATGATGAGCTAAAACTCTTGTTCACTTTGGTTTATATGAAGTTTAGATACATTTGACAACATTCATGGATTATTGACAATTATTGTGTTAATGTTATGACAACCGTATGATTATTCTTTGATGAAATTATGTATTCAAGTATTTTGAGTTGTTTACAAGACTTGTATTTGTGTATGTCATATTATGTTGGAAAACTTGTGATTTATGCTTATATTCATGGATTGGTGTATGTATTTATACTAGTTTATGGCATTTGACTAGGAATGGTGAATGAAGTCTTGTTTATGAATCATTATATTTGTATGTATAACCTTATGCTTATGTTTGGAAAGATAAACTATTTGTTATGATGTGTCATATTTAGTATTATGTTTATCTAGGAATTGTTGACACATCCTCCTAATTTATATAACCTTTATATGAACATTGTATGTTGAAGAAATGCATATTGTTGTCTAAATTAATCAACTTAAGGTGGATAGTGTGTTGTTCATATTATATTTCCAACTAGTTGTTGGATTAGTGTACCTTAATCGGAAGCTAGTTCAATCTTTATAAACATTGACATGATTATTAAATAGTGAGCCTCATTGTATGACTTTAGGTGGTTGGTTTGTATAATTCATGCTAGCTTTCTGAATAGTCATTTGATTAGATATCTTTGACGAGAATTTAATCAATTTATGTATCGTGTATTTGCCATGTTTCTATGAGTGTATTGAGTGTATTCTAAATGGATTCGACACCGAAGTGATATTTTTTCCTTGATTGTTTGATTTGTGATTTTAGTTTAGTTTTATATTCTTACATATTAGTTTAATTAAAAATCAACTTAAACATCTTTTACACATACTTGATTGAATTTAGTCCCGGTTTATTATCGCATTCCATCGTGTCCACGGATTGATATCCGGTTCTTACCTTTACTATATTGCTATCCGATGGGTACACTACCCGGTGTGTGTGATTAGTATTTGGTGAAAACCCTTTTTAAAACTAATTGTGTAAAATACTTATAAAAATATATATATAATTTACACGCATCAAATATCAAATACAACAAAACAGACACATACATACAAACTAATCATACAAAGTAATCATCATAAACACAAATTACACACATACATACAAACTAATCATCATAAACACAAATTACACATACATACAAACTAATCATACAAAATATTCATCATAAAGACAAACTACACACATACATATAAACTAATCATACAAAGTAATAATCATAAACACAAATTACACACATACATACACAGACATACAAACTAATCATTAAAACTAATCATCATAAACACAAATTACACACATACATACATATGCATACAAACTAATCATTTTAAACACAAATTACACACATACAAACTAATCATATAAAGTAATCATCATAAACACAAATTACACACATACATACACAAACATACAAACTAAGCATCATAAACATAAACTACACACATACATAAACAAACATACAAACACTAATTTACATAAACTAAATTATATACACTAATCACACATCTAAACCAAATTACATAAACTAATCATAAATTACTAATTCCATCATATATACAAACATAGATACTCATACATACATACACATACATAAACATACATACAAAATCATAAAAATCTTAGATCTAAACCAAATTTCATCACAAATTAGTAATTAAAACAAGTAATTAACTTCACAAAGCTAGAAATCCAAGAAATGATGAAATTCCTTAAAAACCTAACCAAAATAAACAAACAAAACTTCAAAATCTTGAACAAGTAGCTAAAATATGAAACCCGGATCTTACCTCACCTTAAAACCCGAGATTTTTTGTGAAAATTGCTCCCAAAAAGCATAAATACCTCAAAATCGTCGGAGAGAAGAGTTTGGGAGAGTTTTGGGGGTTCTTGGGTGGAAATGAGGGTCTGCCGTTTGTTTTCCCTATTTCTTCGCGTTGAACCATATACCGATGTCGTCGGTATAGGGTTTGTAGGATGTTGACCGGTCAATAAAGGTAAAAACCCTATGCCGACGACATGTTGTCGGGAAAAGGTTTTCCATATTTTTTTTAATTTAAAAAAAATTTTACCACGAAAAATTTGTTAAATAAAAAAAATAAAAAAAATCAAAATTGACCTATCCCAATGACAAATGTCGTCTGGATAGGCGGCGTCGGGACATGGTAATATCCTTGTAGTGATAGTGTGGGATGTTCTATTAGAAATTATTAATAGGGAGAATATCAAATATACCCTTCTAAAACCTACTAAATATCATATATACCCAACTAAATTTTAAAATATCATATATTATTAGAAGGTTTAGAGGGGTATATATGAAATTGTCCCTAATTAATATTAGATTATTATTAATATTATTATTAAGAAATTCAAATGAAAGCTAAGAGTGCATATGAATTTGGTTTTGCGGTAGATCTCCATTTCATGGTTGATTAAAAAATAAAATGAACCAATTTGTTTGCTTTGCAAGCAAAAGAGAGAGAATCTGGTAATCTGATTAAGAAAGCATGAAGGATCTAGTAATCTGTTATTTTACCATGATTGAAAAGTAGGTTTTAATGCAACAGGGGTAAACACCTAAAAACTATATACAGAGGTAACAAGTTATTGCTTGTTATAACTAAGGTTTCACATGTATTAGGAAAAGCTTATCAGTGGCCTACAAAAAAGTTAGTTTTTTTCACTTTATTTGAAAGGGCCCCAATTTTTCTGTTTCCCTTTGGGGGCCCAAAAAACCTTGAGCTAGCCTTGCTTGTTACGTTAAGGTGAGTTCTTGTCGCCCACATTTAAATATTTTTAAAGTTTAAGGGCTAATATACGTGCTTACATAATGAATGATAATAAACAGTGATATGAAATCTATATTCTTACGTACGTACCAAACTATGAATTTACGTGTTAGTTTAATCGTTTTATTTAACGGGTCATGGGTCAAAAAATGGGTCATCGATGACTTGGTATTTGGTTTGTGTTGAATAAGTAGTGGTTGGAATAAGTACCGTTGGGTATAAATAATATAATTATATCAATCGAACGATCCAAACAAAAACAAATATTTAGTGATTGGCGACACTCAAAGTGTCGCTCGAAAACATGGCGATTATGAGAGTGTTTCCCCGGTGAATAGCGACACTTACAAGGGTTTATCAAAGAAGGGACGGCTGACTTAGGGAGCACGGCTCGGGGGCTTATATATATGGCATTTGGTTTCATTTGTCTTTCTGTGACTCACCACCCCGCGGTTATTGATTTCCATTGGTATCAGAGCTTCGGTTACTGATTTCCACTTCCTTTTCACCGGATCTTCATTAGAAACCCACCAGAGACGTTAAACGAGGTCAGATCTGAGGTTTTTTGATAATTTTTTTCGCGTTTTCTAGACTGAGCAGTTCATCGGGCCACACTGTTCATGCATTTGGTGACACTCATCTTCATCCGGCGAAACTAATGTTTGGCAACACTAGAATCTTGAACGCATGTTCACTGATGACCATATTGGCGACACTAATCACTGTCAACATGTCTTCACTTGTTAGTGTCGCCCAGACGACATTATTGGCGACACTATCCAAGTACTTAATAAAAAGAGTATTTTGAGAAGTGTTTCTTGGATGAATTTTTGAGATAATATTGCAAAGAAAAGGAGGATCATTGTCCAAAACTTGGAGACAACGTTTTTGGGGTTTTCAAAATATTTGTTTCTTTGGCAATAGTGGATCCAGGGATGTTTGAAGATCTTCACAACTATTCAAGACTTTATTTATATCTCATGGATGTCACATCTAAGAGTATTTGGTTCCTGAAAATGTAGGCTACGAGCATCTATGGTGCTTCTTTATTAGGGTGACAAGTAGTGGAAGATTTGGGATTCATTTTATGGATTTTGTGTTTTGTCGTCTTCTGAAAAACCCGACCTTTTGTTACTGGTCAATGGAAGTTCAAACCTTTATCTTTTGCCTACAAGTTTGGAGTATCTACACTTGGGGGGAGAATCATAATGAAAAAACCGGTCTATCAGTTATTCGAGTTGATCTTCGGATATCTGGATCTAAAGAATCGCTGGATCATATCAAGACACATTGAAAGAGTTAAACTCCTTTGTGTTAAATCCGTTTATTTGATGTTAATTGTTGGAAGTTCAAGCACTATCTTTTGCCTACAAGATAGGAGGATGCACATCGGCGGGGGAGAATGACAACGAAAGATATCGGGTTATCAGTGAATTTATGAAGATGCAAGACAATTTCAAAAGATATTGATAGTATCATTCCAGGGGGGAGATTATTGGGTATAAATAATACAATGATATTAGCAATCTAATGATCCAGGCGAAAACAAATATTTAGTGATCGGCGGCACACATAGTGTCGCAAATATGGTGACCGTCTGAGAGTGTCGCCCCGGTGGATGGCGACACTTACTAGGGTTTCTCAAGGCAGGGGCGGCTAACTTGGGGAGCAAGGCTCAGGAGCTTATATATAGGGCATTTGGTTTCATGTGGTCTTCAATCCGAGGCGAAAAATTCAAGAGAGGCAGAAGTTGAGAACACCATTCACATTGGTGAATGCTTGGGATTTTAGATGGAAGGCTTCAAGGAGAAGGTAGGTGAGCCAATTTTTGGTGAAGGAGTAGCAAATGTTCGCAAATGAATTTTATGACCATAAATATAAGGGGGATTTGGGGTTGCAAACACAAAGTAGGTAACTTAACATGTATATATTATTTGAAAGACATTCAACAAGACACATGAGAAACAAAAATCAAGTGCAAATCAGAATTAAAATGCAAAACATGTGAATCCAAGTTCTTTACTTTATCACCAATCCATCAATACATAACATAAACTGAAAGAAATCCACGAATTAATCAAACAATTATCGAAAACCTAGATAGCTACTATAGTCTATCTAAGATACATGTACAAACTCAGAAAACACATCTCAAAAGTCATAAACATCATCCAAATCAACCCAAAGTAAACAAGAAACAAAGATCGAAACCCTATGAGCAAGAACTAACTAACCCGATTGATAAAGATCCGAACTTTGGCTCCCGTTGCTTCCTATCCTCTCAAGATCGCCTCTTTTTGCTCTCTAAACGGTTGGTAATCGATCCTCCAACTAATGGGAGAGTCCTCATCTATTAAACCCTTAAATTAGGTTAAAAACACGTATATGGGGTCTCTCGCATACCGCGAGGCCCAGAGAAGCCATCCCTCACGTACCTCCAAGCACGCAAGTCGCGTAAAAGTTCCAGGATCTGTGCTTCCTCGCGTACCGCGACAAAATGGGGGAATCCCTTCACGTATGGCGAAATCTTACCTGATTTCTCTACTCTCCTCGTCGAAATACCCCAAATCGATATATTATGGGCCCCGCAACTTATTTTCTAGCCCGAGATATGCCCCTTTGAAGTTTGGACTCTTTCCTACTTTTTTCGTTTCTCATCCCGTGTTCTCGTGTGCTCGTGCTTTCACAACTCTTGATCGTTTAAGCTCCAATTACTCCCAAACACCTACAAAACATAACAAACCGTAAATGACTCAAAACGACTCTAAAACCATACGAAAACGCTACAAACTACAAAGGAAATTGAGGTGTGCTTTGCAACACATCAAACATCCCCACGCTTAACCTTTTTTCGTCCTCGAAAAAGATCTGTACAATGGAATCACAACTGGAGTACAAGCTTTAACAATTATATAAATTTCATTAGCACGGATATAATCACGCGTTAAATGCAACAATTGGTATTTCTATCCGATGAAACCCAACACCAACTATCAAGCCCCTGATTGTGTTCTATTTTCATTTTATACAACTATCACTCAATCTATGTGACTCACGCTTACGAGTTATAGTTCTACCTAATCCCGTCTCACGGTTATGTCTAGGCATGGGTTAAACCTTATAGATTTCTCCCACCATGTTAAACTAAGATTTACTTGTTTTTGAAATTAAGATGAATGAATAGATGGAATGAGCATTATTAAATGTATGAATCAACCTCACCTAGTGGTGCGTCTACCAGGTCACCAACCCAGAAGCTAGCACATAGGATACAGTCTTATCAACTAAGCTTATAAGAATTCAACTTAGAGGTGTATCCACAGAGTCACTATCCCGTGGGAAACACATAAATCAAATCTTATTTATCCAAAACATTGATCACTTAAGTCCTAACCCATGGGTGTATCAACAAAGTTGCGATCCCGAAGGGTAACACGTAGGTCAAAACTCAAGCTTTCAATCGGTTAATTATACTCATGATTAAATGGAATTATGGATGCGGCCACCAAACTCGGATTTATTTTCATAAAAAGAGAGTGGTGTGCTAAGAAAATTCAAAACCTTTAAATATTAGCTTAACGTGGTAACTATCACCCTATGTTGACAGTTTCAGTATTACTGCCACCCTAAGATGAATACCCACAAGATTTCATGATTTAATTCAATTAGTTAACCTAAACAACACGCACATGATATTTAAGCTTTCTAATCGGCTGGGTCTACCAAAACATAACAAATTAGACGCGTTTTCTATCATTATTTTCATTTAAACACAACAACAGATCCAGTTATACCTATCATCTTCCATTTTGCTTGCAAGAACTCTAATTCAAAGGACATTTTTGAAATATTTTTTAACGTTTTTTGTATGTTTTACTTTTATAAAAGAAAAACAAACCTAAAAAAACTAGACTCAAGACGTTTCCCATCCCCACACTTGAACAACACATTGTCCTCAATGTGAACCAAGAAACAACGAAAAATAAAAATAAAAATAAAGAATCAAAAATAAACAAAAATAATAAAGTGGAGACGACTTAGCTGGTAATGATAGCACGATTCTGTCCAGCTTCGTTCTTCCACTTGTGCAACCGTATAGCATTCTATTCGCGGCTGCACAGACTATGTCGGGTTCCCTTTATATAAATATAAGATTTGAATCGACCCCACTCGAATGGAGATTGAGTACGAACAGGGCAATCTATCCCTGCAAATTAAATCTTAAGCAACCCGAACAACATTACACAGACTCAAAATAAAACCAAAACTTATACAAACTATACACTCGGGTTCTAACCCGAGAAAGAAACCTAATCAGGAGGCTTCTCCTTTATACCGCCTCAATCCGGCCCGTTTAGTGTAATTGGTCTACCACTGATTTGACAAACTCTGATGACAAACCTTAAATTGGTTTTGAAAAATCTAAACGGGTCGGTCCACCAATATTTGAACTTACCTAGGCCAAACCTGATACGCGATGTATAGTGAAGGAGACGGTCATCTTTATCCTGTGATAGAACATTGACTAACTTTTGTGGTTGTCCCTTCACTCTTGAGTTGGCCTTGTGCCCAGTCTTCCTTTCTCTTTCCTGTGTTATCTTTGGTTTCTGTGGCACCCTACCATAGGCTTCCTCCACGGGCATTTCCTTCTTGCTCTCTTGGGTGCAATGTGGTGGGTTCGACACCAGCTCAATTTGTGGTTCGTTGATAACCTCCTTCACTTGCACATCATCTTTCCTCCCCACAGTTGGCATTTGATACAACAAATCTTCAAGTAATTTCAGATCGCCAAGTGGGTCGAAATCTTCTTCACTAGGATTCGTCAGGCCCCCAACTCGTCTTCGAATTCACTTTCCCAAGATGGGACCTACTCCTCTTCGAACTCCTCCTCTTGCTCATCCAACTCTGGTAGATCCTCTTTGAATTTACATCATTCTCAACGAACAGGAGTAAAGTATCAAGTATATTAGAAGACTCAAGCTCGTCACCTGAAAAATTAAACGACTCAGGGAAGTCACAATTATGCGCAATAAAGACGGGTTACGAAAACTTACCTGGGCCATTACCCAAAATGTCATCCGAGGACTCTTCTATCTCTATCTCATCTTCACTGAAGAAATCGTCCTCGAGGGGCTCTAGTCCGTAACTCTGGGGTGTAGGAACCAGAGGTAGGTTTGGCATAAAGTGTTGTACACTTTTGACTTGTACCTCTTCTGTTAAAGTCTCCGGTTCTCTAGCTAGCTTTAGACTAGCTAGCTCATCCGTAAGCTTACCATTTTCTTCTAGGAAGTACAATTGCTCGGCCTTACTTAAACGGGTCCATTGAGTGCTCATTATCTCATGCAATTTCCTATGCTTGTCCTGGTTTGTTTCTTCTACCTGTATTTCCTGCATCGACTCAATCTCACAAGACAAGTGTAAAGAGTTATAATGAAACATGTGATATTCTATAGGATCTGGTGAACAAAGGTCATCACAATCGACAGTAGAGTCAGAAAACTTACCTGGATGTGGGACTTGTGTGGAACTACATGGAGTAGAAAAAAAAACACATCATCTTCTTTATGCCTGGTCAGCTTCGTGTTGCAAGATGAACTCTCCCCTTGATAATTAGCACACATCTCCTGATTTCAGCTTCAAGTGCCTCTATTTGAAGGAGTTTTTCCTATTGTTCCATACACTCTTCTTCTTCAATCCTTCTTTGTTCCTCCTCAATTCTCCTATTCTCCACCATTTGAGCAAGCATGTCATTCGATTATTGAAGCAACTCTTCCCATAGTGGGGTCTTCCCAGCTTGAGCTCTCTTTCTTTCTTCTATCTCCTCCATATATTGATTAAAAGTCTCACATAGGGCGTTGTGGCTTTGTAAGACCCCAACCCGGACATCCTAAAGTTGGTACTCATAACAGGTCATTCTTATTTAAAACACTTTTATTATTAATCAGACTACAACAGAAGTTTTTCTAAGAACATTAATTATTATTTAATGTCATTAAGTTTACCTCACGAATGCTTGCATACCAACTAGAGTAGCACCGCTCCCAAGCAAAGATACGTCAACACAAAGCTCACCTACAAAACAATCTAACGTACACATAAATTCAGCTATGCTGAGTGAGTTCTAATAGTTTAATTATGAACAAAAACCATCTCGTCACAATTAATATTTATTTCAACAATAGGCACCTCGGTCCTTAATATAATAGTTTATAAATTATCATTTATTATCATCTCAAGACATTTATGCCCTTTATAAAATAAGTTTGTCATTCAAAGACATACAGATAACCCCCGTTATCTTACAATATCCACTAAGGTTCACCACCCCAGACTCAATCCACATATATAACACGGCAAGTCTCTCCGACCTGGATTGAGCTTACTACTCTGATAGCTAATAGTTTACTACACATATTAACCATACAATGGTTATCTCAACCAACCTCTAGACACCGTCTTAACCAACCCTAACCAAGGCTCTCACAAGCCAACTGACACGGCAGTTGTAAACACAATATCCTCCCCGACACAACGGTAAATCTAACTTCACACAACACGTCAATAGCATATACACCACATTCAATATAACTCATCACTTGTATGCAATTCAACACATATATACATACACACAAGTGCATACCTCATCTATGCACCCTCTTCAGAGGGTTCGACGCACCGAGCTCATCATTAACCTGTTAATAAATGTCACCGTTGGTGACATCCCGACAGACCTAATCCTTCACAATTCCTGTTTGCCATGTCATAAACATGACTATGACGCATCACCCGCCGTGTCACAAGGACGGCGACACAAAAACACACAACACAAATAGTGACATATGTAACGAACCAAATTTTGGGTTTGCCCTCAAATATATTATTTATATTGTAGAGGTTGTTTTTAAATAAAACAAAGTTGAGGGTTTGTTTTTATGATGGAAATACCTAGTTTTGGGTATAAGGAGTCTTATTGATAAATGGAGGGGTTGTTTTGTATTTAACACAAATTTAATTTGTGTTAAATGTCACGATCAGACAAAAACACACACTTATGTGTGTGTGTCACGAATTTCAGAAGAGGAGAAAGGGGAGGATGAGCCAAGAAGATTAAAAATCTGGATTATAGAGGTGAAAGATCATGGATTTGATGATGTTTGAAGCTCAAGAAACCATCAAGTAAGTTCATATTCTTCATCTATAACTCCATCAATGGAGTTTTGGTGGGTTTTGGGTAGAAACCCCAATTTGTGTGATTATTTAGGTTTAATGTCATTTATAAACCTTAATCTAGTATCACTAATATTGGAGAATCATGTTTTAAATGATTGTAACACCTAATTTGACGTTTGAAAAATTATGGTTCTTGAGGTGAAATTAGGGGTTTTTGAAATTGAGGTTGTTTGGATGTTAATTAAGGGTTGGTAAGTGTTTGTGGTGTGATTAAACATATAAGCAAGTAATAACCCTCAACCAATTTTGTGGTTTAAGAATTTGAGGCTTTGGGTGAAATTGTGTGAAAACCCAAATGAGTCAAAATGGGTGAAAGTTGTGTAGGGAGGTTAAAAATTGTTTAAGGTGTAATTAATCAAGTTTAAAATGAGTGTAATCCACAAGGTCTAGAGTGGATGTTAGACCTTAATTGGAAATGATGAATTGGTGGATTGGAAGTTTGATTATAATGGGTCAAACGGGCCATTTGGGTGTTGGGGGGTTTGATTAAGGTCGTCTTAATCAAACTAAGTTAGGGTCTCGATCTTTAGATCATAAAGGTGTGTTGAGTGTCAATTGGTGATCAATGGATTACTAATTGTAAATGGGTTGTTTAGGTGATCAAGGTGTTAAAGGAGTTAGCTTGAAGACCAAGTGGAATCGTCTCTAGCTAAAGGTAAGTGCTTTGCACTTACTTAGTAATGATAGGTGGTTGGTATTTCCACATATTTGATTTACATGTTTATTGTTCAAATATCTTATATGTGTTTAATTGTATGTTGAAAATTAAGGAAATTGTATATGGTGAAAAATATGAAAGGGCGGATGTGTGGTGTTTGAGGTCTAAGAACCTCGCCTCGTTGTTTGATTAATTAAGTTAATAAACTTATATGGTATATTGGTGTAAAATTGACCTGTGTGGTAAAAGTCATACTTGAATGCATAATGTAGTTTGAAATTGGTGTAGTTGACTATGTGGTATATCGTCAAACTAAAATGTAGAATATGTTAAATTGGTGTAGTTAACTATGTGGTATATAGTTAAACTAAAAAGTAGAATGTGGTAATTTTGTGCAATTGACTTATGTGGTGTAAAGTCAAACTAAATGTGGTAATTCGGAGTAATTGAATTATGTAGTATATAAGTCAAAACATTGTTGAATAATGATGAAATGTTGAAAAATGACTTAATATGGTATAAGTCAAACCATTGTTGAATAATGATGAAATTGGTGTAAATTGACTTATGTGGTATATAAGTCAAAACAATGTGGAATAATGGTGAAATTTATGTAAATTGACTTATGTGATATATAAGTCAAACCATTATGGAATAATGATGAAACTGGTGTGAATTGACTTATGTGGTATATAAGCAAATCATTGTGGAATAATGGTGAAATTGGTGTGAATTGACTTATGTGGTATATATGTCAAACCATTGTGGAATAATGGTGAAATGTTGTAAACTGATTTAATGTGGTATAAGTCAAACCATTATGTAATATTGGTGAATTAGTATAATAATAGGACTGATATGATGTCAATACTTGTCTAAATTTCGGTCTTGGAGTCAATTACTCAATGACATAATTTAATGAGTGTGGTAAATTCGGGTGGTAAGCTTGTAGTCAAAGACTCCAAATAATAACGAATGATTCGGATTGGTTAAGGAGTAAAAACGAGTTGTGGTTCTCGTATGAGGAGTTTAAAACATTTACAAAATGTTGGTGGTGGTTTAAAACGACCGGGGGTCGAGTCGGAAGGGTCGAAAATGCCAAAACTGCAAATTTAGGGTTGGCTAATGCAAAGCTGGTCCCTGGGACGCCCTCTGGGCTTCTGGGACGCCCCAAGTGGGACGCCTGTTCTCTCTGGGACGCCTGATGGCTTCTGTTTGCTTTTGGGACGCCCCAAGTGGGACGCCCATCGACTGAATTTTGAGTTTTCTTCCTAAGACACTTTGGGGGGTCTTAGGACTTGTTGTATCATTACTAATGGTTATTTGTGGTGTCTTTGGATGAAGGGAAAGCTCCGGAATGATCTCGGGTCTCGCCAAAGTTGGACATTGGATTCTCAAAGTTATTTTAGATGTTTGTTTTGATTAAACTTCTCATGGTAGATTTTTACAAACATGTTTGGTTGTTTAACACTTGTGGATCAGTGTGACTAACTTGAATTCTTTTGCGTGTTTTACAAAGTCTAAACTTATGTTGTAAAACTTAAACGTGTGGATACGTTATATTTTGTCTCGGACCTAAACTCTGTGTTGTTTTAAAAAGCATAAATTGGTTTGTAAAATTTGGGTGTTACAAGTTGGTATCAGAGAAATGGTTTGAGGGATTCAAGTGTGCAAGACACCGAACTCAAACTTATTTTCTCTTGATAAGGTGGGTGTAATGAGAATCCAAAGAAAGCAGGACCGAGACTCGGAGCTTAAGGGCGAAAGGTTATTATTGATTAATGTTGTTGGTCGTTATATTTGGTGTTCGGTGTGAACTAATTGTGCCAAAAGTTGTTAAGGGATTCATTATATGGAGATAGTGAATGTAATTGGGCATGTTACATTATTGATCATGCCTGGCTAGTGTGATTCTTAATGAAACGTGTGTGATTACGTTCATGATAACCATATGATGATGAACACCGACAATGAGTAAGTGAAGGTGGTTATATGTGTATATGTATATATTATATGTTTTGTGCATAGATGATTATGCGGGGGAAACTAATATACACATAGGAAGAAGTAGAGCCTTATTAGGCCTATAAGTAGGTAGAACACCTACAAACTTATTACTACACGGTCGAGGATGATTAGGAGAAAACATATCTTAATAGGCGGAGTTGTAGATAGAAGTTGATTTGAAGACTCATGTATGAAGGAGTCTATGTGGATATCACCTCGAGGATGGGGATGAGCTTGGGATTAGTCAAGAGTTATGGAAAGCAACATTCTAGTGGAGGATGGCTAAATTTTTCTGTGATGTTGTACCAATCTTCCTTCAAGGAAGATAGGAGCTTATTGAGGCGGTACTTTGAAGAACCGCATGAAGCCTTAACTGCGGGAGGATCAAACTTAGTCAAATACATGGAGGAAGGAAACATTGTCTTCACAAGGGGTTCGTAGTGGGAGAGTTAAAGTAGTAAATTGGTGGGAGTTTAATTCGTTGATTAATCAACAATACATCACTATCATTATATTGGCTTGAAGTGATCCATTGTGATGGGTGGATGGAGTATTATTCGCGGAGAGTCGACCCCGAAAACAGTGGATAATAGGTTGGGAGTTCTCCATAAGGAGAAGGCCTAAAAGCGTGAAGATAATGCAACGAGGTGACTTCAAGAGACGTTCTTGAGTTAGCTTTGTTCACAAGTTGTGGTAGATCTTACAATTAGGAGTTTTCTTCACGTACGATAGACAGGTGAATTAATCAAGGGATTATGGGCATTTCGTATGACTGAGTGTAGTCTTGCCTAAATCTTGGAGTATAAGAGGGAATGATGATAGATTCCTTGATTCTATCAGCTGGCTTCTTATAGTGGATTCGCCTTGGTGGTGTACAACTTTGGCAGATATGATACAAGGTGTAGGTCCCTTCGTGTGCGTCGGATCGTCACATGCAAGTGGTCTACTAGTCGCACCGGGTTGCGGAATACACGTGACTAGGTGGAGAGTCTTACAAAAAAAGTAAACCAAACACGAGAGTCACGATAAACGTTCTTTGTATTATAAACACTCGACGGTTACAGAGAGAATACAAGCTGCGTACTTAGCAAAACTGAGTTCGTCTAAACAAATGGTTCTGCGTACTTAGCCTCTGTGAACCTATCCTATTTATACAGACCTGATGCCTGCGTACTTAGCAAGTGCGCAGGACCAATTGCTCTTGTGTACTTAACAAGTACGCAAAGGTGTTCTTGCGTACTTGCTAAGTACGCAGGAGCTTTCTCCTGCGCACATGTAAGTGCGCAAAACACTTAGCAGAAAAACAACATACATTATGTAAAAGTAAATACAACTCGATAAACTATTACATAATTACTCATAAATACAAAGACAAATTACAGACATTAGACATACAAACTAAGACTCTATCCAGAGTGTTGTCACAGGAAAGTGCATCAACAAACTCCCCCTTGACAACAGCTCGGGATCTTCATTGTCTTCAGTCTTCGGTATTCAGTCTTCACAGCATCTGCTCCTTAGCTTCCATCTTCTTTTTGTAATCAAGACAGAACTTGATCAACTTGTCGTATTTGGCAGAGAGAATCTTCGTCCATTCGTCAGTGTGGATGCAGTACTTGTCGGCTAGTACCTCCAGATCGTTCACAGAAAAGTTGATGAAGCAGACTTCATTAAATATCCTGATCACTTCCTTTGGCACAATATTTCCACTTGCTGACTTACTTTTACTCATTACCACAGCCTCGCCTGTTTTTGGATCAACGTACCAGTACCACATGTCACCAAGAATATCCTGAGGTAACTTGCTCAGGGGAATCTTAGTTTCACATCGCACTAGCTTGTATACCAATCTCTTTATGGGCTTCTTAGTCATAGGATGCACAGCGTGCTTATCCTTGACTCTTCTGGGCACCTGAGGCTTGATGTATTCAAATTTCCCTGATCTTGCTTTCCGCTGTAGTGTTACCCACAAACCCATTGCTACTGCATTATTCGAGTGACTTAGCAGATCGCGGTTTGCGAGGTTAACTAGGTCGTACTTGGGAAAAGAGTTGAACGCCTCACTGGTGGGTTTCAAGTATTGAACCCTCCCAGATCTTTTGATGGCGAACAGCTGCTTGTCCTCCTCGAACCTAACAGCTAAGATCATACCTGTCGCTCCGTGCTTGTCTGTGATAGACGTCTTTTGCCACACGGGAGCTGGACCCTTTGTAGATGCAGAAGGCATGTCTTTCTCTTTTTGTGTCTCGGGGTCCACAGGTATAGGGTCGACCGGGGAGGCTTCAGTTGTAGTTTCAACATTACTTGTCGTGTCAACTGAGCCTGTTTCGAGCATAGAGTCGAGCGATGGTACTTCAAAGATCTCACCATCTCTAACTCATACTTACCTTCCCCGTCACCCTTGGGAATCTCAATCACCACATCATCGTCATCCTCGTTCCAGTCATCACCAGAGTCGATCTCTCCTTCTTCCAGATTAAGGAGAGCATCGATCTGTGCCTCTTTGGAATAGTCAGGCTCTAAATAGAGGATCTCATCATCAGATAAGTCGTTGAGCACGTCAGCCGCTGACTTCCCTTTATCTCCGCCACCACCACTTGAGGTATCACCACCCTCTTGCTGAGTAGACTCCCCCTCAGCCAATGGAACAGAAGAGATGGGCACAATCGCCAAAGCTAGGTGCTCACCTCCACTAGGACCGACTTCAGGATCCTTGTCTTTATCATCATCCTTAATCAGATCGACTGGATGACAAGACTCGGCACCGGTGGATTTCTTTTCTTTGTCTGTCTCCTTCTCCGTCTCCTTCTCCATCTCCTTCTCCATCTCCTTCTCCCCGTGAGCACCTAGCTTCGCGGTCAGTTCACCAACTAATTTGACCATAGCTGCGTGCTCCTTCCTTTGTAGATCCAACCTTAGCTCCAGGGAAGTTCTGTGGGCTAGAATCATGTCATTAGTCTTCATCAACAGTTCATTCTGTGCCATGACATTCTTCAACCGTTCATCAGTCCCCGTTCTCTGGCTACGCAGAATCCTAACTTCATCCGCCAGAGAGTTTATCTATGCTTGTTGAGCATCAGAATCCTCTTTTGACTTTTGAATAGTCTTCAACAAGCCAGCAACTTGGGTTTCTAGCACATCGATTCTAGCTTCATTTGGATCCGGATGCCTAGATGACGAGGCTTCGGCGTTGTGGATGGGGGAAGAGAAGATTGTGTCAAAGTCGAACCCCTGTGAGAAATCACCGTAGTTAAAGGGTTGACCTGACGGCTCTTTGGTGGGTGTTGGGATAGGGGATGTAATGATGGGAGTTATGGTTGGGGTGATGGTGACTGACTCCGTGAGAAGTGGAGCAGTCACCGTCACCTGGACGGTTGGAGTAGGGAGGGTCACCGTCACAGGAATCACCTCTGTGACCGCCATGACTGCCACATCTGCTTGTACCAGTGGCCTTCTCCTCCTTCTAAACAGTTGCTGTGCTGGTGGGGTAGATTCTGACTCTGGACGGGCTGCACAGTCAGAATCTCTTCAACCCTAGGGATAGCAACCTCTTGCCGATCGCCCCTTTTCTTGTTGGCCCTCTCACGCCTTTGTCTTTGTAGAGCAGCGTCAGAGTCGGAATCCGGCTCGTATTCGCTGCTCGAGCTTTGTCGTTTTCTTTTGGAAGATGACGCAGGAAGGGTTACCTGTGCCAACCTTCTCGGATGTGCCTGTGATGGTGCGTCATCAGAATCAGAAGAATCTGATTATGTTGCCTCCGAATCGGATTCCTCAGCACCACCAACATCACCTTCATCATCACCTTCATCATCATCATGCTCTTCCCCTTGCTCTTCACCAGAGTCATCACTCATCTCTGGTGCTAAGTTGGGACTATACCAGTTCCAATCTTCAGGAGCAACGTAGTCTTCATTCAGTAGGTGGCCAAAGAGTTCAGTGTGCGCAGGGGTAGGTTCTACACTGCCTGGCTTTAGAAACTGAGCAAAGACTCTCTTGTCCACCCTTTTTACCTGCAGTCTCTCCCCGATAGCACGTAGGTTTGGCAATGCATCATCGATCAGGAGTTGCACAAACCTCGGGTACAAAAGGAACCTGAACCTCTCTGCTGTATTTATCTGGTCATTGAGTGCTTTGAAGATATAGCGAGAGAAGTTGTAGCCCCGATTGAGAGACAGGCTCACCATGGCCGCTGCAAGGTCATGACCCATGGCATCTTTCCCCACTTTCCTGGATGAGATGCACACGATCATGATGTGGGCAAAGTAACGCCATTGATCCAATACCCACATCTTCTTATAAGAAACATAGTCCATAGCCCCGACATATCCCATTCTGTGCCTCCAACACCCATCCAAGTAGTAATCTGGAGATAATGTCGGGTCGGTGGCAAGGTCTCCGAACTGCAATAGTTATTGTATCCTCAGAGATAGCAATAGCCCGACCGTCAACGGTAGCCCTTATGACATTCGGGGATACCGTGCAATCGTGCTCTGTAGTCTCCCAGAATTGCTCCAGGTAAGGTCTTGAGACTGTTGGGTTTGCTGAGATTGCATAACTTATTCTTGATCTGTTCAGAAAATCCACAATCTCCCCGTATTGCAAGGCTGCGCCTTTCCATTCTGGTTCGGTGTTAGCCAATAGGTTGAATTCGTCAATGAATGCACGAGCCATAGCCTACAAACACACACAGAAAACATATTCAGAACAATTTATAACACTGGAAGTACACACACATGACATAGTATAGTAGTTACACTTTGAAAAACTTTTCAGATTTAAAAAAAATTTCTAATGTTGGTCCTGCGCACTTAGCAAGTGCGCAGGATTTTCCTCTTGCGTACTTAACAAGTACGCAAGAAGTATTTCTTGCGTACTTGCTAAGTGCGCAAGAACAACCCTTAGCAAAAATTTCAAAAACTTGAAAACATCACAGATTGTGCCAAGACCGGGTCGAGTAGGTCACCACTAAGTCGGAATCGACGATTCTAACTCATGGGACCATTATCGACACCAGTAACTACCAAAACACACCATTTTGTGACCTAGAACACGACCCAGGGGAAACCACAGTCACTCGAGGGTCAAGGCCAAAATCAAACCATGTTAAGGACAAATTCGGAGTCAATAGGTTTCGATTAGTGATTATTAACAAGTTTTAGGTCTTAATTTGTATTTAGAACACCAAAACAGGTCAATAAATTCACACTCAAAACCATCGATGAATCGGTCGAAACTTGGGATTTAATGGATGACACGGACCGAGATTCTTACCAAGTAGATGTTTGAAGATGATTAAACAATGAGTGGGATGAAAAATCCGGTTGGAACACTCGAAATTTTTGAGGACGATGGTCGGAGGGAATGTCACAGGAGAAAAACTATTTGTAAGTGATAAACCTAAAAAAATTTTCTAAGTCCTGTATATATACCCCACACATATTGGTCGTGCGTACTTACTAAGTGCGCAGGACTTAACTCCTGCGTACTTACTAAGTACGCATGACTTAAGTCTTGCGTACTTGTTAAGTACGCAGGGTTTACCTCATGCGCACTTATCAAGTACGCAGAGACCCTTATGTGCGCACCCTTTCAACTCAAATTATGAAGATTTTAAGTCAAATAACGAACAAGATAAAAGCGTTCAATCAAGAGGATTCAAAATCAATTCAGGAAGGTTAAATACAAATATTTTTGGCTTTTCTGAATAAAGTTGAACTATGCATAAACTTAAAATATTTTTGATCTTTTCTCATAGAAATATACAAGTATTCACACAAACTATTTTTGATCAAAGACACGAGCAAAGGATCATATCAGGCTATCTTTTAGCAAAAACGATACAAAATAAACATCAAAGAATATGGGATCATGTCATGTATTACTCTTTATTCATACGTAATAAGCACATAAACAAGTAATTAAAGTTGATAATATTATAAGATTTGAAACTATACGCATCTTTGTATCATGTTCTTGTGTATTAAGGTATTAATTATAAGATATACAACATGTACCCCACTGAGATGCTATGATATTTTGCACTATCTTCAAGGCATCTAAGATTATTTTCAATTATTTTCTTAATTTTCAGAATGAAGTTACATCAATTAGCACAGAAAAATCAAGCCGAATCCATAAGGATTATCAGGAATCATAAGATTCATAATCGAGTGATTCTTTTGTCTTGGTTTCATGTGATTTTCTTATTTGAATATCGGTATGATGATTCGGGATAATGAACATGGTGTTTGATTATAGGGTAAGGGGATCTAACTTTTATCTAGATTTGATTTCAATGAACCAGGAATGATTCAAGGGTGAATACATGCTCAACGGTTAATGTAGAGACATGTCTTGATTCAATCTCTCCTTGCATACTTGTGAGTATGGGCAGTGAGATGAACCGCATTAATTGTGCTAACAACATAACCCGAAACTGATCTCAAAAGAAAATTATTGTCAAAATCTAACATCCTTTATCTGATAGTGATCTTTTCTAATCTTTTACTCACACACGCTTGCAAACATGGGTTCAAATCACAGTTGTAATTTAGATTTAGTTTCCACACTACTAGTGATTCAAAGACGCATACAGCCTACTGACAATTCAAATTACTTGTAAATAAACAGATTAAAAACATAATAATTTAAACAATTAAGTAAACATGACGCAATCATTTCCCATATGAGCAGTCTGTGGTGTTTAGATCATTTCTGATGTACTATCATTTCCTCTTTTCTCAAGTTAACTTTGAAATTTTCTCCATTTTCTATTTTGTTTTTGGTTTTTGTAAAATATTTTAAAGACTAAAAGAACTATACAGAAAATTTAAAAGAATTAAAAATTTAACTTTCATGAATTGAATTGAGTTAAGAAAACTTAGTTTTCACTCAGGATTGAACATTCCTATCAAGTTGACAAGATGCTCAAAACGGGATCGATCAAATGCCTTTGTGAAAAGGTCAGCAAGATTGTCATCCGTGTGAACTTTTACAAGTTCAATTAAATGCTTTTCAGCACAGTCACGGATGAAATGATGGCGAATCTCTATATGTTTAGTTTTGGAATGTTTCACCGGGTTATTTGTGATGGACATGGTGGCATTGTTGTCAATGAATAGAGGAGTTCTAGTGAAGTTCAAGCCGTAGTCTCGCAATTGCTGCTGAATACATAATATCTGAGAACAACCGCTAGCTGCAGCAATGTACTCTGCTTCACAAGTTGAGACAGAAACCGTTGACTGCTTCTTACACTGCCAGGAGACCAGTCTGTCTCCTAAGAATTGACATCCACCAGAAGTTGATTTTCTTTCAAGGTTACAACCGCCATAATCTGAATCAGTGTAGGATTTGAAGTCGAATGACTGCTGCTTAGAGTACCAAAGACCTAATCGGGGTTTCCCTTTCAGGTATCTGAAAATTCTCTTCACGGCTATCATATGTGACTCCTTCGGTTGAGACTGAAACCTTGAGCACAAACATACAGCAAACATTATATCGGGTCTTGAAGCTGTGAGATACATAAGTGATCCGATCATCCCACGGTACAACCTGCTGTCCACATCCTTTCCATCTCTGTCGGGATGCAAACCATGATTGACTGGGATTGGTGTGCCATAAGTAGTGCTATCACTCATCTTGTATTTTGACAAGATGTCCTGCACGTACTTAGTTTGATGTAGATAAATACCATTCTCTCTTTGACTGACTTGCAGACCTAGAAAGAATGACAGTTCACCCATATTGCTCATTTCAAACTTGGACTTCATCACCTTCTCGAATTCCCTACACATCCCTTCATTGGTCGACCCAAAGATAATGTCGTCGACATATACTTGCACAAGAAGAATGTCACCTCCTACTTTCCGTATGAAGAGAGTCTAGTCAATCTGTCCACGGTCGAAACCATTAGACAGTAAATGCTTAGATAATCTCTCATACCATGCCCGCGGTGCTTGATGAAGACCATAAAGTGCTTTGTCAAGCTTGTACACTTTATTGATATTATGCGGATCTTCAAAACCGGGAGGTTGAGTGACATAGACTTCTTCATGCACCTTACCATAAAGGAAAGCACTCTTCACATCAAGTTGATAGACCTTGAAGCCGACATATGTGGCATACGCCAAGAACAGTCGAATGGCCTCAATTCTAGCAACTGGGGCATATACTTCATTGTAATCCAAGCCCTCTTGTTGATAAAAACCCTGAACAACCAATCTTGCTTTGTTCTTCATAACTACATGACGATCATCCGTCTTGCATTTGAACACCCATCTGGTACCAATTGGCTGAAAGCCTTTTGGCAAGTCAACTAAATCCCACACTTGCAACTTTTGGAATTGAGACAGTTCATCCTGCATCGCCTCAATCCAGCAGTTGTCAGCGAGAGCCTCCTTCACATTCTTCGGCTCTACTTGGGACACGAATGCAGCATGCAGACATGTTTCCATGACACCAGTGTCAAATATCTCTATGTAAAGACTTGTGTTCTCAGTGATGGTTCTATGACGAGTCTGAACACCGGCATAAGGATCACCAATAATGTTGTCGATCGGATGATTCCTATGCACCCTCGTCTCCGGTACAATTGGTTCGTGAATTTCTGGATCTAGATTTGTGCTTAACTCCCCCATTTCCTGTGCTCCAGAGGAAGAAGATTCAATGTTAATTGGATCAGTTGGAGCTTCATTTCCTATAATTGTGTTAGGATTGGCTTGAGCGTCATCTCCAACAACATGAACACCTTCACTGTTATCACTGTCATGAGTTCCAGATGCAGATGCAGCATTGGAATCAGGAGTTATAATTGGTACAGTAGCACGAGTAGAAAAACTGGAGTCATTGTCGCCACGCAATAAATCATAGACATTTGCGGCGTCTTCTGCAGATAAGTCAGGAAGATTGAAGGACTTGAATAGCGCATCATAATCAAAATGACCTTTTGGTTCTGGTGGAGTGCTGTGTTTACTACAGTCCACTTCAAACCATTCCTCGACAGTACGAGTTCCTATGTTGTTCACTCTCTTGCAGGGCGAATTGGCAACATATCCTAAGAAGATGCCCTCCACCGCTTTCGCATGAAATTTAGACTTACGGTCTTTATACTGTAGCAACAAGGAACAAGGACTATCAAAAGGAACTAGGTAATCAAGATTGGGAAGTCGATTGTTGATCAACTCATAACATGTCTTGTTGTGCCTTTTCACAACCAGAACCCTGTTTAAGACGTGACAAGCTATATTAACTGCTTTTGCCCAGAAAGTGACAGGAAGCTTTGCATCTGACAGCATAGTCCTTGCAGTCTCGATCAGTGTTCTGTTCTTCCGTTCAGCAACTCCATTCTGCTGAGGTGTGTACGGCGCGCTGAATTCGTGACGGATCCCTCTCTTGAGACAGAAAAGTTCCATCAAATTATTCTTGAACTCAGTTCCGTTGTCACTCCTTATTCTTCTAACTTTCAGCTTGCAAAGAGATTCCAAGCTCAGGATCAGGTATTGAAGAACATCAGCAGTCTCGTCTTTTGTACCTAAAAAATGCACCCAAGAAAAACGTGAGAAATCATCAGTTACAACTAGACAGAACGACTTAGCTCCAATACTCCTGATACTTATGGGGACAAACAGATCCATGTGTAATAGCTCCAAAGGGGTATCGATAGAGTTTTGGAGCTTGGGCTTGTGAGACTTCCGTTGCTGTTTGCCCTTTTTGCACGGCATACAGTCATCTGCAACGGTAAACCTCAACTTAGGAACCCCGGTTACCAAACCGTTTCGGACAAGATGATTCATTTTACGATAAGAAATATGTCCGAGTTTACTATGCCACAAGATGGAGTCAAGTTCTGTCGCTTTTGTAAGCAAACAAGTAGCAACTGATGAGGTGGTTTTTGCCACGCTCATATCGATCTGATAAGTGTCGTTTGATCTTGGTGCTCTCATCAGAATCCAGTCTTCGGGAACCTCAAAACCGGGTTTGAGAATCAGACATTCTGACTTGTCAAACATCACCGAGTACTCCTTGTCACACATTTGGGAGACACTCAACAGGTTATGCTTCAGCTGCTCGCAAAAGTTGACATTGTCAAAGCTAACACAACCGTTTGAAACCACGCCTTGACACGTGATGCTGCCGCCTTTTTCTCCGGCAAAGGCCACATAGCCGCCTCTGAATGGTTTAACATCTTGAAGCAAGGCCATGTTTCCTGTCATGTGCCGGGAGCATCCACTATCTACATACCAACGGTTAGAGATAGTACCCTTCGGACGTCCCTACACGAGTAACAAAAGAATTAGTTAGATTTGGAGACCCAAGCCATTGTGGTCTTGGGTCGTCCATCCTTCTCAAAATAAACTACTTCTTTCAACTCACAGTCATGATGACTGTTCAAAATTGGTGAATCTTTGGATGAATTTGGAACAGGAGATTGAGAACCTTTAACTTTCTTGTTCCAGGATCTTTTTTGATTCTTAACCAGA
Organism: Smallanthus sonchifolius; assembly: GCA_023525975.1. NCBI lineage: Eukaryota > Viridiplantae > Streptophyta > Magnoliopsida > Asterales > Asteraceae > Smallanthus > Smallanthus sonchifolius. The sequence goes on along the minus strand of CM042044.1, from coordinate 21,053,889 downwards.
ATAGTAGACTTTGGCTCAACCACAGCCGGTGAACTTGTGGAAGCTTCACCTGATTGAGTCTTAGTCAGCTGTTCCATCTTTCTCAACCTCTTATTCCTTCTTCTTCTTTGTGGCTTAGAGAGTCTAGCCACAGATTTCTCACCAGTGCGTGTACTACCAGATGTAGACACACGAGGTACAGCAGGTTGCTTTACCTTTCTTGCAACAGATGGTTTGGCCTCAGATTTAATCTTAGGTTTTCCCATAGGTTGTACCGGTGGTTTCACCACATTCAGCTTTGGACTTCTGGGAGGTTTCACTATTGGCGACTTAGGGATAACGGCTGGCTGTGAGACAACATGCCGTTTCCCTTGGTTCTTTGATGGATAGTTCACAAGAATGTGACCAACCATGCCACAATGAAAACACATCCTCTTGTCCACATGAGTTCTCTTGTAGGGCTCATTTGATCTGGCCTTAGATAACTCTCCATTATGAGCAGGAGGAGTTGGTTTATGAACAGGAGTCTGACCTTTTTCAGTTTGGTTTTTAGGGGTATAATACTTTTGCAAATTCTCTTTGTAACCAAGCCCATAATGAGCTGAAAAAGCCTCTTTCTTAACTTGGTTAATATTTTTATAACCCCCGTAAAGCATTACCTTAAGTTTATCATTTGTTTCAATGATATCAGGTTCAGTTAAAATGCAGTTATCACCATTAGTGATAATGTTTTTGTGGACTTTCTGTTCAGTCAACAACTCCTCAGAGACTACTCCTTCAGGGCAAGTGTTAACCGACCCATCATCAGAAGCAGTAACATACTCCTCACTAGATGTGGAGTTAGCCTTACTTGAAGATTCATCCTTTTTAGGGGAATCATCCTTATTAGAGGACTCATCTAGACAGGTGAGATCAATGTCTATCAAGCTATTGACAAACTTCCCACTTATTGTTGGAGGAATGGCATTGGTACCAAGACCTAGGCCCTTCAATTTCCTCACTACTGATTTGTAGTGCTCCACCACAAAGCGAGAGTTTTTCAACTTCTCATTTGTACATTTTAACTGCAGGATCTCATTTTGCAGTTTGTTGATTTCATTGTTCCGTTTTTCTAACCCCCTATACGCAATATCCAAGTGAACTTGTTGCTCACTTATTTGTAAAGAATATTCACATTTTTCCTTTTTCAACGTTTCAACAGACTCTTTAAAATGTTTTTCGTTTTCTTTGTAATTATGAGCTGCCATAGTTAAGGGTTCGAGTTTGTCTTGGAGCTTAGAAATTTCAAGCTTTAGCCCTAGACATTTAGAACAAGAAATAACAGAGAAAGGGTTAGAATCTACCTCAGATGATGAACTCTGTGCTTCTCCAATGGCCATGAGAGCAACGGCAGTGGTAGACTCCTTTTCAACAGCTACAGAAGCTTCCATCTCCTCAGCTTCTTTTCTCTCAGCCTCCATCAGCTCCATGATCTCAGCCATGAGACCAACCTGTATTTGAGCAATGATGGCGTCCTCTAGATGAACACCCCAATCAAAGTTTTCGTCATGCTGAGCTACCAGTGCATTTGACGAACCACCTTGGTGTTGATTGTGGTGGCTAGTGTTGTTGTGGCCGTGGCTGTTTCCCTGGCTAGGTCTGGTGAAACCAGAGGCCGGTGCTCGGTCTTTTTGACACTCACGAGCAAAGTGTCCATAGTTCAGACACTTGTAGCATTTGGCCTTGGATTTATCAAATCCAACCTTGGCATTAGAATGTCCACCAATGAACTTTCTTCCTGTTTTGTTCAGGAAACGCTTGGCCCTCCTCAAAAGCATGGTCATATTCCATTGAATATCCATGTCCTCAATACCATCAGGATCCACTTGGTTAAAGTCTTCTTCAATAGTTTCGGGATCCGTTAGCTTGCCGCCTATGAAATTCTCATATGCAAGCATACATGATGAAAACAATGCTACATGATCTTCAGCTATTTTGACTATTGTAGAATGGTTAGCTGAAGACGTAGCTGGAGGATTTCTTGAGGTGTGTTGATGATTAGTTCCCAACCCTGATCCGGATGCATAACAAGCATGAACACCACACCCATTTGTGTGGTCTTCTTCATTGGAGTGTCGAGTAAAGAGGGCAATTCCAGAGCCCGATGATTTTGAAGTGGAAGTCGTCCCATGATACATGGAAGGGTCCTGTATCTGAGGTCTTCCCGAGCTCTCCTTCTTCATAAGATTCATGTTATGAGCTTGAATCTTACCAATAGCCTCATCTACTGTTAACTCATAGAATTTAGGATTTTCCCTCATCAGGGTTGTATACATCTCAAACTTTGGTGGCAAAGCATCAAGAAATTTTTCCACCAGTTCTTCATCGGGATATAAAGCTTTCAACTCCGTTTGTAAATGATAGAATCTAGAGATGAGATCATCTAACGATTCATTTTCCATGAAATTGAAGCATTCGTACTGCTTCCGGAGAAGATCCCGCTTACTCTTCTTAATGTCACTGTTCCCCTCAAATCTTTTCTGAAGTGCTTTCCAAAGATCCTTGGAGGTGTCATAGCCTCGAAAACTGTGAAACAATTCCCGAGTTAATGACATAGTGATTGAGCCAAGAGCCTTCTTTTCCCGATCATAAGCTTTCTATTGTTCTTCATCAAGCTTAGAGATGGGCTTTGGCACCTCTTCATCAAGATAGATGTGTGTGGGATGCTTATATCCCTCAATGATTGGTATCCATAATGATGAGTCGGTGTATGAAATGTAGTGCTCGAAACGCGCCTTCCAATTGGAATAATCATTTACATTTAATAGTTTAGGCGGTTTCTGAGGTGTACCGATCTCATTATCATAATTTAACATGTTTCCAAGATTCTGAAGGTTCGACATACTGAATTACTTGGTCAAAAAATCAGAAAAATCAGACACTGTTGCGCACTTGGCTTTGGCCTTGCGCACTTGAGAAATGGTCTTGCGTAGTTAAGACTTGCTCTTGCGTACTTGTAAGTATGCAGGAGGAAATATTAAGTACGGAAACTTAAGTTCGCACAAGTTCAGTCTTGCGCACTTGTAAGTACGTAGGAGATAACTCTTGCGTAGTTAGTAAGTACGCAGAAGACAGTACTTTTTACCAAAAATGATAAGTACGCAGGACACCTTTTCAGCAACTCTCACCAAACTTTTCCGGTCACCTGAAAATCGCCGGAGATAGTGAAAAACAGGCTGGTGATCAATGCAATCGAGCCAAATGATCAGAAACAAGTTTCTAACCAACCTTTGATGCTCAAAACACACAAATACACAACAAAAATCGGTTTTTGAGAGATTTTTGCTTCTAAAAGAGTGCTCAAGAGCTACCCCTTTTTTTATCACAAAAATCAACAAAAATACCTCTTTTTGCTTGCAAAACTCAGTAAAAACGTCTTCAAACTCACTTACAACACTCGAATTCAAGAGCAAAGCTCTGATACCACTTGTAGGTCCCTTCGTGTGCGCCGGATCGTCACATGCAAGTGGTCTACTAGTCGCACCGGGTTGCGGAATACCCGTGACTAGGTGGAGAGTCTTACAAAACAAAGTAAACCAAACACGAGAGTCACAATAAACGTTCTTTGTATTATAAACACTCGATGGTTACAGAGAGAATACAAGCTGCGTACTTAGCAAAACTGAGTTCGTCTAAACAAATGGTTCTGCGTACCTAGCCTCTGTGAACCTATCCTATTTATACAGACCTGATGCAAGTGCGCAAGACCAATTGCTCTTGCGTACTTAACAAGTACGCAAAGGTGTTCTTGCGTACTTGCTAAGTACGCATGAGCTTTCTCCTGCGCACATGTAAGTGCGCAAAACACTTAGCAGAAAAACAACATACATTATGTAAAAGTAAATACAACTCGATAAACTATTACATAATGACTCATAAATACAAAGACAAATTACAGACATTAGACATATAAACTAAGACTCTATCTAGAGTGTTGTCACAGGAAAGTGCATCAACACAAGGAGATCAACTCGGGAAACTAGTGGGGTGCGAGGAGGAATTGTGGTGGCTTCAAGAAAGCCAAATATTCTAGTTGAGCTAGAAGTTCATTTGGCACGACAATACTTGTTTTTGCCATATGTGTGGGAGTTACACAAGTGGAATGATGGAACACACTACGCCATAGTGTTCAAGTCCTAATGATGTGTGCTTCCATGATTTTAATCGGGACATATTCGAAGAGAATGTCCGAGTTAAAGCACACGAATGATAAGGGGAGAAAATAGAAATTTTATGGTTGTCAAGTCGAACATTTCTAACTACCAAAAATGGGACAGAAGTCTTTTGGTATAATTGTTGGATGAGGATATATGTAAATCGGTGGATTCAGAGGCGGTCAACATTGCGGGTTTCATAATGTTGACAATTATATGAATTAATAATTGAAGGATGTGGTCGAAACAATCAAATGGAATGGACTCCAAGATTGTAGTGGAAATTGTGTGGTTACTTAGTAACCGTATCAGTGTCGTGTATGATTAAAGGGTGACGTGTTGGCCCGTTCTCACTTAGAGACGACAAAACACATGGCGCATGATTTGGTGTATGCCTGGCTTATGCCATTTACACCAATCGGGGCAATGGAATACTTGATGTTCTGATCGTGAAGAAGTTCATAAGCGTTCTATACTCGAATGTCTCTTCTTGGGGTGTAACCGTTCCCTTGAGGAAAAGAAGAATGGAATAATGTATACGTACTTTCTGTCGGGTTTAAACATGTGACTAAAAGTCCTTGTTTCAATAAATGAAGGTAGATGAGGACGTTATCCCATGAATGGTATCATTTCCATTGTTAATACTATGGGATTGCGGATGTAACTTTCTGGCTTATCAGAAGTTAAGCAGTTTATATGGATCAGTGTGAAAGGTGTGTAGACCTATATATGTTAATACGGTGGTCGTGTATTTGATGATGGTCGTTTTTATCTTCAAAGCAAAGTCGTTCAAGCTCATTATCTTCGTGATTTTTCAGAAATTCACTGAAAGGAAAGGCCTTTCTTTGGAATGTTTTGGTGTGCCACTTTGGCTTTGGTGGAAATCCATTTTTAGATAAGGCCGTGAATTCTAAGACTTATATATTGACCCGTAAATGATCGAAGTAATTGAGGGGTATATGGTGTTGGAGTCCTAGAACTTCATAGGTGGCGTTAGAAGTCTTAGAATTTCACAACCGTTGATTGAAAATGAAGTCTTTAAACTTTAAAAAGGAAAATTTGGAGAGGGAATTGATAAACCTATTTCTGGGCAAGCGTTTGAATGTTGAGTTGAAGTCCTCGAACTTCATTGGTGTACTTGAAGTATTCAAACTTCAAGGGTGTTCCCGAAGTCCTTGAACTTGTTGGGTGATGAATGAGACTTAATAGTCTCGTGGGTTGTTGTATGTTTGTTTCGAGGTTTAACTTTTGTGGCTGGGGATGATAAGAGGCACAATCTAATATGTGGTTAAAAGTGTCTCACTTACCTACGGGTTAAATTCGGATACCAAAAGGGAACCTACTCTTCCAAGTGGTTGGAGAACTATGGTTCAAGAAGTGTGTGGTATGCCATGGTACATTTGTACATGTTGAGTCGGATTGAGGTGCTAGTTTCTTCTTCGATTTGAAGGAAATCGGGTGATTAATTACCATTGGTTGAAAGATGGTGTTGTCTTATTTACTAAATTGTGAACGGTGTCAAATGACGTTTGTCTAGGTGGTATTAGTTGTCGTGCAACTAAGAATCTATGGCATGATTCAATATCTAGCGTGAAAGATCTTGTATTTTGATTGTGATTGAAAAACCCACTTGAAGTGGATGGAAAACCCTAAGTGGATTTAGGGAGGTGATGTATTTGAAATTCTAGGGGAACTTTGGCATTATAAAAATTTTCCCTTATAAAAGGGGTGTATCGGGTTCGAAAACGTGGGAGGTCAAGTCCCCATTTTGTTGGACCGTTTAGACTTCACTTTATTTGTTAAGTGGTATGCCGTTAGAAGTGACTCGGGGGATCATGTAGACTCCGTGATACATCCCTCATGGTTCATCTACGAGAATGTATAGCGAGACAAGTGGATGTTGCTTCTCATAGCGGTGTTGACGTGGATGATGGATGTTCATTTAAAGGAAATGGTGGCTACCTTAGGTAGCTAGGTGAAACACTTATAGTACAAGCGGATTAACCAAGTGTTGGTTCAGCATAATCTTTTGATAAGGGGTGGGAACTACTCAGGAATCTGAGGATAGACATTCGAGTGTTACCCTAATCGTTTGGTGGATCGGGTATCGGGGACGAAACCCAAAATTAGGTAGAGCGATTTGTAAGGAACCAAATTTCGGGTTTGCCCTCAAATATATTCTTTATATTGTAGAGGTTGTTTTTAAATAAAAAAAAGTTGAGGGTTTGTTTTTATGATGGAAATACATAGTTTTGGGTACAAGGAGTCTTATTGATAAATAGAGGGGTTGTTTTGTATTTAACACAAATTCAATTTGTGTAAAATGTCATGATCAGACAAAAACACACACTTATGTGTGTGTGTCACGAATTTGAGAAGAGGAGAAAGGGGATGATGAGCCAAGAAGATTAAAAATATGGATTATGGAGGCGAAAGATCATGGATTTGATGATGTTTGAAGCTCAAGAAACCATCAAGTAAGTTCATCTTCTTCACCTATACCTCCATCAATGGAGTTTTGGCGGGTTTTGGGTAGAAACCCCAATTTGTGTGATTATTTGGGTTTAATGTCGTTTATAAACCTTAATCTAGTATCACTAATATTTTAGAATCATGTTTTAAATGATTTTAACACCTAATTTGATGTTTGAAAAATTATGGTTCTTGAGGTGAAATTGGGGAGTTTTTGAAATTGAGGTTGTTTGGATGTTAATTAAGTGTTGGTAAGTGTTTGTGGTGTGATTAAATATATAAGCAAGTAATGACCCTCAACCAATTTGGTGATTTAAGAATTTAGGTTTTGGATGAAATTAGGTAAAAACCCAAATGGGTCAAAATGGGTGAAAGTTGTGTAGGGAGGTTAAAACTTATTTAAGGTGTAATTAATCAAGTTTAAAATTAGTGTAATCCACAAGGTCTAGAGTGGATTTTAGACCACAATTGGAAATGGTGAATTGGTGGATTAGAAGTTTCACTATAATGGGTCAAACAGACCATTTGGGTGTTGGGGGGTTTGATTAAGGTCGTCTTAATCAAACTAAGTTAGGGTCTTGATCTTTAGATCATAAAGGTGTGTTGGGTGTCAATTGGTGATCAATGGATTACTAAATGTAAATGGGTTTTTTAGGTGATCAAGGTGTTAAAGGAGTTAGTTTGAAGGCCAAGTGGAATCGTCTCTAGAATGATAGGTGGTTGGTAGTTGCACATATTTAATTTACATGTTGGTTGTTCAAATATCTTATATGTGTTTAATTATATGTTGAAACTTAAGGAAATTGTATATGGTGAAAAATATGCAAGGGCGGGTGTGTGGTGTATGAGGTCTAAGAACCTCGTCTTGTTGTTTGATGTATTAAGTTAATAAACTTATATGGTATATTGGTGTAAAATTGACCTGTGTGGTAAAAGTCATACTTGTATGCATAATGTAGTTTGAAATTAGTGTAGTTGACTATGTGGTATATAGTCAAACTAAAACGTAGAATATGTTAAATTGGTGTAGTTAACTAAGTGGTATATAGTTAAACTAAAAAGTAGAATGTGGTAATTTTGTGTAATTGACTTATGTGGTGTAAAGTCAAACTAAATGTGGTAATTCGGAGTAATTGACTTATGTCGTATATAAGTCAAACCATTGTTGAATAATGATGAAATGTTGTAAAATGACTTAATATGGTATAAGTCAAACCATTGTGAAATAATGGTGAAATTGATGTAAATTGACTTATGTGGTATATAAGTCAAACCATTGTGGAATAATGGTGAAATTTGTGTAAATTGACTTATGTGGTATATAAGTCAAACCATTGTGGAATAATGATGAAACTGGTGTGAGTTGACTATGTGGTATATAAGCAAACCATTGTGGAATAATGGTGAGATTGGTGTGAATTGACTTATGTGGTATATAAGTCAAACCATTGTGGAATAATGATGAAATGTTGTAAACTGACTTAATGTGGTATAAGTCAAACCATTGTGTAATATTGGTGAATTAGTATAATAATAGGACTTATACGATGTCAATACTTGTCTAAATGTCGGTCTTGGAGTCAATTAGTCAATGACATAATTTAATGAGTGTGGTAAACTCGGGTGGTAAGCTTGTAGTCAAAGACTCCAAATAATAACGAATGATTCGGATTGGTTAAGGAGTAAAAATGAGTTGTGGTCCTCGTATGAGGAGTTTAAAACATTACAAAATGTGGTTTGTGGGTTAAAATGACTGGGGGTCGAGTCGGGAGGGTCGAAAATGCCAAAACTAAAATTTGGGGTTGGCTGATGCAGGGCTGGTCCCTGGGACGCCCCCGGGCTTCTGGGATGTCCCAAGTGGGACGCCTGGTGTCTCTGGGACGCCTGGTGGCTTCTGTTTGCTTCTGGGACGCCCATTGACTGAACTTTGGGTTTTCTCCCTAAGACACTTTGGGAGGTCTTAGGACTTGTTGTATCATTACTAATGGTTATTTGTGGTGTTTTTGGATGTAGGGAAAGCTCCGGAATGATCTCGGGTCTCGCCAAAGTTAGACATTGGATTCTCAAAGTTATTTTAGATGTTTGTTTTGATTAAACTTCTCATGGTAGACTTTTACAAACATGTTGGGTTGTTTAAAACTTGTGGATAAGTGTGACTAACTTGAATTCTTTTGCGTGTTTTACAAAGTCTAAACTTATGTTGTAAAACTTAAACGTGAGGCTACGTTATATTTTGTCTGGGACCTAAACTCTGTGTTGTTTTAAAAAGCATAAATTGGTTTGTAAAATTTGGGTGTTAGAACATAAAATATCACACTATATTTATATGGCTCATTAACCACACCTGCACCTTACACATATAATTAAAATAATAAATATATCCCACATAAAATCTTAAGCATTAAGCTGAAGGTCTGACTCTCCTCGATCAACCCTTAACACAATACACCACTATTATAATAGCTCACATACAGATGCTATGTCCCGTTACCTAAGCACATACCCACCTTTAACCTACACATCCCATGGACAACACACAGTCCCTTATCCCCATATTTGAATACATCAATTCATAAACTCATCGGGTGAAACCCCAAAGTTCGTTGCATATTTATTGTAATAAAACACGTCTTGTAAGTATGTACGATAGCCACAAAACATTAAAAACATTTAAGAAATGGGGGATTAGAAACTCACAGGTTATGCTGAATCCCAGTCCTTAGTTTGCAGCTCGTCCATCCACGCTCGAATCCCAAACCTGACAAACGCGTGATCACATGATCAGATACGCTTTAAACTTACATTGAATAATGCAATTCAATCCCTAAACCCTGGGGCTCGGCTCGTCAAACCAACGTCACTTCTCGCGAGATCCTCGCTTCCCGTGTTTACGTATAACATAGCCCCCGTCCTTAACAGGACTTGAACATCCGAGTCCCTGCCTACATGCACGCACATGCAGCCTCCATGCAAAACCTTAGCTCCACGAACGCGTGCTCACCCGAGCCGGGTTCCTACGCATGCATGCTATGTGCAAACCCTAACCGGGTGGCACTCCTATTTCACTCAACGCCTCCGTTGCAAGCCACCGTAGGACACCACCACTCCAACGTCGCCTCACGCCACCCCCCACAGCCACCACTGGTGTCGGCTCCATCGTCGGCTGCCTCCAGCCTTTGCCTTCCGTCGTGGTGTAACACCATCGACTAGACCCGCTACCCCTCCCATCGGCTCCAGATGTCGTCCAGACGGTCTATAAAATAACTAACAAAACCTAACCTAGACTCATAAATGATAAAAGGAAAACCTATGAACTAAACCGCACTGACAGGAAAGTGAACCTATCGAGTGTAGCACAACTTAATGGTAAATCGAATTATCGAAACCTAGAGACACTATGTAACAAACTAGACTCTGACACAGACTAAAGATGATTTGATTTGGGGGTTTACCACACTACTGAATTAACTAAGAATGCAATAAACTATGGTCAAATCAAACTATCAAGACAAGAACAAAGGTGGATATCGGGAATGAGACGAACATTACCTAGGTCGGAATCCTACTTGTAAAGCTCAACTTCTACCGGTTCTGGAACTATGATGGATGTGGGTTTCTATAGAAAACAACTCTAGATAACCTAGTGGATCTCTAATCACTCTCAGGGTGTCACTAACTAAGATACCTAAAGTGTACTAAACTCACCAGATTGTTGAATCACTTCTCAAGTATTTCCAACTATGATTAAGTACCCTAATTAATAGATTACCTCTCAGCTCACTATTCACCATACATTCAAGGAATGCACGGGGTAATCTCAAGATAACTACTACGACACGAGATAGCAACAATCACTAGACACCTAATACCAATGTCCTCTCAGACAGTTAACACTCGGATTCCTAATGACGAAGACTAGACAGCTAATTCTCACATCTCGGGTATTGAACTAGGACACACATTCACTTCTGATCAAGGATCAACTGACGTTCTTATGCATTACTATGTCTAGCAAACCACTCAGGTTTTCAACAACACACAAACAACCTAAACATTCATCTATTTATGAAAGACATTCAACAAGATAACATGAAAAACATACATCAACTCAAAACCAGAACTAAACATGCACTAACATCATAATAATTTACCAAAGATTCTTTACAAGATCATTAACCCATCAATTTAAACCAAAAACCGATAAAAATCTCAACTTTAAAAAAGTATTCATCAATTGACCTAGGCAGTATATGAGTTTTTGCCTAGAATCATGTTCAACACACCAAAACAGAAGTAAAAGAACAAGAACATGGTTTCAATCTCAACAATTTAGTATAAAGACTCAAACATGTAAATCGAATAAGCGAATATCACAAACCCGGAGTCCAAAGCCATCACCTTTAGCCTTTAATCGATCTTCTTTCTCCCAAAATCGCATTCTAGACCTCTCTTGACGGCTAAAAATCCAAAATCCAATTCTATTAAAATAAAAAAATAAGGTTTTTTCACGGAATATGCTTCTCTCGCGTACCGCAAGAGAATTAGGCAAGCCCCTCGCGTAACGCAAAGGCCAAAACAGTCGGGCGCACATTCTTCTTCTTTCGTGTACCGCGAACCTTGATCGTCTGGTCTTCGCGTACCGCGAATACCTAAAATTTCCTATTTTTGACTTTTAACCTTCGGGCTTCATTCTCGTGCTCGGTTCCTTCGAGTTTTCACTTGTAATTACCATGAGCACCTGAGAACATAACAAAGACTCAATACGAACCAAAAACGACTCAAAACGACAATAAAACTAATCAAAACGACTCTAAAACAAAGGAATAAAGATGTATGTTTTGCACTACATCAAAAATACCCACAGTTAACCTTTTTCGTCCTCGAAAAAGTATGCAATGGAATCATAACTGAGATCTGATTTTAATAATCAATTACCAATTAGTTAAACATACTCACGCGTTAAAAAACAATAATCGGTATTTCTGTCCGTTTAAACCCAAACACCAACTATCTAGCCCCCGTAATGTGTTCTAATTCCATTTTATACTATAATCAATCAACCTATGTGACTCACACTCAGAAGCTACAACTCTACCTAATCCCGTCTCGTGGTCATGTTTAGGCACGGGTTAAACCATATAGATTTTCCCACCACGTTAAACTAAGATTTACAGATTTTTAGAAATCAGTGGATTATGGAATGAATGGGTGGAACTGAGCGTTAACTACAACATAAGAACTTTCGTCAAGAGCTGTCTCAACCAAGTCACTATCCTGGAAGCTAACACGTAGACTAGGTTCTACACATTTAAGCACATGAATCTCACTTAGGGGTGTATTCTCCAAGTTGCCATCCCAGAGGGAACCACATAAGCAAGACTCAAATTTCAAATTAATTAAGCTCATAGTTATGGAAATTGTGGATTTATGGATGCATGCACCACCAAACTCGGATTTATTCTCATAAAAAGAAAATGGTGTGCCAAGAATAGTTTTCAAAAACTCTAATATTAGCTTAACGTGGTACCTATCACCCTATGTTGACAGTTTCAGCATTACCGACACCCTAAGATGAGTACCTACAAGATATAATGAATTTATTACGTGATTAATCCTAAGTAACACTCACAAGCTATTTAAGCTATTTAAGTTGGCTGGGTCTACCAAAACATCACTAATTAGACGTATTTTATATTATTTAAATCATTTAAACTCAAACAGGTTGATCCAGTTATACTATCATTTTCCATTTATTATGCAAAAACTTTTACTTTCAAAAGACATTTTTTTTCCAAAATTTTCAATTTTTTCGTATTTTTGGATTTTTATTAAAAGATGCAAACTAAGACATAGACACTCACATCCCCACACTAAAAATAAAAACGTAAAAATAAAAACAGGAAACGACTTAGCTGGTAATGATATGCATTCAAGTGAATATACAACTTCGTTCTTCCTCGTGTGCACCGTATAGCATTTCGGTCGCGGTTGCACACACTGTTGGGTTGCCTTTACAAAGTGATAGAAGCATTCTTCCAGTGATAGAAGCATTCGCCCCGCCCGAATGGAGATTGAGTACGGATAGGACGAATAATACCGGCAAAATAAAACTCACAACAAACCCGCAACATTGAACTGACACAAATAAAAGACTCAAAATGACTCACTAAGACTCTGGATAGAACGCAAGGACACGTACCCGATGTGTGACACATACATAGACATGAATGCCGGCAAGGTGAATCATCGGATCAAAACGTTTTCCAAGTTTCCCATGGTCGGTGAATTGGTGAATTATATGATGTAGATGATGGATATGATAGATGGATGGTATGAGGTTGGGATAGATGGTGGTGGTGGGTAATTGTGGGATGATAGTGACGGGTAATTGTGGGATGATAGTGATGGGTAATGGTGATGAATGGTGGTGAACGGTGGACGATGTGGGAGACCATGGGAAAACAAAGGAGAAAGAGGGGCTCATGAAATCTTCGCGTACCGCGAAGAAGTAAGCCATGCCCCTCGCGTACCGCGAGGGATTGAAATACAAGCTGGCTCGACCCATTTGTCTCTCGCGTACCGCGAGAGACTTGTGAGCATGCTTCGTGTACCGTGAAAGATCCCTGGTTACAGAAAGTTAAGAAATTTTTCAATTTTTATACTTAGAAAATTTTTTACCCCTTAAAATTCTTGTTCACCCAATTTTCCAGAACTCGTTCCAATGATAAAAACCAATGTAAAACATACCTGGAACTTCGTTCCCAACAATTTCCCATGCCAAATCAAGCGCGAATCCCTGTAAAACACGACACAAACAAAACACAGTACCGAAAAACAAAGAAAATGACACTGACACGGACCACGTAATGCATACAAACTCTACATCCCGGCATTTGCCCGAGAATCAAACAAACCTATCAGGAGGCTTCTTCTTGATCCTAACCGGTACCGCTTTCATCCTACGCGGCCTCCCGGCTATGCACAAACTCATCATACACCTACCACTCACAAACTTCAAACTCATATCACATTTGTCACACCAATCTTTCCACCAAAGCTTGAATCTACCCAGTCCAAAAGTAATGTAATTCAAATAGCCGAGCAGTCTGTTTTCCCTAAACGTCCCCACACTTGGGGTTTGCATTACCCTCGACCTAGATGAATCTATTGAAGTACGGGTTCTCTTACAGGGCGGCCTAGACCTAGGGATACTAGAACTATGGGTTGGTTCAACTGCTCTCCCCACAAAACAAATAACAGGTGGAGGTTTAGGAATAGGTATTTCTAAAGGCACGACCTCTACACTATCAACCACGGGTGATTCACAAACTATCTTCTCCACCTGAGCTAAAATGTCACTTAAACTGAACTCATCATCGCTAGCACTTAAAAATGAGGAACCTACCAGTTTCTTTTCAAACTCCTTCAACCAATCCGCAGGATCCTCTTTCATCCTCTCTACATTTCCATCAACCACATCCACTATTGGATTGGAGTTCCGATGATCATCCATGGAGGTATCAAGCATGCACACGGAGTGGCTATGCTCGCCAACATCCTCCCCGTATTTTATGGTATCAAATATAACTGACTCATCCCCCACACGAAGTGTGAGTTTCCCGTCAAAGACATCGATTACTGCCTTGGCAGTGCGCAAGAATGGGTGCCCGAGGATGAGTGGGACTCCATCATCTACTACCATATCTAGAATAAAAAAATCCACGGGGAAGACAAATTTACCTACTTTCACTAGGAGATTCTCCACAATTCCCCATGGATACTTGACTGAGCGGTCAGCCAAGGCTATGCTCATGCACGTCGGCTGTGGTTCGCCTAGGTCTAGCTGCTTATATAAGGAATAGGGCATCAGATTTATGCTAGCACCCAGATCGGCCAATGCGTGGTGCAAAGGCAAACTGCCTAGGTGACATGGGATCGTGAAACGACCCGAATCTCCCAGTTTCTCTGGTAGCTTGTTCTACACCACTGCAGAAGATTGCTCACTAAGTGAGACTTTAGAGACTCCCTCGAGCTTCTTCTTGTTGGACATAAGATTTTTAAGGAACTTGCCATACTATGGCATGCGCTGGAGGGTCTCTATCAGCGGAAGATTGACTGTCTTCTCTGGCTTACTTGAATGGCAGCAAACATGCTGGATAGGGAAAACGAGTCAGGTCAATCTCAGGGGTCTTCATCTCCACCCCTTCTTCTTCTCCTCTGCCTTCTCGGCATGCACCTCAACTACTATTTCCTCGTCTATCTACTCCTCGATCATCTTGGCATCGATCTCCGCAAATCTAGCCCTCCAGTCAATCTTCTTGACCTCCTCATGTGACAGAATGTTGGAGTGGGAGTCATCCTCCGCAACCTCTTTCTCCTCCACACACATTACTGACATGGCCATCACTGAAGCGTTGGAGCCTGAAGATTGGCCTGCCGGTTGATGCTTCAGACTATTAGCGATGTCCTCACCGTACGTTTCAGATCATGGAATGCCGACTGTTGATTCTTCAATAGAGCGTCGTGGCTATCCAATCTCAGCCTAGCATCCTTGTCCTACTAGACTAATCGAGCAAGCAACTGTGTCTGCGTCTCAAGCATCTCCTTTATCGTGGTCGTGTCGACACTGCTTCCCGTGCTAGGTCCTGTATCTCCTCCTCCATGCTGCTGCTGCTGACGACCGCTAAACCCAGGTGGGTTGTTACCAGATCTCCATCCCGAGCCAAATGAATTGTAGTTGTTGTACCCTCGGTTCTATTATTGGTTTCCATCATAGCTCACCTGCTCTTGATTATTCACTGGGCAATCACGGGTGTCGTGGCCTCCCCTGCACACTTGGCACCGCTGAGCACTGAGCTTCAACTCCTTAATCTCGTTGGCCATAGAGGCGAGGGCAGCAGCTACGCTAGAATCAGGAGTGACCTTATGCACACCTCTAGGAGGTGTGGCAGATGATCTAGCACTAGTAATAAAAGTTCTAGAAGATGGGTACTGCTGTTCGGCATGAGCGAAGCTCTCGAACATTTCCTCGCATTAAGCGGGCTCAAACTTCTCCATGATATGGCCTCCTGCAGCTGTATTGAAAATATGTTGCTTCTCGAAGGTAAGGCCATTATAAAACTTCTCCACTATAGCCCAGTCAGAAAGACCATGCCGAGAACACCAGCTCAACAGCGTGTTGATAGGGCTCTTCGGGATCCATCCGGAAGGAGTGGATTTGATCCCTAAGGCGAGCGGCCCAGGAAGGTGGATAGTACTTCTTAAAGAACTTGGCTTCGAGATCCTCCCAAGTGGTGATTGGGTTATCTGGAAGAGTGTCGAGCCAAGTAGATGCACGCCCGGAGAGGGAGAATGGGAAGAGGCGCAAGTAAATTGCGTCCTTAGACACACCCGTGATATTGAAGGTATCACATATGCATACAAAGCGGGACACGTGTCCGAGTGCATCCTCATCCTCAAGGCCATTGAACTGAGTGGCATGAGTGATCGTACTCATGACATGTGACAGGATATGCCAAGAATTGACATTAGGAATAGCGGGGCGCGTGATCGAAGATCTCGTGCCCGTAACCCCATCACTGGCCCTCTGGTGTACAGTACGCCTCGCTGTTGGATCAGCGTCGCCCATGGTAGGAAATGGAATAGGGCTGATAGGACGTACCTGGTTTTCGCACAACTGTTTCAAACGCTCCCGAAATTCGTGGGTGCGCTCGTGTAGCTCTCGCTCGTGCTATAAGAAAGCAGAGTAAGATGGTGATCCCTGCGAACGAGTATTGTGCATAAACAGAAAGACTCAATGGAAAAGAAATAGAGACTCAAAGACAGAAGGACTCGATTCTAACTTAGACACACATATATGACACACAAGTAGCATGTAGGACAAGCAGACGAAACAGACTCAAAGAGAACAAATAAACCAAAAATCAAACAAAGAACTAGTCAAAGCTAATATTGCTATTGCCAAGTGTCCCTGACAACGACGCCAAAAACTTGATGTCGTCCAGACGGTTTATAAAATAACTAACAAAACCTAACCTAGACTCCTAAGTAATAAAAGGAAAAACTATGAACTAAACCGCACTGACTGGCAAATGAACCTATCGAGTATAGCACAGCTTAATGGTAAACTGAGTTATCGAACCCTAGAGACACTATGTAACAAACTAGACTATGACTCAGACTAAAGATGATTTGATTTGAGGGTTTACTACACTACTGAATTAACTAAGAATGCAATAAACTAAGTCGACTCAAACTATTAAGACAAGAACAAAGGTGGATATCAGGAATGAGAAGAACACTACCTAGGTCGGAATCCTACTTGTAAAGCTTAACTTCTACCGGTTCTGGAACTATGATGGATCTGGGTTTCTAAAGATAACAGCTCTAGATAACCTAGTGGATCCCTAATCACTCTCGGGGTGTCACCAACTAAGATGCCTAAAGTGTACTAAACTCACCAGATTGTTGAATCACTTCTCAGGTATTTTCAACTATGACTAAGTACCCTAATGAACAGATTACCTCTCAGTCTCACGATTCACCATACATTCAAGTAATGCACGGGATAAACTCAAGATAACTACTACGACACGAGCTAGCAACAATCACTAGACACCTAATACCAACGTCCTCTCAGACCGTTAATACTCGGATTCCTAATGACGAAGACTAGGCAACTAATTCTCACCTCTCGGGTATTGAACTAGGACACACATTCACTTCTGATCAAGGATCAACTGATGTTCTTATGCATTACTACGTCTAGCAAACCACTCAGGTTATCAACAACACATAAACAACCTAAACATGCATCTATTTTTGAAAGACATTCAACAAGATAACATGAAGAACATACATCAACTCAAAACCAGAACTAAACATGCACTAACATCATAATAATTTACCAAAGATTCTTTACAAGATCATTAACCCATCAATTTAAACCAAAAACCGATAAAAATCTCAACTTTAACAAAGTATTCATCAATTGACCTAGGCAGTATATGAGTTTTAGCCTACAATCATGTTCAAGACACCAAAACAGAAGTAAAAGAATAAGAACACGGTTTCAATCTCAATAATTTAGTATAAAGACTAAAACTTGTAAACCGAGTAAGTGAATATCACAAACCCGGAGTCCAAAGCTATCATCTTTAGCCTTCAATCGATCTTCTTTCTCCCAAAATTGCCTTCTTGACCTCTCTAGACGGCTAAAAATCCGAACTCCCTTCATAATGGCTATCCAATTCTATTAAAATCGAAAATTAGGTTTTTTTCACGGAATACGCTTTTCTCGCGTACCGCGAGAGAATTAGGCAAGCCCCTCGCGTAACGCGAGGGCCAAAACAGTCGGGCGCACATTCTTCTTCTTTCGCGTACCGCGAACCTTGATCGTCTGGTACCGCGAAGACCTAAAATTTCCTATTTTTGACTTTTAACCTTCGGGCTTCATTCTTGTGCTCGGTTTCTTCGAGTTTTCACTTGTAATTACCATGAGCACCTGAGAACATAACAAACACTCAATACGAACCAAAAAGGACTCCAAACGACAATAAAACTAATTAAAACGACTCTAAAACAAAGGAGATCAGCTCCTTAACTCACTTGTTTAACATCGATGACGTCATATTTGTGGGCGAATAGTCAAAGAGAGAATGGGGAAAACTTATCAAGAATGTTAAGATGCTTCTTGCTTGCCTTAGTTCTAAAAGTTAATATCAGAAAAAGTAATATAATTGGCTTAGGTTCTGATATGCAACAGACTATTCTTATAGTTGAAATTATGAACTATAAGTATGGTTATTTGTCTTTCACTTATTTGGGATTTTAAGCAGGTGCAAACATGAATAGGGCAACAATGTGGCGATCCGTCATTGATAAATTTCATAAGAAAAACTATATTCTTGGAAAGCGTCGACTATCTTGTTTGGGGAAAATCCACATTAATTAAATTCGTTCTTGGAAGCCTACCATTGTATTATATCTCCTTATACAAAGCACCTATTAAGGTAATTCATAAACTCAAAAGTCTTCGTCGGAATTTCTTATGGGAAGGCTCGGCTCGGCTCAAGCAAGTAAAATTTCATAGGTGGCTTGGGATAAATGCCAAGCACCCAAACATCTTGGGGGCCTTGGTATTGGGAGTATTAATGCCACAAATCTAGATCTCCTTGCTAAGTGGAGTTGTAGATTTAAAATCTATTAATTTTTGACCTTAAACCAGAAATTGGTGATATTCT
The DNA here is from genome assembly GCA_023525975.1 of Smallanthus sonchifolius. Classification (NCBI taxonomy): domain Eukaryota; kingdom Viridiplantae; phylum Streptophyta; class Magnoliopsida; order Asterales; family Asteraceae; genus Smallanthus; species Smallanthus sonchifolius. The sequence goes on along the minus strand of CM042044.1, from coordinate 21,035,003 downwards.
TATGGGGTATCACAAGGTGTAAAGTTGGAGCCGGCATTTTCCTTGGCAAGGTTACACGAAGGTGTTCTAAAATGGGATATAATTCTTGGAATGTCTCCAGATTTTGAGGTAAGTACATTTTAAACAACCGCTTATGAAAATGACACTGGCATTGAAGGGGTTTAAGATATCAAACCCTATATAAGAACCAAACGGACTGGATCTCCGGTTTAAGATATTAAAACCCAATATAAGAACCAAACAAACCGGATCTCCGGTTTAAGGGGTTTAAGATATTAAAACCCAATATAAGAACCAAACGAACCAGATCTCCGGTTTAAGGGGTTTAAGATATTAAAACCAACATAAGAATCAAACGAACCGGATCTCCGGTTTAGGGACTTGAAGGGGATTAGACGATTAAAAGGCCAAAGGCAAGCCTGCCGCGGCTGAAGGCCTGCCGCGGCTGATGGCCTGTCGCGGCTGAGGGCAGATCCAAGTTCCAGGTGACCCGGACCTGAAGGGAATGGACGATTGTAGCAACATCACGACAATAAATAGGCCACCTGCCGCGGCTGAGAGCCTGCCGCGGCTGAAGGTGTGTCGCGGCTGGGGCCGGCTCAAACCACATCCGGACCAGGTATATTTAAAAAGGCGCTACGGTTGAGAATCCTTCCCTGGAAAATCGAGGTTCTAAAGATGACGGCTAGAAGGAAAAAACAAGGACGGAACCAAGAAAACCCAACCCAGCCGCGGCTGGGGCCGTGCCGCGGCTCAAGGGTGTAATGGCCGAGAGATTGATTCGTTTGACATCGGCCGACATCTCCCACTCAACACTTAGAAAATATCAAAGAAGTTACAAAGGAAATAATCTCATACCAGAAAATAATACTAAATAACTAAGATAACATCCCATTGGGCATAAGAGTCAACTATAAAGACAACACCAATGGGGAAACCTGAACCCATGATAGAAAGAGGTCAGGTAAGAACCAATAACACAAAAAGGGAAGTCAGCTAACAAGACAAGATATGTCAGGAACAGAACCTGTGCAAAAGGAACACGGGTCAACTATAAAGACAAAGGTAATTAAACACACCCTGAACTCTCTAAGCACGAAAGAAGAAATAACAGTCATATTAGCAGAAGCAGAGAAAGATGTTTGACTGCAGACCACCTATAATAGACATTCAGCCCAAACATCTTGACCATGGATACCTTATAAATAGTCTGGCCGATTTCAAAGGCAGCACAGTCACTTTTTCACTCGCATATTCACAATACCCGAACTTACTCATTTCTCTTTTCTCTCTCTTTTACCTTCCACTACACACATACTTACTCTCACGCCGGAGGGTGGTCACGAGGAGAAAACTCCTTCTGCTCGTGGCGAGGCTCACGGTGTCTCCTATTTTGCAGGTCACCTTTTCAAGATCCGGAGATCCCGTCCGTTCTTCCAAGACCAAGTTCAGAAGTTCCAGCTTAACTTGTCCATTCCGCACTGCTTCAAGACTTCCGCCTCTAGGTGATAAGTACTGTAGCAACATTTGGCGCCATCCCGTGCTCTAAAAAAAAATTGACGGGGGCGAGGAAACTCCTAACAATGAAAACAGAATTTCTGACGTCCTGAACCTAGACGGCAGCAACGCTACTAGGGGGAGGGAAGCAAAAACCAAAATAGCAGTCTCGTTTACCCTGAGAAACAAAGCAATGACAAAGTAGTCGTCACTCCGGAGTTCTTGAGGCAGAATCGCCAACAGATTCTTGCTTTGTTGCAGATGGAAGAGAAAGAGCGCCAATTGAAAGAAATCCGAACCCGTCTAGAGTTCGGAGACGACGAGGATGACGACTCACTAAAGAAAAGCGAAGAAGAGAACGATAAGCTACATAACACTGAGGTTGGGCGTCAGGGGACAATCAAGAGGAAGAAAGATTTCGAAGATGACTACAGCAAACCATACCGACCGTCCACGGCGTGATCAAGATCCAAGTTTATCAACAAAATTGCAGAGTTTACTTTTCCCCCAAAACTAAAAATGCCATCAAACGTGGGGAAATACGATGGTTTGGGTGATCCAGATGACCATCTCGCAATTTTCATAGATGCGGCCGAGGTGGAACAATGGTCTATCCCGGTGTAGTGTCACATGTTCATGCAGACGCTGACGGGAGCAGCGAGGGTATGGTTCGACAGTCTCCCAATCGGAGAGATAGGGAGCTTCGAGCAACTGGAAGATAGTTTCTTAAAGAACTTCAGCCAACAAAGAAGGTCCATAAAGGATCCAACAGAGTTGCACAACATTAAAAAGGGTGATGGTGAGTCAATGGAAGATTTCATTACAAGATTCGTAAGAGAGAGCATGCAAGTCAAAGGAGCTGGAGAAGATATACGTATCTCAGCGTTTATTCATGGTGTTCGGAGCGAGCAGTTGGTGGAAAGATTCCATGAAAGCCATCTAAAAACGGTGGAAGAAATGCTAGAGAGAGCAAAGGCGTTTGTACGAGGAAGAAAAGCGAGTAACCAACTGAAAGACCGCACACAAAAGAAGCCGTTGAATTGGGAAAACTCAAGGAAACAAGGACCACCAAAGATGTGGGATAAACCACATTCTCAACCGTGTTTTCAACAAAGGAACGTGGCGCCATCGCAGTTTTCAACACCACAAGGACACGTCGGCGGACCAACGGTTAGTCTTCCACCATTAACCAAGACACCAAGTGAAATTCTAGCAACCGAGAACGTCAACTTTGTGAAACCTGCACCAATGAGACCAGGCCCTAAGAAGGCCACCGACAAGTATTGTGAATTTCATAAAGATAGTGGGCACACCACTGATGAGTGTTTCTCCCTGAAAAGACAAATCGAATCAGCAATAAAAACAGGTAAATTGTCACACCTGTTGAAGGAGCTTAACGCAACACCTCAGGCCGGCGGAAAGAGAAAGGAGATCCTAATGGTAAACCAACCATCAAGTAGTGCAGGCGTGAAACGAAATAATGACCACATGGAGCCGTGGATGGAGCAAGAAATCAGTTTCCCTCCGATTAGAGGCGGAGATTTTGCTAGTGGCGCGCTTCATGTAACTGCTGACATTGCCGGTCATCAGGTACGAAGGGTTTATGTTGATACCGGAAGTGCATCCAAAATCATGTATGAACGTTGCTTCATGCAACTAGATGAAGAAGTACAGAAAGGCCTCGTCACACAAGTCCACCAGCTAACAGGCTTTTCCGGAGAAGTAGTGCAGCCGCTGGGCAAAATACAACTTCAGGTGACAATGGGGAACGAAACGGGAAGTCGTACGGTTCCAATGACCTTCATCATAGTGCGCTCTCAGTCAAGCCACAACGTAATTTTGGGAAGGCCAGGTTTATGTGCACTTGGAGCAGTCATATCTACCGTTCACGTGGCAATCAAATTCCCAACCCCAGACGGTGTGGTAACTCTATTCTCAAGTAAGGAATGTAAAAGCATAAAAGCTATAGCGCCAGATGTTTCAAACAACACAGATGAGCAACACAATACGATGCTAAAGCAACCCTCAGACATGGTAGGGGGTATTAAGAGATACAACGGAGCGGATAAGGTAACACGTTTGGACAGAGTAGATGTACCACGAAAATGTAACGGAGTCTAACTCCGAAAGTGCTATAAGTAATCAACACGCAAGGAACCATTGTAATCAATTTTGAAAGAAGGTGTACGCGAACACCAAAGATTGCATTCACATTTGGTTATTTCATACCCATTGTCGTAACCACAAAGACAGCAATACCCAAAAATACCTGACCAAGTTCAGGTTGAAAAATAATCTAAGTCTTCCAGCCGCGACTGGAAAGGCGAGTCACCTGACCAAGTTCAGGTTGAAAAATAATCCAAGTCTTCCAGCCGCGACTGGAAAGACGAGTCACCTGACCAAGTTCAGGTTGAAAAACAATCTGAGTCTTCCAGCCGTGACTGGACAGACGAGTTAGCTGACCAAGTTCAGCTGAAAAATAATCTAAGTCTTCCAGCCGCGACTGGAAAGACGAGTCACCTGACCAAGTTCAGGTTGAAAAACAATCTAAGTCTTCCAGCCGCGACTGGACAGACGAGTCAGCTGACCAAGTTCAGCTGAAAAATAATCTAAGTCTTCCAGCCGCGACTGGACAGACGAGTCACCTGACCAAGTTCAGGTTGAAAAATAATATAAGTCTTCCAGCCGCGACTGGAAAGACGAGTCACCTGACCAAGTTCAGGTTGAAAAATAATCTAAGTCTTCCGGCCGCGACTGGACAGACGAGTTAGCTGACCAAGTTCAGCTGAAAAATAATCTAAGTCTTCCAGCCGCGACTGGAAAGACGAGTCACCTGACCAAGTTCAGGTTGAAAAACAATCTAAGTCTTCCAGCCGCGACCGGACAGACGAGTCAGCTGACCAAGTTCAGCTGAAAAATAATCTAAGTCTTCTAGCCGCGACTGGACAGACGAGTCACCTGACAAAGTTCAGGTTGAAAAATAATATAAGTCTTCCAGCTGCGACTGGAAAGGCGAGTCACCTGACCAAGTTTAGCTGAAAAATAATCTAAGTCTTCCGGCCGCGACTGGACAGACGAGTCACCTGACCAAGTTCAGGTTGAAAAATAATCTAAGTCTTCCAGCCGCGACCGGACAGACGAGTCACCTGACCAAGTTCAGGTTGAAAAATAATCCAAGTCTTCCAGCCGCGACTGGAAAGACGAGTCACCTGACCAAGTTCAGGTTGAAAAACAATCTAAGTCTTCCAGCCGCGACTGGACAGACGAGTTAGCTGACCAAGTTCAGCTGAAAAATAATCTAAGTCTTCCAGCCACGACTGGAAAGACGAGTCACCTGACCAAGTTCAGGTTGAAAAACAATCTAAGTCTTGCGGCCGCGACTGGACAGACGAGTCAGCTGACCAAGTTCAGCTGAAAAATAATCTAAGTCTTCCAGCCGCGACTGGACAGACGAGTCACCTGACCAAGTTCAGGTTGAAAAATAATATAAGTCTTCCAGCCGCGACTGGAAAGACGAGTCACCTGACCAAGTTCAGGTTGAAAAATAATCTAAGTCTTCCGGCCGCGACTGGACAGACGAGTTAGCTGACCAAGTTCAGCTGAAAAAATAATTTAAGTCTTCCGTCCGCGACTGGACAGATGAGTTAGCTGACCAAGTTCAGCTGAAAAAATAATTTAAGTCATCCAGCCGCGACTGGACAGACGAGTCACCTGACCACGTTCAGGTTGAAAAATAATCCAATATCATGGTATGAACACCATAATAATGGACTGGGGGACATGAAGGGGTTTAAGATATCAAACCCTATATAAGAACCAAACGGACTGGATCTCCGGTTTAAGATATTAAAACCCAATATAAGAACCAAACGAACCGGATCTCCGGTTTAAGGGGTTTAAGATATTAAAACCCAATATAAGAACCAAACGAACCGGATCTCCGGTTTAAGGGGTTTAAGATATTAAAACCAACATAAGAATCAAACGAACCGGATCTCCGGTTTAGGGACTTGAAGGGGATTAGACGATTAAAAGGCCAAAGGCAAGCCTGCCGCGGCTGATGGCCTGTCGTGGCTGAGGGCAGATCCAAGTTCCAGGTGACCCGGACCTGAAGGGAATGGACGATTGTAGCAACATCACGACAATAAATAGGCCACCTGCCGCGGCTGAGAGCCTGCCGCGGCTGAGAGCCTGCGTGGCTGGGGCCGGCTCAAACCACATCCGGACCAGGTATATTTAAAAAGGCGCTACGGTTGAGAATCCTTCCCTGGAAAATCGAGGTTCTAAAGATGACGGCTAGAAGGAAAAAACAAGGACGGAACCAAGAAAACCCAACCCAGCCGCGGCTGGGGCCGTGCCGCGGCTCAAGGGTGTAATGGCCGAGAGATTGATTCGTTTGACATCGGTCGACATCTCCCACTCAACACTTAGAAAATATCAAAGAAGTTACGAAGGAAATAATCTCATACCAGAAAATAATACTAAATAACTAAGATAACATCTCATTGGGCATAAGAGTCAACTATAAAGACAACACCAATGGGGAAACCTGAACCCATGATAGAAAGAGGTCAGGTAAGAACCAATAACACAAAAAGGGAAGTCAGCTAACAAGACAAGATATGTCAGGAACAGAACCTGTGCAAAAGGAACACGGGTCAACTATAAAGACAAAGGTAATTAAACACACCCTGAACTCTCTAAGCACGAAAGAGGAAATAACAGTCATATTAGCAGAAGCAGAGAAAGATGTTTGACTGCAGACCACCTATAATAGACATTCAGCCCAAACATCTTGACCATGGATACCTTATAAATAGTCTGACCAATTTCAAAGGCAGCACAGTCACTTTTTCACTCGCATATTCACAATACCCGAACTTACTCATTTCTCTTTTCTCTCTCTTTTACCTTCCACTACACACATACTTACTCTCACGCCGGAGGGTGGTCACGAGGAGAAAACTCCTTCTGCTCGTGGCGAGGCTCACGGTGTCTCCTATTTTGCAGGTCACCTTTTCAAGATCCGGAGATCCCGTCCGTTCTTCCAAGACCAAGTTCAGAAGTTCCAGCTTAACTTGTCCATTCCGCACTGCTTCAAGACTTCCGCCTCTAGGTGATAAGTATTGTAGCAACAGGCATGTTTGAAAATGAAACTCATTCTTTAAATCAAGATTTAAGTATTCAAGAATTGTTTGATGGGATAGATTCAAAGGAAGGTAAACATAATAATAGAACGAATTTGGATATGTACGAATCTAATAATAGGTATACGATTCAAGAATTCATTGGTTTTCCTCATGATACCCATTGGGTTGTTACACACAAGTTTGATCAAAATGTTGTAAATCCAGACAAGTGAAGTAATGGAATTAATAATGATATCAAGAGACAACCTGGATTTGATATTTTGAACTAGTATCCATCAGTTCTTATGGCATCAAATGATAACTTGAAGTAAATTTGAACCATTTCTCTATCTTCTCATCTCTTTTCTCTATTTTAACTTCTTTTTGGTTTGATCCATATCAAAAAAGAACAGAGTGGTTAAGATTATTGGGTTCAAAATTGTTGTAAAACTAGTGGACAAAAATAGGGTTTAGGACGTTGGGTTAATTGTTGTTGGACCAACATCACATTTATGTTTGTGGGGTCGATTTGTACCAAAAATTGCTAAAGATTTGTGATGGTTTTAAGCAATGAACACATCGTGTTTTGTCTAATTCATATGATACCAAGGTTTCTAAATTGCTGTCCTTCAATCAGTGATAATCTTAGTGTTAAAACAAATGAACATGTTAAAAAAACATGTGGAATTGGGAATTTTTGGCAACTAGTCATGGTTGCATCACAATTTGTTTTTACCATTTAAAACACATGGTTTGGAGACCCAATGCATCAAACTGTTTTAAGATATCAAATATGGTTATAAAGATGCTGAAAAAAAGATTGGCCCCCATATACTTTTAATTCTTCATCAAAAAAGTTAAGAACCACAGCAATAGCCAAATTAGGAGTTGGTCATAATAGAGATGAAGAGCAATCTATTAAGCACTATTATTTATTAGAATTTTTGTTTGGCCATGTTGGAGAGAAAATTCAGTTCCAATAAATGTTGCAGACTCCAATTTAGAACAAGTGGTGCATGAAAAGAAAGATTTTCTTTATGAAGGCTTCTTTGTATTAAATGTCATAATGGATGAAAAACCATATCATAAGAATTTGGTAGAAGCCTCTCAAATAAAGAGTTGTACAACGAAAATAATGTTACTTTTCATGCAGCAAATGCATTGTCTGAAGTAAGTTCAGCTCAGCAGAAAAGAGAAGCAAGATAAATTCATACTTGATCTGGAACTGTTAACATGGCTAATTTAGGACCCAATACTAATGGAAGTCAATCCTTCATATTTACAGTCAAGACTCTATGGTTGTATGTGTTGGAAAAAAAAATTTCCTCCTTATTTTGATTCTTTTATGGAGGGATTATTGTTATGGTCAGAAAAGTAGAGGGACCTGGAATGTAATTATTGATTAGTATAGGAAGACATGGTGACTAATCCAATTGTAGTTAAACACAGATTACATAATCTCAAATCCATTTTTTTTTAAGGCGAACAATGAATGTTGTGACGTCGCACATCACCGTCACTTGGGAGAGTCTCGTCCAACTCCGGCCAATATGTTGTCTTAACCGGGCCCATTTGTCGGCAGAGTTGGAGAGCTTTCAAGGAAAAACCTCATCCAATACGGCTCCTTCCGGGTTTGAGGAGGAGCCTCGAACCTTGGATCGGCGTGGGTAAAACACTGGTGTATCAGCCTAAGAGATAGGCCTCATTTGCATTGCCGCGGAAATTAATGTTGGTGGCAGGGATCGAACCGGAACCTTGGGACTTCGGGTCTCACCTCAACCACTACACCATAACTCTTTGGCGAATGTCAAATCCATTTAATTTCCATTTGATATCCACTGAATTAGAATTGTGTTAGGCTGCATGTTTCAATTTAATTCAACCCAACAATTATTTTGAAGTCCATTTATCCTCTTTTGAAGTCCGTGATATTTTCAACTTTTCCAGTTGTTGGTCCGGGATATCTTTCTGAATGATTCTAATAATGGGCCGGAAGATATTGTTTGAATTAATTGAGTTGGGCCGGTGCAAAGTTCCAGATGAAATATGGGCTATTTTTGAATTTTATACTGGGCCGAGTTTTTTAATAAGCTTCTGGACTTTTATTGCAATTGGGCCGATGATCGATTTTTTTGGTCTCATGATTTATAAATTGGTTTTATATGAGTGGGCCAGTTTTTCAAATCAGCAAAAAAAGAACATTTCGAGTGGCAGTTGCAATGCAAGTTTAATTGATTTGGGCAGTCACAGAAGAAGCTTTGTTTTAAAATTAGTTACGAAATTTTCAGATTTGATCTCGTTCTGATACGGTCGTATCTTGGAGGATTCTTATTTGACTTCATGTGAGCAGAGTTTATTCAATAGTGTTTGGTGCTCATTTTGGTTAATTCAGATTGGTTTTTAGGGGGTGTTTGGGATTTCTTTCTAAACTTTTTAAACAGACCGTATATATCTTTTATAACATTTTAACACTTGTATCTATTTTGAAACTCACCCAAAAACTTATATCTAGATAACAACGGTATGTTTAAACTTAGGGTTGATTATTAACATTTATCTTTTCCTCAAACTGTGCCTGGGTATCTGTCCATCACTTTAATATCCTCACCACACAACCATGTTATGTGTTCATGCAAGACAAAGTCAATGGTGCTACAAGATGATTGAAATACTCAACATCAAAGGTCGGTAACTACTTAGAATATAAGCAAGAAGGTGGAGTGAATTACCCAACAGCCCCTGTAATTGCATAACACTTTATAGTTGACATCCCACATCTTCACTCTCTTAAACAGTTGACTAAGGGTAGAAAAGTAATTTTAACCATATTTTTTTAAAAGTTATCACTTATCATCAATCTCCACCTCCATAAAGTATTCAACATATATTACACTCAATTAACAGCCTTCCCTTGATACCAGCTCAACCATATACCTTTTGCTAACAAGTATTATAATATACATCAAAGAGTTGACATTTTTCATATATGATGAGACCAACAAAGGCTATAAATACCTTCACAACATAACAAACTTCCATTACCAAATCAAACTCAAAATAGTAATATACAACACTTATTAACCTTAGTTTTCATTAGAACAATGCCGATTCCGGTGATTGACTTCTCGAAACTCAACGGCGAAGAGAGAGCTGCGACAATGGCGCAAATCGCTAATGGATGCGAAGAATGGGGATTCTTTCAGGTACTCATATGTGTGTTTATACTTGTTTGTAGGTTGACTGAAATAACCATTGCATATTGCTTTGTCAATACAGTTGGTGAATCATGGGATTCCGGTGGATCTTCTTGAGAGGGTGAAGAAAGTAAGCTCTGACTGCTATAAGATAGAGAGGGAAGAAGAGTTTTTCAAGAACTCAAAACCGGTAAAACGGTTGAAGGAATTAGTCAACTTGAAAAGTGGAGACAAAATGGAAAACATGGATTGGGAAGACGTCTTTCTTCTTTCAGATGATTATGAATGGACACAAAAGATCCCAGGATTCAAGTAAACTTTTATACAAACTTTTAAATATCAATGATCGCATTATATACTATTGTTTTGTATGTGGTGTTCATTTATGCTCGAATAACCCGAAATTCAAACCGAACTCATCATGATACGAATTTTTATTTCGGTTTATTTGAATCGGGTTCTTACCTGAACCGAATTTTGAATTCGAATTTAGGTATGTTGAACTTAAAATAACCAGAATTTGAATAATATATACTTAATTTAATTTTTATATTTTTTACTAATTCGGTTTATTCAAATAAACCCAAATTCACTTTATACATAGACCAGAATTTGAACCAGATTCAAATAAGCTTATTCGAATTGGTTTTTACAAATTTGAATTCGAATTCAGTTGTAAAACTTTCAAATTCGAATAACCTGAATAATTACTTAAAAATGGATTCGATAAATACCACTAAAGCATTGTATTTAAAGTCTAACTTGTGAATGATATGAATAAATAGGGAAACCATGACGGAATACTGTGCCGAATTAAAGAAACTGGCGGAGAAGGTGATGGAAGTGATGGACGAAAACTTGGGGATACCAAAGGGGCACATTAAGAAAGTTTTTAACGGGGGAGATGGCGAAAAGGCATTTTTCGGGACGAAGGTTAGCCATTATCCACCATGTCCTCATCCTGAGATGGTGAACGGTTTGCGGGCGCACACTGATGCTGGAGGGATCATCCTTCTTTTCCAGGATGATGAGGTTGAAGGCCTTGAAATTCTCAAAGACGGTAAATGGATCGATGTTCAACCGGTCCCCAATTCGATTGTGATCAATACTGGTGATCAAATAGAAGTTTTAAGCAATGGAAGATACAAGAGTGTGTGGCATAGGGTTAATGCTAAGCCCAATGGATGTAGGAGATCTATAGCATCATTCTATAATCCTTCTTATAATGCAACCATTGCGCCTGCAACTGAACTCGTCGAAAAAGAGAACGAAAAGGTTAACCAACTTGGCTACCCGAAGTTCGTGTTTGGTGACTACATGTCGGTATACACCGAACAAAAGTTTCTCCCCAAAGAACCACGGTTTCAAGCTGTGAGAGCGGTTTAACAAACATATAACCGGATCTTTGTTTTAAAAAGTAGCTATGTGATCACATTTTTTTCTTTTTCGGGTTAATGGCTAAGGATAAATAAGAGATCTTTGCCAAGTTGGAATGTTTTATTTGAAGTTTTCTGATTACTTTTTGTTTGTAATTTTTTATTCAGGATTTAAATCTATTTACAAATTGTTTCAAAAGTATACATTGCAAATGCAGCCGACACTTCATTTTAAGTTTAAGTAAAAAACTTGAAGGATCAAAGTGGTATTTTGTAAAATTAAGGGACTACTTTTTCCATTTAACAAAAGTTGGGGGGTTGTCACCGACACTTTATTTTAAGTTTAAAATATAATTGTTTGCTTAAACGGGTGAGTTAGCTAAATCAAAATGATTTTTACGTGGAAAATGATGATGTAATGGTTTCTAAGCAATCTGCTCGTGCAAATTCAAAACTTTTGTATAGGAAGTCGCTCATGTGGAAAGCGGATTGTGTGATTTGACCATGAATCCGCCGGTCAAAGGAGCATACTCAACCACATGAGCGATTTACTAAAAAAATTAATTTGCTATCTCCACGAGCAGATTGCCTAGAAAGCGTTACATTTTCTTTTTTCATCTCAGAACCATTTGGATTTAGCTAACTAAATTTGTTTTAAGAAGGCTAATTATTTATTATTCTTGGTATGTTTGATTAAGGATTAAATATTCTTGGAACCCAAAGAGCTGTAAATAACATGGACAACTAGATAATGCCCTCAAAGATGAGGTGTGATGCAATCATAAACATGGGCATGCTTATCTTGTTCTGATTGTCTGTGTTCTGAATCATCTACAGAATCAATACAATATTATATACAAGTCAATGCAGTTGTCCTTAGTGTACTTTACTTAATCGTAATGACTAACGAGCTGAAAACTATATTTAAAATTCCAAAACTTATTTACGAATCTTAGGTGACTAAGTAGCATTTCCAACAATTGTGCATATCAATTTTGTGTTGTTGACGAGGTAATAAAAGTCAAACATTGACCACTTTCTTTTCTTCCGCTAAGCAGGAGGCATTAGATCGTAATGTTATTAGTAATTTGTAGGAATTAAATTATCTAAATATATGGGATTTGTATATATCCCTCTCTCTTCAAACCTTAATCTTTACACAATCAATACAAACAACACAATTACACACACATAACTTGGTATCAGAACCAAGCACCTTTCAACCGCTGTCGCCGTCGCTTGCAATCGCTGGAGCTCCGGCAACTGCATTTCAGCCACAAATTCGGCTCCTTTTCTCTGCATCTTTCATTCTCGTCACTCACAGGCGTTCTCTGGCTTCACATCAGTCCACAAACAACTGATTTCTGTCCACTTTTGCCATTTCCTGCCGCGGTCACCTGTAAACCCTAGTTTACGAATCTTTGATTTTTGTCCACTTTTGCCCCTTTTGCGCTTCTCTTTTCGGTTCTTCTTGGTTATTGCTTGACTTTCGTTGCATGTTGGCTCTCTGATCCTCGTAACACGGTGTTTCAATACTTGCAAACTTCAGACAAAACTTCTTTGTTTCGCCGAAACATTTTTGGGCAAAGTTTCGCCTACAACTTTTGCCCACCAAAGTTCCAATTTTCAAACTTTCGTTTCCTAAGTTTCGTCTACAAAGTTTTGCCTACGAAACTTTAATCTACCTGACTTTCTCCTACACAACTTTTGTCTATCTTACTTTCTTCTACAAACTTTCGCCTCCTTAACTTTCGTCTACCTTACTTTGGTCTACAAACTTTCCCCCCCTAAAACTTCCGTGTACCTTACTTCCGTCCACAAACTTTCTCCTCATAAACTTTCGTCTCCCTTTCTTTTCAAACTTTCATCCGCCACTTTGTACAAAACTATGGCCAACATCACTATCATTGCTCCATATGAGAAAGCCTCTCACAACTCACACAAATTTGCTTTCACCCTTTCCCTTACCAATTATGGATACTGGAAAAACTGCTTGCCCTTAAGTAGATGGCATCTTAGCTTGGCTATCAACCCATGCCAAGTGTGAACGCAGCTTCCCAATCCCTTCAAGACTTTTATGGTACTCGTCCCTCAAACAATCGTGGAAACTTAAATCGGGGGACGACGGGGATCTTTTCGTGGCAACTAAAACCACAACTACAGCGACAACACCAGGGGGTTGCGGTCGTTGGGATAACCACAATCAATTTTGTTCGGATTCTGCTCAGAACACTGTTTATGGCTCCTGTTACCGTTGTGGAATTAGACATGTTCCAAGTGATTGTCCAGACCGTGATCCATCAACTTGTCATGCCAATCCTATAGTTAATTTTGTAGAAGCATGCTCAATCTCTTGTGACATACGCTCTGCTGCTAGTTGATCAAGTTGTCGTAGGTCAATAAAAAAACAAAGTAAAATTAATGACTTAGCTACCTATAATGAATAAGGGTAAGTAAGGTCGTCTCCATAGGGAATTGGTGAAAATGTAAAGATTACCTAAGATTAACTATTAAATTGAAATTTTGTATTTTGGTTAGATTTGAGAACATGATTGCAAAAGCAACAAACTTTGATTACAGATTAAAACAATTATAGAAATGCAATCACTTTCAGGGTTCAAGTTCAAGAGATTCACAAAAGGTTTAATTTACTTTGATGCAAATTACATAGACATGATCTTGTAAGACATTTGATTGATGTGAGAAAAGTATACTAGCTTTTAAAGACTCGCTCATGCACACAGTTGCCAATTTTTAATTGTCAAGCACAACACACGATCAATGAGTTCATGATGCAAGTAAACCGAAAACTGGATAATGTAGCAATGAATAAACAAATACAAATTGTTTAAAAATCAAACAAGACAATTAAATCCATATGTCTTAAGGAGCCAATCAAAAATTCAATCCAATTCAAAGAAAAACTAACCCTAATGATTCGCTCACCATGAACTATCCACCCGAAAACAAGTGGATTAGTTGCGCATCATCATCATTCTAACATCAAAACTTGATTCGAGAGTCGCAATATTGGATTGAAGGGTGTTTGGGATGGTTGAGAACCCTAAAAACTGCCCCTTTTTGTTTAACATTCTCCCAAGAGAAGTTGGTTTTCAAAACCTTAGCATTAGGGTTGGTATAAGGCCAAAATTTCTCAAAATCCGTTACTAAACGAACTTTGGGCGTATGGTATACCCAAAACCAATTAATACGCCCCCAAGATTCTGCCAACGGTGACCAAACACTCAAATTTCAAAACGATGCCTGGCGTATGATACGTCGGCTCGGCATATGATACGCCTAAGGCACAAATGACCTCGTTTTTTACATTCGGACCGTCGAGACACTCAAGTTTCATGTATTATGGCTCCCATAACTCATTTCCTAGCCCGATATATGCTTCTCTAAAGTTTTGGAATCTGGAACTTCTTACTCAACCTCCATCTTTTGCATAATTTCTCATCCAATCCTTTTACATCCTCTCAAACGCATCCAAATCACGTACTAGAATCCATCAACCTATAAATCATAAACACACTTAAAGTAAACGCGTTCCATACCAATTCTCAAATAAAAACATATAACTAAATGTCATAAGCACCATACAAACACTACGTGATCATATCTCCACACTTATCATTTGCTTGTCCTCAAACAAAGCTCTCTTGAAACCTTCCAACCATCATTACTTCACAAATCCCTTACCGCTAAGGTCCAAAGTCATACCCAACTCACAAGATTTACCACTGTCAATAAATTTACAACCCAACAAGTAAAATTATGATACATGTTTAAACAAAACTAAACTACCTAACCAGGCCTACCATCCTTTAAGTTTTCCACATACATGCATTCACACCTCTCACAATTTGGCACTCCACTCGGTTTGTATTTAGACTAGTTGTGATATACTAGAGTATTTGTGTAACACTCAAAACCACTAACGCACACCATTATCATAAGCTGCATAGCAATCATGACTTCACCAAATAACACAAATCAAGATGTCTTTCAAGATTTGTAATGTCAGGCTAGGGTTAATGGTATGGAAAGGGATATTTGATGTGTTGCTAAATATTCCGTATATAAGACTCTATTTGTATAGGTTTTAAGCGTTTAGCTTTGAATATCGAGTATGTTTTATGTGCATTTGGTATTCTTGAGTGTTACCGGTTTAATATGCTAAGTGAACAGGAAAATACGAGCTTTAAATCAAGATGATAGTAGCATACACGAGCCCCGGAGAAGTCAAAGTCAACAAAAGTCAAAATTCATGGAAATTAGGTTCTTCGAGTACGCGAACAACTAGGGGGAGAAATTCGTGGTATGCGAGGAAAAGCAGGAGGCCTCACGACTATTTTGTCCTTCACGGTACATGAAGGTTGGCCAGAAATGTCTCGCGACACGCGAAGAATGCAATTATGGCTCTTGTTGATCTAAATCCAATTATAAGCCATTAGGGATCCATAGTCGAATTAATAAACATTCATTCGTTCCAGAGCTTCCCAGATGCGATTTCCAGAGATAAAGTTAGAAACTTTTTGTGTTTTTGATGCTAGATCGAGTTACACCAATCATTGAAGAATCGACGCTGATGTCGATGAGTGGCTAATCTTTTCGTGTCGTTTCCGGATGTAGGATCTGCTTGTAAGTGATATGATCAGATACATACTTGATTTGGTTTAGTATTCTTGTAATAGTATGATTGTTCAAATCCTAGAGTTGGTGTTGTTTGATTAAACAGATTCATTTTATTAGTTTATCGTATGAATCAGTTTTTCAGTTTTTATCGTGAATCACTGTGTATCTATGATTAGTATTCTGAATTGGTAATTAATTATTAGGTAATTAACTTGTGTCAAGCATCTGATTTTACAATCGTTGCTCAGTGCAGTCGTTATTTGATTGTTAATTATTTATCAACTTGATTAAACGAGTTATGTCTATGTAACTTCCAATAAGTACAAATCAGTCATCACAGAACTTGCAATCTGAACCCAAAAGTGGTCCGTTTTCTCTTAATAGTTTTATAAAGTTTTAAAGTTAATTGCTTTTTAATCTAAATCCGAACAGTTTCTTAAACAATATTGTCCACCAATTCCATGTGGATACGACACCCTACTTCACTATACTATAGCTTAAGGTAGCTAGGGATTAAGTTTTATAATTATTTTTGATTGACCTTGACAACGCGATCAATATTTAAAGAGGCTTGGGTGAGTGTAATCCAACTAAGTAAGTATACAATCAAACATACTACTAACTATCTGATTTAGGTAAAGTTTACCCATTAACATTGAACTTTTTATTCTTTGACTAAAAACTAACACTTAGGGTATTTTTTACCCAATAACACTATTTTTGTATTTTTCACATTTTTATCTCTTTTCTTTCTTTTTAATATATATATTTTTTCTTTTTCTGGTGCTATCTCACTTTCTACTATTTAAACTCTAATCTAATTAAATTCCAACTTATGAGTTTAAAAATAAAAGGATAATGGGCTAATATTGTGGGTTTATCAAATGAAAGGATTAGGCTCAAAATTGGTGTCTAAGGGATAATTTATGGGTAGGGAACAAAATAAAAAGGTCTAAACAAAGTGCTCATCCTAATGCCTCTATCATGTTCATGCATACTTTGGTTCATGATCTTTAAATGTATCGACTACGCAAGTTATAACAAGAATGCACATTAACACTCAAGAAACAAAACACGCAATATGTGCTCAGCTAAGCTCAAGTATCTTACAAAAACGATGGAATAGGGTTACGGATGTGAAAACATGCATGATAGTCCACTATCTAACTTGCTACCCCCGGTTAAGCATGTATACTAATTTTATGAAAAACACTTGCTAGGCAACTTTATCGTGCAACTTAAACAGTTTGACAATGACTAAGGACTTAATCTTATGTTTCGACCGGTAAAGTTGGTGATTTACATTGAAAAATCCAGTTTTCAAGCACAATTGAACCAACTCTAGACTTTTTGAAAATTTTTAAAAAAAATTCAATTTTATCATTTTATCATCAACAACTTTTCCCTCATCCTCACACTTAAACCTTAAATGGTCCCCAATGTACATTTAGAATTAAAATTTTTGTGTGGTTCAAGGGTATTCATTTCATACCCTCGCTAAAGCGGACACACTAGGGGTCGACGAAATTGAATCATAACACTTGGAAAAGATAAATACTAAGGCATTTCAAATAAATCAAATAATCCATTATTTTACATAAGTTTCAAATATTCAAATGGCAAAAATTGCAAGTTTATTATAAGTCTTCCATTCATCCTATTGTTGGATATTAGATGTCGATCATCGATAATATCAATGTTGCTATCGAAGTACGATCCAAAGAGTTACACTTTGAACAACGAACAATCAATAATGTTTAGTCATAAATATTCTAGTTCACGAAACGTGGAATTTTGATTCGGTGAATAAATATTTAGAGAGACATTTAAATGGTTTATTCGGTGTTAATTAGTTAGCGAAATAATTGAAGACGAAAGTGTTTAAACGTTTAAGAGTTAAACATTAATTGGTTAAAGTTTACTAAATATTTATAGTTAGTAAAGCGTAGGGATTAAAGGTAATTAACAGTTAATTCTCAAAGGGTATGGTTTGTAAATTAAGGGATTATAAATATAACTTTAAGGCTAAAACCCTAATCTAACTTTTACCTCCACCCAAAGTGTGCGCAAGAAGGAGACGCCATCCCTCCCACTTGCGCCGTCCACCGCCGTGAACCACCAGCGTGGTTCGCCGCCGCCACTGGAAAACCGTCGCCGTCGTCGCCATCTCCTTTGCGTCGGTTTGAAACCGTGAACCGGTTTTTGCGCAGAATCTCGTGAGACAGGATTTGTGGATTGATTGTTTTGTGAACAGTCACTAGCGAGACGCTTGTTGTTCCGAAGTGTAGATCTTCCGGAAATCGTCAAAGGTATAAACTTTTACCCGATATGGTTGATTTATTTTACTATCTTTATACATGTAATCGGATCACTGACATGATTACGGTTTAGAGCCGTTAACATGTACAATCGCTTCCGCTATGCAAATCTGTTTTATTTTAATTAATAAGATTAATTAAATCTTTTTTAAAAGTTAAAACCGGTACATGGATTCCCAACTCCTATCATGTGAGCAAAGCATCAAACGTCAAAGCTAATTTCAAGAACCTGAAAACATGCGAAAAAGGGACAACTAAAAAGTAAGTTATTAAGTTCATAGGTTTTGATATAGATGAGTAAACGTTACAATTCATAAACAAGTTTAGATATACAAGTTATTAAACCCAAATACATGAAGTCAACAAGCAACCATAGTGACTGAATGCCTTCTAATGTATGACTCGTTGATGATTTATTCAAAAGAAGATTGCATATTTACATAGTTTAACATTTTAAAAGGATTACATAAATTACGGTTTTCAAACAAATTTGAGATGTTTTCGCACTCATCTTGCATCAACAATTTGAAGGTCGAAAACTTTAGGTTTGAATACGAGATCGGTGGGGTTTGATAACTAACATTATGAACTTAATTTTAGACCAAATATTTACCTTATTTGGTTAACAAATGAATGAGATATGATAGCTTCAAGTCAACCAAAAATTCTCGCATAATTTGAAAATTACGTTGGTGTTCTTATGATGTTTTTTAAAAGATTAATGTTGGTTTAGGGTTTTGATCCAAGATTAGAGTCATGATAACTACGTAATGAAGATGTAACATCATGAATCTATGATGATCAGTTGGAGATTAAGAAGAATAAGAACGAATGAATAATAAGATGATTAAGGTTATGGAAACAACATGACCATCTTGTTAGAATCCTTTGTTTAGATCCATGATTACTACAATCAAAGGTGTATGATCATGGACTTCACATTGGATTAGACAAGAATAAGAGTAGTAGAAGATTATAACTAACAAGAATCAAATATTATAAAGAAAAACATAACAAAAACATGAAGAACATGAAGAACAAATGAGGAACATGAGCAATACTTAGATGTTCTTGAGCCTTGATGCACTAGCCTCTTTGGCCGAATTCCTTAAGACTCTAGAGAGAGAATTCTTTGCTTGAGACTCCTAGAACTCTTGGAAGAGAGGTAGATAATTGTTTGAAGTGTGCGGAATGAAGGAGGGTGAGGGTCTTATTTATAATTGAGAAATTAGGGTTGAGGGGTGTTAATTATGGAAGGAGGTGGAGAAAATATGAGGCCTTTGAGGCTTATTTTCACCGCAAGCACCCAATGGTGAGGGGTTTTTGCTTGTTCTCCGGGTGTTGAGGTTCTAGACTCTTCCCTGAAAGGCTTTCAAGATTACATATACGTAAAACGCATGTAAAACAGACTTTCTAGCAATAAACGGTTAAACAAAAGAGGTTTAATTCATGTTTATAGTGTTGAATTGAATTAAAAATTTAAGCATCCATGATTATCCATTGTATCATATAAAAGTATGAAATTGAGGTGATCATGTAGTGGTTGTTTATACGGTGCACAAAGCTGTAATGTTAAATTTCACAAAATTATAGCATAACATAAGCATGTAGTGGACACATAGTTGAACATATGATTTTGAACTGAAACTCCATTTGCATTAAGTCATCAAATAAATGAACATACAAGTACGGAAAATGAGAGATGTTACAGTCTCCCTTAGTTAAGATAATTTCGTCCCGAAATTTAACCAGTAGAGGCTATGGGGTCCTAAAAAAGATGAGGGTACTTGAGCTTCATCTGGTCTTCGCATTCCCAGGTGAACTCTTGACCATGCTTGGAATTCCAACGGACTTTCACTATTAGTATATGACTCTGCTTGAGCTTTTTAACGTCACGATCCATGAACTCGATGGGTTTCTCGATAAAATGTAACTTGTCATCAATGCGGACCTCGTCTAAAGGAATGTGTAGAGTGTCGTCGGCTAGGAATTTCTTAAGGTTAGACACATGGAAAGTGTCATGAACACTACTGAGTTCTAAAGGTAGCTTGAGTTTGTAGGCAACACGACCAATACTTTCTAGGATCTCGAAAGGTCTAACGTACCTAGGTGCGAGTTTTCCTTTTTTCTCGAATAGGAAGACTCCTTTCCGGGGGAGCTTTGAGTAGGACTTTGTCATCGACTTGAAATTCAAGAGGTTTCCTTCTATTCCTGGATGATTTCATAATGTTTCTGACGATCTCTTGCTACTTTAAGTCTCTCCTGGAATATCTTGTATGTGGTTTCCTGGATGATTTCAGGACCAGATATAATCTCGGTCCAATATTCTGGTGATTCACATTTTTCTACCGTACAAAGACTCGAAAGGTGCACACTTGATGCTAGTGTTATAACTATTGTTGTATGAGAATACCACAAGTGACAGATGAGTGTTCCGACTTCCACCAAAATTGATCACACAGGTTCGAAGCATGTCCTCAAGTCTTTTCACTTTGTCCATCAGTTTTGTGGGGGATAGGTCGTGATAAGGTCCAAACGAGTCCCTAAATCTCTCTGTAATGAATGCTAGAACCTAGAGGTGAAACAACTGTCTCGATCGAAGATGATGGATAAGGGAACATCGTGACGAGTCACGATCTCGTTTATGTAAAACTTGGCTAACTTCTCCATCTTGAAATCTTCACGGGTCGGAAGGAAATGAGCAGACTTAGTTAAACGATCAACTATGACCCAAATTTAGTCGTGCCCGCTAGAGATTCTAGGGAACTTAGTGATGAAATCCATGGGAATTTGCTCCCATTTCCATTAAGGGATTTCAAGCTACTCGAGTTGGCCGGATGGTTTCTATTGTCCGGCGTTGACCTAGGCAGGTGAGACATTTTTCAACATACAAGGATATGTCTTTCTTCATTCTAGGCCACCAATATAATTCCCTGAGATCTTGGTACATTTTATCGGCTCCAGGATGAACCGAATACCGGGATTTGTGTGCTTCGTCTAATATTAGTTCTCTGAGATTGTCTGAGTCAAGGATCCACATTCGTCCCATGAAATAAAGAATTTCATCGGACTTGGACTCTAGATGTTGCTCAGCTCCACATGTCAGTTCTTTCTTTAAACTGCCCCTGGAAGTAACTTCTTGTTGGGCTTGATGGATTTTAGCTTTGAGGCTTTAGTTTTAGAAAGATATGGGTGGGTGGGTGGGTGTTGTACGGAATTATGGAGTGAGAGAAGAGGGTTCTAGCTAAGTTTTTGGATTTATAAATTTGGTTATCATTTTTACAGATTTTTGAATTCTTTTGTAAATGGATTTAGTTTTATGTTTAAGGTTTTTTAACATTTAAATTAAATAAAAATGTATATATATACACGTATATATATGTGTATTTTTGTTGTATGACACGATCAAGGAAAAAAAAAGATTTGTAATGTTTGGATATTAATTATATTTGTATATTCAAAGTCTTTTTATAGTAAAGGTATATATAATACATAAACTATACTAATTATTAAATAATTTTATAAAACAAGTTAACTTAAAAATAATTTACTATAAGTTTTCCAGTGAATTATATGTGTGACAAGATAAAGTTTAGTTGTTATAATATTTGTAACGAGAATGTGACGTTACGTGGACGTTAAATCATATACGTGTGTGTGCGTAACTACATATGTGTACAATTTTGATCATTAATTATAAACTCATGCAAGTATTGTATATTTGGTAAATGTTTATGTTAGCAAATGATATGCTTTGTGTCCCCGGGTTCCGTATGTGAAACGTGTCGGCAAGATTAGTGAACTTTAAATCATTAAGTATAATAGTTAAGGTTTTTGAACTAATTCATATTTAATGGGTTTTGGATGATTGAGCAAACCCAATTACTCATAGATGGGCCAAGCTCATTAATACAATCCTATTGTCTAAATTGCTTTCTATCTATGTGTTAATAAATTGATATGATGTGTTTATAATAAAAAAAATTAGCCCTAAAAATAGAGTTGTTACGTATAACACGCAATTTTGAAAAGGGAAAACATCACAGAATAGTAAGCAAATTTCAAAAGTTTTTCAATTAGGTTACTTACCATGGTATATCCGAGAGTGTATACCCTGTAAAATGCGTATTGAGTGACCTAATTGAAACAATTTTAAAACTTGATTACTATTATAAAAAGTTACCCATTTTGAAAACTATCATATGTTCTTTCTCACGTCATTTTCTTTCAAACATACACGCAATTTCAATTCTTGTTGTACACTAAATACCAAATGCCACCTAAAATCATATTATAAATATATAGAACATTCCCTATTAACTCAATTACTAAAGTCGGTAGAAAGTTAACATAGACAAAATTTACCCTCCCATATTTATTAAATGCTATAACTTATCTCTTTAACTTATTAAATTATCACTTTAATCCCCTTAACTTTTTAAGGTTTTAAGTTTACCCCTTTAGTATATTTAATTGGATTTTTTCTTTATAAATTTTGTTTGTTAATTTTAAAAAATAATAAATAATTTGTTGTTGTGTTAAATTTTTTTTCTTGACGTCCACCTATAATTTTTTTTAAAAACAGAGTTGTAATGTAAATATGATATTTTGTATGTATCATGAGTTATATCGACTTACGGTAAAGTGCTGGTATCGTGAATAATGACATCGACACCGACCGAAGAACACATGTACCGCTATATAACTTCGATCTTCACAACCGAGTCGGTGTAACTTTGTACGTTTCTTTTATGTACTTAACCATGTTTCTTTTTATGCTTAGACACGTGAACGTCACGGCTCAACCAATTAAAGTCCGTCTCCCGCCGCGAAATTTCTTGTTATTATCAAATGGCAAGATATTGTTTGGTTACTATACAGAAACGGGAATATGATGTCACACCCCGACCGACGGCGGATTATACGCCGGGGCTGACGCTGTTGTTCATAAGCACATGATCATCTATTAAATATGATAATATTTATTATTCAAATTAAAAGAATCCGTTACAGAGGAAAATGAAATGTTCAAAACATAATTTAAATTAAACTAGGTCCAAATCCTAGGTGAGCAAGTAGTCCTCAAACAGGTACACCTGAAACATATAAGTAACTGTCAACTACAAGTAGTTGGTGAGATACATAGGTTTTGACACCAAAAGAGTTAGTATAGATTACAATCCAATATGTTCAAAGCATGTCTAAAGCATATATGTGAAAACACACAAGGTTCTAAGCGTACAATTCAATCCTGGTAATGGAAAACTAGATACGCAATCCCACTGATTGCCATTTTGAAAAAGGGGTAAGAGGATACCCAAGTTGTAAGTTGATACCCAACAAAACCCGTCAAGGCTTTGTGGTAAGTTATAGTTTCGGATTCTCGTATAAATGATCATGTTAGGTACTACCTTAGGCTTGGCCTGCAAGTTAATGAATGTACTGACATGAACACATGTAATGGTCACCAGGTAGTTCAAGACATAAAGCATAAAGATCAAAGCATAAGAACATAGGTATTGAATCGTGTAAGTAAAGCATTTGTAAACATGTTTCACCCCAAAAGTAAAAATAGTAAAAAGGGGCTGTGTAAACTCACTTGTATTGAAGCTAGTAAGATGAATAGGTCTCGTGAGGACTTTTCACAATAAACCTACATATGTAATGATACTCTAAATTTAATGTACGATCTAAATGGAATTAAGGAATTATTGGAACTTTAGGGTTTCACGGGGGTTTGGGTTTGAAGATGGGCTTGTATGCATATATGTTGTAGGAACATAGAAATATTGAGTGTTAGATAAATAAAAAGGTTTATAAATTAGTTAGAATTATTCAAGACTTCTAATTAATTTATAATCATTCTAAAGATATTTATAAATTAATGTTATAGAATAGTTTAAATAATATCTACTCTAATTTATAAATAAATTTTTAGATGGTAGAGGTTTAATTAATTGATTCTATGTAAATGAAATGGTCAATTAATTATTAGTTATTGTAAATAAAATGGTTAATTAATTTGTAAATAAAAATAGTTAATCAATCTATTACTTAACTCATTTAATATGAATTATAAAAGACTAAGTAAGCTTTAACTATAATTAATTGATCTTTGTATAAAATAATTATTTAGGCATTTTATAAGTATTCAAATAATTATTCTTTCTACAATATAAATTTAAGAGAGTTTAATAATATCTAAACATATAGTTAAAATTTGTGAAATGATATATAGGTAAATAACATAATTAAATTTGCTTAAATAAGTCATTTCCCTTAATTAATTAAGAAGAAAAAAAATGCTTTATATTTTTAGCAAAATAAATAAACATTATTTTATAATAAAACTTTCAGGATATATTTGCAGAATTTATAAAATTTAAATTGAAATTTTTAAATATGAAATAATGCATTAAAATATCAAAGGAAAATAAATTAAAATAAGAAAACGGTGGCGGGGACTCGAACCCGCGCCACTTCCGGGTCGAACACATGTGCACACACTAACCACCGGACCAGGGCATGAAGCCGTGTCTAGTTTGGTTTCATTTTGGTTAAAACACGCGAACCCAAAGCCATCTTCTTCCCTAATGGATACCCGTAACCCTAGCCCCTGAATATTCCCCATGGGTCAACGGTTCGAGCCCGAAACCATAGGGCTATTGATCCCTAGCTCAAGACGAACTCGTAGACCTAAAATATACCTGCAATGGTCAAGTAAAGAGAGAGGGAGACTCGGTACGCAGCTTCGGCTTCTTCCGACTGTAATTCGAGCTCAGGGACAAGATGCGATGGATTTGAGGGTGTGGGGAGTTTACAATGGATGTCGTCGATGATTTGGGACCGCTATTTATAGGCATTTTGGGTAGTAAGGGTTCGATAGATTAAATGGCATTCAAGGTTAAGAACGGTTACGAGTCATACCATGATTACTTCATAAAAATCCAATTACGTGTGGGAAATGGATCGATTAGGTGCCACGATCGTTTTGTCGGTTTCAATTTTGTGCGAGAATATCACAAACACGAGTTCGGGAATAAACGTGCAAGAACCGGTGGGTGTGGGACTCGAACACGTTATCAGAATGGGGAAGAAGGGGTTTCACTAGGATGTTGCAACCATGCCCCTGCAGTTTCTGGGTTTGGCCAAACAGGTCCTTGGGCTTTTAAGGCTTTATTATTTTATGTATGTAACTTATTTTTAATTGGAATTTAGGTTTCAAAAAATACATTTTCAACCCTGGACATTTATAAGTCATGAAATCATTTAATCTAGAAATTTTTATAAAATCAAATAAATCATTTAGCTATAATCAAAGGTTATAAATAAATAAATCAAAATGTAATTTACTAAATAAGATTAATTTTGATTGAGACATATAAACCCTGATTGATTTTACTTTTTTGTAAATTGTTTATATGTATATATATAGGTTTAGAAAATAACTTGGTATGTACATATATATTTATATAAAAGGGGGGTAACAATTATTATTTACATAATACCCTACATAAATATTTATTACTTTAGGATTTGAAATAATTGCATTAAATGTATGTATAAATACTTATGAAATGTACTGGGCAAATGAGACAGTTTTATAAATGAAAGTCACTAAATACTGGTATTACAAGTGTCGGAGTAGTAAAAATAAGGCCGGAAAAATCATTGATGTTACATATGATACCTAAACAATTGAAAACTAAAACATGTGTTTGTTCGACTGAAACATCGCAAAATAGGAAATAGAGGTATCTCTCTTACCAAGCTGCTTAAAGTTTTAAATTTGTGGATTTTGAGATAAGGGTTTAGTTTCGATTAGTTATTAGTAGTGGTGCACAAATCGGTTTTTTAACCCAAACCGGTTCAACCCGAACCGAACCGGTTTGGTCAACGAAAAGTCAAAACCGGTTTGGGCCTAAACCGGTTTCGTAGGTGGAGAATGACTGACTGGTCAAACCGGTTAGGGTTGGTTACAAACCGGTTTGTGTGGTAAACAGGTTTAAACCGGTTTTTATTAAAAAAAATAATAAATTCAAATAAATTTTATATTTTTAATATAAAAAAATAACAAATATAAAACATAAAGTTCAACGTTATTAATATTTGGAAAGTTCGGAAATTAAAAAAACATGAAAAGATAAAATTGTAAAACATTACAAATGACAATATATATTTTTATTTTTTGGAATATTGATTGATTATTCTTGTGCGTTGTCTTCGGAACTAGAGCTTCGTAGCCTTGCATCTTCGGCTAGTTCTTCATCGGTGACTAGTTCGGATATTCCAAGATCAACCTCGTTGTTGTGTATGATTTCTTCGGCTTGAATTTCGTCTTCGAGAGAAGTTTGGTCTTGTATCCTATCCATCGCATCCAAATGGTCCTTCAAGCAAATGCACATTTCCATCGCTAAGGGGTGAGTCTAGTCCTTCGTATCGATAAGACCCTGCCACTAAAAGAAAACGCATATTCCGAAGCTACCGTGGAAGCTTGGACGGTTAGTACATCACGGGCCATGGCGGAAAGAATCGGAAATGAAGCTTCGTTTTTTTTCCACCAAGCCAAAATATCAAACTCCTCAAAAACGGTAGGAGGCATAAACGCTAAAAAGTTTGTGTCAATATACCTTCCGAGTTCGCTACTCGGGGTGGTACCTCGAGCCCGTTTACTAAATTCATTTAACATTTCGTTATATAAATTCAAATTAACATCTCTCGAGCTACCACTTGATCATGTACCCATTGTATCATGTGGAGTCGGAGTTGTACCATATTTATGTAAATAAACATCAAATAAATCTTGTAAACATTTGTTAAAATATGTTTTTGTGACTTGTGCAAAATGGATGTCTTCACTATTCAAATTCAAAGCGTAAGTAATCATATCAATCAAAGTTTCAACCCCGTAAACATTTATGGTAGGGTTTAACGCGGCGGCGCAAGTTATAACGGGAGGCATTTCTTTAAAATATTTCACTAATTTTTCTTTTATCGGTTCTATCATTTTTGTAAAAAGAGGGCTTTTATTTTCAAGTTCATACAACTTGTTAGCCATTAAATATATTTGTTTTAGAGTTAATAGACTTGTGGGATAATAAACACCGGATAAAAAAGTGGTGGCGGTTTTGATAACTTCAAGCAATTCGGTTACGTCTTTTAAAATGTCCCAACTCGTAGACGGAAAC
Organism: Smallanthus sonchifolius; assembly: GCA_023525975.1. NCBI lineage: Eukaryota > Viridiplantae > Streptophyta > Magnoliopsida > Asterales > Asteraceae > Smallanthus > Smallanthus sonchifolius. The sequence goes on along the minus strand of CM042044.1, from coordinate 21,007,660 downwards.
TTTAGAATTTTACGACGAGGTTTTGAGGCAAGCATTTCATGAAATAGTTCTAAAGTTTCTCTTTTTCGTAAAGCGCTATAAAACATAGTATAAGTCGAGTTTCATCTTGTCTCGACGTCCCAATTCGGACCTAAGCAAAGATTATTTGTTTCACGACAAAATCTAATATAATCATGGTATCTTTTTTGTTACTAAAAATATCTTTAAGCATTAGTCGAAAAGTATATGTTAAGTTTGAAACCTCTTCAATTGCAAGTCCGGCTTGCACCGCCAAGTTAATGATGTGTGCGACACATTGACTATGGAAAAAAACGCCGTTGCAAACCGGTTTATATTTAATTTTTATTTTTGAACCGCATTTGTATTATTAGATGCATTATCAAAAGACATTGAAAAAAGTTTATTTTGTAATTTAAATTCGGTTATAACACCATCTAATATATAAAATAAATTTTCGCCAGTGTGTGATATTCAAACAAGTCAAACGCGATTGTATGCTTCATCATTTGCCACGTATTGGGATCAACCCAATGCGCGGTAACGCAAAGGTACGAATCGGGTATACCATGTGGAGCCGACCAAACATCGGTGGTTAAGTTTACACCGGTTTTCAAATTTTCAAAACCCAAAATTAATTCTTTTTTTGCTTTTTTCCACATTTTTATACAATCTCGTCTAAATGTTGTGCAACTTACTTGATGATAACGTGGTTGGAGTCTCTCTTGAATCATCCTTGTCAAGCGTGGATTGTCAAAGTGGTTGAACGGTAATCTTTCTTGAATCACTAACCTCGCCATTCGATCTCGAACAATATTTGGATCAAAGTTCCAAATTCCTCCTTCGCTTGTCATCGAGGCTTGACCTTCACTTTGAATTCCCTTCAAGGACGGGCAAGATTTTTCCGTATGCGTTTTCAAACTAGTGTTTGAATCTTTCCCCAAAAACGCACCACACATCTTGCACCGAGCACGTTCCTTCCCGTTTGACAACAAACATAGATCGTAATTGCACCAAATTGCCGGATTTCTCGTTGTTGCTCGAATTTCCACAACGGTAACTTCGTTTGAGGAACCACCAACACCAAAACTTGCCATGCTTTTTTTTAGAGTTTAGAGAGCGTTTTTGAGCGGTTAAAGAGCGGTTTTAGAGATTTGAGAGTGTAAAGAGAGGTGTGATCAACCCTAAACACCCACCATCTATTTATAGTGTTTTAAGAGTGCAAATGGGGCAAAAAAAGGGCCAAAATCGACCCCAATGGCTAGTTTTTTGCCAGGGCAAAAACCGGTTCACACAAACCGGTCCCCAACCCGGTATACTCCTAAATGCTTCAAACCGGTTTCAACCGGTTTTAGCCTAACCCGAACAGGTTTGCTCGGGTAAAAAAAACCTCTAGTTATTAGGCTATGTTTGGGTAGTTGGGCCTACTCTCTCTAAGCCCAGCTGGATGGACTAGCCGCGCTTGGACAAAGACATGATTTTAGTAGGTTTTTGTTTTTGTTTTTTTTTTCAATCAAAAGTAGTACTAGTACGTTTGCTCTTAGTGATGACACTGGTAAGGAGTTTTGATGAAACTGAACACAATTAATATATTTCCTTGTTTTAAAGGGACATACTTAAAATCATCTAACTCAAACGTCATCATGTAATCAGTTACTAAAATGAGTCAAAACGGACTAGTGAAATATAAACGACTTGACAAGTAGTGAAAGATTAGTGGGTATTGTAAATGGGTTGTAACCAAATTGTAAAGTGTTGACCGGATGTAAATGTGTCATAAACGAGTTGGAGTTGGTTGGTTGACTTTATAAAATATATTTTTGACTAAATTATAGTTTTTCTTTTTTATGTTTGTCTTAAATTATGAAATGTGTCTTTTAAAATTTTGACTTTCAATGTTTGTCCTTTTATTTCAAAAAGTGTTTATGAATTTCATTATTTCCACTAATTGGACGTTATGTTTTTCAGTTAAGTCATCTCATGTGCACTATGCATGCACATGGGGGCATTTTAATATTTTTTCAGTTAATATGCACTTCAGGTACCAAGAGCAAAGGACGGGCAAAGACGTGAAGGCTACCTGACACAAGACTAACATCTTGTTTACGTGATTTTATTTTAAGACAATGTTTTAAATGTTAAGACTTCCCGTTGTTTATGTAACTAAATGATTGTACACTTCCGCTATTTTGAATGTTTTATTTAATGATCAGTGAATACTAACTATGTTTATGAGTAAATCCAACAAATGAGGTCTTCAGAGTTTGAGGCCTTACAAGTCGGTATCAAAGCAGTAGTTAGAGAGATTCAGACATCCCTAAATGTCTGGACTAAAGCTGATAACGCGACCAACGTAAGGATGTCAGTACGGGTTGCGAACGCCTACGCCAGCACAGTGAATAAGTAGCAAGGATAATGCCTATAGCTTATGATAGATGCCTTAACTTCGAATGCATGATTTAGATGTCATTGTTACTACTGTTGTGAACAGTTTTGAACTCGAAAAGCAAAGCAAATTATTAATCACAAACCGGTCATTGTATTTAACAATTTTCCTTTCTTGTACCGTTCTAAACTATGATATGAAGGAATGACATTGGTATTCCCCTTTTTACTTATCAGGAATTTAGAAACTATGGCAGGTAGAGGAACAGAAGGGCGTCGCGAAGGTCGTACTGAACGGCGCGGTAGGCTACCATTGAACAGCACACGCAACGAGGAAGAAAGTGTGCACATGAATTGTGAGGATAGTGTGCACGAGACCAACATGACTCCGCATGGAGATGGTGTCACACCCCCACCAACGGCGGAAACGTCGGCGCGGGACATGTAGACTGTTCATGAGCACATGGTTGACTAAGTTGTAATATATTAAAGCATCACATTTCAATTCATAATTCCAACAAACCAAATTCAACAATACAAGAATTTTGAAATACATAACAAGTTCATTTTATTTAATTAACTAGGTCCATAACCTAAGTGAAGCAAACTTGATCAACTCAAACATTTGTGCTTGAAACATGATAAAAACGAGGTCAACTAAAAAGTTGGTGAGCATATATAGGTTTTGACTCTAAATAGTATCATTGTGTTGTGTGTATAAAATCCATACATATCATGGTTAATAGAAACAATTATGGAGAGTTACTATTGTGAAACCAAGTTGTACAATCAAACCTTTGTAACTAGCATGCAAATAACCAAATTGTGTTGTCGGCAATAATCACCTTAACTGGGTGGGTTTGTCAGACTCAATAGATCTATCATTGTTAACTGTCGGCTTGTGTAGTTAATGATTGCTCATGTAAATTGCACACAAATTGTAGTTTGCACACCTAGTACTCAAGCATAAGGCTCAAATTACACACATGAATGTAGGGTGGAATTGCATTGTGTAGTTTGTAAACATTGTATAATTGTACTCATGTTCCACCCCAAAAATGTAAATAGTGTAATAGAGGCTATGTAAACTCACTTGTATAAATTGTGTGGATAACACGAGCAAATATGAAGCACAAGTGATTCTCAAATCACAAGTTAACCTAGAATGAAACGTATGAACTTGAATTAATAATATGCACAAGGTCTAAGGCTATGCCTAATGTTCATTGGGTCTGGATATATGTGGATTTGTACAAGGATTGTGTCATTTCATGAAAAAGGATGTAAGTTGATATAAGTTTGGTAGAAAAATATATGCTCAAAATTTATGTTAATAATTGTTTTAGGGTTTTAAATAAATAAATACTTTATTTATTTATTTTAATTTTATAATAGTGTGACAAAAGGTAGGGTAAATAAATATAATTTAAACCCTAAATGTATTTTTAGTGTAAGAAGATAATAAATTTAAATAAATTATTTTTATTCATTTAGTTAAATTATTGTGCCTTAAAAAGTGTATTGTGAAATTATATTTACTTAAATATAATTTAAATAAATAAACTCTTTTTATTTATTTGTTATTGTAATATTATAAAAAAAGGAGTGTAAATATATATTGGTATACAAGGTTAGGTTATAGTAAAAAAGGGTTTTAAAAATAAGAAGGGTAAGAAGGATTCTAGGCTTGACATGTGTCATTTTATTGTTTTTAAAGGGATGACGTAATGGTCATTGTGTATTACACAATGACCTGACTAATTACACAATCAACTTGTATTACACAATGAACTTGTATTACACAACGAGCTGGAAAACGTAAAACACAATGATAAATACATATAACATAATGAACTTGTATTACACAATGAACTTGTATTACACAATGAGCTGGAAAACGTAAAACACAATGAACTTGTATTACACAATGACCGGATATTACACAATGACCAGACGTGGTATTACACAATGAACTTGTATTACACAATGACCTGACTAATTACACAATCAACTTGTATTACACAATGACCTGACTAATTACACAATGAACTGACTAATTACACAATGACCTGACTAATTACAAAATGAACTTGTATTACACAATGACCTGACTAGTTACACAATGAACTTGTATTATACAATGACCTGACTAATTACACAATTACAAGATATTACACGATGACCAGACGTGGTATTACATAATGAACTTGTATTACACAGTGACCTGACTAATTACACAATGAGCTGAAAAACGTAAAACACAATGATAAATACATATAACACAATGAACTTGTATTACACAACGAACTTGTATTACACAATGAACTTGTATTACATAATGAACTGTATTACACAATGAGCTGGAAAACGTAAAACACAATGATAAATACATATAACACAATGAACTTGTATTACACAACGAACTTGTATTACACAATGAACTTGTATTACACAATGTCCTGACTAATTAAACAATGACCAGACGTGGTATTACACAATGAACTTGTATTATACAATGTCCCGATTAATTACACAATGAACTTGTATTACACAATGACCTGACTAATTACACAATGACCAGATATTACACAATGACCAGACGTGGTATTACACAATGAACTTGTATTACACAATGACCTGACTAACTACACAATGAGCTGGAAAACGTAAAACATAATGATAAATACATATAACACAATGAACTTGTATTACACAATGAGCTGAAAAATGTAAAAAAAAAATCGTTTTTGTTTATAACGACATTATACTCATTTTAAAGATAAAAAACGCTCGTTTTTATGGTGTAATTTTTTTGAAAAAATAATTTTGTATGTAAAAGTTATGAACGTTTAAAATGAGGGAGAAACTTGATAAAAAGTCAACAAAATGGCCAAGATTAAAATACCCTTGCAACAACTTTTTCTCTTACAATTTAATCTCAACCATTAAATATTTTCTACAATTTAATCTAATGGCCCTAAATCCTTCTCACCCTTCTTATAATTAGAATCCTTTTTAGGTGAACCTAATCCTTGGTATACATATATATTTAAGAGATTAAATATGAATTAAACTCTAAAATGAATTATAAGCGATAAAGGTAACTTAAATAAATAAATACATTCAATTTATTTATTTATTTATCCTTAAAATAATATGTTCTTTAAAATAAAAGTATAGAAAGTGTGAATATATATATTAATATATATTTAGCAAAGTTATATTTGTTTGAATAAAGTTTAAACCTTATTATTTACATGTAATAAAAGAAGTGATTTATAAAATTGTTTTATGAAATTATTTAAATGATAAAGTATTTTATAAACATTTCGTCACAATTTTTATTAAATAAGCAATATATTGGCTTTAATTAAAATCAATAACTTTAGCTAAAATCGATTTCTTCTTAATTCATTTGTATTGTAAATGAGGCTTTAAAATCTTTTAAATTATAAAAATACTAGTTCTTAATTAAAATATGTTTATTTTTGTATAAATTAGTTCTAACTGATAAAGGGTTTTATAAAATAATTTTTTTATAGATTATTTCAGCTTTTAAAAGTGATTTAAAAAAATAAAGAGGCTCACCCAGATCGAATCTAGGTGGGTTCTGTGTGGGCAAAGAGGTTTACCACTAGACTGGATGACTGAAGCTGACATCAATTCGGTCCGAACATGTTTTAATCTAAAATGGAGAATGGGCTGGGTTTCAGGGAAAAAAACGAGCGTAGGAAAAAGGAAAGGGCATGGTGCGGGGATGGTTCGAACCCGCGATCATGCCTGCAGAGTGTATGAGCTATACCGGCAGACCAGGGCATATGCCTTGGTAGTAATCCGATTCCCTTAACTTAAAACTCGCAGGACCAGACCCTTCCCCCTCGTTTACCGTTCCTGATTGAAAATACCCAACCTTAACCATTTGCTTAAACAAGGTTACGCAAAATCAACTGCCCAAACCATGGGGCTTTTGATCTCTGGACTAAAACGAAACTGTTGATATAAAATTTACCTAAAGTGATTATGAATCGAAGGCGATTGTTAGGATGCACAGGCTCGACGTACTTGGTGCTTGACAGGGTTCAAGAGATGAAATGCGTTTAAATTGAGGGCTGGGAGAGTTTGAAAAAGGTTGTGTGAAGGGGTGTGTGTGTATTAATTCATTCAATTGCCTCTCAAATACACGATTTGGTTGTGATTTGTGTGTAATAGATGTCGGCACATTAAACGCGTTAATTCAATTAATTGCGGATGAATTGGGTCGCGAAATAGGCTTGATTACATGCAAGATCAATTAGTGCGTGATTTGCGGGATTGAATGCGTTTCAATTTGCTTGATTTGGAGACTAATTGGTTCGGATTTGACCCTGGGAAGTCAAACTATTCAAATTGATTTAAATGTCGGTTTTTGGCCACGCAAATTGTCAAATTAAGACTCTAATTGGGCCTGGGATGGTATATGATCAATTATGCACACATGGGAAGTAGATAATAAACAGATTCAATTGGAAACGGCCTTGAATTGCAAGGTTTTGGGTTGTTTGACCTTTAAAAGTCAAACATTGGTCAAGTTGGTATGAGTGTGGGTCAAATTTGAGGTCAAAGGTCAAATTTCAAATGTGAGGGTGCAAGCTTGTGAGTCCTAAGGGTTCAAAACAACTTATATTAATATTTCTTATAAAAATAGTTTTTATAAAAGCTTGTAAACTAAACATCATTTATTTTATTTTAAAACTATTTTATATAGAAATTTCATTTTTATAATATTACTAATTATGTAAAATGGTTTATATAATTATATATATTTATAATCGAGTACATGCATATATATATATATATATATATATATATATATATATATATATATATATATATATATATATATATATATATATATATATAAAGAGATGTTAACACAAAGTATATGCTTATTTACATACATAAGTTACATGTATAATAGAAAACAATATGTTATTACAAAGTTGAAACTTAGAATTGATATACGTTTAATGTGACATAGGGTGTTGGACAAGTGCTTTGAAATGAAGTGTCATTATTACATAAAAATAAGATAAAATTATACCAGAAAAATCATGGATGTTATAGATGGCAATGAAGGAACACTCCAACTAGAACCCGAAGTTAGGGATGCCATTGCCTGAGAGGTTCTACTCACTCTGAAAGAAGTACTGCCTGACTTATTGACTGAGGCACTAAAGAACATCAAACAGGAAAAAGAAGAAAACCCTGAAGATGTAAGGCCTTAACCCGGGCATCCTATAGTTGGTTCTCACAACGGGCTATTTCCTTTAAAAATACTCGTTTTTAATATAACAAAACTATAGCGGATTCTAGAAACACTACTTATTATCGTCATTAAATTACCTCACGAATTCATGCGCACCAATCCGAGTAGCACCGCTCCTGAGCCAAGATACGCCAACCATAAAGCTTACCTACAAAACAATCTAACGTACGCACAAAGTCAGGTACGATGAGTGAGTTCTAATAGTTTGATTCAAACAAAAATCATCTCGCTATATTTAATATTTATTTTCACTCAAGACCCTCCGGTCCTTAATAAAATAGTTGTATAATTCTATAATCATATAGATAACTCCCGTTATCTTATGTTAATCCAAAAAGGTTCAACTTCCAAGGTTCATCCCACAGTTATAACTCAATAAGTCCTACCGACACGGATCGGATTTACAATGCTAATAACAAGGCAACTCCCTAGATATTTATCTACTCAGACTTAAGCAAGGATTACACAAAATATCTGGCACGAAAGCTTTACGCACCATGTCACAATCCCGACACAACGGTCGGTCTGACTCTACTCACCTCATTTATTACTACCTACACATCACAATAATAATATCTCATGTACAATAAATATAATTTAACACTTACATGTAATTTAACACAAATATATTTGCATGCAATGCACTCTCGTCGGAGCATTATACACACCGCGAGCTCATCATTCACCTGTTAAATATTGTCACCGTTGGTGACTGCCAGAAGGACTTCGTCCTTCACAATCCCGTTTGTCGTGTCATAAAGACAACTACGCAAACATATCACTCGTCGTGCCACAAATACAACGACACAAAGCATGCAACATAAATATAAACATATAATAACGCACTACCCTTATATGACTCATTAACTACACCTGCACCTCACACATAACATTAGGACAATATTTATCCCACATGAAATCATAAGCTTAAAGCCTGACTCTGCCCTTCCAACCCTCAGCACGTTATACATTATTAACTCGTATCTTTAGCTCACATTTGCCTAAGGACAAACTATATACCCTACAACTGCTTAATAATCATTTTATATGAACCTGAAACCCTTAACACGAGTAATATATTAACATCTCTTGAAAGTATATATGATAGCCTCAAAACAGTAAGCATTTAAAGTAGGGGATTAGAAACTCACAGTTTACGATGAACCTCAATCCTAGCACCGCAACTCGTCCATCCAGGCTCGAATCACAAACCTGTCAAAGCGCGTGATCACAAAATCAGAACATGTTCTAAGCATACGTTGCATATCGTATAAATAATTAAACTCTAACTCTTGGCCTTGACTATTGATGTCGTCCGGACGGTATATAAAAATAACTAATAAAACCTAACCTAGACTCCTAAGTAATAAATGGAATACCCTCTAACTAAACCGCACTGATAGGCAAGTGTACCTATCGAGTGTAGCACAGCTTAATGGTAAACCGAGTTATCGAACCCTAGAGACACTATGTAACAATACTAAACTCGGACTCGGACTAAGATTTGATTGATAGGGAAATGACTACACTCCTTATTACTCTAATAAATGCAGTAAACTAAGTACGACTCAAACTATCAAGACAAGAGCGAAGGAAATATCAAGAATGGGAAGAACACTGCCGAGATCGGAATCCTACTTGTAAAGCATAATTTCTACAGGTTTCGGAAACAATGATGAATCTGGGTTTCTAAGGATAACAACTAAAGACGACCTATTGGATCCCTAATCACTCTCAGGGTGTCACCAACTAAGCTACCTAAAGTGTACTAAACTCACCGGATTGTTGGATCACTTCACAGGTATTTCCATCTATGATCAAGTACCCTAATGGATAGATTACCTCTCAGTCTCACTATCCACTATACATTCAAGGAATGCACGGGGTAATCCTAGGATAACAACTATGATTCATACTAGCAACAATCACTAGACAGCTAAACCAACTTCCTCTCAGACAGTTGATACTTGGATTCCTAATGACGAAGACTAACCGACTAATTCTCACCTCTCAGGTATTGAACTAGGACACACAATCAATTCTAATCAGTAATCAATCACAACTCCTATGGTCACTACGTCTAGCAAACCACCGAAATCACAAACCCTAAGATCTATGATTGAGATACGCTAATCAAACTGGCAGACAACCACAATCAACGCAAGGAATCAATAATTAATCACAAGACCAGATTCAAACATGCCTATACATCATAATTATCATACTAAAATCTTTGCAAAATCATAAATCCATCAATTAAACCAAAACCAGTAAAAATCAGAACTATTACAAGCATTCATCGTTTAGACCTAGGCAGTATAAATGTTTAAGCCTAGAATCATGCTCAAACAACTAAAACAGAAGTAAAGAGCATTCACCATGGTTCAAACACAGAATATAAGTGTAAAGATTCAAACTTTAAACCCTAGAACGTTACTACAACGAACCCGGAATCCAAAAGCTTCGATCTTGCACTTCAATTCAACTTCCTTCTCCCAAAATCTCCTCTGGACTCTCCCAAGACGGCTAAAAATCGAACTCCTTTGATAATCTTTTTTCTCGGGAATTGGGTCTCTTGCGTGCCGAGAGAGACATGCCATGGTCCTTCGCGTACCGCGAAGGACAATATAGTCGCGCCCGCTTCTGGAATTCCTCGCGTACCGCGAGAGATCCTCCTCTGATCTTCGTGTACCGCGAAGACTTGAAATTTCCCATTTTTAACTTTCATTTCTTCAGACTTCATTCTCGTGCTCGGTTTATTCGGGTTTTCACTTGTAATCATCACGAGCACCTGAGAACACAAAATAGACTCAATACAAACAAAAAATGACTCAAAACGAATATAAAACTATATAAATATGACATGAAACATGGTGGAAATACATGTGTGCTTTGCAACACATCAAACATCCCCGCACTTAACCTTTTTTCGTCCTTAAAAAAGTCTGCAATGGAATCATAACTAAGATCTAACTTTCATAATCAATTACCAATTAGTTAAATATACTCAGTCGTTAAAAAGCAATAATCAATATTTCTATCCGATTAACCACAAGCACCAACTTTCTAGCCCCTGTGACATGTTCTAATTCCAATTTATACAACAATCAATCAACCTATGTGACTCACACTTAGAAGCTACAGCTCTACCTAATCCCGTCTCAAGGTCATGTTTAGGCACGGGTTAAACCATTTAGATTTGCCTACCACGTTAAACTAAGATTTACAGGTTTTTAGAAATCAATGGATTATGGAACGATTGGATGGAAATGAGCATTAATTAAAGCATAAGAACTTTCGTGTAGAGGCGTCTCAACCAAGTCACTATCTCGGAAGCTAACACATAGACTAGATTCTACACATTTAAGCACATGAATCTTACTTAGGGGTGTATTCTGCAAGTCGCCATCCGAGAGGGAAACACATAAGCAAGACTCAGTTTTCAAATTAATTAAGTTCGTAATTATGGAAATTATGGATTTATAGAATGGTCGTCACCGAAACTCGGATTTATTCTCATAAAAAGAGAGTGGTATGCCATGAAATTTTTTAAAAACCTCTAAATTTTAACTTAACGTGGTACATATTACCCTATGTTGACAGTTTCAGTATTACCATTACCCTAAGATGAGTACCCAAAAGATTTCATGAAATTATTACGTGATTAATCCTAAGTAACACTCACAGGCTATTTAAGCTATTCAAGCTGGATGGGTCTACCAAAACATCACTAATTAGACGCGTTTTCAATTATTTATTCATTTAAACAAACAGACAGATCTAGTTGTACTATCATTTTCCATTTATTATGCAAAAACTTTTGATTTTCAAAGGACATTTTTCTCAAATTTTTAAATTTTTTTTTGTATTTTTGGATTTTTATAAAAGACGCAAAGTAATGCTTAGACACTCACATCCCCATACTTGAAAGACACATTGTCCTCAATGTGAAGCAAAACACAACTCAAAATAAAAATACAAAGATAAAAACAGGAAGCGACTTAGCTAGTAATGTAGATGCAAACAAATGTATCCAGCTTCACTCTTCCTCGTGTACACCGTATAGCATTTCGGTCGCGGTTGCACACTCTGCTGGGTTACTTTTACAATGTGATAGAAGTATCGGTCCTGTCCGAATGGAGATTGAGTACGGACAAGACAAAGAATACCTGCAAAATAAACCTCCAATAAACCCGTAGCATTAAACTCACACAAATAAAAGACTCAAACTGACTCACGAAGACTCTGGATAGATATGCAAGGATACTTACCCGATGTGTGGCAAACACATAGACATGAAAGCCACGGAAAGGTGGATCTTCGGTTACGAAACGGGTTCCCGTTTCCCATGGTGATGGTGATGATCAGTAAATGATATGATTGGTGATGGATGGAGGATGAGAAAGATGATGTGGAGTGGTAGGAGTGGATGGAGGATGAGAAATGGTTATGGTGGGCATGAGTATGTGATGGTAGTGGTGAATGGATGATGGTGGAGTGGGTGAGGATAAACCATGGGAAACAAAGGAAGGTGGGTGAACCTAGGGCTCCCCCGCGTACCGCGAAAGAGCAGGGGTGACTCCTCGCGTATCGCGAGGGGTTGGATATCAAACCGGCCAAGATCCGCATTCCCTCGTATATCACGAGGGAATTTCTTCCCCCTCTCGCGTACCGCGAGGAGGCCATGGTGACAGAAAGTTAAGAAACATTTTCAATTTTATACGTAGAAAATTTTTGACCCTTTATAATTTTTCTTCACCCAATTTCTTTAAAACCCTGTCCCAAGAACAAGAACATATGTAAATATACCTGGAACTTCATTCCCAACGATTTCCCACGCCAAATCAAGCGTGAATCCTTGCAAGACACGACGCACACAAAACACCATACCAAAAAAAAACACAGAAAATGATATGGAATCCAATCAAAGAAAGCATACAAACTCTACATCTCGGGCACTTGCCCAAGACTCAAACAAGCCTATCAGGAGGCTTCTCCTTGATCCTAACCGGAACCGCCTTCATCCTCCGCGGTCTCCCGGTTCTCCAGATAAACCATAACCTAACCAACACCATATAACAACTGTAGCTGCTACTCAGGTCCGTCCACCATAACTTATACCTACTCGGTCCGAATGTAATATGCATCAAATAACCAAGTGATTTGTCACCCCTAGACGTCCCCATACTTAGGGTTTGCACAACCCTTAACCTAGATGAATCTTTCAACGCATAGGTTCTCTTACGGGGTGGCCTAGACCTAGGGACACTAGAACTCGGGGTCTGGTCAACACTCATCATCTTAGAATGCACGACGGTGATGAGCAGCGGTCCAGGAATGCGATTAACTATGGATGTGATCTCTAAACCTCCACCTGGATCTCCAGGATCCTCTAAACTCTCCTCCTTCATCCCTATACTTGGGGGTTTGCCTATGATCTCATCAAATTCTGCCATCATCTGCAACAGATCGTCATGCACCTATCATCGTATTCATCCGGCTCATCCAACAACTTCTCCAACTCTACTGCCCAATAAGATGGTTCTACTAAATTAGAGGCGGGTTCATCTATTTCTAATGGTGGATCAGAGTCCTGATCATAGTCCAGGAAGGCATCAAGCATGCAAACGGAGTGGCTATGCTCGCCAACAACCTCCACAGATTGTGTGGCATCAAAAATAACTGACTCATCCCCCACACAAAGTGTGAGTTTCCAGTCAAAGACATCAATCACTGCCTTGGCGGTGCGCAAGAATGGACCCCCTAAGATGTGTTGGACTCCGTCATCCACCTCCATGTCTAGAATGACAATATCCACGGGGAAGACAAATTTTCCTACTTTTACTAACAGATTCTCCACAATTCCTCGTGGATACTTGACTGAGCGGTCAACCAAGGAAATGCTCATGCGCGTCGGCTATGGTTCGCCTAGGTTTAGCTGCTTATATAAAGAATAAGGCATCAGATTGATGCTAGCACCCAAGTCGGCCAACGCGTGGTGCAAAGGCAAACTGCCAAGGTGACATGGGATCGTGAAACGACCCGAATCTCCCAGTTTCTCTGGCAGCTTGTTATGCACCACCGCAAAACATTGCTCACTAAGTGAGATTTTAGTGACCTCTTCGAGCTTCTTCTTGTTGGAAAGAAGATCTTTAAGGAACTTGCCATACTTTGGCATTTGCTGGAGGGTCTCTATCAGTGGAAGATTGACCTTTAGTTGTTTAAACAAGTCAAGGAAGTGACTATGTTCCCTATCTTGCTTAAATGGCAGTAAACATGCTAGGTAGGGAACATGCATCTGGTCAATCTCAGGGGACTTCATCTCCACCCCTTCTTCCTCTCCTCTGCCTTCTCGGCAGGCACCTCAACCGGTATCTCCTCGTCTAACTGCTCCTCAGTCATCCTGGCATCGATCTCCGCGAATCTAGCCCTCCAGTCAATCTTCTTGACCTCCTCAGGTGACGGAATGTTATACTTGCTGGAGTGGGAGTCATCCTCTATAACCACTTTCTCCTCCACACTCCTTACAGGCATGGCCATCACTGAAGCATTGGAGCCTAAAGATTGACTTCCCTGTCGATCCTTCAGACTCTTAGCGACGTCCTTAACCGTGCATTGCAGATCATGGAACGCCGATTATTGATTCTTCAGTAAAGTGTCATGGCCATCCAATCTCTGCCTAACATCCCTGTCCTGCTGGACTAGGTGGGCAAGCACCTGTGTCTGAGTCTCAAGCATCTCTTGATCGAAGTCGTGTCGACACTGCTTCCTGTGCTAGGTCCTGTATCTCCTCCTCCCTACTGCTGATATTGCTGGCGACCATTAAACCCCGGTGGGTTATTTCCAGATCTCCATCCCGAGCCAAATGAATTATAGTTGTTGTACCCTCGGTTCTGGTGTTGGTTTCCAGCATAGCTCACCTGCTCTTGATTATTCAGTGGGTAATCCCGGGTGTCATGGCCTCCCCTACACACTTGACACCGTTGAGCAATGAGCTTCAGCTCTTTAATTTCATTAGCCATAGAGGCGAGGGCAGCAGCCACGCTAGAATCAGGAGTGACCTGATGCACACCTCTAGGAGGCGTGGTGGATGATCTAGCGCTAGGAATGGAAGTCCTAGAAGATGGGTACTGCTGTTCAGCTTGAGCGAATCTCTCGAACATCTCCTCACACTCACCAGGCTCAAACTTTTCCATGATATGGCCTCCCGTAGCTGTATTAAACATTTGCTGCTTCTCGAAGGTACGGCCATTATAGAACTTTTCCACTATCGCCGAGTCAGAAAGACCATGTTGGGGACACATGTTCGGGTGCATCCTCATCCTCAAGGCCATGGTACTGAGTAGCATGAGTGTTCGTACTCATGACATGTGATGGGATCTTCTCGGAATTGACATTAGGAATAGCCGGGCGCGTAATCGAAGATCTCGCGCCCATGACCCCATCACTGGCCCTCTGGTGTATTGTACGCCTCGCTGGTGGGTCAGCGTCGCCCATAGTAGGAAATGGAATAGGGCTAACAGGACGTACCTGGTTTTCGCACAACTGTTTCAAATGCTCCTGAAAGTCGCGGGTGGCTCGTGAAGCTCTTGCTCGGGCTCTAAGAAAGCAGAATAAGATGGCGATCCCTGCGAGTGAGTGTTGTGCATAAACAGAAAGACATAAAATAGAAGGAAACATAAAGACTCAAAGAACAGAAAGACTCTATCCTAGATTAGACACACACGTAGCACAAAGACGACAAGCACACAAGACGGACTCAAAGAACACAAAATAAACCAAAAATCAAACAAAGAACTAGTCACAACTAATATTTCTATTGCCAAGTGTCCCCGGCAACGGCGCCAAAAAAATGATGGCGCCAAAAAAATGATATCGTCAAGACGGTCTATATAAATAACTAATAAAACCTAACCTAGACTCCTAAGTAATAAATGGAATACCCTCTAACTAAACCACACTGATAGGCAAGTGTACCTATCGAGTGTAGCACAGCTTAATGGTAAACCGAGTTATCGAACCCTAGAGACACTATGTAACAATACTAAACTCTGACTCGGACTAAGATTTGATTGATCGGGGAATGACTGCACTACTTATTACTCTAATAAATGCAGTAAACTAAGTACGACTCAAACTATCAAGACAAGAACGAAGTAAATATCAAGAATGGGAAGAACACTGCCGAGATTGGAATCCTACTTATAAAGCACAACTTCTATCGGTTCTGGAAACAATGATGAATCTGTGTTTCTAAGGATGACAACTAAAGACGACCTAGTGGATCCCTAATCACTCTCAGGGTGTCACCAACTAAGCTACCTAAAGTGTACTAAACTCACTAGATTGTTGGATCACTTCTTAGGTATTTCCAACTATGATCAAGTGCCCTAATGGATAGATTACCTCTCAGTCACACTATCCGCCATACATTCAAGGAATGCATGGGGTAATCCTAGGATAACAACTATGATTCAAACTAGCAACAATCACTAGACACCTAAACCAACTTCCTCTCAGACAGTTGATACTTGGATTCCTAATGACGAAGGTTAACCGACTAATTCTCACCTCTCGGGTATTGAACTAGGACACACAATCAATTCTAATCAGTAATCAATCACAACTCCTATAGTTACTACGTCTAGCAAACCACCGAAATCACAAACCCTAAGATCTATGACTTTGATAGGCTAATTAAACTGGAAGACAACCACAATCAATGCAAGGAATCAACAATTAATCACAAGACCAGATTCAAACATGCCTATACATCATAATTATCATACTAAAATCTTTACAAAATCATAAATCCATCAATTAAAACAAAAACCAGTAAAAATCTGAACTTTAACAAGCATTCATCATTTAGACTTAGGCAGTATAAATGTTTTAGCCTAGAATCATGCTCAAACAACCAAAACAGAAGTAAACAGCATTCATCATGGTTCAAACACAGAATATAAATGTTAAGATTCGAACTTTAAACCCTAGAACGTTACTACAACAAACCCGGAATCCAAAAGCTTCGATCTTGCACTTCAATTCAACTTCCTTCTCCCAAAATCGCCTCTGGATTTTCCCAAGACGGCTAAAAATCGAACTCCTTTGATAATGGTTATCAAATTCTATTTAATTGGAAATTAGGGTTTTTTTCTCGGGAATTAGGTCTCTCGCGTACCGCGAGAGATATGCCATGGTCCTTCGCGTACCGCGAAGGACAATATAGTTGCGCCCACTTCTGGAATTCCTCACGTACCGCGAGAGATCCTCCTCTAATCTTCGCGTACCGTGAAGACATGAAATTTCCAATTTTTAACTATTATTTCTTTGGGCTTCATTCTCTTGCTCGGGTTCTTCGGGTTTTCACTTGTAATCATCACGAGCACCTGAGAACACAAAGTAGACTCAATACAAACCAAAAACGACTCAAAACGAATATAAAACTATATAAAAAAGACACGATACATGGTGGAAATACATGTTTTCTTTGCAACACATCAACTACTCGCTACCCCAGCTTCTCAGATCTCTTCCGCGGGTACACATGGTCTAGGTCGTCCTTGACCTGCTTAGAAATCGTACGTACAAATATCGGATTCCCATTCATGAACGTACGTGTGCATGCATATGCATATAAAAACCCTAATCCCGCAAGCCCTAGTCGGGTGAAATCCGACTCCAATCTCCTCCAAGTTCACCACCGTGAACCACCACCACTGCATATCGCTACCAAGCATCACCCGTCATGCACCACTGCCGTGTTCCATCTTAGGTATGCAAAACTCGAGCCGAGTTTCTTTTCTCACCGGAACTACCACCACTGTCGCCGCCAGCCGCTCACTGTCGGAAGCGCCACCACCCCGCAACCGCTTATAGCTGTCGCACACCACCGATCATCACCACTGAGCCACCGTCACCGTAGCCCTGCACTCACGTCGTCCCCCCGATGACGAACGTCGTCAATGCTCCCTCTATCCTCGCCGCCTATCCAAGCCGATCAACCCCCTTTTCTTTCTCCGCCTCGTGCCACCGTGCCTTCTCCACAGCCGTTGTCACCAACACACGCCTCCACCATCTCCGTCGGCCATCATACTCATTGTGCCTCCCCTTGTCATCTTCTCCACTCCTCACGAACAAGAACCAAACCACACTAAAACCCTAATCGGATTTCCAAGAAAACCATGAGCGTAAAAATGTAATAAAGCATAAACGTAAATTACCTTGGTGGGTTTCGGAAGTCCCTGGTTCACGCCGTCGTGTCGCCGCCTTGCTCCTCCCTGATCAGTTCTTTTTCTCGTCCTCCTTTCCATGTCGTCGCAAACCTAGGGTCATATTGGCCCTAGGGTTGGAGATAATGTGGTTTATAAACGACCACAAATTTTGTTTCGGATCCCTGCGTCTTCATCTTATACACTTCGATCTTGCACCTTCCCTAAATGACTAACTGTGTTAATCATTGGGAACAAATGCCTCGTGTGCGACATTTCTTACTTATCATTTGAAGTTAATATAGGTTCGGGTCGTCCAATAACCTGACTATTAGTTTATAAATTTCCGGGATGTTATAGAATAAAAGGTTTGTGACAGCGACCGGGATGAGGTGAATGTGGGACTGACTACTCGGGGATGCAATTACAAAGGCTTCAAGGGCTGTGACCCACCCAAGTTTGATGAGAAGAAGGATTATGTGGACATGTTTGAATAGATTGAGAGAATGAGTGGAGTAATTAGCTTTAGTGAATGTCGAGCCGAATAGGCTGTTAAATTTGTTGCTTATTCTTTCACCAACGAGGCACTGAGTTGGTGGAGGACTATCCAAAGGTCTATGTCGCCAAATGCTCTAAGGAGGATGACCTGGGGTTACCTAAAGGTACTGATGATCAAGAAGTTTTCTCCACAGAACGAAATTGACAGATTGGAGAACGACTTTTTGAACTTCAAAGCTGGCAACATGACCCATTGCCAATACACTTCCAGATATAATGAATTATCTCAACTGGTACCTCATTTGGTGGAGATTGAGGAGAGGCTGATAAAGTATTAAATTAAGGGCCTGCCACAAAGGGTCCGAATCCATGTGAAAGCTAACCTACCCTCGACCCTCGAGTCGGTAGTGAATCTGAGTAGAATCGTCTTTAACGATGGTGCTAATGAGGACCCGACAGCTGAGACACAGAAGAGGAAGTGGGAAAACCCATCAAAGGGAACTAGGAAAGGAAACTATGCATTTGAGGTTAAAAAACCGAGAAATGAGGGTATGAAGCCTGTAATAAATTGATTACGTAATTCACAAAGACAGACATATCGTCCTACCGTCGTAGCCTGTCATTCATACCGTTTCTAACAAAGTAGTCCGTCCTTCATTACTGTCTGACAAACCTTTGGCCGTCCGTCATACCGTCCTACCTTCGTAGTCCGTCGTTTCACTTGTTTGCCTTAAGGCATCCGTTTCCCATACGAATTATATATGCAGTCGTGCTTCGATTAAGGGCCTCCGTCTACCGTAGTAGTCTGTATTTTGTCTACCTTTCTATACTTTAACATACCGTCTGCATAATTATGGTCGTCCGTCAACCATAGTAGCCGTCATCATCGTACCGTCCTACCGAAGTAATCCGTGATTCTGTCAATAACGTTTAGTACATTCATAACATGCAATATATAAATATAAAGCAAGATTTCATTCGTTTTAAACGTTAGGTCGTACATTCAATTCATTCTTTGTGAACATTCGTTTGGTCATTTCATTGTTCATCATTTACTCTCATATAACACATACGGTCATATTATCATTCATAACATTCATTCATTTTTGCACGTATACACTACAGCCACAAAACATTGGAAAACATTTGCACATAACACATAGGGGACACATAGAACTCACCGGATGAGCGGGTTCATGAAGTATGATAGCTGGTCATACACAATCTGTATAATCAAGTCATACAAGATAAGATAACAGACCTAACCGACACTAGACGTTTCTTACCCTAGGGTTAGGCGAACTTAGGTAAGTGCGCCCTTCATTGATTTAAGCGAACTTAGTACTTTCGCTTGGTTGGCATTGAGCGAACTTAATAGATTCGCTAGTATGGATTCTGAGCGAACATAATAGATTCGCTAGGTTGGCTTTAAGCGAACTTGGTAGATTCACTGTGATGAGGTTGAGCGAACTTAATAGATTCGCTACCATGGCATCAGGTGAACATGCTGCTAACTACAAAATTCCAGATTTTGGCTAGATAGCTACCTCTTGAGGTCTGGTTTCAGTTGCTAATCGTTGCTAGGACGATCTCCAATAATTTTCGAGCTCTTAAGCCTCCCTTTGAAACAAATGGACCAATTATAAGAAAAAAAACTTGTAAATACGTAACACCATTTGAAACAAATAGATAAAAACGCTATATTTTTATATAAAATAAAAATTTGTGTTCAAAACTCATAACTAAGTAACTCTATCCGAAAATGAAAATCAACTAGCAGGAACTACCCGCGCTTCACGACGGATCGGTTTTAAAAAAATACGTAAAAACGTAAATAAAAGCTAGCACGTTGCACGGGTATGTTTGTAATTTAAGATAACATTACCAACCATGACTAAATATAAGTAACATGCATAATTCTCAAGAAAGCAAACCTGCCCCATTTTGAATGTCAAAATTGAATTGGTATTTTTTTCAAGTTAATTAATAAACGCAGGTAAGGTCTTTCCATTAGTTATAACTTTGGTTAGCAGGGTATTCTAGAAGAGAGGTTAATATTGATTTCTAGTAAACTAACATCTAATGATATAGAATTATACATCTCATTAATCCTGAAATCTAGTCATTTAAGCATAGACTAACTACATTGAAATCAGTGTTTTGAAACCCGGACCGGCCGGTCGGACCGGTCCGGTTGCATATATGTTGAAATGGTCATGCAACGAACCGGCGGTCGGACCGGACGAACCGGTTGACTATTTTTTATTTTTTTATTTTATCTTTTTTAAGTCTCTTGGCTTCATATTTCATAGCTAATTTTTAGTTTAAGATTATGACGTCGTCCGGTTCTTAAATCCGTCACCTAGCGGAAAAAAATGCTTGCCAAACATTAAAAACGTAGATAAAAATAAAAAAATTAGTAAAATCAAAAAATTAAAAAATCAAAAAAGGGAAAAAAAATACATAAAAAATAACTTTATTAAAGATCAGTGGCTGTATTAGATTTTTATTAAAGTTTAGGGCTAATAATGTAGATTAGTTGAAGAAAAAGAAAAAAAATAAGTTGTTTAAATTTCAGGGGCTAATCTGAAAAATTGAAAGAAAAAACGGAAAAAAAGTTGAAAAGTAGCATAAGAAGACAAAATAAGCAGCATCATGTATCATGGACTTGCACCTTTAAGCCTTTGCTATTTGGTAATCGAAGTAATGTTATTGATATCTAATCCGACTCAAAATTGGATACGCTAGAATTACGGGTTGTTTTATGCCGATTTTAATATTAAATAACTAGGTTAAAATCCCGTCTGTTATATGCATTGTATAAATATAATTATAATATCTTCTCTAACCTATATAATAAAAGAGTAAAAGTGAGTGTCACTTGTCAAAACCAGAGCTAACCTCACAAAATGGATAAAAAAAACCAATATAATGCGTATCCGGGTCTAGACGCGGATCTTTAGTCCGGGTACAACACAACCCGTTTAAAATGTTATTAATAGCTTCATAACCCGGATCTGCCTAATCGCAAAACTCCAACGCTCAAACAAACCCTAAACATATCTCTCCCATCTTTCCAACAGCGTCTCCCCCTCTAGCACTCCCAAAACCATTGCCGTAATCCGACCTTCACCTTTCTTCTTCTTCGCCGCCGTCACCATTCTCAGGTATGTTACCCTCATCTCCACTGCCAAATCACATAGAAACCATTCGTCGAACAAAAATTATAAATTATAAAACCCTAGCAATTTCGGTATGTTATTCTCAATCGATTTTCGCGATCGAGCATCCTATCCGGTTGTAGCAATTTCGAAGTTCACATTATTTAAATTCTGGTGAAAGCATTTTGCATTTGAATAACACGTTTGGAGCTTTAATTTAGGGTTAGAATAATTGAAGTATTTGTTATTAAGTTCATATGTGTTGCAAGTTCATTATTAAGTTTGGTTTTAATATTATAACCTGTTTTTGTTTATAATTATTATTATAGGAAATCATTCTCTAGATTTTATTTTTGTTGAAATTTATATGTATAGCCGGCAGGTTAAATGAAAACTTTTGTTTTCAATAATCTAATATTGTTGTACTTGCAGCTCTAGAAGTGAAAAGGAAGTGATTTGTTAGCATGATCCATCAACGTCTTATATGGAATGAGACTTTTGACTCAGTTGTATTTTAGGTCTTTTTTCATATTTAATAGTGGATCTTCATGTTCTTATTATTAATCAAACTTATAATATAATTGAACTAGAGAAAGCATCAAGGAGGACTGGATATGTTAGAGCACCCACAGTTATTATGCTTCTACCCACTACGAAATTAGGAATGCAGGTATCATGCTTAGATGCGATGTTATTTTAGTTAAAGTTGATGCCTTTAGGGAGTCATGTAAGTTTATAGTTGATTTTGTTTGAGAGTTTGCAGTTGAATCTGCCATTAAAGCCTTCATATTCTACATGTTCTGGGTCAACCATCATTGCATCCTCAAAATATGCATATGTTGATGAAGACAGTAAGCTGCTTTTAATGTTTGTATTACCCTTTATTTGCATATTTAAGATGATTCTTATGGAGTATGTCTACATAATATTTTTGATTTTTTTGCTATCCATATTTGAGCTTGCAACTTTGCTTATAATTTCTCCTCTCATATAGTTTTCATCCGCGATTGTCCATTGATGTAATCAAGTGGAGTAGACCATCCAAGTTTATGTTTTACAATCAACTAATTATTGATGTGTGTTAAACTGGTAAGAAAAAAAATAGAAAACCAAATTCTAATGTTGTTTCTTTTACAGTCGTTTTCCTTTAAGGTGCTTTCTAAATTTCATTCATTTATTTATATCCATGTCTAATTTGTGCTTATTTTATGTGAAAAGGTGTTCCTACATTTACAGTGCCCCACTCAGATGAAGCTATGGAAGTGCTTGAGGAAAAGGCTTCACGGTCATATGTAATTCACTTCATCTTCAACACATAGTCTATTTCATTGCATGTTTACTTATGAATGGGTCACTTCATCTGAAATGGGTCGGGTTGACCCGAGTGGCAGCTTCCTGTGTTTCAATCAACGACAAAAGTAATTTTCTAATGTAGTTGAAGTCGAAGAATATTTTTCTTGGCCATTGTTATTATTAGTTTTTTTTTCTTTAGGGTTCTCACCAAACCACACCTCTACATTTCTGTCCACTTTCTACTATTATATTGTGTGGTTTTCGTTTGGTCTTTTTGGTCTTGCATTCTTGTATATAAACATAATAGATTTGATGTGAAAAAGAAATTATATTGGTTGTAGGATCAGTTGCATAGATTTGTATTAAATCTATGCAACCGATCCTGCAAGTTTTTTGTTATAGCATCCTAAATACCAATATACCTTATTCATTTATTTATTTATTTTTGGTTGTCAGTGGGAAAACATGAGGAATATAAGACACGTAGATAGCATGGCATTTTTTACATCAAGCATGTTAAGAGTCCATCCATAGTTGCTAAATGGTGTTTCACTCTTTATTACCAACTAATTTAATTAATTAAAACTTTGTTAAAATAAAGTGTATAAATTAGTCATACCTGCCATGAACTTCTCAGTTTATGGACCCTAAATGTATGATAATTTTCCAATTTCTCAATTTCTTGAAGATCCGTGTATAAATGTATGATAATTTTCCAATTTCTCAATAAAGTGTATAAATTAGTCATACCTGCCATAAAAGCAAATAGTTTGCAACCATTATAGTTTTCCAATTTCTATTATACTCTTTTTTTATTGAACAACTGCTTATAATGGTTGCAAACTATTTGCTTTTATGAAGGTACAACGCAGTTCATTTGAATGACTTTTTTGTTGATTTCTTTCTTTTGTTGCTATAATCATGGTACAAAACGACGACCAAGTGAGGTAAATCTTCATACAAAACCCTTTAGTCGCTGCACTTCATTTGAATGAAATTGGGTACTGTTGTTTTATATATGAATTATATCTTTACCATTTCTAACACTTTGCGAGGTTTTCTTTGTCAATGCTTATTTGATATTCATTGTTTGTCGATCTTTTGTTCAATTTAATAATTGTGGTCTATCTGTTGGTTTACACAGAATGTACAGGGGAACTGAGCATCCCGCAGCTTTGGCGGCTCGAAGTGCGGCAGGGATTGATCCTATTAAGCGGATTATGGTCAGTTGTAAGTCAAACACCCAGAAAACAATGATCATGTTTCATGTGTTTTATGCAGGTAACTCTATTTATACTATTAAAATGTGAATTATGTAATTGGTCAAAACACTTTTGGTTCAAAATGGTTGTTCATAATATGGATCGATACACGTTGGATTAGGTTACACTGGATTGACTACACAAAAAGCTTTTGTCCATATCTACTAAGTAGTTAATGCGTACTAATCCAAGTTTATGAAATAAAATGGTTAGGAGCTATTTTTTATGAAACTTTTAATGGGTTTGATTTGTTTAACTTTTAGTTTCTTTTATTTGAATTTTTTTTCCAATTCATTAGTAAAGGGTCGAAATACTCACTTGCATTTGGAATTCTTTATAATTTATGATGGATATACATGTTTGTGAAACTTTTAACTTATGCAGGTACAATCATGTTGCTGTTGTTAACCAAATCTACATGTATTATATTTGGATTCATTATTTTAATTTAGTAATGAAAAGGCTGTCTGGTAGTTGGTAGCTCATGTTAACAGTGCAATTACTGATTTTGAAGGGTTTTTTTTCTGAAACGGTGTCTTTTCCCGTTATAGTTTCACAAACGGTGTTGTTTTGAGTTGTGTTACACAAAGGGTGTTTCCAAGGTTACCAACCACGAATTGGTGTTTTTTTTTGTTAATTCGTGGTTACTAACCACGAATTGTTAGATTTCTTGGTTTCTAACCACGAATTGTTCAAACTATCAATGCCAACCACGAATTGTTGAAGAATCCTTTCTTGCCAACCACAAATTGTTGAAGCCCTTTCTTGCCAACCACGAATTGATGAAGACCACTCTTGCCAACCACAAATTGATGAAGACCTCTCTTGCCAACCACGAATTGATGGTGAAACCACTATTGCCAACCACGAATTGATATATAATATATATTTTAAATTGTCATGCTAAGAAAATCTCTATTATTGTTAATACATATACAACAAATTCGTGTGTTTTCACCATCAATTCGTGGTTGGCAAGAGAGGTCTTCATCAATTCGTGGTTGGCAAGAGTGGTCTTCATCAATTCGTGGTTGGCAAGAGAGGGCTTCAACAATTCGTGGTTGGCAAGAAAGGATTCTTCAACAATTCGTGGTTGGCATTGATAGTTTGAACAATTCGTGGTTAGAAACCAATAAATCTAACAATTCGTGGTTAGTAACCACGAATTAACAAAAAAAAACACCAATTCGTGGTTGGTAACCTTGGAAACACCCTTTGTGTAACACAACTCAAAACAACACCGTTTGTGAAACTATAACGGGAAAAGACACCGTTTCAGAAAAAAACTCGATTTTGAAAATATATTTTGTTGTATTTATCATTTGTCTTTTTGTTGTGCTTGACATGAACATGGCAGAGATAGGATTCTATTATGTTTTGGCAACTGCGGGGGGCTTGCTTCCTTAAGCCCTTTGAAATTGGGAAACACGATTCCTTCTAAAAGGCGGTATGAGTCAATTGCTTCTGATTTTCATACATCTATGGAGAAGTATGAGTATCCAGTAGAGATATGCAAATAGACTATGGAGATTACCCTTCTCTTTCAATATAACATTTGTATTCATTTTGATATTGTCACTGCTTAATATTATGGTGTCCATGTTTTGCTGTAGGTAAGTCGCCTTATGGACCTCATTTTGATTCTATTAAGTTTTAGCAACAAAGAGGTGTACATCTCCTGCAAAAAGTGAAGAGGTGTATATTTGTTTCAGTATTTTGACATAAGTGTTTCATTGATTTTTTTATTCAACTCATGTAATACATGGATTTTAAGCGTAAAGAAATTATAGTTTTTTGAATTTTATTATTTTTATTGTTCAATCCCGTGTAATACACTACAAAAAACTCAATTCTTTCAAGAAAGAACAATACTTGCTCCGACAAATGAAGTAGTGCAGGGGATTAATGATCGTGTGTTGTCAATGTTCCTCGGTGAACAAAAAGAATATCTAAGTTCAGATGCATATGCCAGTCAGAACAGTTGAACGATAATTTTTAACAAAGTTTATACTCGCTAGATGTTCTTTAATGGTCTTAGACTTTCAGGATTGCCAAATCATAGTTTAGTTTTGAAGGTAGGTGTGCCAGTAATGTTATTGTGAAATATTGATTAGAAAAATGGGTTATGTAATGGAAATAGATTACAAGTCAAATCGATTGGTAATCGTGTTATTGAGGCGGAGATCATTTCTTGAAGCAATATTGGAACTCGTACATTTATTCCAAGAATTAATTTGACACCTTTAGACAAAAGAATTCATTTCAAGCTACAAAAAAGACAGTTTCCACTCTCGGTTCATTTCGTCATAACAATAAATAAGAGTCAGGGTCAGTCACTATCAAGGGTTGGATTGTTCTTGAGGCAACCGGTTTTCACTCATGGTCAGTTATATGTTGCACTTTCAAGAGTTAAAAGCAGATACGAGTTAAAAATTTTAGCCTTAGACAAGAATGAAAAATTTTCAAGCAAAACATCCAACGTTGTATACAAAAAAATATTTACTGATTTATGAATTGTATTCATCAGTTTTTTAGTCTCAATTTGTATTTTGTTTTACATTTTTTTATTTATAACCCCGTGTAATACACGGGTTCTAACACTAGTTACTCTAATAAGTTACACTTTGCTGTGATGTTTTTGCTTCAGTGTTAGTTACATTGCAAAGTAACACTTGCATCTATATACTAATTCTTTTTAGATCAACTTAAACCTTTGAAAATCTAAAAACGTTACAAATTATTTTCCTAAATATAATCTTACTTTTTTTTTTTGAAAGGCAAATTTCTTAATTTCTGTTGAGAGTGGGACTTGAACCCATTACCTCTCCAAACATTGGTGTTCCTTAGAGGATTTTTCTCTACCATTGGGCCACCAACCCCAATGTAAAAATAATCTTACTACTCTAATAAATGAAAATCTCTTCATAACACATGTCACTCTCTGGTTACTCCTTACCTTTATTTTCCCGCCTATCTTTCCTATTAAATATTAGTTTTTCTATTTCCCTCTTCTATTAAATAATAATCTTTATATTGATAAATTAATACTCAGTTGAATTTTTTTTTTTTAAAACTAACTTAACAGACCTTATAACTGTCACAACAAATTACACAGGTTTTTAAAAATATAAATTTTTTATTACTAAATATATAACATTTTATTTATATAACTCGTGTAATACACGGGATTTTAACCTAGTATAATAATAAAGTAGTGTCCGCCATCAGGACTTTGATCTGGTGGTCAGAGGGTTTTGTCATAAGGTTTTCCTCCTGTGAAGTTCCCAGGTTCAATACTCACTGGTGTACTTCATAATTTCTAAAACACCCTCTATGACAGAATTTGAACTCTGGGTTTGATGTGGTTAGCGACATCCTAACCGACATGTCGTTCTAAAAACAAATAAATAAATAAAAATAAAGTAAAGTAGTGTCCAACCAAACATGTGAAGACTTGTGGGGAGGGTGGCAGAGGGATGATTACATATTGTCGTTGTCATTTAAGGGAGGTGGTTTGGCCCCTTAGTCCTTTCTATTTATAGTAACCTTAAAAAGTTATGGCTCATAACTTCATCAAAACAAGTTGTTACATGTCGACACCAAGGCCTTCTATTTTTATTTTATTTCTAGACTGCAATCATATACAAACTTGTCATTTTCCTCTATGCCCCCATGTTACGCCATTCTTTCTCTATTGACATTTTCGAACTTGCATGTAGTAGAGGCACTAAAATCAAAGAGTTTGACAATGAGTAAATGTAAATTGACTTCGAGTCAACACATATAATTTTGATGTTATTTATGAAATTTGTAGCAACTTTCAATGTGGTGTAGTGGTAGAAAGTCTCGATTTTCTAAAAAAGACCTAGGTTCTATCCCCACTAGCATCACTTTAGGAAGGGGCATGGTGGCTCATGAATGAAGGAAGACCTGAATTTTTGTGATCTCCGGTTCGATCCTGAGGACGTTCGGGTGGGTGGGTTTTCCCCGGAACTGGAGATAACTTGGGGCGCTTAAGGGCTCCGTACGGCTGGGTTGGGCCAGCTGGCGGTGGCCTTTTGCCAATGGGTCACCCCGTACGCAGTACCTAGGCAATTCTATGTTTGTTGGTCGTTCAAAAAAATAAAATTATGAAATTTGTATTATTTTATTAAGATTTTATTATTTTTGTTTTTTATTTTTTGTTTTTATTAATTAAAAGTATTTGCAATTTCAACAGTTTTTAACCTAGTTTCGATAAACGTTATAATACCATTTACCCGTTAAAGATCAAACCATGATTCAAATTGTTAGTATTGGTAAATAAAACATATAGCTTAATTTACTAAGATTGGAATCAGATAATTCGAATTTAGTAACTGTTATTAACGTTGTATAGAAGAAATACCGTAATTAAGGGCAGACCTGCATGGTACCATATTCGAGTGGCACCGTGTACTATCGGATGATGAAAAAGGTAAGTCCAAAAGACAGATAAATGACTGGATTTTGAAATTATTTTAAACTTTTAACATGAGCTAAATTAAGACATTATTATTATGTTGGATGTAAAATCAATTCATGACCTGTGCGTGTACGTGAAGACACGAAAATATGTTCTTTGAATATTCAAAGAAGAAAATACGACATTGTTAAAAAGAATTTCTGAATCTAACATACTTGATATGAAAACTAAAAGTTAATCAACAAATGAGACGGCAACTTATATGTAAGGTTACCCACAGGCTAGTTGGAATGTGACATAATGTAAATCACTGAAAAAGATGGTATTGAAAGTTAGCAAATGATTTATTAATTAATTATTTAAGGCCGATTCTAACCACACACGGAATATTACTAATTGGACCCGTCGTCGCGCGATACGCCCTCGTATAGGTCAATACGAGGGCGTATAGGGTTTAGTCTCTGACACCAGAATGACACGTGTCATTCTCTGTGTCCCATACGATTCGTATTGCTCTATACGCCTCGTATGAGGCAGAGCTCAATATTTTTCTTCAAAAGTTGGAAGATTTGGTGTTAAATAATCCTATACGTGGCGTATAGACCTATACGCCACGTATAGGATTATTTATTTAATTATATTTTTTTTTATAATAATATATTATTTTGTATTTTAATTTATATAATTTTGTTAATATAAGTTTGTTATCTATTTATAAATTTTATATATTTTATATTTTTTTAAACATTTATTATATTTTTACAGTATAATCAAACAAAATATTAAACATTACAAACCAAACAAAATATTAAACATTACAAACCAAACAAAATATTAAACATTACAACCAAACAAGTAAACTAAACATTATATACATTACATCATAAAATTAAATATATACATTACATACATAACAACGAAATAAACAAAATACAAATAAAATAAACTAAACCTAATCGGCTCCGGCGTCAGCCTGACCTGCCCCGCCCTCACCCTGAACGGGGTCGTCCGGATAATGACGTGGCGGTGGTAGTGGGGGTGGCTCGATGCGGCGGCTCGTGATTGATTCACGAGCTGTCCAACCGCCCACGTCATCAGGTCCTCCATGTGATCGAGTTGACGACCCTGTCGCCGTGAGTCGGCAACAAGGCCATCAAGCAATGCCTGGGTAGCCCTATCCAGCCTAACAGACCGACGTACGTGTCGGGGATGCTGTGACGGATGCTCGTGGACCTGCTCGACGTGTGGCGGCTCGTCCTCAATCGCCATACTCTGCAGCGGCTGAGGCATAGGCGGGTCCCCCTGTCCAGGCATCTGCGGCAACGGCACCGGGACCCAAACTTGGTCCTGGACGGCCCCTACGAACCGAAGGCCCTGCGGGAATCGGTGCGTGATGCGCATGCCGCTCGCCGTGCGACGATCTAATCGGACAGGGGGAATGGCCGGTAACATCTGAGGCTCATGGTGGCCAAATGGTATGACCGACCGCATGATATGCGTGATAAATGCACCGCCATATAAAAGTCCGCGCCTCTGTCGCATATAGGCTGAAGCAAAATAAAGCGCCATGCTCGTGGACATGTCGCACCGCCTCCCAGTAAGCAGGCAGAAAAGGAAGAAAAGATCTCTATCAGTGCACCACTCACGGCTTTTCAGACGCGGTGCGATCGACGTCGAAATAAGCCGGTGCAGATATCTATACAAAGGGTCTCTAATACCCGAGGACTATCTGAAATCAAGCCCCAAAAAACAAAGAGTTCCTCCTTGTCAACCTCCGTCACCGCCTCGGTGAATAGCGGCGAGACCGTCTCAGGCTCGTAGTACAAGCCCGTCGTGACGGCCCACTGACGGAGGGTCTGACGGTAAACGACCCCAAAAATAGAAAAAGAAATACGATCCGGATCCTCAATATCCGGCGCCTCCCCGGGTAGAGGCTGCAGCCCAGTCTCTGAATAGATGAACGTCGAAAGAAACTCGACGACAAGCTCTCCGTATGTCTCCTCAAAAGAAAGGTCAAAAAGACGCGACCATGGCGTGTCCTCACCGATGATGGCCCTAGCTCGCTCGGCCTCATGCACCTCCTCGAGGAGGGCCCATTCCACCGCCGTACCCGGACCCATCTGCACCTCCCGGAGCTTCTGGCACCGGGAATAAGCCTCTGTATCGGGCGGAAAATCTAGAAAAGGATAGTGCGCAAAATCGTCTAGCAGATCCATCTGAATATCATCATCATAATCCGCCATATCTGATAATAATTAATTTTTTTTAATATTTTAATTTAAATAATAAATAATAATAATATATTGTTTAAATTTTAAATAATAAATAATAATAATATTTTTTTTAAATAATAATAAATAATAATAATAATAATATATTGTATTTATTTTAAATAATAATAATAATAATAATATTAATATATTGTTTTTATTATATTTTCTTTAATTGAATTAATTTATATAATTAAAAAAATTTTTAAATTAAAAACCTATACGCCACGTATAGGCTTATACGTGGCGTATAGGCGGTTGCCGGGTAAACAAAGCCATACGCAGGCCAAATAGGCCATACGCGGGCGAGTTGCCGGGTAAACCAAGCCATACGCGACCAAACTAGGTCATACGCAGGCATGTGACCGGGTAAACTGAGTCATACGCAGCGTATAAGCTTATACGTGGCGTATGGCTTCATCTTCTTCCTTAGATCAATCTAGAAGAACTATACGCCACGTATGGTCCTGTACGTGGCGTATAGTTCTTAATTTCTAACCTAAAAATCGCTAATCTACCCAGTTTTACCCGCTAATATTCAATAAAAACCTAACATTAATGATCGTGGGTTAAGACACGTACCTTTTCAAAGTTTTTTTGATGGCACAATCAAAATCAACGAGCGTTTTATAAGCGGGTCGCGTATGGCTTTGTGTTTGTTTTTTTGGTTCGTTTGGTACAATACGGTGCCAAAACCAGATAAATCAAATGTATATACGTCACGTATAGGGCAATACGTGGCGTATAGAATACCAAAGTTTAGGGAAGATACGCCACGTATTGATCTATACGTGGCGTATAGAAATTTGAATTTTGAAAAAATTTGAATTTTGAAACATTTGAATTAAAATTAATTATTATTATATTTAATTAACATTATAATTAGTTATAATTAAATAAAAATATTTAAAATGACAATAAAATTAATTTAAAAAGAATTACAATACAATTTTAAACAAATATCATCTTAGATTCGTGAAATATTGTGAAAAACTAGATCTATTAGTGGCCATTATTTTCTTAAATCGTTCTATACGATCATTGTATATATTTTCCCATTTTGGTGTATCATCATTTCGGTGCAAATTCCAAAGTGCATTCGGCGTAGGAATCGAAAATTCTCCGTCTAACTTGACGTGGATGAAATGAACATTTTTGACGTGAACTAACGATAAGACTTGATGTTGAGCGTGAACGTTAGGACCAAACCACAATGGAAAAAATGTTTGATTACCGTTGATGCTTAAAAGATGAACAATCACCCCAAATCTTTGAGCAATTAGGAGTCCTGTGTATGGTATCGACATCCAATGACTAACTGGTGCGGCTTTCACATCCTGCCAATCTATTGTGTGACGTAGCTTATCATACTCTTGAAAGGCGACTCTGTCAAAAACAGTTCTCCACCATTCCTCTTTATTGTCCATCTCATGTAGAAGTTGTTGTCGGACAAAGAGCCACCGGTTTTCATTTAACCCTAAGCCCAAAGCTACCGATCGAAAACCACAGTTACCGTCGGGTTTTACATCCTGTATATGTGAAATGTACGGATAAAATAAAGAAGGTATCGAATCCTTAAAACATTTTATATTGTTAACCGCATCATTCCCCGTAATCAATGGAAACCCAAGATGGGCGTTATCATCTTGCGGTTGCTTTCCTTTACCCTTAGTTGAACGACTGTGTTGAAAGACCGAACTCGCTTGTATAGAGTCTTGTGACGCAATATACGAGCTGTGTCTCGCAGCACATTTGCTTTGTTGGGATCCTGTGAATGAGTTGTATCTCGCGACATCCTGTTTCCTTTGTTGTTGCTTTTTCAAAGTTGGACGACCGTGAGTATCTTCTTGTACCATAGGCGCTTTCTTGTTACTTTTGCTCAGAAAGACAACCCCTGCAATTCTCGACAGCATACTTCTTTTGACCTGATCGGGTTGTGACATAATTTTGTTTCTCACTTGACCCAGTACCTTATCCACGTCTACATTTTCATCATCGACAAACGACGGTTTTAAATCAAGTTTTCTCCAGAAGACGTCCACTGCATCTAGAGGGATTATGCCACCTGTATAATAATAATAATAATATATTGTTTAAATTTTAAATAATAATAATATTTTTTTACATAATAATAATAATATATTGTATTTATTTTAAATAATAAATAATAATAATAATATTATTAATATATTGTTTTTATTATATTTTTTTAATTGAATTAATTTATAATAATAATAATTAAATAGTCAGAACAGTTTACCTGTAGCTTCGATATTTGCTAGACGACAAGCACACGGCAACCCACAACTACTGAAAAGTTGGCACCCACACGTTGCATTTTGTTTCCGTATATTTGATAACTTGTACCACTCGTTTTCTATCAAATCTAGAGCTTTATGTGAAACTTTACCGTGCAGGATATCAAACAATTGAATAGCTATGTGGCTGTCCATTTTCCTTTTGATGCTTGTTCCAAACCCAAACTGTAAGTGATAATACTGATCTGATACAATTTCATCAACAAACCCAACAAGTCTATCTAGCGAGCTGTTAGCGTTTCTAAGATAGCTCTTTAAGAGCGAATGCTGGCTCTCGACTCGGTTCGTTGTATGTTGACCAAAATTGAGGTTTTTGTTGGACCACGCGGATACAAACTTTTCTTTATACGGGTCCAGCCAATTTTTAGTCACATAATCAATAACTCCTGGAAAAATATTTAATATTGAATAAATATTTAGATACTGAAAATATTAACACGTGCGGGAATGCACGCCACATCTCGTACGATTTCGGATGAACAAAGAATATCTCTTCCACACTATTTGTGGTAGGATCTTCTCGAGTATAGTAGACGTATTTTTTGAAGAAAGCAGGTTTTCCAGAATCTGTATTGGAGTTTCACCGACTCTCGTTTCGTTTTTTATCTTTTGTATTGCATTATAAATGTCTTTTTTAATGCAACTACTCTCTGGGTTTTGTTCCCTTATAGTTGCTAGAATGTTTCGTGGCAACATGTTTTGCGAATACAACTTCCCCACCAATAGTTGTTCCGACTGAGACAGTCTCCTTGCAAACGAGTGCGCCTCAAGATGTTGACTAGGATCGTGGTTATGACTGTCATCCTTCACCGTTAATTTCCAATCACCGGTATTTTCTTGGTACTCTCCTTCCAATTTAAAGGGACAACCAATTTTCTTGCTACCCGGCACGTCTAACCGTGGCAGTAGACGCACGTTCGCCGTGACGGTCACACACAAGCCACACCTTGATAAACGGTTCTATCGGATCGTCGCCTTTTCTCCTCGATCGTCGGGTGACAATGACGTAACCATTGTCACGTCCTCTCCGGATAGCCCAATCAACCAACTGTTCACGAGACTGAAAATTCTGGTTAGTTTTATAAGACATATTTTGATTATTTTGTTCTTCGTCTTCGGAGTCATCGGTTTGTTGTGTCGGGTAAGAGACTTCATCGTATACGTATTCGTTCGTGGGTTGTGTAAGGTAAAACGGTTCACCGTATACGAACTCGGGATTGCTTAGTGGCTCGTTCAAATCTGGAAGCCTTACCCGTTGATGAGAATAAACGTTGGACGAGACCTCCTCCTGGTTCACCTCTTGAACGCCAAAACTTTGCGGATTGTTTTCCACCGACTCGTTAGAATATACCTGAAAACCGTAGTTACCATCCCACCACCAAGACATGTTTACAATTTTTGAATTTTGAAAGCATACGTTCGGTTCGAATGAGAATTCTGCATGGTTAAATACACAAAATTTGGGCCCTATACGCATCGTATAGCCCAATACGATGCGTATAGGGTACGAGGTGATGTGACTAGTGGCAGAAGGTATATTGTACCCTATACGCAGCGTATTGCCCTATACGATGCGTATACGATGTTTGAATGACCAGGTTGTAAGAGAATGTCGGGCATGGAAAATTGTGAAGGGCTATACGCATCGTATTGCTATATACGATGCGTATATGGCCAAGTCCGATTAGCATTCTCCGTGTGTGGTTAGTAGTCCCCTTATTTAATTGGTTTTTACAATTAAGAAGTTATATGTAAGAAACTCAGTAGTTTTTTTAATGATATATATTTTCCAAAAAAGTTTCTAAAATTTGATATCTAACAATGTTTAAAATAGGTCACTAATTAAACTTTTAAAATTCTCAAACAACCCCTAAATATTAAATAATTTATAATAAAACATCAAATTTTGGTGAAATGTCATGATACAACATAAGAATATCATAAAGATTAAAAACCAATTGTTCATAACAACTACAAGAATGTAGTCGTATCTCATCATATAATGCAAGAAAACTTGATCAAATATAATATGTGTGCTCTAAGAAATTAAGTGAAAAAACAATATATCACCCTCAAGATAAGTATTTATTAAAATTACTTTATAAAATAATATAAAGATATTGCAAAATCTCACAAGTATATAAACATTAAATTACGTGTTTAATATGTCTATTTTGTTATCACCTATTATATGTTAATAAATAAACGGTAACATTTCCAATTTTATTATCATTTTTTCAAGTCAAAGTATTTCTTTATGTAAAGACTTATTCATTTTAAATGTTATATGGTTTTTCTATATGCTCCTTCCATCTTAGTTTTGGTATATGCCCTAAACAAAAACATAGTTCGATATATATACAATTTATACGAGTTTAAGTTAATAAATGATATTCTTACCCTTAATGTTTTAAAACTTCTAATAATTACTAATTTATAGTTATATATTATTGAAACCTAATAGTTATTTAAATCAAAAAAATTTGTAAATATAATGCAAGGAGTAATAACTTTTTTTTATTTCTTGTGTGATGCATGACCATGACTGCAAGGAATGTCTGCCTACCATAAATGAGATACCAGAAATGTATCTTAAAGCCAAATTTCTGCACACCACCCTTTCCCTGTTTCTTCCAATTAATATCTATTTTCAATTTTACTTCTACAGTACGTATCTTAAAAATGTACGTGAAATCTACCCAGATAATTTGAAAAAAAAATATTAATAAGGAAGAAGTTAAATTAATATAGATGTTGATAAAATTAAGAGATTTATATAATAAAAACTAGCTTAGACCCAGTGTAATACACACGGGGTGAAAAATATCAATATATAAATTTCTTAAATTTTATTTATGTATTTTATAAATGTAAAAAAGTATTACTATACATATACTAAGGATAAAAAATAAAATTCAAAATACGTAAACAATAATATATAATTGAGTTTCGAAAATACGTCAATTACTATTTAATGTAATTTGACTTTCATTAATATTTTATTGAAAATAAAAATTACATAATTAGGTTTCAAAGTTTTTTATAATAAAGGATAATTTAAAATTAATCTGTTTTATTAGTCTAATTAGTAATTTATTAAAAGTTATGGTTGCATTTAATAAGAGAGAGACGAGAAAATAATGATGAGATTAAATATGGTGACGACACGTGGCATACAAAACCTTTATTTATTATATAGTATAGATTCAGATTATATATATTTTATATGGTTATGAACGAAAAGAAAAAAGAATAAGACAGATTAAAAAACTTTCAATAGATTACATTATGTAAGGAAACTCAAAGAATATATCGTTTCATTTATTGACTTAAGATAGAGAAAATAAAGTTTTTCCTTTTGCTAGCTAACATCAAATGATTTGAGACGTGTTGAAAACAACTTCAAGAATCTTATATTAAATACTAGGTTTATAATAAAAACAATGTTAATTTATAAATCTCACCATATTTCTTATAATTGTAAATTCATTAGTATAAATAATTAATTATAAGTTAAATGTATTTGTTTAGAGTAATAAATTTTTTGATAAATCATATACTCAGCAACTTTAAATAATAAATAAGATAAATTAATGTTTATAAAAGTAACAATTTATAAAAAAAAACATATCAAATTTAAGACACCATATAATAAATTAAAATTGTTTTATGTTTTCATAAATTGATTCTCCTCGTATCGTATGTCACTTTTAACTACATCGGGTATAGATATGCATAGAAAAAAAGAACACATACTTAGAACGTAAATATAAGAATATAATTAATTTTAATTAGATTTAATCAAAACGACGTAGTTTTGATGGGTAACGAGTTTAAGTGAGAAAATGATTGTGAGGTTGAATCACAAAGTAACATGTGTCCTAAAATTTAGTCTTTTGTTTGATAGAGGATTGAATTAATTAATATATTCTTATATTTACGTTCTAAGTATGTATTCTTTTTTTTAATCATGAGGGTTTGTTTACCGAAAACTCACAAGACTCTGTTAATACTTTGCTCACTAATGAGATCAAGTAATGTAATTTGCCGTTTGACAAATAGCTACTCAGGTTAAATACAAAAAAATTAGTAAAAATTGAATTTGAACTTAATTTAATATCTTTACGTTAGAGTTTTGGGAACTCCCTCTGTGGGGGTTCTATGTATTACCACAAGTATAAATAGAGTTACAGTACAGGGTATAAGACAAGAAGTTACAGAACTGACCTTATATTATACAACATGATATAACACAACTATAGACTTATGCATTTTATCTAACATACCCCCTTCCCTGACAGTCTGAGCGGAGGGAACTTGAACGTTAAGATTTGATTTGAAGTCTAAAAACATTTGTTATGGTAAGCATTTGATAAATATATTTGTAAACTGGTGATCAGAGTAAACATGCAATACACAAACCTGGTTAATGGTAATACGTTTCCTTACAAATTATAAAAATATTTTCACATGTTTGGTTCTTTGATGTTTACAAAGTTGGATGCTAAATATACAGCATTGACATTATCACATAACACAAGTGTGGCATGAGACACATGGTAGTGTAACTTATGGATGAGCATTTGGTATCAAATACCGGTACCGGTACCTACACCGATACCGTAACGAAGCGGTACCGGTGCCGGTACCGATACTGTAACGAAACGGTATCGATAGATTGGGTATGGTATTGAATACACACTTTCCATAAATTCGGTATCGGTAATTTTTGTACTGGTACGTGATCAGAGTGTGTTCGTTTGGTGTTTATAATGTTTAATTATATGTTTTTATGTGTGGTTTAGCATGGAACGCGTTTACTTTGAGTGTGTTATGGTTTGTAGGTGTTTCGATGCTAAGTACACGTTTAGGGAAGTATTTGGGAGGAAGTAAAAGCATCGGATATGAAACTATGCAAAGATGGAGGCCGATAAGGAAGGTTCTAGAGTCCAAAACTTGAAAGGAGCATATCTAGAGCTAGAAAATGAGTTACGGGGGCTATAATATATGAAAACTAGGTTTCTCAGCGAGAGGAAGGTGAAAAAGAAGAGTAAAAGTCATTTCAGTGCATGGTGTAGTGCAAATCAGTATGTTTTGGTGTGCTAAGTGAATAGTAGCGCAAATTGCGCCGGTTGATGGGCTGGTTCCGAATTTTTGGGATTTTGGCGTCTTTTTAAGTCTAACCTTTAGGGTTTCGAACCAATTCGTTTTTCAGCCGTTTTAGAGAGTTTTTGGGGCGATTTTGGAGCATCTTTTAGAGATTTTTCATCCTTGATTCATGTTTTTGATTGTGAACTTTAATTTTGACGTTATTGTGATGACGATGAGCGGCTAAACGCTTTTATGATCGCTCTGGGTGAACGATTCGGCTAAGGTACTCGTTAGGTTTTAGTTTCTTATCTAGGGTTGGATTGGATTTGTGAACCTCTTAAGTTCTTTGGATTCAAGTGTCTGTTTGATTTTTGAACAAGTTAATGTTATTTAATTCTTACACTTGTGTCATAGTTTCTTGGTTTTCTTGCATCGGGAATAATTTTCCTGTGTGTTTGATTTTATAATATTGAATTGTGTTGAACAATTTAAACAAGGTCATATTTATGTGATCTCCTATCTAGTCTAAATTAAAATTGAACGGTTGTTTTGCTGAATCAGAAATCTGGAGTGGTCATTCTTCTCCAATTGTTTTTACAACTCAATTTAAGTGCTTTTGATAATTACAAGTGTTTTAAGTAATAAAGTTTTAAACTTTAGTAGTAATTGAATCGGTTAAGTCTAAATAGCATTCTTTACGATTTCTCTGTGGATTCGACAACCCTACTTCCCTATCTATAGTCTAAGTAGCTAATGAGTAGTTTTTAGTATAATTTTTTATTAGCCCTGACACCGCGATCAGTACGGTATTGATACCATCTAGAGCGGTACTGTATTGATAATGTACCGATAAATTCGGTACGACATTCAGAACCCACTTCTCAATAAAACCGATATCGGTATTTTTGGTATCGGTATATTACCGATCTCATCCTAGTGTAACTCAAGAAGGATATTACGAAGCCAAGCAGCTTCAACAACAACGTTGGTAACACCACGATACCTAGCTTTGGCACTGAACCAGGAGATAATATGTTGACGTTTGGAGGATCAAGACACAAGGTTGTCACAAAGGAAGACACAAAACCTTGATGTAGACCGATGGGTATCAGGACACCCTGCCCAGTCGAAATCAGTATAAACAACCAAAAGATCAACTGAAGAAGGATGCAACTGTAGACCGTGGTGAACAACAAAAGCAATTTTTGGACGTCTCAATGTTAGATACTACAATGCAGCAACAAGACCACGATAGAAACTAGGATCAGCCACGGGTTTTTTGGCCAAGGAAATTTTGGCTTTGTATCCATAGGAGTGCTGCGAGGATTACACATGACCATATCAGCGCTTGTAATGATGCCTTGAGCAAAGGCAGTCCGGGGAGAAATAAACCAGACGCATTGCGAGTAGCAGCAATGCCAAGAAAGAATGATAAGGGACCGAGGTCAGTTATGGCAAACTTAACAGATAGGAGAGAGATAACCTAAAAAAGTTGGAGAAAAAGCAATGAGAATGACATCATCAACATACAAGAGAGGCAATGTAGTCAGCAAAGCGATGTACCAGGCGCGCGAAGCTTGTTTGAGGCCATAAAGGGCCTTGCTAAGTCTGCACACATGTTCCAGAAGTGTATGGTCGACACATCCTAGAGGTTGTTTCATATAGACAACTTCAACAAGATCTATTAGACTAGTATGCCCAAATCACGACATTTGACAATACTGCTAACGAGGTAAGATCCAAAAGGTTACACTTTGAGCAACGATTACTATCATTGAATATATTAATAGTTAATATAGTCCATTACAAGAATATTACAAAAAGTGAGATAGTTATTTAATAAATAATTATCTGGACGAAAAACACGGTTGGATGCGACGATTATTTTATGAAATAATTATTATGATTATTAATTGGATTAATAATAAAGTAGTTGAAATATGTTTGGAACATATTAATTAATTACTGTTACACCCGTAACACAGGACAATTATCTAACTAGAGTAGTACCTCCAATAGATATGTTCCCAAGAAAGAACGACAGATCTAGGAGAGATTTATACACCATTCTTTCCTAAACAGAGCATTCTGTTTGTCAGATAACTACATACCGGTCAGAATTTTGCCTTCTAGTTACTGTGAAGTTGATACCAAAAACACACAGAGGAAGACTTAAAAGTCAAACTATTTCATTTCTTACATAATAATGTTTTACAATAAGGACTGGTTGGTGGTAATTACAACACATAATCTCTGGACTTATAGTTCACGGAGAATGTGTCAATCACTCAGGCCTTACGGTTACACAAGAACATGCTCTCAGTCATTCCTATCTCAAAATATATGTACGTCCTTTGGAATGCCAACTATCAGCTAGTGGTCACATCTGCTCAAAAATATTTGAAAACATTTTGGATCAGCATAACGATCGTGAGTTCATAAACAAAATCATATTTTCACAACTTGTATCCTTGATACAAGAATGCCTCATCTGGGTCTTACAATCATCCCTCCCAATCCATCACCCAGTAACATCACATGGATTCTGAGTCTACAACATACATATATACGGCCGACTCCCTGGCTTCCGATATAAGTCTGGCCAAATACTAGAGGTATAGTTCAGAGGAACTCACCTCAAGCAGAACCTCCTTCTGAATCAAATATAATAATCAACACCTCGTCAGAACCCTAAATCATATCCGACATTATCATAATCAACATCCCTGTCTTAGGTTTACACGAGGGAACCTCAGAGTGTTTAGAAACCTTACCTCGACACTATCTACGGCAATTTGCGGACGTTTTTCCTAGAAACCGGACCCTCATATGTGAACCATGCCTCGGGAACGGAGTATCAGGTCTTAAGTGTGTGTTTGAGAAGTGTATTTGTGTGTGCAATTGACTTAGCTAGAACTATCAATTTATAGGCGAAAACAGACTCATGTCGGACCGAGTTGTAAAACCATGTCGGTTCGATATCCACCTATCGAACCGAGTTGTAAAACAATATCGGTCCGACGTGGGGCTGAGTCATAGACATGTGTCAAACTTAGGGCTGAGTCATGGGACACGTGTCGCCACTGGGTTCATGCCTTCTTCCACACATATCAGACCGATATGGAATAGGATATCGGTCCGACATTCGTTCCATTTTCAGATTTTTCAACTTTAGTCCTCCATCTTTGGAGAACTTGTAGTTTAACCCCTAAACTTTGTCTTTTGACACTTTTAATCTTTATTCTACTTGGGGATCATCCGAGTGTTAAAATTACAAGTTATAATTAAACGGTTAAATAATTAAACGGTCAAATAATTGTTAGTTAATGGAATAGTGAAATAGATAGAATCCATAAATGTAATTATTAGATAATTACATGGATCTAACTGTAATTAAAAGCCTCCATAACCCTAACTTGGACAGAAAGTTCAGACGCTTTAAAATAAGGCTTAAGAGGAGGCGGGAAAAAAGGTTAATCAAGTTTTCATAAAAGTTATCAAACCCAAGCCACCACTCTTTCCCTTGGAGCCGCAACCACCAAGTCGCCCCCTCCCCATTTGTGTCGTCGTTGAGCCGTCGTCCGGCCTGCGTACGTCGCCATAGCCTCGCCGTCGTAGCCCTACGACCGTCGCCTTATGATGGACCACGACCGTCGTGAGGCAGCCACCTTCCTGTGGTGAATCACC
Organism: Smallanthus sonchifolius; assembly: GCA_023525975.1. Lineage (NCBI taxonomy): Eukaryota > Viridiplantae > Streptophyta > Magnoliopsida > Asterales > Asteraceae > Smallanthus > Smallanthus sonchifolius. Next base: position 20,965,738 of record CM042044.1, on the reverse strand, counting down.
ACCACTACCTTTCGGTTTACTCTAGTTTTGACAGTTTCAGGTATCATTAACCGGTTACTATCAAGTTCAAGTTTTATGGGTGATTTACGGGTAATCTAAAAGACTTCAGATTGACGGGTGGATTGCGGGTTCTTGGAGATTAGATTTGAAAGAGTTCAAATCTAGAGGAGATTCGTGTGTACTAGATCTAGCGACAAGAATCGTTAACCCAAGGTGTTTAGCTTAATCAGAAAGCCGGTTACACGAAAGGTATAAGTAATAAAACCCCCTATGGTTGTTTGTTTCTTATTGGTTTGCATCTGGACTCCTAGTGGGTAGTCTAGGGTAATGGCCTAGACTGGTTCGTATATATATTTTCGTTGTGTTTATTTATTTATTATGTCAAAATGATTTTGAAATTGTATGCATGAAACCCCAACAAGATCACCATTCAGAAAAGAATTCTTAACACCCAGCTAATGAATAAGCCAGTGTCGAAAGACAGCAATGCTAAGAACAGTGCGAATGGTGGCCGATTTGACTACCGAACTAAAAGTCTCATAAAAGTCCGTACCAGGTTGTTGAGAGAAGCCTTGGGCAACAAGACGACTCTTTTATAATTTAAGCTGACCATGGCTGTCAAACTTATGATAATAAAGCCAACGACACCCAACATTGTTAGCACGATTAGGACGTGGGACAATCTCCCAAGTACCATTGGACAGAAGTGATGACATCTCAAAATCCATGGCGGATTTTCAATTCGGATCACACATAGCTTGAGCGGTCATCCGGGGAATGGGTGAATGCTCGATGGTGGCTGATAGGTTAAGAACCTAACGGTTTTTGAGAGAGCCTATTTGACTCGAAGTGACCATTAGATAACCAACCGTAGGGATCGGTGGAAAGTTAGATGGGATGGGGTTCAGCACACCAGTCGGTGTTGGTGGCGAGTATGATGGAACAGGGCCCGACATGATTGTTGATGGTGTCAAGGAAGATGTAGGAGGACTTCCACCAAACGAAAGATGAGGAATAATCGATTCGGAAGACTCCATAACTTTAGAGGGGTTGGTCCAGACGTCGGCATAGGGGGTGATGGCTGGATAGGGCACCCGTCTGGAGACTAAGTGGGCTAGTGGTACTCGTAGGCACAAGGTCTTGCGATCCAAAGATTGAGTATTCAGACAACAAGGAAGAAGGGTGAAATGAGATATAAATGAAGTGTGTCTCGTCAAAGGTGACATAACGAGAGATAATGACACGTTGCATAAGGAGATCCATACATCGATAACCTCGATGGTCGGCAAGCGAGCCAAGAAAGAGACAAGAAGTAGAGTGTGGTGATAGTTTGTGAGGAGTAGTCGAGGAAAGATTGGGGAAGAAGCCATAAAGAACTTCAAATGGTGCACGAAAGGAGAGGAAGGAGGTTGAGAGTATGGACAACCATGTTCAAAGCCTCCTAGAATGTGGGCGGAAGAGAGGCCTGAAATAGCAAGGTACGAATGATGTTGTTAACCGTTTGGGTAGTACGTCCGACGTTACCATTTTGTTGAGAACTGTAAGAACATAAATATCAAAATTTAGTTCCATGTTTTTTAAATAGTTCCAGAAAAGATTTATTGTTAAATTCACTACCGTTAACGCATTGAAAAGCTAGAATACCAGTTTTGAATTGGGTTACAACATACGCACAAATTTCTTGTAGTGTTGACTATAAATCAAAAGCAATATTTTTCGAAACTACATAGAAACATTCTTCTATGTCTAAATCTTATTATCCATGTAAATTAGAAACAAAAAAGAATTAGGTAGTATTAATGAACTTCTCATTATCCCAAAAGACCTACATACCTCTTACTACACTCAACTTCTTGGGTATGCATAAGAGGGTTTTGTTAACTGCTATCTAACTTTCCATATATGATACTCGATATAATTACAGTCTTAATTAACTTTTTTTAGTCTCCTCCTTCAAAATCACAGCCAATACGCATCTCTCTCTATATAAATGTGTGTGGTTCTTTTTAATGTTCTTTACGAATTTTGAGCTCTTCTTAATTTGGGGGTTTTAAATCTAGTAACTTTCTGTTTCACAAGTTGCCATACAATTCACACAGTAATGGGACGAGGAAAGATCGAAATGAAGAGAATTGAGAACACTACAAGCAGGCAAGTGACGTTTTCGAAGAGGCGATCCGGGCTTCTAAAGAAGACCCATGAGTTATCTGTGCTTTGTGATGCCCAGATTGGCCTCATTGTCTTCTCTAGCAAAGGGAAACTCTATGAGTACTCAACTCCACATCTCAGGTCATTTATTCTTCAACCACCTTTTCAACAATCAAAAATAAAATCTTAATAATTCTTTTTACCTTTAATTTTTTTGAAATTGATTTAGGGTTTGGTGTTGAAATTTTGTAGAATGCATAATAAAATTGATATATAAAAAAACCTTGGATTTATATTGGGGATAATACTTGAGTAGAATGTTTCAATTACACTGTTACAACTCTCTCTCTCTCACACACACATACACACACTTCAAAGAGCCAATTTTTCACATACTAAATCCTTATATAATTTGACTATTGATCTAATCTTCCCATAGCTAAATTAGGGTTTGCAGAAATTTTTTTTTAGATTTGTCAAAAAATCTTTAATCTTGCATAATTAATTGATATAATATACAAATCAATTTAAATGTTATGAAAGATCTGGTCTTAACTTCTGGTCCAAACATTACAGCATGACTCAAATCATAGACAAGTATTTGAAAGCAACTGGTTCTCGGATCACTCAGCCAAACTGCCAAGTAATTAAGTAGATTCCTTTTTAATATAACCAATATTTGTTGAAGATTAACTTCAACTTTGTTGAATAATCTTGTGTGAGAAATTGAAGGAACATATGCATGGTGAGTTGACAAGAATGAAGAAGGAGACACTTAACCTTCAATTAAGTCTCAAAAGATACAAAGGTCATGATCTTAACTCAGCACAGCTTGAGGAGCTTAATCAACTTGAGCAACAGTTGGAATATTCGGTTCAGAAGGTCAGAGCTAGAAAGGTATTGCAATCAAGCTCTGGCTTAATTTATTGTTTAATAGAAATATGAAATCAACTCATTAATTATATTTTTATTGTTCATCACCTTAATGCTCATTAATCAATACTGTCTAATTAGTTATTACATGATAAATTCGATGATTACTATAAATTTGTGGTCTTTTTATTTACGTTACGTTATGTTATATTATATTATATAGATATTTTATTAAAAGCTAGCAAGATGCTAAAAAGCTAGGATACATCCACCAATACATTTAATAGGCGTCTATGCAGTGCAAACAACTATACCGCTTTGTTCACTCAAACTTTAAAGGCCATAAAAAGTTTAATCTAAATTTTAAGCTGAAAATATATGTGATAGTCCACAATTTTTTGTGTTTTTAAAGAGAAATAAGAAAAAATAACAAAATAATTGATGGTTTAATTATGAGGTTCCTATGATAATATTCGGCCTAAACATTAATATTATACGTTTTGACTATCTATAAAATTACATTTTAAAAACTTTCATATATTTAACTTCGACAAAAAGGCTTCAATTTTAATTTCGCTTTAAACTCCAAAATATGTTTAGCCGCCCTTGGAGACGTTATCTAAATTGAATGACACTATTGTGACCATTCAAACTTCAACTTTGACATGTTCTTCATCCATAAGAAGCTAAATGTCTTGATCTCTACGGTTATCTCGGATTGTATATGGAGACATTTTTGTTGTTGAAAATATTAGGGTGGACAGAGTCATGATGCGGGTTGGGCATGGGTTCCACAAGTTGGACGGGTAACACCGCTGCAACGCTCAAGGGTTGGCTAGGGCTTTTTACACACGGGTATTAATACCCGTTCAAACCCGCATGTAGTTCACTCAAATTCTAGCCGTTGGGGGGTTAGGTATTTAAATAAAAAAATATTCAAGGGTTTAATGGTTTCACACCCTCCCCTTAGGGTTGGAGAGGGTTCAAGAGGATAAAAATGACATGACAATTTTTAATTGGGTAGAATGTGAGGGTTCCATGGGTTCTGTGGGTACCACTCCCTCCACCCTTATGGTTTTTCATTTTACTTTTTTTTTGTTTATGTAACATTAATTTCTGTGTGATTTTGAACACGAATTAATTTTCCATTTTTTTGGTAATTAACATATATATATATATATATATCATCCACTCATCAATTAAAGCTTTGATCTTCAAAATACAAATTAAATTCTACATTTTGCAGCTTCAACTTCTCCAACAGCAGGTGGACAACCTTCAACGGACGGTAACTTCTGTCACCCGAAATCATTAAATGTATAAACAGAAACTATTAATACAGTGTCTTTTGCTAATTGATGCAGGAAAAGGTGTTAGAGAAGGAAAATGAAGAGATGTATCAGTGGGTAAGTGTTGTTAATTAGGTGGCATAAATAAAGATTTTTATTTATTTGGGCGTTACTAATTAACTATTTTATGAAACAGTTATTGGGTAAACAACACGAGGAGATTACCCAGCAACAGGCAGCTGAAATGACTGAGCTGAGGCTTGTTGGACAAGAACATCAATTGTTTGAACAGTTTCCGTTTTATGGATCCGAAGAACAGCCGAATAGCGTTCTACAACTTGCTGCAAATCTTCCTGAGCTGCAACTGCAGTCGTACGAGTTCCGCCTCCAGCCAACTCAACCCAACCTTCAGGAATCAAGCAGTGCACAACTAAACATATATGGTACGTTCATATCTTTCAAATGATTCTTGTTACGTACAGTCAAAATCGATTTTAATTAACATGTACATGTCTAGTGTAGATTTCTTGTTTGATAACAAAAGAATTTTAAATTTAAACAAAGGATTTGAATTCTGTTTATTTAGCTCGATGCTCAATTATTACACACAAAATATCGTTTTCAAATGTAACTTTCACTTTGTTACAAAAATAACTTTGGTAACACTTAAGTGGTTGGATATATGACAAGGTAATGTGGGTTTTGGCCAAAAGCTTGTTAACCAGTCACACTTTTTTGTCTTTTTTTAATCGATAGTACATAATAAACAAGTAAAATATGAGGACACTTGTCACAATTTTAGGTCTTCTCATTCTTATTTTCCCGCCTCTCTCTCCTATTAATAATCACCTCCACTATTTTAGGCAACTAAACTAATTATTTGTTTCAATTTTTATCTACACATTTTTTTAATTTAAAAATATGTTTATCATCAGTTAATTTGTTCAATCATATTTTTATGAACTCTACAATCTGAAAACAATTTTATAGTCAGCTAGGATTTAAATAAAAAACTTTTAATCATATATTTACATATTTACATTGTTCCATTTTGACGAGTACAATATGTGTTAAAATATTACATTATATTTTATTCAACCTATGTAATACACGAATTTATTCAACCAATGTATTACACGGGTTGTAAAAAACATAAACTTTTTATTATTATTTATTTAACATTACATTTATTCAACCTGTGTAATACTAGAGATTCTAACCTAATTCATAATAAATTTACATATTAAATTTTTTTTATAAAAATCATTATTTGAAAACTAGTCAGATTTTTCTAGTAAAGCAATTTTGGAGGTTGAAGTAGATTTAGAGGACTTTTGGATGCTTTGGTTATTTTTTTAAATACTTTTCTCTATTTTATTACAAAATCTACATATTATCAATAAAATTTTAACTAAAATTGATATGCCTTTCTCTCTCTTAAGTTGCTATAAATGCTTTTTATTTGCAGACTTGTGAAATTATATTTTTGGAATCATAAGACTTTCTCTTTGACTTTTTTTGCAGACTGATTGCTTTGCTTGGAAAGGACCTTTTATATATATATATATAGATATTTGTGTGATGCATAATAATTATGACGGTGAAGAAACATAATTAAATAGCTTATATATACAAATGCATGCTACATTATGACGGTATTTGAAAGATCTAAAAGTTTATACTTTGATGGACTTGCAATATATGAAGCTAGCTAGGTTAAGTACATAGAAATGTCACCAAGAGTCACTAGTTGTTCTACCCTCTATATGTCAACGGTTTATCAAGACTTGGGATGCAGAAGAATATATAGCCAAGAAAAATTATAAAACTAAAAACAATTAAATAAAGAAGACAAGCCATTTGCAAGGAAACCCCCCATTGATCAAGTGGAGAAAAATAACAAGTGCCAACCCATGAACAAGCCACTATAATGAGAAAAGGCTAGAAGGAAACCTTTGATGGTATATAGATTAATTGATGTATAGTTAATAACATTGGTGGTCAGGGGGGTTTTTTCAAAGGGTTTCCCTTCTGTGTAGGTCATGGTTTCGAATCTTGTAAGGTGCACTTCATAAAAACTAGAAACACCCTCTGCAAATTCAAATTCCTTGGGGATTGTATGTGTAGACTGATGTACGAGCTGTTGGAAATCAATCCCAAGAATACGAATACGGAATTTGATCTCAACCAACACTACTAGAAAATTAAGCAGTTTCGACGACCTATCTCGACGACACGTGTTGTCGAGATTGAGGGGACCTGTTACGACGACACGTCGTCGGCGATGGTACCAGATCTCGTGAACTTTTTTTGTCACCTTTTCTCGACGACACGTCGTCGGGAATGGTTAACCGGGAAAACGTGAAAGCTTTTGGCGCTTACAGGGAAAAGATGAAAACTAGTCTCGACAACATGTCGTCGAGATTGCTGTTTTTAATTTTTTTTGCCTGGTAAAATATTAAAAAATTATTTTTTAAAGAAAATACCTAATATCGACCACATGTCGTTGATATTGGTATATAATAAAAAATTATTTTTATTTAATAAATAAATTAATTAAAATAAAAGGACCAAATCTCGACGACATGTCGTCGAGACTGGTCTAACCCAGCAATAACACGCATAAAACCCTTTTCCTCCTCATGTTTGCCCTCTTTCTTCTCTCAAGCTTTCTCTCGGCTACACCCATAAAATCCGGCTATTTTTTTTCAAAATCCACCGTTTTCTACCTCCTTCTACACCATTACTCTTCTTATTCAAGTGGTTAGACCCCATTTTGACTTTTTGTAATTTTTCTTTATAATCGTAAAATTCTAATATAAATCATGCGTAGATGAAGTTTTTGGCTAAGTGGAGGGATTGGAAGCTAGATTGAGGGTTTTCCCGACGACGTGTCGTCGTTTCAAGAAAATTCCGGAGGTAATATGTATATTTTTTGTGTTTATAGGTGTATTTGGATAGTTTTATATAGATTTATAAATGTTTGTTTAATATTTTGGTAATAGGTTTAGATTTGAGAGATTTAGTTTTGTATAAATGTTTTAATTGTTTTTTATTTGAATAATATAGATGAATATATCTATTATTTTGTGAAATTGGTGGTTAATTTATATAGATGTATAGTATGTAGGGTTCATTTTTTTTTATTGATGGTTAATGTTGTGAAATTGATAATTAATTTATATAGATGTGGAGTTTGTATGGTTTATATAGATGTATAAGTATATAAATGTATGGATTATTTGTGAAATTGATGAATTGTAGGTTTGTATAGATTTATTATTGGTGGTGTTTTGTATATATTATTTGTATGAATTGTATGCTGTTATTTATTTTTGTAATGTATAGTTTGTATGTATTATTTATTTGGGTATTTGTATGTATTTGTGAAATGTATTATTGATGATGTTATGTATATATTATTTGTACGAATTGTATGATGTTATTTATTTTTTTTAATGTATAGTTTGTATGTATTATTTATTTGGGTATTTGTATGTATTTGTGAAATGTATTATTGGTGGTGTTATGTATGTATGGTTTGTACGAGTATAAATGAATATGTGCATGTATATATGTTAGTAATTAGAACACGAACCTTTCACTTGTTTTGACTCAAATACTTGTATGCATTATTTTTTTGGGTATTTGTATAAATTAAAAGAATATATTGTTGTTTTTTATTTTTTTGTGAAATGTATTATTTGTATGATCAATATAGATGTATGTATGTATATATTTAATCCGTTTTTATTTTTTTATATTTTTATGATTTTTTATATCTAATACATTTGTAACGAATTTATAGGATTTCTTGTATAACTTTCTCTTTTCGCTTGACTTTGACTGCATTAAAAAGGTAACACTTTTCTAACAAACTAAAAATTGTTTAGATTATGTAGCACTTTATTAGTATATCGAACTCGAACACGATCCTTTGTTAACACAAATATCTTGGAAAATTGGTTTATTATTTTAGCAAAAGATACGTAATCAGTTTAATTTATTATATAAAGTATATTTTTTAAAAAATCTGATAAAAAACAAACGGTTCGTGTTTGACTTACTAACATAGATAAATTATGGATTGTACCCTTTAGAAAATACCCGTCCAAAATTTAACTAATAGAGTTAAATTTTGGATTGTCCCCATTTGGGACTGTCTTTTGAATATTCTATCACATTTATGATATGTATACGTTTTAACGGGTTGACTATTCAAGAGTAAATTGGTAGCTATTTCTCCTACTCTTCGAGTTTGCATTTCATACACATACTTGGAGGGTTAAGGGGAAATGTTGTCGATTTATTCTTGAATAGTCAACCCGTTAAAATGTATACATATGAAATAAAATATTCAAAAGGTGGGTTAGGATCCATCACCTGTAGATATTCCATCTGATGTGCTATCAGTTAATAAAAAACAGTTATGACAATTGATAAGAGTTGGATTGCACTGCGAGATCGTAATCATCCGGATATCATAAAAGGACTTCAAAAGTTTATAGATAATGCCAATAACTATGTTGACGAAGTTGGCAAGATTTATTGCCCGTGTAAAAAATGTGCCAACTCTTATCGGCAAAGTCCGTCTTTTGTTTATTCACACGTACGTGTTAATGGGTTTCTACAAGCATACGACACTTGGTTTTATCACGGCGAGGAATATGCTAATGATTCGGATGTAGACGCACTTTGTGCTACAAATACAAGTGTTGCAGCAACTGATCATGAGATGTTTGATGCACTTGATGATGTTATGGCGGAACAAAATACACATGAAGAAAATACTGATGAAGATGGAAGTGGAGCTGGTTTAGACCCGGAATTTGATGCGTTGTTTGAAGAGCTCCGTACCTATTAGATGTTTTCTAATTACTCGTTTTTTTGCAGTATTTCTTTGATCTTGATAGTTGGAAAGCAAGACACCAATGGAATGGGATAAGAATGTACATTAACGAGGATTGTGCTTGACGATACCATGACAGGAAAAACACTTTGAACATGCATTTTAAACAAATTGGTGGTTATGATAATGTTGAAGAAGCGAAAAAAACATCCCCATTCGTCAATCGCTCCAAATGATTGGGTCATGCATATTGATCAGTTGTTCCAAGATCCCAATATAAGGCTCGCTCCCTCCAAAATTCCAAAAATAGAGCACAAATGCATTATTCAAATTTTAGTGGGAACAAATCATATGCTCAAAAGCGCTATGAGGAGGTAATAAAAAGTATTACTATTATCCAAATTTGTATTCACAATTCATACAAATATTAGTAATTGTATTTATGTTGTCTATAGGTGCAAGAAAAAGGAAGCATGAATCTTCTTATGAGTTGGAGACAAATGCAGACACTTCTAGGGGAACTTGGGTCAACGACAACGTGCAACAAGATTGGGTAAGTATTACTATTATCCCTTTTGACCCGTTTGCATATGTTAGTAATTTGAACACGGACAATTTGACCCGTTTGACTCAAATCCGCTAAAAGATGGATATTATTTATAGGTTTGCAAAAATATATATGTATATGTATGTATAGGTCTGCATATGTTAGCCTTACTATTATCCGTTTGTTTATTATTTATATGTTTATAAAAATATATATGCATTTTTATATGTTTATGTATGTATATATGCTAGCATTTGAACACAAACAATTTTATACGAACCCCCGGCTTTTGACTCATTTGCAGATGTTAGTAATTTGAACACAAACAATTTTGACCCGTTTGCATATGTTAGCCTTATTGAAACATGAACCGTTTTGACCCATTTACATATGTTAGTAATTTTAACACGAACAATTTGACCCGTTTGCGTATGTTAGTAATTCAAACTTGCACATTATTTATTTTTTGTTGATATTATTGTTAGTTTGTTGTAATTTGGGAAATTATTTTGTTTATTGCACATTATTGAAAATGTGGGTTATCTATTTTATAGCGGTTCTACGACGTGCTCTTGGTGAGATGCGTGGTTAAAGCCTGGGGTAAGGAAGAAAAGTAAGAAATTTGCCTACCGATGTCTCGCATGTGTCCAACACTCGATATGACGACATGCAAGATCAAATCAACAAATTGAATGAAACGGTAACACAAATACAAAATGAGATGGGTTAGAGCAAATCCAACCAAGTCGACTTGTCAGGTGAAGAAGAGAATGAAGATGAAGATGATTGAACGATTTTTTTATGACAATTATCATTTGTAAAATTATAACGGCTTGTAACTTTTGTATATGTGACAATATTTTGCGATTTTTGTTATTAGGTATCAATTTTTTAGTTTTATCTAGTTTCGAATTCAAGTTTTATTTTCTGGAAAATTATAAAAAAAACCAATTTTTACATTTTTTTAAATAAACACCTATTGCGACGACAAGTCGTCGCAAAAGGTTTTTTTTATAATTTTAATTTATCATTAATTTTAATGAAAAAATAGATCCTGTTGCGACGACATGTTGTCGCAAAAAGTTCAAATTTGATTTAATTCACATTTATTTTTAATAAGAAAAAAGATTTTGAAAAAACCCTTTTGCGACGACAGATGTCATATTTTACGATTATAGTCTAGCTAGGTCTCACAAAGGTGCTCTATTGCGACGACGCTTTTACGACGACATTATGGACTTTTGCCGACGAAACTTATAGCGACGACATGTCGTCGAAATGACCCTTTTGCGATGACATGTCGTCGCAAAAAGGAGTCGGGATAGGTTAACATTCTTGTAGTGCATCTTCAGTCATGGAGATTCATGCTCGAGAAAAAGAATTTTAAGTATTATTCATGTGTCAACATATAGAACGTGTGTGTAACTAGTAATGTCCTATAGTATTCCAAGTTCTCTAGTCTCAAAGGCTAAAGTTACCTAGAGGTCATATTTTACGGTTATAGTCTAGCTAGGTCTCACAATGGAGAGCTAATTCTCTATAATCAATGGTTCTGATACCAATCTATCACACATGCAACGGGATATGATCTCATAAAAACATTGCTTATACAAGAATACTAAGTTTTTATTCCAAACTTAAAAGTTGAAGGCAACATGATCTAAACTCTACACACGGTTACATAGTTCCAGAGCATATAGGCTAAGTACTACAAAAAAGACAGTATCAAAGATCTTCTCATGAAATCCTAATTGTGTAGCCCTTGTGCTTGTTCATTTATCATTTCTTGAAAAACCTGCTTAAAAATGTCAACTAAAAATAGTTTGTGAGCTCGCAGATTTAGAGACATAAGTAAACAATTTATGGACATAAGTAAATAGTTGCTCATTATACATTATACACACACACATGATGTAAGTGCAAAGAGCCCACAACCAAACCTTGAAGACCCTGGTACGCCCACATAAATGTCTTATCACGCAAAATAAAAAATAAACTAGATATATGCATTCACTAGACATGAAAGTCAAAGTTGGCATGACTAGGGGTGTGCAAAAATATCCATATCCGAAATCGAACCCGAATTATCCGAATCCAAAATATCCTAAAATTTGGATTAGGATTCGGATATTGATTTTCAAAATTTTCGGATAGTTCGGATATCCGAAATTTTACATTTATATTAATTTTTTAAAATTAAAAAATAGCTTTTAAATAAAAACCCTAAAGTTATACGGATGTTGCGCAGCCTGCAGCCACAAACCAAAAGTCACTTTATTGTTCAATCTTCATCTTCATCCGGTCAAATACGCAGCCCCTGATTTCTACACATACCAGCCGAAGACACCAAGTCACACCATTGTTCAATCTTCCCACCGGCCGACGACCACCGCTAGTCCGCTGCTTCTCAACTCCAACCTCCAGATCTCGGTCGCAGCTCTAATCAGGTTGCTTTAGTTCCGTTGCAATCCCCTTCCGTGCACTCCTGCTTCTCCACTCCGGCCCTAATTTGCTAATCCATTGCTTTGCAAACTTCTAATTTGGGTGGCTTTGTAACTTGTAAGTTGTATTGGCAACAATTGTTTTTCTTTCCGAGAGGAACTATAGTACTTGTATTATCATTAATTTGTTTGGGAGAAACTCTTTGTAACTTGTAATTTGTTTGGGAGAAATTCAATTTGGTTGTATATCTCGAGCACCTTTTTTTTGCTAAATTGTAGTGATTTGGAAATTTGGATATCCGTTTCACTATCCGAATCCGTATCCGAATTTTTGGATATCCGAAAATTCGGATAGTGAAATCCACTATCCGAAATTTTTGGATATCCGAATTTTCGGATATCCTACTTTGAACAACCCTAGGCACGACCAACCCTGAACGAGGGTATCAACCCAAATAGTACTATTCATATATTCCACGGCTTGAACAAGTTAAATGGTTATGTAAAATGGAGACCTAAGTGATAATTTTGTCTAACTCGTGTAAAATTACTATAATAAGAGAACACATGTGTTTAAAAAGTAGTATTAGAATGTTTTTCCCACAAAAATAATTAAGTATAATGGGGTCGTAGGTTCCCTGAAGATACGTGAATGAAAGATTGCATCCGGTACGATCCTACTCGAGTCCGACGATGTAAGTAGATACTATTGAGGACTAAGGATGATCCTAATTTAACATGTATGTCTAAACTTGTGTCACCAACTTAGTTTTCTAGAATATGAAACAAGGATTATTGGATTTTAATAATCTCACCTTTTACCAATCTCAACTGAGAATATTCTTACCACCGGTCCCTATTTTCAAACTATTTTTTTACATTGGACCCCCCGTTAAAAAAACTTAACGCCGTTAGAGTTTATATGACGTGGACATATGCAAACCGTCGGAAAGTCGAGCCAAGCTAGCAGTGGTCTCATGGTGGGTTTGAAATTGGCTCTGGTGGTGTTTAACCGGTCTCGTTTGTCCGGAAAGTCCAAACAGAGATAACGATGGTGTTTAACGAGTCCAGTTAAACACCACCAAGCCAATTTCAAAATCTAACACGAGACCACTGCAAGCTTGGCTCAACTTTCCGACGGTTTGCAGATGTCCACGTCATATAAACTCTAATGGCGTTAAGTTTTTTTAACGGGGGGTCCAATGTAAGAAAATAGTTTGAAAGCACGGACCGATGGTAAAAAATATTCTCAGTTGAGATTATTATTGGCCAATTGGTAAACGGTGAAATTATTAAAATCCAATAATCCATGAAATAATGGTGATAAAATGGTTGTTTGTCAAAAATATTATTACTTAAATTATTTATTTAAGTCTTGTCAAACACTTGTTAGATAATCAAATTTATAATAGGCGGATGAGAGTGAAATGTGTGTTTCAAAGACGAGTTAGTAATGTCGTTGACTTATAAATATTTAAATGCATTGGTTTTGCATAAAATAATGGTTTTAGACGCTCGTAAGCTAATAAAGAGATCCATAACTTTGCAAAACATCAAGTTATGTTATGAAAACTTTACAACACTTATTTTAAGTATGATATGAACCAAAGTTGTTGGAAAAATAGAATTTTTGTATGTTTCAAGTATTTTTACCTAATTCTAGGTATTACAAAATCTTAGAAAAAATCCAAAATTAAAAGATATAGTAACCCAACTCCAAAAATTATTAAATTCGGTTTATAGGTTATTTTTAAGTTATAAAAATTAATGTGAATTTTGGATAATTTTCTGATCTGTATTTAGTATTTGGTGCTTTCGAAAAATTCAATTACATTAATTTTTATGATTGATTTAACGGTTAAATGTATTATAATTAGATGTTACTTGTTCGATAGTTTGTACGTTTTAGAAATCCTTGAATATGTATATTATTCTAAAAGTCCGTAGTCGATCAGATTCATGGGAATCAATCTGAACGTAAAACTACTGTGAATTGGATGGTTGGTTCATTAAGAATGAAAGACCAAGAAGTTGGAAACCATATTCATAGATAATTATTAGATAATAAATATTGGACGTAACCCGTTTCAAAACTATCTTCGTGGATTGATATCTTGAGATGTTTTGAATAAAGTAAGATCTATCGATCCTCGACCTGAGGCACTTACTAGAACTAACTCTGACTAAATGTTGTTCTTTGATCTTATCTAACGTTGTACCTTAACAGGCAGTAATAAGGGTATGATCGGGAGTAATCTGAAATTTAGTGGGAGTTGTACATGGCCAAAATAATTATGTTCTTCTTTAATTAGGAGTTGGACATTCTGACGCCCTCGTTGATTCAAGCTGGCGTGAAACGCATGGTCATGCTCAAACTAAATAGTATTTTGTTTAGAACACTTTGAATTAGAGAACGATAACAAGAATAGTTGAACCACATATGAGAAGTGAATTGTATCCATGTCTCATGTTCAACGGATGCCCTTAACAGAAAGGATACAAATGCTTACTAGGACTGTTATACTTTGTAAAGTAAATGTTACTTGTACATAAGGAAATATTTTGACGATTGTAAATACGTCATACATTGCTAGGGGTAGTGAGATGCAGCTAGGCGTCCACCACTGTATACGTTGAACCGATTAATTGAAGAATCGACCAAGTGGGAGATTGTTGGATATATGATATCCGATCGTCGATTAAAGTCAACGTTACTATTGAGATCTGATCCAAAGAGTTACACCTTAACCAATGAATAAATATATAATATTTAAGTGTTAAATATTATTCACAAAAGACGGAAATAATAAACGGTGAATAAATAGTTAGAGAAATATTTATCGGTGATTCAGTTAATTAATTATTAGTGAAATAGTTGTTTATGGGGAATAAATCATATATGATTAGTAAAATCTAAGGGTTTAATAATTAATGGTTAATTATTACTGGGGTATTAACTGTTAATACCATAGGGGACCAGTGTGCAATTATAATGTTTATAAATATAACATTATAATCAAAACCCTAACAGAATTCTCTCAACCCCAAAATCGGCGTCCCCTATTGGGATTCCGACGCCGGCCGAAAACCATCGCCGCACACCGCCGCCTGCCGACCACCGCTATCGTCGCTGCCTTCCTGCGAGACCATGTGACGGGTTTTGCTTGTTTGCAGGGTTTTAGCGTGCGTGTCAACTAGCGTGACGTTTGTTGAACTAAGGTGTTACATATCTGGTTATCGTCAAAGGTATAAATCTGAACAACCTATGGTTGGTTATTTAATACTGTTTATATGCGTGTAATCATATCACTGAAAGGAATCCATATCCGATCTGGCAAATGTACTATTTAGTCGCTTCCGCAAAATATATCTGATTTGTTTATTTAAAAGGTTTAAATAATTATTGTTTTAAAAGTTAAAACAGGTACCCTGATTCCAACATAGGAGCATGCTGATAAGATAGGTTTTAGATTTGCTAGATAGTGGGTTTGATCTGTATTTAGTATTTGGTGATTTCGAACTATATAGTTACATTGGTAGTTTATATTGACTTAATGGTTAAATGCATTATAAATAGAGGTTACTATGTTCGATATTTTATATGTTTTAGAAATCATTGAATATTGTATTTTAAATGTCCGTAGTCAATCAGATTCATAGGAATCAGTCTAAATGTAAGACTATCGTGAATCAGATGATTGTTTCACTATGAAAGAAAGTCCAAGTGATTGGAGATCATATTTATAGATAATTATTAGAGAATGATTATTGAACGTAACTCGTTTAAAAACTATCTTCATGGATCAAAGTCTTGAGATGTTTTGAATATGGTATGATCTATCGATATATGATGTCCGATCATCTGACTAAAGTTTATTCTTTGATCTTATCTAACGTTGTACCTTAATAGACAGTAATAAGGGTATGATCAGGAGTAAAGCTGATGTTAAATGGGAGTTGTATGTGGCCAAAGAAATTATGTTCTCCTTTGATTAGGAGTTGGACATTTTGGCGCCCTTGTTGATTCGAACCGGTAGCAAACGCATGGCCATGCTCAAATTAAAGAGTAGTTTGTTTAGACCACTTTGAATTGGAGAACGAGAACAAAAATGTTTGAACAACATATGAGAAGTGATTTGTATCCATGTCTCATGTTCAACGGATGCCCTGAACAGAAAAGATGCTTAGATATGTTTACCATGACTGGTACACTTGGTTAAATAAAGGTTACTTGTACACAAGGAAATAGTTTGACAATTGTAATACGTCATGCCTTGTTATGACCGGTGAGATGCAGTTAGGCTTCCACTACTGTCTATGTTGAACTGATTAATTGATAAATCATCCAAATGGGAGATTGTTGGATATATGATGTCCGATCGTCAATAAAGTCAACATTACTAACGAGGTACGATCCAAAGAGTTACACTTTCAGCAACGAGCAAATATATAATATTTAATTGTTAAATATTATAGTTTACGGAATACGGATTTATTAAATGGCAAATAAATATTTAGAGAAATATTTATCGGTGAAATTGTAAATTAATTATTCAGAGAAATAATTATTTACGGAGAGTTAATGTTTAAATGTTAAACATTTAATGAATGTATTTTTACAGAATATTTATATTTAGTAAAATACAGGGTTTAATAACTAAGAGTTAATTATTAGTTGGGTATTAGGTCAGTCTGTAATTAGAATTGTTAAAAATATAACCTTAAGTCTAAACCCTAATCACACTTGTTAACCACCACCTAAAACTTGCGCCCTCACCCTCCCTCTCGGTCGCCGTCCACCGCCAGGACCGCCGCACGCCGACGTCGCCAGCTGGCCGCCACCGTCATAACACGTGTGACATTTTGTTGCAGGTTTCGTGAACGTGTCATCTAGCGTGACGCTTGTTGAACCAAGATGTTCTAATTTGGTTTATCGTCGAAGGTATAATACTGAACGCCCTGTGGTTGCTTTATTTTATTGTTTATACACGTGTAACCGGATCATTGCCCGGTATCCAGATCTGATATCGTACTAAAATCGCTTTCGCTTTTTATATCTGATTTATTTATTTAAAAGTGTTTCAATATTATTTGTATTAAAAGTTAAAACTGGTACGATTATTCTCAACAGTGACAACAACTAGTTGGTGGTGGCGACAAAACAAAATTCACGAGTGTTCTTTGCCCATTTGGAGTCGTTTTATGTTAGCAAGTGTTATAAGAGTGTCCTATTCTAAGTTGTTGTTTACCAATGCCCATGCCTAAGGCAAAATGTATACCATATAAAAGGAATTTTGGATCAAAAGGCTTCTAGAGTGATATCAAGTTGTGTATATAAAAGAGCCTCCTCAAGTTTTTTTTAATAAAACTTGGAGTTTTTTTATATAAAAAAAGAATTGTTTCGATTCTATGATTCCTATATCATGTGTGTATGCATAACTATAAACCATAACGTCAAAAATCCCAAAACACAAATTACATACATATATATATTATTTTTAAAGAATTTGAGGGCCATAGGGAAGCAGGGGGTCCAAAGCCCTTGCTTTATTTCACTTCTCTTGAGCCGTCCATAGTATATAGTGGTGTTCATCTCAAGTGGTTTAGGGTTCTTGGTTTTATGGTGGAGGAATGTTTATATTTAGAAGTAGGATTAGTGTTGTGTCACTTAGCCAGCATAAAAGTAAAAAAAATCAAAATATAAAGACTTTCGGGGACCAAACGCAATAAAAGTTTTAGAAGTTGACTTCTTTCACATTTTGGGTATTTTACAGGGACCGATATTGTAACTTGCTGATATGAACAAATTGTGTCGTCCCCCAGGTCTGAGCATAATTTCTGCGTAAAATTACACCGAAAATTTCGTATATCTCTTCCTTCTGATAATCATCCAGGTTTTGTTTCGTTTCATATCTTCCGATTAGCTTTTCAATTTTTGCTATTTTGAATTCTGTTACGATCTAATTTGTGAATCATGAAATGTTTAGTTACTTCCTAGGGTTTACTTCCTATATTTGAACGCTGTGATGAATAAGATATACGAAACAGTCATACATTTTACTTGATATTGAAATCAGAATTGCTAATGTTTCTTTTTATATTACGAATTTCTTGTGTTCTTCGAGAGTAAGAGCTATAGTTTGTATTCGTATTAAAATTGATGACTTTAGAACTTTACGAGACCAATTTGTTGAAGTTTATAGGCAGTAATTGATTAATATTCGTCTCTTTATGTCTTTTGTTATAGGCTTTGTGATTATAATGTGTTTTAGTGTTATAGAAGTAGGAAGAAACAGTTAAATTAGTTGTGAATTTGATAATTTGGTGAAAAGGTAACCCTAACGATCTATTATGAATTGAAGAATGATGACTGAGTTAGTTAAATTCAGGATGTTAGACATTGATAAACTGAGCAA
This sequence comes from Smallanthus sonchifolius, assembly GCA_023525975.1. Taxonomy (NCBI): domain Eukaryota; kingdom Viridiplantae; phylum Streptophyta; class Magnoliopsida; order Asterales; family Asteraceae; genus Smallanthus; species Smallanthus sonchifolius. Next base: position 20,947,175 of record CM042044.1, on the reverse strand, counting down.
GCAGAAATAAACTTTTTAAAAGTTTTCTTTTATTTTAATGTCTGTTACAAAGCTTCTGTTCAGCTTAGAGCAACCAGACCCAATCATGGTCTTTCCCGATTTTGTATGTTAATCAACAGATTATGGTATGATGTAAGAAATTTGTTGATGAATCCGTGAATGATACTTGAGAAATCAACTGTGCAAATTGGTTTCATTATTTTTATTTGTGTGAATGTTTTTTTATTGTCGGCAGTAATCTGTTTTGGTTAAAAACTTGCTGAATGTATATCTAGATCTATGTCATCATGTCAGTTACCTTATTTCTGAATCTGTTTTGCAGTTGAATTCTGCATCTTTGTTGACTCCATCTGCTTAATCACTCTGTCGTTCCAAATTCTTCACAAGTATCAGTAGTTATATTATTTAAGGTTCATGGCTAATAACTATGACCAACCACTCCCTCCTGGTGTTCAGTGCTTACCGAATTCTTCACCACAATTATTATCTTCAAATCAATCGGCGCAGCATCCTCCTCAGCATTTCCAAAATTATGTTAATGTTCACCAAGATGCTTACTATGCTCAAAACAATCTCTACCATAATTACCCTTCTAATGTGGCCAACGCTCCTCCCTCTGGAAACTTTCATCCACAATATAGCTCACCTCAACCTGCGCCCTATGCACCTCCGGTAAATGCCCAACAAGATCATGTTTCAAAGGCACAAGAGGAAACCGGTAAGAGATTACCAATTATATATATAGAAGTATAAGTGAACCAGTTAAAATTTTAAATGAAACATTTTGAAGTTTGTATTCTACAGTATGATTATATTTTTCTTTAAAATGTGTGTAATGCAGTAGGTTGTCATGATATTGAGAGTGCTGCCCAGGATGCTGTGCTACGCGAACAAGTATGCCAAATATGCCCCTTAAGTTTATCCCTTTTTATCCATATATTGTCATTTTACGGTTTTCTTTGCTGATTCAGAAGAAAAATATATTATTTTCAGGATATTGTGACTCAGAAAGTTATACTTGATCAAAGGTATTATATGTTTTCTTGATGGTAATAACCAATGAGACATATGCATGATGCGATAGTATTTATTTATTTATCTTTTGGTGAGTTAGAGAAGCTAGCGCAGCAACTGAATCACATGAAGAGAACCCAGACATTTTTTCAGGAAGACATGATCCTAATGCTATAAAGGTGTTTACATTAACAAGATTTTATAGTTCACGTTGTGTATACAAATTATTTGTTAAACTTGTCATTCAAACTTCTCTCCATAGGAACATCTACTGAAGATAACAACAGATCATCGTTCTCAGATGGCATTAAAGCGTGGCAAGCCTGCCTCTTCAGAAGGTTGGTTGAATATTTTTGTTTATAATTTAATCTATTGAACTAATAGATGTTGTTAAACATGGAATGTATGTACCCTATAGCATTAAGGTTCTCATGATAACTCCAAATTGAAGCATTAAAGTTTCATTCTTTATATGGGATATTTATTTACTCAGGATGTTCTTTACATGGGATATTTTGTATCATTAAGGTTTTCATTATAACTCCTTAAAACTCATATTTGTATTGAACATAAAGTTTTCTTTTGTGCAATACATTAGATTATGAATCTTGTTTAATTTCCAACCCATCCCTTGATACTCTTTGACATTAACTTAAGGGCATTTTGAGGCTGGAATCAACATATATAGATGCAATATTGTATATTAGCTATTTGTTACAGATTATTATCAAACATCATCGCTCGTTGGAGCTTATTCTGAATTTTTTCATTTCTTTTAGCTAATGTGGAGATTGGGAATGGGTATGGTGTACCTGGTGGAGGTGCTTATAACACCGCTTCAAGGACTGACACTATTTCACCTGGTAAACCCATGGTTTAAATCAAGGAATATTCATATTTATGGTTTCCATACATGTAAATCTAGAAATTTGTTGTCTTCAAAGTTTGGTTTTAACCACAGGAAGCAATGGTAATGAAAGACATGAACAAAAACCTAATGCCAATGATTTACCGGAGTTTCTTAAGCAAAAGTTGAGAGCTAGGGGAATTCTGAAAGACGAGCCAGCCAAGGATGATACTTCTACATCTGATAATGTAAGTTGTTCTCATCTTTTTTTAAAACACTTTTTCAATTTATCTACTACTTATATCGCCTACATTGTTGATTATCTTCTGCCCACCTAACGTTGGAGAAGTTGAAGAATCAAGTTAAGCAATCACCTGAAATCACAGTGCCTTCGAAATTACCACCAGGATGGGTTAGTATAACTAGTTATATTGTATGCTTATTTAATTAATAATTTTTCTAGCTTATCTTAAGTTATATTTTTTATTTTCACCGTTATGTAGATTGAATCTAGGGATCCAACAACTGGTTGCATTTTCTACTATAATGAAAAGTCTGGAAAAAGCCAGTGGGAAAAACCGGTGGGGCCATCCTTGAACTCACAGCCACAATCATCTTCAGTTCTTTTAGACGACTGGCAAGAGGTACTGGATGAGACAAGTGGTATGTGATTTATAATTATATATCATTCCCTCTGATTTTCTAAATATTATTAATTTTTAGATGTTTGAAGACATAAAAGTTTTCATCTATAACAGGTTGTAAATATTACTACAACTCAAAAACCAACATATCACAGTGGGAACACCCTGGTTCATCACAAAAGTCAGCTTTCAGTCAACAGGCCAACGTATACTCTAGAGATGCTGCTAACCCTAAACCCAGCGACCAGTCATTAGAGCAAAAGAAATGCTCTGGATGTGGTGGCTGGGGTTTAGGCCTTGTTCAGTCATGGGGTTATTGCTGTCATTGCACGCGGTATTTTCATCATCATGTCTTTCTTGAAATAGTTTATGAGAACTTCAATTGTGAAAACATTTTCAGTTTCTGTTTATTTAATAATTATTTGTATTGTGTGTAGGGTTTTCAACCTTCCAGAACGCCAATATCTATCCATGATTGCAGCAAGTCAATATCAAGCCACCAATGATGGGACTAATTCTAAATCAAGGTATTTTACCCTTCTTGAATTCTAGCTTATTTCTTAGGTATGTTGTTCTCGCTCGCCTGAGGTGTTGTGTATAAAGGCGATCTTCAAATCGCATCTGTAGGCAAGGCGCGGGTGTACGTGAAGCGAGGAAACGTGTGATTTTTTAGGGCTTTTCAAAGAGGCACCCTTTTGCGCATCCGCCTCGTCTACCGGGCTCTCTTCTTTCTGGTTTTTTAAAGTCCATGTTTTTTTGATGGACTGAATGGGCTATCATCTTTAAAAGTTCAAATGCTTTAAAAGCTCATGTGTGTAAAAACCTATAAATCTAAGCATTGTTGCAACTTAAGCTTTGTTTTTTCTGAGGTTTCCAGTCTCATGGTTCATGTGTTGTTTTTATCATCTTATCAGCTACATATAAATATATAACATGTTTATAAACAAGTGCACTTCGCGTACATGAAATATATAACTGATATAGATCCGGGTTGAAGTTTGGGTAGGACCTGAACTGGGCACCGGTTTCTGACACAGTCTCTGATACGAGCCAACTATACCAGAACCCGCAAATATGGAGGATTTGACCCAACCCAAATCGCTTTCCATTCCCGCCCAACTCAAATTGTCCACAGAATTCACGGGAGAGAAATTAGTGGGGAAGTTAAGCAGATAACCGTAATTAGGTTTAGTATTTGTAGCAGTCGATGTTTATTTTTTAAAATTAGGGTTCTTACCTTGAAATTGGAGATGAAGCCTATCTAGAATTTGGCTATATATGTAATCATTCGTTAGTAATCAAAGCTTTTGATTTCTGGTATCTATCAGTCTCCCTCTTGTGCCAGTTTCTGCTTAGTGGGGAGTTTCTATCAGTTTTTATTAACCATTTTGTGAGTCTAGATATAGGGGTCGATAGTTTAGTTTAGGGTTGTCTAGTATTTGATTTTGGTTTAGCTACTGTAATTTGGAGACTTACCTATCTCGAATTGGGTTATCTTGCTCCTTGTTAATTGAATCGTCCAATTTCAGTTCCTATAACCTAGAAATCTTATCCGCTACATATAAATATATAGCCTGTGGCTCTTTTTAAAACATAAGCTTCTACAATTATTACTATTCTATTTATCATTTATAGATATTTAATTGTTGGATTTGTAGGTCAACCATGAAACCCCCATCAGGAAAAGGAAATAAAAAGGACAGCAGAAAACGTGCTCACACCGATGATGATGAGTTGGATCCAATGGACCCAAGTTCGTATTCAGATGCTCCACGTGGCGGCTGGTATGCCATTATATTTTAATTCTATTTACTTAATTTTGTCCATGAATTTTTACATATTACCACCGCTAGAAGATTTTCAAATCCCTATAATTTGTAAGATTATTAGAGCCGTATTTGATTGTTAATCTTTGTTGCTGATCTTCAGGGTGGTTGGCCTGAAAGGGGTACAGCCACGAGCGGTGGATACTACTGCAACGGTATGCCACTGTTTTAGTCGGTTGTTCCATTTTAATCACCTATTTAATCATGGGGCCATTTCATATATACTCTTGAAACTTGCATAATATCATATTTACCTAACCAAAAAATAATATCAAATATACACATTGTAAATACTTGTAATTTCATATTTGTCCATTTTCTTAAATACAATTTATAACATGACCATTATACCCTTCTCTTTCTCCTTACAAACTGTCATGTTCTTAAAGGGAGGGTAAAAATGTCACAAATTTAAAAATGGGTATATTTGGTATTATGAGTTTTTCTTGGGTGAACGTGAAGTTTTGAGGTGGTTATGAAATTATCCCTCATTGTGATGACATTACTAAAAAACCATAAAACTGACTATTTAAACCATGAGAATTTTCAGGGTCCTCTGTTTCAGCAACGACCTTATCCATCACCTGGTGCAGTTCTAAGGAAAAATGCTGAAATCGCTTCGCAGAGGAAGACCCCTAATTCTAACTATGCCCCAATTTCCAAAAGAGGAGATGGAAGTGATGGCCTTGGCGATGCTGATTAAAAATCTTGAAAACAAAATCTCTATCTTGGAAGATTGATGTCATTTCCTTCGTTTTGATCAAGTCATCGTTTGCTTGAATCTGGCAAAGGTGGAATGGGAATTTGATGCATGAACCTTGATGCATTATCGTATTATTCGAGTTCAAACAAGTGGCGATGTATTTAAACTATACCGATGTCCCTATGGTTTCCAGGTAACCAATTTTATTATTGTAACTAGTTTGTGAACCTGTTTACTTGGATGCATAATGCTAGGTCTTTTTGGATGTATTGACATTCTTGCACGCGATGCATCGTTTTTGTGTGGATGCAAGCATGTCAACCGTTGTATTGTTCTCTTAGACAGTGCAAGTGTGTTGACATGTAAGGACACCCATTCACTTACAAAGGAAGCGACGTAGCTGAGAGTGACGAGCCTCTAAATGTTAATGAGAAACAGTTGGTTGAGGGAGAAATGAGGGATCAAATCTTTTGTATTTTGTGTTATCAAAAAACAAGGATACTTGAACTTCTATTTATAGAGATTGCAAGATGTTAGTTAACCAGAATTAATAACCATGACTAACCTATCTTAACAGATTTGAACTAGAACTGTCACAAAATGGGTACAACTATAAACCTAATACTCTTACATCACCTGCAAATTAAACAGTTGGTGGCGATGTTAAACATGGATCGAAGAGAAGCAAACCAGGTCTAAACCTATCTCTTCGTTAAGATGCATGCAATGCCGGACTTGTTATGTTGCTCAACGTCACACTGGGAGGATCAGAAAGTGAAATGTAATTCATGAAGCATATAACACAATCCAAAGAAGCTCTTAAAAAACAACGAGCTAATGTCTGGTACCAACCTTGGTGGAGTAATCGTTAACTGCTCCTTGAAACTCCAACTAATATGGTAATATGGCTGAGTCCATGAAACACAAAATATCCTCCCGTAGTCAAACAATAATCATAAATAAAAAGAGGTTAGACTTGCTTTTGTATCATCAGCCTAACATAAATAAAAAAGTGATGCATATTCATTACAAAACTCTTTACAAGATAGACTATTGAGTTATATAGTACACCTTTTACTTACTTTTGAGGTGACTTGCATACTTGTTAAAGTGTGTTAAAGAAAAGAATAAATTGAAAGTGCTTATTAAGTTAATGCTCATATTAAACAGATGGCATATTGCTAATGTGTAATGTGATAAAGTAAAGTATCTGATAGCATATATATGTTAAAGTAACGTATATGATAAAATAATAGCTAAAGGAGTCTTGCAAGCAAATGATAAAGGAGTCTTGCATACGTTGCAAGCAGATAAAAGAGTCTTGCCTGTGTGCAAGCAGATAAATGAGTCTTCCCTATTGCAAGCAGATAAAGGAGCCTTGCCTATGTCCAAGCAGTTAAAGGAGTCTTGTATTTGTTACAATAATTATTATGTGTTTAAAGTTAAGGTAAAGATAAAGTGGTGTTTTTTATATGCAAAGTAATATTGTTATAAATGATTATTTTTTTTAACTTTGAATATGTTAAAGTTTAATACACGTAAAGTAGGACTCACTCAGCGAAGCTGAGTTTTAGTCACATCAGGTTAAAGTAGACATATTATGGAAGCTTAGAAGATATAAAGCGCGAGGACGCAGTGGCTATACTATCCGAAGACTGACATCCCGTTATATTGTGATTTTTCTTTAAACATTTATGTTATGTTAAGGATTATGTATATTGATTTGAAAGATGCTACGTTACAGTTGAACATTTTTCATTGTGTATAAATAAAGTTTTAGAGTTAACTATTTTGATAGATCATGAAACATAGATCATGAAACTTGTAGTTTTTTTTACTTAACGGGAACCGAAGTTCTCTCAAAGTATACAAACACACATATGTAACTACACTGATAAAATAGTCTTGCCTGTGTGCAAGCAGATAAATGAGTCTTGCCTATTGCAAGCAGATAAAGGAGCCTTGCCTATGTGCAAGCAGTTAAAGAGTCTTACATTTGTTACAATCATTATTATGTGTTTAAAGTTAAAGTAAAGATAAAGTGGTGTTTTTATATACAAAGTAATATTGTTATAAGTGATTATTTTTTTAACTTTGAATATGTTAAAGTTTAATACACGTAAAGTAGGACTTACTCAGCGAAGCTGAGTTTTAGTCACATTAGGTTAAAGTAGACATATTATGGAAGCTCAGAAGGTATAAAGCGCGAGGACATAATGGCTATCCTATCCGAAGACTGACATCCCGTTATATTGTGATTTTTCTTTAAACATTTATGTTATGTTAAGGATTACGTATTTGATTATAGTTGAACATTTTTCATTGTGTATAAATAAAGTTTTACAGTTAACTATTTTGATAAATCATAAAACATAGATCATGAAACTTGTACTCTTTTTTACTTAACGGGAACCAAAGTTCTCTCAAAGTATACAAACACACATATGTAACTACAATGATAAATGAGTCTTGCCTATTGTAAGCAGGTAAAGGAGTCTTTCCTATGTGCAAGCAGTTAAAGGAGTCTTGTATTTGTTACAATCATTATTATGTGTTTAAAGTTAAAGTAAAGATATAGTGGTGTTTTTATATGCAAAGTAATATTGTTATAAATGATTATTTTTTTTAACTTTTAATATGTTAAAGTTTAATACAAGTAAAATAGGACTCACTCAGCGAAGCTGAGTTTTAGTCACATCAGGTTAAATTAGACATATTATGGAAGCTTAGAAGGTGTAAAGAGCGAGGACGCAGTGGCTATCCTATCCGAAGACTGACATCCGTTATTTTGTGATTTTTCTTTAAACATTCAGGTTATGTTAAGGATTATGTATTTGATTTGAAAGATGCTATGTTATAGTTGAATGTCTTTCATTGTGTATAAATAAAGTTTTATAGTTAACTATTTTGATAGATCATGAAACTTGTAGGTTTTTTTTACTTAACGGGAACCGAAGTTCTCTCAAAGTATACAAACACACATATGTAACTACGATGAATCTTTCATTATTGGCACAACGCCAAATCACTCCATAACTAGAGTTTGTCGCTCTCGCCACTCTTCATACAACTCATAAGGCTAAAACATTGATATTTCTCCACCACCATTTCCATGAAAAACTAAAAAGGAAACACCTTATCAATGAGGACCCTATCAACCTGTGGTTAGGATTCAAAGATAGGTTTAACCTCAAGAGGTTGGTCCTCCTCCCAAAAGTTCGCTATGATTTTCTCCAACCGTGATTATAAGATTTCAAGTCGGGTAGCGAATAAAGCTTCGCTTTTATACACAATTTCGTGAAGAGAACATCACTGATATTAACATGTTTGAAAATACCAGGTTCCACGCCTTTAACATGCTCCTGTCGTAGCAATACCAAGAACGTCGTTTCACAAAATACTCGAAGATCATATAAATATCTTTTTGTCGTGGGGCTAAATAAGACACTTCTACTTAAAAAACCACATGGCACGACTAAATTATGCTAACCCATTCCTTGAAGCGAATCTAGCTAATGTTGAGGGTAGTTGGAGGAGAAAAAGAGTCCGCGACCATAGACATAAAAACTCTTAGATGTGGAAGGTTCATGAAAAAAATCAAAGAAAAGGGGAAAGTGGTTGAAATAAACCTCATTGAAGGCACCCTTGTAGCCATGTTATCAATCCTTACTTTGGATATTGTTGTTTTAGCCATCACCGATGAAAATTTAGTAAATACCAGTTTTTGTAACCTATCGAATGCTTTAGAAGAGCATGGTTATCTTATGTACCAGCTGTCAAATTTATGTCAAAATTCTCTAGGCGAGTTATTGTAACTGACGACGTATGATAAGTATCTCATACTAGTATCCATATCGGAGGGTAGAAAGGGAATCCCGGCTCAAAAAGGCCTCAACCGTGTAACCGTAAGGAGGGCCCACAAGGAGAATGAAGAATGAAAATGGACTAATGAGAGCTGATATGTCATCAATTATACATATATTACATGCATAATAATCCTCATATTGTGGTACTAATTGAATAATAACCTTGCAGTTGATGCTTAAAACGTTTGAAGATGATGTTTGGTGCATGTTATTATTTAACATATTAATTTAGTGGTATGTTTATGTCTTTAATCAATTCGCTCTTAAAAACCACCCTTCGGTGGGCTTTTATCATTGTCTAAATCCGTCTTTATATTTGTGAGTGTCTGGATTTTAAAGAGTAAGATCGTAAAACCCTTTTTAATCAAACTTCCTTTGAAACTCATACGGTGATGTCGTCCAGACGGTCTATATAAAAACTACTAAAACCTAACCTAGACTCCTAAGTAATAAAAGGAATACCTATGAACTAAACCGCAATGACAGGCAAGTGTACCTATCGAGTGTAGCACAGCTTAACGGTAAACCGAGTTATCGAACCCTAGAGACACTACGAAACAATATTAGACTCTGACTTGGACTAAAGAATGATTTTTAGGGGGGGGGAGTGGTTTACTATACTACTGACTTAACTAAAGAATGAAGAAAACTAAGATCGACTCAACTATCAAGAGAAGAACTAAGGAAGATATCAGGAATGGGAAGAATACCACCTAGGTCAGAATCCTACTTACCGGTTTCGGAAATTAAGATGGATCTGGGTTACTAAAGATGACAACTAAAGACTACCTGGTGGATCCCTAATCACTCTTAGGGTGCCACTAACTAAGGAACCTAAAGCGTACTAAACTCACCAGATGGCTGGATTACCTCTCGGTCTCTCCAACAATGACAATGTACCCAAATAGACAGATCACCTTTCAGTCTCACTGTCCACGATACATTCAAGGAATGCACGGGGTAATCTCAGGATAACAATTATGATTTGAACTAGCAACAATCACTAGACACCTAATCTTAATGTCCTCTCAGACTGTTAACACTTGGATTCCTAATAACGAAGACTAGACAACTAATTCTCACCTCTCGGGTATTGAACTAGAACACACATTCAATTCTAATCAGCAGTCAATTCCAACTCATATGGCCACTATGTCTAGCAAACCACACAAAAGTCACAAACCCTAGAATCTATGACTAAGATATGCAAATAAAACTAGTAGACAACCCCAATTAGCAGACAAGATTTAAATCAATCACACATACAGAATTAAACATGCTATAACATCACAATTAGTAGCTAAGATTCTTTACAAAACCATAAATCCATCATACGAATCCACAACCGAATAAAAATTAATACTTTAACAAATATTCATCGTTGACCTAGGCGATACTAATGATTTAGCCAAAAATCATAATCCAAAACATCAAAACTGTAGAGATAAAGACTGATGGCTACAAAACTAACTAAGTATAAATGCTGCAGATATACTGAAGTTGCTGCGGATGAGTGTCTATGCTGCAGATAGTTGAGTTTTGCTACTGATCATCAACTATGCTGCTGATAGCCTTATCTGCTGAAGATCAATCGTTGCTGATGATATCAACTTTACTATTGACAACTTTCTGCTACAACTCTGACACATCACATGCAGAAAGAATGTTACTTGTGCAGACAGTAAAAGACAACGCTCTCCTTCCAAGTATCCAAGCAAGGATGCCTAAGAAGATGTTTGGTTAAAGTTAACTTTTGTAGTCTTTTGTTATATTCACATGTAGTATAGCTTCTAATATACAAGATCAACGGTCTGTGTTTGATCTGATACTTAGAATCAAGGGTCTGTCTTGATTCTAAGTTACTATATAAGTATTGTATTTGTTCAGTGTACAAGTAAGCTTTCACATAGTTTTCTCTGTAACATGTAAATATTGAAGTTTAATACAATCCAAAATTTATCAGTATTCTCTTTGTTGTAGTTACTTTGCATAGTTGTGATTGTTTCCGCCAATCTCAACTTAAACAGAACCATCTTATAAAACTCGATCCTACAAGTGGTATCAGAGCTTTGGCTCTCAGATTAAAAAAACTCATACTTGTTTAATCACTTTCTGGTTCTGTTGTAAAAATGTCTCAAAACACTGGATTTGATGACACTGGAAGTCTTAATAGACCACCAAAATTGGTGTCTAGAGAAGATTATGATATGTGGAAGAATAGAATGGAAAGCTTCTTCTGCTTCCAAGAATATGGAATGTGGAGATCCATACAAGAAGGTTTTTATGTTCCTATGGTGACCTCTGCTGATTCTGGAGGTCCATCTGTTCCAAAGGAACCTTCCAAGTACTCAGAATAAGAGATAAAGAAATGGAGGTATACTTCAAAGCTCCGGGAGCTATTCAGATGTGCTTACCAAACGAAATCTTTCACAATTTCAAAGAATACAAGACTTCCAAAGAGCTATGGGAAGCTCTTGAAAAGATGTTTGCAGGAACTGTGAAGAAACAAGCACACGAGAACCCGGGATGAGAAACGAAAAAAGTCGAGAAAGAGTCCAACCTTAAAAGAGGCATATATCGGGCTAGAAAATTAGTTATGGGACCCATTTTATATCGATTTGGGGTAGCTCGACGAGAGGAGTTCAAACATAAAGTTTTTGGTGCCGTTGCCGGGGACACTTGGCAATAGAAATATTAACTCTGATTAGTTATTTGTTTGATTTTTGGTTTATTTGTTTTCTTTGAGTCTGTCGTGTGTAATATAGGATCGAGTCCTTCTATTTTTGAGTCTTTGTTTCTTTCCATCTTAGAGTCTTTCTGTTTATGCACCATACTCGCTACCTTATTTAGCTTTCTTAGAGCCCGAGCGAGAGCTTCACGAGCACACCCGCGACTTCCGGGAGCGTTTGAAAGAACTGTGCAAAAACCAGGTACGTCCTATTAGCCCAGTTCCATTTCCTACCATGGGCGACGTTGATCCACCAGCGAGGTGTACTGTACACCAGAGGGCCAATGATGGGGTCACCGGGGCGAGATCTTCGATCACGCGTCCCGATATTCCTAATACAAATTCTTGGCAGATCCCGTCACATGTCATGAGTACGATCACTCATGCTACTCAGTTCCATGGCCTCGAGGATAAGGACGCACCCGGACACTTGTCCCATTTTGTTCGTATATGTGATACCTTTAATATCACGGGTGTGTCTGAGGACGCAATCTACTTGTGTCTCTTTCCATTCTCGCTCTCTGGGCGTGCATCTACTTGGCTTGACACCCTCCCGAAAATTCCATTACCACTTGGGAGGATCTGCAAGCCAAGTTCTACAAGAAGTACTATCCACCTTCCAGGGCCGCTCGCCTTAGGGATAAAATCCACTCCTTCTGGATGGATCCCGACGATCCTTATCATATGGCCTGGGAGTGGTTCAACACGCCGTTAAGCCGATGTCCCCAGCATGGCCTGTCAGACTTGGAAACAGCGGAGAAGTTAAATAATGGCCTTAACTTCGAGAAACAGCAGATGTTCAATACAGCTGTGGGAGGCCATATCATGGAGAGACTTGAGCCATCTGAGTGCGAGGAAATGTTCGAGAGCTTCGCTCAGGCCGAACAGCAGTACCCATCTACTAGGACTTCCATTCCTAGTGCTAGATCATCCACCTCAGCCTCGAGAGGTGTGCATCAGGTCACTCTTGATTCTAGCATGGCTGCTACACTTGCCTCAATGGCTAACGAGATAAAGGAGCTGAAGCTCAGTGCTCAACGGTGTCAAGTGTCACACCCCGACCGATGGCGGAATCATCGGGGCGGGACATGTAGACTGTTCATAGCACATGGTTGACTAAATTGAAATATATTAATGTTAAATTTCCATTACAAATAATCCAAGTACAAAATCATGTTCAAACAAGAAAAATAAAACAACTCATAAAATTCTTGATTTAATTGCTAAGTCCAAATCCTATGTTGAACACGTCTTGAATCAATCTCATATATTGGGGCCTGAAACATGAATAAAATAAAGTCAACTAAAAAGTTGGTGAGTATAACACAGTTGTATGTAGATAGCATATAGTTGAAAAAAAATCCTTTACATATCATGATAAATAAGGCATTTATGGGGAGCAGCTATTGTCTAACCATGTACAATCAAACCTTGTAACTAGCATGCAAAAATTGTATTGTCGGTTTCAATCACCGCGTACCATGGGTGGGTTTGTCAGACTCAATAGATCTATCATTGAAAACCGTCGGCTTGTATAGTTAATGATTGCGCATAAGAGCATACAAAGGTTAGCACACCTAGCACTCGGGCATAAAGCTCAAATTTGCACACATGAAAGTAAATAGGATTTGTACTTTGTGTTGTTTGTGTAAATGTAATGTGTAATGTGAAATGTGTATAGAGTTCATGTTCCACCCCAAAAGTGTAAAAGAGTAAAAGGGGTTGTGAATACTCACTTGATATGGAAGTGTAGCTAACAAAGATTATAGATAGCAAATATGATCCTCGAAATGCACAATTTAACCTAAAGAGTAATGTGTATAGAATCAAATAGATGCATAAGGTTTAAGTCTAAAATGGAAATTGAATTTGTGTATAAAACTATTGATTTGTATTTAAAAGTATTGAATAAAATATATAGAGTTTGAAATAAAATATTTTTGAAACAATTTGATTAGGTTTGAACTGGATAATTGAATAACTATATAATTTTAGTTTATGAAATAATGTAAATATTAATTGTAATTAAGTATAAATGAATAAATAATTTTGATTTAAAAATGTAAATTAAATAAATAATCATTATCTTATTTATTTATAAACTTGTAACTTAATCATTTAAAACATCATTTAAGTGTAAGATAATTTAAATTTAATTTTTATAAATTTTTAAATAAACTTTTAAATAAATAATATTTATCTCTTCAAATATAGAAAACATATTTTTATAAATTTGAAACATTTATTGATTGAAAGATATAAAATTATAATTTTTGTTAAAGTTTCTGAGTCACACACGACCGTGCCTCGGAAGGGCACGATCGTGCTCAAGCCACGGGCGCGACCGCGCTAGTCGGGGCGCGACCGGGTTGATCAACAGAGGGCACAATCTAGACAAGTCAACAGGCACGACCGTGCCTTGGTCCGGCACGGTCGTGTCTATGATCTTTAGACACAACAGGGACTAGCCCAGAGGACATGACAAGGTCTGGACAGGAGGACACGACCGCGCCGCTATTCGACACGACCGCGCTACATGAGGCACGGCCGCGCTAGATGATTAGCGCGACCGTGTCTCTTCCAAATCAGACACGAATTGACAAATTCTTGTATTTTAAACGCTGGAATTGTTAGGGCTTTTGATTAATGGGTTATTACGAGTCTTTTCATATGACTTAATTGCATGTACATTGTGTTTAAGCAGGGATTCGATTAAATCATCTTTTTATAAAACATGAGTTCTGATTCGGACGATTTCTGTAATGAAAGTCCAGATTGATAGGGGGCTTTTGATATATGGACTGAAACGAAAAGGAGGGATGATTCAATTACCTCAAGCAGTAAGGAATTGATAGCGATCGGCAAGAAGGAGTTCCGGCGTCGATGGCTTGAGTTCCGGCGATCTTTACTGTAACTCCGGCCAATCCAAATAGCCTGGGAACTTCAGGGATGATTGGGTATCGAGTCTCTGCTGCTGGATTGAGAGGATTCGGATCGAACAGCGGATTCTAGTTTCTTGGAAAGCTTGAGAGAGATTTCGAGATTGATGGTATGAAACTGAAGCGTTTGTGAAATTTGAAAATGGTAATACATTCGTTAAAGGGAAAATAAACGTATGGATGTTACGGATTTCCAATGATCGGGTGATTAAACTGCATTTACGTTTCAACTGTTACGCAGGCGCGACCGTGCCAAGGCACCGGGCGCGATCGTTCCAAGGCTAGTCGCGCGACCGTGCCAGAGCACTTCGGCGCGACCGTGCCGGGACAAGCGCGACCGTGCTTAGCTAGGGTTTCTTGTTATTTTTCAACTTTAGTCCTTGTAATTTTTGTTTTGACATGTTTGTATAAAATAGTTACTTGTATAGGGTTTAGGTGTATATAATCGAGTAAAACTTATGAATTTGTATTGAATCATTGCATATAATTTATGTCGAGAAAATAACACAAAACAGTGCACGAGTATTGAGTTTGAAATGCATTATATTGAATTGAAATACGAATACTAAAATCAGAAATGTTACAGTCTCCCTATGTTAAGGGAATTTCGTCCCGAAATTTAACTAATGGAGGCTGCAAAATCGAGAAGGAGGAGGAAGTTTTTGATTTTCGATGGATTTTGATTGTTGGATATGGCTTAAGCCTGATCATCGAGGTTGAATATGAATAATGACAATGAATTTAGTTTTTGAAATGGACTTAAGGAGAAGGTTGTCGAATAGCAATTTGAATTCTAAATGTAAGATGTATTACTTGAAATAGATTTGGAGGGATCTTGAAATTTAGAGTTTGTGTAAGATGTAGTCTAATGTGTTCAAAATTGTTAGTGGGTAAAAGATTTCATAAACATTGGTCTAGGTCAAAACTTTGCGTGACACGAACAACGCTACTTTCGGTAATATGATAGGACACTTATATACAGGAAGTACCATCGGCGTATCCACCATGCCCTTGTCATGTCACATCAGTTTCGTTGTTACACATCATGATAAGTTTTAGGTCACAACACACGACGAAATTTCTCTATAGTTTCCATGCGCTGATTTTTATAATTCCGTGTGCACCCGTAATTATTCAAATCATCGTATGGTCCGTATAGATCGTTTTCGTTGTGTGCGGGTAAGGGGGTACAATTTCACTATGATCACGTCTATTGTTTACACATAAAAAGTCGCTAACTAAGTCTCTAATCAGATCGGTTCGCAACTAAAGAGTAGTAAAGTAGTAACACTTAAAGTTTCTTAGTCTGCTCGTGTTTGAACAAGAATATGTCAAACCCCGAGTCGTTTCGATGTATTATGGTCTTCGCTTTGGTGTACAAAGTGCATGACCATGTCTTGTGTATAATGTAATCAATCCATTGCAATAATTGTAAGCAAATTTTGTTTCGAGTATATAGTAAGCACACAAGTCTCATGTATGATCTAGTGTCACGTAGTTTGTAATCAAACAGGTCTCATATATAGCGTAAATAATTTAGCGTCTTGTATTTTGTAAATCAATAAGCTCTAATGTGTAATGTAAACAACATAGTAGTATGTGTATTGCAGGAAATGGATCTCATGTATAGTGTTAGCAACTTAGCATCATGTATAATGTACACCGTTTAGTATAAAGTGCTTTGTAACAAAATGAGTTTCATGTTTAGTGTGGTCAATCTAGAACTATGTATTAATGACGCAATTCTTATGTATCACGTATATTGCAAACAATTAAGTTTCGTGTATCATGTGTTCAAACCAGTAGCATGTGTATTGCAATTAAACATGTTTCGTGCATTACGTGATTAATCGAGCAAATTGTGATTTGTAGGCAAACTAGTTTCATTATTATGTAATTTGTGTAGCATTGGATATGTTGAGAAATATTGAGTTTTATGTACCATAAGATTGCATTAAATATATTGTGAACGTGAGTATTGAACTTCGCGTGCGATGTGTACTAACGGGTTTTGCATGGGTTCGAGTGTTGCGGACAAACGTGTCGTTTGGCGCTCTTTCATAATGTGGTGTTTAGGTTCAAGTCCTCAAATCTCATTGAGGTTGGTGGGATAGGTTAACGTTTACGCGGTATGGATCGTCTTTTGAAGCGTCAAGTGAAAGGTAACGAGGAGGTTTTGGAAATATTCGGGAATTTGTGTTTACAAATACAGGTCTTTGTTTGTACATAGAAAGTAGGAAATTCATTCTTGATTGTAGATACGTAAAGTAGTGAAATCATTGAACCGCATATTTTAAATGAATATGCAATTTATGGGAAAAGTATATTTTTTTTTATTTAAACTTTCAACTATTAATAAAAGAATATTTTTAAGTGGAACCATTGGCTAAACAAGTAGTCTATGATTTAGCCAAAGTTTAGAAATATTTACTTTAATGAAGAAAAATCATAGTTATTTATCAATTTGAAATAATATTTTTATAAAATTGGTTGTATTAACTTTCCTTATCAGGTGAAAAAGTTTTATGGAAAATTTATGTTTTTGATATTATCTAAAAATTTGATAAACATTTTGATTAAACAAGATAATGAGGTTTTGTTTAAATCACAAAATAGGATGATTTATTTAATGAAGAAGATTGTCGATAATGTACTAAACCATGTTGAATGAAAGAAGTGACATTTGGGGAAAATTTGATGGGAATATAACAGGTGTAATTTACGTTCCACGGATCAAATCAATGAATAATAACTGTAGAGTTGAAATATATGGAATTGATTAAATACTGAAATGTTAAACATTATTCAAAACATAAAGGAAATGGTTTTCAAATCGAAAATTTAAAGGAAATCAGTAGAAGCTCCTTCTAACGTCTCTGGTAGTTTTCCACAAGGAAGAAGATAATCTCCAAAATGAGCACCGCTATAGTCACTTAAGTAGCAGATCTGGCTTCAGTCCTTGCGGTCTCCGTGCGATGTGCTTGTATTTCTTTTTCGAGGATGGAGATTAACTCCTTTTGATATCCTAATTGGTTTGCTAGGCTATCCATTCTTTGTCTTTGTAAGTCGTGTATCACTCCCTGCTCTATCCTTTGCCTCTCAAATTCTGAATTCCTTACATATTGATGGAAGTCATTGGTTGGAATTCCCATTACACTAGGGGGTGTCATGGTATGCCTTACCCAAGGGTTAGGAAGGTGCGGGTCGGGCATTAGGTATGGGTCTCTTAGTGGGGGTGAAAATTGATGGTGGAGGTGAGGTGTATAATACGGGTTTACGGTTACGGGAGATCTAGGTGTTTGAAGTCTCGGGTCGGTGTTCCTAATCCAATCCGCCCTTACATCAAACCTTGGCCTAGTAGCTGGGGGTGTTGGTGACCGATACACGGGTGTCTCAGTGTCTTCTTCCCAATCAGATTCTGATCCAGGACGGTAAACCGGGGAGGGAGGAGAGTAGGAGTCCATGTCTAGCAGAAAAACAATGAAAAAGTTGTAAGTGATAATGAAATATGAAGTATTAAATATAGAAGTTCTTATGGGTTTTAGAGTTTGACTAGTCATAACGCCGAACCTTCACGATAGTATTTTAGAAATACACTTGACCTATAAGCAATGCATCCCTGAGGAGAATTCCCAGGAAAGAGGGGTGGGTCACTAAGACACACTTAAGTACCCTATCTTTCCTTAGCCAGAATTCCTCATGGGCTTACATACTCTTCCAGCCATCATGTATTAATAATAGTATTGTTGGGCTCATGGTTATGATGGGAATTGTTGTGGACTGGGCTTTGAGGCCCAAGAGTAAGGTTTATGCTTTTCAGCGGGCTTCTTCTTCTTGGAGGATAGATGGGCTTCTTAGTTTATTATTGGTGGGCATTAGGCCCAATAGTTTAAGTCTTTGCTTATAAAAGGGTGATGGTATCATGTATGGGAGTCCAAATGTGTATAAATAATTTGGTGTGTATGTGTGTGTGTTAAACTTAGGATAGTGTTTTTAATTAAGTTAGGTAGGTAGCTATGCATAGAAGAAAAAGTGGGCAGGTAACGTGACACATAAACTATTGAGTATTGTATCATGTGATGTAATCATATGGTATAACAATGTAAAAATATTCACATAGGAGGATAATCATATAGCATGTAGGTAGTAATGAGTGTAAGCACAAGAGTTATAAAGTAGTGTGACACATAAGTCATTATGTATTGTATCATGTAGTGTAAGTACTTAGGATAGCATGTAAAAATAAATAATCACACGGACATTGATAATGTAACATGTAGTAGCATGACATTGTATGGGTGTCCTAAAGTTATAGTCTAGGTCAAGAGTGTCTAATAACCTAGTTCCCTATAACCAAGGCTCTGATACCAATCTGTCACACCCCGACCGATGGCGGAATCATCGGGGCGGGACATGTAGACTGTTCATAGTACATGGTTGACTAAATTGAAATATATTAATGTTAAATTTCCATTACAAATAATCCAAGTACAAAATCCTGTTCAAACAAGAAAAATAAAACAACTCATAAAATTCTTGATTTAATTGCTAAGTCCAAATCCTATGTTGAACACGTCTTGAATCAATCTCACATATTGGGGCCTGAAACATGAATAAAATAAAGTCAACTAAAAAGTTGGTGAGTATAACACAGTTGTATGTAGATAGCATATAGTTGAAAAAAAATCCTTTACATATCATGATAAATAAGGCATTTATGGGGAGCAGCTATTGTCTAACCATGTACAATCAAACCTTGTAACTAGCATGCAAAAATTGTATTGTTGGTTTCAATCACCGCGTACCATGGGTGGGTTTGTCAGACTCAATAGATCTATCATTGAAAACCGTCGGCTTGTATAGTTAATGATTGCACATAAGAGCATACAAAGGTTAGCACACCTAGCACTCGGGCATAAAGCTCAAATTTGCACGCATGAAAGTAAATAGGATTTGTACTTTGTGTTGTTTGTGTAAATGTAATGTGTAATGTGAAATGTGTATAGAGTTCATGTTCCACCCCAAAAGTGTAAAAGAGTAAAAGGGGTTGTGAATGCTCACTTGATATGGAAGTGTAGCTAACAAAGATTATAGATAGCAAATATGATCCTCGAAATGCACAATTTAACCTAAAGAGTAATGTGTATAGAATCAAATAGATGCATAAGGTTTAAGTCTAAAATGGAAATTGAATTTGTGTATAAAACTATTGATTTGTATTTAAAAGTATTGAATAAAATATATAGAGTTTGAAATAAAATATTTTTGAAACAATTTGATTAGGTTTGAATTGGATAATTGAATAATTATATAATTTTAGTTTATGAAATAATGTAAATATTAATTGTAATTAAGTATAAATGAATAAATGATTTTGATTTAAAAATGTAAATTAAATAAATAATCATTATCTTATTTATTTATAAACTTGTAACTTAATCATTTAAAACATCATTTAAGTGTAAGATAATTTAAATTTAATTTTTATAATTTTTTAAATAAACTTTTAAATAAATAATATTTATCTCTTCAAATATAGAAAACATATTTTTATAAATTTGAAACATTTATTGATTGAAAGATATAAAATTATAATTTTTGTTAAAGTTTCTGAGTCACACACGACCGTGCCTCGGAAGGGCACGATCGTGCTCAAGCCACGGGCGCGACCGCGCTAGTCGGGGCGTGACCGGGTTGATCAACAGAGGGCACAATCTAGACAAGTCAACAGGCACGACCGTGCCTTGGTCCGGCACGGTCGTGTCTATGATCTTTAGACACAACACGGACTAGCCCAGAGGGCATGACAAGGTCTGGACAGGAGGACAAGACCGCGCCGCTATTCGACACGACCGCGCTACATGAGGCACGGCCGCGCTAGATGATTAGCGCGACCGTGTCTCTTCCAAATCAGACACGAATTGACAAATTCTTGTATTTTAAACGCTGGAATTGTTAGGGCTTTTGATTAATGGGTTATTACGAGTCTTTTCATATGACTTAATTGCATGTACATCGTGTTTAAGTAGGGATTCGATTAAATAATATTTTTATAAAACATGAGTTCTGATTCGGACGATTTCTGTAATGAAAGTCCAGATTGATAGGGGGCTTTTGATATATGGACCGAAACGAAAAGGAGGGATGATTCAATTATCTCAAGCAGTAAGGAATTGATAGCGATCGGCAAGAAGGAGTTCCGGCGTCGATGGCTTGAGTTCCGGCGATCTTTACTGCAACTCCGGCCAATCCAAATAGCCTGGGAACTTCAGGGATGATTGGGTATCGAGTCTCTGCTGCTGGATTGAGAGGATTCGGATCGAACAACGGATTCTAGTTTCTTGGAAAGCTTGAGAGAGATTTCGAGATTGATGGTATGAAACTGAAGCGTTTGTGAAATTTGAAAATGGTAATACATTCGTTAAGGGGAAAAGAAACGTATGGATGTTACGGATTTCCAATGATCGGGTGATTAAACTGCATTTACGTTTCAACTGTTATGCAGGCGCGACCGTGCCCAAGAGGGGCGCGACCGTGCCAAGGCACCGGGATCGATCGTTCCAAGGCTAGTCGCGCGACCGTGCCAGAGCACTTCGGCGCGACCATGCCGGGACAAGCGCGACCGTGCTTAGCTAGGGTTTCTTGTTATTTTTCAACTTTAGTCCTTGTAATTTTTGTTTTGACATGTTTGTATAAAATAGTTACTTGTATAGGGTTTAAGTGTATATAATCGAGTAAAACTTGTGAATTTGTATTGAATCATTGCATATAATTTATGTCGAGAAAATAACACAAAACAGTGCACGAGTATTGAGTTTGAAATGCGTTATATTGAATTGAAATACGAATACTAAAATCAGAAATGTTACATCAAGTGTGCAGGGGAGGCCATGACACCCATGATTGCCCAGTGAATAAACAAGAGCAGGTGAGCTATGCTGGTAACCAATACCAGAACTGAGGGTACAACAACTACAATTCATTTGGCTCGGGATGGAGATATGGAAATAACCCGCATGGGTTTAATGGACGCCAGTAGCATCAAGGAGGAGGAGATACAGGATCTAGCACAGGGAGAATTGTCGACACCAAGAAGATAGAAGAGATGCTTGAGACTCAGACACAACTTATTGCCCACTAAGTCCAACAGGACAGGGATGCTAGGCAGAGATTGGATAGCCACGACACTCTACTGAAGAATCAACAGTCGACATTCCATGATCTGCAATGCACGGTAGAGGACACCGCTAAGAGTCTGAAGGATCAACAGGGAGGTCCATCTTCAGGCTCCCACGCTCCAGTGATGGCCGTGTCGGTTAGGAGTGAGGAGGAGAAAGAGGTTGCAGAGGATGACTCCCACTCCAGTAAGTATAATATTCCGTCACCTGAGGAGGTCAAGAAGATTGACTAGAGAGCTCGATTCGCTGAGATCGATGCCAAGATGGCCGAGGAGCAGGTGGACGAGGAGATAGAGAAGGACAAGCCTACCGAGAAGACAGTGGAGAAGAAGAGTGGGGGTGAGATAAAGACCCCCGGGATTGACCTGACCCGTATTCCCTACCCAGCGCGTTTGCTGCCATTTAAGCAAGCTAGGGAATACGGTCACTTTCTTGACATTTTTAAACAACTAAAGGTCAATCTCCCACTCATAGAGAACCTCCAGTGCATGCCAAAGTATGGCAAGTTCCTAAAATATCTTCTATCCATCAAGAAGAAGCTTGAGGAGGTCTTTAAAGTCTAACTTAGTAAGCAATGTTCTGCAGTGGTGTAGAACAAGCTGCCAGAAAAACTAGGAGATTCGGGGCGTTTCACAAACCCGTGTCTCCTAGGCAGTTTGCCCTTGCACCACGCGTTGGCTGACCTAGGTGCTAGCATCAATCTGATGCCATAGTCTATATATAAGCAGCTAGACCTCGGTGAACCACAGCCGACACACATGAGCATATCCTTGGCTGACCGTTTAGTCAAGTATCTACAGGGAATTATGGAGAATCTGTTAGTTAAAGTAGGCAAATTTGTCTTCCCCGTAGATTTTGTGATCTTAGATATAAATGCAGATGACAGAGTCCCACTCATCCTTGGGTGCTCGTTCTTGTGCACCGCCAAGGCATTGATCGATGTCTTTGACGAAAAGCTCACACTTCGTGTATGAGATGAGTCGGTTACATTTGATGCCACAAAGTCCGTGAAGGATGTTGGCGAGCATAGCCACTCCGTGTGCATGCGTGAAGCCTTCATGGACTACCATCAGGACTCTAACCCGTGTGAGAGAGAAGCTGGTGAGCCCGCCCTGAATTTAGAAGAACCATCTGATTGGGCGGTAGAGTTGGAGCGATTATTAGAAGAGCCGGATGAATGTGGCGATAAGGTGCCTGATGATCTGCTGGAGATGATGGAAGAGTTAGATGATATCATAGGCAAAACCCCAAGTGTGGGGAAGTTAGTGGAGGTTGTTGAGGATCCTGAAGATCCTGGTGGAGGTTTAGAGGTCACATCCATAGAAAACCCAATTCCTGAACCTCTCCTTATCCTTTGTTCTGAAGGGAGAACTGTTGATCCGACCCCTAGCTCTAGTGCCCCTAGGTCTAGGCTACCCCGTAAGAGAACCCGTACTTTGATAGATTCATCTGTGTTAGGGAGATCTCAAACCCCAAGTGTGGGGATGTTTAGGGATGAAAATCTGTTGGGATATTTAAATCGTCTTACATTCGGACCAGGTAGATTTAAGCTGTGGTGGAAGGATCTGTTTGCAAAATATGATGTGAGTTGGTTTGATAAGAGTGTGGAGTTGCTGAGTTGGTGTAAAACCGGGAGGCCATGAAGGATGAAGGCGGTACCGGTTAGGATCAAGGAGAAGCCTCCTAATAGGCTTGTTTGAGTATCGGGCAAGTGCCCATGATGTAGAGTTTGTATGCTTTCGTTGGTTTGAGTCCATGTCTTTTATGTGTTTTTTTTTCGGTAGTGTGTATTTGTGTCTGTCGTGTCTTGCAGGGATTCGTGCTTGATTCGGTGAGGAAAATCATTAGGAATGAAGTTCCAGGTATGTTTTACATTGCTTTTTAACACGGGAATGAGTTTTAAGGAATTTGGGCGATAGAAGTGCTAAAAAGGTCAAAGATATTCTAAGTATAAAATTGGAAAAAAATCTTAACTTTCTGTAACCAAGGTTCCTTCGCGGT
This sequence comes from Smallanthus sonchifolius, assembly GCA_023525975.1. NCBI lineage: Eukaryota > Viridiplantae > Streptophyta > Magnoliopsida > Asterales > Asteraceae > Smallanthus > Smallanthus sonchifolius. Next base: position 20,923,429 of record CM042044.1, on the reverse strand, counting down.
ACGCGAAGCATAAATACAAGTCTCTCGCCGTACGCGAGAGACAAATGTGTAAGCCGGCTTAATTTTGGCTTCCTCGCGGTACGCGAGGGGTGCTGCGATCCCCTTCGCGATACGTGGGGGAACCTTGGACATCTCGCACTTCCTTTGTTTCCCATGGCTTCCCACACCATTCACCAACCACCATCACCTACCATCATTTATCACATACATCCATTTCCATGATCCACCATACTCATCATCATATCATCAACCACTCACCCATCATCTCCATCCATCATCCATCATCTCATTCATTCACCGACCATGGCCATAGGAGACGAGAAACTGTTCGTATTCGATGATTCACCTTGCCGTGGCATTCATGTCTATGTGTTCGCCACCCATCGGGTACGAATCCTTGCATTCTATCCAGAGTCTTAGTTTGATTCAGTCGAGTCTTTTATTTTTATTTGTGTCAGTTTGATGTTGTTGGTATGTTTGAGTTTATTTTGCAGGTGTACATCATTCCGTCCATTCTCAATCTCCATTCGGACAAAATTGATCATGTTTCTTATTGAGTAACCCGACACGGTGTGCAACCGCGATCGAAATGCTATACAATGCACACAAGGAAGAACGAAACTAGATACAAATTATTTGCGTACTCACTACCGACTAAGTAACTTCCTGTTTATTTTTGCATTTTTATTTTTAGTTGTGTCTTGCTTCACATTGAGGAAAATGTGTTTTTCAACTGTGGGGATGTGAGTGTCTAGTCTAGCTAATTTGTGTCTTAATAAAAATCCAAAAAATTGAAAAATTTGAAAAATGTCCTTTGAAAACATAAGTTTTGCATAATAAATGGAAAACGATAGTACAACATGTAAGGATCAAACCTAATAGGTTAACGCATCAAGAGATTACCGGGAAGTTCAGAAGAGAGATTTTTGGAAGTATGCGGCCGCATACTTCGTGGCCTAGCCACATACTTGAAGTATGCGGCCCAGGCCCAAGCCTAACCGATTACTTGTGATTAGTATAAATAGTTCTTTTGTTTTCTATGATCGGTTAGATGAGTTATTGAGCGATCTTGTATTGTGTTTTTAGTGGTTTTATCAATATACGAATCTTTTAATTGTTAATTGTGTCTCATCCTCTTTGATCCTACTTACAAGTCACGTGTCGAGTTTGTTTCCGCCAGGTTCAACACGTTGTTGAATCCGTTGATTGAATATCCTTAGGAATTCGGACCTTACAATTGGTATCAGAGCCTTAACGCTCATTGGTGAAGCTTGCAACGAATTTCTTTGACTCGTGAGGTATCAAAGTTACTGATTTAAATTTATTTAAACTGACTTGTGTGTTTGGAAGAGTTTCTGGATAGATTGACAGGTTTTGGACCTAGTTTCTGTCGCGCTTGTTGAAGATTCGATTTGATCAATTGATTTTTTTGCTGGAAAATCAAATTTTTGCTGTCAATCTCCTCATCAGAAAGATTGCAGGTGTTAAGATTGTGGCTCTTGAAGTTTGCGGCCAGCAATTTTGCGGTTAGCAAGTTTGCGAAATTCCCTAATTTAAAGCTTTCCAAAATTACTGCAATCCAAGTTTGCGGTTGGTTTTAAGTTTGCGGCTACTATCAACTTTGCGGTTAGTGTCTCAAGTTTGCGGTATTTCCTCAAGTTTGTGGTTTATACTTAGGTTTGCGGTTTACACTTAAGTTTTCGGTTTATCCTTAAGTTTGTGGATTATACTTAAGTTTGCGGTTTATACTTTAAGTTTGCGGTTTATACTTCAAGTTTGCGGTTCTTAGTCCAAGTTTACGATGCATTTTGAAGTTTGCGGTTATTGTTTGTTAGCTTTCAGTCATATAATTTCTTCTATGTTTAAATCATGATTGATACTAACTCTATGGATAATGATATTGGTACTACAAGTGGACCTCCACTTCTGACTAATGCAGATGATTTTGACAACTGGAAGTATAAATATGAGAACTTTGCTAGATATAAGGACTCATCTATTTGGAAGTCTATTGAGAAGGGACCTCAAGTTCCTATGGTCAGAAATGAAAAGAATGAATTCGTTCCCAAGGATCCTGATCTTTATGTTGGGGAAGAACTGCTTCAAAAGGAGAAGGATGAGAAAGCTTATGTCGGTTTGACTATGGCACTGTCAACAGAAATAGCTCAAGGTTTTAAAGAATACAAGACTGCAAAAACTCTTTGAGATGCATTAGTGGAATGGTTTGAAGGAAATGCAGATATGAGAGATAGTCGAAAGGACATGCTAAGACAAAAATTTAACATGTTCAAGTATGTGAAAGGAGAAAGCCTGGATTCTCAGATAAATAGGTTTACTCGTTTAATAACCGAGATGAGTAGTGCCGGCATTGTGATGACCAAAGGTGAGATAAATAAGAAATTGCTCAACTCACTTCCGTTAAACTGGAATTTTAACTATCAAAAGAACCAAAGACATGTATACCACTTCTCTCAGTGAATTAATTTCTATTCTAAGGTCATATGAGATGGATGATCAGCAGAGGCAGATGATGTTTATGTCAGAACATGATCATTCAGTATCTCAGGGAAGTGCCTTACTCTCCAGCATGTCCTCTGCTTACACTCCAAACTTGTCTGCTGGTTCTAATTCGACAGCTCTTGCTACATCGATTCAGCAAAACAACTCACCATGTTCAAATACTGTCAAGGCTGTAGAAATGCATGTTGCTCTGTTCAGTGTTTTCATGAATAGCTACAATGCTATGCTAGCTGGAAAACTTGCACCTACTAATCTAATTCAAGATGACACTGATCAAATACATCCTGATGACATGGAGGAGATGGATATCAAGTGGCACATGGCGATGGCTGTGCATCGTGCTAAGAGGTTTATCAAGAGAACTGGTAGAAATTCTTTTGATGGGATGGAGTCTGGTACAAAGAAGATTGGTTTTGATAAGTCAAATTTGAGGTGCTACAATTGCAGTAAACCTAGTCATTTTGCTAGGGAATGCCTAGTGCCTAGAGCGGAGAAGGGAAGCTAGTCAAGCAATTCAGAAGAGAAAGAAAAAGCAAAAGCTGCAGATGGAAATAGCAAAGCATTGGTGAGTAAACAAACTGCAGGATATGATTGGGGAGATCAAATTCATGAGCTGTCAATGAAGGTGTCAAATCATGCTCTTATGGTAAAAGTTGAAGACACTGAGGTACATTCCGATACTTGTTCTCAAAGTTGTGTAGATAAAATAAACAGATATAAGCGTGACAATGAAATTCTCATAAAAGAAATAACTTAACTTAGGTATGCCAATGCTGAGCACAAGCGTTTTGAGAAAATGTTTAATGATAAAAATGATGCTTGTAACAGTGATTTTTCAAAACTTGAAATGGACTTTAGTAATAAAGAATGTTTTTTTCGTGATGCATTAAAACGAATAGATAACCATAGTTTGAAGTTAAACAACGCTGTGACTCAATTGGCAAACACTAAGTTAACAATCGAGAGAATTGATCACTCTCGATCTACGGTTTATGAAATGTTAGACTCTCAAGTTAAAAGGGTGGGGAATACAACAGTTGAACATCCTTTCAATAGCAATTACACTTCCATGCCAAATGTTCAAACTGAAAATGTTGAAATGAAATATGGTATAGGTCGTAAACCAGATCAACCTTCTTCATCCATACAGTCCACGCCCGTGACTGGAGGTTCCTCGGTACAACATGTGAACGTTTCTAACCCATCTAAGTCTTGTGCAGAAACAGAATTAGTAGAGGTCATAGTGGAGAACTGTGAAAGTGATGATGAGGAGGAGGATCGTGTCTTTAATTCAAAGTCTTTATCTTTTAAAAATACTATGTTTGGTTTTTCGAAATCTTCTACATTTGTCAATTCTAGTATGAATGTTGGTTTTAAAAATTGTGATGATAAAGTTAAGAATAATTTAAATTCAAAATTCACCTTTGTGAAAGGTAGGACCTTAGAGAAAGAAAAAGCACAGATTGTTAATGGGAAGAATCATCAATTTGTTAAAGATAAAAATCGTTCTTCAAACCGTGAAAGCAGTAAACCATCCACAAGTCAGTCTGATTCAAAGAAAAAGTCTCAACGTTTTACCAAAAGAGAATTTTATGCAAAATTTGATAATCATCATCGTGCTTTTGAACAAAATGTTAGGAATTTTGATAGAAATAATTTCAAATCATATAATAGAAATTATAATGATGATTAAATGCAAGATAGAAGGTTTTCTAGAAACTGTGAAACTGCATGTTACTTCACAAGTTCTCCTCTGTGGTCATCATCATGGGACACCGGATACTATGCCCCGTATCGGAGAAGGAAAACGTGTTATGTGTGTGGTAATCCTGGACACTTTGCTCGAAACTGCGTTCACAATCGTGAACACTCTGGTAGATGTCCGAATGTTAGTCAAAGGGAAAATTCTTATCAAAGGCCACAGATGTCTAATGGACACATGGCATGTCTAATGGACACATGGCCCAACATCACAAAAGGCCCAATGATAAACAATCGGATAAAAGAACTGGTTTTGAGCATAAATCTCAATGTATTGTTAAAGAAAATAATGTTTTCAAACATAAACAAAAACGAGTTGAGAAACCCATAAAATCTGAAAAGGGTAAAGAAAAGGTCGTCACTCCAACAGTGTACTTAAACTTTGAAAAACAAAAACCTGTTTGGAAACGAAAACCTAATGCATAAACAACACCAGTTGAGTTTAGTGACAAAAGAGATAAGAAATTGCAAGAAGTTTCATACCTGGATGATTTAGGGCAACCCAAGACAGTCATGGCTTGGGTTCCAGTTACTAATTAATGCGTTCTACCGTACAGGGACAGCCAAGAAGGCCTGTCAACAACCTCTGGTATGTTGATAGTGGTTGTTCCCGGCACATGACATGATACATATCTCAGCTTCACGACATTAAAATGTTCGATGGAGGGTATGTTTTTAGTTTCATCTCAGCTTTGTATGGCTTACATCAAGCACCACGTGCATGGTATGCTACTCTGACAGAGCATCTTCTTGCTAATGGCTACACTCGGGGAGCCATAGACCAAACATTGTTCATTAAGAAGTTGTGAGACGATCTTATTCTTGTCCAAATCTATGTTGATGACATCATCTTTGGATCAAAGAATGCTACATTGTGCAAACAGTTTGAAGAAGTGATGAAGAAAAAGTTTGAAATGAGTTAAATGGGAGAAATGGCTTTCTTTCTGGGGTTGCAGGTTAAGCAAAGTGATGACGGAATCCTAATTCATCAGACCAAATATGTTAATTACATACTAATCAAGTTCAATTTTGCTGATTCCAAACCAGCCTCAACCCCTATGGCAACTCGTCCTGTTCTTACTCCAGATCTAGGTGAATCGGGAATTGACCAACATCTCTACAGGTCAATGATTGGCTCGTTAATGTACCTGACCGCAAGCCGTCCATACATCATGTTTGCGGTTTGCCAGTGTGCACGATATCAGGCTAATCTGAAACTTTCTCACCTTAATGTTGTCAAAAGAATCTTTAAATATTTGAAGGGCAAGCCTCGGCTAGGCCTTTGGTATCCAAAGGATTCAGAATTTAACTTGTTTGCCTTTACTGGCCGTGATCATGGAGGCTGCAATCTGGACAGAAAATCAACAACTGGAGGATGTCAGTTTCTAGGGGAAAGACTCGTCTCATGGTAGTGCAAGAAACAGTTCACCGTTTTGACTTCTACTGCTGAAGCTGAATATGTCGCCGCATCCGCATGTTGCTCCCAGGTTATATGGATGCAACACCAATTTCTGGATTACGGTTTGAATTTCTGTGACTCTCCTGTTTTCTGTGATAATGAAGCTGCATTATAGATTGTTAAGAATCCAGTCCAACACTCTAAAACAAAGCACATATACATTAGAGTGTATCATATTCGTGACTGTTTTGAAAGAAAACTCATGCATCTTGAACAGGTATCTACTGATAAGAAAGTCGCTGACATTTTTACAAAGGCTTTTGATTTGGAAAGATTCAACTTTCTGGTTGAATGTCTAAAAATGATTTACTTTGATTAAAAGGTCGCAATTTCGGTCACCAAAACTATTTTTCTTAGTTTTTAGCTTGTTTAAATTTTGATTTATTACATTAATGCAAAAGTTTAGCGGGAGAAATTTCCTAAAAACGCCAAAAAGATTTTCGGTTTAATTTTTTAGTCTCATCTTTAAATAAAAATCAGAAAAATACAAAAATATTGTGTTTCTTAGGAAAGTCGTTCTATTGAGAAAATCTGAGAACTCTGTCTATTGGGAAATTATAGTACATCATTCTAGAGGTTGGATCATCTTATGTAAGGCATGTAGTTGAGAAGATCAGGATCTTAGGGTGATATGTTGATAGGCTCTGCTAAAACTGAGAGGACAACATGATAGTGTTTCACTTAAACATAAAAGTCATTACTTTAGTGGGGAACATCTCATAGATTGGTAGAATAATTATCTCCTCTTAATAATTGAACACTTAAACATGAAGGTTGATGAACTGTGGATGAACATACTATCTCTTGATTGCACATGCCGAGACCTTTCACAAAGGGATTGCGAGCTGACTTGATACAAGTCTGTATATATATGTATATTGATAAAAGGCATGCAATAGGTGAAAAGACACTCAATGATAGTGCAAAGTTACTATGTAAAGCAGAATTTTGAGCAAAAAGACACGCAATGTCAATGTCGTGCAATAGGAAAATTCAAAAAGATATGTCAAAAGACGTACATATTAGTATACTTGTAAATATTTTTCTCTTTGGGAACGTGGGTCTGGGAAGGAATCTCTTATCAAGGCATGTAAGTCCGTAGCGCAATGACCTTGAGCATTTACTGTTTGTGAACATGTAAGTCCGTCGTGCTATGTTTGTAATCAAATTTGTCAGAGATTTCCTGAACAGTCCACTGACCCGTGCTAGTTATGCTCTTTTAGTTATTGTTAGGTGCTCAAAAGATCATGAGGAAGGGAAGGTGTATCCGATAAGTTGTGGGGTCCATTCAGTTTATCAAAAACTCATCTAACTCACACTAAAATAAATGCAGGTTTCTGAAATACGAGTGTGGGATCCACTAAGTCATGAATAACTATTACCCAGAAAATATGATAACTTCATTCATTGCTTGCTTGTCAATTAAGGTATAAAGGCTTGAGTTTAGAAGGATAACATATTGACAATCACCAAGAAATGTCTAAGAAAATGAGCAGCTGATAAGTATAGTGTAGTCTACCCTAGGATGATATGATCCCAAACAGAGTTTCTCTAAAAAATAATGTATCTTAAAGTGTTTCAAAGTAGTGTGATATGATGAAAAGAACAAAAAGATTTTGTGTTTTTTTTGTCATAGCTGAAGTTAATTTTATTTTTATCTTGCTTATTTTTCTTAAATTATTAAAATGACCGTCCCTGCTTGACCTGACGATCCAAAAGAAAAGGGTTTCTGAAAAAAATTTCAAAGGTTTTCAAAGTTTGCGGCCGCAAACTTAAAGTTTGCAACCGCATACTTAGTGTTGTCTATAAAAAGGTTCGAAGTTTACGGTTTTGGGTTACCCTGAACCGCATACTTCACTTATTCTCTCTAGCCGCATACTCCATTGTGTTGCAAATCGTTTGATTTCTTGATCCTTGAGTGAACTTGCGACTATATTTGTGCTTAACTTGTATAGGCGACAACAAAGGTAAAGGATTTATCCATGGATTCACTCTAATCGAGCGTGTGAGATATTCTTGTTTGAAACTGAAACTGAATTGACCTTTTTGACCAAATTGACCTCTAAAATCTATGTTAAATCTGAAATTGTTCCGATAGATTTGGTCACAAACTATAGGTAATCATGAATCTCCTGATAACCAATCCCAAAAACTTGTTAAAATCCGTGAATTTTGAGTTGTTTAAAGTTTGCGGTTGTTAGTAAAGTTTGGGGTGTTAATTGAAGTATGCGGTGTTCATCGAAGTTTGTGGTGACTTTTCAAAGTTTGCGGTTTGTGTTTAAGTTTGCGGTTTCTTAAAGTTTGTGGTGTTTGTTAAAGTTTGATGTGATTAAAAGTTTGCGGTTTAATTCATGTGACTGATAACTTTGAATATGTTATTTTGAAATCTAACTTGCCTTATTGATTGTAAGCAATGGCAAACTTGAAATTTGTTAAGGATCATAATGAACTGGCTTACTTGGAGGACCCGCCACAGAATCACATTGTTTTCAGGTCTATGATAGTGGGATTACGGGCGTCTAGAGTGTTTCATGCTCTATCTCAACATCCAGACATATGTAAAGATTTTGTTAGAGATTTCTGGAGCATCGCCGATATAATCACAGAGAATGATGTGGAAAGGATAGCTGGTATAGTTGCGGGAAAATGTATTGTAATTACTGAAGCTGTGATAAGGACTTGTCTGAACTTTGGTGATAGTCCTGAACATCCTACAAGTTATACTACTGAACAGATGACTGAAACCTTTGAAAGAATGAGCTATGAAGGTGAAATGTCGTCTATGTTAAAGAGATATCTGCCACCGTACTGGAGATACTTGGCACATGTGGTGAATCAGTGTATTTCGGGAAGAAAAGAAGGCTATGATGAGTTGAGTGTCAACATGACATCAATGGTCTATGCACTAGTTACGGGGGAGAATTTCAATTTCTCAAGAGTTGTGTTTGATGAAATGAAAAGCAACTTGACGGGAAAGAAAAAGTCGGTAGTCTTGATGTACCCCCGATTCTTACAGATGATTATAAATCAAGAGCATGCAGAGTTGGCGATGACTCAAAGAAGGTTGCATGTGAAAGTGATGGATAAAAGCATCCTGTCTTATATGTGCATGAATGTCAGCCTAAGACCCTTGGAGAAATTTGTCGCCTTTCTAGAGATCGGCAATAACCAACCACCCCCACCACCTCCTCACCCACAACAACCACTATCACCACCTCCTCACCCACAACAACCACCACCACCTCTTCCACACCCACAACATCCACCTCAACCTTGACATAGACCTAGACGTGTACGTCAACAGGCTCAAAATCAAGTTGAAGTTCTTGTTGTTAATGAGCCTGTGATCCCCAATGCGCAACTGGCCGATGAACATGAAGATGAGTTCAATTACAACATTGAAGGGCCTATATACTTTGAGAATGAAGAGAATGTGGAAAACCTAGAAGATATAGATGATCTAAACCTAGATGATTTGATATTCTATGATACTGGAACTCAAAGTGTTACTAGTGAAAAGGGAGACGAAGCTCAAAGTTCAAGTGCTAGAAATATGGAAGAGAAGATGAATGAGTCTGAAGGAGACTCAGAAAGTGATGAGTTTGATTTTTCAGAGACAGAGAGTGACAGGGAAGAAGTGCCCATAAACAAATATCATAGAAGCTTACTGATCAAAAGAGAGGCTGCTGGGAAACATCCTCTCATCTACCCTTCTAAACAACAGAGTGATACTTCTGATGAAGACTACGATTTTGAAGCTGATCTTGGTCAGAGGAAGAAAGCATAAGTTTCTGAACAACTCCCGCAGAAGTCCACACTAATCATCACACCTACCGTTCCTTCTAAGCACGACAAAGGAAAAAGAAAAAAAATGTTTATGAACAGGTAGATGTTCAAGCCCTGCAACAATGAGTATTTAGCCTAGAACAAGACTCTGTGGCTAAAGATTCAAAGATTGAAAAGCTCGATAAAGAAAATGATACTCTTAGGAAGACCATCAACATACAAAGTGGTTAGATTCAAAGTCTAAGAGACAACATGAAATATGTGCTCAAAGAGCTGAAAAGGCTAAAAGAAAAGAAGGAGAAAAAGAAAAGAAAAAGAGAAGATGGCTGCAGTGGCAATGAAAATAGTAAAGGTGATAATAATGATGGTGATGGTGTTAATAATGATGGTGATGGTGTTGATAATGAAGGTCAAAAAGATGATAAAGAGCAAGGCAAAGACCAGGAAAACCAACAAACAAACTCACGAGAAGATTTATCTAGTGCGTTGGTTGTTTATGTTCCTGTGTCCAAAGAAAAGGGAGCACTACAGTCTGAAAATGACTTTTCATTTGACTTTGAACAAGGTCTTGATGATTTACTTAGGTTAGACTCGGTGTTCTCATTTGAAAAGGATTTAACTGTTTTAGATGATGACTTTGTAGGAGAGGATTTGATTGAAGCTGAATATTTCTTCGATGCAAATGTGCCTACCTCTCCTACATACATCGATGCTCAGGGAAAGGTGATTACCGGTATTGACAGTGATATATTCACCAAAGGTAACTCACCTCCCCATGTGGAGTTGACTGCTGAACATGTTGCTGAATCAACAAACACAACAGAAGCAACATCGTCCTCAGCAATATCATTCCTCCTGAAGTAACCCACTATGTCACTTCATCCAATGCGCTTGCAAAGAAGAACGATCGTTCTCCTATTTTAATCTGGATGTACGACAGTGAGAAGCATCTCTATCTAGTCAAGAGGAATAACGGGCGAGTCGAGTACTTTGCTAATATGCATGACCTTCAATCCTTGCCCAGATATGATCTTAGAGCACTAAACAAGGTTTCATTCTACAATTTGGGAAACAATGGAGACGCAAGTGACTTTGCTTTATTTTCTTAAAATAGAGTGTGACAATGATTTCAAGATAATGAAGACTGCTAAGTGCAAGAGGGTAAAATCAAAGTACATGATCGTTAGAATCACTCAGAAGCCCCTCATAATGGAGATCTATCCTCTTCCCAAGATGATTGACTGTGTCCCTATTCATAAGGGACTACCTGACAACTCAATGAGTAAGCTCATGTGCTGGTTTTATAGTCATGTGACTGGTCTTCTCGACATTCACTATGCTGATAGAGTGTTCACAATTGCTGATCCTATGGATCTAATGAAGTTTGGAAAGGAAGACATGCTGAGGTTGTCCAAGCAGAGATTATTTGTGCCTTAATAAAATGAGAAGGATACTAAGCCGTTCATAAAAGTGTTGGCAACGACGTTAGTTAAAGGCCTCTATGCGGGAATTGGTAATCACTCAGCTGATGTTGAAATACTTTGAGTTACTTGAATGCATTAGCATAGGGGGAGATTGTAAGGATCAAACCTAATAGGCTAACGCAGCAAGAGATTACCGGGAAGTTCAGAAGAGAGATTTTTGGAAGTATGCGGTGGCATACTTCATGGCCTAGCCGCATACTTGAAGTATGCGGTTCCCAACCGCATACTTGAAGTATCCGTCCTAGGCCCAAACCCAACCGATTACTTGTAATTAGTATAAATAGTTATTTTGTTTTCTGTAATCGGTTAGACGAGTTGTTGAGCGATCTTGTATTGTGTTTTCAATGGTTTTATCAATATATGAATCATTTAACTATTAATTGTGTCTCATCCTCTTTGATCCTACTTACAAGTCACGTGTCGAGTCTGTTTCAGCCATGTTCAACACGTTGTTGAATCCATTGATTAAAGATCCTCAGGAATTCGGACCTTACACAACTGGATCTGCTTGTTGAGTTTAAATGATATAAATAACAGAACACGTGTCTAATTAGTGATGTTTAGATAGACCCAGCCAGCTTGAATAGCTTAAATAATCTGTGAGTGTTACTTAGGATTAATCACGTAATAAATTCATGATATCTCATGGGTACTCATCTTAGGGTGTCGGTAATACTGAAACTGTCAACATCGGGTGATAGGTACCACGTTAAGCCAAAATTTAGAGGTTTTTGAAATTTCATGGCACACCACTCTCTTTTTGTGAAAATAAATCCGAGTTTGGTGGCGCCCGCTGTAGGATCGGTAAATACAAGATGGTTCTATTCCAGTTGAGATTGGCGGAAATAATCACAACTTAATCAACGTAAACAAGTAAACACAAGAAGTACTGATAAATGCAATTTGTATTAAGCTTCAATGGTTACAAGATTACAGAGAAAACTCTAAGAAAAAGCGCTAAGATACAATGACTCTAAGTACTACTTATATAGTAACTTAGAATCAAGACAGACCCTTGATTCTAAGGATCAGATCTAACATAAACCGTTGATCTTGTATTGAAGCTATTCTACATATAATGACAATAAACACTATAAAAGTTAACTTTACTCAAACGTCTTCTTAGGCATCATTGCTTGCATACTTGGAGAAGAGCGTTGTAGTGCTTTATTGTCTTGCACCAGTGACATTTTTTCTGTGTGGAGTGTGTCAGTGGTGTACCCGAAAGTTGTTAGTGGTAATGGTTACTTTATCGAAGTCAGTCAGCTGCAATGTTTGATCTTCAGTGGAAATGACTATCAGCTGCAACGTTGGAGATCAGCAGCAAGATGCAACCATCCAAAGCTGCTGATGATTTGCCTATCAGCAGCATCAAGTGTTGATGCTGCTGAGAAGCCTATCCGCAGCAACTCTGGTCTTCAGCAGCTAAAGCTATCCGCAGCCGATTTGTTCTTCAGCAGAAGAACAAGTATCCGCTGCAGATAAGCTTATCCGCAACAGTTTGTTGGTCACCTGCAAACTCTGAGGTAAGCAGCATTTGTACTTAGAAAGTTTTGTAGCCATTAGTCTTTATTTCTACAAACTCCCCCTAGACTGATGCTACCAAAACTCTCTTACTTCTTTTGCTGCTGAAGCTTTTCCATGTTGCTGACTATTCTTGTAACCTCATATACTCTATGATCCTTGCTGGGATTGTTAAGAGGAAGCTCAGATAAAGTCTTGATATCTTTGCTTTCCATTTTGAAGATGGCCTTGCTTGAACACCTCATCTTCTGTCCTTTAACATCTGTTAATGTGAACTTATTCTTTTCAGCATTGTAGGACTAACTGATGAATGGAGAATGGGATTGGATAGGTTTGGCATCAATAATTTCATCTTTTCCGGGGTTGAAATGATGTTTGATCACCAGCAATAGATGTCTCCCACCTTCATTCTCAGGCTCATTGGCTTCACCCAGCTGCATCGTTCTTCTTAGATCAGAATCTGGAAGCTGCAATACCTCATCAACAGTTGTATAGAGTGATCTTCTTTCTTTTGTTCTTCCCCTGAAGACTTCAAACCTTTGATCTTGAGTACTATAGGACCAGTTGACGATTTCTCTTGAGTCTTCTGGTTTGATAGTAGGTTTGCTTTTCTTCTTGGGAGGTTGTTGATGAGTAGGAGCTGGGTGGGAGGATTTGGACTTTGTGGGTGGAGAGGAGGGAGGTCTAGGATGGAGAGTGGAAGGTTGTTGGATAGAGGAAGTGGTGGATGAGGGAGAAGGCTTGGGTTTCTTTGGTTTCCTTTCTTCTTCTTGATTGATTACCCTCTTCTTTGAGCCTTTCTTCCTCTTCCTTTTTGACTTTAAAGTAAAGGGCTTGCAGGTTCATGAAACTCATGGGACCCAGCCTTTTTCCACTCTCTCCTCTAGCTTTTAGGAAGTCAATCATGACCTTCCTTTCTTCATGGGTTCTTCTATTAAAGGCAATGGTCTTCTTGGATTTCTGTTTTGCTTTTTCTTCTTCTCCAGCCCTTTTCTTATTTCTCAAATGACCTTGCTGACCCATGAAGGCTCTGTAGATTTCTTTATTTGATAGTTTCTCAAGGTAGTCTGCACCCTCACCTTGAGAAATCAGAGCCTCTATCCACTCCTCTCTCATTTCTTTGGCTAGTTCAGAATCAGTTATTCTGAACTTAGCCTCTTCCTTTTGCTTATTTTCTCTTTCTTCTTCTTCTTTATTGAATTGTTCCTGCAGCTGAAGAGCTAGAGCTTCATCTTCTTCTATTTGGAAAGCTGTAGGAATCTTGACTTTCAGATCATCCAGCTGCTTAGCATACAGCTGGATCTGTTGTTCTCTGAAGAGAATGGCCGCTTTTCTTTCTTGGGTTTTTCGTAATTCAGCCATCTCCTCTTCTTCTTCTTCTTTCTTCCTTTTCCCTCTTTTCCTTCACTATCCTTTCTTCATCTTCTTTTGTCATAAGTCCCTTCCCCTTTTCTTTGCTGGATGCCTCGGCTTCAGCTTCATTGACCTCAACAGCAGATGTAAGAGATGCTGTTGGGATCTCAGCTTCAGCTTCATTGGAATTTTGGGGAATGGACAAGGGAAGGACACTTTCTTCATCTTCTTCCCATTCAAGACCTGTTACTTCTTTCCACCCTTCCTTCACCTTTTCTTCTTCTCTTCTTTTGGATTCTTGTTCTATATTCAGTCTGACTGTAGGTGAGGAAAGGAAGGATAGGTCTGAGTCAGAGTCAGAGGCATCCATTGCAAGTAGACCTTCCTTTTGAAGCTCAACTTTGATGGTTTTTATCATTGCTTGACTCTCTAAGGAATTAACGTTGCATATGTGTGTTCTGAGCTAGAAGACCTTGTGCAGGAAGTCTGTCTTTAAGAGTAGGATCTCATTGATGTTGATTGAGAGACATGATCCATTACTCAGGAAAAATGTGAAGTTAGAAGAGCCATTGCTTGACCATCCTAGCACTTCCACATCTCTGACCATATAAAATTGCTGCTTTGCACCTTCTTGAAGGTTGTATCTCAAACCTTCAAAGATGAGATGTGCAAAGTTGAATCCTTGGCCAGTAATCATACCGTGAATAGCAGAGGCAAGTGCAGAGCTCACTTGATGCCATCCACTTCTCTTCTGAGATATGCATTGTAGAAGAGTGTGGCATAGATACTTCCATGGGGGGGCCATTAGTGCCTTCTCTATTGTGTACTAATTTTGATTTCTAGTTTACCCTATGGATACAAAGGTCCTCATATAGACTTATTTTGAGTACGAAATGGCGGCCCCCTCGTCTTGAAGCTTGAGGTGTTTGCGGAGTATGGTTTCAGAGATGGTGATGTCCTTGCCATCTACCTTGGCTTTAATTTGGGGTATCCCCTATTCGGTAGAGTAGATGGCAGATTTCCAAAAATCCTCCATGTGAGGAATATAAATGGGTGGGTTGATAGTGAGTGCATGATAAATTTTTGATCGACTTCTTCTGAAACGCCCCAAAACGGGTACATCTCATAGTTGGCACACAACATAACAAACATAGTTCTTAAACCGGAAATCAGAATCTATTACAGCGGAAGTCTTTAATTCAAATCATTCATCAAACTAAAACATGAAATATTGTCTATAACATGAACTATCAGGATTGGAAATGTCAGTCTTCAATACCGCAGCCCGATGTCCATGCTATCCAGCCCACATGGCTCTTTCACTTTTCTTTAGCTTTACTCTTTTTACCTGCCATGCATACTAAAAGTCAGCTAACGCTGGTGAGTTCTCTCTTTACTTTAAACTGTAAACTTTATCTTTGGTAGCTTAGTTTTATTAAAATAAAATAAGCTTTACTTTCACTTTCTTTGAAATAAACTTTTAGCTATTACTTTAAAACTTTACAACGTTACAGTTATAAATCTGTTACGTTACTATCTGTCATTAAAACTTTATCTTTAAGGAAACTCGTTAGGGTGTCCCACTGTATTCTGTCTATCATTTCACTTATACTTGACAAGTGACTTTATCATACTTTAACTATCACATATGGATCGTGGTCCGAGGACCAGATCCCTATCTTGCTTACACCTCAGGGTAAGACTTTTACTTTAGCGCTGCCCACACCTCAGGGTGGGACTTTCTTTCTCGCTTGCACGTTAGTGCAAGACTCCTTTAGCATTGCTCACACCTCAGGGTGAGACTTTCTCGCTTACACCGAAGTGAAGACTCCTTTAGCATTGCTTACACCGAAGTGTAAGACTCCTTTAGCATTGCTTACACCGAAGTGTAAGACTCCTTTAGCATTGCTCACACCTCAGGGTGAGACTTCTACTTTAGCATGCCTGCAGGACTTTCTACTATGCAACTACTATGCAATGCAATTACACTATTACACAAATAGAAATACAATCACATAACTTTCATATAGACAAATAACACATATTAACACATAAGCATATAACATGGTATTTGTCACTGTCACTGTCACTGTCACTGTCGAGCTGTACCGAAGTACGGCTCCTTTATCATTCTTTCTTTAGCTCATTGTTATCTTTCAAAAACTTGTTTAAAAGATAATACTATGCTCTTTTGTTCTTTATCTTTCATTTTATAAAAATAACATTTTTATAAAATACTATACTTTGCCTTTCATTTTATAAAAATAACATTTTTATAAAATACTATACTTTGCCTTTCATTTTATAAAAATAACATTTTTATAAAATACTATACCAGTATGCATGCCAGCCCAAAACCATTAGGAAAAAGGGCAATAAGAACTCACCAGATGAATCGTTTCTGTTTACACCTAGCCGGTTCCTGAATGTCACTATGGTCACCCACAATCTGTATAATCAAGTCATAGGCGTAAGGCTGTGTTCCTAGGGGACACTTAGACATTACTAGGCTTGACTCAGATGTTTCGGGTCATGGTTTCATTATCGAAACTAGGTAGTTTCGAGTCCTGGCTCCTTATCGAAACTATGTAGTTTCGAGCCCTGGCTTCTTATCGAAACTAATAGTTTCGAGTCACTGCTTCTTATCGAAACTAAGTAGTTTCGAGTCACTGCTTCTTATCGAAACTAAGTAGTTTCGAGTCACTGCTTCTTATCGAAACTAAGTAGTTTCGAGTCGTATGACTTATATAAATTCTTAGTTAAGGTCTTGGGTCTATATTGAAACTATGGTAGTTTCGATGGGTCTGCCCCTGTCGAAACTAGGTAGTTTCGATAGATGCGTCCATATCGAAACTAGTAGTTTCGACTGTGCAGTCTTCTTCCCCAAACAGAACCCTAGATCTGGTCCCTTTGTTCTAATCGATCAAGCTATGAACTTTTTACGTTCGAAATGTTCCATTTTCCCCCATGAACCCAAACCCGTGGTTTGTTTCCAGTTTCACACGTAAAAATCTAAATCTTTACTCGATTATTAACCCTAAACCCGAAAGTTACAAAAACTCAGATTTAGGCATAATAATTACCTGTTATAGCTTCCTTCTCGTTCCTTTATGCTCCAGAGATGTTGAGCAACAATCCTCGAGACTTTGAGCTTGATCCGAGCTTTCTCTCTCTAGACGATCTCTCTCTCTCTCTCCCTAAGGTTCTTGCGCAGGAAGAAAATGAAGGACACAGGAGGAAATGGCTACTGATTAGAAGGGTTCTTCTCAGTTTTCGGGCCCATGGGCCGGCCCCTAGCCAAGCCCACCTTCCTTTTTCTTTTATTTGGGTTTTTATTTATTTTGGGATGTTACAAGTCTACCCCTCTTACGAAAGGTTTCGTCCTCGAAACCTGTTATAAGTCAAACAGGTGCGGGTACGACTCTTTCATTTCTGTCTCGGTTTCCCATGTAGCTTCTGACCCTTTACGATGCTTCCATTGTACTTTGACTAACTGTATCACTTTATTCCGTAACCGCTTTTCTTTCCTGTCTAGTATGGCGACGGGTTCCTCGATGTAATTGAGGCTATTATCTATCTCGATGTCGTCAAGTGTCACATGCGCTGATTCGTCGGCCAAGCACTTGCGCAAGTGCGACACGTGGAAGGTTGGGTGAATTCCACTAAGCTCATCCGGCAATTCTAACCGGTAAGCGACTTCACCAACTCGCGCTAGTATTTTGAAGGGTCCGACGAATCTTGGGCTTAACTTCCCTCTCTTTCTGAATCGTATGATCCCCTTCCAGGGAGATACCTTCAATAGTACTTGATCCCCGACATTGAATTCGATTGGTCTCCGCCTCCTATCTGCGTAGGACTTTTGACGGTCCTGTGCAGCTTTCATTCTGGCCTTGATCTGGTCAAACTTTACAGAGGTTGCCGTGACTACCTCTAAACTTCCCAATTCTTTCTGTCCTACCTCCCCCCAACAGACCGGGGTTCGACATCTTCTACCATACAACATTTCGTAAGGCGGCATACCAATAGTGGTGTGGTGGCTGTTGTTGTAGGAGAACTCTGCCAAAGGTAGGTGACTATCCCAACTGCCACCAAAGTCTATAATGCATGCGCGGAGCATATCCTCCAACGTCTGGATGGTCCTCTCTGATTGCCCATCCGTCTGTGGGTGATAAGCCGTGCTGATGTTTAACCTCGTACCCATTGACTCATGAAATCTTTTCCAGAATCTCGATGTAAATCGCGTGTCCCGGTCAGATACAATTGATAACGGTACGCCATGTCGAGAGACAATTTCATTGATAAATACTTCTGCCAACTTCTCAGATGAATACGTTTCACGAATCGGCAAGAAATGTGCACTCTTTGTCAGACGATCCACTATAACCCAAATCGTATCGTGGCCTTTAGCTGTGCGGGGCAGCTTGGTAATAAAGTCCATGGTGATACGCTCCCACTTCCATTCGGGTATTTCCAGAGGCTGGATCTTCCCGTACGGTTTCTGATGCTCTGCTTTAACTTGTGAGCAAGTCAGACACTTGCTTACATATCCGGTCACATCATTCTTCATGTTAGGCCACCAATACTCTTTTTTTAAATCCTGGTACATTTTCGTGGTTCCTGGGTGGATGGAATATCGAGACTTATGGGCCTCGTCAAGTACTTTGGCCCTAAGCTCTCCGCCCTTCGGTACCCACATGCGACCACACCTGGTCCTCACTCCATGAGTGTTTAATTCTAACTTTGTCTGTTGACCGACCATTCTTTCTTTCTTTATGTTCTCTTCCTTTAGTGCTTCCTTCTGTGCTGCTTCTAGCTCTGTCATAAAATCTGGGGTTATCACTAACTGGTACGCTTTTACCCTAATAGGAGAACGATTCTCCTTACGACTTAGGGCATCAGCGACCACATTCGCCTTTCCCGGGTGGTATAGGATCTCACAGTCATAGTCTTTCAGCAATTCTAACCACCGCCTTTGCCGCATATTCAGGTCTTTCTGTTCGAAGAAATACTTCAAGCTCTTGTGATCCGAATAAATCGTGCATTTCACCCCGTAGAGGTAATGCCTCCAAATCTTTAACGCAAAAACAACTGCCGCGAGCTCCAAATCGTGAGTCGGGTAGTTAATTTCGTGGATCTTTAGCTGTCGTGACGCATACGCGATCACCTTTCCCCTCTGCATCAAAACACACCCTAACCCTTGTCCCGATGCGTCAGAATATACCACCAGGTCCTCTTTACCGTCGGGTAGTGCTAACACTGGGGCTTGGGTCAACTTCTTCTTTAACTCTTCAAATGCTTTGGACTGAGCCTGACCCCATTCGTACTTTACTTCTTTACGTGTCAACTTTGTCAGTGGCGAAGCTATTCTCGAGAAGTCCTGAATGAACCTTCGATAGTAACCTGCCAATCCCAGAAAACTCCGAATCTCGGTTGGCGTCTTCGGGGTTTCCCATTCCTGTACTGCCTCTATCTTAGCCGGGTCAACCATAATGCCGTCTGCGTTGATAACGTGACCTAAGAATTGGACTTCCTTAAGCCAGAACGCGCATTTGGAGAACTTGGCATACAACTTTTCTTTTTGTAGCGTCTCTAGTACTTCTCGAAGATGACAAGCATGATCACCTTCACTTTTCGAATAAATGAGTATGTCGTCTATAAACACTATCACCGACCTATCTAGCATCGGTCTACACACCTGGTTCATCATACTCATGAATGCTGCCGGAGCGTTCGTCAAGCCGAAAGACATCACGCGAAACTCGTAATGCCCATAACGCGTGCGAAACGCTGTCTTAGGTATGTCCTCTTCTCTTACCTTTAACTGATGATATCCCGACCGCAGATCGATCTTGGAGAACCATCTGGCGCCCTGTAGTTGGTCGAACAGATCATCGATCCTTGGTAGCGGATATTTGTTCTTTACTGTACGCTTGTTCAACTCTCTGTAGTCGATGCACATTCTCATGGCACCATCTTTCTTCTTTACGAACAGAACCGGAGCACCCCATGGAGAAATGCTTGGTCTGATAAATCCTCTATCCAAAAGTTCTTCCAACTGTACCATCAGCTCTTTCATCTCCAGAGGTGCAAGTCGGTACGGTGCTTTAGCCACGGGCTGGGCACCTGGCACTAAGTCTATCTGGAACTCTGTCTCCCGGTCAGGTGGTAACCCAGGCAACTCCTCAGGAAACACCCCCGGAAAATTACATACAACTGGTACGTCTTTTAACTCTCTCACCTTTACATCATTGTCTATCACATAGGCCAGGTAGGCCTCGCATCCGCGCCCTATATACTTCTCTGCCTTTATCATTGATATGACGTTCGTTAGTGAACCGTCGCGATCCCCGTACACCAAAACCTCGCCACCGTCTGGAGCTTTGAGCTGAACTATCTTTCGTCTACATATTATCCGGGCTTCGTTGGCAGCTAACCAATCCATACCCAAAACTATATCGAATCCTCCCAAGGTCATAACATACAACCTAACTGGGAATCTATGGCCATGAATCTTTATCGTGCAATTATCTACCAATTCACTTACTATCGTGGTCTTGCCCACTGCGGTTTCCACATTAAAGGCCTGCTCTACTCTAGTAACTTTGCATTTCATTCTTTTACACTTAGAAGATGATATAAAACTCCTACTGGCACCCGAATCAAATAATACTGAAACATAAGTGTGGTCAAGGATGAATGTACCTGACACAACATCTGGGTCTCCCCTAGCCTCCTCCTGTGTCAGTGCATACGCCCGGGTCCTTGCCTTCGGCTTCTCAGGTTCTTTACCCTTCTCGGTGCCAGTAGCCCTGGGTTTCCGACAGTCTTTGGCCATGTGGCCAGGTATCCCGCAGTTATAACAAGACTGTGCCCCGGGACACTCTCGAGAGTAGTGTCCGGTCTTTCCGCACCTATAGCACATATTTAACCCAACTCGGCACTCGCCCGAGTGCTTCCTGCCACACTTAGCACATTCAACCCCATCTTCAATCCTCAGTTTCTTCGTCTCCGGCCCCGCCCACTCTTTAGCTGGCCGTTTAACGGCATTGGTCACTTTCTCCTCAGTAGGCAGTGGGTCTGCGGATTCGAAGTCATCATAAACTATCCCAGCAAGTGATACCACAGATTCAAAACTCGTGGGAGCATTAGCTTTCACGTGCACACGGACTTTCTGTGGTAGTCCCTTGATGTAGTACTTAATCCTCTTTTCCTCAGTGTCCACCAGATGTGGAACCAGCTGAGCCAACTCTTGATATTTGGAGGTATACTGGCGATGAGTCATACTACCAGCACAGAGCCCCAGAAATTCCCTCTCAACTCTGTCAATCTCGTTCTGCGGGCAGAACTTAGTGATTAGCAGCTTTTTCATGTCGTCCCATTTCATCTTTTTCATCTCAGCAGAAGACTTGATTCTTTCGATCGATCTCCACCAGCTTAATGCCTCATTAGTGAATGAGTGAGCGGCAAACTTGACCGCTTGATCATCACGGCACTCACTAATGTTGATCACCCCATTCATTCTCTCTATCCACTCAAAAGTGGCAACAGCATCTTTCCGTCCATCATACTTCGGCGGGTCACACCCCCGAAAGGACTTATAGTTGCAACCCCGGGTTGCCATTTCATAATCAGAATCATCACTGTCAGTGACTCCAAGTCTCTTGCTGCTTTCCTCTTTCGTTTCTTTCTTCCCTATATTAAACTCTTTAAGGGCCTCGCCCAATGCTTCTGGTAGAACTTTCTTCAAGATTGAAGTAACCTCTGCCGCTATAGCTTCTTTCACAATCGGTTCCAACTCAAGCGCCTCATTAGGGGCATCGTTAGGAGCCGACACATGGTTCCCACTATCATTATGCTCCACATGCACCGATTCAGCTTCGTTGCGGGAGTACTCACTTTCTTCAGGACGGTTCCGGTTACCTGGAGGTCGGCCTCGACGACCAGTACGACCCCCAGTGCGACCTCCTCTCTTTGCTCTAGCCATTTAGTGTCTACTGTGAACAAAGATAGCTCGTGTTATCAAGATAGGTAACAATTTAGAACACCTCGAGTACTGTAAATTACTAATTACAGAGACCGGTATGAAATTACTAATTTACTTTACTACTCGGGTTCTGAACATTTCCTTTCCGAGTAACATTTGCATCCAGGTTCAGAGTTTCTACTATAAGGCACGTACTATCTACTGTCTACTGTCTGTGCTAAGGCATGTACTATGTACTATTTATGCTAAAGCATCTACTTTCTGCTATCTGTACTAAGGCATTATTGTCTATGTTCTATGTAAGGACATTGACTACCTTCTGTCTACTATCTTTTCATGGACGGGCTGCTCCGACTGACATTCCTTTCCTTCCTTTGCTTTGTCCCATTCTCAGTTTAAGTTCAGACATTATCGCAAATGTCTGAATCTCTCAAACTATGGCTCTGATACCAACTTGAAACGCCCCAAAACGGGTACATCTCATAGTTGGCACACAACATAACAAACATAGTTCTTAAACCGGAAATCAGAATCTATTACAGCGGAAGTCTTTAATTCAAATCATTCATCAAACTAAAACATGAAATATTGTCTATAACATGAACTATCAGGATTGGAAATGTCAGTCTTCAATACCGCAGCCCGATGTCCATGCTATCCAGCCCACATGGCTCTTTCACTTTTCTTTAGCTTTACCCTTTTTACCTGCCATGCATACTAAAAGTCAGCTAACGCTGGTGAGTTCTCTCTTTACTTTAAACTGTAAACTTTATCTTTGGTAGCTTAGTTTTATTAAAATAAAATAAGCTTTACTTTCACTTTCTTTGAAATAAACTTTTAGCTATTACTTTAAAACTTTACAACGTTACAGTTATAAATCTGTTACGTTACTATCTGTCATTAAAACTTTATCTTTAAGGAAACTCGTTAGGGTGTCCCACTGTATTCTGTCTATCATTTCACTTATACTTGACAAGTGACTTTATCATACTTTAACTATCACATATGGATCGTGGTCCGAGGACCAGATCCCTATCTTGCTTACACCTCAGGGTAAGACTTTTACTTTAGCGCTGCCCACACCTCAGGGTGGGACTTTCTTTCTCGCTTGCACGTTAGTGCAAGACTCCTTTAGCATTGCTCACACCTCAGGGTGAGACTTTCTCGCTTACACCGAAGTGAAGACTCCTTTAGCATTGCTTACACCGAAGTGTAAGACTCCTTTAGCATTGCTTACACCGAAGTGTAAGACTCCTTTAGCATTGCTCACACCTCAGGGTGAGACTTCTACTTTAGCATGCCTGCAGGACTTTCTACTATGCAACTACTATGCAATGCAATTACACTATTACACAAATAGAAATACAATCACATAACTTTCATATAGACAAATAACACATATTAACACATAAGCATATAACATGGTATTTGTCACTGTCACTGTCACTGTCACTGTCGAGCTGTACCGAAGTACGGCTCCTTTATCATTCTTTCTTTAGCTCATTGTTATCTTTCAAAAACTTGTTTAAAAGATAATACTATGCTCTTTTGTTCTTTATCTTTCATTTTATAAAAATAACATTTTTATAAAATACTATACTTTGCCTTTCATTTTATAAAAATAACATTTTTATAAAATACTATACTTTGCCTTTCATTTTATAAAAATAACATTTTTATAAAATACTATACCAGTATGCATGCCAGCCCAAAACCATTAGGAAAAAGGGCAATAAGAACTCACCAGATGAATCGTTTCTGTTTACACCTAGCCGGTTCCTGAATGTCACTATGGTCACCCACAATCTGTATAATCAAGTCATAGGCGTAAGGCTGTGTTCCTAGGGGACACTTAGACATTACTAGGCTTGACTCAGATGTTTCGGGTCATGGTTTCATTATCGAAACTAGGTAGTTTCGAGTCCTGGCTCCTTATCGAAACTATGTAGTTTCGAGCCCTGGCTTCTTATCGAAACTAATAGTTTCGAGTCACTGCTTCTTATCGAAACTAAGTAGTTTCGAGTCACTGCTTCTTATCGAAACTAAGTAGTTTCGAGTCACTGCTTCTTATCGAAACTAAGTAGTTTCGAGTCGTATGACTTATATAAATTCTTAGTTAAGGTCTTGGGTCTATATTGAAACTATGGTAGTTTCGATGGGTCTGCCCCTGTCGAAACTAGGTAGTTTCGATAGATGCGTCCATATCGAAACTAGTAGTTTCGACTGTGCAGTCTTCTTCCCCAAACAGAACCCTAGATCTGGTCCCTTTGTTCTAATCGATCAAGCTATGAACTTTTTACGTTCGAAATGTTCCATTTTCCCCCATGAACCCAAACCCGTGGTTTGTTTCCAGTTTCACACGTAAAAATCTAAATCTTTACTCGATTATTAACCCTAAACCCGAAAGTTACAAAAACTCAGATTTAGGCATAATAATTACCTGTTATAGCTTCCTTCTCGTTCCTTTATGCTCCAGAGATGTTGAGCAACAATCCTCGAGACTTTGAGCTTGATCCGAGCTTTCTCTCTCTAGACGATCTCTCTCTCTCTCTCCCTAAGGTTCTTGCGCAGGAAGAAAATGAAGGACACAGGAGGAAATGGCTACTGATTAGAAGGGTTCTTCTCAGTTTTCGGGCCCATGGGCCGGCCCCTAGCCAAGCCCACCTTCCTTTTTCTTTTATTTGGGTTTTTATTTATTTTGGGATGTTACAAGTCTACCCCTCTTACGAAAGGTTTCGTCCTCGAAACCTGTTATAAGTCAAACAGGTGCGGGTACGACTCTTTCATTTCTGTCTCGGTTTCCCATGTAGCTTCTGACCCTTTACGATGCTTCCATTGTACTTTGACTAACTGTATCACTTTATTCCGTAACCGCTTTTCTTTCCTGTCTAGTATGGCGACGGGTTCCTCGATGTAATTGAGGCTATTATCTATCTCGATGTCGTCAAGTGTCACATGCGCTGATTCGTCGGCCAAGCACTTGCGCAAGTGCGACACGTGGAAGGTTGGGTGAATTCCACTAAGCTCATCCGGCAATTCTAACCGGTAAGCGACTTCACCAACTCGCGCTAGTATTTTGAAGGGTCCGACGAATCTTGGGCTTAACTTCCCTCTCTTTCTGAATCGTATGATCCCCTTCCAGGGAGATACCTTCAATAGTACTTGATCCCCGACATTGAATTCGATTGGTCTCCGCCTCCTATCTGCGTAGGACTTTTGACGGTCCTGTGCAGCTTTCATTCTGGCCTTGATCTGGTCAAACTTTACAGAGGTTGCCGTGACTACCTCTAAACTTCCCAATTCTTTCTGTCCTACCTCCCCCCAACAGACCGGGGTTCGACATCTTCTACCATACAACATTTCGTAAGGCGGCATACCAATAGTGGTGTGGTGGCTGTTGTTGTAGGAGAACTCTGCCAAAGGTAGGTGACTATCCCAACTGCCACCAAAGTCTATAATGCATGCGCGGAGCATATCCTCCAACGTCTGGATGGTCCTCTCTGATTGCCCATCCGTCTGTGGGTGATAAGCCGTGCTGATGTTTAACCTCGTACCCATTGACTCATGAAATCTTTTCCAGAATCTCGATGTAAATCGCGTGTCCCGGTCAGATACAATTGATAACGGTACGCCATGTCGAGAGACAATTTCATTGATAAATACTTCTGCCAACTTCTCAGATGAATACGTTTCACGAATCGGCAAGAAATGTGCACTCTTTGTCAGACGATCCACTATAACCCAAATCGTATCGTGGCCTTTAGCTGTGCGGGGCAGCTTGGTAATAAAGTCCATGGTGATACGCTCCCACTTCCATTCGGGTATTTCCAGAGGCTGGATCTTCCCGTACGGTTTCTGATGCTCTGCTTTAACTTGTGAGCAAGTCAGACACTTGCTTACATATCCGGTCACATCATTCTTCATGTTAGGCCACCAATACTCTTTTTTTAAATCCTGGTACATTTTCGTGGTTCCTGGGTGGATGGAATATCGAGACTTATGGGCCTCGTCAAGTACTTTGGCCCTAAGCTCTCCGCCCTTCGGTACCCCCATGCGACCACACCTGGTCCTCACTCCATGAGTGTTTAATTCTAACTTTGTCTGTTGACCGACCATTCTTTCTTTCTTTATGTTCTCTTCCTTTAGTGCTTCCTTCTGTGCTGCTTCTAGCTCTGTCATAAAATCTGGGGTTATCACTAACTGGTACGCTTTTACCCTAATAGGAGAACGATTCTCCTTACGACTTAGGGCATCAGCGACCACATTCGCCTTTCCCGGGTGGTATAGGATCTCACAGTCATAGTCTTTCAGCAATTCTAACCACCGCCTTTGCCGCATATTCAGGTCTTTCTGTTCGAAGAAATACTTCAAGCTCTTGTGATCCGAATAAATCGTGCATTTCACCCCGTAGAGGTAATGCCTCCAAATCTTTAACGCAAAAACAACTGCCGCGAGCTCCAAATCGTGAGTCGGGTAGTTAATTTCGTGGATCTTTAGCTGTCGTGACGCATACGCGATCACCTTTCCCCTCTGCATCAAAACACACCCTAACCCTTGTCCCGATGCGTCAGAATATACCACCAGGTCCTCTTTACCGTCGGGTAGTGCTAACACTGGGGCTTGGGTCAACTTCTTCTTTAACTCTTCAAATGCTTTGGACTGAGCCTGACCCCATTCGTACTTTACTTCTTTACGTGTCAACTTTGTCAGTGGCGAAGCTATTCTCGAGAAGTCCTGAATGAACCTTCGATAGTAACCTGCCAATCCCAGAAAACTCCGAATCTCGGTTGGCGTCTTCGGGGTTTCCCATTCCTGTACTGCCTCTATCTTAGCCGGGTCAACCATAATGCCGTCTGCGTTGATAACGTGACCTAAGAATTGGACTTCCTTAAGCCAGAACGCGCATTTGGAGAACTTGGCATACAACTTTTCTTTTTGTAGCGTCTCTAGTACTTCTCGAAGATGACAAGCATGATCACCTTCACTTTTCGAATAAATGAGTATGTCGTCTATAAACACTATCACCGACCTATCTAGCATCGGTCTACACACCTGGTTCATCATACTCATGAATGCTGCCGGAGCGTTCGTCAAGCCGAAAGACATCACGCGAAACTCGTAATGCCCATAACGCGTGCGAAACGCTGTCTTAGGTATGTCCTCTTCTCTTACCTTTAACTGATGATATCCCGACCGCAGATCGATCTTGGAGAACCATCTGGCGCCCTGTAGTTGGTCGAACAGATCATCGATCCTTGGTAGCGGATATTTGTTCTTTACTGTACGCTTGTTCAACTCTCTGTAGTCGATGCACATTCTCATGGCACCATCTTTCTTCTTTACGAACAGAACCGGAGCACCCCATGGAGAAATGCTTGGTCTGATAAATCCTCTATCCAAAAGTTCTTCCAACTGTACCATCAGCTCTTTCATCTCCAGAGGTGCAAGTCGGTACGGTGCTTTAGCCACGGGCTGGGCACCTGGCACTAAGTCTATCTGGAACTCTGTCTCCCGGTCAGGTGGTAACCCAGGCAACTCCTCAGGAAACACCCCCGGAAAATTACATACAACTGGTACGTCTTTTAACTCTCTCACCTTTACATCATTGTCTATCACATAGGCCAGGTAGGCCTCGCATCCGCGCCCTATATACTTCTCTGCCTTTATCATTGATATGACGTTCGTTAGTGAACCGTCGCGATCCCCGTACACCAAAACCTCGCCACCGTCTGGAGCTTTGAGCTGAACTATCTTTCGTCTACATATTATCCGGGCTTCGTTGGCAGCTAACCAATCCATACCCAAAACTATATCGAATCCTCCCAAGGTCATAACATACAACCTAACTGGGAATCTATGGCTATGAATCTTTATCGTGCAATTATCTACCAATTCACTTACTATCGTGGTCTTGCCCACTGCGGTTTCCACATTAAAGGCCTGCTCTACTCTAGTAACTTTGCATTTCATTCTTTTACACTTAGAAGATGATATAAAACTCCTACTGGCACCCGAATCAAATAATACTGAAACATAAGTGTGGTCAAGGATGAATGTACCTGACACAACATCTGGGTCTCCCCTAGCCTCCTCCTGTGTCAGTGCATACGCCCGGGTCCTTGCCTTCGGCTTCTCAGGTTCTTTACCCTTCTCGGTGCCAGTAGCCCTGGGTTTCCGACAGTCTTTGGCCATGTGGCCAGGTATCCCGCAGTTATAACAAGACTGTGCCCCGGGACACTCTCGAGAGTAGTGTCCGGTCTTTCCGCACCTATAGCACATATTTAACCCAACTCGGCACTCGCCCGAGTGCTTCCTGCCACACTTAGCACATTCAACCCCATCTTCAATCCTCAGTTTCTTCGTCTCCGGCCCCGCCCACTCTTTAGCTGGCCGTTTAACGGCATTGGTCACTTTCTCCTCAGTAGGCAGTGGGTCTGCGGATTCGAAGTCATCATAAACTATCCCAGCAAGTGATACCACAGATTCAAAACTCGTGGGAGCATTAGCTTTCACGTGCACACGGACTTTCTGTGGTAGTCCCTTGATGTAGTACTTAATCCTCTTTTCCTCAGTGTCCACCAGATGTGGAACCAGCTGAGCCAACTCTTGATATTTGGAGGTATACTGGCGATGAGTCATACTACCAGCACAGAGCCCCAGAAATTCCCTCTCAACTCTGTCAATCTCGTTCTGCGGGCAGAACTTAGTGATTAGCAGCTTTTTCTTGTCGTCCCATTTCATCTTTTTCATCTCAGCAGAAGACTTGATTCTTTCGATCGATCTCCACCAGCTTAATGCCTCATTAGTGAATGAGTGAGCGGCAAACTTGACCGCTTGATCATCACGGCACTCACTAATGTTGATCACCCCATTCATTCTCTCTATCCACTCAAAAGTGGCAACAGCATCTTTCCGTCCATCATACTTCGGCGGGTCACACCCCCGAAAGGACTTATAGTTGCAACCCGGGTTGCCATTTCATAATCAGAATCATCACTGTCAGTGACTCCAAGTCTCTTGCTGCTTTCCTCTTTCGTTTCTTTCTTCCCTATATTAAACTCTTTAAGGGCCTCGCCCAATGCTTCTGGTAGAACTTTCTTCAAGATTGAAGTAACCTCTGCCGCTATAGCTTCTTTCACAATCGGTTCCAACTCAAGCGCCTCATTAGGGGCATCGTTAGGAGCCGACACATGGTTCCCACTATCATTATGCTCCACATGCACCGATTCAGCTTCGTTGCGGGAGTACTCACTTTCTTCAGGACGGTTCCGGTTACCTGGAGGTCGGCCTCGACGACCAGTACGACCCCCAGTGCGACCTCCTCTCTTTGCTCTAGCCATTTAGTGTCTACTGTGAACAAAGATAGCTCGTGTTATCAAGATAGGTAACAATTTAGAACACCTCGAGTACTGTAAATTACTAATTACAGAGACCGGTATGAAATTACTAATTTACTTTACTACTCGGGTTCTGAACATTTCCTTTCCGAGTAACATTTGCATCCAGGTTCAGAGTTTCTACTATAAGGCACGTACTATCTACTGTCTACTGTCTGTGCTAAGGCATGTACTATGTACTATTTATGCTAAAGCATCTACTTTCTGCTATCTGTACTAAGGCATTATTGTCTATGTTCTATGTAAGGACATTGACTACCTTCTGTCTACTATCTTTTCATGGACGGGCTGCTCCGACTGACATTCCTTTCCTTCCTTTGCTTTGTCCCATTCTCAGTTTAAGTTCAGACATTATCGCAAATGTCTGAATCTCTCAAACTATGGCTCTGATACCAACTTGAAACGCCCCAAAACGGGTACATCTCATAGTTGGCACACAACATAACAAACATAGTTCTTAAACCGGAAATCAGAATCTATTACAGCGGAAGTCTTTAATTCAAATCATTCATCAAACTAAAACATGAAATATTGTCTATAACATGAACTATCAGGATTGGAAATGTCAGTCTTCAATACCGCAGCCCGATGTCCATGCTATCCAGCCCACATGGCTCTTTCACTTTTCTTTAGCTTTACCCTTTTTACCTGCCATGCATACTAAAAGTCAGCTAACGCTGGTGAGTTCTCTCTTTACTTTAAACTGTAAACTTTATCTTTGGTAGCTTAGTTTTATTAAAATAAAATAAGCTTTACTTTCACTTTCTTTGAAATAAACTTTTAGCTATTACTTTAAAACTTTACAACGTTACAGTTATAAATCTGTTACGTTACTATCTGTCATTAAAACTTTATCTTTAAGGAAACTCGTTAGGGTGTCCCACTGTATTCTGTCTATCATTTCACTTATACTTGACAAGTGACTTTATCATACTTTAACTATCACATATGGATCGTGGTCCGAGGACCAGATCCCTATCTTGCTTACACCTCAGGGTAAGACTTTTACTTTAGCGCTGCCCACACCTCAGGGTGGGACTTTCTTTCTCGCTTGCACGTTAGTGCAAGACTCCTTTAGCATTGCTCACACCTCAGGGTGAGACTTTCTCGCTTACACCGAAGTGAAGACTCCTTTAGCATTGCTTACACCGAAGTGTAAGACTCCTTTAGCATTGCTTACACCGAAGTGTAAGACTCCTTTAGCATTGCTCACACCTCAGGGTGAGACTTCTACTTTAGCATGCCTGCAGGACTTTCTACTATGCAACTACTATGCAATGCAATTACACTATTACACAAATAGAAATACAATCACATAACTTTCATATAGACAAATAACACATATTAACACATAAGCATATAACATGGTATTTGTCACTGTCACTGTCACTGTCACTGTCGAGCTGTACCGAAGTACGGCTCCTTTATCATTCTTTCTTTAGCTCATTGTTATCTTTCAAAAACTTGTTTAAAAGATAATACTATGCTCTTTTGTTCTTTATCTTTCATTTTATAAAAATAACATTTTTATAAAATACTATACTTTGCCTTTCATTTTATAAAAATAACATTTTTATAAAATACTATACTTTGCCTTTCATTTTATAAAAATAACATTTTTATAAAATACTATACCAGTATGCATGCCAGCCCAAAACCATTAGGAAAAAGGGCAATAAGAACTCACCAGATGAATCGTTTCTGTTTACACCTAGCCGGTTCCTGAATGTCACTATGGTCACCCACAATCTGTATAATCAAGTCATAGGCGTAAGGCTGTGTTCCTAGGGGACACTTAGACATTACTAGGCTTGACTCAGATGTTTCGGGTCATGGTTTCATTATCGAAACTAGGTAGTTTCGAGTCCTGGCTCCTTATCGAAACTATGTAGTTTCGAGCCCTGGCTTCTTATCGAAACTAATAGTTTCGAGTCACTGCTTCTTATCGAAACTAAGTAGTTTCGAGTCACTGCTTCTTATCGAAACTAAGTAGTTTCGAGTCACTGCTTCTTATCGAAACTAAGTAGTTTCGAGTCGTATGACTTATATAAATTCTTAGTTAAGGTCTTGGGTCTATATTGAAACTATGGTAGTTTCGATGGGTCTGCCCCTGTCGAAACTAGGTAGTTTCGATAGATGCGTCCATATCGAAACTAGTAGTTTCGACTGTGCAGTCTTCTTCCCCAAACAGAACCCTAGATCTGGTCCCTTTGTTCTAATCGATCAAGCTATGAACTTTTTACGTTCGAAATGTTCCATTTTCCCCCATGAACCCAAACCCGTGGTTTGTTTCCAGTTTCACACGTAAAAATCTAAATCTTTACTCGATTATTAACCCTAAACCCGAAAGTTACAAAAACTCAGATTTAGGCATAATAATTACCTGTTATAGCTTCCTTCTCGTTCCTTTATGCTCCAGAGATGTTGAGCAACAATCCTCGAGACTTTGAGCTTGATCCGAGCTTTCTCTCTCTAGACGATCTCTCTCTCTCTCTCCCTAAGGTTCTTGCGCAGGAAGAAAATGAAGGACACAGGAGGAAATGGCTACTGATTAGAAGGGTTCTTCTCAGTTTTCGGGCCCATGGGCCGGCCCCTAGCCAAGCCCACCTTCCTTTTTCTTTTATTTGGGTTTTTATTTATTTTGGGATGTTACATCTTCCCTTTTGTTAAGTATGATGTGAGATTGTGGTATGGGGAAAACTTATCATCTGGATGGTTTATGTCTACCTCTGCCATTCTTTTTGTTTAGAGGGAAAGAGGAAGTTTTTGAAGGGTGGTTAGGAATGGAAGGCTTTGAATGTTGTGTGGGCTTGAGAGAAAGTGATGAGAGTTAGGGCGAAATTGAACGTGAAGGGGTGGTGAAGAAATTTGATTTGTTCTTACAACGGCAGAGGAGGGAAAAGCAAAATGACTTGTACAGTACAATCTCATTCACTTTTTACTGTTACAGTTGTAATGCACTATAGCAGTCATGGTAAAGACTGAAAGGAATTTTTACAGCGGGTAAAAGTTAATTTAGACTTATTTTTACCCATCAGCAGCAAACTTGGTTATTGCGGATGGTTAAGCCTATCCGCTGCAAGCTTGGTTGCGGCGGATAGTTAAGTCTGTCAGCAGAAAACACTATTGCTGCTGATGGATGCATTGATCTGCAGCAATAGAGTTGATGCTGACTGCCTTAAAGCTATCCGCAGGAAACTTGTTCCTGCTGATAACTTAAAGTAGTCAGTGGCAAAATCTTTGCTGCTGATTATTAAACCTGTTAGCAGCAAAAATGGATGTTGCTGACTTGTAACTTTTATTTACAACAAAAGACAAACATATTTACAACGACAAAATTTTAGAGACATATTTTAATCAAAGTTCATCATACCAATAGATTCAAATAAATATCTAAATCTAGCTTCATCAAACGGTTTTGTAAACAAATCAGCATATTGCTCATTGGTATGAACTTTGGTTAAAATAATTCTCTTTTTCTCAGCTTGATCTCTAATGAAGTGATACCTGATGTCAATGTGCTTTGTCTTGGAGTGCTGCACCAGATTATTTGTGATTGATATAGCACTCATGTTGTCAATGTGAATGGAAGTTTCCATGAAAGTCATCCCATAATCCAGCATTTGATTTTGTATCCAGATGACTTGAGCACAGCAACTTGAAACTGCAATGTATTCTGCTTCTGCTGTAGAAGTTGAAACACATGTTTGCTTCTTGCACTACCATGAAATCAGTCTCCCTCCCAGAAACTGACATCCCCTGAAGTGGACTTTTTGTCCAAGTTGCATCCCCCATAATCACTGTCAGTGTATGCATACAGATTGAACTTATCATTTTTAGAGTACCATAGCCCAAGTCTTGGGGCTCCCTCTAGGTATCTGAAAATTCTCTTGACAGCTTGAAGATGTGAAATCTTTGGAGCTGCTTGGAATCTTGCACAGAGACATACTGCAAACATGATATCTGGCCTTGAGGCAGTGAGATGCATGAGAGACCCTATCATTGCACGGTACTGATGTTGATCAGTGTCTTGACCATCTTTATCTGGAGTCAACTTATGGTGCACTTGCATAGGGGTTCGTGCAGCAGAGCTGTCAGCCATCTTGAATCTTTCCGGAATGCTCTTGACATATTTGGATTGGCTGATGAAGATTCCATTTGGGACTTGTTTGACTTGAAGACCCAGAAAGAAATTTAGCTCACCCATTGAGCTCATTTCAAACTTTGAGTGCATTAGGATCTCGAAGTCTTTACACAGCTTCTTCCTTGTTAATCCAAAGATGATATCATCTACGTAGATTTGAACCAGTAAAATTTCTCCCCCTTCATCTTTGATAAACAAGGTCTGGTCAATGACACCTCTTCTAAAGTTGTTGCTTAGTAGATATCCAGACAAAGTTTCATACCATGCTCTTGGGGCTTGAAGTAAGCCATATAGAGCTTTGTCTAGTTTGAACACTTGGTTAGGATGTGTAGGATCTACAAAGCCTGGAGGTTGTTTGACATATACTTCTTCACCAATATTCCCATACAGAAAGGCACTCTTGACATCCATTTGATAGACCATGAAATTCTTGGATGCAGCATATGCCAGGAAGATTCTGATGGCTTCCAGTCTAGCAACAGGAGCAAAGACTTCATCATAGTCAATTCCCTATTCCTGAGTGTAGCCTTGAGCTACAAGTCTGGCTTTGTTCTTGACTACAATGCCTCTCTTATCTTGCTTGTTCCTGAATACCCATCTTGTGCCAATGGCAGATTGACCAGTGGAAGATCAACAAGCTTCCAAACATCCTGTCTCTTGAATTGCAGCAACTCTTCCTGCATTGCCTCAATCCAACTGCTGTGTTGCAGAGCTTCATCTATCTTCTTGGGTTCTACCTGAGATAGAAAACATGAAAACAAACATATATTGGCCTCATGAGATTTGCTTCTTGTTAGAACTCCTTGGTGAACTTGGCTAATAATATTTTCTAGAGGATGTTCCTTGTTGATCCTTTGTGCTGGTACCACCTCTAGCTGTATCCCTTGCTCAAGATTACTTTGATTTTGATCAAGGATTTCTTCATTCATGGTTGAAGAGTCTTCAAGATCAATAGCTACATCAGTATTATCAGCAATAGTGTTTGCAGCATCTACAGCATTTACCGAAGAGTCTTCATTCAAATTTTCATTTTCAGACAGGCTGCTGCTGGTGACATTTGAGAGTGTGGTTCTAGCTGCACTTGCTTCAATGGCTTCTATAACAGAAGGAGGATCAATGGATGGTGTTCTCACACTGATAGAAGATTTTGGAAAATCCAGTCTGTAGTCAGAGGAGAAAGTGGAAGTAGGTGCTTGAGAAGAGGAAGACTCCATATTTGAGAAGATGAGAGGCTCAAATATTTGGGTGAAGGAATCTATGTCAAAAATCTAGTTTGGGCCTTTTCCCTGTTCACAGACAATGTGTTCTCTGCATTCTACATTGGCTGATTCTTCCACAATTCTTGTTCTGGAGTTGAATAATCTGTAGGCCTTGGATTGAGAGGAATAGCCCACAAAATATCCTTCATCAGATTTGGAACCAAACTTAGGAAGAACTCCATGTGTGATCAGAATTGTGCATGGACATCCAAAAGGTTTTAGAAAACCAATGTATGGAACTCTTTGGAACCATAGTTCATAGGGTGTCTTGTTGAGAGACTTGACTATGAGAACTCTATTTTGCACATAGCAGGCTGTGCTTACTGCTTCTTCCCAGAATGTGAGAGGCAGTTTTGAGTCAGCCAACATAGATGTCCTGTTTCTTCTTTCAGCAACTCCATTTTGTTGAGGAGTTCTTGGAGCACTGTACTGCCTTTTGTTGGATCGGGATCTACCTTGATCCAATGATTCAACACATTAACCGAACCAAATCGTGCGAAATCTGATTTGATTGGCAATCCAATCTATGACACGGATCGGGTCGTAAGAAACGAGCGGATTAGACGACGAATCGAAGGTTTCTATCGACCCTTTGGTGTAGAGAAGTTGGATACAAGACCTGGAAACTCTCAACGGACAGATATTAGACAGTACAGGTGTAGAGAGTTTTTGTGTGTTCTGTTCTTAGTCTTGTTCTACTCTGGACAGTATGTGTATATGTGTTGTGTATTCTATTCTGTTGTGTGCTCATGAAGTGAAAGTTATATATATAGTGCAGAGGCTATTCGTACGAATGAGCCATGTGAATGGACTCATTCGTGCGAATGAATCAGCAGAATGGTTCATTCGTAAGAATGAATCATCAGAATGTTTCATTCATGCGAATGAGTCATTCTCATGACATATTCTAGTGAATGAATCATTCTCATGATCTATTCGCACGAATGGATCATTCTCATGATCCATTCGTGCGAATGGGCCTTTCAATAGCACGATTGATCAACGTTATCGATATTTATCAGATCATTTAATACACAGTCGTTATATATGAGTAAACATTAAGGATAAACATGTAATTTCATTAATACATCAAATAGTTACATTAAACATAGATGAAATACATATTACAAGGGATTAGGGACATAATATGCATCTACATACTCCCCCTTGGACCTAGATCCCTTCAAAATGACCTAACTAACATTAGTTGGTCTTCAACATCTCTTTTGAACGAGTTTTCCAGTTGACCCCGGCGTGTATGTTAAAAGCAAAGCATATACGTATCACCTTCACATACTGCAACGCCTGGTCTATATCTTCAACTTCAAAAAACGGCTGACACTTGTATAAAGTGGTAACATCTTGTTCAGACAAGTTGGTCAGCCACAACGGATCAAAGACCCTGATGGTCACCCATGACCCTTCTTTACAAAGCACTATTACAGCTTCACCAGTACGCCCATCATAGTACCACCATTTGAACTGATCTGAGAAGTCCTGGATCATTTTCCTTAAAGGAATCTTCTTCATGATCGTTGGAGGTTTCCACTTTAATACAATTAGGGGCTTCTTGGTGATTTGATGAACCTTTTCCTTGTGAATGTAACGTGTAGGCATTTGTGGCTTGAAGTTCACCCAATTCTTCCGGTATTCATACTGTAATTGACGTTCAAACCATTCGGACAGACCGGAAGATTCGCTGTATAGAAGCTTTAGACGCGCCAATTGATTTACTTCAAATGCGGGCAGCGTCTTGAAGTCATGAGGGTACCTGAAATATTGTATGCCCTTCTCTCTTTTTATAGCATAGCAGCTTAAGTCGTTGAAGTATGCCCAACTGATTATACGACCATCAGACTTGTGTCCTTTGAGTCGATAAACTTTAGTGTACTTGGTTGGAGGAGAGGGCTTTGAGTTCTTCTTTAGTTCAGCCATGTATTCCATCCACTGACTTTTACGTTCATTCAGCTCGTCAATGTCAAAAGTGGAGGGACCGGCTTCATCCTCTTTGTTGTCGATAATGCGGTTGACCTCCTCGTCGGACTGCTGAGTGAATAAGTCCGCGAAGGAGGGAAGATCATCACCATCTACTGATGTGTACTTTGGATATTCTTGATCAGTGATGTCTTCGACTTCAACCTCATCAACGTCTTCTAGTTCGTCAGAGGAGGGATAATCAGTTGTAGGAACAGATGCCTCTTCAGTAATGACTTCGTCGGGATTCATTTGAAATAGCTCGGCAATCTGTTCTTTTGACAAGCAGTGTACGATTTCCCCTTCCTCTTTATCATAAATCACTGAATGTTGGATGATCCCTTGCATGTCAAGCACATAAGTTAACTTTGAAGGTTGTTGCTTGAGAGGCATCACATCCAAAACTATTTTCACAAACAAACAAAGAATAAACATGTGAGAATTTGAAATTTCATTGATTTAACCAAAATAAAACTGAAATTATTTACATAATAATCTAATATTTACAATAAGACAACTTAAAACACTTAAAACAAAAACTATCAACCTTCAGTTCCCTTTTGTGTATCTGATGATGGGCCTACTGGTTTGTCTAATTTTTGCTTCGTGCGTGCCTCTACTTCTGCTGTCTTTGAAGCACTTGATGCAGCACCAGCATTGGCACCATCATCCTTATCTTCGTCATTTTTGTCATCATCATCATCATCACTATCATCATCATCATCATCGTCACCATCATCATCCTCATCATCATCATCATCATCACCATCATCACCATCATTTCGAGCACCCTCAATTCTAGGTGTCGTGTCCCTTCTGCTTTCTAAGTCTTCCAACAGTCTCTTATTTTCCTCCTCTATCCTTTGTATTCTCTGAGCATGTGCATCAACAGTTTTAGACAACTATTGATTCTGGTTTGTAGCAGTGAGAAGGAGGGCTTGTTGATCATTGCATCTATTGGAAAGACTTGTGATGGCTTGGGCTTGTTCAGTATTTTGCAGAGTCAACTGACTGATCTGCGAGCCCTGAAGATCTAAACGCTTTGACTGTTCTTGATTTTGAGCCAGAAGCTGCAGTACCAAGCTGTTTAGAGTGATGATTTGATCGTTCAACGAA
The DNA here is from genome assembly GCA_023525975.1 of Smallanthus sonchifolius. Lineage (NCBI taxonomy): Eukaryota > Viridiplantae > Streptophyta > Magnoliopsida > Asterales > Asteraceae > Smallanthus > Smallanthus sonchifolius. The sequence goes on along the minus strand of CM042044.1, from coordinate 20,885,668 downwards.
ATAGTCGGCAATGATGTTGATGGCTCAGCTCGAGTAGTGGCTGGCTGTGATGTATGAGCAGTCGTGTAGATGGGAGGAGGAATCGGAGGCACAGTTTGTGTCTGAGGCATGGATGTTGACATTGGTGCCTCAGACCTGGTGGCAGTTGCTGTTGTAGCAGAGGTGCTCTCCGTCCTTCTGACAAGTTTGAACTTTTGGCGTTTGGCCATTCTCTTCATTCTTCCTTTCTTGACTGGGGTAGATTGGGAAGAAGGAGCAGCAGATACTTGTGGACAGTCAGGGACAAAGTCAGCATCCCTGACGTCATCATCATCAACCCTTGAGCTTCCTTGATCTGCTCCCCTCTTTCGTTTTGTGGCGACCAATCTTGCCCCTTGTTGACTGATTTCGAATTCATCTTCAGTTTCCTCAGAATCAGTAAACAGGACGGTGTCCAGGTTAACGTCTTCTGGGTTAGTTGGAAGGGATGAATCGATAGCAGTAACAGTAGGAGTGGTGGCAGCGGTAGATGGAACATTAGGAGCATTGCCACCACCTCCCTGACCATCTTGGTCGTCGTCATCTTGGTCGTCAGCTGGAGGCACAACAATATCCTCCCTGTCAGAATCACTATTATCGTGACGCCAATTTCTGTTTGCAGGTGCCACATAATCAGAATTTGCCAGATGTCCAATAAGGCGTTTATGTGGAGGCTTTGTTGGTCTTCCCCTATAAGTCTGTACCCGGTTTAGTGTGACATCAGTCATATGCTCCAGCCTTATCATGTCAATATCGGATCGTGGCAGTAGAGGAAGTTGGTCATCGATTATCATCTGTAAGAATCGGGGGTACATGAGATACGCATTGTCCCCTTTTAGCGAGATGTTTTCCTTCAGGTGTGTGAACACCATCTCTGAAAAGTTGAACGGTATGTTCAACACCAGTGCCACAAATGCGCTCTGTATTGTTTCGCGCATATCATCAAATCCGCCACGACGGGAACCGAGGCAGTGAAGAAGAACGTGTCCTAGATATTTATACTGGGGACAGAGGTTCGCCTTGTTGAGAACGCCTTCGGCGACATTTCCGTCGTACTTTATTCTCATGAAGCATCCACGGACCAGATATTTATCCAGTGTCACTGGATCTTCAGGATGATCACCGAATTGACACAATCGGCGAATGTGAGAGGCAGATACAATAACCTCCTGTCCTGCAATCTTTCCCCGTATCACAGTTGGAGAAACTTCACAGTCTATTTCAGCTGTGGCCCAGAATTCCCGTTGATGAGAAGCATAGGGAGTGCAGATATAAGATATAGCATGGGCTATCCTGGATCGAGACAAGAACTCGATCATTCCAATAAACGGTCTTGCATTCTTTGAAGTTGGGATTATGTAAGCACAAATGTTGCTTTTTGTTGAAGCTTTAAGAACAATTGGAGCTCTGTGCGCCATAACGATCAGTCTGCAAACACAAAAACATGAAGCACATCAGATCAGTACATGCAAGATTTTGGAAATATGAACTTTTGGACCATTTTCCCTCTGTACGAATGAACCCTAAAAGTTGGTTCATTCGTGCGAATGGATCATTCTGCCTATTCATTCGTGCGAATGAGTTTCATTCATATGAATGAGTATTCATTCGTGCGAATGAGTTTCATTCGTGTGAATGAGCGTTCATTCGTGTGAATGAGCGTTCATTCGTGTGAATGAGCGTTCATTCGTGTGAATGATTGTTGTTCTCATTCGTACGAATGAACATGAAGAGTGTGTCCATTCGTATGACAGACGGGTCGCGATCCAATTTGTCCAAAAATCAACCAACACTTGAAAAGATTTGCCGAAAAAGACACCAAAACACTCGACTATGGTTTTCAACCAGTATTTAGCATTTTAATCGGTTTATTAAGTCATTTTTTACGTTTTTAAGTTTGGTTTTCGGTTTTTAGCCCTAGATCTAGTCGAACATCCTCGAATCGGTATACATTTGATGAATACTTGTGGGGTTATACCTGTAAAATGAAATCAAATGATTAGATCGGTGATTGGACGGAGTTTTGTTCAAAATCAGAATTTCAATCAAACAGACGTGCGAATGCTTTCTGAAATGTGCGAATGAGACTGCACATGCGAATGAATGGCATATTTATAAGATGGCCTGATTCATTCGTACGAATGGACCATTCTGGTCATTCCATTCGTGCGAATGAGCTAGACTTGATTCATTCTGTCACTCATTCGTACGAGTGGACCATTCTGGTCAGTCCATTCATGTGAATGAGCTAAACTTTATTCATTCTGCCACTCATTCGTACGAGTGGACCATTCTGGTCAGTCCATTCGTGTGAATGAGCTATTCTCCTCATCCATTCGTACGAGTGAGCCATTCTGCTCAACCATTCGTACGAGTGAGCCATTCTTCTCATCCATTCGTACGAATGGGACAATCCCCTTATGCAAATTAAACTTTTCAGGTTAAATGGGATATCGGACCACATTGGTCTTGACAACAATTTGATTATGAAGTATTAAATTATGAAGTGAGGGATCAATTATGAAGTTTTGGAATAGGTTATGAAGTAAAGGAACGATTTGATCAATCAGGAAGTCAAGCGGTTTTCAAATTTGGTTGATAACAGTCGTTCGAGTCTTATCGAATAATCTAAAATTCAGAAAAATTAAAATCTTTTTGGATTTTTTGAATATGTAATACTGAAAATAATATCAACAAGATATATATACACATGTCTTAGTAAGAATGATCCTTATGAGAAATCATACAGACTTAATGACTAATGATCTGAGACATTTTGAATTTTGTAGATACAACTATACAATGGTATTTACACATCTTTTTGTGAGAAAGATCCGAACATGGGATCAGTACTAGACTCATAGCAATCATCAATATTGCAAATTATCTGAGCTTTAAGTACACTTAGTCAAAATGCGATCATTGATATGTTTGTCCATCATAAACTTATGCATACCTTTTCTCAACACTTACAAGATGATCTTGAAGGATTAAGTCCATTATCTGTGTGTCCCACACTAGTTAAGAATTGACTTGAATTACTTTTCAAAACATGTTAATGTTTCAAATCAACACAACTTACTTAACCAGTCATCATAAGTTCATGAGATCTCAGTTATTCCATGTTACTTCTTTACTACACCATTTTTTTTTTTTTTTTTTAGTATTCACAGTGACAGCCATCAGCTCATGGACGGCTTCAGCCAAGTATTTACAAGGCAATATGGCACGTATGCAGCTAACGGTGTTTGTATTCATCCTATCCCATGGATGGCTTCAACCAGGCTGCAACCCGGTAATATGGCACATATACGGATTCGGATTCGGATTCATACTTTTATTTTATTCTTAATCGCATGGACGGCTTCAGCCAGGTATTTACAAGGCAATATGGCACGTATACGACTTCGGAATCTAATTTTTTTTAATTTTATAACTACTTTCTGATATCTCATTAAACCGATGATAACTGGTGTGCACAGAATGAGAAACACCTTCAGTTTCTATTGTTGATTTTCGTCAATCCTTTCACCATTATGTGACTCATAAGACAATATCTAATATGGTATAGATCAATCATCAATGGTCGAGATTCAGTAAGATAAGCCTATCAATGCATCACATGTCGACTTAGTGTGACTATTCACTATGACAATAAATGCAATGTGTTTCATACATATGGTTAGTGTGCCATCACTTCCCAAAGGTTGGATACGATTTCTCATTTTTGAGTTTTTCAGATGTTTTTGGGTTTTAGACTGTACAAAAATGGAAAATCCTTTTTTTTTTTTTTTACTGTACACAAATAACTGTACACAATTTAGAAATCTTTTTGGAGTCTCATATAACTAGCGTCTGTGTACTATCATTTTTCTCAGTGAGAGATCATTTTCTTACTGACATTTTCTCCCCCTAAAATTTCAAAATAAAAAATCTTTTTGAGTTTTTGAGATTTTTAATAAACGCAAGAAAGAAAATATATACAGGAACGTAATTGATAAAAATTAGTTTAGATTAGGAACCCAAGCCTTTACGGTCTTGGATTTTCCAGACTCATCTACAACCGTACAATCCATCCATTGTCCTTGTGGACTTTTGGAACAACCACCTGACTTTGAAGTACCGTCGTCAGAAGCATCATCTGATTTTGCTTTCCACACATGTTCTTTGTGCAACGACTGTTTGTGGTAAACAGTAGATTGCTTAACGATTTGTACAGGTGTGGAACTCGAATCAGAGACCAACAAGTCATGCATCTTTTGTTTAACTTTCTTTTGATGCACTTGTTGTTGGGTAAAAGAGTTAGATTTTGACTTTAAAAACTTTTGTTTATTTTCTGGAAAATGGTTAACTCTTTTACTTGGTTTCTGAAGATAAGGACAGTTGACAACAACGTGTCCTTTTGTACCGCACTCAAAACAGTATCTCCGCTCAACCAACCTCTGAGATCTGTAATGATTTTCACTTTGGTGAGTTTTTGAACCACCAGCCTTAGCTTCTTTTTGTTCAGCTGAAGAGAGTAACTTGTTTGATTGAACAGACTCTCCAGCTTTAACAAAATTAACCTTTTTGATTGAGGCTTTGGTTACTTGACTCTTCTGATCAGAAGTAGTGGGATAAGATGGACGGCGATTGGTTTGTTTAATTTTAAAAACATTTTTAGAAGCTGATTTTGAAATACCAATGCTGTCATTCTGTGGAGCAGACGAGATTTTATGTCCCAAACCACGAGTAGAGCATTCATCGTCGTCTTCATCCCACTCTTCTACCATTCCATCAACACACTGGGACTTCGAGGTCGAAGCACCATTATCGTTAACCTTTGGTTGACAAATTTTGTTTTCTGTTGGATCAACGACAAGAGGCGTTTTGACCTTAAAGTCAATGATTGGGTTATCATCAGGTGTGTTTACCATAGTATTCAACACCGGAGGAGGACAATTTTTATACCCCATCCCAGCATTTTTCTTTCCTGGACGCCGTGAAATCATGTAATCAAGAATGTAAGCAGAATTTGAATAACTTTTCAGCTTTTGATTTAGAGTTTCATAATCACACTCGACAAGCGCCAGCTTTTTCTTTGTTTCATCAATCGTGTTTAAATAAAAAGTGATGGCATTTTGTTTGTTTATAACACAGATTTCTAATTCATGAACTTGCCTATTTAAAAGATCAATTTTGTTTTTGAAGGCAAGTTCGTTTCCCTTTAAAACACGGTTTGCTTCAAGACAAGCAGTTAAATCAGTAATTAAGTCTGTGTTGTGACTTTTAAGTGCCTCAACTTTCTTTTCAAGTTCATCACAAATTAAACACGGTTGAGATTTAGACTCACTTTCAAAACTGTCAGAATTTACCTGAATGCCTGTGGATGTTTTTACCATAAAAGCACAGCTACAGGTAGATTCAGAAGAGGAATTGTTATCATCCACATCAGATGTCGATTGACTTGCAGAGACGACAGATGATTTATCCTCATTCTCAGCTGTGAAGCCAGAACTGTTTGAAGATGTGTCGTCTTCATCCGATGAACTTTCTGAAGCAATCTCTTTATCAGCATCAGAATCTGATTCTTCATTGATTTCTACAGCCTTTGCCATGCAAGCTCTATCCCCTGAACTGACATCAGCTCCAAATTTAAAAGACCAGTCAACAGTCTCATCTGTTTGAACAACCATAGCTTTTGTTCCACTTGAAGTTCCTTTATCTTGTGCAAGAGTAACTGGAACAATGTTTGTTTCTGTATTTTGAGTTTGTGGCTTCGGTTGGCTTTGACGGTTGTTGAAAGGGTTACGGTTTCCAGTCTGTTTAGGCTTTTCACATTGCCTAGCAAAATGCCCTTTCTCACCACAGTTAAAACAAACAACAGCAGACAGATCAAAACCATAAGTAGTGTCTTTGTTCCCTTCGAGAGTTTTTCCTGTCCTTTTTACATAATCTCTCGCTCTTCTGACTGCACTTGCAAGAGCCCACATTATATCAATTCGATCCATTTCATCCTTATCAATCTGAGCATAGTCTTCTGCTGTCAGATGACTGTTTCCAACCTGTCCAGCAACAAGACTGTCATATGAATTGACAACGGTAGACAATAGAGCCATGTGTTCCTTGGCCACTTCGATAGTAACCTTGTCGAAGTTGTATGTTTGCAATTTAATGGGGCTTGGTGGAGGAGTACTAGCAGTATTTCCCTGCTGTGGAACCGAGCTTGATGGAACTGAAGCATGAGCTATTGAAGACTGGCTGGCTGAAACATTTGACATGTTTGATACAAACGCAGTCTGCAAAGGAGCATTTTGTTGAGTTGATGTAGAATAGTACAATGAAGGATCCTGAGTTTGTACACCTCTCTTTAACTTCCACTTATTCATCACCTCTTGTTCTCTCAATTTCTGAAGAAATTCATTGATGTCAATGGTTTCAAGAGTATTGTTCTGTTTGAGAACCATCAAGAATGAATCCCATTTTGGTGGTAGTGCATCTGCCATGCATTGAACCTTTTCTTCTTTCGTTGTTTTGACCCCATGGGCATGTAATTCACTCATCAAGTGATAGAATCTCTCAAATAGATCATCTAAGGACTCATTTCCAATATACATAAAATTATCAAATTCCTTCCGAATGGCCTTAGCATTGATAGCTTTCAACGAAGCATTTCCTTCGTGACGTTGTTCTAAGGCATCCCACAGAGATTTTGAAGATGTAAACAGCCTGAATTGATGAAATATTTCTCTTGACATGGCCTGAGATAGGATAGCATATGCCTTCTTTTCTAAGTCATAATCTTTTCTTTGTTGTTCGCTTAAAAGTGAAGCCAAAACAGGAGTTCCATCCTCACTCAACACTTTTTGATATCCATTCTCTATCATCATCCATAAGTTTGTATCAACTCCATTAATGTGTATCTCAAACCTGTTTTTCCAGTGATGATATTCGTCCATTGTCATGAGTTTTGGAGCCTTGTTAGCATTTCCAGCTTCATTATCGATTAATAACAAGTTTTGGATTTTGCTGTTCTGACTGGCAACAAAGGCTAAGTCCGACATGATAAAAAACGAAGTTTTTCGACACTTAGAAAAAATTCAGAAGAGATTTGTACGAATGGGTCTATTCGTGCGAATGGAATTTTCTATTCGTGCGAATGGAATTTTCTATTCGTGCGAATGGAATTTTCTATTCGTGCGACTGGAATTTCTATTCGTGCGATTGGAAGTTTGAACAAACGAGCGGGAGACTTGATCTATTCGTGCGAATGGTAGGAGCCATTCGTGCGAATGAAGTTCATCATAGTAGCCATTCGTACGACAGAGGGCAGTTTGACTTTTTTGCACCAAAAAGCACCAATGATTGAGCCTTTTATCAGATCTGGAATCTGAGATGATCAGATCACTCAGAAGCAATAATCACAAGATATGAACGTGGAAAAACAACGATCAAGTGATCTTTATAACATTCAAGAAGCTAGAAAAAGCAAGATCAAAAGCAAGATCAGATTTTCTATGTTGAATCTAGAGCACAATCAGGCTCTGATACCACTTTGTTGGATCGGGATCTACCTTGATCCAATGATTCAACACATTAACCGAACCAAATCGTGCGGAATCCGATTTGATTGGCAATCCAATCTATGACACGGATCGGGTCGTAAGAAACGAGCAGATTAGACGACGAATCGAAGGTTTCTATCGACCCTTTGGTGTAGAGAAGTTGGATACAAGACCTGGAAACTCTCAACGGACAGATATTAGACAGTACAGGTGTAGAGAGTTTTTGTGTGTTCTGTTCTTAGTCTTGTTCTACTCTGAACAGTATGTGTATATGTGTTGTGTATTCTATTCTGTTGTGTGCTCATGAAGTGAAAGTTATATATATAGTGCAGAGGCTATTCGTACGAATGAGCCATGTGAATGGACTCATTCGTGCGAATGAATCAGCAGAATGGTTCATTCGTAAGAATGAATCATCAGAATGTTTCATTCGTGCGAATGAGTCATTCTCATGACATATTCTAGTGAATGAATCATTCTCATGATCTATTCGCACGAATGGATCATTCTCATGATCCATTCGTGCGAATGGGCCTTTCAATAGCACGATTGATCAACGTTATCGATATTTATCAGATCATTTAATACACAGTCGTTATATATGAGTAAACATTAAGGATAAACATGTAATTTCATTAATACATCAAATAGTTACATTAAACATAGATGAAATACATATTACAAGGGATTAGGGACATAATATGCATCTACACCTTTCGATTCCCTTGCTCTCACAAAAATAGTTCAAAGTGTGGTTCTTGAACTCTGTGCCCTGATCACACCTTATTATCTTTACCTTCTGATTGCTTTGATTCTCTACCCTAAGGATGTAGGATTTGATAATTTAAACAGTTTCATCTTTTGTTCTCAAGAAGTATACCCATGAGAATCTGGTGTAGTCATCAGTTATCACCAGACATTATGACTTCTTACCCATGGACATAATATTTGTAGGACCAAAGAGATCCATATGCAGCAGCTGTAGTGGTGTATAATTTGTATTCAAAGTCTTAGGCTTATGAGAACTCTTGTGTTGCTTCCCATTCAAACAAGCAATGCAGTGATCTTCTAGCTGGAATTCTTTATCAGGAAGCCCTCTGACAAGATTATCCTTCACCAATTTTTTGATATTTTTTATGTTAACATGGCTTAATCTCCTGTGCCAGAGAGCTGATTCATCAACTGAAGCTTTTGACTGAAAACATGATACATTGCCAGATGGAGTGACCTAATTCATGTCAAGCACATAAATATTTTATTTTCTCTGAGCAGTTAATAAAATCTTTTCTGGAGGAGGTTTGGATAAGCCAGGAGATAGTACATAGCATTCTTTGTCTGTGAAGAGCATCCGATGCTTTTGATCACAGACCTGGGAAACACTCATGAGATTGAAGTCCAATTCTTTGACATAATTTACTTTATCAATACTCATTCTTTCATTTGACACAGTCCCTTGTCTAGTAATAGATCCTACTTTTGAGTCACTCCCAAAGGCAAAATATCCTCCATTGAAGTGTCTGAAGTTGGAGAGGATGAATTTGTTGCCTGTCATGTGCCTAGAACAACCACTGTCTACTACCCAAGTGTTATTCTTGTGACCTGGCTACCCCTGCACATGAGAGAGATCTAGTTAGTGGGAGGAATCCAAGAGCTTGCATCTTTGAAGAAAAGGGTTCTCTTAATATCAGATTCAGCATGTGTGCATTCAACAGAGCCAATGATGATTCTTGGAGGGATAGAAGCTAGGATCTTGGCTTTCCATTGCCGAGGAGATGGTTTTTCAGTTCTCTTTGCTCTGTCAGCAGCTGATGTTGCTTTGGCTGCTGATGGATTTGATTTATCAGCAACAGATTTTGCTGCTGATGACTTTGGCTTATCAGCAGCCGATGTTGTTGCTGCTGAGGACTTCGGCTTATCAGCAGCAGTGGATTCTGCTGCTGATGACTTTAGCTTATCAGCAGTAGATTTTGTTGCTGCTGATGGTTTTGCTTGAGCAGCAGCAGACTTGGTTGCTGCTGAAGGCTTGTCCTTTGGTTTCTTGGGCTTGGCTTGATTACCAACATTTTTGCTGGCTGCTGATGGTTCAACAACCAATGTATGCTTATCCTTCTTTGCCTTGTTGACGGAGGGCTTCTCTGTAGAAGTTCTCATGCTGATGGGATTTTGTTTAGGAGGGGCTTGATGAAGGATCTGGTTGAAGGGATTAAATTTACAACTTGCAGCAAAGTGGTCTGATTCACCACAGATGATGCAAGATTGTTGAGGCTTTGGCAGCTGCTTCCTTGGTTGGGAAAGAGAATTTCTGAAGTGAGTTGCCTTGGCTTCAGAACTCCTTATCTTTCTATTCTTGTGTGTCTTCTCAAAAGCATGTTGTTTGAGGTTTCTTTGCTGCTGAAGGTAATAGAAGCAGGTGCTGGCAGTGTGGTTGTATTTGCCATAGACAAAGCATGATTTAGCCAGTTTATCCCTCTGAAAGTACACATAGTACTTTCTTTTGAACAAGTCTTTGAAGTTCGAGGGGTGAGCTTTGTTGTGCTCAAAAGTGGCTTCTTCCAATGTATTTTGAACATATGGAACTCTTTCTCCAGGCACATGACATATGTCAAACACCTTTATTTAAGGCTTTGAGTTGGTGGAGGTTGAAGACTATCCCTTTTCAACAGTTAGTTTTCTACCTTTTGGAGGATAGCTGATTTTGATTTGTTTGAAAGGCATAGGAACCGGAATAGCTGGTAAAGGGACAGAGCACTTGTTTGAATGACTTCAAGAATAGGCGGTATTGGTACTTGTACTGGTGATGAGGCCTCCTTAGTTTTAGTGGACTCTGAGCAAGTTAACTCAGACTCAGACTCTGACGAGGTAGTGCATTCTTGCACCAGTGGTTCATTCCTTGAGGGATCAAGATCTCGGTTGGTCTTTTCAAGATTTAAGAGATTGAAGCTTGGTTCATGGATGGCAACGTAGTCAGCAGGAGGTGCAACGGCTTGGTATTGTTCAGCATGATACCCTAGACTAGTTTTTACCTTGTCATGAATTTGAGCATCCAAAAGTCTTTGCAGCTTTTTGGATGCAAATTCATATTTGTCAACATGAACTTTTCTGTTCTGCTAATTCTGCTCTGGTAGCTTTTAATCTAGCCAGTAGATCATCAATCTGAGTTTCAAGATTGGTTTGTTCATGTTTTAGTAATGAAATCTCTTTCTTTAGGCAGTTAATTTTTTCTTTATAACTATTTTCTACATTTGTGAATTCAGATTTCATTTCATGAAACTCTTCATTTTGATCTATAAGGTTTTGATTGTGCTTTCTGTAGCCTAACACCTTATTAATACAAGCTTGGGAATAGAGATGTTCATATACCTGAGGCGGTATCTCAGTTATATCTTCCATAAGAGCTTGGTTGTTAGCAGGCAGATCTTCATACCGAAAGGTCCAGTCAAAGTCAGAAGTTCCAACAGCTGCACAAGCTGCAGTTTGAGCTGGAGGAGTAGCTTGTTGCTGTTGTTGTCTTGATTGGGCTTGGTGAGCTTGTCTTGATTGAGGAGCTGATGGGTTTGCCCTAGGTGCCTTGCATTCTCTAGCAAAATGACCCAGTTGGTTACAGTTGTAACATCTTAATGTGCTTTTATCCAAGCCAACTCTGGTGTTGGAGTTGTTACTTGGAATGGGTCTTCCGGTTCTAGAGTAGAACGTTTTGCTCTTATAGAGAGCATGGCGTACGAGTGTTGTATGTCCATTTCTTCTAAGTCATCTGGATGGAAGAATTCCAGATCCTCCTTGATAAAGGACAAGTTGCTTGAGTTTTCAGAAACAAAAGCAGCAGAGGTTGAGGTTTGAGGAGGTGCTTCTAGGAGAAATGGTGATGTGTTTGTTTGAGAGGTTGGAGTTGTGATGATGGGAGGATAATAGTTGCTTGAACTAGGACCCGAGTGATCAAAGTGGAGGGCAGAAGAGGTGGAGGTGGATGTTGAGGCTGTTTGGTAGCTTAATCTTCTTTCTTTTGCCTGAATCATCTCTAGCTCATAGGTTTTTAGCATTCCGAAGTGCTCAGTCATCTGGAGAGTCTTCAGATTCTCAGTTCTTCTGATGGACACTGTGTAGATTGTCCAGCAACTTGGTAGAGACCTGATGAACTTCTTGAGAATAACTTCATTCTCCAGCTTCACCTTTGAGCACTGCAGCTCACCTACAAGATAGGTAAATCTGTTATATAAAACCGTTAGAGACTCACCTTCCTTCCAGACGAAGTTTTCATATTGCTGCTTCAGGATGTCTCTTCTGTTTTCTTTGACTTCTTCTGAACCAGTAAACATCTTTTTAAGAGCCTCCCATAGCTCCTTTGCAGTTTTATAACCTCTGAAGTTATGAAAAACTTCATTTGGTAAGCACATCTAGATGGCTCCCAAGGCTTTGAAATCTACCTCCATTTTCTTGATGTCTTCATCAGAGTACTTGGAGGGTTCTTTGGGAACCAGTGTACCTCCGGAATCAGCTGAGGCCACCATGGGTATGTATGGTCCATTTTTAATGGATTTCCACATCCCATATTCTTGATAGCAGAAGAAGCTTTCCATTCTGTTCTTCCACATATCATAGTCTTCTCTAGACACCAGTCTTGGTGGTGTGGAGATGCTTCCAATATCTTCAAATCCATTGGTTTGTGCCATTTTGTTTTGATTTGTGATAATGAGAGACTTTAACAAAGAGATAGTTTAGAATAGAACCAGAGAATGATTAAACAAGTGTTAGTTTGTTTAATCTGTAACCCAAAGCTCTGATACCACTTGTAGGATCGGTAAATACAAGATGGTTCTATTCCAGTTAAGATTGGCGAAAACAATCACAACTTAATCAAAGTAAACAAGTAAACAAAAGAAGTACTGATAAATGCAATTTGTATTAAGCTTCAATGGTTACAAGATTACAGAAAAAAACTCTAAGAAAAAGCGCTAAGATACAATGACTCTAAGTACTACTTATATAGTAACTTAGAATCAAGACAGACCCTTGATTCTAAGGATCAGATCTAACACAAACCGTTGATCTTGTATTGAAGCTATTCTACATATAATGACAATAAACACTATAAAAGTTAACTTTACTCAAACGTCTTCTTAGGCATCATTGCTGGCATGCTTGGAGAAGAGCGTTGTAGTGTTTTATTGTCTTGCACCAGTGACATTCTTTATGCGTGGAGTGTGTCAGTGGTGTAGCCGAAAGTTGTCAGTGGTAATGGTTGCTTTATCGAAGTCAGTCAGCTGCAACGTTTGATCTTCAGTGGAAATGGCTATCAGCTGCAAAGTTGGAGATCAGCAGCAAGATGCAACCATCCAAAGCTGCTGATGATTTGCCTATCAGCAGCATCACGTGTTGATGCTGCTGAGAAGCCTATCCGCAGCAACTCTAGTCTTCAGCAGCTAAGGCTATCCGCAGCCGATTTGTTCTTCAGCAGAAGAACAAGTATCCGCTACAGATAAGCTTATCCGCAATAGTTTGTTGGTCAGCAGCAAATTCTGAGGTAAGCATCATTTGTACTTAGAAAGTTTTGTAGCCATCAGTCTTTATTTCTACACCCGCATCCAAAATTCCATCTAAAAATGAGTGTAATTAATAAACTGAAAGCTTGAGTCTTGACCTACATGTTACCCTCCAGGATAGCGATTTGGTTGATACACCCATGGGTTGGGATTTGAGTGATCAGTGTTTTGGATAAATAAGTTCTGATTTATGTGTTACCCACCGGGATAGTACCTCAGTGGATACACCTCTAAGTTAGATGCTTATGTGCTTAATTGATAAAACCGCAGCCTATGTGCTACCTTATGGGATAGTGACTTGGTAGATGCACCTCTATCTGAGGTTCATTCATATACAGTTAATAATACTCATTCCATTCATTCCGTAATCCATTGATTTCTAAAAACATGTAAATCTTAGTTTAACATGGTGAGCAAATCTATATGGTTTAACCTGTGCCTAGACATGACCGTGAGATCAGATTAGGTAGAGCTATAGCTTCTAAGTGTGAGTCACACTGATTAATTGATTGTTGTATAAATTGGAATTAGAACATATCACGGGGGCTAGATAGTTGGTGGTTGGGTTTAATCAGACACTGATTATTGCTTTTTAACGCCTGAGTATGTTTAACTAATTGGTAATTGATGTTTATAAAGTTGGATCTCAGTTATGATTCCATTGCAGACTTTTTTGAGGACGAAAAATGTTAAGTGTGGGGATGTTTGATGTGTTGCAAAACACAAATGCGTTTCTGCCCTATTTGGTTTTGTTTTCGTATAGTTTTAGAGTTGTTTTGGAGTCTTGTTTTCTAGGTAATCAGGTCACTTTGGGGCTTAAACGATCAAGAACTGTGAAGAAACAAGCACACGAGAACCTGGGATGAGAAACGGAAAAAGTCGGTAAAGTGTCCAACCTTAAAAGAGGCATATCTCGGGCTAACAAATAGTTATGGGGCCTATTTTATATCGATTTGGGGTAGCTCGATGAGAGGAGTTGAAAAATCAGGTTTGTTTGGCCTGCGGTAAGCGAGAGGATAGGCCAAGGACCCTCTCAGTACGCGAGGAACCCTAGTTACAGGAATTTTAACCTATTTTCAGGGTTTAAAAGTTTAGGACTCTCCCATTCTTAAGAGAATCGATTTCTAGCCATCTAGAGGGTTTTGAGAGGCGATTTTGAGGCTAGAGGAGAGAATTGAAGTGCAAAGGTCGAATCTTTGATCCCGGTTGCGTTACATTTAGCGTTTTCGGTTCCAAAGCTTGAACCTTTATCTTTGTTTCTTGTGTTTGAACCATGATTGTGTTTAATTCTTCCGTTTTGGATGTTTTGAGCATGATTCTAGGCTAAAACTCTTATACTTCCTAGGTCACATGATGAATATTTGTTAAAGTTCGGATTTTTATTGGCTTTGGATTCGTTTGATGGATTTATGATTTTGTAAAGAATCTCTTGTTAAGTATTATGATGAATATACATGTTTAATTCCCTTTTGTGATTGATTATAACTCCTTGCGTTGATTGTGGTTGTCTAGCAGTTTGATTAGCGTGTCTAGGTCATAGATCTTAGGGTTTGTGATTGTGGTATGGTTTGCTAGACGTAGTGACCATAGGAGTTTTGTTTAATTGCTAATTAGAGTTAAATGTGTGTCCTATTTTAATAACTGAGAGGTGAGAAGTAGTTGTATAGTCTTTGTCATTTGGAATCTGAGTGTTAACGGTCTGAGAGGACGTTGGTATTAGGTGTCTGGTGATTGTTGCTAGTTTATGTCATAGTAGTTATCCTGAGATTACCCCGTACATTCCTTGAATGTATCGTGGACAGTGAGACTGAAAGGTGATCTGTCTATTCGGGTACATTATCATTGTTGGAAATACCCGAGAGGTGATCTAACCATCTGGTGATTTTAGTACACTTTAGGTTCCTTAGTGGGTGACACCCTAAGAGTGATTAGGGATCCACTAGGTAGTCTTTAGTTGTCATCTTTAGAAACCCAGATCCATCATAGTTTCTAGAACCGTTAGGAGTTGTACTTTGCAAGTAGGATTCCGACCTAGGTGGTATTCTTCCTATTCTTGATTTCACTTTAGTTTCTCATCTTGATAGATGAGTCGATCTTGTTTTCATTAGCTTAATTAGTAATGTAATAAACCCCCCAAACCAAATCAATATTAGTCCGAGTCAGAGTCTAGTTTTGTTATCATAGTGTCTCTAGGGTTCGATAATCCGGTTTACCATTAAGATGTGCTACACTAGATAGGTACACTTGTCTGTAGGTGCGGTTTAGTTCATAGGTACTCCATTTATTACTTAGGAATTTAGGTTAGGTTTTGTTAGTTTTTATATAGACCGTTTGGACGACATCAGGTTATAGAAAGCATAACCAGAATCTAATAGATCAAAATGAATAGTTTTATCAAATGAAATCTGAATTCAAAAAAGTGAAAAACAGTTAAAAAGAAAAAATTAACTGTCTAAAAAAGTAGATTTCATCATTAAAACATGAACAAACAAATCTTGAAACTCAAATTGATGATCTATTGGTAAAGCTAAAAGCTACAAGAGCTGAACTGGCAGATCAAAAGGTTCATGTTGAGAAATATGAATTTACATCCAAAAAGTTGCAAAGACTTTTGGATGCTCAAATTCATGAAAGGGTAACCACTCGTCTAGGGTACTAAGTCGACCAGTACAAATCTGTTCCACCACCTGCTTATTATGTAACAATTCATGAACCAAGTTTCAATCTTACAAATCTAGACAAAGCAAAAAAAAAAAAAAATCTTGATCCCTTAAAAGAAGAAGTTGTTGTTGAAGAATGTAGTACTTCCACTGAATCTGAGTCCACATGCTCAGATTTCACAGAAACCAGTGAAGCCCCATTACTTCCTACAAATGAGGTAATCCCGAACACCACAAAATCTAGTAAGGTGATACAAACAAATGGTCCAAGTCTTTTCATTCCTTCTATACCAATACCATAACCCTTCAAGCAAATCAAAATTTGCTATCCTCCAACTGGAAGAAAGCTAAATCTTGAAAAAGGGGAATCCTTCAGAGTAAATCCAGAAAGAAAAGTGTTTGAAATCTGTCAACCACTGAAAACAGAACTCTATATGTTCAGAAAACAATAGAAGAAGCCACATGGGAACATAACAAAAATCATCCCAGAAATTTCAAAGATCTGTTTCAAAGAAAGGACTATGTGTACTTTCATAGAAACAAAATTGCTAAGTCATGTTTTATTTGTGGCAAATACAATCACACCGCAAGCAGTTGCTTCTGTTACCATCAGCACCAAAGAAATCTCAAACAACAAGCTTTTGAGAAAATGCAGAAAAACAAAAAGGTAAGAAGCTATGAATCAAGAACAAATCAGTTCAGAAATTCCATCTCTCCACCAAAGAAACACGCCCCAAAGGTTCAACAATCATGCATTATATGTGGAAAGTCATACCACTTTGCTGCCAAGCGTGAATTCAACCCCTTCAACCGGTTTTCAAAAGTATCAGCAGCTAAGTTCCTTCATGATAAACAAAAACAGGGTTCTAGAAGAGCTCCTCAAGAAAAACCCTTCTTCAACAGAAAGATCAAGAATCAACGAAAAGAAGTTGTTGACAAGACTGCTGCTGACAAGTTAAAGTCTTCAGCAGCAAACAAAACTGCTGCTGTCAAGTTAAAGCCATCAGCAGCAAACAAAAGTGATCCAGTTAAATCCATCCACAGCAAACATATCTGCTGCTGATAATGTGAAAAGAGTTGGGAAAATGACTCAAAGATGGAAAGCAAATGAAACACTTTCACTGCCAGAAAGCATTGTCATTGGATCAGTTGAATGCCAGCCAACTGACAACCTTGATTTAAAAACACTTTCATTTCCCAAGAATGCTAGCTCTTGGGACTCTCTGTCTAACTAGAACTCTCTCATGTGTAGGAACAATCAGGAAACAAAGATAACACCTGGGTTGTAGATAGTGGTTGTTCCAGGCAAATAACAGGCAACAGATTCATCCTCTCAAACTTCAGAAGTTTTTATGGAGGATATGTTGCTTTTGGAGGTGATTCAAAAGGAGGGTACATCACTGGACAATGAACAGTGTCAAACGAAAGAATGAGCATTGAAAGAGTAAATTTTGTCAAGGAATTAGAGTTCAATCTCATGAGTGTATCTTAAATCTGTGATCAGAAGCATTAGATGCTTTTCACAGAAGAAGAATGTTTTGTGCTTGCTCCTGGTTTAAGCAAACCCCCTCCAGAGAAGATATTACTGACTGCCTAAAGAAAAGACAATCTATATGTTCTTGACAGGAATAAAGTCACTCCATCCGGAGGTGTATCATGTTTTATGTCTAAGGCATCGGTTGATGAGTCTGCCCTATGGCATAGAAGACTAAGTCATGTAAATTTTAAAACAATCAACAAGCTGGTCAAGGGGAATCTAGTCAGAGGACTACCTGATAAGGAATTTCAACTTAATGATACTTGTGTAGCCTGTCTGAAGGGAAAGCAACACAAAAGTTCTCACAAGCCTAAGACTTTAAACTCAAATGACATTCCTCTACAGCTGCTCCATATGGATCTATTTGGTCCTACAAATGTCATGTCTATGGGCAAGAAGTCATACTGTCTGGTAATAACAGATAACTACACAAGATTCTCTTAGGTATATTTCTTGAGAACCAAAGATGAAACTGCAGAGATTCTTAAAGCTTACATTCTTAAGGTTGAAAGTCAAAGCAATCAGAAAGTCAAGACCATAAGGTGTGATCAAGGGACAGAGTTTAAGAATCATATCTTGAACTGTTTCTGTGAAGGAAAAGGCATTCAAAGACAATATAGCTTAAATTTTCAACACCATAATTAGAAACTTAGTTAAGGCCGTGTTTGAATTAAAGTGGGTTTTTTTTCAACATGGTTTTTACATCTATGATGTTTTCAATCGGGTGTTTTTCAATCTTGAGTTTTTCTAGTTATGGTGTTTTTCAACATGGAGTTTTTCTAGTCATGGTATTTTACACCAATGGGCCGATTTGAACATGACTACTTAGGTTTTTTGGTCATGGCGTTTTCACAATCACAAGTTTCAACATGGTCTTTTTTTGATTTTTTGGTCATGGTGTTTTGACGTGTTTATGTTTATGGCGTTTTTCTACTTTCATGGTATTTTGCACTTTTAGCTTAAAATTTCAATATCATAAACATAAAATTGGTTAAGGTTGTGTTTGAATTAAAGTGAGTTTTTTCAACATGGTGTTTTAAATCTATGGTGTTTTTCAACATTAAGTTTTCTAGTCATGGTGTTTTTCAACATGAAGTTTTTCTGGTCATAGTGTTATATACCTAGGTGCCAATTTGAACATGACGTTTTAGCTTTTTTTGGTCATGGCGTTTTCAAATTGACAAATCTCAACATGGTCTTTTTTGGTCATGACGTTTTTGACGTGTTTATATTTATGGCGTTTTGCTTCTGTCATGGTGTTTTACACTTTAGCTTAAAACTTCAAAATCATAAACATAAAACACCATAAAAACTCACAATTTTAAACAACACCCGCTAGGTCTTTTTTTTCATTGTGAAAACACCATGACAAAAAAAGCTAAAACGTCATGTTCAAATTGGCCCCCATGTGTAAAAAACCATGACATTTAAAATTCCATGTTGAAAAACACCATGACTAGAAAAACTCAATATTAAAAAAATACGCAGTTGAAAACACCATAAATGTAAAACACCACAGATGTAAAACACCATGTTAAAAAAATTCACTTTAATGTAATTAAAACAAAAACGATTTAAAAGAATATATACATATAGCAATACCATACTCGTTGGAAAAATAAAAAACACGCTCGATTTTATGGTGAATTTAAAAAAAATAATATCGTATAAAAAAGGTATGGAGGTTTTAAAAAAATGGGGGAAATGACATGTGACTTGCATGTGCAGATTCCTTCCCTTTGTTTTAAGCATTTTGACGCAATTGCCCTTTCCCTCATTTTCCCCCTATTGTACACGTGTCGCGTTGTGGTTCTTTCCTACACTATGTAGGGTTTTATCCCTTTCTAGCCTAACTCTCTCTCATATATATATATATATATATATATATATATATATATATATATAGAACTAATCTGGACCACTCATTTTTAATTAATCTTAAAAGATAATAATTAAATGAGAAGTATATAATGGTAAACATTAAAATTTATATATCTAATTAATTATTTGTAACTCCTCTCCGTTTAATTACTTTGTATATCTTCTTTCCTATTAAATAATTCAGACAAACTTTATTATACAAAATAATCATCTTTCTCTCCTTTTTTTTCCAATTAATTAGTTCAAATTAATCATACACTATCGAAGTTAATCCTACACATACTGAAACTCATCCTACACATACAAAAATTCATCCTATAGTACCGATATTCCTCCTACACATACCGAAAGTCATCCTACACGTGCAAAATGTGTGTAGGTTGAAACTTTTATAGAGCTACAAATTCTATGTGTAGGTCGAAAATCAATACGTGTAGCTATTGATTAAATAATCTAATGGTCAAGATTAGTTCTTTTTTTCTCGCATTTATTTAGTGTTTTGAAATGAAACTTCCTTTATATATATATATATATATATATATATGGGACAGATCAAGAGAAAGACACAAAGTTAGGCGAAAACCGAGAAAACCACTAAAATAGTGTGTAATAGTATGGTTACGTATACGTAACTGCAATTTTTTTGTTTTTTGTTTACGAATACGTAACACTATGGGTTACGTATACGTAAACCAATATTTAAATGATTTTTTGGTAAAAATGTGTAATATTACATTGATACTCTTATTAAAAAATAAAAATAAAATAAAAAATAAATATTATTATATTATTGGTTAAAAATGGTTTTTCAGTGGTTTCTCGGATTTCGCCTAACTATGTGGTTTTCTCTGGAACCCTCTCATATATATATATATATATATATATATGTATGTATGTATATATATATATATATTTATATATATATTTATATATATATATATATACATACATATATACATATATATATATATATATTTATATACATATCTATATACATATATATATAGGTAGAGGTTCTGTTACAAAGGCTCAAAACTCTAAAAAGTGTAGGAAGGAATCTGAGCCACAATATCTTTGTGATTTGTGTCTGAGATTCACGCAGTGACATTTTTGTAAATAATAGCAAATGGAAAAGCACCAGGAAGGGTATTAAGGGAAGAGCCAATTAAAAAAGTGCACATGTAAGTCACATGCCATTTCCTCCATTTTTTTAAATGTCCATGACTTTTTTATACGTCATTATTTTTTTAAAAAATTTCACCAAAAAATCGAGCGTTTTTTTATTTTTCCAACGAGTATGGTATTGCTATATTTATATACTCTTTTAAATCGTTTTTGTTTAGATGGAATTAAAGTGGGTTTTTTTATACATGGTGTTTTAGATCAATGGTGTTTTCAACTGTGTGTTTTTCTATTTATGGTGTTTTACATATGTGGGCCATTTTCAACATGTCGTTTTTGCTTTTTTGGTTATGATGTTTTCAACATTACGATTAGTTTTTTTTATTATATATATATATATATTTAAATCGTTTTTTAAATAACATTAAAGTGAGTTTTTCCAAACATGGTATTTTATATTTATGGTGTTTTAAAACTATGCTGTTTTTAACTCGGTGTTTTTCAATATAAAGTTTTTCTGGTCATGGTGTTTTACACATGTGGCTATTTTGAACATGACGTTTTAGCTTTTTTGGTCATGGTGTTTTCAACATTACATTTAGTTTTTTTATTATATATATGTATATATATATATATATACTCTTTTTGAAAAAATTAACCATAAAATCGAGCGTTTTTTATCTTTCCAACGAGTATGGTATTGCTATATTTATATACTCTTTTAAACCGTTTTGGTTTAGATGACATTAAAGTGGGTTTTTTGTACATGGTGTTTTAGATCTATGGTGTTTTCAACTGTATGTTTTTCTAGTTATGGTGTTTTACATACGTGGGCCATTTTCAACATGCCGTTTTAGCTTTTTTAGTTATGGTGTTTTCAACATTACGATTAGTTTTTTATTTTACATATATATATATATATTTAAATCATTTTTTTAAATAACATTAAAGTGCGTTTTACCAAACATGGTGTTTTTAACCGAGTGTTTTTCAATATAAAGTTTTTCTTGTCATAGTGTTTTACACATGTGGCTATTTTGAACATGACGTTTTAGCTTTTTTAGTCATGGTGTTTTCAACATTACATTTAGTTTTTTTATTATATATATATATATATACTCTTTTTGAAAAAATTTCACCATAAAATTGAGCTTTTTTTAATCTTTCCAACGAATATAGTATTGCTATATTAAGATACTCTTTTAAATCGTTTTTTTTAGATGACATTAAAGTTGGTTTTTTGTACATGGTGTTTTAGATCTATAGTATTTTCAACTGTTTTGTTTTCTAGTTATGGTGTTTTACATATGTGGGTCATTTTCAACATGCCGTTTTAGCTTTTTTGGTTATGGTGTTTTCAACATTATGATTAGTTTTTTATTATTATTATTATTATTATTATATATATATATATATTTAAATCATTTTTTTATATAACATTAAAGTGGGTTTTACCAAACATGGTGTTTTATATTTATGGTGTTTTAAAGCTATGGTGTTTTGTGTTTTTCAATATAAAGTTTTTCTAATCATTGTGATTTACACATGTGGCCATTTTGAACATAACGTTTTAGCTTTTTTGGTCATGGTATTTTCAAAATTACAATTAGTTTTTTATTATATATATATATATATATATATATATATATATTCTTCTAAATCGTTTTTATTTAAATAACATTGAAAGTGATTTTTTTTTCAACATTGTGTTTTAGATCTATGGTGTTTTTTCAACATAGAGTTTTTTAGATTATGGTGTTTTTCAACATAGAGTCTTTCTAGTCATTGTGTTTTACACCTAGAGGCCAACTTCAACATGGCGTTTAGCTTTTTTGGTCATGGTGTTTTCAAAATGACAGATTTCAACATGGTGTTTTTGGTCATGGTGTTTTAGTTTCTTTATAAACTCTTTGATAAATCACAATGACAAATTATGATCCAACATGACGTTTTAGTTTCTTTATAAACTCTTTCAACATGGCGTTTTAGTTTCAACATGTGTTTTCAGAATCAAAATGACAAATTAAAACGTCAAATTTCCACATTGTGTTTTTGTTCATGGTGTTTTCACATGTCGATTTAGTTTGTCATTGTGTTTTACAACTGTGACGTATAATTTAAGTTGAACTAGACGTTTAGAAAAAAGGTAAAACACCATAAACACAAACATGGCAAAACACCATGTATATGGAATTTAAAGTATAAAACACAATGAAAAACTAATCGTCAATTGAAATTTTACGCCAAAAGTGTAAAACACCATGACAAAACAAAAACGCCATAAACATAAATATCATAAAATACATGTATATAGATGTTAAAATATAAAACACCATGCGTAAAATGCATAATTTCAAAAACCATGTGTAAACTCCATAAAACACCATAAAACATCATAAACACCATACAAACTCACAAGTTCAAACAACACCCGGTTGGTGGTTTTTTTTAATATGGCAATACCATATTCGTTGGAAAGATAAAAAAACGCTCGATTTTATGATATAATTTTAAAAAAAAATTAATGACGTATAAAAAAGTTATGGACGTTTAAAAAATGGGAGAAGGGGGAAATGACTTGTGACTTGCATGTGAATATGCCGAGTCTAGGATCTTGTGTTTTGACACAAGTACCCTTTCCCTTCTTTTATATTTTTGGACACGTGTCGAGCTGAGAATACTTCCTACACTTTTTAGACTTTTCTCCCTTTTTAGCCTAACCCTCTTATATATATATATATATATATATATATATATATATATATATATATATATATATTATATACATATATATATATACATATATATATATATATATAGGTTGAGGTTCTGTTACAAAGGCTCAAAACTCTAAAAAGTGTAGGAAGGAATCTGAGCCACAATATCTTTGTGATTTGTGTCTGAGATTCACGCGGTGACATTTTTGTAAATAATAGCAAATGGAAAAGCACCAATAAGGGTATTAAGGGAAGAGCCAAGTAAAAAAAATGCACATGTAAGTCACATGCCATTTCCTCAATTTTTTTAAACATCCATGACTTTTTATACGTTATTATTTTTTTTTTTAAATTTCACCAAAAAATCGAGCGTTTTTTATCTTTCCAACGAGTATGGTATTGCTATATTTATATACTCTTTTAAATCGTTTTTGTTTAGATGGCATTAAAGTGGGTTTTTTTTGTACATGGTGTTTTAGATCAATGGTATTTTCAACTGTGTGTTTTTCTATTTATGGTGTTTTACATATGTGGGCCATTTTCAACATGTCGTTTTTGCTTTTTTGGTTATGGTGTTTTCAACATTACGATTAGTTTTTTTATTATATATATATATATATATATATATAAATCGTTTTTTAAATAACATTAAAGTGGGTTTTACCAAACATGGTGTTTTATATTTATGGTGTTTTAAAACTATGGTGTTTTTAACTCGGTGTTTTTCAATATAAAGTTTTTCTGGTCATGGTGTTTTACACATGTGGCTATTTTGAACATTACGTTTTAGCTTTTTTGGTCATGGTGTTTTCAACATTACATTTAGGTTTTTTATTATATATGTATATATATATATATATACTCTTTTTGAAAAAATTAACCATAAAATCGAGCGTTTTTTATCTTTCCAACGAGTATGGTATTGCTATATTTATATACTCTTTTAAACCGTTTTGGTTTAGATGACATTAAAGTGGGTTTTTTGTACTTGGTGTTTTAGATCTATGGTGTTTTCAACTGTATGTTTTTCTAGTTATGGTGTTTTACATACGTGGGCCATTTTCAACATGCCGTTTTAGCTTTTTTGGTTATGGTGTTTTCAACATTACGATTAGTTTTTTATTATATATATATATATTTAAATCATTTTTTTAAATAACATTAAAGTGCGTTTTACCAAACATGGTGTTTTATATTTATGGTGTTTTTAACTGAGTGTTTTTCAATATAAAGTTTTTCTGGTCATGGTGTTTTACACATGTGGCTATTTTGAACAAGACGTTTTACCTTTTTTGGTCATGGTGTTTTCAACATTACATTTAGTTTTTTTATTATATATATATATATATATATATACTCTTTTTGAAAAAATTTCACCATAAAATTGAGCTTTTTTTATCTTTCCAACGAATATAGTATTGCTATATTAAGATACTCTTTTAAATCGTTTTTGTTTAGATGACATTAAAGTGGGTTTTTTGTACATGGTGTTTTAGATCTATGGTATTTTCAACTGTGTTGTTTTCTAGTTATGGTGTTTTACATATGTGGGTCATTTTCAACATGCCGTTTTAGCTTTTTTGGTTATGGTGTTTTCAACATTACGATTAGTTTTTTATTATTATTATTATATATATATATATATTTAAATCATTTTTTTAAATAACATTAAAGTGGGTTTTACCAAACATGGTGTTTTATATTTATGGTGTTTTAAAGCTATGGTGTTTTGTGTTTTTCAATATAAAGTTTTTCTGGTTATTGTGATTTACACATGTGGCCATTTTGAACATGACGTTTTAGCTTTTTTGGTCATGGTATTTTCAAAATTACAATTAGTTTTTTTTATTATATATATATATATATTCTTTTAAATCGTTTTTATTTAAATAACATTGAAATTGAGTTTTTTTTTCAACATTGTGTCTTAGATCTATGGTGTTTTTTCAAAATAGAGTTTTTTAGATTATGGTGTTTTTCAACATAGAGTCTTTCTAGTCATTGTGTTTTACACCTAGAGGCCAACTTCAACATGGCGTTTAGCTTTTTTGGTCATGGTGTTTTCAAAATGACAGATTTCAACATGGTTTTTTGGTCATGGTGTTTTAGTTTCTTTATAAACTCTTTGATAAATCACAATGACAAATTATGATCCAACATGACGTTTTAGTTTCTTTATAAACTCTTTCAACATGGCGTTTTAGTTTCAACATGTGTTTTCAGAATCACAATGACAAATTAAAACGTCAAATTTCCACATGGTGTTTTTGTTCATGGTGTTTTCACATGTCGATTTAGTTTGTCATTGTGTTTTACAACTGTGACGTATAATTTAAGTTGAACTAGACGTTTAGAAAAAAGGTAAAACACCATAAACACAAACATGACAAAACACCATGTATATGGAATTTAAAGTATAAAAAACAATGAAAAACTAATCGTCAATTGAAATTTTACGCCAAAAGTGTAAAACACCATGACAAAATAAAAACGCCATAAATATAAATATCATAAAATACATGTATATAGATGTTAAAATATGAAAAACACCATGTGTAAACTCCATAAAACACCATAAAACACCATAAAACATCATAAACACCATACAAACTCACAAGTTCAAACAACACCCGGTTGGTGGTTTTTTTTAATATAGCAATACCATATTCGTTGGAAAGATAAAAAAACGCTCGATTTTATGATATAATTTAAAAAAAAATAATGACGTATAAAAAAGTTATGGACGTTTAAAAAATGGGAGAGGGGGGAAATGACTTGTGACTTGCATGTGCATGTGCCGAGTCTAGGATCTTGTGTTTTGACACAAGTACCCTTTCCCTTCTTTTATATTCTTGGACACGTGTCGCGCTGAGAATCATTCCTACACTTTTTAGACTTTTCTTCCTTTTTAGTCTAACTCTTATATATATATATATATATATATATATATATATATGGGACGTATCAGTTAAACCCTGTTTTAATGTAAAATCTCTTAAACTCTTTACTAGCCACATATTTAATTTATTTGATTTCGAGTTTTTTTTTTCATACAAGGGCATTTGTGACTTTTTGTGTGTCTTAAAACCCTGAATTTAGTCCTTCTTCCCAGACCCACTTTTATGTGCAGCCTTCTTTCTCTTTTTCTTTCTATAATCTGCTCACTCTCTCAAATACAAGATTCATCAATGGTTTTTTTCTTTAATCAAGAACAAGATACATCCATGAAATCGGCATCTAGAGTAAGTGTGGAGACTACCGCCATTCACAACCAGTCGACGCCCAACATCCAAGAAAGCGTATATTTCTCAGTCTAAACACACAACCTCCTCTATCTCTCTAAACACCGAGATCGATAACACATTTTGTTTCAAATATAGTCTCTTCTTCTGTTATTGCTCTATTTTACTTACAGAAAAATCATCGCAGGTTTTTTTATTTCAAGTTGTTTATTAAATTTGCAGTTTCTGATCGTAGAAACCCTAGATCTGAAAGTTGCAATTGTCTGATCGAAGAAACTCAGATCTGGAAACTTACGTGAAGTGTAAGAAAAGTCAAAATCAGAGGACAAGGTATTGGGTAACATATTTTTCTGAATATGGTGTTCTTGTTTCACGAACTTTAGGCTTAATCGAGCCACCGACTGTTGAATATGAATATTTTAAGAAAAGTATTATGTCCATTTTCAAACCATCAACTTCTTTGATTTTAAATGAATTCAAATTAATGAAATAACTGCACTCTTTTTTATAATTTAAAGAATTTATGGATAACTGGTAAATGGCCATGATTTTATTTACATCTTAAATGCGAGAAAAAGTGGATTTTGAAGATGACATATTTATTTCTAGAAATTTATTATATAAATAGTTTGTGCATTTTAGAGATTATTTATGGTGAATTGATATAGGCTTTATGATTTTTATTCGATTGAACAAAAATAATTTTTGAGAGTTTGCCCACCAGTTTATTCCACTTCTAGTTTATAACCCCCATTGCTTGAAATAGTTTTTGTTTTTAGTAATAAACTAAAGTTTTTACATAGAAAGTATAGTTTTTACACAGATTTGAAAACGCCAGATTTGAATGTACACATCTGAAAACTGAATGTACACATGGTTAAACTGAATTTACACATGTGTATTTGGTTCTTTCATTAAGTTAATAATTTTTGGAGAGCTTTGATCATTTCTTAACCTAATTTTTGTTTATTTTGACATGTGTAAACTGAAAAATATGTTAACAGCCCAAATCTGAAATGTGAACAAGAAAGAATCAAGTTATAAACAAGGAATAATCAAGAAAATATATGGGTGTCACCTCCTTTTGTATATAGGTTTTACACTTTTGTATTTGATTTTTACACATGTGTAAAGAGTTTTTATTCATGTGTATGAATATATTTTTTAGATTTAGAGTTTACATGTAGATTTTTTTAATTTGTAACATATTTAGGTATTTGGATGTATAATTTTTTTGTTCATTTTGTGTATATGTTTTTAATCATGTTTACTTGATTTTTACAAATGTGTATTTTATTTTTACACATGCGTAAGAGAGCATGTTCTTCAAATTCTATCAAAATTTCATATTCTACATATTTTTTTATATGAGTTCACCTAATTCAATATCTTTAATCTCAGATCCTGATTTAATTAAAAAAGAAAAAAAAAAAATTACCATTCTAGCCATTTAATAATTCCTAACCACATAATTTGTTTAACAAATAATAAAAAATCTAGAATTAATCTTGACCATAAGTTAAAATATATATATAAATTGAATGTATGGCTTATGTTGAGTTTAAGGGTTTTCACAACAACTTATGATTTTCATTTGATACATCCCTATATATATATATATATATATATATATATAGGAAAAGGTTCATGTAAAAACGATTCTAAATCTAAGAAGGATGAGAAGGATTTAAGGCCATTAGATCAAATTGTAGAAAAATTTAATGGATGAGATTAAATTGAAGGAGAAAAAATTGTTGGAATGGTATTTTAGTCTTGGCCACTTTTGTTGACTTTTTATCAAGTCCCCCCCCCCTTTTTAAACGCCCATAACTCTTACATACAACATTATTTTTCTAAAAAAAATTACACCATAAAAACGAGCGTTTTTTTATCTTTAAAACGAGTATAGTTTCTTTATATAAAAAACAAAAAAAAAATACGTTTTCCAGCTCATTGTGTAATATGTCAGGTCATTGTGTAATAGGGCTAGTCATTGTGTAATATGTCAGGTCATTGTGTAATAGGTCTGGTCATTTATAATTTGCTCATTGTGTAATATCAGTTCATTGTGTAATATCAGGTCATTGTGTAATATCATGTCTGGTCATTGTGTAATATGTCGGGTCATTGTATAATATGTCAGGTCATTGTGTAATAGGTCTAATCATTGTGTAATATGTTAGATCATTGTGTAATAGGTTTGTCATTTATAATTTGCTCATTATGTAATATCAGTCCATTGTGTAATATTATGTCTAGTCATTGTGTAATATGTCAGGTCATTATGTAATGTAAGGTCTGGTCATTGTGTAATATCAGTTCATTGTGTAATATTAGGGTATTGTGTTGTAAGACCCCGACTCTCCGGTCCTTAATGAAATAGTTTCACGATTCATTTGTCGAATATTTAACCCACCGTTATCCCATGAAATCCCATAACCGTTCACCACCCGAGACTCCACCCGTACTACCAATAATAATAGTGATAATCTTACCATCTCGTCGACATAGACTTAACTTACTATACTACTAACTCATACCTAAGAACAAGCATTAAGTCGACACTTGGTTAACACCACAAACCCTAGATATTAACACACCCGACCTTAACCAAGGCTCTCACAATTAACTGACACGACAGTTATACACGCCACGTCACAATTACGACACAACAGTTGATCTAACTTTACATACCACAATAATATCATCTACACGTCACACTAACACTACCACATTAATATCACCACATGCATAATCAATATAACTAAACGTTAGCATGCAATACTACACATATAAATAAATACCCACGTAAACACATACCTCATCACTGCACCCTCGTCCGGGCGTTCAACACACCCCGAGCTCATCATTAACCTGTTAAATAAATGTCACCGTTGGTGACTTCCCGAAGGACCTCATCCTTCACAATCCAGTTTGCTATATCATATAGACGACGATGCAAACACGTCACACAAATATAAAGCACATAATATCACACATCTTATACATGACTCGCTAACTACACCTGTACCTCACACATGACACTAGAACAACATATACCCCCATGAAATCATAAGCATTTAGCTTAAAGCCCGACTCTCCCCGATCCACCCTTATCACGTCAGATATTAATAACTCATACCTAATTCTATGAACACACTGTGGACCCTGCGACTCCATAATAATCATTTTATACTCAAAATACATCGGGTTAGAACCCGAAACCCTTAACACGATTGCATATATTAATGATTCTTAAAAGTATATACGATGGCCCTAAAATAGTATACATTTAAAAGAGGGGGATTAGAAAATTAATGGTTATTCCGTGTCCAAATCCTAGCTCCACACCACACGTTTTTCTCAAAACCCAAACATGTCACACGTATGATCACACGATTAAGATACGTGATAGCGTGTGTGAATATAGTATAAAAATATAATTAAATATATTTTTAGGTTAATTGATTTCACGAGATCAAGTTTTAAATTTATAAAGTAAAATGATAATTACGTTAACTTAAAACAAACACAATAGGCAAATGTACCTATCGCAGCGTAATATTGTTAGGTAAGAACTAAGTATCGAACCAATAGACACGGTCGAGTTCCAATACTCAACTTTTGTGATCGTTTAGCCGGATTAATTAGTAGGTGGGTTTTGTGTGATTGTGAAGTAGAAAAGTAAATGACGGTAAAGTAAATAACATAAAAGTAAAAATGTGCGTGAAGTGTGTAACAGAAATGTAACTAGCAGAATAGTAAATAGCAGAAAAGTAAATAAAGCAAAAATGATCAGATTACGAAATGTATTGCTTCTGGATTTGAATCAGCTTGGTACGTGATAATGTTAAGTTAACTAATTCATTAGTATGACTACTACAAACTTGTGACCCAGGTCACCGCTAGAGCTTCGTCCTCACGACATTTGATTTGCAAATTATATTCTTTAAAAAGTAGTAGTGCCTCCCGTTAGGGAAAACATTTACCCTTAACCCATCGAATGGTAATCTCCGGATTGGATAAAGACATCGGACTCAAAATGCTTTATATTAAGTTAAATAGATGATTATATTTTGCTCACCGGGAGGCGGTGTAAAAATAGGACCAAGTATAAAGACGTACCGTTCCCAACATGAGTTCACCAATTCTTGGTCGCATAATAATCTCGTATAAAGACGTACGATCTTAGAAGTATAGACCAAGCCTTGGCTTATCAATCTCTGCTCGTATAAAGACGTACGAGTTTCAAAGGAAGTTTGATTAAAAAGGGTTTTACGATCTTACTATTTAAAATCAAGACACTCATAAATATAAAGACGGATTTAGACAATAATAAAAGCCCATCAAAAGATGGTTTTTGAGGACGAATTAGTTAAATACATAAACATACCACTTCATTAATAAGTTAAACATTAACATGCACCAAACATCATCTTCACCCTAGCAATACAAAGAAGTTTTAGCCACGAATGGCCATAATGACTAGCATAATGATGAGTTTCGTAGGCTCTCCTATTGTGGAACAAGGAGGAAGAGCCCCTCTACTCTCTACTCTAACTACGAGAATGCTTTCTTCTTGAGTGTAAATTCTCTATGGATTGGTGTGTAGAATGAAGAACCCAAGCCTCCTATTTATAGGCCTCAAAATGTGCAATGCACGGCCGTGCATAAGGTTGCACGGTCGTGCAAAGGCCCATGGAATCAAACAGGGTACAGAGGACACGGTACCGGGCCATGGGGAGCAGAGAAGGCCAATGCACGGCCGTGCAACCCCCTCTTTTTCCCAGTTTTGTCTTGTAGCTTCTTGTTGACTATTGTTGACCAATTTTGACTTCTTGGGGTTCAATACTCCGGGAATGAACCTTCTAGAAGCTTGAATTCTTTGTGTACTTGATAGGATTTAGCTTGATTTGTATTTTTAACACCGAATAACCTGCAATTATAAAATATTTGTATTTTAAGCACAAATTGCAAGGTTATTATTCAACTTAGTACCATAATGCGTGATTATTATGTATGTAAAATATATATAAATGATGACATATCATAACACCCCACACTAAACTTTGTTTATCCTCAAGCAAACTCATGCATGATCACACCCATAATTAAAAACTTTACAAGGGTAATGGAATTTCAACTAGTGTTGAGACTCCGAGATAACTCTTGAGTTGCTTATTCTATTTTTATGTTTTTTCTTGTTTTAAGATGATGGAATCCATGATAAGCCTACTAGAACGTTGATTATGCAAAAACTCCTCACTACTCACAATGTTCACTCAACTCTAGGGTTATATGTATGGATACTGTAAGCTAAGTGGGACACTCGAGTTCGAATTGAATTATGCAATGGTCATAAGCCTGTATGCAAATCAAGTCTCCACCAACTAACTAAGTAGCATGCATGAATCAAGAGGACTTTAAGGGGTTGTAATGTGGCTAAAGTAAAACTAAGGGTGAAAATGAAAATCTTTTTGCATTTTTAGGGGTTTTAAATGGTTTTGAAGGGCTGCAGCTATCACGAAACACTCAGCTACGGCCTCATGGCTTAAAATGAAAAATACTAAAAGTTCCCTCTACAGTACTCATACCGTGAGGGAATAACTAATCTGAGGGCTTGTTTATGTTCAGATTGCCAAGACCAAGGTCTCTCATCAGTTTCAACTCATTCCTTATTGCGTAATACACATTACTGCCTTTTCGTACGGATCCTGCGGCTAGTCGCCTAACATCACCTACTTCCATTAGGTATGTATACTCGCTTTGCGAGTGAGTTTGATTCTTTCTGCACTTTCCATCGTGGCTCCGGTTACCACACATTCTACATCTGTCGTATCTTTTTGCTTTTCTTTTGGCGGCACTTTTTGACAAACCGCAAATGGTGGCAATTGTTCTTACTTGCGCCACCATTTTCTTACATCACTAGTTGCCTGAAAAATCTTTTCTCAGAGTTCGGTTGGTAATTCAGGCTTTACGAAATGAAGGCAGGAAAGCAAATTGAAATCGAAAGAATGCATGTCCGGTTGTTTTAGGTCTCCGGGTAAAAGACCAACTTTTTTTTATATCAAGACAACTTCTTCAGCATCCCTCCTTTTTAAATTTCCTTGAAATAATATTTCTTTGAATTTTTGTGCAGATAGTTCGGATAATTTCCTAATGCATCCACCATTTGTATATTCCAATTCTTCTGAGTAGGGGGGTTTCTTTCCAAAGTTGTCCCGATGAACTTGCAATGATAACATAAGATAATTTTCTCATTTTGAAGACAGTTAGCCAATAACCGGTGTTTGTGAAAAGCTGGTTGGGTGATAAGTATGGGTTTAGAAAAGAAAAGACTAGTGCTCAGAGGGCTATCTAGGGGATAATATTTTTGTGGTTTTTGGGATAATAAGGGTGATAACGATCCTAGGTGCTTCAATCATTTTCATACTTCCACTAGTTCATGGTCTTGATATGTATAAGTCATACAAGTTCTAATTATGCATAAAATTCAATCGAATAAACACTCAATATACCAAACAAAAGAGCATGCAAAAATAATGATAATAATGCTCGTGAAAAGGCTCAGATTATTCTCACATGGAAATGGATGGGATAGGGTTTAGCGATTTGTTATGCATAATTTTCATTTGTTTCTACTTGCCATGTCTTCATTTTATTTAATTAGGTGCAAACTCCAAGAGGTTTTGTTTAAAAAGGGTTTAAATATTTTTTTGAAAATTTTTCAGGTTTTATAAAAGGTAAGTTTTTGTAATGTTTTAGTAAAATGGGTAGAAAATCACAAGTTAAATTTTACTGCTTTGAGCTTAACAGTCCTGAATCTCTAATTCCCCACCCCACACTTAAAATTGTGCATTGCCCTTAATGTACAAATGCATGTAATGAATTGCTATGCAAGAATTTAAATGCATGGAGTTTTAAGGGAAAAGAAACTGGTACTCCCTCGATCAATTCGGTGTATAACCTAAGGCCAAAGCTTATTGTTGCTGTCAGGCTGTGCCTATCAGCTGCTTGTCAACGTGTTGCTTCAGAGACTTCATCGAATTTCTCGGAAATTTGATGTGGCTTCCGGCTCCAGGCTTGTAGAGTTGGAGTGTAACTCCTCAAAGTAGAGAGATGATCTGGTGAGGTTATTCTACCTGAAACATAAAAACGAACAAGGAAAGTAAAATGTAGTAGTTAAGCTACTAAGGTCCTAGTATCGAGAAGGCATACCTAGGGGCTGAAGTAATTAGAAACTTAAATTTGGAGAAACCATACCTGAGGTCCATGCTTTCTGTCGTATGCACCAACTTCTCAATATATTCATGATCATCGGGTTGCCTCCCGGAAGCGCTACATTTATTTATGGGTCTTTAGCCCGACCCATACGTGTTACATCAGTTTTTCTTCAGGTGGGAGTGAACAACCTCCCCTGTGTCTCTTGCTTCTTCGTTCAGTTTCAGTAATTTATCGAAGTACTCATCGATCCAATTAGTGTTGTCAAGATCTTTGGTGAGATTTATTGCCGTAGGATCTGGTGCTTTTGGTTTGGTAAGATCAGGTGCTTTTCCTTTTTTCAAGTCCCTTGCTTTTTGTAGTTGATAGTCCAGATTGGAGTCGATAAAGTGAGATATTTCAAGCGGATCACTTGACATGCATTCATATCCTCCGATATTGTAGGTTACTGATTGTTTACCAATACGGAGCGTTAAAATTCCTTCATTCGTGTCGATGACGGCTCTGGCGGTGGCTAAGAATGGCGACCCAAGATTAGTGGTACGGAGAAATCTTATCCCATTTCTAAAACCATAAAGTCGGTAGGGAAGACAAACTTGCCAACTTTCACCAACAAATTCTCGATGACTCCTATAGGTGTTTTGACTGATCCATCTGCGAGTTAATTGGTTGCATTGACGAGTCGCGGTTGCCCAATGTTGACCTTTTGAAACATAGTGTAGGGCATAACATTTACTCTTACTCCTAGATCAGCGAGCGCATATGTAATTGGCAGTGGCCCTACATGGTAAAGAGAATTTTCTCGGATGTAAAAAGTTTCTTTGGAAGATTTCTTTCGATAAGAGCGACACAGTAATTTGTTCTTTTTATCGCTTCTTCCATGTTTCTCTTGTTTGTGAGGAAATCCTTCAAGAAGCGTCCATATTTTGGCATAGTTTGTATGATATCCAAGAAGGGGATGTTGACATGGATTTGGCTCAAGAGTTCTATGAACTTTTCATATTGCTCATCAGTTTTCTGCTTTACCAGCCTCCCTGGATACGGTATGTGGGAAGTGAACGTTCTTTTTGGTAGAGCTTTTGGAGGAAGGTCCATCGTAGGAGGTTGAATTACACTAGGTTGTGCTTTCTGAATGGATGAACTTGCGGGCTGTGGTCGAAGTGGCACTCCGGTGAATATCTCTCTCCTAGTTGATTGGACTTCTTCTTCTGGCATAAGTGGTTCTGGGTAGACTTTGCTATTCCTTAGAGTAATAGCACTTACGTTGGCCTATGGGTTAGTCTCAGTGTTACTCGGGAGACATCCAGGTTGCCTTTTGGACAATAGTTTTGCTATTTGTCCTAATTGCGTTTCAATGGATTGAAGGGTAGCTTTCTGCGTCTTGAACTCAGCTTCATGTAGACTAAACCTCTCCTTGTATTGCTTGTGACGAGAATCTGCTAGGAGGGCTTGACTTTCGGTAGTGGAAATTAGCTTAGTCACCGCATCCTCCAGGCTCATCCCATTGCTCATCTTGTTTGGTCCTTGAAATTGTTGACGAGGTTGAAAGTTCTGAGGTGGCCTTTGCTGAAACTGTTGTTGTTGTCCAAAACTAGATTGTCCTTGTTTGTTATCTTTTCAGTTATAGTTTGGATGATTCCTCCATCCAGGGTTGTAGGTGTTGCTGTAGGGGTGGTTTTGAGGCCGATTTGTTCCGACAAAGTCAACTTGTTCGACGTCGGCTGTGATGCTCTTTACTTCTTCCATTGTTTCCGGTGTTGCCTTGCCCTTACTAATTTGGTTTAATCTTGAGGTCAGGGCGTCTACTTGAGCAGATAACGACATGACAACGTCGACGGTGTGAACTCCATGCGTTGTGCCTCTACTAATTCGTGGGTTGTACCATTGATAGTTGTTCATAGCTATTTCTTCAATTAGGTTATAAGCCTCTTGTGGCCTTTTGTTCCCAAATATGCCACCCGCGGTGCCGTCATGTCTCTGACGGGCTTGATTATGCAACCCATTGTAGAAAGATGATACTTACAGCCAAACCTCTAACCCATGGTGAGGCCATTTCCTTAGCATGTCCTTGAAGCGTTCCCAAGCCTCATATAGTGACTCACCATCGTATTGAGTGAAAGTGGTGATATCATTTCTTAATTAAGCGGTCTTAGCCGGTGGGAAATACTTCGATAAGAATTTTTGGGCGAGATCGTCCCAAGTGGTGATTGACCCAGTAGGGAGAGAATTCAACCATGCCTTAGCTCGTTCCCTTAAGGAGAAAGGGAACATAAGGAGGCGAATAGCGTCGTTCGACACTCTGTTCAGTTTAAAGGTATCACAAATCCGAGGAAATTTGCAATGTGGGCATGTGGATCCTCATATTGTAATCCGTTAAACGTGCATGATTACTGGATCATGTGGATAACATGAGATTTGATCTCAAAGTTGTTAGTGTCAACGGTTGGTCTTGTGACAACGCGTCTAGTGACGGTCTTGCAAATTCGGCGATAGTGCGGTTTTCTACGGCCATTTTTCTAGCACGGTTTTCTCGAACTCGGCGGTGAAAGAATCTTTCAGGTTCTGCTAAAGGTTGATATAAACCAGTAGTAGAACTTTGGATCATACACTACCTGCAACAAAGTATGAAAGAGAAGTAGAAGGAAAATAAAAGTCTAATCCGTTAACTTGAATTTTTCTTCAAATCACCGTGTCCCCGGCAACGGCGCCAAAAACTTGATAGTGTGTGTGAATATAGTATAAAAATATAATTGAATATACTTTTAGGTTAATTGATTTCACGAGATCATGTTTTAAATTTATAAAGTAAAATGATAATTACGTTAACTTAAAACACACACAATAGGGAAGAACCAAGTATCGAACCAATGGACACGGTCGAGTTCCAATCTTCAACTTTTGTTATCGTTTACCGGATTAATTAGTAGCTGTGTTTTGTGTGCTTGTGAAGCAGAAAATTAAATGACGGTAAAGTAAATAACATAAAAGTAAAAATGTGCGTGAAGTGTGTAACAGATATGTAAATAGCAGAATAGTAAATAGCAGAAAAGTAAATAAAGTGAAAATGATCATATTACAAAATGTATTGCTTCGGGATTTGAATCAGCTTGGCTTGTGATAATGTTAAGTTAACTAATTCAGTGGTATGGCTACTACAAACTTGTGACCCGGGTCACCGCTAGAGCCTCGTCCTCAGGACATTTGATTTGCAAATTATATTCTTTAAAAAGTGGTAGTGCCTCCCGTTAGGGACAACATTTACCCTCAACCCATCAAATGGTCATCTCCGGGTTGGATAAAGACATCGGACTCAGAATGCTTTATATTAAGTTAAATAGGTGATTATATTTTGCTCACCGGGAGGCAGTGTAACAATGGGACCAAGTATAAAGACATATCGTTCCCAACATGAGTTCACCAATTCTTGGTCGCATAATAATCTCGTATAAAGACGTACGATCTTAGAAGTATAGACCAAGCCTTGGCTTATCAATCTCTGCTCGTATAAAGACGTACGAGTTTCAAAGGAAGTTTGATTAAAAAGGGTTTTACGATCTTAATCTTTAAAATCAAGACACTCCCAAATATAAAGACGGATTTAGACAATAATAAAAGCCCATCAAAAGATGGTTTTTGAGGACGAATTAGTTAAAGACATAAACATACCACTTCATTACTAAGTTAAACATTAACATGCACCAACCATCATCTTCACCCTAGCAATGCAAAGAAGTTTTAGCCACAAATGGCCATAACGACTAGCGTAATGATGAGTTTCGTAGGCACCCCTATTGTGGAACAAAGAGGAAGAGCCCCTCTACTCTCTACTCTAACTACAACAATGGTCTCTTCTTGAGTGTAATTTCTCTCTAGATTGGTGTGTAGAATTAAGAACCCAAGCCTCCTATTAATAGGCCTCAAAATGTGCAATGCACGGCCCAGGGAATCAAACAGGGTACAGAGGACACGGTATCGGGCCGTGGGGAGCAGAGAAGGCCAATGCACGGCTGTGCAATGGGATGCACGGCTGTGCAACCCCCTCTTTTTCCCGAGTTTGTCTCGTAGCTTCTTGTTGATTATTGTTGACCAATTTTGACTTCTTGGGGGTCAATGCTCCGGGAATGAACCTTCTAGAAGCTTGAATTCTTGGTGTTCTTGATAAGATTTTGGTTGATTTGTATTTTTAACACCGGATAACCTGCAATTATCAAATATTTGTATTTTAAGCACAAATTGCAAGGTTATTATTCAATTTAGTACCATAGTGCGGGATTATTATGTATGTAAAATATGTATAAATGATGACATATCAATACGTATAAAACATATGCTGGTAACGGGTACCAATATAATAAAACCCCGAATACCATATGTTTGTCGATCCAAACCCATGAAACCCTAGTCTCATGTCACCTCCGTACCGGATCCTTCATGACCTGTTTAGAACTGGTATTCTCGTACTTTGGCTTCCAAGTAGGCCCGTACGCGACCATGCACCCTAGTCCCACGAATCCATAAATACTCAGATCGGGTTCCATACTCGCATGCATGGCAAAACCCTATCCGTCTCCTTCCCTTCGTCCTCCGCTAACCCGCGTACCACCACGCCCCGGTGTTGTCTTCTTCGCTGAACCGACCCCGGATAGCCTCCTTTCTCGCCATCGAGTACTGCTAACCGGCCACCACCGGACCTCACCTCCGACTTCCCCGCCAAGAAGACACTAATCTTCCACCATCACCGCTGCTACGCCGAAGGACTCCACCTGAGTTCCCCTTTGCACGTCGAAACAACTCCATCACCGTCGTCCGTCGCTCGTCGCCGTAGTGCTCCGCGACTGGCGTTGTCAAAGCAGCATGCCTCCTTCCAGATCATCTCTATCACCGTGACCCCATCGCTAACCGTGCTTGCCACTGGGTAAGCCACCACTGCCCTTGTCATCGTTCGTCGGTCACCATGGCCAACCTATTACCGCTTACGGCAACCGCCTTCACCTTCCCTGCAGTTCCCTGCCCTCTGTCCCCGTCACCGGCCTCATTCTCATGTCCTTCTCGGACCACCGTGAACAAACTAAAAACATAAAATCGGGCCCCTTGAAACACACAAGTAATTTAGTATTAAACATAAACAGGGAATTACCTTGACGTTGTGAAGTTCACCGCTCAAAGCCACCACCGAATCACCGTCGTTGGCTGCCTCCGGCGCCTCTTGTCCCTGCCGTCGTGCGTATTCTGGGCAAATATTCCTAGGGTTCCCTTAAAGCTAGGTATTTAAATGAGTAACTGTTACATCCGGGTCCCTCTAGTTCTAATATGCGCGTATTGGGTCTCGAGATAGGGTTACAACGACAACTAACGTCGTTAAAATGCCCCGTGCTCGACCACTCTTGCTCTTTATTACGTTAGATGTGAATCCGGGTCGTTCACTAACCTGAACCACCTGCTCACGGATTTTCGGGGTGTTACAAGTCTATCCCCCTTAAAAGGGGATTCGTCCTCGAATCCTGTGTCAGCACAACCCAACACAATTCACCTTTCCGTTACAATTGATGCACTCAAAAATCCTTTGTTACAGCTGCCCTCTTCCGCACACCTCGTCGAGGTCATTACTTTACAACACGGCCACTAACCATGGCGTTCAAAGGCTTCTCCATTTTCTATTCTCAACTTTGGCACTTATAGAATCCTCTACCTTTCCCTTATTACTCGTGCTTTCACTTTCCCTTTCATGGCACAACATTAACAACTACCTGTTTTCTTATCCTGTTTACCCGATTCACTCACCACACCTATATCGTAAATTTTGCATAGCCCTGATAACCTCTTCATTCGACGGTTATCCCTAATTAAAGCTCCTTTTTCTTACATAACCCGGATCACTCGTCGCTCTTCTCATTTCGTACTTTAATCGTCTATCCGCGACGATTCCCTAACACTAAGGCACCATCGCCCTGCTCACCAATGTGATACCTTTCTCATTTGCAGATAACCTCACAGAACTTGTGTCAAGCTCTATTGATCCCTCCTAGTGGTTTATCTCCACATTATATCATTTCTTCATTACCACGTTTTTAATACACCTGCCATGTGTGTGCATACACCCAACACTACGGTCACTCCCATTATCCCTCGATGTTCTCAAAAGTTCACCTACCTCTGTCCCGTCTATCTCACTAGCCAAATAACTGCTTTACTTGAATGCTCCACCGGAGTTCTCCTTAAGCTAGTCATAAGCTTGCCAGCGTAGGCCTTTCCTTCTCAGTCGTTCATGTGCAATCCTGCACTTGTCTTCCCTTTATCTTGCTCTCTTTGTTGTTGCCAAATCGCTACCATGCGATCACCTATCGTGTCTCATTCACCGAGTACGAACGTTAAGTCCGTCCGGTCATGAGTCTCGGTTTTCCACCGCCTCATTCAGAGGAAACATTCCCGTTTCTCTTGCATCTCACACTGCCATAATTCTTCGTATGAACATACTCCATGGAGTCCCTGCTGTTATTTCATCCGCTTCGTGTCGATGCCTCTAGCGTCGTCACCTTGATCCCTTTCGTAACTATCTCCAAGCAAGCGTCCACGTAACACTTTCATCATCAACTCTCACCGCTCTGCTTCTCGGCTTCGTGCTCCGAATTTCCTGAGATATAAGTATATGTATCTCATAAGAGCACCTCGCGGACCGTCGAACGACATCCAAAACTCCTCGTATCGCTTTGGTGTATCCTTGTTGAGAAAATCGTAAAGATAGAAACACTATGCCTGAGCACCCCGACCATCCATCCTATGCACGACTAAGTGTGTACTATA
This sequence comes from Smallanthus sonchifolius, assembly GCA_023525975.1. Taxonomy (NCBI): domain Eukaryota; kingdom Viridiplantae; phylum Streptophyta; class Magnoliopsida; order Asterales; family Asteraceae; genus Smallanthus; species Smallanthus sonchifolius. Next base: position 20,845,388 of record CM042044.1, on the reverse strand, counting down.
AGGACACACCGACACAACATAACTACAGATCATACCACATTCTACAGTAGTGCTAATAACCACACCTTCTAGCTCGCACGAAGTGCACACAATTAACTAGACCTGAGTAAATTTCTATGCATACAATAAGACCTTACCCTTTATAAACACATGAACTCTTGAACCCTACCTTCAGTTTATTATAAAGATAGCTCTTACCCCACGTCATCACACATTCACACAGAATTCACACAGTCATACCCCTACGGGTAGTATTAATGGTTTATGGCAACAGACTACTCAACCTAGATACAAGTCAACACCCTACACATTCATACTCATACTATTTATAATCACAACTTTTTCCGCAGGACCACGCCCTGCATATTCACCTAAGATGCAATGCACCCCTTATACTTCAAACCATCACCCATAACACATAGGTGATACTATCATACAACCGTTGACACAACAAAATTTGAAATTCATGTCTATTCAAGTTTACTCACACCACCAAATCAATCACACCAGGAATCACATCTAGAATGGACTCATACCACGCAAAATATAATTATCACACTACGCCATGCTATATATAGCTGCCTATTGGCAAGCACCATACCATGCATTCATGCACACAATTATTGTTAACCACGTCCAAATCACATCACGTGAAAACAAAAGTAAAATTCAAAACCAAATAGTCAACATTCCAATCAAACACCGCACCAGATAAGCGTCTAATCAAATAATTCACCTCACAATATCCCATGGTAATTGTCACTATCACCGATCGTTCAGAAAATCAACTATTTCAAACAGTGTTTGCGAAGTTACTACTCAACTGCCTCATGTGCATCTACTGCATCCTCCTCTAGTTCTTCCTCATCAGATCCCAGATCAATCACCAGATCTTCTTGAAGTAGAGCTCTCTTTGCTGTCACACGTGGTTGATCCTTCAGCCAAGCGGGTCCACATCCTGGAGCGAAATCGCGTACCGCTGTCACCGCTCGCCTCTTCCATTTGATAGTTTTGGTCATAGCACCATGCGAAACGTCACTATCCTCAGTCCTAGTTATGTTTGGCGCAGGAAGAGCCAACACTACTCCCGTGTCACTGATCGTTTTGTCCACAACAACCGTTGATTCGTCCTAACGATCTACCCTCATTTTAGCCGGAGCTCCCCACCTGGCCAGTCTAGTCCGCCTTGTCTTAGCCATCAGTACCTGCACAAGATAGAACGTTGGAGTGATTACTATGGGCACAAATTCAGAATATGAGAGTAATCATAGACTGCCAAATTACGGTGATCAAATGCAATTTGGTGGTCCACATTATTGCTCGTACTCTAAACCTTTCCCATCATATTCACACTAACTTTCTATCCTTCCCACATGCCGGATGCACATGCATCCCACACCACTCTCCTAACACCACACAATTATATAGCAAACCATCATATATATCACACTTACACATTACATGTAGTTACACACAAATTCATTACACTACACTAACACACCAAGCTATGTCACATACCGCAATTAATGATACTCTATATTAATTAGCTCACAGAACATGATTTCACAAAGTCACACCACACATTTCACTTACTTCTACATACTACTACAACCCATAGCACACATCATGTTCCCACACGGAACCATAAATCATTCATTCACATTAATCGCTTTACTTATCGTAACACTACACAAATGGTAAATCATAATTACTGCTCAACTTAAAAGACGTACCTCTTGGCTCGCGGTTACTCGTGGTGGCATTCGTTTCACCCTCGTCCCATTTTCAGTTTAAGTTATGGTATTTTTATTTATAAACCACGGCTCTGATACCAACTTGTAAGTCCCCGTCCCGGGCATCCTACAGTTGGTTCTCATAACGGGTCATTCTCATTTAAAATACATTTATTATCAATCCTATACAGCGGAAGTCTTTCTAAAATCATTTAATACCATTTATTGTTATTAACCATACCTCATGAATGCCTGCACACCAATTCGAGTAGCACCGCTCCCAAGCCAAGATACGTCAACGCGACTCTACCTGCAAAACAATATTTCGCACACACAAAGTCAGCTACGCTGAGTGAGTTCTAATAGTTTAATTTAAACAAAAGCCATCACATCATATTCATTAGTTTATTCCACCCAGGACTCACCGGTCCTTAATGAAACAGTTTCACGATTCATTTGTCGAATATTTAACCCACCGTTATCCCATGACATCCCATAACCCTTCACCACTCGAGACTACACCCATACTACCAATAATAATAGTGATAATCTTACCATCTCGTGGACATAGACTTACTCATACCCAAGAACAAGCATTAACTCGACACTTGGTTAACACCACAAACCCTAGATATTAACACACCCGGCCTTAACCAAGGCGCCTTAACCAAGGCTCTCACAATTAACTGACACGACAGTTATACACGTCACGTCACAATTAAGACACAAAGGTCGATCTAACTTTACATACCACAATAATATCATCTACACGTCACACTAACACTACCACATTAATATCACCACATGCATAATCAATATAACTCAACATTAGCATGCAATACTACACACACACACACACACATATATATATATATATATATATATATATATATATATAAATACCCACGTAAACACATACCTCGTCACTACACCCTAGTCAGGGTTACCCTCGTCACGGCGTTCAACACACCCCGAGCTCATCATTAACATGTTAAATAAATGTCACCATTGGTGACTTTCCGAAGGACCTCATCCTTCACAATCCCGTTTGCTATGTCATATAGACGACGACGCAAACACGTCACACAAATATAAAGCACATAATATCACACATCATATACATGACTCGTTAACTACACTTGTACCTCACACATGACACTAGAACAACATATACCCCACATGAAATCATAAGCATTTAGCTTAAAGCCCGACTCTCCCCGATCCACCCTTATCACGTCACATATTAATAACTCATACCTAATTCTATGAACACACAGTGGACCCTGCGACTCCTTAATAATCATTTTATACTCAAAATACATCGGGTTAGAACCCAAAACCCTTAACACGATTGCATATATTAACGCTTCTTAAAAGTATGTACGATAGCCCCAAAATAGTAAACATTTAAAAGAGGGAGATTAGAAACTTAATGGTTATTCCGTGTCCAAATCCTAGCTCCACACCACGCGTTTTGCTCAAAACCCGAACCTGTCACACGTATGATTACACGATCAAGATACGTATAAAACATATGATGGGTAACGGGTAACAATATAATAAAACCCGAATCCCATATGTTTGTCGATCCAACCCCATGAAATCCTAGTCTCATGTCACCTCCGTACCGGATCCTTCGTGACCTGTTTAGAACTGGTATTCTCGGACATTGGCATCCAAGTAGGCCTGTATACGACCATGCACCCTAGTCCCGAATCCACACTTACTCGGATCGGGTTCCATACTCGCATGCATGCCATGCATGCAAAACCCTATCCGTCTACTTCCCTTCGACCTCCTCTAACCCGCGTACCACCACACCATGCCCCGGTGTTGTCTTCTTCGCTGAACTAACCCCGGATAGCCTCATTTCTCGAGATCGAGTACCGCTAGCCGGCCACCACCGGACCTCACCTCCGACTTCCAAGCCACGAAGACCCTAACCGTACACCATCACCGCTGCTACATCGAAGGACACCACCCGAGCTCTCCTTTGCACGTCGAAACAACTCCATCACCGTCGTCTGCCGCTCGCCGCCGTAGTGCTCTGCGACTGGCGCTGTCACAGCAGCATGCCTCCTCCCAAATCATCTCTATCACCGTGACCCCATCGCCGCCGTAGTGCTCGCCACTAGGTAAGCCACCACTGCCCTTGTCATCGTTCGTCAGTCACCATGGCCAACCTATTTCCGCTTACGGCAACCGCCTTCACCTTCCCTGACCTCTCTCCCCGTCACCGACCTTCATTCCCGTGTCCTTCTCGGACCACCGTGAACAAACTTAAAACCTAAATTCGTATTGAACATAAACAGGGAATTACCTTGACGTTTTGAAGTTCACCGCTCAAAGCCACCACCGAATCACCGTCGCCGGCTGCCTCCGACGCCTCTTGTCACTACCGTTGTGCGTATTATGGGCAAAAATGCCTAGGGTTCCTTATAGCTAGGTATTTAAATGAGTAACTATTACATCCGGGTCCCTCTAGTTCTAATCCACGCGTGTTGGGTCTCCAGTTAAGGTTACAACGACAACTAACGTCGTTAAAATGCCCCTGCTAGACCACTCATGCTCTTTATTACGCTAGATGTGAATCCAAGTCATTCACTAACCCGAACCACTTGCTCACGGATTTTCGGGGTGTTACATGTGTAATATCAGGTCATTGTGTAATATCAGTTTATTGTGTAATATCAGTTCATTATGTAATATCAGGTAATTGTGTAATATCAGTTCATTGTGTAATATCAGGTCTAGTCATTGTGTAATATCAGGTCTGGTCATTGTGTAATGTTAGGTCTGGTCATTGTATAATTTGCTCATTATTGCGTTCTCAAATATGTCAGGTCATTGTGTAATGTAAGGTCTGGTCATTGTGTAATATCAGTTCATTATGTAATATCAGGTCTCGTGATTGTGTAATACCAGGTCATTATGTAATATCAGTTCATTGTGTAATATCAGGTCTAGTCATTGTGTAATATCATGTCAAGTCATTGTGTAATGTCAGGTCTGGTCATTATGTAATTTGATCATTATTGTGTAATTCGCTCAAATATGTCAGGTCTTTGTGTAATGTAAGGTCTAGTCAATGTGTAATTTGCTCATTATGTAATATCAGGCCTGGTCATTGTGTAATATAGGTTCATTGTGTAATATCTAGTCATTGTGTAATATCAGGTCTGGTCATTGTGTAATATAAGACCTTATATTACACAATGAACTGGTATATTACACAATCACCATTATGCCCTCCATTTAAAAACAATAAAAGGGCACATGTCAAGCCCAGAATCCATCTTACCGTTCTTATTTTTAAAACCGTTTTTACTATAACCTAACCCTATATATATATATATATATGTACACGGGTGAGTTCACTAGAAAACCCATTTTCATGAGAAAACCAAAAAACTTCTACTACGTATGTGTAGTACACCCAAAAACCCAACCTACCCTCAAAAACCTAATCCCCCCACCCCACCCCCAACCAAAAACCTAAACCCCACCCACCCCCAAAAACCTAAACCCCTCACCCACCCCCCCCCCAAAAAAAACCTAAACCCCCGACCCACCCCCCAAAAACCTAAACCTCCCACCCCACCCATCCAAAAACATAAACTAAACCCAAAAACTAAAGCAAAAGGTCTAACCCACCCCCAAAAACCTAAACCCCCCACCTTACCCCCACCCAAAAACCTAACCCCACCCCACCTACCCCCTCACCACCGCTAAAAAACCTAAACCCCCCACCCACCCCCCAAAAACCTAAACCCCACCCCACCCCACCCCTCCAAAAACCTAACATTAAAGCTAAACTAAACCCAAAAGCTAACCCAACTACTTTTCAAAGTTTTTTTTTGAACGAGGACGACGTGCGAAACAAGGTCTCCGAAGCAGTTTTTTAAATTTTGATTTATTTTTTGAGTTATGATTATTTTATTATTTTTTACCTTAAATAAGTAGTTTTTTGGTTTTCTCACGAACAGTGAGTTTTCTAATGATCCTTCCCTTAAATATATATATATATATATATATATAAACATATATATATATATATGGGGGTGAGTTCAGTAGAAAACTCATTTTCATGAGAAAACCAAAAAACTCCTACTCCATATGTGTAGTACACCCAAAAACCCAACCCACTCCCAAAAACATAAACCCACACACCCTACCCCCACCCAAAAACCTAAACCCACCCCCTCACCCACTCCCTAAAAACCTAAACCCCCCACCCACCCCTCAAAAACCTAAACCCCACAAACCCCTCCAAAAACCTAAACTAAGCCCAAAAACTAAACCAAAAAACCTAACTCACCCCCAAAAACTTAATCCCCCCACCCCACCCCTACCCAAAAACCTAACCCCATCCCAAAAACCTAAACCCCCTCACCCACCCATTAAAAACTTAAACCCCCCCCCCCCCACCCACCCCCCAAAAACCTAACCCCCCCACCCACCCCCTAAAAACGAAAACCCCCCACCCCGCCCCACCCCTCCAAAAACCTAACTTAAAAGGTAAACTAAACCCAAAAGCTAAATCCACTACTTTTCGAGTTTTTTTTAGCGAGGACGAAGTGGGAAACAAGGTATCCGAAGCAGTTTCTTAATTTTTGATTTATTTTTTAAGTTATGATTTTTTTTAACTTAAATAAGTAGTTTTTTTGTTTTCTCATGAACAGTGAGTTTTCTAATGATCCTTCCCATATATATATATATGTATATATATATATATGTATATATATATATATATGTATGTATATATATATGTGTATATATATATATATATGTATATGTATATATATATATATGGGGGTGAGTTCAGTAGAAAACTCATTTTCATGAGAAAACCAAAAAACTACTACTCCATATGTGTAGTTCACTAAAAAACCCAACCCACCTCCAAAAACCTAAACCCTCCCACCCTACCCCCACCCAAAAATCTAAACCCACCCCACCCACCCCCTCACCCACTCCCCAAAAACCTAAACCCCCCACCCCTCTAAAAACCTAAACTAAACCCAAAAACTAAACCAAAAAGCCTAACCCACCCCCAAAAACTTAATCCCCCCACCCCACCCCCACCCAAAAACCTAACCCCACCCCAAAAACCTAAACCCCCTCACCCACCCCCCAAAAACCTAAACCCCCCACCCACCCCCAAAAACCTAACCCCCACCCACCCCCCAAAAACGGAAACCCCCCACCCCGCCCCACACCTCCAAAAACCTAACGTAAAAGGTAAACTAAACCCAAAAGCTAAATCCACTACTTTTTGAGTTTTTTTTAGCGAGGACGAAGTGGGAAACAAGGTCTCCGAAGCAGTTTCTTAATTTTTGATTTATTTTTTGAGGTATGATTTTTTTATTATTTTTTTAGCTTAAATAAGTAGTTTTTTGGTTTTTCTTATGAACATTGAGTTTTCTTATGATTCTTCCCCTATATATATATATATGGTTGAGTTAATGAGAGAACTAGAGAACCACTAAGAAACGAATGGGTGGAATTTTAAAGATGAAGGGTAAAATTGGAACTTAAAATATATAAATCTTTAAATATTTCTATCTTTTGCATACATTATTTTTTTTTTTAAATTGCACCATTAAATCAATAATTTCTTTATCTTTCATTTGAGTATAAATAACTTTATAAAAAATAAGAATTTACTCGTCGTTTTTTCTTATTATTTTCAGTATTGCATATGTGTAGTATCACCCCAAAAACCTAAACCCCACCCAAAAACCTAAACCCCCACCCACCCCCACCCAAAAACCTAAACCCCCACCCCACCCCCACCCCTACCCAAAAACCTAAACCCCCCACACCCACCCCCAAAAACCTAAACCCCCCCACACCCACCCCCAAAATCCTAAACCCCCACCCAAAAACCTAAAACCACCCACCCCCACCCAAAAAACTAAACCCATCGCACTCACCCCCTACCCTCAAAAACCTAACCCTAAACGTAATACTGCAAATGTGTAGTATCACCCCAAAAATCTAAACCCCTCACCCCACCCCCACCCCACCCAAAAACCTAAACCCCTCACCCCACCCCCACCCAAAAACCTAACCTAAAAGCTAAACTAAACCCAAAAACTAAACCCTAAAGCTAAACCGGCTATTTTTCGAGTTTTTTTATTTTTTATTTATTAATTTTTTTTTGAAAGAGGAAAACGTGAGAAACAAGGTCTCCGAACCACTTTTTTAGTTTTTGATTTATATTTTGATTTATGATTTTTTTAATTATTTTTTTACCTTTAAAGAGGAGTTTTCTAGTTATCTCCCTAAATGTTAGTTTTTTTATGAACTTAACCACACACACACACACATATATATATATATATATATATATATATATATATATATATATATATAGGGAAGAACACTAAATGTCGCGAGAACACGCAGAACAAACTAATCGTTCACTTTTTCAATCTTAAAAAGTTTTAAAATATAAGAAAGTTGTATAAATGTAATGTTTATTTGTTTTTCATGCAATTCAAACAAAAAAATATGAAATTTTTTTGTTTATATACATACCTACACATGTGTAGGTTTTTTTACCTACACATGTGTAGGAAATTTTTAAATATATACAAACATATGAAAAAATTAGTTTTATTGTTTTTTATGTACATAAACATACATATTTGTATGCAAGAAGTATAAACTTTTAAATTTTTTTTACCATGGATCAAAAATATAAACATTTTAGGTTTGTTCCCCTTGTTCTCGTAATATTTAAGTGTTCTGAAATGAACTTCTCCGTATATATATATATATATATGTATGTGTGTGTGTGTGTATATATATATATATATATGGGTTAGGTTATAGTAAAAATGATTTTAAAAATAAGAAGGGTAAGAATTATTTTAAGCTTGACATGTGTTATTTTATTACTTTTATAGGGAGGGCATAATGGTCAATGTGTAATACGTCAGGTTAATGTGTAATACACCAGGTCAATGTGTAATACAATATCTGATATTACACAATGATCAGACCTGATATTACACAATGAATTGATATTACACAATGAGCATATTACACAATAACCTGACATATTTGAGCGAATTACACAATAATGAGCGAATTACACAATGAGCTGAAAAACGTAAAACACAATGATGAAAACATATAACACAATGAAGAAAAATATTTGACACAATGAACTTGTATTACACAATTACCTGACTAATTACACAATAAACTTGTATTACACAATGACTTAACTAATTACACAATGAACTTGTATTACACAATGAACTTGTATTACATGATGAACTTGTATTACACAATTACCTTACTAACTACGTAATGAGCTGGAAAACGTAAAACACAATGATAAATACATATAACACAATGAACTTGTATTACACATTGAACTTGTATTACACAATGAACTTGTATTACATAATGAACTTGTATTACACAATAAACTTGTATTACACAATGAACTTGTATTACACAATGACCTGACTAATTACACAATGACCAGATATTACACAATGACTAGACGTGGTATTACACAATGAACTTGTATTACACAATGAGCTGAAAAACGTAAAACACAATGATAAATACATATAACACAATGAACTTGTATTACACATTGAACTTATATTACACAATGAACTTGTATTACACAATGACCTGACTAATTACGCAATGACCAGATATTACACAATGACTAGACGTGGTATTACACAATGAGCTGAAAAATGTAAAACACAATGATAAATACATATAACACAATGAACTTGTATTACACATTGAACTTGTATTACACAATGAACTTGTATTACACAATGACCTGACTAATTATAAAATGACCAGACGTGGTATTACACAATGAACTTGTATTACACGATGACCTGACTAATTATACAATGAGTTGAAAAACGTAAAACACAATGATAAATACATATAACACAATGAACTTGTATTACACATTGAACTTGTATTACATAATGAACTTGTATTACACAGTGAACTTGTATTACACAATGACCTGACTAATTACACAATGACCAGATATTACACAATGATCAGACGTGGTATTACACAATGAACTTGTATTACACAATGAACTTGTATTACACGATGAACTTGTATTACACAATGACCTGACTAATTACACAATGAGCTGAAAAACGTAAAACACAATGATAAATACATATTACACATTGAACTTGTATTACACAATGACCTGACTAATTACACAATGAGTTGAAAAACGTAAAACACAATGATAAATACATATAACACAATGAACTTGTATTACACAATAAACTTGTATTACACAATGAACTTGTATTATACGATAAACTTGTATTACACAATGACCTGACTAATTACACAATGAGCTGAAAAACGTAAAACACAATGATAAATACGTATAACACAATGAACTTGTATTACACATTGAACTTGTATTATACAATAAACTTGTATTACATAATGAGCTGCAAAAGGAAATTTTTTTTTTCTTTTTTGTTTATAACGATAGTATACCAGTTTTAAAGATAAAAAACGCTCATTTTTATGGTGTAATTTTTTTGAAAAAATAATGTCGTATGTAAAAGTTATGAACGTTTAAAAATGAGGGGGGAACTTGATAAAAAGTCAACAAAAGTGGCCAAGACTAAAATACACTTCCAACAACTTTTTCTCCTACAATTTAATCTCAACCATTAAATCTTTTGTACAATTTGATCTAATGGCTCTAAATCTTTCTCACCCTTCTTAGAATTAGAATACTTTTTACCTGAACCTAATCCATATATATATATATATATATATATATATCCAAGTTACTTTTTATTATTATATATAGTAACTAGGTTAGAAACTCATGTATTCCATAAATTAAATAAATTCAACTTATTGTAAACAAGATCTTTTTATGAAAATTTGTTTGTGGGATGTTATCAACTATTGGTGAAATAAGAAAATAATGAAGATTTAAGAATTATAAATAATAAATAGTGAGTATTTAATAATTATAAATAAAAAATCATAAAGATTTAAGAAGTTATAAAATTATATTTTAAGATAAAGATATAATTGAAATCTTCATGTTATTTTAGTAAATTTTAATAAAATATAAGAATAAATTTTAGATATTTAATTACTTAAAATCATTATTATTTAATAAGAAAGAAAATTATTTAACATGAGAGAGACAAGAAACAAAAATCTTAACTTTGATTTGAACAACTTTTTTTTTCTTGTAAATACCACCTAAACCTGTTACTTACAGGATTTGAAGTCAATATTTTTGTGGGGGGTAAATTCTAGATTTCATCAAAAATTGACAGGAATTAAACAACAATTAAATTCTTATAAATTCCACAAAAAACCTATTATTTACAGGATTTGAACACATATTATTGGTAATTACCGATACCATTAGGCTATAAAGTCATAAACATAACGAGTGAATAGTACAGGGCTGGTTGAATCGATTCCTTTCACATAGGTTGGAATGAATAATTAGTTTCTTAGAGAGTTTCTAAAAGTTGTTTTTGGCATTTTGCATTGCAAACAAGTCATCCTCGGAGCTTTCAATGAAATATCCATGTTGTCAACCAGCAATCCAACCCCCAAAGTTACTAATTATCACTTTGATGTTCCATATCTGCCATCTCCTCACAAATTGCACCAAGTCCGCGCCGGCGCCCTGAATTACACCGGTGACACCAGCTATAGTTTCCATGGTCAGTTTTCAACCCCAGGGGTTTTTATTAATAGTTCATGTATGTATGATTGTGCAATCTTTTTGACTAATTTGCCCCTTTGGATGATTGTGAATATCTAAAGGCTTATGACTAACGTTCAGTTTATGAATACGGCAATTTGTAATTTAACTTTAGTATTCCTCGTTAATAATACCTTTGGTTATGAACCAATTTGTGAAAGAAAGAATAAACAGAGAAGAAGAGGACTTAATCCCAAATCAATTATAACACGTCTCATTACATAGATCTGTTTAATCATAGAACAATTACAACTGACCCCTAAACTCTTACTTTTTTTTTTAATAATTATGCACCCACTTTTGATTTGCTAATGAGTGGAGAAAACCTTAAAAACTCTACCAAAAAACATGTTTAAAAAAAATTTGGGAATCATTTTTAACAACTTTTATAAAATTTTCATCAAAAAAAAAATACAAAAAACGCCGAGCTGTTTTTTTTTAAATGGACAAAATTCCCCGTTTTTTGTGTAAAAACAAAAATTACATATGTAAAACAACCGGGCAGAATTTAAAAAAAAAAATTATAAAAATATCTGGTCGGCGCTTTTTTTATTTTTTTTATAAAAAGTTATGAAATTACATATAAAAGGTTTTCAAAAAAAAAAAAAAAACTTGTAAAAATCCGATTTTTGGACAGTTTTCAAATATTTTCACAACTATGAGGGGTTTTCATCCTATACATTCCCTATATATACATATATATATATATATATATATATAGGATCAAATGTAAACAAAGTTTAAATGTATAAACCAAAAAACCAACTTCTAGCCACATATTTATTATATTTAATAATATGTTTGACTTTTGAAGAATTGATTAAAATAAAATGAAAACAAATGTGCGGTCAGAATTTGTTATATATATATATATGTGAAAAAGATCAAATGTAAACCACATTTAAATGTGTAAACCAAAAAATCAAATCCTGACCACATGTTTATTATAATTAATAAATATATATAGGGGTGAGTTCACTAGAAAACTTATTTTCATGAGAAAATCAAAAAACTCCTACTACATATATGTAGTACACCCAAAAACCCAACCCACCCCAAAAACCTAAACCCCAAACCCCACCTCCACTCAAAAACCTAGCCTCCCCACCCCACCTCTCCAAAAACCTAAACTAAACAAAAAAGCCTAACCTACCCTTAAAAACCTAATCCCCCCACCCACAAACCTAACCCAACCCACCTACCCCCAAAAACCTAAACCCTCGCCCCACCCCTCAAAAACCTAAACCCCCCACCCCGCCTCACCACTCGAAAAACTTAACCTAAAAGGTAAACTAAACCTAAAAGCTAAACCCAATACTTTTCGAGTTTTTTTTTTGGAACGAGGACGACGTGAGAAACAAGGTCTCCGAAGCAGTTTCTTAATTTTTGATTTATTTTTTAAGTTATGATTTTTTACCTTAAATAAGTAGTTTTTTTGTATTCTCATGAAAATTGAGTTTTTTTATGGTCATTCCCATAAATCAAATGTAAACTAAAAAATCAAATTTTGGCCACATATTTATTATATTTAATATGGTGTTTGACTTTTGATAATTAGATTAAATTAAGATGAAATTAAATGTGTGGTTATAATTTGGTTTTTTAGTTTATGAGTTAAAAATTATCCTCACCCATATTTAGATATATATATATATATATATATATATATATATATATATACTATATGATAAATAAAGGTTTTGGTTGTATATTTTTCTCGCCTCTTTCTCCTATTTAATGATGATATTAAACTAATACATTTGTTAAGTATATATTATAAATCAATTTATGGATACTTATTAACCAAATAAAGTGAATATAAATTAACGTTTATCAATTACATAAATAAAATTAATAACCAATTGAAAAATTTTTTTTTTATAAATTAACTTAATGTAATTTATAATTGTCACGTCAAAGTACATTTTTTAAAAACATATTACATTTTATTCAACACGTATAATAAACGAGTTTATTCAACCCGTGTAATAACAAGTTTTATAGAAATACAATTTTTATTTCTAAGTATATGACATTATTTTCAAATTAACCGTGTATTATACGGGATTCGAACCTAGTGTATATATATATATATATATATATATATATATATATATATATATATGGGTGAGTTCACTAGAAAACTCATTTTCATGAGTAAACCAAAAAACTTCTACTGCATATGTGTAGTATACCCAAAACTCTAACCCACCCTCAAAAACCTAACCCCCATCCCCAAAAACCTAAACCCCCACCTCACCCCCAACTAAAAACCTAACCCCACCCCATCTACCTCCTTGAAAAGGAGAAACAAAGATTTGGTAAAAGGGAGAAACAAAGATTTGGTAAAAGTAGTTTATGCAAGACTGGATAAAAATCAACGTTATGTTTTCATATATATTGCATGTTTCTTGAAAGCGAGAAACAAAGATTTGGTAAAAGATATACTAGCCAATATTGGTTTGTACTCTGAGTGTGGAATTACTGATCTTATGAACAAGTGTCTCATAACTATCAATCTTGAAGATGACGTGTGGATGCATGATCTACTGCAACAAATGTGTTGGAAAATTCTAGATCGGAAGCACATTGCAATCAAATCTCATCAAGATGTTGTAGAAGCACTCTCATACAACCTAGAGGTTTGTTTGACGGCTTTCCAAAAAAATCATTTGACTTCAAACATTCTGATTTTTCAAATTTAAGTTTCACCAGCATATTATCGTTTACAGCTGAGAGATAACTAATTATATTACTAACTCTGTTGTTGTGCTTGTTTGTACAAAGGAACACACACTGTTGAAGTCATTAACTTGGAGCCGTATAATGGTGAAGGGAATGATTGGTTAATAATTGATCCTATGTGTTTCGCAGATATGAGGAAACTCAAATTTCTCAGAATTAGTAATGTACACTCCCTCGAGGACTTAATTATCTTTCCAATGATCTAAGAATTCTAGAATGGTATGGATGTTCTTTAAAATCCTTGCCTTCATTGTTTGGACCAACACGCATTTATGAACTTGAAATGTGTTCTAGCCAACTTAAAACACCTTGGAAGAAAGATCTAGTAAGTAATAGTTTATAAGGGAGTGTTCAGAGAAAACCACATAGTTATGCGAAAACCGAGAAAACCACTAAAAAAACCAATTTTAACCAATCAAATAATAATATTTATTTTTTATTTTATTTTAGTTTTACTTATTTAAAAGAGTTTCAATATAATATTACACATTTTTACCAAAAAAACTATTTAAGTATTGGCTTACGTATACGTTACCACAATTTTTTTACACTATGTGTTACGTATACGTAAGCCAATGCTTAAATGATTTTTAGTGATTTTTTCGGTTTTCACCTAACTTTGTCGTTTTCTCTTGATCTCTCCTAATAGTTTGTATACCCTATTAAGAGTTTTTCAATCATGATTGCAAAGTAGAAAACTCACAATTTCCTTTTCTTACAACAGAAGATGCCTAATTTGAGGTCTTTTAACCACAGTTTCTCAAAGGATTTGACTGAAATTCCTGAGCTGACATCAGCATCGAATCTTGTGAAACTAAATCTTGAAAGCTGCACGAGTTTGACACGCTACACGAATCAGTTCTTCTCCATAAAAAGTTACGTTACTTGAGTATCAAAGGGTGTATATGTCTTGAAAGCCTTGGAAGAAGTCGCATGGAAATGGAAACTCTTGAGGCATTTCTTCTTTCGGGTTGCTCAAAACTTGAATATGTTCCCGAGTTTGGAAAGAACATGACGCGCTTAGAGCATCTGTATGTGGATGGAACTAGAATCAAGAAATTACCAGAAAACTTGGGGGAAATGCGTAATTTAAGGTATCTTGACGCAAGTAGAACCTCTATTGAAGAGCTTCCTTTTTCCATTCATCTTTTAAGAAAACTAAGACTCCTGCATGTAAATAGCTGCCGGTTTTCATTTAAAACCGGATGCTTTTTGAACCCTAGTTTGGTTATCTCATTATCAAGTTTAAAAGAAGTTGATATAAGTTATTGCGGTCTATCTGTGGTTCCTGATGGTATTGGTTTGTTATCTAACTTAATAACTTTGGATCTATCTTGAAATGAGTTTGTTTCGCTTCCTGCAAGTATTAGTCGCCTTTCGAAACTAAGAATTCTTTGTTTGAATAATTGCAAGAGGCTTCAGTCATTACCAAAACTTTCTTTAGTAGATGAGGACATGGATTATGGACCGCGAAATAGATTTCATTACCATGTGTCTGCAGAAGGGGTTGATGTGTCTAAATTCCCTGCATCAAGCTACAACTTTCGTCCAACCGTATCATGTTTGAACTGTCCCAGACTCGCAGTGGACAAACATGGCAGTTATGTAGCAGAAAAATTATTAAATAGCTACCTTGAGGTCTGTCATCTCTCTCTCTCCACACACGCACACACACAAACACAAACCTTGGGATAATCAAAATTACTAACTAACTTTTTTTCAGTTGATAAAACTATAGGCTATTTAACAATTGTGTTATCACTGGGGTTGGTGGCCCATGGCAGAGGCAAGGCCTCTTGGTACACTTAGGTTTGGAGGTCTTGGATTCAAGTCCCATATGAGTAAAGAAATTCGTTGTTATAAAATAAATAAATTTAACAATTATGATTGTTTCGGAAAACTAGTGTTTGTTTCTGGAGTTTTTTTTTTGAAAAGCCATCTAGCCATGTAGTGGGTTTTTTCAACCCTGAGTTTTGGTGTAGAATTTTGAGAATTAAGATAGTTCAGTGTCAAAGAAGACACAATCGCATAGCTCCGAACAATAAAATCACAAACCCCAATTACAAATTCGCCAAACTTTCTTCATTTGCAAACATCATGAAAAATGGAAAAGAATTCCTTGTTCCTATTCTCTTCAATTGAATATCAAATTAGAACATATACTCTTGATGATCAATAATCTGATCACGATTGTTATGACTACAACTGTCATATTAATTGTCATATGACATTCTTACGTATATGTGAACTACTAGGTTAATCTTTAATAATAAGCTTTTACGGATTCATTAATCCAGGTCAATAATTACTTGGGCTAACAATCAGCCCCCAATTTTTGACTGGTATTTATCAACTCTTACACCGAAGCAATGGCAGATCCAGGCTTTTTGGTTAGGGGTACAAAAAATTAATCGATCAAAACAGGCCGAGTATGAAAAAATGGACCAGTCAAAACAGATCAAATTATAACATGTTTGGGTAAATATGCTATAATTACAGCAACCTAAAGTTCCAAAACTAATGCTTCCAAAACTAATCAATCACAAGTTCACAACAATTTCAGATATAAAATTGACATCACAAAATTGAGTTGGGCATTTTATCAACCACAAAAAAGGATATAAATTTTTGTAAGGAATTTTACATCTTGCATTCACTTTGTTGGCATCTTCATGGAAACAAACGAACAGGTAACAAAGCACGTAGTTCTTAACATATGGAAGAAAATAACAAGGCATGTTATTCAAATGTTAAGCCTAATCTTTTTAGGCTTCATTTTGAAAGAAAATTACACTAGCATGCTACTATTTGTAGTTCTTTCAATTATCATGCCATAAACAAGAATTAAGAATCAAGATGAAGATGAGTGTGACAACCGGTAATTTCAGGTCAATATCCGTCCCCGTCGCTGTCATAATTTGCATACATTATATTCGTGTGAGACTTAGTTATGGTTAATTAAGATCATTTCATAAATAGCAAAGTCCATTCATAACATTTCACGCATCGGTAATTCGGTAAATTACCAAGTCACACGCAGTATAACCAGCATACATGAACGTTGGTGATGATTAATATTTATGTTTTAATAAATATTTCGAGGTGTCACCACACTATTTTAGAACCTAAATATAAACGTGTATTTATTTATATCAACCTAGTATTTTAACGCGCATCCTTACCGTTTCACCGGTATACCTTATTTTGACGCGTTATTTCGCTATGTTTAATTACTAAATATATATTTTACATGTTAGTAAACCACTAAATATATAATGTAGAATGTTATTAAACTCGGTTTTATTAAAAACTCTATTTTATATCGCGTTCAATTTAGACCCGCTACCATCTTTATACCCCATTCGTTCTAAATGATTTGAATAAAAATCTTTCAACCCAAGTCCATGGAAATCTCGATTTTCACCTCTTCTTTTTCTCATTACTTGTGTTTTACTTACACATCCCAGGTTCTTTAATTGTTTTGTCAAAACCAAATTACAATTTTAGTGACTAAATTCTTTTCATGTCAAGACCAATCTTTGACTACTAGCAACTTTCTAGCATTAGTCCCATCTCCTTTCCCTTTACTTTTTTGTTTTTTTCTTTTATTTAAATGTTAAGGGAAAGGAGATGGGACTAATGTTAGAAAATTACTAGTAGTCAAAGATTTGTCTTGATGTGAAAAGAATTTAGTCACTAAAATGGTAATTTGGATTTGACAAAACAATTAAAGAACTTGGGATGTGTAAGTAAAACACAAGTAATGAGAAAAAGAAGAGGTGAAAATTGAGATTTCCATGGACTTGGGTTGAAAGATTTTTATTCAAATCATTTAGAACGAATGGGGTATAAAGGTGGTAGCGGGTATAAGTTGAACGCGAAATAAAATAGAATATTTAATAAAATCGCGTTTAATAAAATTCTACAATATATATTTAGTAGTTTACTAACATGTAAAATATATTTAGTAATTAAACATAGCGAAATAACGCGTCAAAATAAGGTATACCGGTGAAACGGTAAGGATGCGCGTTAAAATACGAGGTTGATATAAATAAATACACGTTTATATTTAGGTTCTAAAATAGTGTCGTGACACCTCAAAATATTTATTAAAACATAAATATTAATCATCACCAACGTTCATGTATGCCAGTTATACTGCGTGTGACTCGGTAATTTACCGAATTACCGATGTGTGAAATGTTATGAATGAACTTTGCTATTTATGAAATGACCTTAATTAACCATAATTAAGTCTCACACGAATATAATGTATGTAAATTATGACAGCGACGGGACGGGTATTGACCTGAAATTGTCGGTTGTCACATACTCCCCATGTTAAAAAGAATTTCATCCCGAAATTCAAGTAGTGTCATCCGTGACTGGTGCAGTTTCGAACAATTGCGAGTACTTGCGCTTCAGCTGATCCTTGCGTTCCCAAGTAAACTATGGTCCTCGTTTATAGTTCCACTGAACTTTTACTATAGGGATGCGACTCTGTTTCATTCTCTTGACCTCTCGGTCCATGATCTCAACTAGTTCTTCGATGAAATGGAGTTTATCATCGACGTGGATTTCCTCGAGTGATATGATATGTGTCTCGTCTGATAAGTACTTCTTTAGATTTGACACGCGAAAAGTGGCGTGAACACCACTGAGTGCTTGCGGCAGCTTAAGCTTGTAAGCTACGGGACCAATCCTTGCCAGTATTTCAAACGATCCGATGTATCTCGGATTTAGCTTACCACACTTGCCGAAGCGAATAACTCCCTTCCAGGGTGAGACTTTGAGTAAAACCTTATCTCCAACCTAGAATTCCAATGGTTTGCGTCTCACGTCAGTGTAAATCTTCTGACGATCACGCACACCCTTAAGTCTTCTCGAATCTGGACGATATTCTCTGTTGTTTCATGTATAATTTCTAGTCCAGTAAGCTGGCTATCTCCAACTTGTGCCCAGCGTAAAGGTGATCAACACTTTCGTACATACAGTGCTTCAAAAGGTGCGGCTTTAATGCTAGTGTGATAACTTTTGTTGTAGGAGAACTCAACCAACGGTAGATGAGTATCCCATTTATTCCCGATGCAATCACACAAGCTCTAAGCATGTCCTTCAAAGTCTGAATAGTCCTTTTACTTTGACCATCAGTTTAGTGGTTATATGCGGTAATCATGTCCAATCATGTACCAAATGCTTTATGTAGAGATTATCAAAACCTAGAGGTGAATCGGCTATCTCGATCTGAAATGATGGAGTCTGGCACTCCATGTCTTTATAAAATCTCCTTGAGATAAATTCTGGTCAACCTTTTCATTTTATTGGTTTCCTTAATTGGCAAGAATTATGCAGACTTTGTCAGCCGGTCGACAATTACCCAAATCATATCATAACCACCTGATGTCTTGGGTAAATTTGTGATGAAATCCATCGAATCTGCTCCCACTTCCATTGTGGAATTTCTGGTAGAGGTTTGAGTGGTTAAACTCATGTGAATTTTCATCCCTAATGCTTGCACTTGTAGAGTTTTGGTTCGTTGCTTTCTACTCAAGGCATCCGCTATGACGTTTGCTTTACCAGGATGATAGCGAATCTCGCAGTCATAGTCGTTAAGTAACTCGACCCATCTACGTTTCCTCATGTTTAACTCGTTCTAGTCAAAGATGTGCCGGAGACTGTTGTCGCCAGTGAAAATAGTACATCTAGTACCATACAGGTAATGCCTCCCTATCTCGAGTGCAAAAACTACGGCTCCTAGTTCTAAGTCATGGGTGGTGTAGTTTTTCTCATGTACTTTGAGCTATCGGGACGCGTATGCAATAACCTTGTTGTGTTGCATCAATACGCAACCAAGACCTTGGCGTGATGCATCATAGTATACCAAAAATCTTTCTATTCCTTCAGTAAGGGACAAGATCGGAGCACAACATAGTTTTTGTTTCAACAGCTGAAAAGTTGCTTCTTGCTTTTCAAATTCTAGTCTTTTTGGGTTAAGGTAGTCAGTGGCTGGGCTATCATCCTAGCTAGGAATTGTCGCACTTCGGTTAGAGTCTTTTATGCTTCCCAATTCTTTATCGCTTCAATCTTGGACGTGTCAACATGTATACCCTTCTCGTTGACCACATGCCCGAGAAATTGCACTTCTCGAATCCAAAAATCGCATTTCAAGAATTTAGCGTACAACTTCCCATTCTTAAGTAATTCTAATATTAGTCTCAAATGCTTCTTGTGCTCTTCTTGAGTTTGTGAGTATATCAAGATGTCATCGATGAAAACAATCATGAATTTATCCACATAGGGATTGCACACGCTATTCATGAGGTCCATGAATACAGATGGGGCATTGGTTAACCCAAACGGCATGACCAAGAACTTGTAGCGACCGTAACTAGTCTAAAACATGGTCTTAAGAATATCCTCCTCTTGAATTTGTAACTGATGGTATCCTGAACGTAAGGCGATCTTTGAATAATAACCGGATCTTTGAAGTTGGTCGAACAAGTCATTAGTCCTCGAAAGTGGATACCGGTTCTTATTTCCAGGTATCGATACACATTCGGAAGGATCCATACTTCTTCTTGACAAAAAAGACTGGGCTACTAAGGTGAGAAACTCGATCTAATGAATCCCTTGTCTAACAACTCCTACAGTTGGTTAGACAATTCTTGCATCTCCGATGGCGCTAGTCGGTATGGTGATCGCGCCTATTGGTGCGAATTCGGGTACCAGATCGATTCAAAACTCGACGTGTCTCGGAGGTAGAAGTCCAGGCAAGTCTTTGGGAAAGACTTCATGGTAATCTCGAAAGATCGGTATATCCTCGACTTTTCTCTCATCCGCTGGCTTTTCTGTTACATGCGCTAAGATTGCATGATAGCCCTTTCGTAAGCACCTTCGGGTCTTCATACAAGTAATGATACTTAGCCTAGTACTTCTCATTTCTCCTTAAATCGAAAGTGTTTCCTCATTCGAAAGCGGAATACGAACAATCTTTTCACGGCGAACGATTTTTGCTCGATTCTTTGATAACTAATCCATCCTGATGACGATGTCAAAACTTCCAAGCATTACAAGCAGTAAATCTATTATTAAGGGTGATCCACCAAATTCAATGTACACCTTTGAATTACTTTATCTATTTCGAATAGCTTACCATCGGCTAACTCTATGGTATACTTACTATTTAACATGATTGATTTAATACCGAGTAGTGGACCGATGTGTTTGTGTTTTAATATAAAAATATATATAAATATATTTTTAGGTTGTTTTCACAAGATCATGTTTTAAATTTAAAAAATGATAATTACGTTAACTTAAAACACACACAATAGGCAAGTGTATCTATCGCAACGTAATATAGTTTAAGTAAGAATCAAGTATCGAACCAATCGACACGGTCGAGTTCCAATACTCAACTTTTGTTATTGTTTAGCCGGATTAATTAGTGAGTGAGTTTTGTGTGCTTGTGAAGCAGAAATGTAAATGACGATAACGTAAATAGCATAAAAGTAAAAACGTGTGTGAAGTGTCTAACAGAAATGTAACTAACAGAATAGTAAATAGCAGAAAAGTAAATAAGGCAAAAATGATCAGATTACGGATAGTATTGCTTCGGGATTCGAATCAGCTTGGTACATGATAATGTTAAGTTGACTAATTCAGTGGTATGACTACTACAAACTTGTGACCCGGGTCACCGTAAGAGTCTCGTCCTCACTACATTTGATTCACAAATTACGTTCTTTAAATTAAAATAGTAGTGCCTCCCGCTAGGGACAACAATTACCCTCAACCCATCGAATGGTCATCTCCGGGTTGGTTTAAGACATCAGAGTTACAATGGTTTATATTTAAGTTAAATAAGTGATTGTATTTTGCTTACTGGGAGGCGGTGTAAATTACGTTCTTTAAATTAAAATAGTAGTGCCTCCCGCTAGGGACAACAGTTACCATCAACCAATCGAATGGTCATCTCCGGGTTGGTTTAAGACATAAGACTTAAAATGCTTTATATTAAAGTTAAATAGTTGATTATATTTTGCTCACAGGGAGGCGGTGTAACAATGGTACCAAGTATAAAGACGTACCGTTCCCAACATGAGTTCCCCAATTCTTGGTCGCGTAATAATCTCGTATAAAGACGTACGATCTTAGAAGTATAGAACATGCCTTGATTTATCAATCTCTGCTCGTATAAAGACGTACAAGTTTCAAAGGAAGTTTGATTAAAAATGGTTTTACGATCTTACTCTTTAAAATCAAGACACTCAGAAATATAAAGATGGATTTAGACAATAATAAAAGCCCACCAAAAGATGGTTTTTAAGAACGAATTAGTTAAAGACATAAAAATACCACTTCATTAATATATTAAACATTAACATGCACCAAACATCATCTTCACCCTAGCAATACAAAGAAGTTTTAGCCACGAATGGCCATAACGACTAGCGTAATGATGAGTTTCTTGGGCTCCCCTATTGTGGAACAAGGAGGAAGAGCCCATCTACTCTCTACTCTAACTACGAGAATGCTCTCTTCTTGAGTGTTCTTGAGGTTTGAATGGGTGTGTCTAATGAAGAACTCAAGCCTCCTACTTATAGGCCTCAAAATGTGTAATGCACGGCCTTGCAATAGGGAATCAAACAGGGTATAGAGGACACGGTACTGGGCTGGGGGGAGCAAGGGACAGCAATGCACGGCCGTGCATTGGGACGCACGGCCGTGCATCCCCTTGTTTTCTCCCAGCTTTATCTTTTAGCTGCTCGGTTGACTATTGTTGACCAATTTTGACTTCTTGTCGGTCAATGCTCGGGAATGAACTTTCTAGAAGCTTGAATTCTTGGTGTTTTTGATAGGATTTAACTTGATTTATACTTTCAACACCGAATAACCTACAATTACAAAATATAAGTGTTTTAAGCATAAATTGCAAGGTTATTATTCAAGTAGTACCATAATGTAAGGATTATTATGTATGTAAAATATGTATAAATGATGGTATATCATAACACCCCACACTTAAACTTTGCTTGTCCTGAAGCAAACTCATGCATGATCATACCCATAACTAGAAACTTTACAAGGGTAATGGAATTTCAGCTAGTGTTGAAACTCTGGTATAGCTTACGTTTCTTATTCTATTTTTGTATTTTTCTGCTTTAAGATGATGGAATCCATGACAAGCCTACTAGAACTTGATTATGAAAGAACTCCACACTACTCACAATGTCCACTCAACTCTAGTGTTATATATATGGATAATGTAAGTGAAGTGGAACACTCAAGTTCGAATCGTATTATGCAATAGTCATAAGCTTGTATGCAAATCAAGTCTTCACCAAGTAACTACGTGGTATGCATGAATCAAGAGGACTTAAAAGGGTTGTAATGTGGCTAAAGTAAAACTAAAGGTGAAAATGAAAATCTTTTTGGATTTTTAAGGATTTTAAAAGCGTTTGAAGGGCTGCAGCTATTGCGAAACACTCAGTTGCGACCTCATGGCTTAAAATGGAAAATACTTATGGGTCTCTCTACACTACTCAGATCATGAGGATATAACTAATTTTAGGGCTCTTTTATGGTCAGATTGTCAAGACCAAGATCTATCATCAAATTCAACTCGTCCCTTATTGCGTAATACACATTGCTGCCTTTTCGTATGGTTCTTTCGGCTTTTTGCCTAACATCGCCTACTTCGATCAAGTGTGTATACTCACCTTGGGAGTAAGTTTGATTCTTGCTACATTTTCCATCGTGGCTCCAGTTGCCACATTTTCTACACTTATAGTATCTTTTGGCGGCACCTTTTGACAAGCCGCAGAATAGTGGAAATTGTTCTTGCTTGCGCCATCGTATTTGTACATCACTGGTTGCTTGAAAAATCGTTTCTCGGAGTTCGGTTGGTAATTCAGGCTTTGCGAAATGAAGGCAGAAAAGCAAATTGAAATCAAATGGATGAATGTCTAGTTCTTTAAGGTCTCCCGGTAAAAAACCAACTTCTCTCTCTCTCTCTTTCAAAAGACAACTTCTTCAATACTCCTTCTTCCTCAATTTTCTTGAAATAATATTTCCTTGAATTTCATGCAGATAGTTCGGCTATTTCCTAATACATCCACCTTTTGTGTATTCCAATTCTTCTGAGTAGGGCAGAATCTTTCCAAAATTGTCTCGATAATAGTGAACTTGAAATGACAACATAGGATAATTTTCCATTTTGAAGACATTCGGCCAATAAATGGTGTTTGTGAAAAGCTGGCTGGGTGATAAGTATGGGTAATAGAAAAGAAAAGACTAAGGCTTAAAGGGTTATCTACGCGGATAATATTTTTGGGATTTTTGGATAATACGGGTGGTAAAGTCCTAGGTACCTCATTTATTTTCATGCTTCAACTAGTTCATGATCTTGATCTGTATAAGTCATACAAGTTCTAATTATGCATAGAATTCAATCGAATAAACACTCAATATTCCAAACGACTAGCATGCAAAAAAATGATAATAATGATCGTGAAAAGGCTCAGATTATTCTCACATGGAAACGGATGGAATAGGGTTTAGTGATTTGTTATGCATAATTTTCGTTTGTTTCTACTTTCCATGTCTTCATTAGGTGCAAACTCTAAGAGGTGTTGATTTTTAGGGTTTAAATTTTTTTGAAAATTTTTCGGGTTTTCTAAAAGGTAAGTTTTTGTAATGTTTTAGTCAAATGGGTAGAAAATCACAAGTTAAGTTTTACTGCTCTGAGGTTAACAGTCCTGAATCTCTAATTTTCCACCCTACACTTAAAACTGTGCATTGCCCTCAATGTACAAATTCATGTAATGGAATGATATGCAAGAATTTATATGCATGGAGTTTTAAGGGAAAAGAAACTGGTACTCCCCCGGTCAATTCGGTCTATAACCTAAGGCCAAAACTTATTGTTGCTGTCAGGCTGTGCCTATCAGCTGCTTGTCAACATGTTGCTTCAAAGACCACATCAAATTTCAAACTTGATGTGGTTTCCAGCTCCGGGCTCATAGAGGTGGAGTGTAACTCCTCAAAGTAGAGAGATGATCTGGTGATGTTATTCTACCTGAAACATAAAAGAAAACATAAAAGCAGACAAGGAAAATAAAAGATAGTAGTTAAGCTACTAAGGTCCTAGTATCGAGAAGGTATACATGGGGGATGAATTAATTAGAAACTTAAATTTGGAGAAACAAAACCTAAGGTCCATGCTTTATGCCGTATGCACCAACTTCTCAATTTATTCTTGATCATCGGGTTGCCTCGCGGAAGCGCTACGTTTATTTAAGGGTCTTTAGCCCGACCCGTACGTGTTTCATCAGTCTTTCTTCAGGTGGGGGTAAACAACCTCCCCTGTGTCTCCCATTTATTTGTTTAGCTTTGGTAGTTTATCAAAGTACTCATCAATCCGATTAGTGTTATCAAGATCCTTGGTAAGGTCTATCGTCTTAGGATCTGGTGTTTTTGGTTTGGTAAGATCTGGTGATTTTCCTTTTTTTCAACTCCCTTGCTTTCTATAGTTGGTAGTCCATATTGAAGTGGATAAATTGAGAAATTTCAAGAGGATCACTTGACATGCATATATAGCCTCCGATGTTGTATGTCACAGATTGTTTTCCGATACGGAGTGTTAAAATCCCTTCATTCATGTCAATGACGGCTCTTGCAGTGGCTAAAAATGGACGTCCCAAGATTAATGGTACGGAAAAGTCGGGTCCCATTTCTAAAACCATGAAGTCGGCAAGGAAGACAAACTTGCCAACTTTTACTAGAAAGTTTTCAATGACTACTATAGGTGTTTTAACCGATCCATCCGCGAGTTCAATGGTGGCATTAACCGATCGCGGTTGTCCAGTGTTGAGCTTTTGAAACATAGTGGGGGCATAACATTTACGCTTGCTCCTAGATCAGCAAGTGCGTAAGTAATAGGTAGCGGCCTTATAGAACATGGCAAGGAGAATTTCCTAGAATCTGAAAGTTTTTTTTAGGAGATTCCTTTCAATAAGAGAGACACAATAATTTTTTCTTTTTATCGCTTCTTCCATGTTTCTCTTGTTTGTGAGGAAATCCTTTAAGAAATGTCCATATTTTGGCATTTGTTGTAAAATATCTAAAAAGGGAATGTTGACATGGATTTGGCTCAAAAGCTCTATGAACTTGTCATATTGCTCATCCGTTTTCTGCTTAACTAGCCTTCCTGTGTATGGTATGTGAGAATTGAATGTTCTTTTTGGTGGAAATTTTGGAGGGAGGTCCGCCGTAGGAGGTTGGATTATACCAGGATGTACTTTCTGAGTAGATGAACTTGCGGGCTGTGGACAGATCGGTACTCCGGTGAATATCTCTCTCCTAGGTGATTGGACTTCTTCTCCCGGCATTGGTGGTTCTGGGTAGGCTTTGCTATTCCTTAGAGTAATAGCATTTACGTTGGCTTTTGGATTAGTCTCAGTGTTACTCGCGAGACATCCTGGTTGTCTTTCGGACAAATGTTTTGCTATTTGTCCTAATTGCGTCTCAATTGATTGAAAGGTAGCTTTCTGCGTCTTGAATTCAGCTTCATGTAGACTAAACCTTTCCTCGTAATGCTTGTGACGAGAATCTGCTAGGAGGGCTTGAGTTTTAGTAGTAGAGATTAGTTTAGTTACTGTGTCTTCTAGGCTCATCCCATTCCCCAGCTTGGTTGTTCCTTGGAATTGTTAACGAGGTTGAAAATTCTGAGGTTGCCTTTGTTGAAACTATTGTTGTTGTCCAAAACCAGATTGTCCTTGGTTGTTATTATCTTTCCATCTAAAGTTCGGATGATTCCTCCATCCAGGGTTGTAGGTGTTGCTATAGGGGTTGTTTTATTGGCGATTTATTCCGATGAAGTCAACCTGCTCGACATCGGTTGTGATGCTTTTCAATTCTTCCATTTTTCAGGTGTTGCTTCGCCCTTACAAATTTGATTTAGTCGTGTGGTAAGGGCGTCTACTTGAGCAGACAATAATGTGACAGCGTCGACGGCATGAACTCCTTGGCCTCTTATTTCCAAAGATGCCACCCGCAGTAACGTCAAGTGTCTGACGGGCTTGATTGTGTAACCCGTTGTAGAAGGATGATACTTGCAGCCAAACCTCTAACCCATGGTGAGGACATTTCCTTAGCATGTCCTTGAAGCGTTACCATGTCTCATATAGTGATTCACCATCGTCTTGAGTGAAAGTGGTAATATAACTTAGCGGTCTTGGCCGGTGGGAAATATTTTGACAAGAACTTTTGGGCGAGATCATCCCAAGTAGTGATTGACCCAGTAGGAAGAGAATTCAACCATGCCTTAGCTCATTCCCTTAAGGAAAAAAGGGAACATTCGGAGATGAATGGCGTCATTCAACACCCCGTTTAGTTTGAAGGTATCACAAATTTCGAGGAAATTTGTGATATGGGCATGTGGATCATCATCGGATAATACGTTAAAAGTGCATGACGACTAGATCATGTGGATGACAAGAGATTTGATCTCAAAGTTGTTAGCGTCAACGGTTGGTTTTGTGATACTAGATCCCAACGCGTCAAGTGACGGTCTTGCAAATTCGGCAATAGTGCGGTTTTCGACGGCCATTTTTCTAGCACGGTTTTCTCCAACTCAACAGTGAAAGAATATTTCGGGTTCTGCTATAAACCAGTAGTAGAACTTTGGATCATACACTACCTGCAACAAAGCGTGAAAGAAAAACAAAATGGAAAATAAAAGGCTAATCCGTTAACTCGATTTTTTCTTGAAATCACCGTGTCCCCGGCAGCGGCGCCAAAAACTTGATGTGTTTGTGTTTTAATATAGAAATATAGATAAATATATTTTTAGGATCATTTCACAAGATCAGGTTTTAAATTTATAAAATGATAATTACGTTAACTTAAAACACACACAATAGGCAAGGCTACCTCTCGCAGCGTAATATAGTTTAGGTAAGAACCAAGTATCGAACCAATGGACATGGTCGAGTTCCAATACTCAACTTTTGTTATCGTTTAGCCGAATTAATTAGTGAGTGGGTTTTGTGTGCTTGTGAAGCAGAAAAGTAAATGACGGTAAAGTAAATAACATAAAAGTAAAAACGTGCGTGAAGTGTGTAATAGAAATGTAACTAACAGAATACTAAATAGCAGAAAAGTAAATAAGCCGAAAATGATCAGATTACGGATAGTATTGCTCCGGGATTCGAATCAGCTTGGTACGTGATAATGTTAAGTTGACTAATTCAGTGGTATGACTACTACAAACTTGTGACTCGGGTCACCGCTAGATCCTCGTCCTCACCACATTTGATTTACAAATTACGTTCTTTAAATTAAAATAGTAGTGCCTCCCGCTACGGACAACAATTACCCTCAACCCATCGAATGGTCATCTCCCGGTTGGTTTAAGACATCGGACTTACAATGCTTTATATTAAAGTTAAATAGGTAATTATATTTTACTCACCGGGAGGCGGTGTAACAATGGGACCAAGTATAAAGACGTGCCGTTCCCAACATAAGTTCACCAATTTTTGGTTGCATAATAATCTCATATAAAGACGTACGATCTTCGAAGTATAGACCAAGCCTTGGCTTATCAATCTCTACTCGTATAAAGACGTACAAGTTTCAAAGGAAGTTTGATTAAAAAGGGTTTTACGATCTTACTCTTTAAAATCAAGACACTCACAAATATAAAGACAAATTTAGTAAATAATAAAAGCCCACCAAAATATGGTTTTTAAGAACGAATTAGTTAAAGACATAAAAATACCACTTCTTTAATATGTTAAACATTAACATGCACCAAACATCATCTTCACCCTAGCAATACAAAGAAGTTTTAGCCACGAATGGCCATAACGACTAGCGTAATGATGAGTTTCTTAGGCTCCCCTATTGTGGAACAAGGAGGAAAAGCCTCTCTACTCTAAATACGAGAATGCTCTCTTCTTGAGTGTTCTTGAGGTCTGAATGGGTGTGTCTAATGAAGAACTCAAGCCTCCTCTTTATAGGCCTCAAAATGTGTAATGCATGCCGTGCAATGGGTTGAACGGTCGTGCAAAGGCCTAGGGAATCAAACAGGGTACAGAGGACACGGTACTGGGCCGTGGGGAGCAAGGGACAACTGTGACACCCGACATTTCAGGTCAATATCCGTACATGTATTAAACAAGTTTACATTATAATTATTTTTGTGATTTACTTAATTTCACAAACAAAGACGTTCAGGTCTAACAAAGACCACACATTGTCTCATTTTATATTTTGGTAATTCTAGGAGTTACCAGTTTCCATCGCAAATGACCAGAAAAATATATAGGCATATATATTACACAAACTTTACGTGGAACAATAAATTATTTTTAGAATAAATTTATAATACCCTTAATAAATTTTACACTTAAATCATGGTTTGATTTATTTTAACCCAAACCCCAACCCACCTTTTTGACTTTCTCGGCCGAAGCCAGAGAAGACCAACCCCCCCCCCATTCTCACGTCCCTATTTACCTCACATTCAAATTCTTTATACTAAAACCCATACAGCCTATTGCGAAAATTCAGATGAAACCATACCCCTTTCAATCAAAAGTCTCACTAAACCCTTTTATCACTCATTTTTCTTACGGCAATCTTCCCAATTCTCTTCAATCTGAAGTCCAGTTTTAAGGCAAAATCCATCACATATTCGGTGTTTTAAGAAGAATTTCAAGTGTTTCTGAAAAGAGTTTAGCAAAAGATTCAAGATCATTCTCTGTTTTCTCTCATCATCTTTATCTCAGTTTTAAGGTAAAAACTCAATACTATCTACTTTATTCTCTTTAAAACCGTAGCTAAACATACAAAATATTCAAACGCAAGTAAGATAACAAGAAAAGTGTGTCGAATTCAAGTTTGAAACATAAAAAAATGCAGGACTGATTCTGTCAATCAGAATTGCAGTAATCGAAACTATAGTTTCGATACCTTTTACCCAGTCAAAACTAGGTAGTTTCGATAACACTTACTCAATCGAAACTAGGTTGTTTCGATACCCAACTACTCAATCGAAACTAGGAGTTTCGATACTTATTACTCAATCGAAACTAAGTAGTTTCGATACCTGTCTACTCAATCGAAACTAGGAAGTTTCGATACCTATTGCCCAATCAAAACTAGGAAGTTTCGATACCTAGCTTGCTCAATCGAAACTAGTAAGTTTCGACATCTGTTCTGTTCAATCGAAACTATGTAGTTTCGATACCTGGTCATCAGTCTCATTGGGCAGTAACTTAGAACTGTTTTTATAACAAAACAAGTGTTGAAAATCTAAGAAGACAATTAAACAAAAGCAACCAGATTTACAAGGTCGGTGAACAATTTGCAATATAAGACGTTCGGTCTTAACACAATTTACCCTTTGGTATCTAGGGTACGAATAGTCAAGTTTGACTACAACAAATATCATTACAAGTATACACAAACTCGAGGTGAGTTTCACGGCCCCTTTTTACTGTTTTCTATATTTGGGGGAAAAACATACTTACAACTATTTTATGGGATAACAAGAGAATAAGGCACGACTTTTATGTTTACATGAGATGAGAACAACGATTTGAGGTCGCTAAAGTCCCCTGGAACAACGTAGTAACCATTAACTGTAGCCTAGGGTCCTATGAATAGTACTATGGAGAGTGATGTCTCCCGGTCATGGTTAGTCGCGCTAACCACAATCTGGAGGATTTATGGCCGCATAGAACCTGATAACGATTATTAGGGGCTCACACTTGTCATGGTTTGGTTAGGCCTCATGTATGAACATATTATTTGTATTCCTAGCTAGTTTACAAATGGGTCACACTTTACTTATTCTGGTTATCACATGCAACTGGAACTATTTATGAACAACAGAATTTTACAAAGAACTATTTGATTAAACCTGTGAACTCACCAACCTAGTGTTGACAATTTTAAGTATGTTTTTCAGGAAATTGACGTGATCACAAGGTTAGCAATGTAGATTACATGCATACAAGATGGATACAACTTTTGGGGGATTTCTCTTGTATAACTCATTGTAATAGAGTCATATTTGCGAAATCTTCACTTTTTGTAAACTCAATTTACATTTTGGAATGTAAAACGTTAAACTTGTTTATGTATCCATTTATCATGTATGTGTTTGCGGTAATCATATGCTTTGGAAACCATGAACGTCGCGCCTCGCGTTTCCGCCTTGGCGGGGTGTGACAGACTTGGTATCAGAGCCATTGATTATAGCGAACTAGGAGTCTACAATGGAACCTAGTCTATAATCTAAATGACTTGCTAAAACATTTTCATTGCATAAGCATTGCATAACCAGTCATCATGTTATATGGATATTGTAGTCACAAGCATGTCGTCACATTCACACTCTGACCCCGTCTCTGACTCTGAATCAAACGAGGAACTTTCGGCCTCACGTCCCAAAAACGAATACAAGTTCGCAACTCCACACCACCTAATGTCGCCTTGGGAGAACCGCCTATCGTCTACCGAAAGAAAAGCGGAGGACCAATTAAGGTGCAAAGTGCTAGAAAGAAGGTTCGACTTCCACGCAAAAGGACTCTAGTAGCCCGTGACCCGGAAGACTTGGAGACCGGTGAAGAACCACCTAAACAACGACCCTGCTACCACCCTACTGTGGGAACTATCTGTTGGATGCCTCATACTCTGGCACGATGGAGGGAGATGGAGAGCATCCCATCTACCTTTGAGCTCGGAGAATCCTCCAACTCCCCAACACCTCTACCCCTCACTGGGGAAGCCATGGAGCTCACAGTGCCTACATTAGTAGCACGCATTCGTACACATGAGGAGCGTCTTGATGATCTCCTAGATGACATCCGGGCACATGGGGATGCAGCCACGCGACTTCGTCAAGGGCTCGGATCTCGAGTACAGACTCTGGAGAACAGCACCCGAGACATACAGGGTGCCATTGACTACCTAGAGTTGAGAGCTGATATGGACTGGCAGTTCACTCTCACAATCCGAGACATGGTGGAGGCGCTGGAAGAAAGGACTTTGGCTGCTGAATTCGTGGCGAGAACTAGCCTTGTCATGGCGGGACTTTGCCATGATGATTGGATTGTACTCCCACTTCTTCTTTTAAACCTAGTACGGGCGGGTTGTGCCTGTAGTACATTTTGAAGTTTAAAACTTCAATACTGATGTGGTCGTGTGAACCCATCCCTTTTGTATCCTTGTCTTTTGGAACAATGTACTATGTATGTTTTAACTATGTATGTGATGGTTTATGTTGTAATGATGGTTGTTTACGTTTGATGTTGTTGTATCCTTATGTCATGATCTATCATTATTATTATATAATGTTGTTTCTTTTTAATTGATATGTTAGAAAGAACGTCATGGCACCTAAGCGTGGGACACCCCGTAACACTACTGGTGACAACAACGAGACGATTTCCCCAAACATGGAGCAACTCATAGCACAGCGAGTAGCTACTGCCATGGAGCAGTATGAGGCAAATCGAAATAGTGGAGGAGGAAACGGCAGCGGTACCGGCGGAGGAGGTGCAGGAGGTAGTGGTACAGCCGGAGGTTCCGGAGGTAATAGAATAAATAAGCCATAGCACATTGTCATGATCCGAATTAATGACGTTATGACTTGTAATTCTACAGATGCTCCAAATAGGAAGTGCACCTACAAGGCCTTTCTATCTTGCAAACCCCGCAACTTCAATGGCACCGAGGGTGCAGTTGGGCTAATGAGATGGATAGAAAAGATGGAGTCGGTGATTGATATTAGCGAATGCACCGCTGACTGCATGGTGAAGTATTCTACATGCTCACTCACTGATAAAGCTTTAACCTGGTGGAATTCACAAGTAAAGACTTTGGGACGGGAAAACAGCATATGAGTTGTCTTGGGAAGACTTGAAAAACATGATGATTGAGGAATACTGTCCTCGAAATGAGTTGCAAAAGCTCGAATCTGAAATGTGGAATTTACAGATGATAGGAGATGATTTTGCTGGCTACACTGATCGATTCAATGAATTAGCAAGTTTGGTTCCACACATGGTTACCCCAGAATACAAGAAGGTCGAAAGATATTTGTGGGGTCTCGCACCTCAAATCCGAAGTCTAGTGACTTTATCGAACCCTATGGATGCCAAGAGCGCGATAACTCTAGCTTTCAAGCTAAGGGATAATGCTGTACGTGATGGTTTGTTTGAGAAAAAGGAGACCGAAGAAGGGAGGTCTGGTTTGGAAAACCAATTAATCAAAACAAGAATCAAATTTACAAGAGACCTGAAACTATGAAAGCCTTTGTTGCCAACACTGTGGAACAAAATGGATACCTTGGAGCACGACCAAGGTGTGACAAGTGTGGATATCATCACAGTGGAAATTGTACTCAATGTGGAAAATGTAAAAAGTATGGACATCTAGCCCATAACTGTAGGAGCAATGCGAACCCTAATAAGATAAATCAAGTAGCAGGAAAAGTCAACCCAGGAACAGAAAGGATGAATCAGGGATGCTTTGAGTGTGGAGATCCAAAGCACTTCAGAAAAGACTGTCCAAAGTTGAAGAACCGAAACGACAATCAGGCCCGTGGGAGAGCATTTGTGATGGGGGCTGGTGAAGCACGACAAGATCCAAACATTGTCATTGGTACGTTCCCGATAAATAATCACTATGCTTCTATACTTTTCGATACGGGTGCTGATATGAGTTTTGTGTCAAATGACTTTAAGTCCCTACTCGGTATTAAGCCCAGCAAACTAGACCAAAATTATACAATTGAATTAGCAAACAGGAAATTAATTAAAACTGGAGAAGTCATTCAGGGTTGTACCTTATGTTTTAAGAACCACACATTTAGTATAGACCTATTACCCGTTGACTTGGGAAGTTTTGATGTTGTTATTGGTATGGATTGGTTGTCGAAGAATCACGCCGAGATTGTTTGTTTTGAGAAGATTGTCCAAATCCCACTCCCGAATGGAGAAGTTCTTTCGATTCAAGGTGAAAAGAGTGGAGTAACATTAAGGATGATAAACTGCATGAAAGCTCGTAAGTACCTACGTAAAGGCTATTGCGTATTCCTGGCTCACGTCGTCGAGAAGATACCCGAGGAACGTCGACTTGAAGATATACCAATCGTTAAGGATTATCCTGAAGTTTTTCCTGAAGACTTACCTGGATTACCGCTACCGAGGCAAGTCGAATTCCGAATCGACTTAGTACCAGGAGCTGCACCAGTTGCGCGATCACCATATCGATTAGCACCTTCTGAAATGTAGGAATTATCAAATCAACTCCAAGAGTTGCTTGATAAAGGTTTAATAAGACCGAGTTTCTCACCTTGGGGAGCTCCGGTCCTATTCGTAAAGAAAAAGGATGGAACTTTTAGGATGTGTATTGATTACCGAGAATTAAACAAGCTTACAATCAAAAACCGATACCCACTTCCTCGAATAGATGATTTGTTCGATCAACTACAAGGTTCTAGCTTCTACTCTAAGATCGATCTACGTTCGGGTATCATCAACTAAGAATCCAAGAAGAAGATGTACCAAAGACAGCATTTAGGACTCGATATGGCCACTACGAATTCCTAGTTATGCCGTGTGGTTTGACGAACGCACCAGCTGTCTTCATGGATCTCATGAACCGCGTGTGCAAACCATACTTGGATAAATTCGTGATAGTATTTATTGACGATATATTAATATATTCACGAACCAAGGAGGATCATGAACATCATCTGAAATTAATCTTAGAACTACTCAGGAACGAGAAACTTTACGCTAAATTCTCTAAGTGTGAGTTTTGGATCCGAGAAGTGCATTTTCTTGGACATGTCATCAACAAGGAAGGAATTCACATCGATCCATCAAAAATAGAAGCGATCAAAAACTGCGAAGCACCAAAAACTCCGACAGAAGTACGTCAATTTCTAGGTTTGGCTGGTTACTACAGACGATTCATTGAGAATTTTTCAAAAATAGTCCTGCCCTTAACCACATTAACCCATAAAGAAAAGAAGTTTGATTGGAGTGACAAACAAGAGTCAGCTTTCCAATTACTAAAGCAGAAGCTGTGTAGTGCACCGATCTTATCCTTTCCTGAGGGAATCGACAATTTTGTCGTATACTGCGATGCATCACACCAAGGACTTGGTTGTGTGTTAATGCAAAGAGAAAAAGTCATCGCATATGCCTCACGACAACTAAAAGTGCACGAAAAGAATTATACGACCCATGACTTGGAGTTGGGCGCAGTTGTGTTTGCACTCAAGATCTGGAGACATTATCTTTACGGTACAAGATGCACTATCTTTACCGATCACAAGAGTCTTCAACATATCTTTGATCAAAAGGAACTTAACATGAGACAATGTCGTTGGGTAGAACTACTAAACGACTATGATTGTGATATCATGTACCATCCCGAGAAAGCCAATGTCGTGGCAGACGCCTTAAGTCGCAAAGAATGAGTTAAAACTCTTCGTGTTCGTGCCCTAGAATTGACGATTCACACGAGTCTCACGACTCAAATCCGGATGGCACAACAAGAGGCAATCAAAGAAGAAAAAGTTCAGAATGAAGCTTTATGAGGAATGATCAGACAATTAGAGCCAAAATCAGATGATACTTTATACTTTGCAAATAGAATTTGGGTGCCATGTTTTGGTAATTTACGAGAGTTGGTTATGGACGAAGCCCACAAATCCAGGTACTCCATTCACCCAGGTTCAGATAAGATGTATAAGGATCTAAAAGAATTATATTGGTGGCCTAATATGAAAGGAGATATTGCCACATATGTTAGTAAATGCCTAACGTGTTCAAAAGTAAAAGCCGAACATCAGAAACCGTCTGGCTTGTTACAACAACCTGAAATTCCCCAATGGAAATGGGAACAAATTTCTATGGATTTTATCACGAAATTACCCAAGACGTCCAGTGGTTATGATACCATATGGGTAATTGTCGACCGTTTAACAAAATCAGCTCATTTTCTACCTATCAAAGAGACGGATAAAACCGAGAAACTTGCAAAGCTTTATATCAAGGAAATTGTGGCTAGGCATGGAGTGCCAATTTCTATTATCTCTGATAG
Organism: Smallanthus sonchifolius; assembly: GCA_023525975.1. Taxonomy (NCBI): domain Eukaryota; kingdom Viridiplantae; phylum Streptophyta; class Magnoliopsida; order Asterales; family Asteraceae; genus Smallanthus; species Smallanthus sonchifolius. The sequence goes on along the minus strand of CM042044.1, from coordinate 20,809,007 downwards.
AGATAGCAGATTCGTGTCTAGAATCTGGAAATCATTACAAGAAGCCATGGGCACACGTCTTGACATGAGCACGGCATATCACCCACAAACAGATGGTCAAAGCGAAAGGACCATTCAAACTTTAGAAAATATGCTTCGTGCGTGTGTAATTGATTTCGGAGGAAATTGGGATACTCATTTACCATTAGCAGAGTTTTCCTATAATAACAGCTACCACACGAGCATTAAGGCAGCTCCATTTGAAGCTTTATATGGCCGCAAATGCCGCTCACCGTTATGTTGGGCGGAAGTAGGTGAAAAATATTTGACAGGCCCTGAGATTGTCCAGGAAACCACTGATAAGATCTTCAAAATTAAGGACCGTCTGAAAGCGGCCCGAGATAGACAGAAGAGCTATGCTGATAACAGACGGAAACCATTAGAATTTCAAATTGGTGACCGAGTAATGTTAAAAGTCTCACCATGGAAAGGCGTTGCAAGGTTTGGTAACCGTGGTAAGCTCAATCCCAGATACGTTGGACCTTTTGAAATACTGGCTAGGGTTGGCCCTGTAGCTTACAAGCTCAAGTTGCCACAAGAACTAAGCAATGTACATGATACGTTTCATGTATCAAATCTCAAGAAGTGTTTATCAGACGAGACGCTAATTATACCGCCTGACGAGATTCACATTGACGATAAACTTCATTTCATCGAGGAACCGATTGAGATTTCAGATTGGAAAGTTCAAAAACTGAGACGTAGTCGAATCAAACTGGTTAAGGTACGTTGGAACTCAAAACGTGGTCCTGACTATACATGGGAACGGGAGGACCAAATGAAAACAAAATACCCCTCCTTGTTTAAGGATGCACCGGTTCAAGATGACACGAATTGAATTTCGGGACAAAATTCTTTTAACATGGGGAGAATGTGACACCCGACATTTCAGGTCAATATCCGTACATGTATTAAACAAGTTTACATTATAATTATTTTTGTGATTTACTTAATTTCACAAACAAAGACGTTCAGGTCTAACAAAGACCACACATTGTCTCATTTTATATTTTGGTAATTCTAGGAGTTACCAGTTTCCATCGCAAATGACCAGAAAAATATATAGGCATATATATTACACAAACTTTACGTGGAATAATAAATTATTTTTAGAATAAATTTATAATACCCTTAATAAATTTTACACTTAAATCATGGTTTGATTTATTTTAACCCAAACCCTAACCCACCTTTTTGACTTTCTCGGCCGAAGCCAGAGAAGACCAACCCCCCCCCCCATTCTCACGTCCCTATTTACCTCACATTCAAATTCTTTATACTAAAACCCACACAGCCTATTGCGAAAATTCAGATGAAACCATACCCCTTTCAATCAAAAGTCTCACTAAACCCTTTTATCACTCATTTTTCTTACGGCAATCTTCCCAATTCTCTTCAATCTGAAGTCCAGTTTTAAGGCAAAATCCATCACATATTCGGTGTTTTAAGAAGAATTTCAAGTGTTTCTGAAAAGAGTTTAGCAAAAGATTCAAGATCATTCTCTGTTTTCTCTCATCATCTTTATCTCAATTTTAAGGTAAAAACTCAATACTATCTACTTTATTCTCTTTAAAACCGTAGCTAAACATACAAAATATTCAAACGCAAGTAAGATAACAAGAAAAGTGTGTCGAATTCAAGTTTGAAACATAAAAAAATGCAGGACTGATTCTGTCAATCAGAATTGCAGTAATCGAAACTATAGTTTCGATACCTTTTACCCAGTCGAAACTAGGTAGTTTCGATAACACTTACTCAATCGAAACTAGGTTGTTTCGATACCCAACTACTCAATCGAAACTAGGAGTTTCGATACTTATTACTCAATCGAAACTAAGTAGTTTCGATACCTGTCTACTCAATCGAAACTAGGAAGTTTCGATACCTATTGCCCAATCGAAACTAGGAAGTTTCGATACCTAGCTTGCTCAATCGAAACTAGTAAGTTTCGACATCTGTTCTGTTCAATCGAAACTATGTAGTTTCGATACCTGGTCATCAGTCTCATTGGGCAGTAACTTAGAACTGTTTTTATAACAAAACAAGTGTTGAAAATCTAAGAAGACAACTAAACAAAAACAACCAGATTTACAAGGTCGGTGAACAATTTGCAATATAAGACGTTCGGTCTTAACACAATTTACCCTTTGGTATCTAGGGTACGAATAGTCAAGTTTGACTACAACAAATATCATTACAAGTATACACAAACTCGAGGTGAGTTTCACGGCCCCTTTTTACTGTTTTCTATATTTGGGGGAAAAACATACTTACAACTATTTTATGGGATAACAAGAGAATAAGGCACGACTTTTATGTTTACATGAGATGAGAACAACGATTTGAGGTCGCTAAAGTCCCCTGGAACAACGTAGTAACCATTAACTGTAGCCTAGGGTCCTATGAATAGTACTATGGAGAGTGATGTCTCCCGGTCATGGTTAGTCGCGCTAACCACAATCTGGAGGATTTATGGCCGCATAGAACCTGATAACGATTATTAGGGGCTCACACTTGTCATGGTTTGGTTAGGCCTCATGTATGAACATATTATTTGTATTCCTAGCTAGTTTACAAATGGGTCACACTTTACTTATTCTGGTTATCACATGCAACTGGAACTATTTATGAACAACAGAATTTTACAAAGAACTATTTGATTAAACCTGTGAACTCACCAACCTAGTGTTGACAATTTTAAGAATGTTTTTCAGGAAATTGACGTGATCACAAGGTTAGCAATGTAGATTACATGCATACAACATGGATACAACTTTTGGGGGATTTCTCTTGTATAACTCATTGTAATAGAGTCATATTTGCGAAATCTTCACTTTTTGTAAACTCAATTTACATTTTGGAATGTAAAACGTTAAACTTGTTTATGTATCCATTTATCATGTATGTGTTTGCGGTAATCATATGCTTTGGAAACCATGAACGTCGCGCCTCGCGTTTCCGCCTTGGTGGGGTGTGACAACGGCAATGCACGACCTTGCATTGTGCATCCCCTTGTTTTCTCCCAACTTAGTCTTTTAGCTGCTTGGTTGATTTTTATTGACCAATTTTGACTTCTTGGGGGTAAATGCTCAGGAATGAACCTTCTAGAAGCTTCAATTCTTGGTGTTTTTGATAGGATTTAACTTGATTTATATTTTCAACACCGAATAATATGTAATTACAAAATATAAGTGTTTTAAGCTTAAATTGCAAGGTTATTACTCAATTAGTACGATAATGATGGATTATTATGTATGTAAATTATGTATAAACGATGGTATATCATGGACTAAATTCGCTAGACACAAAACTCTTATCAGTACCCGTATTGAAAAAAATAGAAGTATAATGATCGTTAATGAGAAATGTACCCGTAACAATGTTCGATCCTGAAGGGCTTCTCTAACTTCTATCACAAAGGATCTACTACGTGCATTATTGTCCATTGATTTTTCTGTTTTGGGTAGTCCTACGAAAGTGTGCACTACTCCCGCATTCGAAGAAACCACGGTTGTCCCCTGGGTAAACGGTTGGCTTAGTCATCCAACAATTTTTAGTTGCATGGTCAAACCTCTTGCATTTTTGACACTTAGAGTCTTCACATGTACCCACGTGGTGAAAACCACAATTGTTACACTCAGGTAGATTCCCGGTATACCCACCTCTTGATTTCTTCTCAATTGGGCCTGCAACAAAGGCCTTAACCATTCTTGCTTCTTCTGGACAAAGGGGTACAAAGGTCTTACCATGATTATAATCCCACTTTGTCTTGATTTCAACGTTTCTCATAAAGGAACCCTTTTTTTGCAATGCCCTACAAACTGCTTGCTCAGTCGGATGGTGAGCAAGTCTTACCGCGTTCCGGATGGTAGTGGATTTAGTAAAAGTCACCATGTTCTGAATTTGAGGTGCTAGACCACAGAGATACCTTTCAATCCTTTTGAATTTAGGTGTGACCATGTGTGGACACAATAGTGCATTGCCACGAAGTTTGGTGGTGTAGGTGGCCACATTAACACCTTCCATGGCCAGGTTCCAGAACTCCCGCTCTAGTTTTTGCAGTTCATTATGAGGACAATATTTTTTTCTTAGGATCATCTTGAAGACTCCGATTGTATCGCATTGTCGATATCTAGACTTAATGTTTGAACATGGGAGTTTTACCATGACTCCATTTGAAGGCCTTTGGTCTCTCTATGTCGGGACTCGTTGGCGTAGGAGCTAGTGGTGCAGAAAATGGGGTACTCTCCACAGAGGTAGACTCCTTGTAAATCACAGAGCGTGGCACCGTCTCTCCTGATGCGGTTGTAGGTGGTGATGTTAGTTGTGTCCCAACTGGTGGCAGCAGTTGGGTCGCAGGTGTGTAATCCTTTTCAGAAGCGTATATAACGATGGGGTCTTTTCAAGACATATCCGTGACAAGGCAATATTCGAAATACTATATAACATAAGTATGTGGTGTGTGTATGAGGTAATGTAAATGTTATGATACTACGATTATAGTCTAAGCCCACTGAATGCAACTTAGTTCGCTATAACCAATGTCTCTAATACCAATCTGTCACACCCCAACCACGACCATCTCCCGTAGGGCGCGACGGTCATGGATCATCGTCACTGATTACATAGAATGACCTCTATAAGGTTTCGAAAATTATACATTCAAAGTCTGTGTCCAAAATATAACATTGTTTTACATATTTTAATGCGGAAAGTAAATGCGGAAGGAAAATAAATTGTTTTGAAAATACAATGCCAAGCAAAAGACAAGCCAAAGTTCATTGTCATGGGAACATCAAAAGACTTCATGCATTATGTGCACCCTAATCCCGTGCAAGCTTAACTACCTGAGAAAAACATGCTTAAACGAGTCAACATAAATGTTGGTGAGTTCATTGGTTTAAATGTAAAAGTAAATCGTTGTAATGGACCACAAAACTTTCTATGATTTGATTGTTGATCAAACAATGTGTCAATATTACCATAAGCACACCGAAACTAAAGCTAAACAGTAACAGTAATGGAATGAAATGCCTCTCCCATGCCTATCATATGCATGGGGTGATTAGGTCAATGATGCACCCGTTTTGACCTCCGGTCAAAGTTAGCGCGACTAACGTGGGTGAGGGTTGTCAAACCCAAATATTACTCTTTATGATTACCTCTTATGTAATATGTGAAATCAGGAAGACGAACGGTCCAGTTGTGCGAGGAATTAATACGATATGAAACCGCTTATGTAATATGTGAAATCATGTAACTGAAATTATTTCCAACGAAAATAGTAAGTATGCATGTAATCTCCCCCAAAAGGAAAATAAGTAAAATAGGGCCGTGAGACTCACCTGATGCGTGAGTACCGTAAACGAGTAAGTAGCAAAAGTCCATGCGTAAACCGACCTACGTGTGCCCTAAAATATATAAGACACCTTAAGGTCTAAGTAATGATTCTACATGCAAGTTGGTCATGTAACAGTTTCACCCAACTCGTTATGTTACGTGTACGTTTTGGTTTAAAAACATTTGACTCGGCGACCCGTTGGTGATATGTATTTGTGACCCAAATATATATATTTATAGAAAATAAATATAATTCATATACTCGATAAAGTGTGTCCATGTCTACAAATAAGTCGATGTCAAATTAGAGTTCGGGTTTCATAATAAACTTTGACTCGACCCGAGTCATAACTCGATGAGAACGATAAATAAAAAATACTAACCAACTTTTTATGTGATAACCGTGCTAACCATTATAAAACAAACACATAATTTATAATTTATTTTTTTCTTTTAATTGTTAAAATAGTATTTAAGTATTTTGAATAATATTTTGAACGTAAATGCGGAAATGATAAGTCTTATGTATACGTACCAAATAATGTTACATATACGTGACACATAGTGTTTACATATATGTAACATTAACATAATGATAATTGTTACATATACCTAACACTATGTTTGAGAGTAGTTATCATAGTTATCAAATAAATATTGGTTAGCATTTAAACCTCACCCTATATATATATATATATATATATATATATATATATATATATATATATATATATATATATATATATATATTGCATATGTGTAGTATCACCCCCAAAAAACTAACACACCCACAAAAACCTAAACCCCCCACCCACCGCCCCACCTCTAAAAACCTAACCCAAAAAACTAAACCCTAAACCTAACCCGACTATTTTTTAGATTTTTATTTATTTATTTATTTTGAACGAGGATGACGTGGGAAACAAGGTCTCCGAACCAATTTTTAGTTTTAGATTTATATTTTGAGTTATGATTTTTTATTATTTTTTTTTTGTCTTTAATGAGGAGTTCTGTAGTTCTCTTTCTAAATGTTATGTTTCTTCTGAACATCACCGTATATATATATATATATATATATATATATATATATATATATATATATATATATATATATATAATATCATGGGAAAACTCTTTGTTCGTGAGAAAACTTAATAAACCGACCCAAACGAACTCCGAATGAACTCATTTTGGCGGCGTTAGAACCGGCTCCGCGTTTAGGTTTTTGGGGGTGGGGGTTTAGGTTTTTTTTTGGGTGGGGGTTAGGTTTTTGGGTGGTGGGTGGGGGGGTAGGTTTTTTTTTGGGGGAGTGGGGGGTGGGGGCTTTAGATTTTTAGGGGTGGGGTTTAGCTTTTACCGTTTAGATTTAAGGGTTTTCACTTTAAGCTTTAGATCTAGTTTGACGAGCCGGTTTTAACGTCGCTGAAATGTGTTCAATCGTAGTTCGTTTGGGTTGGTTTTCGCGAGTTTTCTCACGAAGAGGAGTTCTCTCATGAACTCAACCCTATGTATATATATTGTAGGATTGTGAAATTACAAGATGGTTGTATTCTAAGTTGAAATTGGCGGAAACAATAACAACTACACAAATGTAATCGAACAGACAGAAAGAATACTAGTAAGATCACTGTTGTATTAAGCTTTGTGAATAAACGATTACAATTGAACACTCTAATTCAAAAGCACACTTACAATGAAGTGTTTACACAGTATTTATACTAACTTAGAATCAAGACAAACCCTTGATTCTAAGGATCAGATCGAACACAGACCGTTGATCATTTATACAAAAGCTAATTTTACACGTTAAAGCTAAACTAGCTAACTTTATTGAAGCGTTTTCTTTATTCATCATTTTTTGCATGCTCGGAGAAGAGCATTGTCGTCCGTCATTGGTTGCACCATTGAGGTTCCTTCTGCTTTGAGTGTGTCAGTTGCTTTTGCAGAAAGTTGTCAGTGATGCTTGGCATGGATAGTCAGCTGCAACGATTTGTCTTCAAGGAACATAGCTATCAGCAGCAAGAATGAGAATGATGCTGCTGATAAGCCTATCAGTAGCAACAAGTGCTGAATGCTGCTGATAAGCCTATCAGCAGCAACATGTGTTGAATGCTGCTTATAAGCCTATCAGCAGCAACATGTGTTGAATGCTGCTGATATGCCTATCAGCAGCATTTGTACTTAGAATAATTTAGAAGCCATCAGTCTTTGGTTCTACAAACTCCCCCTAGACTGATGCGACCAGAATTTTTCTAATCACTTTGCTGCTGAAGCTTTTGCATGTGGCTGACTATCCTTTCAACTTCATAGCCTCTTGGATCCTTGCTGGGATTGTTCAGTGGAAGTGCAGACAGAGTCTTGATGTCTTTATGTGGCATTTTGTAGATTGTTTTGCTTAAACATATCATCTTCTGCTTCCTTACATCAGTTAAAGTGAACTCATCCAAATCAGCATTATAGGACCAACTTACAAATGGAGAGTGGGACTTGAGTGGTTTGATGTGAATGATCACATCTTTGCTAGGGTTGAAGTAGTGTTTGATGGCTAGCACAAGAAGTTTCCCACCCTCATTTGCAGGCTCATGAGCTTTACCCAGCTCCAAAATTCTGTCAAGATCTGAATCTGGCAATTACCGAACTTCATCAACAGATCTGTAGATAAATCTTCTTCTTTCAGTTCTCCCCCTGAAGATATCAAACCTTTGATCCTGTGGAATATAGACCCAGTCAACTATGTCTCTTGAGTCTTCTGGTTTAGGTGTGGGTTTGGATTTCTTTAAGGGAGGCTGTTGATGAGTGGGAGCTGGGTGGGATGGTTTGGACTTTTTGGGTGGAGGAGTGGAGGGTTTGGGGAGGAGAGTGGAAGGTTGTTGGACTGAGGAAGAGGTAGGTGAGGGAGAAGGCTTGGGTTTCTTTGCTTTTGTTTCTTTTTCTTCCTGAATAGGTACCCTTTTCTTGGATCCCTTCTTCCCCAATCTTTCTTCCTCATCCTTCTTGACTTTGAAGTAGAGGGCTTGCAGGTTCATGAAGTTCATGGGACCTAGCCTCTGTCCACTCTCTCTTCTAGCCTTAAGGAAGTCAATCATGACCTTCCTTTCTTCATGGGTCCGTTTATTAAAGGCAATGGTCTTCTTGGACTTTTGTTTGGCTTTTTCTTCTTCTTCAGCCTGTTTCTTCTTTGCCAATTGACCTTGCTGACCCATGAAGGCTCTGTAGACTTCTTTATTTGATAGTTTCTCAAGGTAGTCTGCATCCTCACCTTGAGAAACTAGAGCCTTTACCCACTCCTCCCTCATTTCTATGGCTAGTTCAGAATCGGTTATTCTGAACTTAGCTTCTTCTTTCTTCTTCTCCAATTCTCCTTCTTCTCTGTTAAATTGTTCCTGCGGTTGAAGAGCAAGAGTTGCATCTTCTTCAATCTGGTCAACTGTAGGAATCTTTCTTTTCAGTTCATCCAGCTGCCTAGCATACAGCTGGATGGTTTGTTCTCTGAGGAGAATGGCTGTTTTTCTTTCTTGAGCCTTTTTAATGTCAGCCATCTCCTCTTCTTCTCTTCTCTTCCCTCTCTCTTTTCTCTTTTAACAATCTCTCTTCATCTTCATCTGTCATAATTCCCTTTCCCTTGTTTTATATTGGATGCCTCTGCTTCGGCTTCACTGACCACAACAGCAGATGATGGTGCTGCTATTGGGATCTCAGCCTCAGCTTCATTGGCACATTGAGAGGTGAACAAGGGAAGGTCAATGGCTTTATCCGATTTGCACTCAGGACCTGTGACTTCTTTCAGCATTTCTTTGATTGTTAATCTTGACTCATATGCTGCAGCACAGATGTCTACTCGAGGGGAAGCTGAGTCAGTATCAGTGTCAGAGATTGACACATATACTTCCTCAGTAATTCTTCCTACGTGTTCAAGTTTGGCTCTGACAGTAGCTATCATTGTCTGGCTTTCAAGTGAGTTGACATTGCAGATATTTGCCCTGAGTTGAAAGATCTTGTCGAGAAAGTCTGTAGGAAGTGACAAGATGTTCCTCGTGTTGATGGTGAGAGAGGAGCCATTGCTTAGTAAGAAGGTGTGGTCAAGAGACTTAGTGCTTGTCCATCCCAGCACATCTAAGTCTTTGACAATGAAGGAGTACATAAATCTTCTTAAGCAGCAAATTTCTTCTTTAGTGAGAAGACTGCTCCTTATAATGTCAAGTCTTCTAGGAGTCAGTCTTCTTTCTGCTGCTGCCGAAGATTCAGGATAAGCTACCCGTTTTGCTGTTTGTATTAGTCTTTCGAAGTGGGGTAGATTATCCTCCATCAAGTCATGGAACCTGCCAATGGCAAGTTCTGCTGAGAGATCTGATGAAGTGTTGATGCAGTTAGTTAAATACAGTTGTAGGACTTGGAGGGCATTGAGAGAGTTCCAGTTTAGCTCTTCTACTCCACTAAACTCCCATCTAATCCAAAATCTCTTAGTTGATCCATCATACCCCCAAGCTAGAATGGAGTCAAATTCTAGCTTCTGTGTAGTTTGAAACAGTTGGGGGGTAATGGATTGACTTATGATGGCTGCTGCTTCAGGAAGGATGCTGAATGATGTATTTGTTTGTTCTGTGTCTTCAGCATCATTCAGCATTTCATCAACAGCCCTGACGACCAACTTCCAGTCTTCAGATGTCACTTCTTCTTCGTTATCTGAGACTGGCAAGTCATGAACTTGTACAAAAGCCGGCTTGAATAGTGAGCTTTGAATTACAACCTGCTCTTGAATCCAGTCGTCAAGACTGTCTGTGTCTTCCTCCATTGAGACCATCTCCCCCTTTTTGGTTGCATCAGTAGACAAGTAAGCATCAGTTTGTGTGCCTACTGATACAAGAGAGGGAGTGGTTAAAGTTGGGCATTGATGGGCTTCATGCATAGAGACTTGGTGTCTTAGTTTGGACACTTCAGCCTCTAGCATAGCCACCCTGGCCGTCAATTCCAAGTTATGAAGTTTCAGTCTGTCCTCATCCATAGTTGTGGAATCCTTGGACCCAAATAGGGCCTTAGGCCTAGCCTCTTCATCCCCATCACCCATGGTTTCTTGGCACCAAGGATTCCTCTCAGTGAAGGGAGTTTCCAAGGAAACATTCTCACTTTGAGTTGCCGTGGTTGAGGTCTTAACAATTTTGTCACTGTCCTCCTGGTCATTTGATAGACCAGCAGTAGTGACAGTCTCTTCCACATCCACTCTTTCATAACTCCTAGAGTGGACCTTCAGGGTAGATGAACTTGGGTTGGGTGTGTTGGTAGCAAGATCAATCAGTACCTCCGAGATAGTGGTAGTTGGAGAAGGTACATCATCTTGATTAGGTTCCTCAACACTTAAGTTCAGAAGAGAAAGGAAGGGCTCAGGGGGCTGTTATACGAATCCGAGAAGTGATCCTGATCCTAATAGAGAGGCATCCGAAGGAGTCTCCCTAATAATGTGGCTTTCCCTTATGATATTCTCACCAGAATGTTGTGATTCTGAGTGAGGGATGTTAGGTTGGGTTTGGGCCTTGGAGGCAAGAGAAGAAGGAGTTCTCTTGCCCCTTTTTCTAGTATATGTTGTTGCAACCGGGGCCCTGTGTTCCGGTTGAACAATAACATCCAAAAGAGGTGTAAGTAATTTTTGTGCCTGTACATCCTCAGTAGTATGCACAGGGGTTCAAATGGTGGATGCAGACTGTTGTTTAGGATGTGAGGTGGAGGGTGTGGGATCTATATCGGCTGGGATTGCTGAACTGTCACCCGGGGTACTTTGTACGTTCAGCATTGTAGATAACAATGGAACGTTGACCCCTGAGAACTTTTTGGAAATAGTCCTCATGCTTTGAAAAATGTTATTTTTATGACCCAAATGATGTAGATTCTTGCAGGTTTTGAAAGTTCTTTTAGTTCTTGATTGAAAACTTCCTGCAGGAATCTTGGGTACATGAAAAATTGCTGCTTTGCACCCTCTTGAAGGTTATATCGCAAACCCTCAAAAATGAGATGTGCAAAGTTGAAGCCTTGGTTAGTGACCATACCATGGAAGGCGGAGGCCAGTGCAGAGCTCACCTGATGCCATCCACTCCTCTTCTGAGATATGCATTGGAGAAGAGTGTGGAAGAGATACTTCCATGGAGGGCCCATCAACGCCTTCTCGATCGTATACTTGGTTTGATTTCCAGTGTATCCAATGGAGACAAAGGTCCTCATGTATTCGTCCTTCGAGTATGAGATGGCTGCTCCCTCATCTTGAAGCTTAAGATGTTTTCTGAGTGTAGCTTCCAAGATGGTGATATTCTTGCCGTCTACTTTGGCTTTGATTTGGGGAATCCCCTGTTCGGTTGAGTAGACGGCGGTACTCCAGAAATCCTCCATATGAGTGATATATGGTAGGGTTGGTGGTGAGGGCAAAGTAGATCTTTGATCGACATAAGAAATCGATCATATCGTCAAAACCATCGGATTTCTTTCATTTGGTAAGGTATGTTGTTAGGTTATGGTATGTGGAAAACTTGTCATCTGGGTTGTCGATATCTGCCATAGCCGTTTGATTCTGGAGGGATGATTTGAATATGGTTTGAGTATGGTGGAGACTTGAGAGTATGGAGAATATGGAGAGCTTTGAATGTGGTTGGGACTTAGGGTGAAAGTGATAGTTGGTTAGGGTTGAATTGAATGTGAAGAGGTGGTAAAGAAAATTTGATTTAGTCTTATAACGGCAGATGAGAGAAAAAGCAAAATGACTTGTACAGTACAACCTTATTTACTTTTCATTGTTACAGCTGTAATACACTGAGACAGTCATGGTAAAGACTGACGTTAATTTCTTTTACAGCGGGGAAAAGTTAATTTGGACTTAAATTTATCCATCAGCAGCAAACTTGGTTGTCGTGGATGAATAAGCCTGTCCGCTGCAACTTTGGTTGCTGCGGAAGGTTAAGTTTGTTAAAAGCAGACTTAATTGCTGCTGATAGATGCAATGATCTACAGCAAGGATGTTGCTGCTGACATCCTTAAAACTATTTGCAGGAAACTTGTTCCTTCTGATAAATTAAAGCAGTCAGGGGCAAATTCTTTGCTGCTGAAAATTAGACCTGTCAGCAGCTAAAAGGATGCTGCTGAGTTATAACTTTTATTTACAACATAAGACAGACATATTTACACCAAAGGATAGACGCACTCAACTGAACCGATGATGATGCTTGGTGGTTTTTTTACCTTCCATTGTTGAGTTGGTGGTTTCCAGCTCTCTTTGTCTTTTCAGCAGCAGATGTTGTATCTGAGGATTTTGACTTATCAGCAACAGATTTTGTTGCTGCTGATGGTTTTACTTGAGCAGATGCAGACTTTGTTGCTGCTGAAGGCCTTCGTTTTGGTTGCTTAGGCTTTACTCGATCAGCATCAGTTATTTTGGCTGCTGCTAGCTTAGAAACAGATGTATGCTTATCCTTCTTCACCTTGCCGATAGGCTTTTGTATAACTGGGGTTGGAAGAAGAATCTGATTGAAAGGATTTGACTTACAATTTGCAGCAAAGTGGTCTGATTCTCCACAGATGATGCAAGATTGTTGAGGTTTTGACAACTGTTCCCTTAGTGGAGAAAGAGATTTTCTGAATTAAGTTGTCTTAGCTTCAAAACCTCTTACCTGTTTGTTCTTCTTTGTCTTCTCAAAAGCATGTTGCTTGAGGTTTCTTTGCTGCTGAATGTAGTAGAAGCAGGTGCTGGCAGTGTGGTTATATTTTCCACAGACAAAACATGATTTTGCCATTTTATCCCTTGAAAGATACACATAATCCTTTCTTTTGAAAAGGTCTTTGAAATTCCAAGGGTGAGCTTTGTTGTGCTCAAAAGTAGCTTCTTCCAATGTTTTTTGAACATATGGAACCCTTTCTCCAGGTGCATGACATATGTCAAACACCTTCCTTGGCTGGACTGAAGATGAGGACTAGCCCTTTTCAGTATTTAGCTTCCTACCTTCTGGAGGATAGCAAATTTTGATTTGTTTGAATGGTGTAGGAACTGGTACTGAAATGGCTGGTACTTGCGCTGAATGGACTTCATCTTTAGTTAGAGTGACTTGAGGGACAGGAGGAGATGAAGCTTCACTTGTTTTAGTGGAGTCTGAGTAAGTTGAATCAGACTCTGATGAGGTAGTGCATTCTTGTACCAATGGTTCATCCTTAGAAGGATCAAGATTTTTGTTGGCCATATCAAGATTTTCCAGATTGAAGCTTGGTTCATGGATGGCAACGTAGTCAGCAGGAGGTGCAACGGCTTGATATTGTTCAGCATGATACCCCACACCAGTTTTTACCATATCATGAATTTGAGCATCCAGAAGTCTTTGCAGCTTTTTGGATGCAAATTCATATTTGTCAATGTGAACTTTCTGCTCTGCTAATTCTGCTCTGGTAGCTTTTAATTTGACAAGAAGATTATCAATCTGAGTTTCAAGATTGGTTTGTTCATGTTTTAATGATGAAATCTCTTTCTTTAGGCAGTTAATTTTTTCTTTGTAACTGTCTTCAACCTTTTTGAATTCAGATTTCATTTGATGAAACTCTTCATTTTAATCTATTAGGTTTTGATTATGCTTTCTGTAGCCTAAAACCTTATCAATACAGGCTTGGGAACAGAGATGTTCATATACCTGAGGCGGTATCTTAGTTGTGTCTGCCATACTAGCTTGGTTGTTAGTAGGCAGATCTTCATACTGGAAGCTCCAGTCAAAGTCAGATGTTCCAATAGCTGCACAAGCTGCAGTTTGAGCTGGAGGAGTAGCTTGTTGCTGTTGATGTCTTGGTTGGGCTTGGTGAGCTGCTGGGTTTGCCCTAGGTGCTTTGCATTCTCTAACAAAATGACCCAGTTGGTTACAGTTGTAACATTTCAATTTGCTTTTATCTAAGCCAACTCTGGTGTTGGAGCTGTTGCTTGGAATGGGTCTTCCGATTCTAGAGTAGAACCTTTTTGCTCTTATAGAGAGCATGGCATACGAGTGCTGTATATCCATTTCTTCTAGATCATCTGGATGGAAGCACTCAAGATCCTCCTTGATAAAGTACATGTTGCTTGAGTTTTCAGAAACAAAAGCAACAGTGGATGAGGATTGAGAAGGAGCTTCAAGAAGAAATGGTGATGTGTTTGTTTTAGAGGTAGGAGTTTGAGGATGTGTGACTATGGGAGGATAGTAGTTGCTAGTACTAGGACCTGAGTACTCAGAGTGAAAAGCAGAAGAGGTGGTGGTGGATGTTGAAGCTGTTTGGTAGCTTGAGCTTCGTTCTTTTGCCTGAATCATCTCTAGCTCATAAGTCTTCAGCATACCGAAGAGCTCAGTCATTTGGAGAGTCTTCAGATTCTCAGTTCTTCTAATGGACACCGTGTAGAGTGTCCAGCAGCTAGGTAAAGACCTGATGAACTTTTTGAGAATATTCTCATTCTCCAGTTTCACCTTTGAGCACTGCAGCTCACCTACAAGATAAGTAAATCTATTATATAAAACAGTTAGTGACTCACATTCCTTCCATTCGAAGTTTTCGTACTGCTGCTTCAGGATGTCCCTTCTGTTTTCTTTGACTTCTTCTGAGCCAGCAAACATCTTCTCAAGAGCCTCCCAGAGCTCTTTGGCGGTTTTGTGACTTCTGAAGTTATGAAAAACTTCATTTGGAAGGCACATTTGGATAGCTCCTAGTGCCTTGAAGTCCACCTCCATCTTTTTTATATCTTCATCTGAGTACTTGGAGGGATCCTTTGGAACTGATGGTCCTCCAGAGTCAGCAGATGCCACCATGGGAATGTAGGGTCCATCCCTGATGGATTTCCACATTCCGTACTCCTGATAGCAGAAAAAACTTTCTATGCGATTTTTCCACATGTCGTAGTCTTCTCCAGACACCAATCTTGGTGGTCGGTTGATGCTGCTGATGTCTTCAAAACCATTGCTTTGTGCCATTTTTGTTCTTGGTGACTTGATGAAAGAGAGAGAGTTTAGAATAGAACCAGAAGTGATTAAACAAGTGTTAGATTGTTTAATCTGAGCCAAGGCTCTGATACCACTTGTAGGATCGTGAAATTACAAGATGGTTGTATTCTTAGTTGAAATTGGCGGAAACAATAACAACTACACAAATGTAATCGAACAGACAGAAAGAATACTAGTAAGATCACTGTTGTATTAAGCTTTGTAAATAAACGATTACAAATGAAAACTCTAATTCAAAAGCACACTTACAATGAAGTGTTTACACAGTATTTATACTAACTTAGAATCAAGACAGACCCTTGATTCTAAGGATCAGATCGAACACAGACCATTGATCGTTTATACAAAAGGTAATTTACACGTTAAAGCTAAACTAGCTAACTTTATTGAAGCGTTTTCTTTATTCATCATTGTTTGCATGCTCGGAGAAGAGAATTGTCGTCCGTCATTGGTTGCACCATTGAGGTTCCTTCTGCTTTGAGTGTGTCAGTTGCTTTTGTAGAAAGTTGTCAGTGACGCTTGGCATGGATAGTCAGCTGCAATGATTTGTCTTCAAGGAACATAGCTATCAGCAGCAAGAATGAGAATGATGCTGCTGATAAGCCTATCAGTAGCAACAAGTGATGAATGCTGCTGATAAGCCTATCAGCAGCAACATGTGTTGAATGCTGCTTATAAGCCTATCAGCAGCAGCATGTGTTGAATGCTGCTGATAAGCCTATCAGCAGCATTTGTACTTAGAATAATTTAGAAGCCATCAGTCTTTGGTTCTACATATTGACAGGGGCGGATCTACATAGGGGCGGGGGGTTCGCCGGAACCCCCGAGTTTCGAAATTGTAATAGAAAACTATATAGAAAAATTATAGTGAACCCCCTAAAAAATACAGGGTGAACCCAGAAAACCGATCAAGATAAGATTTTAGATGAAAGGAAAAGAATGAAACTGAGATAAATGGAATTCTTTTTCAGGTCGCCGGCTAAGGTTCTGCAGAAAATGGTAATAAGAACATATGAAGAAGAAGACCTAATATATTAATATATAATGTATAGGGCCTTTTTTATTATAAGCCATGGCCCACGACCCAGTTTTTAACAACAATATAGTACAGACAACTATTATTTCTATCTTAAATGAAGGGTCAATTGGTTAAAGTAAAAAAAGGTGATTTCTACAAGTAATTTTAACCATTTGTTTATGATTTTATTAATTTATTTAACTTAATATAAAAAGTTTAGCTTTCTCGTATTATTTTTTAATTTAATTTATCGTTTAGCCTTTTGTTTAGTTTATTGTGTACTACTTTTTAATTGGTTTTCTATTTTTACAATTTTTTTTATATCATAAACAAATCTTTTCAAAAAATTCTATTTTGGTTTTCTACTTAAAATGTTCTTGTTTCGCCATTGTTTTGAGATGTGAATTTAGAATCTTGAAAAGAACCTTACCTGACCCGAACAATCAAATCGAACTGAAATTTTTTATGTCCGCTCCTATAAAATTGGAGCATCTAAAAACAGTGAACCCCTGGGAAAAATTCCTGGATCCGCCACTGTATATTGATATATATATATAGTGGGGCGTGTTTTCAAAACAAACAATATGTTAAGAAACGCGTGAAGCGTATTATGCCTTACACTATTTATTATATAGTGACTATAATCCATATAGATTCTAATATGTTTATGATTTGGAATTAAAAAACATGGTATTTATAATCTTTTATGTAAACGCATGTATGCACAAATATATGCATATGTGCATATTTTGTATTCTTTTTTAAATTCACGAAAGAAGAGATAAAATCAAAGTAAGAGTAGGGAGCGATAGTCTCATAGCTATTCGCTTTATGTTGATTCTTCGAAAACATAACATCTAACTATAGTAGATACTTAATCTTGCCAGTTATGCAGTTACGGAAGGAATATTGGATGACACCTGAAGCTGTATTTGAGATAGTTGGTGCTGGAAGTGAAATTCCATCAGGGTTTGTTCAGCCAGAGGGTTTGATTCTTGAAGGCCCATGGATCGAAGTGGCTATATGTGCTGTCATTTTTGCCCACCCTGTTGATGGCTATGTGGAAGCTAAATACATGGTAACAGCTCATATTCATCTTGGGGAAAAACATTGTAAAATTCCCGTTCCCCTAAACTCCATTACGGCAGTCACACACACAATTGGTTTATTATTGGACAGTAGTTGATGATCTTCAAAGAATTTTAGGTTCAAGTCAAAAGTGCAACTTTGGTGTTTCATTTTGTGTACAGCCAGAAGGTGAGTCGCAATGTGTTTGTGACAGTAGGAAGTACATAGTATTTTGAAGTAAAGATGTTTAACGTAAACTCAATGACATTGAATCAATTTATTGCAGATAGTCATTTACATGTGACCAAAGTTGGTGTCCGCTTTATACGTCAGGAATACATTGAAAGTAATTACAGGTATCAGACATATGGATTGTGGAGCAAACTTGCTACTGACTCTTTCTATTTATTCAACTGATCATCAAACAACTTACATGGTATTTAAATACTTAACTAATAGATAACTCAAACTACTATCTAGATAAACTAGGAAATTTAAATTAATTAGATAAACTTATTTCTATGTATCACAATACTAATATTTTTTTACTTTACTTTTACAAATTTTTTTAGATTTAACCCACCACGTGTGGCATCCATTAGTTATCCATGTGTCTGATGAATTCACAGTCTGTGTTGGATGTTGTGACGAATTGGTTATGTTGATTTTGGGGAATTTTCCCTAAATGTTTATTTGATAAATTTGACTTTTATTTCGGGAATTTTCCTCAAATGTATTTGACTCTGTTTTGAAGCCCCTAAGACCATTTGAATCAGTCGCAAACCGGAAGAAGAAGAAGACAATTTGCGACATTGGAACCAAGAAATAAATTACATAAACTCCATCTCATTAAATCATAATTGAACATGCATACATGAAACCTTTAAATAGACTTAAAAAAGCTAACCCTAACTTAAACCATATACTGTAAATGAAACCATACCAAATAAATGAATTTACCCTAAATACCAAACCAAAAATACGGACGAAGACAAAAATAAACTCAAAATTTACTAAATGACAAAATTAAATTTTGACCCATTCGACTTGACCCATGCCTTAATGGGTTGACCCATGATCAATTCTTAGCCGCCATTTTCTTTCATATGTAAACAACCAACGATTAAGTCCAACAATCACCGCTCTAACCGTGTCTGTTCACATTCACTCTGTAGCCTGTTTATAATCTCCTAAACGTATTGGGTCTAGTTTAAACTTTTCTTTATTTGTATTGGGCTTTGTTACAAACAATAAAAATCTAGGTTTACTGTAGTTATGGGCCGGAGGCCATATTAGTATCGAAGCAACCCAGGAATGCCAACACGCATTGGAAGTTAGACGCAATCCTTAAACGTCTGTTATGGTTAATAACTTGACGGTTTTCAAGCAACCGTCGTGTTCCATGGTTGGCGACGATTGGCATTGTATAAGTAGGGTTGGAATCGTCTACAAACCGTCAATCCTACTTTCATTCTTAGTATCTTTTGATTGTGTTTTGTTTGAAGTTTTATTCAAGACATATAAACATGGAATCTCAGTTTCGTTGTGAAGATCTAAAGGGAAAAAGTGGTATCAGAGCCAACAACAAATCTGAATCAAGGTGATAGCAGCGATGGAAGTTTAGTGATTAAGTTTCATGGAGCGAAAGGAGAATTAGTGTAGCCGCGATTGAAGAAGCAGTCGGCTGGAATCATGATTAGCGATTCCAAACAGTCTCCTAATGGCAGAAGCATGGCGGGAACAGGAAATGCAGTCCAAGTCGAAGGCAAAGGTAAAGAATCGTTAGCCACGAGGAGACAAACATCTATCTATGTTCAGGGCCGTGATAAACCAAGTTCGCCAGGCATGAACATTGGTCACGGAAGGATATAAAAACCAGACACACCATGGGTTTGGTTGCCCGAGGGAAGGCGATCGGTTCGAAGGCCACGGAATGCCGGAGTACGATGCTGTTTTTTCCATGAAATAGAACACATCACATCCATATGTCAAAGTAAGTATGTCATTGTTAACTCCTCACCAACTAGTATTGATTACACCATACATGGCACTAACGAGGGCAACTGGAACCTTATTTGGTACGTAGATCCGAACGCTAAGTATCATATGTCCGGTAACCTGGAGGTGTTCCAAGTGTTCAAACGAAATTTTGGCATAAAAACAAACAAGGATGCCAAGAAGTTCGTATTTATCCATGGTGTAGGGGAAAAGAAAATTCCAATCGGAAGGAGAAAGAAAACCATATCGTGTGTAAGCTACGTTCCTAAGCAAGATAAGAACATCCCTAGTCTCAAACAACTCCTACACCAAAGTACAGAAACCTATGTTGAGGGAGACCGCTGTACCTTAAGAAGGATGTTTAAAGGTAGATCAAAAGGGGTAGATGCATTCGCTAATAAAGCAGAGAGATGGAACTTAAAGGAGAATAGTTGGACAAGTTTTATGATCATCTAGTAAAATCACTACTGTCAACAAAGAACAGGAAGTGTTAAAGGAGTCGATTGAGGAGTCATATGAAAAGAGTCATATGCGTGTAGGGATCTTGTATGGTGATATGAAAATACTGACTCGTCCCTAGTGATTGAAACTTTTGAACTAGAGCCAAATCTTGAAAGTTGACTAACCTTCCTTGAATTCGTTAAAATTCATGTGAACTTGATCAAGAACAAGGAAAACTTTAAAGTGGAGCATGAAGATGGAAGACAATCCGTTTAGAGATTAAGTGGGTGATGTAGCCCGTTTATAAATCTCCCAAACATATTGGGTCTTGTTTAAACTTTTCTTTATTTGTATGTATTTGGGCTTCTAGGTTTACTATGATTATGGGTCGGAGGCCATATTAGTATCGAAGCAACCCAGGAACGTCGTAAACACGCACTGGAAGTTAGACGTTATCCTTAGACGTATGTTACGGTTGATAACATGACGGTTTTCAAGCAACCGTCGTGTTCCATGGTTGGCGACGACTGGAATTGCATAAGTAGGGTTGGAAACTTCTACAAACCGTTAATCCTACTTTCATTCTTAGTATCTTTTGATTGTGTTTTGTTTGAAGTTCTATTCAAGGTATATAAACATGGAAAATCTCAGTTTCGTTTTAAAGATCCAAAGGGCAAAACACTCCTCAAGTTTCACTTTCTTTCAAACTGACATGTTTTAGGATTAATGTCTAACATGTTTGGCATTTAGTCAAACATGTCTACCTCCCTTCAAATAGTAATATAGTACATAAAAGTTGGCATTTTGTTTACACTAAAACTAACAAATACACACATCTCTATTTTACACATTTTTCTTAACCAGCAAATCCCAGACCTGTATTTGGCTCATTAAATGTATTTCTCTTTGATTTCCAGGTTTGCTATTTCCCCACATCTTGAAATAATGATAGCGGCGACACCAGCAACAACGACCATGGTTAGTT
Organism: Smallanthus sonchifolius; assembly: GCA_023525975.1. Lineage (NCBI taxonomy): Eukaryota > Viridiplantae > Streptophyta > Magnoliopsida > Asterales > Asteraceae > Smallanthus > Smallanthus sonchifolius. The sequence goes on along the minus strand of CM042044.1, from coordinate 20,788,138 downwards.
TTCACAAACAAAATACGCACATCTCTAAATTGTTCTTGTATGTATGATGGTCAAGTAATTGTGAATAGTTTCGTTAACTAGTTTGCCCATTTGCAAAGGTAATTTGAATCATTAGAAAAGAGTTAGCAGCTACAAAACACTCTATTTTGGTTCTAAGATCACCACTCATAGGTATCCAAACCCGACCAAAACGTGTCCTCGCACCAAGGGTGTTATATTCCAACTTGTCTCGTTGTCCGACCATCCTCTCTTTCTTTATATTCTCTTCCTTAAGTGCCTCTTCTTGAGCCTTTTCAATTTCCTTCATCATATCCGGTGTTACCAACAACTAGCAAGCTTTCACTCTAATAGGAGCTGGCACGTCCTTTCGGCTTAGAGTATCAGCCACCACATTTGCCTTTCCAGGATGGTATATGATTTCACAATCATAATCTTTCAGAAGTTCCAACCATCGGCTCTGCCTCATATTCAGTTCTTTTTGTTCGAAAAAGTACTTCAAACTTTTGTTGTCCGAGTAAATGGTAAACCTCTCCCCGTAAAGGTAGTGTCTCCAGATTTTCAATGCGAATATGACAGCAACAAGTTCCAAATCATGAGTCGGATAATTGACTTCGTGAAATTTTAACTGTCGTGATGCATACGCGATCACTCTTCCTCGTTTCATAAACACGCACCCTAATCCCTGACCCGAAGCGTCAGAGTATACCACAAAGTCTTCATTGCCCTCGGGAAGGGCCAAGACTGGAGCTTGGGTTAGCTTTTCCTTCAGTTCCTTAAACGCTTCTTCTTGGATCGAACCCCATTCATACTTTACCTCTTTCCGTGTCAACTTTGTCAACGGCGAAGCTATTTTCGAGAAATCCTGGATGAATCTCCGATAGTAGCCTGCCAATCCTAAGAAACTACGGATTTCAGTTGGCGTCTTAGGAATACCCCATTCTCTTACCGTCATTATCTTTGTTGGGTCAACCATAATGTCGTTCGGGTTGATGACATGAACTAGGAATTGGACTTCCCTAAGCCAGAACACGCATTTGGAGAACTTAGCATACAATCTATCCTTTTTCAAGGCTTCTGACACTTCCTTCAAGTGACATGCGTGATCACCCTCATTCTTGGAGTAGATGAGGATATCATCGATGAACACTATTACTTATCGGTCCAACATCGGTCGACACACCCTATTCATCAAATCCATGAATGCGGCGGGAGCGTTCGTCAGTCCGAAGGACATTACGCGAAACTCAAAATGTCCATAACGCGTGAGAAACGTGGTTTTTGGTATGCCTTCTTCCCTTACTTTCAACTGATGGTACCCGGATCGAAGATCGAGTTTTGAGAACCAACTTGTGCCTTGAAATTGATCGAACATGTCGTCGATCCTTGGTAAAGGGTACTTGTTCTTCACTGTATGTTTGTTCAATTCCCTGTAGCCGATACACATTCTAAACCATCTTTCTTTTCCACAAATAATACCGGAGCACCCCAAGGCGAGATGCTCGGCTGGATAAATCCTTTCTCAAGTAACTCGTCTAGTTATGCCATTAGTTCTTTCATCTCCATGGGTGCTAGTCGATATGGAGCCTTAGCCACCGGCTGAGCACCTGGTACTTAGTCGATTCGGAACTCAATCTCTCTATCGGGTGGTATCCCAGGCAAATCATATGGAAACACCTCCGGGTACTCGCGTACCACGGGTACATCATCTAGTTCCTTTACTTCATTACATTTGTCAATTACGTACACCAGATAAGCCTCGCACCCGCGCCTCAAGTAATATGTTGCTATAATAATTGAGATGACGTTGTGTATCGGGACTTCGCGATCCCCAAAGACTTCGACTTCACTCCCATCTGGAGCCTTGAGTCGGATTATCTTTCGTTTACATATACTTTGTGCTTCGTTGGACGTTAGCCAATCCATACCCAACACAACATCAAACCCTCCCAACACCATAACAAACAACCTGATGGGGAATCTATGACCTTCAATTTTTATCGTGGAATTGTCAACTACTTCGGTTACCCTTGCGGTCCTACCCTCAGCGGTTTTTACGCTAAAGGCTCTTTCTAGTTTACTGACTGAGTGTTTCACCTGCTTACAGAAAGCGGCAGATATAAAACTCTTACTAGCACCCGAATAAAATAACACATAAACAAAAGTGTTGTCAAGGATGAACGTACCTGACGCCACATCGGGGTCTACCCGGGCTTGTTCTTGCGCCAGTGTATACGCTCGAGTCTTCGCTCGGGGCCTCTCCTCTTTATTTTTCAGGACTTTACCCTTTCCAGCTTCACCCATCCCCTGTTTAGTGCATTCCCGACTCATGTGGCCACTCTCCCCATAGTTAAAACACTTAAATCCTTGGAGGCATTCACGGGAGTAATGTCCTGTCTTGTCGCATTTGAAGCACAGATTCGATCCCAGCCGACATTCACCGGCATGCCTTCCTCCACACTTCCCACAGACTGCTGACCACTCTGGCATGTTTATCCCGAGCTCAAGACAACTTCCCACCCAATCTCTTGGCAGGAAAGCCCAACTTCTTCGTCAATGGCGACGACATTCAGCGCCAGATCATCAAATACCATGCACTCAGTTCCACCACCGAATCGTAGGTAGTAGGGGGCGTTTGCCTTAACATAGGTGCGGACCTGGTCCGGCAACCCTTGAATGTAGCAGACAATCTTCCTCTCTTCGGTCGTGACAAGATGTGGCACCAAGCGTGCCAGTTCATTGAATCGAGTGGCATACTGCCGATGCGTCGTGCTACCGGCCTTCAACCATAGAAATTCCCTTTCTACCTTATCGATCTCATTCCTTGGACAGAAGTTCTTGATCACCAGATTTTTCATATCATTCCACATCATTCCGTCAACAGTCTCGTCCCCTTGGCTTGACGCACACCTTCCCACCAGTGAGATGCTTCTTCCCTCAAGGAATTAGCAGCAAATTTCACGAATGGCGACTTCCATATGGATCACCCGGTCAAAATTAGCCACCGCGTCTTTCTTTCCAGTCAGGACCGGCGGATCACATGCCTTAAAGGACTTATAGTTGCAACCGCGAACAAGCGGCGCGTTGACATCCTCATTGTTCGGGGCTCTGATTGTCGTATTAGTCCCGTCAGCCTCTTTAGATTTCCCCAAAGCTTCTGGCAACAGATATGGCAAGGAAGCCTTCATCATTTCAGTAAATTCTCGAGCCAGGGCCGCCTACACCTCCGGCTCAAAGGATAATTCTTGTTCTTCAACGTGAGTCCGTTCAGTTCCATGCACACTATTTTCCGGTTCCGTATGAACACTTCCTTCTTCAATGTACTCTTGACAAGAAGGAATACTACCATGTCCACCATTACGACCTCCGGTACAACCCCCACCACGTCTTCCGCCTCTTTTACCAGCCATTTCGTTCTATAAGACAAGGAATCCAATGCCATCACGCTAGTTAACAAATACAATTCAACAAGCATTGCAAGATGTTAATATACATTGGCCATCTGCAATTAACAATTACACTACCTCTTGACTTCTATTTGACCACCTTTATGATTACATCAATACACATGTCCTAATCTACCATTTTCTCAAGCATTCTACATATGTTAATATATATTACCTTCATACCTGATGCTGTGGCTTGAGTTACCCGTACTGGCATCCGCTCTCGGTCCTATTCCCAGTTTAAGTTCAGACAATTGGAGTGTCCAAATCTCTCAAACTATTTATCTGATACCAACTTGTAAGGCCCCAAACCCGAGAGGCCTCACTCGTTGGATTTACTCATTCACAAACAGTTCTTAAACTTGAATATCAAATAACGCAGCAAAAAACTTTCATTTAAACATAACCGTAACATTGTCAAACATGCGAAAGCGTAAACATTGTCTAAAACATTGATTACATAACATAAACATAACGTAACGGGATGCCAGTCATCATATCATCCGGGTAACTCTTCATCGCTTGTTAAGCATCATCATCCCTCCGTACCTGTCCTTAACCTGAATATGCATACTAAAAGTCAGCTATGCTGGTGAGTTCTAGTTTTAACATAAAACTTTTAACTTCAAATATTTTGCCAAAAACATAACATTTAAACTTCATTAATAAAAGTGTACGTATAGCATGCAAAAACATAACATAACACATAAGTCAACAAACATATCGAATATGCGCCTTCTCGTAACCGTCAATTCCAAACTTTAAGTACGATACCTCATAGGATATACGTACCAAACTTCAAGCACGGCATCACATGGATGACACGTACTAAACTTCCAGCACGATACTCCGAGGAGGAGGAGTCCTCACTTCCAGCATGATTACCCCGTAAGGTAAGTCGTACCTACTTCAAGGATCACGGTAATCCCCATGGTGACCGTCATCACCCCAGTTGTACAACAGTTGGCCAGCCACAAAGGCCACTAAAAGGTAAGGCGCATAACATACATCCCATACCCATAACCTCATTTCCCTAAGGAATAATGGCAGATTCGTTCATTTGTGACTTTCATAAAAATTCACTTCTTTACATCAAAACTTCAATTAAAGCACTCGTACGTTTTATTAAAAATCATTCGTTTGTAAACGCATCGTAAATCTCATTTTATAAACACATCGTTTATAACATTTCTTTCCAAAACATCGTTTTATAAAACATCATAAACATCAAACATCGTTTTTTTATAAAACCATCACATCGTTACGTATGCACACCACCCCGAAAATATTATTTAAAACATTTAAAAAGGGCTTCATAAAACTCACCTTAGCTAATGCTCAATTCACAAGTTATCGTTTCACCACGTTTTTCACTTCTACCTAGAAATTATCATGGACTGGTTAGTATAACAACTATACTTACAGAAATCTGATCGTAAATTCCTTTGGTGTAAATAATCATATATATGTTAGGAATCTACAGTCCAAATTTCATCTCATTTCAACGATCGGATCTCCGGGAAATACCCGATCTCTGCAGCTGTGTTTTTCAGAAAAACACAGCTACGACCTGCTGTCAAAACGGCTATAAAAATCGAACATAAACAACTCCAAGTCTTATTTCCACCATTCAAAATGATCGTCTGATAGTTATAAACCCTCTGCTTAAAAATCAAGATGATCCAACAGTTGGATTTTCCGGATCGTTCGATTCATTAAAACTGCGCAAATAAAAACTATTCTGGGCAGATTCAAAAAACTCATTTTTAGCGACCTTAAGAAAAGATTCAAGGAAATCGGAGCTTACCAACGTGTTCAGAACGTCGAGAAATGGTTTAGGGTGAAGACCCGTAACTCCGATCACCGTGCACCACCGTGTCGAACCACCACCGGTCGCCGGAAGTTCTTCCTCTCTATTTCTCCTTCTCTTTAGTCTTTCTCTCTAACCTTTCTCACTCTAAAAGTGCAGAAAGTTGGAGATATGGGGCTACTATTTATAGATAGGCATGAGGCCTATGGGTGTGACACATGTCCGCCACATGTTGCCATATGGTGCATTGCATGGTGACTCATCACCACTTATCACCTTGCATGGTAGGATGGTTGTGAAGGTGTCGTGTGTCCCGCCACATGTTGTGTTCTAAGATTGACACATATTGAATCATGCGGTTACTCATGGTTGCATACGGGTTGGGTTCGTTAATATGTTTAAACGTCCTAGATCGTCTCTTAATGCTCCAAATAAAAAATTCTAGGTGTTACAAGATGACATTATCTTAGGCTCAACAAACGAAGGTTTATGCAAAGAGTTTGAGAGTGTTATGAAATCAAAGTTTGAAATGTCAGTTATGGTAGAGTTATCATTCTTTCTTGGACTTCAAGTAAATCAGAAAGAAGATGGTTTCTTTATTCATCAGTCTAAGTATGTTAACGACATCTTGAGCCGGTTCAAGATGGAAGACTGTACCCCATATGATACTCCAATTCCGGTGAATCACAAGTTGAATCCTGATCCGGATGGAAAAGACATTGATTGCCGTCTCTATCGGGCAATGATTGGCTCTCTTATGTACTTAAATGCGTCAAGGCCGGATATAATGTTTGTTGTATGTCTCTGTTCCAGATTTCAAGCAAAACCAAAGGAATCTCATTTGATAGCAGTCAAAAGGATCTTTCGTTATTTGAAAGGAAAACAAAGATTGGGGCTATGGTTTCCGCATAGTTATAACTTTGATTTTAATGCTTACACTGACTCTGATTTCGGTGGTTGTTGTTTGGATAGAAAATCTAAAACAGGTGGTTGCCAATTTCTGGGTAATCGTGCCATGTAAAAAGCAAACTACATTATCCATTTCAACATGTGAAGCAGAATACATTGCTGCGGCAAATTGTTGTTCCCAAATCTTGCGGATTCAACAACAATTAAGAGACTATGGTTTGAATTTCACTTGCACCCCCATGTTCATTGATAATACTGCCACAATGTCCATAACTAATAATCCTGTTAAGCACAGTAAAACGAAACACATTGAAATAAGATACCATTTTATTCGTGATTGTGTAGATAAGAAGTTGATTGAGCCGGTAAAGGTACATACTGATAACAATTTTGCTGATCTCTTTACCAAGACATTTGATCGTACCAGGTTTGAATTTATGATTAAAATGATTGGTATGATCAATCCCGAATAAAAGTTTTTTTTTAAAACAATTTTCATGGAAGATTTGTTTTATTTTTACGGCTTTATTGTTTTTTTCTACACTTTACTTTCAGTAAAAAAAAATTGTTATTTATAAAAAGTCAAACAAAATGAAAAAGATAAAATTGACATCATTTGAAGTTAGAGAAGAAATGTTAGTACATCAGTGAAAATTTATCACACGTGACCCTAGAAGATCTTTGACATGTGATAATTCTTTGAGAATATGTTATCTTTGATTAGATCTAAATTTCAAAGTCTGCATGAACAAGAAATAATAGTGTTATAAATACTCTAATCCTGAAAATCTGTTTGGTTTTTAATTTGAATATGAGTTTGAAACTTAGATTGTCAGTAGACTAGAAGCGTTTTTGGACCATTAGTAGTGTGAAAATTAAACAAGATATGACAACATCTGTGATTTGAACCCATTGTATGCTTGAGTGTGTGTGTAAAAGATCGTTATCAGATAAAGAATATATGGTTTTAAGAATTTCATGAGACCAATATCGGGTTATATCTTTAGCACAAATCTTTTCAGTTCACTTCACTGCCCATGCCCCGAAAAACATGCAATGTGTTGTTGAACTAAGATATGTTTTCTAACAACATCTGTTAAAATATATACTAGCCCTTGGATCATATTGATACATCATCTATACTGATTCCATTGAAATTTATCCATATAATAGTTGGATCCTAATTCCTTAATCTCTTGATTCTCATTCTAAAGCTAATTCATTATAATCTTTTGATTCTGAATCTTCATGATTCTTACATCCTTTGGGATCTGCTATTCTACATTTGTGCTAATAGAGAAAGATCTCATCGTGGAGATTGATCTAATCTTGCAGTAAATCATATATGTCTTGAAGATAATGCAATTGAAATTTTTGTTGGACATATATGTGGGGTACACGATGTTTTTCATCTAAATGGTACTAACTTACATGAATTTGGAAGGAAAACGCTTGTAGTTTCAAATCTTATAATATTGACAACTTAAGTTTACATGCTTTATATTGCATATTCGGTATGAATATTTGAGCATATTATGACATGATCTTGTTTACTTTGAAATTTATCGCGTATCATTTCAAGTGGTGATTGAAAAGTTTAAATAATGTGAATGAAGAGATGGTACTTTTAATCATTGGATTGTTCAAAACAAGAAGTGAATCAATTTCACAAGAGTGTAGAATTTCATTTCATGATGTGTATTGTGAAGTATCATATTTGACCCATAGTGTGTGACATAATGTGTGATGAATAGCTCAAATACTGATATGATCTTCTGAGTCATGATGTTCAAGCCAAAAATATGTTTTCAATTTCTACCGATAAAAACAAATAATATGTGATTCTGTATGTATAGATAAAATCAAAAAAGATTTTTTGTCCATCTTCCATGAAAATTTCTATCTTTTAATTTTTTTAAAAATTTCGGGATTGGATCGGATACATGTTTAAGATGGAAGGTAACAAGTTTTGGAAAATGGATGATTGGAGTGTGTACAAGTTGGAATTTTCAAAAATTTTCTAAGTAAGAAGGTTTGTGTTTGTCTGAAAAGCGAACATACATGTTTAGGCGAACTTAGCAAGTTCGCCTGGTTAAGCGAACTTAAGTTCGCCTGGTTAAGCGAACTTGTTGTTGGAGTATATATACAATTTCAGGCGAGCAACTCATTACCATTTGAAAATTTCTCTTGCGAACATATTTTGAGCGAACCTGGTTACAGTAAAGCGAACTTGATTTTCTGAAAGTCTTGTGTTGTTGATCGGTTTTTCTTTGTTTAATTCTTGTTCATCTGGTAATTACGCATCTTTTAAAGGTAGTGACAAGGTTTTTCATCTGTTAAATCGATCAGAAATGACTTGTTTTAACTCTGAACTTTTGGTTTTCGACTGTTGGACTTGTTCTTGGTTTGTTAAGGGTGTTTCTGTGGTTAAATTTTGAAATTGATGCTTGATATATCGGTGTTGGTGGTTTCTATTTAATTGCTTAATTTGAGTTTAATCCAGCGTTTTGAACTTGGTTGATCTCTGATCTGTGTTTGTATCAACAGGAGAACTTATTAAGTTCGACTCTTGCAACACTAAGCGAACTTAGTAAGTTCGCCTAGGGGAACATATGGTCTTAGACATGTGATTTTTTTGTGTTCAAATTTTTTTTAACTTTGAAATTTTTTTGGTGTGTTATTTTTTTAATTCATTATCGTGTTTTCTATGTGTGTGTTTACTATCGACATGTGTTTGTTTTGTGTGTATATTCTAATGTTTGACGTCCAACCTTGTAAATAGACGGATCGTCGTGTTGAGTACAAGCATAATCAAGTGGCGTTATTGGATTTGGAAATGTGTGAAGCAGCAAACTATCAAGGCATTATCAATTTCCTAAATAGTTCCAGACTGCATTTGGCATTATCAGCAAATCCCTACATCAACTTTCCTTACATTCAACAGTTTTGGGATAATGTTCATCAAGATACAGACGTCAATCCACATGTATTGAGAGCTACCGTGACTAATACTGATGTGGCTATTTCGGTGGATACTATTAGAGCTGCTCTTGCTCTTAGAGGTGGCATTGAGGATCCTATTAGTCTGTCCGAAACTTTGATTATGGGATGTTTCCAGATGATGGGTTACAGAGGAAGACAGAATGACACCCAAGCAAGAAAAGGTGGTCTTGTTGGTGAGTGGAGGTACTTTATGCATGTTATCATCCGGTGCTTGTCACCAAGGAAAGCTGGAACTGATGGATTGAAATCATCTTTACAAGCTTCAATGGTTGCTCTAACTCTGAACAAGCGTTTTAACTTTGCTTTATACATATACAGAGAGCTTGTCATGCAAATCACTCCACCTGAAGGTCGAGGTTTCCTCATGTATCCTCGGTTTATTCAAATGATTTTGAATCATCTGATTCATAATCTTCCACAGCATCCACAACGTCTTACTTTGACTCCGATGACCAAAAGGATCTTTACAGACTATACTAAAGTGAAACAACAGAATGCTGCTTTGATTCCCGTTCCTACTCCATAGTTTGGTCACATTATTAACCCTGCTTATGTTGAGCCACCAAACAACAATTGGTTTCATCCTAAGGAGTTGGTTCAGGAACAAGATCAGGAACAACCACAACAACAACAACAAGTTCAGCAACAACAAATTCAAGTTCAACAACAACAACCTGTTCAACAGCAAGAGATTGCTCAAGTTCAAGTTCAAGATAATGTTGATGATGATGTTAATGATGAGATTCCAGATGCTCATCAAGATGATGTTCAAGTTGATGATGATGTTAATCCTGATATGGGAATGAATATGGATGATATTCATGATGATGTTGTTCATTCTCCGGAACATCAAGCAGAGGGTCAAGTTGTTGATACAAGTTCTAGTTCTTTTGAGATCCCTGCTGCTTCTGATGATGGTGATTCTGATAGCTTAAATGACTTTAGCTCTGATCATTACATTAGGTTAGCTCAATTGCATCGGGCTAATGCTGGAAAGAGAAAAAAATCTACGAGTCAGAAAGGCATGAAAAGGCCAAGGAAAAAGTCTGCTCGGGGTCCTCCTCCTGGTGTGACTCTCGGTAAACGAACATTACGTGACGAATCTTCTGATTCAGATGAGGAGTTTGTTCCTACTCCTAAATCTCAAAAGCTTATGGTTGCTTCCATTGCTACTGCTTCATCTCAAGTTGATGATGCTGCTTTTGTAGATTCTCTACTGGTTACTCCACAACCTTTTTTACATGCTTCACCTGCTGTGACTCCAGTTCCTAATATTCCTTCTTCATCTACTGCTAGTCCTTCCATTAAGACTGATTCTGAAAGAATTGCTTATCTTGAATCCCAGTTGTTAGGGTTACAGGGTCAAGTTGATAGTGTGGTGGCTACTGATTCTCAGAGAGAGTTCGTTTCAAGATCAATCTAAACAGCTCGCTGAGATGAAACTTCTAATCTCTAAGCGGGTAGAACGTCTTGACGCTCAGGGGGAGATAAGGCTGAAGGATGTATGTCATAATGTTGAAATTCAAAGGAAAGATGATGATGGCAATGATCCCAGTGGTAATATTGAAGGTGATCGTCAATACACAGACGTGATTCCTATATCTAGTGTTCAGGGGGAGTCAACTCAGAGTATTGAAGGAAAGAAAAAAAGGAAAGGAAGCTGAAGCTAGTGAAGACATTCTATTGCTTGAACTCTTTCAAAATGATTCTGATATTGATGATGAAGCTGAAAAGATTGAATGTCTAGATGATATTGATGAACTATTTGATGATCTAGATGATGAATAGTTGGATACATAGGTTGAAGAAGGTGAGATTGTTGAGGTAGAGATTTAGAAAAGTAATGTTGATGTTACTTATGAGGGCTGTGATGGTCTGAATGTGCCCTATAACTTCATCCAATATGATGTTATTCCTGAATTCTCTAATGAAGGGATGACTGATTCTGTGGACTCTACTGAAGACATATCTAAGCCTGATGATTCTGCTCAATCAAAGATGGATACTGAAACTGAAGAACCAGTGATGTATAGAGATACTGGTATGACTAAGGAGCAGTGGAGAGAGGTAGTGAATAGCTGGAAAAAGGTCTTACCTAAGTCTCCTTTACTACCTACTCAGAAAGAAAGATATGTAAACAAAGAGAGGTGTATTGGAAGAATTATAAGCTAGTTTTATGATGAGGAGGTGAAATTGTTTGCTTTAAAGAGATCAGATGGTGTAAGTCCCAGCGGGTCTACCGATTGATCTCTGCGGTAAAACACATAATACGTACACGAAGTGCGGAATCCTTACGTATACGTATGTCTCGAATAGTCACGAACGCAATGCAATCACACAAGACACGATTTCATAAAAAGCATCTTGTATTATCAATCAAATAGTAAACACAGAGTAGTTCTAGTTAAAATGCAGAAGTTACAAATGAGAACAACTCTTGAACTATTTATAGACAACACACACTGAAACAGGCGAACTTAATAAGTTCGCCACCTTTAGTTCAGGCGAACTTGTTAAGTTCGCCTCAACTATACCAAGTTCGCCTGTGCAAACTTAACTAATTACAAATACAAAACATGCAAAACTATAAACATAAAGACTAATCTATTAAAGGGCTTGTTGTCACAAAACATGCTCCAACAGACTCCCCCTTGACAACAGCTTGGTCTTTATCTTCAAGTCTTGTTCTTCTAATTCTTTGGCAACAAGCTCCCTGCACATACCCTGTGTTTCAGACACACATCCAACACCTTCTTAACTGTAATGCATGCTCTCTTATTTCATCAGTATACATGATCTCTCTATGCTTTAGCATCTTCTGATCAGACCTTGAAAAGTTAACAAGGTTCATAGCATCAAAGAATCTTACTATAACCTTGCCATTCAAGTCTTCTATCACAGTTTCTCCCGTACATCCATCAACGTACCACCATTTAAGATTATGTAGACAATCATAAGGAATCAGTTTCAATGGAATCTTTGGTACTGATCTCACAGGTTTAAACTTGTATCTCCATGTCACCTTTTGAGTAACAGGATCTACTTCTTTTATTCTTCTTCCCTGTTGAGGTTTCAGTCTCTCATACTTTCCAGAACCTCCTTTCATTCTTATCAAGTTGGCAATCGAGTCAGCTATTCCATTATTCGATCTGTTAATCAAGGGCTTTGTTGATAACCCATTGACTTCACATCTCGGTAATGAATTAAAGTATTTAAGCCTTGGCTTCAAATACTGAACTCCATCTGTTCTCTTCAAAGTAAATAGCTTGAACTCAGCTTCATAAAACCAACTTATTATTCTTCCAGAGCATTTGTCTTTGTTTACATATCTATGCTTTTTCACCGGTGCCACTAGAGCAACTGGTAAGTTATCTCTCCAGCTCTTCACCATTTCCACCCATTGTGCCTTAGTCATTCAAGAATTCTTATACATTTATGTATCTTTAGGAAAACTTTCAGCAGAGTCATAATTTTGTTTTTTCTAGATCAGGATCAGATGCATCAGATTCTACAACTCCTTCTGAAAACCCTTCAGGAATTACATCATCTTCAAACACATCTGTATTAATTAAACCTTCATATCCTTCGTAAACAACTTTATTAGTATCACACTCCATCTCTACCTCAACAATCTCTCCTTCCTCTTCTGTATCATCATCATTAGAAAAATCATCCAAATCTATCAAGCATTCAATTTTGTCATCTTCATCCATATCAGAATCTTCAAAGAACAAAGAATTATCTAACATGTCAGCATCATTAGCTTCATTGTCACCACTAGTCATCATATAGGCTTCCACAATAACCTCCGACTCCCCCTGAGTTAATGAAGGATTAGAAGTAGCGTGTTGACGCTCACCTAAACCATCACCAGCACTTGGTTCATCATCTGGATTCTTCTGAATACCAATACTGTGACAAGCAGTTTTAACATTCTGAGCCTTCTCCCCCAGAGCGTCAAGACGCTCAACCAATTGAGTAATAAGAATTTGCATCTCTGCAAGCACCGTGTTTTGATCCTGAATAGTCTGAGCATGTTGGGCTTCTCTAGTAAGCAACTCATTTACCTGAGATTGTAAGCCTGAAACCTGTGTTTCCAAGGCTTGTATTCATTCAGCACCATCATCTCTTGTAGACGGACCAGCCTCATCATGTGCCTAAGATACAGTAGGGATCACCGGAGGACTTGGAGATTGTGAAGGATTAGGAGTCACGATCAAAGAATCAACAAAGTCTCTATCTATTGTAGATTGAGCAACATCAATAGCCGAAGCCATCAGTTTAGGTCCTTTGACAACAGGAGCTTCATCATCCTCCGAACTAGATGTTTCGTCTTGTAATTTCCGTTTACCAAGTACTGTATTAGGAGGAGGACCCCGTACAGACTTGCGTCTTGGTAAAGACACCTTCTTCTTTCCTAGAGACTTCTGATGACTATCATATATATACCTAGTCCCTCGAGGAAGTTTAGCTAACTGATCATAATGATCAGGGCCAAAATCCTGAGAACTCTCATCATTATCATCAGAGCTACCAGATCCAGATGAACTGGTGCTAGTCTCTTCAACCTCAACATCAGTAACATGAGGTTCATTATCAACACGTACAGGTACATTATCATCATGATCATCATTATTATCATCACCATCATCACCAGCATCACCATCATCACTGTCAGTACCTTCATTATCATCACCACCTTCCTCATCCTCTACCTCATCATCTTGATCGTCAACTGGAGGTAATTCCAAAGCAGGATCAGCATGTATCTGGTTATTGTTTAGCGGTGCAACATAAGCAGGATTGATTATGTTCCCAAACAATGGTGTAGCAACTGGAATTAAAGTAGGATTCTATTGTTTAACGCTCATACAGTCAGTAATGATCCGCTTTGTCATAGGATTTAAATTCAATCGGGGATTTACCGGTGGCAAATTAGGGATCAAATGATTTAGGATAACCTACAAGAATCGAGGGTAGATTAAGAAACCCTGACCCTCAGGTGGTGTAATCTGCATCACCAACTCCCTGTAGAAGTAAAGAGCAAAGTTGAAAGGTCGATTCAATGTCAAAGCTACCATTGAAGCTTGAAAAGAAGACTTTAACCCGTCAGTACCAACTTTCCTTGGTGATAAGCATTGAATAATCACATGCATAAAATATCGCCATTGCCCTACAAGACCACCCTTGCGTGCTTGTGTATCATTCTGGCGACCTCGATAACCCATTCTTTGAAAGCAACCCATAACGTTGGTATTTGGTAAACTAATCGGGTCATCATTTCGTCCACCCAAGGCAAGAGCTGTCGTGATATCCTGAGCAGAAATAGAAATATCTTGATTATTCACTGTAGCACGAATTACATGGGGATCAACATCTGTATCTTGATGAGCCGTCTCCCAGAATTTTTGAATATATAATAGGCTAATATGCGGATTAGCTGAAAGAGCAACATGAATTCTTGATCGATTGAGAAAAGTAATAATCTCTTGATAGTTTGCCGCCTCAGCTAACTCGGGATCAAGTAATGCCACCTGATTGTGTTTATATTCCACACGACGATCCATGACCTGCTTAAAAAATATGATTAGACATTGAAAATTTTTCAAAATAACAAAGAAAAAGAAAAAAATAAAAAAAAAATTAACTTTGAAAAAATTTGAAAAATAAATAAAAATTGCAAGTCTAAACACTACTGACCCCCTAGGCGAACTTAACAAGTTCGCTTAGAGTTACAAGAGGCGAACTTAACAGTCGAACAGTCATAGAAATCGAATTCACAGATTTTGATGTTATAAACACAAATCAAAGAAATAAACCAACTCCCCAACACTCGACGAAGTCATAGGAACAACCAATTTCAGGTTATATTCACATATCGATGATGATCAATCTCGATAACAGTTACAATGATAACCCGATTATAAAAACACCAATTCAGAACAAATCGATGGGTGAAATGTAGTGAATCTACCTTTAATGGACTCGCAATCAGATATTGATTAAGAAATGTGAACAAATAACCACCCTTAGTCACAGAAAATTCAAACACGAAGAAAATTGCGCTAAGACCGATATGTTCACTTGATAAGTTCGCACAAGTCAACAAACAAGTGAAATGGTCATGTTCGTTGAAATCAATATATACACATCAGATTAAGTTCGCCTAATTCAAGCGAACTTAACAAGTTCGCCTATCTAGCGAACATGTTAAGCGAACTAGACAAGTTCGCCTAATTCCAAAATTATAAGAATTTTTCATGGAAGATAAAAAACAAAATCTTTTTGAATTTTTCATAGAAAACTAATTGAACAAGTAAAAAACATATTTTTGGATTTTTCAACATTTATGCTAAAACACACTAAAATCTTTTTAAACTTTTTCTTAAAGAATTAAAGCAGTAAATCTAGAAAACATCTAAAAAATAAAATCTTTTTGATTTTTCTCTGTACATACAGAATCATATATTTTTGGTCGAACACTGCGAGTAAGAAGATCATATCAGTATCTTTAATGTATTATATACCAATTCTGAATAAAAATCTCTAGCAGATCTAAGGGTTGACCTATGACATTCTGCATATTTACAAATACTTGGCTCAGCAAACAAGCAATATTTGCAACATTCTATGATATCTCAACAAACAATTTCCCAGATCTAATATATCATTTTTTTCAGACACTATTAAATTGTTTGAAATTTCTTTTCCATATCATATTTTCATATTTCCCTGAAATTCATGAAATGATACGCAATAAACTTCAAAGTAAATATGATCATGACTTGCTAACTTATTCATACCGAATTTGCAATATACTACTTGTCAATTTAAGTTGTCAGCATTATAAGATTTGAAACTATAAGCGTTTTTATCCCATGTTCTTGTGAGTTAGTATCATTTATATGAAAACAATGTGTACCCCACAAATATGCCAGCAGAAATGTAAAATTACACTATCTTCAAGACATATTGAGACTTATGCAAAGTTTAGATCAATTTCCAGGATGAGACTATCTCAATTAGCACATAAAAGAAACCAGATCCCGAATGATATATTGAATCAGAATGATTCAAAATAGAATGATTCAGAATCGAATGATTCAGAATCGAATGATTCAGAATCGAATGATTCATATAGCTTGGTTTTGGATGAAATATCACGTTTCATAGTAACAGAAGAATGATCAAAGAATCGATTGACTCAATGATACAGGGTAATGTGATCCAACTGTTATCTTGATATATTCAATGGAATCAACCTAATTGATCCAAGGGTGAGTATATGTTCCAACAAGTTGTCAGAAACATATCTTAGTCCAACTTCACATTGCATGTTTTTCGTGACATGGGCAGTAAAGTGAACCGAAACATTGTGCTAATCAATATAGTCCGATGCTAGTCTCATGAAATACTTAAAGTCTCATATTCTTTATCTGATAATGATCTTTTAACACACACACCCAGCATACCATGGGTTCAAATCACAATTGTGACATAGACCATTATGTTTTCACACTACTAATGGACTAAAAACGCTTCTAGCCTACTGACAATTCAAATTACATGAAAATATCCAAATTAAAATATTATTATATAAAATGTCAAACAGTCATGAAACTATCATTTCCTGTTTATGCAAACTAAGAAGTTTAGATCAACTCATACAAGCACAAACATAAAAACAGACACCAGGTAGTCAATCTATGGTCATGAGTATGTGATCACCTACTGATGTACTATCATTTATTCTCTAACTTCAAGCAGTGCCAATTTTATCTTTTTCAAATTTGTTTGAGTTTTTCAGAAAGCAAGTAAACTAGCTAAAAATAAAGTGTAAAACTATTTACTTTTAAATAATATATAAAACTAAAAGAAAAACTTCCATAAAAAACCTTTTTCATGTTGGATTAAGCATACCAATCATTTGAATAAGAAATTCAAACTGTGAACGATCGAATGCTTTGGTAAACAAATCAGCATAATTATCATCTGTATGAACTTTCACCAACTCAATCAGCTTCTTCTCTGGACAATCACGAATAAAATGATGTTTAATCTCTATGTGCTTTGTCTTTGAATGTTTCACCGGATTTGTTGTGATCGACATGGTGGCTGTGTTGTCAACCATCATTGGTGTCCCTGTAAAGTTCAATCAATAATCCCTCAACTATTGTTGAATCCATAGGATTTGGGAACAACAACTGGCTGTTGCAACGTATTCTGCCTCACATGTTGAAATTACAACTGATGTTTGCTTTTTGCATTGCCAGGACAAAAGTCTATTCCGTAGAAACTGGCAACCACCAGATGTTGATATTCTGTCAAGACCACAACCTCCATTATCTGAATCTGTAAAAGCTTTAAAATCAAAGTCAGAACTAATTGGATACCATAATCCCAACCTTGGTTTACCCTTTAAGTATCTAAAAATCCGCTTTACAACAATCAAATGAGATTCCTTCAGCTTAGACTGAAATCTCGAACACAAGCATACTCCAAACATAATATCTAGACATGACGCTGGCAGATACATTAAAGACCCGATCATTCCTCTGTATAATCGACAATCCACCTCTTTCCCTTCCATATCAAATTTCTTGAGAATATCAGCAACATACTTTGTTTGATGAATATAAAAACCATCCTCCTTTTGATCAACTTGAAGACCCAAAAAGAACGATAATTCTCCCATGCTGCTCATCTCCAATTTCAACTTCATCACTCTTTCAAAGTCTTTACACAGATCAACATTCGTCGATCCAAAGATTATGTCATCAACATAGATTTGAACAAGTAATAAATCTCCCCCTGCTTTTCTGATGAAAAGGGTATAATCAATTTGACCATGCTCAAACCCATTCTCAAGTAAATGCACCGACAGAGTTTCGTACCAAGCACGAGGAGCCTGATGAAGACCATATAACGCTTTAACCAACTTAAACACCTTTTCAGGAAACTTGGGATCTTCAAAACCAGGTGGTTGTTTCACATATACTTCTTCCTTTACCTTTCCATACAGAAAAGCACTTTTGACGTCCAATTGAAAAACATTGAAACCCTTGAAAGAAGCATAAGCAAGAAACAAACGTATTGCCTCAATCCTCGCAACTGGAGCATAAACTTTCAGTGTATTCAATGCCTTCCTGCTGATTAAAACCTTGGACAACAAGTCTCGCCTTATTACATACCACAACACCACGATCATCACGTTTGCATTCGAAAACCCACTTTGTGCCAATAGATCTTGAACCCTTGGGTTAGTCAACCAAATCTCAAACATGTAATTTATCAAATTGAGCCAATTCTTCGTGCATGGCCTCAATCCAACAATCATCATCCAATTCCATAACCACATTCTTAGGTTCTGTTTGAGAAATAAAACAAGCATGTAAACACGTCTCCAAGGTACCTGTATCCACATTCTGAGCATACAAACATGAATTTTCTGCAAGTGTATGATACCTCATTTGAACACCGGCATTCAAATCACCAATAATATTGTCAGTTGGATGATTCTTATGCACACGAGATTGAGGAATATCGTAAGGTTGAATAACAGCATCAAGATTTGAAGGCAACTCCCCCTCAACTGATGCCGATGCTGATGAATCATCAACTATGTTCTGCATATCATTGAAGACTCCTGAAACATAGCTTCATCATCGTCAGAGTCATCATGTTGTGTTGTACCCGAAGTTGAAGCTACATTCGGATCAACTGAAGGAGTATCCACAATCGGAATAACAGAACGAGGATCAACAGTTGAATCATCATTGCAGTAGGACTGATAGAGTATTTCAGCTTCAACAGAAGAAATTGCAGGAGTAACATTGAAAGATCTGAATAACGCATCATAATCAAATGCCCAAGAGGGACCTTTTGCATCCTGAGGAACAGAACGATTATCACAGTCAATATGAAACCATTCTTCAATTTGACGTGATTCTTTGTTAAAAACTCTCTTATTATGAGAACTAGCAACATATCCCAAGAAAATTCCCTCAATCGCCTTTGAGCTGAATTTAGTAGGAACATCGCGAGTCTTTAACAAGGTACATGGATTCCAAAAGGGCAAAAGATACGCCAGATTAGGTTTTCGATTGTTCAGCAATTCATAACAAGTTTTGTTGTGTTTCTTCACGGTCAAAACCCTATTGAGAACATGAAAAGCTGTATTTACTGCCTCAGCCCAAAAAGTAACCGACAATTTTGAATCAGATAACATAGTATGAGCCGTCTCAATAAGAGTTCGATTCTTCCGTTCAACAACAACATTCTTTTGGGGAACATAAGGAGCATTGAATTCGTGATGAATACCCTTCTTCAAACAGAATAAACCCAAATTCCCATTCTTGAATTATGTGCCATTGTCACTCCGAATTCTCCTGACTTGCAAATTGAACAATTTCTCAAGTCCTACAATTAGGAACTTAAGAATTTCAGCTTCTTCATCCTTAGAAGCAAGAAATTTGACCCAAGAAAACCTCGAGTAATCATCAGTCACTACCAAACAATAAGATTTTTCGCCTTCACTCTTGACACTAATAGGTCCGAACAAATCCATATGCAACAACTCTAAAGGAGTCACAAATTAATTAGTCAACTTAGAAGGATGAGACTTCCTGTGCTACTTCCCTTTCTTGTATGGAATACAATCTTCATTTACTTGAAATCTCATAAATGGGACACTAGAAATCAACCCATTTTTGACAAAATAGTTCATTTTTCTGAAATTTATATGAGCCATTTTCCGGTCCACAAAGTTGAATAGGACTCGGAAGCATTCGAAAGAAGACAAGTTGGAACAGACGACGTTGTCGTTGCTGTGCTCATGTCAAGCATATATGTATCATTCTTTCGAGGAGCTCACATAAGTATCCAATCATCCGGTATCACAAATCCCGGCTTTGGAACCAAACATTCTGACTTATTAAAATGAAATGAGAAATCTTTATCACAAACTTGCGAAACAGATAACAGATTATGTTCTAGCAGCTCAACATAGTTGACTTTCTCAAAGCTCAATCTCCCATTCGACACAGTTCCTTGGCCAGAAATATTTCCTCCTTTCTTGCCCGCAAAAGCAACGTATCCTCCCTGAATTTCTTTCACATTTTCCAAAAAATTAAGATTTCCTGTCATGTGCCGAGAGCATCCACTGTCAACGTACCAATGGTTGCCAACAGTCCTCATTGGAGTTCCCTGCACACAAAGAGAAACGATTAGTTAGTAATAGAGACCCAAGCCATTATGGTCTTGGGTCGGCCTGATTCATCAAAATAAACTATTTCCTTCAATACACAATCAAATTTCTCTTGAATTGTAGGAGATTGTTTCCCTGAAACAGAAACAGTGGATTTAGGTTTCCATTTTGATGTAACCTGAACCTTGTCAGTCTCTCTCACCACCTCAACCTTGTCATTTACCACTGGTTGTTCGAGTAGTTTTCGCAACCGTTTATTTCTTCGACGTCTTTGTGGTCTAGACAAATTTTCTTTTGGTTGGGTAGACTCACCAATTGACTCAACCTTCTTCACAACTTTCACTGAATCAGAAGCAGTCTGAACACTTGGCCTCTTCACACCACTATCCACATTCTTACTTACAGATTTTGCTGGTGGATTCACAAAAGGTCGTGCCAAATTTGGATTCTCCAGGCGCTTCCCCAAGTTCTTATTTGGACAATCTTTCAAGATATGACCAACATCACCACAATGAAAAAAAGAACGTTTTTCCTTGTAGACATGAACATACTTTTCTTTCTGAACCTTGAATGAAGTAGATGATGAACACTGAGAAATAGTGTTTGAAGAATGAACAACCTTATGAGTTTCCTCTTCAAGTTTCTTTTTACAAAAATCAAGAGTTGAGATATTCTCAATCTTGTTTGACTCTTGTGAATCAAAACCACCACTTACAAACGGTTTAACTGGTTTAAAAGTAGATTTAGGTTTTGGTTGTTCACTCACATCATCTGGTTCAGTTAGAATGCATCTATCTCTTGTCACTGTTTTCATCACAACTGGTTCCACATACTTACAATCTTTCACTATGCCTTCAACTTTCTCTGAATCAAACACCTAATCATCAGTTGAATCATCATATACCATGTCATTACCAGTAACAGGATTGATGTTCAAAACAGTTTTTGGTTCCAGATCTTCAACCAAAACTTCTTCAATCAAACATGGGGTATAATTTTCATTAAACGGTGGGCAATAACCAACACCACCCCCAATCTCTGTATCATAAAAAGAAAGACAAGAACCAACCCCACCAATAACCTTTTCACTCTAAGCTTTATCATTATAATATTCCAACAAAAAACTGGAATTCTTATAACACCCAAGCTTGCGTAACAATTTTGTTACCTCTGTCTGTGACACAACAAGTTCATTAATTTTCTTTTCATACTCAGAGTATGACACATCTAGAAGAAATGCTTGTTCATTTACTTTGGTTTGCAAAACTTTAATATATTCAAAACTGTTTCATTATCCTTCAAAGTTTGGTTAGATGTGTACATTGCTTTCATGTCACAGATGAAATTCGTGTTATCATCACACAATATCGTAATTTTGAATTCAAAATCAATGCATTTTGAACAAGAATCAACCTGTTTTACCTACTTAGAATCGGCCATGAATGCATTTCCTTAAGCTAACATCTCTGGAATCTTTTCTGTAACCTTTCCAGCAGCTCCATCATTCAGTAAATCTTCATTTGAAAACTTTAGTTTACTCATTTGAGGCACTAACTCTTCACTTTCATGTACATTCCCAGAATCTGTAGAGTCACTATCACAAGAACCACTTTCAATTCCATGTTCATGATGAACTTCAGCAAGAAAAGCTTGACTAACATGAGCCACAATATCTTTCAAATGAATAACCCAGTCATAATTTTCATCTTGTTGAGATATCAAAGCTGTGGAATTACTCTGTTTTTTTTTATTGCCTTGAGAGTTTGAAGGTCCTTGATTCTGATTTCTTGGATTTGTACATTCTCGAGCAAAATGACCAAACTCCTGACAATTATAACACTTCACCTTAGACTTATCCATTCCCATCTTGGTTTTGCTTGATGCCCCAATGAACTTCTTTCCATTTCTCTTCAAGTGATCTTTTCCTTGTCTCAACCACAATGCCATGTTCCACTGAATATTCATTTCTTTCAAAGTATCTTAATCCAGCTGTTTAAAATCCTCCTCAATCATATCATAATCAGTGATCTTACCACCAATAAAATTTTCATTAGAAGTTAAAAATTCATATCATTAGCTGCAGATGAAGACACTTTAGTAGAACACGAATGACCTTCATTCGTGCTATGAGTTGAACATACAGAGTTTGAAGCAACAAAACATGTATTTTCTTGACAAGAATTGTCTTTAGGAACATCAGACGACTCTCCTTAAAATAAAGCAACTCCACCAGATTTCGATGACAATGTAACTTTCCCAAAATAAATGCTTGGATCTTGATAAACTGTGTCTTTCTTTTGTTTATACAGATCACATGATTGAATCTTTCCCATCAAATCTTCAAGACTAAGATCATCAAATCCAGATTGTTCTTTGATCACTATGGTGTATATCTCAAAATGTGCGGGTAAAGCATCCAAGAACTTTTCAAGAATCTTCTTGTTTTTGTAACTGATGTCATTGTTGACCATTTCACTTAGAAGATGATAATATCTTGACATGATTTCATCCACCGATTCACCATCAAAGTGTTTAAAAACACTAAACTGTTTCTTTAACAATTCTTTTCTGCTCTTCTTGATATCAGTGCTACCTTCACATCTTTTAGCCAAACCTTCCCAAAGTTCACGAGAAGTCTTAAACTTCTTGAAAGTATGGTAGATATCCAGAGGTAAACACATGGATAAAGCTACAAGAACTTTCTTTTCACGATCATACAACTTATTTTCATCATCATTAAGAGCTGAAATTGGTTTAGGTGTATCCGACACACCCATATGACGATGAACAGGATGCTCATAACCCTCACTAATAGGAATCCACAAACTCGTGTCATTGATATTAACATAATTCTCAAATCGACTTTTCCAATTAGAATAATCTTTGAGATTCATAAGCCTCAGTGGCTTCGTTGGAGTTCCAATCTCATTGTCATGATTAAGTAAATGAGTCATATTGTTCACTTGATTAGAAGTAGACGACATCCTTGAACACACTTCAATACTTAGAAAAATTTTACAACTTTATGTATGAAGCCAACTTAATAAATTGGCCTACTAAGTTCCCTTAACTGGAATCCAGCGAACTTACTCGCCCGTAAAAGAATAGACAAGTTCGCCTGTATCAGCTGAAGAACAAGGAAGATTGTTTTAACACCCAAATGCACGAACAGGTTTGAAAATTTCCATAAATCTTGATTTAGAATGAATTAGAGAAATTCCTTTCGTATGATTCTTCAAATACTGATTTAGAACACTTCTAACGGATCAATTTTGGTAAAACAACACCAAAAATGAAGAAATCAATCAAAATTCAGTCCAACAATCTTGACAACTCACTAACTTCTCAAGAACACAGAAACTTCCAAAAATCTTCATCTTGTTGTGAAAAATTAATCGAGACAATGTCAAACAACAGTAGCTAATCAAGAGCAAAAGCTCTGATACCACTTGTAAGTCCCAACGGGTCTACCGATCAATCTATGCTATAAAACACATAATACGTACACGAAGTGCGGAATACTTACGTATACGTTTGTCTCGAATAGTCACGAACGCAATGCAATCACACAAGACACGAATTCATAAAAAGCTTCTTGTATTATCAATCAAATAGTAAACACAGAGTAGTTCTAATTAAAATGCAGAAGTTACAAATGAGAACAACTCTTGAACTATTTATAGACAACACACACTGAAACAGGCGAACTTAATAAGTTCGCCACCTTTAGTTTAGGCGAACTTAAGTTCGCCTCAACTATACCAGGCGAACTTATAATGTTCACCTGTGCAAACTTAACTAATTACAAATACAAAACATGCAAAACTATAAACATAAAGACTAATCTATTACAAGGTTTATTGTCACAAAACATGCTCCAACAGATGGTGTTCAGTATTTGAAACCAAGGATCAAGTATTTCAATACCTTACCAAGGTGTGAAATTAATGGTATAGCTACTAAACCACTGATAAACAGATCAATGTTTGGATTAGTTGATGTGATTGCAAAGCTGATAAGTAAAGAAGGAGGATTTGGTGATTATCAAAAGCTGAAACCTTAAAAGGAAAAGAGAGTAAAGATAGTTGACCCTAGTACTGGTGTGATAACATGGAAATATAAGTTCAAACCAGTGAGAGCTGTTAAAAAGATTTCGTTAAGGAAAATACCAGAGGATTTTCTTGGAAACATGAAGTGGTGGTATGTAGATGTGAATACTGGGGAAGCTAGAGTTGAAGATAAAAAGAATAAGGTTATAGTAAGGTTTTATGATGCTATGAATCTTATTAATTTCTCAAAGAAAGACTAGCAAACTTTAATGAAGAATGAGATTATGTTTACAAAGGAATGGAGAGAGCAGGGGCTACATTATAAGAGAGTATTGGAGATATGCTACAATTATGGAGTGTATGCAGGAAGCAAGCTACCAGAGAATTGGAAGAGCTCGTCATGAAGACTAAAGACAGAAGACCAAGCTATTGTCAAGGGGGAGTCTGGTAGGACATAGATGTGTGACAAAAGCTTGTAATAGTTTAGATCTATATGTCTTATGTTTTGTAATGTTTTGTTTTTTTGTCTAAATGTTGTAAGTTCGGCTAGAGGCGAACTTAGCAAGTTCGCCTTGTCTAAGTAGAGGCGAACTTACTAAGTTCACCTATAGCAGAACAAAGTCTATATATAGAGTTTACATGTTCAGTTTTGGTAACGCTTTTGAATGATCTTGTTTCAAGTTCTGTAAACTCTATGATTTGGTGAAATACAAGAAGAAGATTATTTACATTGTTGTGATTGTTACTATTTATGTCATCTCATATACACAATCAGTGATACGGTTGGATTCCGCACTCTGTGTTATTGATACGTCACGTCTCGAGTACTATCTATTGGAGAATCATGTGGACCTACAATAAGGCAAAGATTCGATGATACAATTGTCAAGAATATGGTCATTTTGCTAAGGAATGCAACAATCCAAAAGTTGAATTTGACTCTCAGAAGAAGAACAACAATTATCAAATTAATAGAAATCCACAACAAGGATCTAGTGGTTCTGGAAATTCAGCAAAGGTTTCCACATCATCTGCTTTGGTTTCACAAGGTGGTGACAATTATGATTGGGGAATTCATCTAGAAGATCTTGTTGGTGTTGTGAGTCAAACATTCGTGGCAGAAATTCATTCTGAAGAAACTTCTGAAGATGATAGTTCAAGTGATGGAGATAGTTCACGAAGTGAGGAAGAAAGTCAAAATGAATCATCTGAAGATAACATTTAAGAAGAAAAATCTAAAGAAAATCATATTGCAACTGAATTTCATTCTGAATCAAGTGTATATGAAGATGAGATTCTATTTACTAGAAGATTTCCTGATATGGCTGAAGAGATTCCAACAGCTAAAGTCTTCATGGCTGACATATTTGATCCTTCAAAGGTAAAAGATATTATCTATAATATATATTGCTCTAATTGTGTTTTTGTAAAAGATAAAATGATGAAGGTCATGGATGACAACACAAACTTGATTTGTGACATGAAATCAATGCACGCTATTAATCGAAAATTAAAGGATAATGATAAGTTGTGTATTAAGAGAATTGATTCACTAAAAAGAGATCTGAGTTCTTTGGCTTTGAAGTATAAAGAACAGGCATATCATTTAGATACGGCCTATGCAGAGATTGAAAAGAGAAATTAAATTGTTGCTGAGAAAAACAAAGAAATTTCAGATAAAGAAGCAGAGGTGATAAGATTACATAAAAAACTGGAGAAATTTGGAAATTCATCATTATTGTTGGGATATTTCAATCACAGTGTTCTCATGTAAGAGAAATACTGGTAACTATGTGGTAGAACCAGAGATCATTAATGAAAAGGATATAGATCCAAAGACAGTTTTGAAGGTTAATCCAGTAACAGGGAAAGACATGGTCTATGATTCTGACACTGAAGATGAAATTTTTTATGAACAAAAGCTTGAAGGTGCTCCTAAAGATGTGAAGATTGATGAACTAAAAGTGGTAAAACAAGTTACAAGAGATCGGTGCATTCTAACTGAACCCGATAAAATTGTTCAACCAACTATTTCCAAATGCTTATCTCAAAGTGGTTTTATTAGTGCTGGTGATATCAAAAAGGAAGTTTCAAAAATTGAAAACAAATCAACAAGTGAGTTCACCAAGAAGAAAACAAATGTGGCACAACCCCAAGTTGTTCAATCTAAAGTTTTCAAAGACCTATGTTGGTGAATCTTCAAGAAAAATCTTTGTTCCTTAGAAGACTGTTGTTAGTGCTGCTCAATCTTCTGAAAGGTATCCATCAGGAAGTTCATCGACTTCAAGAAAAAGTCCTTATATCAGATAACATTGGGATAAGAGAGTGTACTTTCATTGTAATGAAGCTGGACACATTGTGATAAATTGTCCTTACAAGAACAAAGAGAAGAATCCTCTTATTAAAGAGAAAGTCAAAACATCTAGTGTTAGTCCCAACCAAAAGTTGTAAAGATTCTCAAATGACCTAATGTGGGAAAGCCTACATCTGATCATATGATGAGTCATCCAATGAGGCAATTTGTGTCGAAACAGCAATTTGCTAAATCTTCGAGGTTTAAGCAAAATGTGACACAACATGTGCATGAAAAACATATTCGATCTAAACCAATGTTTGTCCAAACTGTGTTAGATGTTATGTTGGTTATCAACAATGTTTTGAGAATTCAAAAGTTGGTTTATCAAAGAATTCTCAACCTGAGGTCAAACTTTCACGACCACAAAGGCGAAGAAGAAACAGACATTTAAGAAAACTTTTGAAAACTGATCAATCTGATAATGGTTATCATAATAATGAATTTCAAAATCAATTAAATTTTGTTAAGAAAAAAATAGTTTCTCAAACAAGTAAGTCTGATACTGATTTGCCTCATGTACCAAGGGTTGATGATAATATTGATTGTGAACAAATTGAAGTGGCTTATTTTGAAAATTTTGGCAGGCCCAAGACCACCATGGCTTGGGTCCCCATTTCTAATTGATTTCTTTTGTTTATGTAGGGACAATCAAGGAGGACTAATGTGTAGGAAATATATATAAAATTAAGGTCCAATTACACCATAGTTTTAAAAGGGAAAATACCCAAAACATAACCAAATACACGGTAAGTGTACTGGTACGTATGTAGTGAAGTGAAGGTAAGTCCGGATATCAATTCGTGGACACATAAGACAACCCTTGACAATAAACCTTTATTGGGTCCTAGCCTAATGAACACTTCAAGATGAGATTTACTACAAACCTAGAAACATGAAACAAAATGAAAATGACTTAAAGACTGTAAACTTAACGACTCTAAATGCAACAAATGAGTAAACAAACAAACACAAAGTACTCGGATGAAATCAAAGAACTAAGACAACCACCTAGGCAGGAATCCTATACACATGCAATGACTATGGTATCGATCATATGACTATCTCTAAGGATACGAATCTAAGGCTAACCAGGTATGTTGCGATTTCCTGAGGAAACCAAAAGACTCGGGTGAAGGTCGGGATAGGTAAAGCTAAAATGTCAAAAGAGGGTTCTCCGGTCGGTCTCACCACTCTTAATGTTGTGAAAGGTCCTGATCCACAACCCAGAGCAGAGGAGAATCAGATATGAAGGAAGAAAATAGACCCTAAGAACACTAACACCACGTCAGATAAGACAGACTCGTACGATCACGTAATCTACACTCAAAGGACAATGAGTAGGAGGTTTCAGGCTAATTCTATCACTTGGTAGGTCTCAAGAACATGTAGGACACTGATTTTACTATCAAACTAGAGCCTAGACACCAACCGCTATGGTCAAGTCAGTCGTCTATCGGTCAAAACGCAAAGTAAGGACATCCAGCATGCAAAACGCAACCTAGAAGACACGAAATCAACTACTGATCATGGCAGTAGAAATCAAGTAAATACATCATACATCATTATCATCAATAAGTAAACAACATACTGATTCTAAGATTAACAAAACAAATCATACGATTACAATACCGAAAACGTCATCACACATGCATAATCATCCAAACCTAGGTAGCTAATGAAACTAGCCAGTCATTACAGCAATAAACTAAATAACACAATGTTCAAACATCTCTGGAATCAAGCTAAACAACTTAAATAGAAGTAAGGAAGAAAACCGAATTGTCTCAAACCGAAAAGCTTCAATAACTCGTGATTCTTGTGTTCCCAGGCTTCAAAACTTCATTATCCAGAGCTCCTTGGTCGTCTACAACCGCAAACGAATGATCCTTCCAACTGAAACTCGACAAAACTCTTTATAACGGCTAATTAGGGTTTTTTGGCCCGTCAAGACGATGGCGGACCGCTACCTCAAGCCTTAGCGGTCCGCTAAGGACTTACTTCAGCAAAGAATGATGAGCGCCTGACACCGCAATGATTGTGTTTTTCGAGGCTGTGGCGGACCGCTAGCAGTACCCTTAGCGGTCCGCTACGGATGCTTTTTCCATAATTTTATTTATTTTCCTTCTTTTTCTTCCGGTTTCCTTCGAGTACGATCTTTCTTCCAGAAATACTTCAAATTCTCTTATAGATCTGCAAATTCAATGAACGACTAAATAAGTACCAAAATTTCATAAATCTGACAATCAAAACCAATCTGAATAAGGTGAAAGACGTTCGATAAACATGTGTGTTTTACAAGACAACAAACATTCTCGCACTTGAATTTTGCTTGTCCCTAAGAAAAGCCCAAAGCAATGCATCCAACTCAATAATCACACGAATACAAGAACCTCAAGCTAAAGTCAGAAACAGACCACGAAATCCAAAAACAATGAATGACTCCCCAAGTTTTACAACGTTCAATAGATTTATAATTCAACCAGTCTATAAGGACCAAACTTTTAGAAAACATGGGTATGCCTATTCAAGACTCACTTTCTTTTAAGCTCTAACCATGCACAACTCGTACCCCTTACAAGAGTTCTCTCCTCTCGGTTTATTTTTTGTGACTAGCAAAAGATGTGTCAACTTCTACTCTAACTCTCAGGCCTACGAATGAAATGTCTAAGTCATATGCTTGATAATCAATCAAGTCTCCACCCGAATGTGAAGACAAACACACATATCAAAAAGGTCTTTAGCTGGGTTGTAATGTAGGCTAGGGTACAGGGTATGGATAGGAGATTTTAAGTGGCCAAGGTGAAACTGGACCGGATAAAAGAAAGTAAAATATACCAAACAAACAAATCAAACAAAACTATTCTGAACTGTGAGGATCTTTGATCCTCACACTTATTCCTTCGACTACCCTATTTTTGTGATTTTCTCAAGACTTTTCTCTTTTTTTTTTCATTATTATTATTATTATTTTTTTAAAACTTATTCTCAACATTTACAACTTTTTCTTTCTTTATTTCTCTTGTTGTTACTAACTACACAAACTATATTAATCCAAACCAGTGACACGGGTTTAAAATAAAAAGGCTAGAAAGGCTAAGGGTGCATTAAGTTGGGGTGTTCAAAACCGGATATCTGAAAATTTCGGATAGTGGATTTTATTATCCGAATCCGTATCCGAAATTTTGGATATCCGATTCCGAAATTTCGGTCGGATATCCAAAATTTTGGATACGTATTCGGATAGTACAAACGGATATCCGAAATCTAATAAAATTTGTAGATTTTGATTGAGCTCTTGATAAATAAACTTGTTCTGACTAATCTCATATATAAATCACCCATTCTGGAAGACAATCAATTGCATTGTTCTTCAAAGAATTAACTACAGTTATCAAGATCGGGAAAACAAGTACAAAACAAAAGCAATTTCTATCAAAACCCAAAAACAAAAGCAACATATATCAAAACCCAAAAACAAAAGCAACATATATCAAAACCCAAAAACAAAAGCAATGTGTTTGAACTCTAAATAAATAAAGTTATCTGTAGCTTCCAAACAGGGGCATCAAACAGGCAATAATTCTGGAGGCGGTCTGGTCAGAACGCAGCAGGCAACGACGGTTGGTCAGAATGTAGCGGAGAAGAAAAGAAGGGGCGTCGAGCAAAATGTAGAACAAGCACCGGTCAGAACATGGACGGTAGCGGTAGTTGGCTGACAGGCGATGGTCGGTAGGTGGCAGGAGAGGTGACGGATGAGGGAGAGCCGGAGAGGATGTGGCTGCGTGAGAGGAGGGTTGGAGTTAGGACGGTAGAACTAGAAGTGGGATTTAGGGCTTTTTAGAAGTGTTATATGTATTATGTGTGTATATATATTTAAATAAAAAAAAATAAAAAATTCGGATTCAGATATCTGAAATATCCAAAATTTTCCAATACCAATATCCGAATCCGAATTTTCGGATATTTTGGATTCGGAATTTTGGATAGTTCGGGTTCGGATTTGGATTTTTTTGAACACTTCTAGTATTAAGTGGGTTTTTGAAACAAAAGGGTATAAGGCTCAAAGGGGCTAACTAGGGATTAATGATCAGGTGGGGATAAACAAAAGAAAAGACTAAATAAAAGGGCTAAATCCTAATGTCTTAAATCATTTCTGTGTGTTTTCTAAACCTAGGATCTTGACATGTATCAAGATAATCTAGTTCTAACCAGATAAATCATGCAGGTAAAACACACAACAAGAAGAAACATTGAATATAAATATGAAGTCAAAGGCTCAAAAATCTCAATGAACTGTGTGGAATCGGGCTGCCGATACGAGTTATGCACAATTTTTACCGTCTAGTCTGCTATGCTCTCCTAGGCATCACAATTGAATTTATTACTGAAAAACCGACTAGTTGAAAAAACTTAATCCTAAATACTTGGAAAATACCGTGTTAAGGAAACGCGAACCCTCACCCGACCAGCTTAAAGCTCTTGGTTTACAACGCACAAAAACATGTCTTTTGTGTGCCCGGATTTAAAAATAGAATGTGAAGCTCTCGGGACTTACAACATTAAACAAAATATTTTAGAAATTTTTATATTTTTATTTTTAATTTTTTTGTACTTTTATTTTTGCTAAATCTAAAATACCCCCTGCCCCCTCCTAACACTTGAAATGCACATTGTCCCTAATGTGTTTGGAAGAAAGATAAAGATAAAAATAAAAATAAAAATAAAGCAGAAATAAAAGTTAAACTCCCCTGATAATCATCTGACGCATGCGGAATAATCTCATTGCCAAGTTCAACGTCGCATGTCATTCTGTATACAATACTACACAACCAAGCATCAACATACAAGATATGCATAAACTGAATTACATAAGATAATTTACAGAATACAAGGAAATAAAATTTACAGCAAACTTACCGTTCACCAGACCGTACCTGAATACAAAAGCTAGTACAAATAGAACGAGAAATACAAGTACAAAAGGAAACTAAGAAATACATAAACAGTATAGTACAAAAGATCAAAATACAATAACAAACCCGACTACGGTGGTGGTGGCTGAGCATCAGGAGAATGCGAAGATGGTCTATAATCCGCTGAAGCATCCCCCGCTGTGCCTGTAACTCAGTCCGTACCTCATCCCGGAAAGCCTGGTGATCATCGTGAAGGCTCTCGAGTGTGACTGGTGGCTCGCCTTCCGGACGGGGCCTCGCCCTCGAACGTGGCTACGCGGTGGTGCTACGTTGATGGGAGCCACATCGTCGGGACCTAAACCTGGTGGCGGAGGTGCAAGCTGGACGGGTCTGATTGGTACAAACCTCTGATCCCCCTCGTAGGGGAAAATGCCCATCTGGTGCATGTCCTCATATCGGAACCGAGCGGCCATGGGACCAGCGGAGAGTGTGTCAGGGGGTGGTCGGTGAAAACGCCAAGACTCGCCGCGAGTGCCTACATAAACCCCTGACACAGCCGGGATGTGTTGCCCTGGCCTCGTGCCCTAGTTAGAGAGGACAGTAGAATGGTGGCCAGATTGGCCGGCTGTCTCTTTACCAAACAGTAAAGGATGAAAAGATCATGCATAGTGACCTTCTCGATCCCTATAAAAATCCCCTGAATGGTGCTGGCGATGATGAGGTGTAGGAACTAGATCATCGGGTCGCAGATGTGTGATGCAGCTATGCTCGCGCGAAATACCGCGTCGGCCACGATGATCCACCAACAATGCAGTCGGTCGGCTGTCACGCCGGGGGTATCGGCATCTTTAAATAAACCTCTGATGCTCTCTGTAAAGATAGGCTGGGAAGTCTCCGCCTCGGTGTATAATCCCATGCGGATGGCGAACTGCGGGATGCTCATGCTATGCTGGCGACACCCTAGTGAAAATTGAACGGCATGGTCGTTATCGAAACGACAACCGACGAGGTGAAATGTGGAGAAGAACTACATCGTCAGATCCTCAAACTGCGAACCCTCTACGTCGAGCAAAATCCTCCATCTTGGTGTCACCATCTCCTCTAATCTCTGGCGTACGCCAAGTGTCCCCATCAAATCCCAGTCAATGGTGTGTGGCTGGTGATGCTGAAGCTGAATGACTCTCTGCAGGCGATCATCCTCGTCATATCCTTTCTCGAACATCAGTAGTGTATGACGCTCCCTCTGCGCTGGTCGTGTGGCGGCTGCTCGTGCCCCCGGATTAGCCTGCTCGGCCTCAGCGGCTCACTGAGGTGGCGGCGGCGACGGTGCTGCTGCTGCATACTGAATCCGCGATCGCTCGCTAAATCGACCTCTCTTGCAGCCACCTCCGGCCGCTGACGAACTTGACGCCATAATCCTGCAACATACAGTTAGTACAAAGTGAACAACAAGCACGGTCGGGCTTGTAACCCGGCAGGGGGCGGGGGGTGTACAAAAGAGTTAACGAAAGTACAAGAATTTATGTACATGAGTTATTTACAATGTTTTATTAAAATACAATTATAATTTAAAATTATTTATTTTATTATTATTATTATTATTATTATTATTTCAAAAGGGGTGGCGGACCACTAAGAGAAGTGTAGCGGTCCGCTACCCAATCAGTTACATAGAATCAATATCATTCCCTTACCGGACAGCTACACCCAGAGTGTCGGTCCGACACCCAAACTAGAACCCTAATTTCGACGGTAATCCTCCCGAATGAAATATTAGAATGGGGTTTCAATTAAGATCATTATCATACATAATTACACAATTCTAACCTATAACTTTACTCCTAAAACACAATAATCACAATTTTACAATGGATCACAGGGATTTGCGCATACCTGGGGTGTTTGGTTGTGGCAGCTGATGATGGAAAATGGTGGTAGGTAGTGGTGATGCGCGACCGACTCCGGGAATGCTTGAAGGCGGGGATGACGGTGGCGGATGGTGGTAACAGTGGGTACTGGTGGCAGGAGATTATTGGTTAGAACAGTGGTAACAGTGGGTACTGGGTAGTAGCACTTCGGTAATAGTGACGGTGGTGATGGTGGGTACTGGTGGAAGGAGATGATGTCGTGGTGGTCGCCGGTGGTGGTTGAGAAGAAGAGGTGTGGATGGTGGTGGAAGATATTGGTCCGCTAAAAGAAGGTTTATATATATATATATATATATATATATTAAACTAGAAGCTTAGCGGACCGTTACCCTAATTCGTGGCGGTCCGCTACCCTTTTAAAATTCAAAAGCCCGCTTTTTGATGGCGCGCTAGGCAGAACACTAGCTCCCTGTGTAGCGGTCCGCTACCCACTTGTCTTCCAGATTTTTTTTTATTTTTAGAGTTTTTCTTTTACCAAAATTTTGCAAAAATATATATACAGATTCATAATTTATAAACTTACAAAAAAAAATAAAAAAATTGTTACAAAAGTTATTCTAGTTATACAATAATAAAATACACTTACTTATACTAACCTGGATTTAACTGAGTTGCGATTCGTTTACCGTGCTAATGCTTATGTCATCTGTACAACTAGATTATTGGTTAGAACAATTACACAAAATAAAAATAATTACAAAGTTAAAATACGTAATACCAGATAAAATATACTACTCAGGCTGCTCTCGATAGCGCTTGGTTTAACGAGTCCTCAGCCCGACTCATCCTTACACTCATTCTTTCAGAGGTTCGAGGTAGA
Organism: Smallanthus sonchifolius; assembly: GCA_023525975.1. Classification (NCBI taxonomy): domain Eukaryota; kingdom Viridiplantae; phylum Streptophyta; class Magnoliopsida; order Asterales; family Asteraceae; genus Smallanthus; species Smallanthus sonchifolius. The sequence continues at coordinate 20,753,701 of CM042044.1, read as the reverse complement.
CGACCTCATCCTCCTTTTCCACGATATAACCGATGATGTAATGTTTTAGTCCTTGGCCATTAAACTTAAATCTCGTGCCATTCTTCTCTTCTGTCTCAATTGTCCTAAACAGGAATACCTCCTTCACCACAAATGGTCCCATCCAACGGGACTTAAGCTTACCCGAGAATAACCTCAACCGGGGATTGTAAAGCAACACCTGATCCCCACATTCAAAACTCTTAACACTCTTCAAGTGGCGATCGTGTAACTCCTTCATCTTCGCTTTGTACCCCGTCGCATGTGCGTATGCGTGGTCTAGAGACTCTTCTAACTCAAACATCCTCTTCTCTCTGGAACTAGCTTCGTCCAAATTAACCATCCTCAAAGCCCAGTATTCTCGATGGTCTAACTCAACAGGAAAATGACACGCTTTCCCATAAATAAGTCTAAACGATGTGGAACCAGTAGATGTCCTATATGCGGTCTGGAAAGCCTATAATGCGTCATCTAATTTATCCGACCAATCCTTCCTATTGGCCCCTATCGTTTTCTCTAAAATTCTATTAATTCCTCGATTACTCACCTCAAATTTCCCACTTGTTTGCGGGTGATAAGTTGTTGCAAGCCGATGGGTGACCCCATAGCATTGCAAAGCTCTCTCCATCTGTGTGTTGCGGAAGTGGGTCCCCCTATCACTAATCAGGGACTTTGGCACACCGAACCTAGAGAAAAACTGCTTCAGAAACCTCACGACCACTCTCGCATCATTAGTAGGCAAGGCTTTGGCCTCAACCCACTTTGAAACATAATCAACGGCGACAAGGATATACTTGTTCCCGCAAGATGGCGGAAACGGACCCATGAAGTCAATGCTCCAAACATCAAAAACCTCTACAATATGAATGGTGTTCTGAGGCATCTCATTCCGGGATGAGATATTCCCTACTCTCTGACATGCATCACATCTCTACACAAACGTGTGAGCATCCTTAAAAATGTCGACCAATAGAAACCAGAATCAAACACTTTCTTAGCCGTATAACTAGCTCCATTATGACCACCTGTTGATCCCTCGTGGCAATGTCTCAGAATACGTTGTGTGTTTCTCGTCCACACACCTCCTAACAACATGATCAGCTCCAATCCTGAATAAATAGGGATCTTCCCACAGATAGTGCTTAACATCCGCAAAGAATTTCTTCTTCTGCTAGTATGTCATGACCTTCATTAGGGTCCTATCAACTAAGTAGTTTGCATAGTCAGCAAACCAAGGATAGCCATCATCCTGTGTAGTAACAAACATCATACCCTCTAAAGGGAATCTATCCTCCACTCTCACCCCTCTCTGTTCGTCACTCTCCGAACTCTCTAGACGTGAAAAGTGATCGGTCGCTACATTCTCGGCACCTTTCTTATCCCGGATCTCGATATCGAACTCTTGTAGCAACAGTATCCAACGAATAAGGCGTGGTTTAGCATCCGGTTTGCTAAAGAGATATCTAACTGCAGCATGATCTGTATAAACTATGGTCAAAAGCATACACCATCGCTAACAACTCCTTCTCTGTGGTAGTGTAGTTCTCCTGAGCGTCGTTCAAAGTCTTGCTCGCATAGTAAATCGGGTGGTAGTGTTTATCTTTCCGTTGTCCTAAAACCGCCCCTACTGCAAAGTCGTTGGCATCACACATCAGCTCGAAAGGCAGTGTCCAATATGGGGGCGTTCACCAACTTCTCCTTCAATAGCTCGAACGCCTCCAAACATTTCTCCGAATGAACCACCGGTAGAAGCCGACGTGACCCACAAAACTCCTAATCCTATGCCCCAAAACTATACCCTCTCTCACCATAAAATGGAATTTTTCCCAATTCAATACCAAGTTGGTCTCGTCACAACGAGCCATCATCTTCTCTAGGCTCCTCAAGCAATGATCAAAGGAACTCCCGAACACAGAAAAGTCATCCATGAATACCTCCATGGAGTCCTTGATCATATCATGGAAAATCGCCACCATGCACCTCTGGAATGTCGTTGGAGCATTACACAACCTAAACGGCATGCGTCTGTACGCGAAAGTACCGTAGGGGCATGTAAACGTGGTCTTTTCCTGATCCTCGGATGCAATAGGAATCTGGAAGTATAAGCTCATTCCGCTCATAGGTGACTACAGTCATGCCACCCTTCTTAGGAACTACCTGGACTAGTCCACCCATGCACTGTATGAAATGGGGTAAATCAGCCCTACATGAAGCAGTTTAATCACCTCTTTCTTCACTACCTCTTGCATCTTGGGGATAAGCCTTCTCTGAAGCTGCACCACTGACCTATAATCCTCCTCCATGAGGATCTTATGCGTACAAAAGGAAGGGTTGATACCCTTTATATCACTCATGTTCCATGCAATAGCATGTCGGTGTGCCTTCAGCACCTCAAGCAATCTCTCCTTCTCGTCCTCCGTGAGATCCTTCGCGATAATCACGGGTAGCTTCCTCCCCTCGGCCAGGAATGCGTACTTGTTCTCTCGTTCCAGGTGATTCAGCAATTCCTTCAGCTCCAAAGATGGGGGTGGACTCTCTACCGATGGCCTCTCAGCAGGCTCATCTCTCTCAATCACCTTAAAATCATCAGACTCATGGGGATGCTCACTAGCCAGAGGGCTAGAATGATGCTCAACAGCTGCAACAATCATCTCAATCTCCTGCATCTCCTAGTCCAGGATATGTGTGTCAGAACCATCTCTCCCACATATGTCACCAAAACATCTCCCGACATGTGACATGATTGCATCAATAAAGTAAATGGATTCATCATGGCTCTTCGGGTGTTTCATGGACTTGGCCACGTCGAATGTAACCTCCTCGTGATTCACCCTCAAGGTGAGCTTACCATCATATACATCCATCAATGCTCGCGCGGTAGCTAGGAATGGTCGGCCCAAAATGAGAGGCACATTCTCGTCCTCATCCATATCGAGTATAACAAAGTCCATCGGGAATATGAACTTGTCTACCTTCACCAACATGTACTCAACAATCCCACGCGGATACTTCACCGATCTATTTGCAAGCTGAATACTCATCCACGTGGGCTGCGGCTTGATCGCGGTGTCAAGGTCAATAAAAAATATTTATAAAATTCACTACTTAGCTACCTTAAACTGTAGACAGGAAAGTAGGGTTATCGAATACACATGATGCTATTCAATTTAAAATGATTCAAATACTACTAAAGTTTAATACTTTATTACGTAGAACACTTTGAATTATAAAAAGCAATTAATTTGAGTTTAGAAAACTATTGGAGAAAGATGACGACTCCAGGTTTTAGATTTAGCAAAGCACACGCACAATTTTAGTTTCAAACCAGATCAAAGATTACATAGACATAAGCTTTTTTAACTGTTGAACCCAATCACACAATAGTCAATTCAATCACAAAATCATATTATTCCTGTGGTTCCCTCTGATCTGCTGATATTCAAGGACAAAGTCTTCAATCACTCTCTGTATTGGCGGAATCAATCCAGAGATCAAAGTAACACCGAGATGATCGAATCGAATATGAACATGAAGGATGAAATCAATCACATAAGATGCACACAATCAAGTTGATAATCTTAATTCAATAACAATGTGGATCCCAGAATCACAACAACACACAATGAAATTCTCTCTGATAAACTTGGAATCAAAAGATACAAATGAGAATAGTAACTTGAAAATACAAAAGACAAACTATTTATACTAAAGAGTTTCGATCGAAATCTTCTGATCGAAAAGTGTTTTCGACCGAAAACTTTGAACTTATACATTTCTAAACCTAATTGATTTCTATGGACTACTAGGTTCCAACAATCTCCCCCTAGTCCACAGAACATCAATTCTTCACATTTTGTCTTTTACAGGCTTGGTCTTGGATTTAACATTCAGCTTCTTAGCATCCAGAGCAGCAAGTCTCTTCTTTAGTACTTCAGCTTCGTGTCTTTTTGACAAACACTGAGCCACGACTCTCATATACAACTTGGCTTCAGCTTTAATCTTCGTACTCATATCACACCTTATTGGATTCGTGTACAAAGTCTTCAGATCTTCATCAGATAAACTAAACAAATCAACTGGATCAAAGACTCTGGATTCTGGTGACTTATCCTGCACGATCACAGCTTCATGTGTTTTGCTGTTATACATCCACTTTTTGAAGCTTTTGATGAACGTCTCTTTTCTTGCCGGGATGTATACAGTTGAAACTGTATCTGCTGGCTTCACAATGTACCTAAATCTTCTTTTTCCATTCTTTTCCTTTCTTTTTAACTGTCTGCATTCAGGCACTTGTGGTTCGAAGTTCTCAAACTTATCTTTTCCACATTCCTTCTTCAAATACTCTCCAAAGTTACCAGTACATGTATTATTCGATGGATTGATCGTCTTCAAGTGATTTAGGTCTCTAATATCCCAGTATGGTAATGTCTTTAACTTTGAGCTTCTATCAAAATACTGGATATTCCCATCAACTCTCTTCAACGCATACATCTTCTTCTCATCATCATACATCCATGCCAATATTTCTCCAGTCAAAGCTTGTTCTGGACTCTTGATCATCTGTGTAAGCCTTTCAACAATGGATGGCTTTTCAGTAACTGTCCACCAAGAATTCTTATCTGTCTTTGAAGTCTTTGACTCTTCAGTTGGTGTTTCAATGTCTTCAGGAACAGTAAATGGTTCTCGTTCATCTACAAGTTTATCCATTTTACCGATCACTGAACCATCTTCTTCAACATACGTCTGCTGTTGTTCGTAGTCATACTTTTTGTATTCAGTGTTGGTTTGAGTATCTTGTTCAGCATCTTCAGTTTTTTTTTCCACTTCCACTAGCACCTCCAACATCACCGCTATCATTGTCATCATCTGAAGAATGATTATCATCTTTCTTTTCTCTAGTGATTACAACTTATTCATCATCTTCTTCTTCTTCCCTCTCTGTATCTTCTTGGTTCTCATCAGTTCTCTCCAATCCTTCACCTTCGTCATTCAGAAGCATATCAATGTCAAACAAAGTGTTGGCTTCATACATGTTTGCTTCAAATATTGGAGTCTAAACTTGTCCACTTGTAGAAGGAATTGGTTCACTAGCTGCCGGACTTTGAACGTCTTCAACATTTTCTTCTTGATTTGTAACAATTGGAGCACCAATCTGAGCTATCAAATCTTGTACAATCCTTTGAAGTTGATGAATCTGTTGTTGTTGTTGTGCAAGTAAACCCATCTGTTTATTGCTTTCTGTTTTCAAATCTCTGATCTCTCTAGTATTTGCAGCTTAGATGCTTTGCAGGTTTGAGATTTGAGTCTTCAGTTGACTAACAACATCTGCAGTTTCCCTGGTTGCATAATTAAGAAATTCTTCATCAACAAATCCATAACCTTTTGATCTCTTGGACTTGTGCTTTTTTGGTACTTCCTTTGCCTTGCCCTTGCCTTTATCAAGTGTTGTTATTGTTGTTGTTTTCTTTTTCTTTTTCAATTCTGGATCTGTAAACACGATACCCTTATACAGAGGAGGTCTAGAAGGTACGGTCTTTGACTTTTCAGGCTCTTTCCTCTTTTTAGATGGGGTTGTTGATGTTGATGTTATCTGTTCATTAGGAACTTCCAATACTTCTGTATTAACACTCAAGATATCTTCAGCTTCAGCAATGAATTCTTCGGTATGGCTCATCAATGGTTCAGTAAGTTCTTCATTAACCTCAAGAACCCTGTTATCTTCAACAGTCACATCAGGTGCTTCATACTCTCCCATATGTGTATCAACCCTTGGTTCTTCAACTTGAATTTGAACCTCTGACCGGATTTCAGGTAAAACACTACTTTGACCACCATCATGACCTTGATTATCATCATTTCCCTGATCATCATCATTACCTTGATCATTTGCATCACTATCACTATCAACTCCATATTCTATATCTTCAGCCATTAGATCATCTATTTCATCTTCAAGATTGAAATCTGGATCAGGATTCTCTTCAAACATGTTAGGAAATAGTGGTGTCACAGTACCACTAAACCTGCTTGTCTTTCTCACATTATTCATGCTACTGAAAATCACTTCTTGCATTGACTCTAAAGGTAGTTCAACACCATCATTTTCAAGATTTGGCAGCAATGTGTTGATAATCATTTGTACAAATCTTGGGGTACATTAGAAACTTGTAATTCTGCCTTGGTCCCATAAAGTTGCTAATCAATGCTTCAAATATCATCCTTGAAAAGTTAAATCTTCTATGAGTTGCCAGAAAAACCAACGCCCTGCTGAATACTTCACCTATTTGATCGAAAGCAGAGGTTCTAGGACTCATGCAATGTATTAGAACATGAACAAGGTACCTCCATTGTTTCCCAAACATTGTTTTAGTAACTTGTCTTCTTAGAAATGTTCCTTCATATCCCATTGTCATAATAATTCCTGAAACTGCAATATGATTGATCTTGTAGGGAAAATCAGTTGCATCTCTGAAGTTTAACACTTCTCTAATCACTTGTTCTGTAACTTTAATCTTGTTTTCTCCAACTGTGCTTTCTATCCAAATCTCTTTATTAACATGTTTGTATTCCACGTTGTCCCAAAATTCTCTAACATGTTTTTCAAACACACGCACTTCTGTAGATATTGCAGTATGAATTCTTGAGTTTGTTAGAAACCTCACAATCTCCTCATAGCCATGTGCCTTCTTTGTGTTTGTAGTAAAACAGGCACAGATGTTGTGCTTAGGCTCAAATTTTAACCTATTCATATCTGTAAAAAAACAACAAGTTAGAAAACTTCTGAAAAAATTCTTAACTTTTGACATTTCGATCGAAAACTCCCTTATGTACAACTTTTTCGATCGAAAACCTTTAAAACCACTTTTATCAGACAATGAAATCCTCACAACTTTGAACATTTCAAACGAAAACTTTATCAACATTCTAACATTTCGATCAAAAACTCTTACACATGATCAAAGATTTTAAAAAAAAATTGGAACTTTTCGATCGAAAACTCTTAGGTATCTTTTTGATCAAAAACTTAGAATTTTATCAACTTACAACTTTTCGATCGAAAACCTTCATTAATACTACCAATAACCAAACCCTGACTTTTCAATCGAAAACTCTGATTTTTCAAAAAAATTCAAGCATGAACTTTTCGATCGAAAACACTTTTCGGTCAAAAACTCATTTCGGATGAATCAGACGACTCTTCATTTCCATCCGTAATACTTTTCGGACCATTCATGAGACTTTTCAATCCATTCAACTAAGATTTCGGGCAATTCAAACATTCAAACTTAAACTAAGGCTTTGGATCTAACCTATCAACCTCTACGAATCACGAGAACATACCTGGATGATCAAAATCAACTGAGGAACACGATGACGTCACAATCCGACACTTTTTCGCACGAAACCTCAATAATTGTAAAAAACGATGAATTTTGAATCGACACAGTCGAGAGAAAACAATAGTGGGAAAAATATTTTCAATCAAAAATTTTGAATATATAGATTTTTCAAATCTGACAGAAAACTTCGGTTATAACTTTTCGATCGAAAACATTTTCGGGTGATACTTTTTCGGTCAAGAGATTTCGACCGAAAACTGCAAACTTATTGAATTTTGAAATTTTTCAAACCAACTTTTTTTTATTATTTTTTATTATTTAATTCCATTTCGACATCATTAAGACATGTTCTAATTTTTTTAATAATTTTCATAATAACAAACATAAACAGGTAAGAATGCACACTTGCACATTAATTTTTATCAAAAATGACTTATTATTCTTTTTCAAACACAGAAAACAGTTAAACACGATGTTTGGTAGTATCTTATGGTCATTAAGAGGCTACCTCTTAATGGTTCAAAACCTTTTAATGATTAAGAGGTAAGGGGCCATGTAACTTGTGAGGATTTACCATTAAGATGTTACCTCTTAACCATTCAGACTTAAGGTTACCTCTTAATCATTAAGAGGCTTTGAATCATTAAGAGGTAGCCTTTTAATGACATAAAGAGGCTATCAAATAAGGCTAATGAAATTCATAGTTATTTATTTATTGTTACTATTTTCTTTTTGAATTTTTCTCAACATATTTCAACAATTTATTCTATTTTTTATATTTTTTTTCTTTTGGTGAACTGAACTGATATAGGATCATAAATGTATACTGTCTTAACTACACTGCATATCAAATCAGGATCTAAACAGTTCAACCTTGATTGCCAGTATAATTTTCACCTTAAACTCAAACATCATATTTCAGCAGATACTGTGTGACATTTAAGGTAAGATTTATCAATACAGAGTGTATCCAAACATCGAGATGTATTAAACTAATACGCAACACAAAGTTTCACCAAAACATAATCCAATCACCAGCATGAGGGTACCTTTTTAGCATAGAAAAATAATCCAAATGGATTTGATGTAAATCTTTTTTTATTCATATATCTTGGTTTCAGATGGAACGAACACTGAATTAATTTGATTCATATGAGATATGACATGTAGTGATGGACTTTCGGAATTAGATTTGATTCGGGTATGCGGATATCCATAGAGTATTGGATATGTCAATTGAAATCACGAATGATTCAAAGGGCGAGACAGACTGACTTTCTGGTTTCCATCCGAGATTTCCACCAGAACCATCAGTTATATAAAGATGTTTAACTCTAAATCGTATATTTGATGGATATAGTCAATAGAGTAAACAAATTGTGCTAAAAACCCATCAAGATCCTGGTCTCATGGTATGTACGGATTCACTTAGTATTCGAAGAATGAAAGTACCGATATTCGATGAGGATAACACTTAGATTGCAATTTAGTTAATCACACAAATATCGCCTAATTCATATGCAGAGCCTACCAGCATAACAAAAATTTTAACCGATATCACCATCATATCCAATTCATGCATAAGCCTAGCACACACTTGTACTATCATTTCCTATATATACGTCAATCAGACACACTAATTTTTTATTTTCAGATTTTTTAACTTTATTCACATAGATCAAATACACTCAGCATATTCAGCATCATTTATCTTTTTCTTTTATTCTCCCTCTAAAATTGTGATGTAACTTTATTTACTACTTATATCACTATGAGAACAAACATAACTGACACAAACATTCATTAAGCTAACACACATATAAAGCATACACAACACAATTTTAACACTTAAAAGAAAATCTTTTTGAGGAACAGATTTCTGAGGTCTTTCAGTTCAAAAATGGACTATTTATTATTCTGAATAACCCCTTTTTATGTTTTTTTATTTTTATTTAATAACCTTTTAAAATGAAATCATCCCCAACATCTCAACCAAAGAGTTAAATTGATCAGTTGAAAAAGCTTTTGTAAAAATATCGGCTTTTTGCTCTAGGGTATCGACATGGACCACTTTAATCAGCCCATTTTCAAAACAATCACGAATGAAATGTAACCTGATCACAATGTGCTTTGTTTTGGAATGTTGAATGAGATTTTTTACTATTCCGAGCACTGCCTCATTGTCACAAAAAATCGAAGTTTCCAGGAAATTCACTCCAAAATCTAGCATTTGATGTTGAATCCAGATAACTTGTGAAAAACAGCTTCAGGCAGCAGTATACTCAGCTTCAGCAATTGATGTGGATACATTCGTTTGTTTCTTACACTACCAAGACACCAGTCTCTCCCCCAAAAATTGACATCCGCCTGATGTTGATTTCCTGTCTAAGTTACAACCTCCATAATCGCTGTTAGTATAAGCAAAGAAATTAAATTCAGAATCAGAAGGGTACCATAAACCTAAATTTACTCGACCCTTAAGATATCGAAATATTCATTTAACAACCGATTCATGAGATTCCTTTGGAGCTGCCTCATATCTGGCACAGGAGCAAACAACAAACATGATATCCGGTCGGCTTGCAGTCAAATACATCAACGAACCAATCATTGACCGATACATCTTTTGATTAACTTCAACCCTAGACAAATCCACAGTGAGAGGTTCATGGGGAGCAATTGGTGTTGAAGCAGATTTGCAGTCATTCATCTTGAATTTTGTTAGAATATCTTTCACATATTTAGCCTGATGGATAAGAATCCCAGCTTCAGACTGTTCAACTTGTATCCCCTGAAAAAACTGTATTTTTCCCATCAAGCTCATTTCGAATTTCAATTTCATGACTTCTTCAAAGTCCTTGTAAAGAGCTTCATTTGTTGAACTGTAGATAATATCATCAACATAAACTTGTACAATTAACAAATCAGCACCAAATTTCTTCATAAATAAAGTCTTGTCAATTGTTCCACGAACGAATCCATTCGATGTAAGATGTGTTGACAAGGTTTCATACCATGAACGAGGCGCTTGATGTAACCCGTACAATGCTTTATCAAGCTTATACACCTGAAATGGATGAGCTGGATCTTCAAAACCCGGTGGTTGATTCACGTAAACCTCTTCCTTTACCACTCCATAAAGAAAGGTTGTTTTCATATCCATTTGATATACAGTAAACTTCGTGTACGATGCATAATCTAAAAAGATACGTATGGCTTCAATTCGTGCAATTGGAGCAAAGACATCATCATAATCCAGTCCTTCCTCTTGATAAAATCCTTGTACAACCAGACGTGCTTTGTTACGAAGTACAATCCCACGATCATCCCTTTTGTTTCTAAAAACCCACTTCGTTCCAATTGGATATTTTCCCTCAGGTAATTCCACGATATGCCACTCGTTTAACTTTTTAAACCGAAGGAGTTCCTCTTGCATAACTTTAATCCAACTTGGATCTTGTAATGCAACTGTAACATTCTTTGGCTCTTCTTGAGATAAAAAGCAGGAATACAAACAGACATTAATATTTCTAGCTTGACTTCTTGTCTTAACTCCATCCTCAAGAGATCCAATAATATTCTCAACTAGATGGGCTGAATGAATTCGATGATTTGTAATAGTATCCACTTCCATAGATTCTGACAAATTTGAATCATTCAAATATGGTACTTGATCACTTGAATATTCAACACTTGAAGAACTTGTTTGAATTACATCCTCAGTCTGATCATTTACAGGATCCAACTGAACTTCACTAACTACTGGTTCATCATTAGTACATAGTGTGACAATCCAGAATTTTTAGACTAACTTTGTTAGTTAAATCCAGTTAAGTCTTAACTTATTTATCCTAACCCAAACTTCAGGGACTAGTTCTGTCAGGAATTAAACTTAAAACTGCAAGGACCAGTTATGTAATTAGCCAAAATTCATTTCCATTGACTTTGGAGAGTCAAATTTGATCAAATCGATTGCCTGTTGACTTTAGAAGTCAAACTCGCAAACATTCAATCAAAATTCAAATTCAAAATCAATTTATGCTTGATTCCGTAACTGACTTGCACGTTTACAACATTAATCGATCATCATTGAGTCAATAACATCATCTTTATTCGCGAATTAATCCCAATTATGTTTAGTAAAACCGTAACTGTCGAAACCAATGATAAATCGATCGAATTCGTTCATATCAGTCACAATTCTTACTAATTAGACATCCACGCACTTCAGTTGAGTCCCTCTGAACCTCCTGCGTATTCTAATTTGGTCGGAGTAGCAGTCGAAACGGCCAGAGAAACAGCCACGCGACGCCGGACCTGCTTTTGGTCGAACTCCACCAATCCATCACCGATTCTAGTAATTGATCCCATCCTTAGATTCGTTTTAACCTGCTAATCAAAAACCCTAACCAAATTGGGGTTCACATTATCGGATTTAACTCGATCGAATAGCTAGGGTTCATATTGTTTTCGTTTTAGTCGAACCCTAACAATTCGATATCAAATAATGAAATTGAACACATCCTTAGATTCGTCTCTACGTCTGGATTGAAAGCCATATGAAATCCAAGGCTCATGTCATCGAATTGATCATGATCCGTAATCTAGGGTTTGTTCTTCTCCTCAGGCCCATTTGGAAGTTAAATTCAATCCAAAAAACGTGGTTCATCTCGAATTTAAACGCGTTTGACTTCACAGAGTCAAACCCGTATCAAATCACCATTAATGTGTAAAATCGACGCGTCCTAATCCCACAAATCACTGGCAATGCAATCTCGCGGGTACCTAGACCATTATCAGGACTCAATTCTCTCCCAAATCAACGAATTAACGCTTAATTAGTCATCCGCGGCCATTACGGTCAAATTGAAATCAATTCGGCCTTTACAAATAGAATTAAACGAATTAAATCTTCCTCCCACTCTTGTATACATTCACACAAATTCTCCCAACCTGTGAACAAGCCGCATATCGTTTCTGGAGTTCTATTGATCATCAAGAACAGTCGGAACAAAAGCGTAGCCGTCTGCATTCGTGCCTAAATCAATCTGGTAAGTTCTTACATCATTCGCTTCATTTTTCAGCGTACATCGATAGCCCCTTATCAATTTGGGTTATTAAATCACACCAGAACCAATTTAAATTCTAGGGTTCGTAGTTCTTGGCGATCAATCAGATTTGGGGTTGTTTTGAAACCGTGATTTAATTAAATGGAACATTTAATCACCCAGGGAAACCACCTGGTCCGCCCGGTAATTCACTGCGCCGCCGAACCAGGTGGCGTGGGTTCGAAACCCACCGGTCCAATCCTTTTTGCGCAAACCTTAAAACCCAACCCGGCCCACTGTAGGATTCAGGTTAAGATTGTTTCTGTTCCAGGTTTGGGCAGGGATACGCCCCTCGGTCTGGTGGTTAGAACACATGCCTCACACAATGGCCACCCGGGTTCGAACCGGGTGGACTGCTTATATTTTTAAACCGATTTTTAAAGCTCCAAAAATTTTATAAAAATTATTTTTATAAACCTTACAATATTTGTAACAGAATAAAACCAAATTTGTTAATTTTCAATATAAATTCAGTTTTATTATGAATTTCGTTGTTAAAGTTGTATATTAAATATTTAAAAAAAATTAGATATTTAAATAATTAAAGAAAATTAACTTTCAAATAAAATATTTGTTTTTATAAAGTTTATAAAATTTTAACTTTATTTAAATCAAATACTTATTTTTAAAATAATAAATAGATAAATAAATTTATTTATTATAATCTACAATAAAAAGTTAAAGGTATATTTATTATAAATAAATATTATTTTTTTACACATCTTTATAAATAAATAAATAAAGCAAAATTATTTATTTAATTTATATTTAAGATAATTCACACACTATTTTTATTACTAAATAACAATTATTTAATTTATTTAGTTATTCAAACCCAAACCCTAATCTAATTATTCTAAGACTATTCATTTAAATTTCTCATTTTATAAAGCACCTCATTCAAGTATGAACCACTAACACCTACAACTCCAACTCTTGGTACACACATCCAATTAAATCCTAAACTTAGACATAGACTATTGTACACACTATTAATTCAATATACATTACACACTAGGTTAACGTGGTGAGTTGCAAAGATCATTTTGCTACCTAGTCTCTCGTGCTAGCTACACTCTTGATTCAAGTGAGTATTACATAGCCCCTTTTCACACTTTTACACTTTTTGGGGTGAAACATGAACACTATACATACAATGATTTACATTTACACAAACTACACAAATACAAATCCACTTTACATTCATGTGTGCAAATTTGAGCTTTATGTTTGAGTACTAAGTGTGTTAACTATTTGTGTGCAAATTCATGTGCAATCATTAACTATTCAAGCCGAAGGTTAACAATGATAGATCTATTGAGTATGACAAACCCACCCAGTTAGGGTGATTGTTATCGACAACACAATTTTTTTTGCATGCTAGTTACAAAGGTTTGATTGTACTACTTGGTTACACAATAGTAACTCTCCATAATTGTCTTATTTATCATGATTTGTAAGGATTTGTTTACTCACAACTATATACTACCTATGTACAAACCTATGTATGCTCACAAACTTTTTAGTTGACTTTATTTTATTCATGTTTCAGGTGCTAATGTGTGAGTTTGATCAAGACATGCTACACTTAAGTTTGGACTTAGATAATTTTAGACAAAGAACATTTGGTATTTCATTTTACGTACTTGTTTGAATTTGGTTTGTGTTTGATTTGTTTGAAATGAAATTGGATGATTAATATATTGCAATCTAGTCAACCTTGTACTCATGAACAGTCTACATGTCCCGCCTCGACGTATTCCGCCGTCGGTTGGGGTGTGACAGTTAGAATGCACCGATCTCTTGTAACTTGTTTCAAAACTTTTGGTTCATCAAGTTTCACTTCTTTAGGAACACCTTTAACCTTTTTTTCGTCAAACACTTCATCATCAATGTCAGAATTATAAACCATCTCTTCTCCTGTCACTGTATTAACCTTCAAAACTGTCTTTGGATCTATATCCTCTTCATTTATGATTGTTGGTTCAACAACATAATTTCCATTAAATGGTGGAGGAACAAACCCAAGTCCAGCTATTCTCTTTGCAGGATCAGCATTATCATGAAAATAATCTAACAGAATTGATGAATTTCAAAAACTCTCTAGCTTTCGATGTAATTTGATCACTTCTGATTCTTTGTCAGAAATCTCCTTGTTTTTCTCAGCATATGCTTGTTCCTTATACTTCAACCCCAAAGAATTTAAATCTCGCTTCAATGACTCAATTCTATCCATACACAGCTTATCATTATCTTTCAACTTTTGATTAACCGAATGCATGGATTTCATATCACAAATCAAGTTTGTATTATCACCCATGACTTTCTGCATTTTATCCTTCACAAACACACAATTAGAACACTAAATATTACAAATAGAATCTTTTACCTTTGAAGGATCGGAGATGTCAGCCATTAAGACTTTAGCACTTGGAATATCTTCAGACACATCAGGAGATCTTGGAGTCAACACAACTTCATCTTCAGATACACTGGATGCAGAAGAAACTTTTGTATCAACATTGTGTAATATAACATTTTCAACTTCATATTCTACATTTGGAATCTCATCATCACTTTTCAAACTTTCACCATCACTAGAACTATCATCATCAGATGTTTCTTCAGAATTTTCAGAATGAATCTCAGCCACAAAAGCTTGACTCACAACACCAACCAAATATTCTAGATAAATACCCCAATCATAATTGACATCATTTTGTGCAACCATAGCAGATGATGTAGATGCATGATTTGAATTTCCAGATCCAGAAGAACCATGTGATTGAGAACGATTTCTCTAAAAATTGTTAGTCTTTTTCTGAGAATGAAATTCAACTTTCGGCTTCACACATTCCTTAGCAAAATGACCATATTCTTGACAATTGTAACATCGAACCTTTGATTTATCAAACCCCATTCTTGTCCAACTATTAGAACCAATATACTTCCTGCCAGTTTTCTTCATAAAGTCTTTTGCTTGTCGCATAAGCATAGCCATATTCCACTGAATATTCATTTCCTCCAAATCAACATGATCAATTTGATGAAAATCCTCTTCAAGAGCATCAGGATCGTGAATCTTTCCTCCAATAAAGTTTTCATATGATGCCATGAAAGAAGAAAACATTGCTAGATAATCACCAGCAACCCTTTGATTCATATGATGTGAAGTTGTATTATGTGATCCAGATGTTGAATCTGATGTACTTGCAAAAAAACTAGTTTGACTTGAAACACTAGACATATGTTCACTTGAATTATCTTGACCATCACCAGAAAATAATGTAACACCAGATCCAGATTTGAAAGAAGTCTTTGCAAAATACATAGCAGGGTCTTGAATATGCTCCATATTTGTTTCCTTTTTCTTCATATTCAAATCATGAGATTGAATTTTGCCAAGAACAACTTCAAGGGACACGGATTTGTACTTGACATTTTCTTTGATCAGGACAGAATACACATCAAACTTTGATGGTAAAGATTCCAAAAACTTGTCATTGATATCCTCAGTTTCATAAACTACCGCTGCACTTGATAACTCACTCAGCAAATGATAAAATCTTGTTGCAAGATCATCCAGAGATTCATTTTGAAAGTGTTTAAAAATCAGAAATTGCTTTTTCAATAACTCTTTTCGACTTTTCTTCACATCTTGACTTCCTTCACACCGTTTCTGCAAAGCATCCCACAATTGTTGAGAAGATTTAAATTGTTTGAAACTTGTGATAAATATCCTTTGGAAGTGACATAGAAATACTCGCCATGGCTTTCTTTTCATGATCAAACAACTGTTTTTCTTCAGCAGATACCGGCTTGGGAACATTATCATTACCCATCCATGAATATGTTGGGTGTGTATATCCTTCCAGAATAGGAATCCATAAACTTGTATCAAAGGCATTGATACACAAATCATCACAAATCACGAGCATTGGCTCTGATACCACTTGTAGGTCCACGTGATTCTCCTATAAATCGTACTTGAGACGTGACGTATCAATAACACGGAGTGCGGAATCCAACCGTATCACTGATTGTGTATACGAGATGACAGAAACAATAACAATCACAACAATGTAAATAATATTCTTCTTGTATTTCACCAAATCATAGAGTTTATAGAACTTGAAACAAGAACATTCAAAAGCGTTACCAAAACTGAACATGTAAACTCTATATATAGACTTTGTTCTGCTAGAGGCGAACTTCTACTTAGACTAGGCGAACTTGCTAAGTTCGCCTCTAGCAGAACTTACAACACATAGACAAAAAACAAAACATAAAGACATATAGATCTAAACTATTACAAGCTTTTGTTACACATCTATGTCCTAACACTTATCAAATCCCATTCTTGTCCTACTATTTGATCCAATATATTTTTTGCCAGTTTTCTTTAGAAAATCCTTTGCTTGTCTCATAAGCATGACCATATTCCATTGAATATTCATCTCTTCCAAATCAACTGGATCAATTTGATAATAATCCTCTTCAATTGTTTCAGGATCATGAATCTTCTCACCAACAAAGTGATATGATGCAATAAAAGAAGAAAACATTGCTAGAAAATCATTAGAAACTCTTTGATTCACATGATGTGAATTTGAAGATTGTGATCCAGATGCTGAATTTGATATATTAGCAGAAAAACCAGATTGACAAGAATAACCAGAACCATTTTCATTTGAATTATCTTGACCATCTCCAGAAAATAAAGCAACTCCAGATACAGATTTTCCAGAAGTCTTTAGAAAATACATTGCGGGATCTTGAATATATTCCATATTGGTCTCCTTTTTCTTCATATTCAAATCATGAGATTGAATTTTTTTTAAGAACATATTCAAGTGACATGGATTTGTACTTTTCATTTTCTTTGATAAGAATAGAGTACACATCAAATTTTGATGGTAATGATTCCAAAAACTTGTCATTTATCTCCTCAGGTTCATAAACCACTTTAGCACTTGATAACTCACTCAAGAAATGATAAAATCTTGTAGCTAGATCATCCAGGGACTCATTCTGAAAGTGTTTGAATACCAAGACTTGTTTTTTCAATAATTCCTTCCGACTTTTCTTCACAACAAAACTTCCTTCACAACGTTTCTGTAAAGCTTCCCATAGATGCTTTGAAGATTTAAATTGCTTGAAACTGTGATAAATCTCTTTTGGAAGTGACATAGAAATGCTCGCCATCGCCTTCTTTTCACGATCAAATAATTGTTTTTCTTCAGCAGTTAAAGCAGATACTCGCTTGGGAACATTATCACTATCCATCCATGAATACGCCGGATGATTGTATCCTTCCAGAATAGGAATCCATAAAGTGGTATCAATGAATGACACAAATTGATCAAAACGATATTTCCAGTTTGGATAATCAGCAAGACTCAACAACTTCGGTGGTTTCAGAGAAGTACCAATCTCATTATCATAGTTGAACATGTTTGTAACCTGCACCATGTTAGTCATAACAACAAGATAGAAAAATATCACAAGTAAAAACAAAGTTTAGAACAAATTTACCCTGAGGCGAACTTGTTAAGTTCGCTTCACACACTTCAAGCGAACTTGATCCAAGCGAACAAGATAAGTTCGCCTAATCAAGAATTTGCACTAAGTTTACCTGTAACTGAATTTTGAGTTAAGTTCGTCTGTATCAGCCGAAAGAACTCAGGAGGAAGAACTCTTCAACCAAAACACTAACCAAAAAATCTTAAAACCATCATATCTTGCTGAATTGGTGGAAATTGATAAATTTGAACCATAGGATTTGAGTATAATGTGAATTAGAACACTTATAATGGATCAATTTCTCCAAAAACACTTCCAAAATGATGAATTCAGCTTAAAAATGCTTTCAAGAACTTGAAAACTCCATGGATATGAAAAATATGCAAAAGTCAATCGTTTTGCTGTCAAATCATACACAAATCGTCACAAAACAATCACAAATTACGAGCAAAAGCTCTGATACCACCTGTAGGTCCACATGACTTCTCTATAGATCGAACTCGAGACGTGACATATCAACAACACGGAGTGCAGAATCCAACCGTGAATATGACTGTGTATACGAAACAACGATAATAATGACAATACACACAATGTAAATAATCTTCTTTCAATTTCACCATAATATAGAGTTTACAGAACTTGAATATCAATCACTAAAAGCCTCTTCCAAACATAACGTGTAAACATCTATTTATAGACTTCCATTCTGCTACAGGTGAACTTAATAAGTTCGCCTAAACTAGGACTAGGCGAACATATTAAGTTCGCCTATTGCAGAACTTAACTAACATTTACAAACATAAAGACATACAAAATCTAAACTATTACAAGGCTTTTGTCACACTTCTATGTCATAACAGGTGGGTTTTCAGATTCAGACTCGTGTGGATCTCCGACTGTTCAAAACAAAAATATGGGTTTGGCTACTGGAATGGATTCTTCGGATGGGGTTGGGGTGGCCGAAATTCCCCCGTTGACTCCGCTCTTCTCCCCAGAATACAAGGATATGATCATGAGCACTTATCCGTAAACTGTGTTTAAATCACATGAATCACCAGGTGGGGGAGCTGGTGTTGGACTATGGGGTGGGATGAATCGGAAGGTCCAAACTTCGGTTACTATGGTGGATAATGTGGCCGCTACGAGTGAGCCGGTGGGTGTTTTGAGTAAGCCGATTGGCCATGAAGCTGGGGGGACAGTTTTGGAACCCTTGCCTGTTATGGATGAGAATGTGAATTTCCCCCATGCTTCCATGCATGTACGTAGGGAGGGGGATGAACCCATGCAACTTTCTGTTTTGGAAGAGGTGGTTCAGGTGGTTACAGTGGAAGAGTTGCATGGAGAGTTGGAACGTGAGGAGGTGGCTGAAAAGTTTGAGCCGGTGGGTGTAGGTGGTGGCGTGGATATGAACAAAGTAAATGTGGGTGAAAGTGGGGTGAAAAATGTGGGTGTTATTGGGAGCAAGAAAGAAAACAAAAAACAGGTACGTTTCCACCCATTTGATTTTTAGGATATTATTAGATTGGATGATAATACCCCCGAGTTTGACCCGATAAGAGGCACCAAATTCTAGAATAAATCTTTATTTCAAAAGTTGGTGAATGGGGAGGGGGTTGAGGATGGAGAAACCCGGTTACTCTACCATCTTCCGAATTTGGATGAAAAGGGTGTGCCGGTTGTCACGCTTGATGCTCACTTTATGGCGAAGAGTGTAGAGGCTCATCACATGTAACTTTATGGCGAAGAGTGTAGAGGCTCATCACATGTAACTTTATTGGTGCAAATTTGCCTTTTTATGTGGTTTGTGAGAACTTGATTAAAATGTGACACAAATATGGTCTCAAGTCTATTCATGTTAAAAAAGGAGGATTTTATTTCTTTAAGTTTGATACTGAGGATGGAATTATGCAAGTGCTTGAGAGAAATCCTTGGTTAGTGGATAACATCCCATTAGTCCTTTAACTTTGGGAACCGGATACTGTAATAACTAAGCCAAATCCAAAATCTGTTCCGGTATGGGTGGCCATAAAAGATCTATCATTATGTCTTTGGAACGGGGGTAATATTGGACAAATCATAAGTTGTGTAGGTAAGCCTCTCATGCTTGACCACTCAACTTATGAAAGATGTGAAAAAAAAGATGATCCCATGAATTATGCTAGGGTGCTTGTTGATGCTTTTGCTACTAATGGATTACTAGACCGGGTTAAAGTAAAATTTCCATCTCAAGGATTAATGCAGGGTAAGTACACTTATCTTGAACTATCTTATAGGTGCAAACCTCCTTGTTGTACTACTTGTGGTGTTTTTTGTCTTGCGTCTTGCCAAAAAGAAGCATGAGTTACCCGTTTATGAGGAGCAAATTCAAATCAATTTGGTTCATGATACTCAAAAGTATAAAAATGATGGTGTTGGGACAAATGTGGAAAAGCAAAAGGATGCAAATGTGGATGGGGATGGTTTTGCGGTTGTCACAAGGAAAAAAGAAACAATTTGCAAACGGTTTTAATGTAGGCAAGAATGCAAATCGGAAGCCCAAGGGAGGTGGATATGGCCAAACTAGTCAAGTCTAAAAGCAGGCTAAAGGGACAGGATCTTCATCACACCCACAGGTTCAGGCCCAACAGGGGGCGGCTGGCCTTGATCACACTGGTCCATCTTTCAGGCCCAGTTCTGGCTCGGTTTATTGCCAATCTGGTAATAGATACAATCAACCTGATCAGATTTTTCGACCTAAGGCCCAACCTAATTTTCAAAACGTGGACTTCCCACCTTTGGTTTCGAATGCAAAGTCATGTGGTGGTGGTCCGGTTTTGAAACCGATGATTGTTTCAAACAGTGGTGGTGGTCCGGTTTTGAAACCGATGATTGTTTCAAATAGAGTATTTGTAATCTGTTAGTGATTGTTTGTTGCTTGTTTTTTCGTTTGTTTCTTCCTTTTGTGGTTTCCCCTCCATGGTATAAAGGCCAGGAGGGGGGATGCACTTAGTTTGTAATCCCTATTCTTTTTAATAATATATTTACCATGGGCAATGCTTATTTCTTAAAAAAAAAGTTAAATCATAAGGGTAAAACCCTAAAATTCAAATGTAAAATCTAAAATTTAAAAGCTAAACCATAAAAGTTAAGATGGTAGAGTTCGACGAGACGGTTCCAACGCCGCTGAAATGAGCTCAATCGAAATTCGTTTGATATCGTTTCTTAGTGTTTTTGTCATTTATTAGATTTATTAGCGTGAAGTTCCCCTATATATAGATATATATATATATATATATATATATATATGGGAAGGTTCAATTCAAAACACTAAATATTGTAAGAACATGGGAAACAAAATAAATCCTTCAGTTTTTCAATCTTAAGAAGTTTTAAAATATAAGAAAATTATACAAATGCAATGCTTATTCATATCTCATGAAATTTATAAAAAAAATTTGAATAAAATTTCTTTTATTTATACAGCCTACACATATATATAAGGAGGTTCATTTCAGTTGAATGATTTTTTTGCGAGAATAAAGGGAACACAAATCCACCAATCATAATTTTGTTTTCATTTTTTATTTAACTTTAGTATAAGGGTGTAATGGTAATTTGTACAACTAATTTAATGTTAGTATTTTTGGTATGTTTTCGTTTTTATTGGTAATTAAACAATCAGTTTTAATTATTCTATTCATTTTATTTTTATTTTTTTTGAACGGTTGTATTCAAATGAGAACACAAAAAAAATCCTCATCCTTAATCAAATAAAATTACGATTTCAGAATCAATTTTAGTGGATCATCGAACCTCCCTACACACAAAACAATTTACCTACACAATTGTATATAATGTGTAGGAATTCTACACTACACAAAACTAACGCATGTGTAGGTTCTACGGAGAAAAAACGTCCACGTGCGCAAGTGTTGGTCCATTAAAAATAACCTACACCGTGCACTAGATTAGTGCATTTGTAGGTACGATCTCGTTTCGTGAATTGGTGTTTGAGTATGCCCAGGTGAAAGATGTTGGATAATCTTTTTTAGGTTATAAAACTTTTAGTCGTTTAAATAAAAATAATAATACACATAACAAAACACCGGCCGCATGAATATACCACGGGAACTTACAAATTCAAACCTGAATGTATGGTATTATGATATCTGATAATATGTTTTATTATTCTGTTGCGTTGTCTTCCAACGTTATAAAAAATAGAAAAATTACCGAACGTATGGAAGAAGCACTGGAACCAAAGAGTACATAAGCATGAACCTAAAATTTTACGTAAGTTAAACATACACATAAAAACAATTTAGCTACACAAAGTGTCTATAATGTGTAGGCACTATACCCTACATAAAAATTGAATTTGTGTAGGTCCTATAACAAATACAAAAATTACATTTAACTTGGAAAACAACTATGATACAATGAGACATATTAGCTAAACCATTTAGCACACACGTACAAAAATATGTAAAACGTTATAATAGGGTTTAATTATAGACCTAGTGATAAAAATTATATAAAACTAAAACATTAACCATATTTTATTAAATAGAAATAACTTCATTCATACACATGATTCCAAATAACATATTACAATAAAGCTGAGTAGGTGAAATTTTGTACCTACACACAAATTAAAATCAACATTTACACAAATCATTTTGCTACTACAAAATTAGAGAATATAAGATTTAAAAAAAAAACAAAAAAAATGCTATTATTAGAGAACACCAACAAATGCTACATAATCAGTACTCGCATGCCTTTTCCCCTACACACTCATATTGTAAGTTAATTATGTTCATTTCACCTACACAACCACTTTTGTAAACTTTTATAACATCACACATCACATAACCAACAATTTGAAAAAAAAAACATGGTTCTGTTATCACATAACACCAACAAATGTTCCCTATTCGTTACACACATGAATGTGACCCCTACACAACCCAATTGTAAACCTACACAACCATTTTTACCAATTTTTTTACAAACATACATAGCAAAACCAACAATTACGACAGAAAATTTTGATAATTTCCCATAATACCAACGAATGATACCAAATCGGTATTTATATTACATTTCCCTAACATATTATAGAAATTCTCGAAACATTACTAGACCAAAAAAAAATCACAATTCATATCGATTTTGCACACAAATTCTTATCTAATACTACTAAAAACACAGATACTAACCTTTAGAAAACCCATGTATCTTCGATTTCACAGAAATTTGATGGACGATACTATTTGGAGGTCCGTTCGCCAACTCTTGTTAACTTTCGTGGAAACCCTAATCCTTCTTCGCCATTTTCCATTTCAAATAAAAAGCTTGTACCAAATTTATGTATACTAATTGTATGCTAGATAAAGGAGTTTGATTGATATAGTTTTTTTGTGTAAGAGATTTGATTAAAAAAGAAATATTCACACATAAATGATTCACCTGTCATAAACCTTTCTATCAACATTAATTACCTACATAAGCAAATGACGAAAATACCCAAGCAAGCAAAAATTAGGAAATAATTGACTCAAATAATTACAATTTTTCTATCTCAAATGTTCACCATTGATTGCATATAATGTATGGTCAAAATTGGTTCCCCCTGTTCTTGTAAAAATCTTTGTTATCGTTTGAACATTTCCCTATATGTATATACTAGGTTAAAATCTCGTGTATTACAAGAGTTAAATAAATAAAATGTTAAATAGTTAATAATAAAAAATTTATATTTTTAAAAACACGTGTAATACACGGGTTGAATAAACCGGTATATTAAATCGGTTGAACTATTTATAATTAAATAATAACTATTCGTAATTAAATTTATATTAAAATTTTAAAAATAAATTCTTTTAATATGAGAGAGAGGCGGGAACAAAATGATACATATAAACCAGAAAGTGACACATGTTCACATAATTTTATTTATTAATATAAATATCATTATTTGATATTATTATTTAATATAAGAGAGAAATAAAAAAATTAATATTTAATAGGAGAGAGACGGAAAAATAAAGGTGAGGAGTAATCAGAGAGTGACACGTGCCTCTCATGGTTTTCCTTTATTATATAGTATGTATGTATGTATGTATGTATGTATGTACGTACGTACGTATATATGTATGTATAGGGTTGAGTTCATGAGAAAACTCTTATTCGTGAGAAAACTCGCGAAAACCGATCCAAACGAACTCCGATTGAGCTCATTCCAGCGGCGTTAGAACCGGCTCGTCAAACTCGATCTAAAGCCTAAAGCTAAACCCTAAAGTTAAACCCTAAAATCTAAATCATAAAAGCTAACCCCCATCCCCAAAAACCTAAAACCCTCACCCCGAAAAAACCTAACAACCCCCCCCCCCCAAAAAAAAAAAACCTAAACCCCCCACCCCACCCCCAAAAACCTAAATGCCGACCCGGTTCCAACGCTGAATAAAGAGTTTTCTCATGATCGTTAGGAGTTTGTTTGAGTCGGTTTTCTCATGAATAAAGAGTTTTCTCATGATCGTTCCCCTATATAATATATATATATATATACACACACATATACATAGAGGAAGGTTAATTTTAAAACAATAAAAATTTACGAGAACAAAAAGAACAACATTCAAACAATATATACTAGTAATTTGCATAACTAAGTTAACTTACTTATTATTAGCAATTCCATTCATTTAGGGATTGAAAAACCGTTTCAAATTTATCTACATATTGTTTTGAATTCAGATTGTTATTAATCATTAATCATATTCAAAATCAATTTTTTTTATTCAAGATTAAATGGTTCGCATGATTTAATAAAATCTTTTACCTTATATTTACAAATTTATATTCAAAATCAAATATTTTGTTCTTATTTCTTAAATTCGATTTTTGTCATACAATTCTCAAATATATATATATATATATATATATATATATAATAATAAATTCTTTACATATCGTTTGAGCACAAGTTTTATTTATATCTTTTACCTTATATTTACAAATTTATATTCAAAATCAAATATTTTGTTCTTATTTCTTAAATTCGATTTTTGTCATACAATTCTCAAATAAATATATATATATATATATATATATATATATATATATATAATAATAAATTCTTTACATATCGTTTGAGCACAAGTTTTATTTATATGCATCTTACTTTTGCTCAACGCATTGTCAATGTATGATCATATTGTACGTATGAAAGACTTAATAAAACAAAACACTACATCCATACATATTTAAAGTTAACGTGCCTACATGTAATTTTTTTTAAAGAAAAATACCTAAACAAGTGTAAACTTACTGCACATATATACATGCATTCTACACATCACGAATTATAATCTATGAAAAAAGAATATGACAAATTCATGTTTTAATTATAATAAAATCAATAGTTATTTTTTTTACCAGATAGCTCTTTTATAATATAACTCCAATAACCTTCCTCATGTTCCTACACAAAAACATAGTACCTACATTTTTTATCCCAACATATATATATCACTCATAAACCAATACATATGCCGACATCCTGCATCGATTTAAGCTCCCTCCACTTATATTTTATCCCAACAAACACATACAACTTCAAACACCTGAGTGGCAGAATCATACACATTAATCTGCTCACAAGTATAGCATATGTGTAGGTCATTTGCAAATAACCTACACAAGACTAGTTCATGTATAGGTCTGTTACAAATATATGTGTACTGTCATATCCCCAAATTTATTTACTTAATAACTAAATAAAGGTTGCAACGATTGGTTCATTACATAATAGCGGAAGCTGTAATATTGATTTCTAAGACTTTATTACATATACAATTACTAAGACTAAGTAATACAATGATCTAAGTGCTTCTAAATCAGCGATAGGCTTGAGACTTGATAAACTATCCCTTTCCAGCTACAAGGATTTGATCCAACATAGCTAGCCTATTCCAACCGAACCATGGCTAAGGGTTACATGAGAAACGTACTTGAAAATGTCAACACAATGGTTGGTGAGTTCATAGAGTTTGTTATTTCAGTGCAATTAGTTTTCCCTGAAAACATATACATGACTTAACCGTCATAAAAATAAGTAGTTTTCCCCCAAAAACATATAAATGACTTAACCGTCATAAAAATAAGTAGTTTTCCCCGAAAACATATACATGAATTAACCGTCATAAATAAGTACAAATAATTCTAAGCGCATATGATAAACAAAACAAGTATTCTTGATCCATTTGTATGCTAGCTAGGCTTACAAATACCTATGTTCATACATAAGACCGTAACCAAACCTAACTGGTGAATGCCCCTCCCTCGCTTTACCACTAGAACAGACCATGACAATATGATGCCATTTGACCCTTTAGGTACCGGTTAGCGCGACTAATCATGACTGGGGGCGTCACCCCCAATAGTTGTAAGACCCCAACCCGGGCATCCTACGGTTGATTCTCATAACAGGCCATTCTCATTTAAAACACATTTATTATTAGTCATACGACATCGAAAGTCTTTCTAAGAACATTATATATTATTCAAAGTCATTAAGTTTACCTTACGAATGCATGCACACCAATCCGAGTAGAACCGCTCCCAAGACAAGATACGTCAACACAAAGCTCACCTGCGAATCAATCTAACGTACACACAAAGTCAGCTACGCTGAGTGAGTTCTAATAGTTTAATTTACTTAAAAGCAAACTTGTTACAAAAGTTATTTGAACTTTACTCAAGACCCTCGGTCCTTATAAAATAGATTCATTATTCATTAACAAATAGATAACCCTTGTTATCACACAATATCCCATAATAGTTCATTACCCAAGACTCATTCCATAATAATAACTCATACTCTAGCACCCGTATGGGTTAAAGGGTAAATTTTATAGGGTAGCAGTTCGCCCAGCGATGCTATATGGAACCGATTGTTGGGCCATCAAGAAGACACAAGCTCGAAAAATGGATGTAGCTGAGATGAGGATGTTGAGGTGGATGTGTGGACACACAAGAAAGGACCGAATAAGAAATGAAGTTGTTCGGAAGAGATTGGGAGTCACATGTATCTCAGATAAGATAAGAGAAGGAAGATTGAGATGGTTTGGACATGTCAAGAGGAGACAGAGCACAGATCCAGTGAGAACGGTGGAAACTCTCGTTGTAGAGGGGAAAAGGAGCAGGGGGAGACCAAAATTAACGTGGGATGAGAGGATTAGGCTTGATTTGCTAGATTTACACCTCTCAGAGGACATGATCAATGATAGGATTTCATGGAGACGTCGTATTAGGGTTTTAGGATGAGTGACCCGTTGTGTGGGAGAGTAGAGTTGTTTAGCAAAGATTTTGCGTATGTCTTGTTTCTTGTAGGTGTGTTGTGTTTCTTGTGACTAATATACTCTAGTCATACACTGCTAATTGTTAGA
This sequence comes from Smallanthus sonchifolius, assembly GCA_023525975.1. NCBI lineage: Eukaryota > Viridiplantae > Streptophyta > Magnoliopsida > Asterales > Asteraceae > Smallanthus > Smallanthus sonchifolius. Next base: position 20,726,278 of record CM042044.1, on the reverse strand, counting down.
TTACTGTTAGATTTATTTTACTTTATTACTCATTAATTTTATTTATATTTTTATCTTTTTCTTTCCCATGGAGCCGGGGGTCTAAACGGGAGCAGCCTCTCTATCCCTTGGAATAGGGGTAAGGTTTGCCCTCATCACACCCTCCCCAGACCCTACTAATAGCGTTAGCTATGTGTGGGATTATACTGGGTACGTTTGGTTTGGTTTGGTTTGGTTACTCTAGCACCCGTATTAACTCGACACTTTGTTAACCACAACCAAACCCTAGACCTTGACTTACGCGGTCTTTACTAAGGCTCTTACCAATCGACTGACACAACGGTTAATAACACCGTTTCGCAATCCTAAAATAACGAGAAATCTAACTCTACCTGTCATATTACTATCGTTAACACATCACATTAACACTATTATACACACCATTAATATAACTCATCACTAGCATGCAAATTAGCACATATATAAGCATGAAAACACATACCTTATCACTGCACCCTCGTCATGGCGTTCTACGTATCCTGAGCTCATCATTAACCTGTTAAATAAATGTCACCATTGGTGAGTTTCCAAAGGACCTCATCCTTCATAATTCTTGTTTGCCATGTCATAAACATGACTACGCAAACACATCACCCACCGTGTCACAAGGACAACGAGATACAAACACACAACTCAATTATAAACATATAACGTTATACCCTATGTACATGACTCATTAACTTCACCTGCACTTCACACATAGCACTAGGATAAGGTATCCTACACGTATTCATAAGTGTTTAATTTATATCCCGACTCCCCTGACTAATTTATAAAACAATACTCTTCTAGTAAATCAACACTCATACAAATACTATGTCTCATTATCTGAGCACTACCACATACATGCACACTCCTAGGCATACTCGTACGACCTGTAAATACATTCCCGACTCACCCATAGGGACCCATGACCATATACCCACCATTAACCTACACATCCTAAAAGCAACCCATAGTCCATTAGTTCCATATTTGAATACTCACTTTCATAAACTCATCGGGTTAGACCCCAACACTCTTTACACATTTAACGTACAAAATCACGTCTTGAAAGTATGTACGATAGCCCCAAAATATTAAAACGTTTAAAAGAGAGGTGATTAGAAACTCACCGGTTGCGAAGCTTTCCTTCCGAAGTCGTAAACCCGCAAACGCGTAATCAAACGCGAACCTGTCGTCAAATGAATTGCCCAGATCAATCCAATTACCGCAATAACACTAACCCATCTACTTTGGACCAACGACTACAAACTCGGTCTAACTCGTGACAAACCGTACAACCGACGCGCTGGTTCGCGTACAAAAACCCCTAAATTAACGTTACCCAAAAATGTTCCTAAATGTCGTCCCTAACAATTTTATCACATCCCAAAGAAGTCCCCAACAACGAATATAAAGTTCTATGGGGTCATACCTTTGCATACAATCCGTTCTAAGCGGTTTTGTACGAAACTACTCAGCACCACGTGAGAAGAAAACTTGTCTTGTTCATATCTCGACCATACATGCTTTGTTTAGCGCGATCCACCTATCCACGCGTTCGCCTCAACATGCCCAACCTCAGAAAATTACTGGTGTCAGTCGTTGCCGCCACCGCTGCTGCCAGAACGCCGTTTCATTATTCATCACGTTCGGTTTCACGCGTCCATATTCGAGTAGCTTAAAACCGAACCAATTGAACTCCGTTTTAGACGAATAATATGTCCACGCTTCCGTATTACCGAAGCCTTTCAAAGCCAGCAGTCGCCGTTACCGAAAACCGCCGCCAACTTCGCTGAAAAACGAAACAGTCGATGGAATTGCCTAATACGCGCGTTCTTCTTCGCGCTGCTCGAATCCCTATCAAACGAACTTGGAATTGCACAAATAATATATCTACGCGTCCGTTTCACCAAGCCCTTCGACCTCCTACCATCGCCGCCACTAGAAAAGCGAACAGTGGCCAGAATCCTTGCCGGAGTTCCGATTTTCACTCGATTCCTTAACCAATGGCCTCCAAGTCGCCTCCTAGTGACGTTAGCACTGAAATTAAGCAACCCTAATTGAAAAACCATCCAAAACCGAATACAAGGTGTAAAAATAAGATTACCTCATCCTGTTTCGGAGTCTCCCGATCAAAACCCACCCGACGCCGCCTTGATCCTTCGCGCGACCACCGTTGTCACCGAATTTCCCTTCTCTCTCGTCTCTCCATTCGGCCGTCGCACACCTTTAGACAGATTATGGTCTAGGGTTTGCGCTAATGTGGGTTATATACCACTAAGTTTCATCCGGGTCCCTCCCATTTATCCGAATCACAAATTTACGGATTTCGGGATGTTACAATTGTACAATTCATAGAATCCTAGGCTAAGTCCATAGCTAATGGTGACAAATGTTGATGATGTTCAGTGGAGTTTAAGAGCTCTCCTCAATATACAACATAATGTTGGTTTCTTGTTTTCTTGTTATCATATAAAAATGTTTGTAATGTTTTACAAATGTGTTGAGCAATAACGTAAAGCATAATAGGTAAGTATGTTTCTCTCCCGTAGTTTACAAAACAGTAAAAAATGAAAAGGGGTCGTGAACTCACCTCGTGTCCAATGAAATCCTAGCAAATAACAGTGTGCTAATAGTTCCTGTCTATCCGTACCCTAATCACCCAAGGGTACTTATGTGTTAAGACTAACCGTCTTAGATGCAAGTTGTTCACCCAACTTAACAAATCCTGTTAAGTACGTCTTTATTTAGTAAAACAATGTTTTCATGTGACGACTCATTGGTGATTATTATTCCAGTGTAGAAATTTGTATATTTTCCAAGAAACTATTATGTTCCAATATTGGTGACACGTTATGTTTCCCAAAAATAAATCTTTTTTTTTCTAACCACATACTTGATTAAGTTATGGTTCACGTCATGAAAGCATATTCACACATAAATCCACGTATATGTATATATATAGTTATTTCTCAAAATAACTATATATATTCTCAAATATCGTTCAAGCATTCTAATGCATGTTTTATATCTTTATAATTCCATGTATATGTAACTTCATGCCACTACGTCCACATGTATATATATTTCAAGACGACATTTATTAATTCATATATGTCCAATATGCATACAATCATGTTTATTTTTTTAGGTCCTAAAACAGACCTGTAAACACAGATCTGTGGAGAAATCCTCCAAACAGTCCTGATCGAGAGGCGAAATCTCTGGATCCGGTATCACTCTCGAGTCAGAAAGGGTAGAGACGGGTGCGGGAATCACATACACGAACAAACATATATAAAAGTGAAAAATAATAGATAATTGGAGCATACAAAGTATGATTTTTTGATTGAAATGAAAATAAAAGCTCCTCACACACACACAATTACTCTCACCCCAGGGTGAGCTCCCCCTGGGGTGGTGATTCCCTCTATAAACAAACACTCCTCCTATGAGATAATCTTATTATTTATAGGAGGGTAAGCACATATGCCTTATTTTCCAAGCCACCGCCAAATGGGCCTGAAAAACAGGTATCGAAACTACCAGTTTCGGTTGAACAAATGTTCAACCGAATTTTCAACCGAAACTAGTAGTTTCGATACTGTAGTTTCGATTGACAGCATCAGTCTCGAAATTATACCCAACAATTTTTACCAAACATATGAATGCATTCATGCATGTATTTCCACACTTCTATATATGCACTAATGTATTTTACTATGTTACATGTATATGTAAACATATATTTTTAGACCAAGTAGTCAACATGTTTCCATATTTGTAAAAACTCATATTTATTCGAAACGACCAAAATATATATATTTTCAAAGTAACCACGTATCCTTTTAAAACTACGTTGTTTTACAATTCATGTTCCATATAATGTACGTCTTTAATCTCTAAATATGTGGATCAATTTTATATATATTTCTAAGCATTTGTAACAATATACATGTTATGGATACATATACAAATATAGTTTCATGTTCAATATCACAATATTAGTAGATCTTTATGTTTTCCATGTTTTTAGATGATTAAATCTCATATTCTTTCAAGATCTAAACATTAACTAACTCATACTTAAACATAGCAACCTTTATGAGCAAAACACCTACATATATACATGTATATATACCTACGACACGCACACACACACATTTACGTGTTTTATCTTCTAGATCTAGTTCCTTTTACCTTGTTTGAAAGTCATGTAAAGCCATTTCCTTGTTAGGTGAACAACATACATCTCTTTATCATATATCAAAGAAAATAATAAAGATGTAAGGCATATTCTTACCATTAGCCAAGCTAGGAGAAGAACAATGATTAGAAGGCGGTAATGGCTTGATTTGCTAGTAAAATCGACTCCTAGACCTCAAGAATTCCTTGGATCTCCAAGCTCATAGTTAAACTTCTAAAGGACTTGATCTTGAATTTTTGAAAGAACTAAAATGTGTGTGTGTTGTATGTTTGTGTATGCCAAAAAGGAGGAAGAAAGATCTAGGCTCTTGCTTTTCTTCCATTCAGCCCTTTATATACTAGTAGGTAGAGTAAGGACTTGGCATTAATCATGACAAAGTAAGAAGATGGAGTGGAGTGTGGGATAATACAAAATGATGATGATGGATTGTTGATGGATTTGATCTTGGATTGATACATACTTGAATGAGTATGGTTCTTATGACACAATTAGGGCATTGTTGATTCGGTTCACTTGTCCACACGATTTAATTCCAGTTTAAGGCACAAGATTAAGGTGAGATTCATAGCCCCTTTTTCCTTTTTACTTTTGGGGTGAAACATGTATACATATGTCTTGATAACTTAACCTTTTTATCAAAACAGATTATTAAACAAGTAATTTCAATTATGTGCTTGATATTTGAACACTATAATAACGTTGCAATCATTAACTTGTTCATAAGCCTAAGGAAGTACTAGTATGGCCATATAGGGGAAACCGATACAACATTTCAATGGCATAATCTTTGGGATTGTGGATGCAATAACATTTCAACATCATAATCTTTTGGATTATGGATGCAATAACATTTCAACGGCACAATCTTTGTGATTGTGGATGCAATAACATTTCAACGGCACAATCTTTGTGATTGTGGATGCATATAACATTAAGGGTTGATTGCAATATATTTGGTGTTAATATGTGATGTGTTGCAAAACACAAACATTTATTCTATTGTAATTGTGCGAAATTGTATAGTTTTGTACTCGATTTGTGTTGTTTTTAGTTCATTCTAAGTCTGGGTCATGATTGAAGGTTATAGTGTGCAAAAGAATCGAAAAATGTAGCTAAATCCTGTAGAAATAAAGCACACTGGAAAAGAGCAAAAAGCAAAAGAGAAAAAATAAATTTTCTGAGAAATCCAAGCCTCTCGCGGTACATGAGAGGGTCGCCATTCTGGAAAAAACCTAATTTTTAGGTTTTATCAATTTAAACGATAATCTTCTTGATGATTCGATACATTGCCATCAAGGAACAGTTTTTGGGCGATTTTGAGCAAAGGAAGAGGCTTTGGATCAAGGAATTGAAGTATTGCATAAAATCAGGTTAGACATTGAATCGTTCGGTCACGATTGATCATAATATTCGTTTTGATTTATTTATGGACCTAATGTTTGCTTTATTTAACTTTGAACCTTCTGTTTTTACCATATTTCTTGGCTAAGACCATAGATCTACCTAGGTTAATGATGATTGTTTGCTAAAGTTTGGATTTTTATCAATTTATTGTATTCGTTTTGGATTTTATGCATTAGGCCAGATCTGAGTTTGATTGTTTAATAAGTATGCACGCTTGATTTTGATCTTTGATTGGTTGAATTGTTCCGTACATGTCTTGGTGAATGTCTTTCATAAATAGATGTGTATTAGATCTCCTACTTTGTGTTTGTGATTCGTGTGTGGTTTGCTAGACGTAGTAACAATAGGATTATCAATCAACAACTTAATAAATCAAGTGTTCTTCTTATCTAAAAACCTGAAAAGTGATAGGTAATCGGTTAATCTTCGGTATTAGGGTTTCTGAGATTGAACAGTCTGAGAGGACGTTTCCTTATGGTTCTAGTGTCGTTGTTAATTCGTGTTAAACAGGTTCAATTCAGATTGCTCCTTGCATCTTTGATGTATTGAGATAGTGAGACCGAGAGGTGAGCTGCCTTTTGAGTTCTTTAGCATAATCGGTGAGACCGAGAGGTAATCCGAGTACTGGTGTTATTAGTATCCCTTGAGTTCCTTTTGGTCACATTCTGAGATTGATCAGGAATCCATTAATTGGTTTAAGGGTGTTATATCTTAGGATCCCAGTTCCATTACGTGTTCCATATCCGATAAAAGCCAATTTTAGTAATCAGGATTCGCAGCCTGGGTAGAGTCTTCCTTCCTTACTGAAATTCTCTAAAGTCTTTGTCTTGTTGGTTAGTTTTCTTGGTTAGTTGTCTTCTTCATTCAGTTTACTTAAGTTTTAGTAGTTAACCTTAGTTCATAGAATTTCCCCCCAAATCAAATAAACAAGTTAAGTCTTAGTCAGAGTCTAAGTAGTGTTATAGTCAGTGTCTCGTGGGTTTGATATCCGGACTTCTTTTAGCTGTGTTACAATTGATAGGTACACTTTCCTGTCTTTGTGGTCTAGTTTAGTAGGTTTGTGCAGAGTTTAACTAGAGAGTCTAGGTTAGGTTGTGTTTAATTTAATAGACCGTTTGATCGACATCAAGTTTTTGGCGCCGTTGCCGGGGACACTTGGCAATAGAAAAATTAGCTTTGATTAGTTCTTGTTTGGTTGTGTTTAATTTAATGGAATCCTCCCACCTGCCCCAGGATTCCATTACCAGGTGGGAAGATCTGAAGGCCAAATTCCTAAAGAAGTATTATCCACCATCTAAGGCCGCCCGTCTGAGGGATCAAATCCACTCGTTCCATATGGACCCCGAAGAGCCTTACTACATGGCCTGGGAAAGGTTCAATACTCTACTTAGTAAGTGTCCTAAACATGGCCTTTCTGATTGGGCATTGGTTGAAAAGTTCTATAATGGTCTAACATTTAAGAAACAACAGATGTTCAATATTGCTGCAGGAGGTCACATCATGGAGAAGAAGGAGCCGGAGGAGTGTGAGGAGATGTTTGAGAGTTTTGCCCATGCTGAGCAACAACAGCCTTCTACTAGGAATTCTATTCCTAATGCTAGGACCTACTTCTGCCACTAGAGGTGTACATCAGGTCAACACTGATACTAGCATGATTGCTGTACTTGCAACTATGGCAAAGAAAATTAAGGAGCTGAACATGAGTGGTATGTGGTGTGAGGTGTGTAGAAGAGGTCATGACATAATCGATTGCCCTGTCGTTCAATAGGAACAGGTGGACTTCTTGGGGAACCAAAAAACCCCTCTGTTTAACTCTGGATGGAGAAACCACCCTAACTTCAGTTAGATCTAGCGGGAACCCACCTGGGTTTCAACCCCGTCAAAATCAGTATGGTGGAGATAGAGAAGGAGGACAGCAGTCTCGTAGTAGTTCTGGAGAGAAAGAGATCAAGGAGATGCTGATTAACCAGACCCAGTTGCTTGCTCAATTGGTGAGGACAGATCAGGAGACTCGGGGTAAGTTGAAGAAGCATGACACACTACTGAGGAGTCAGCAATCTGCATTCTTAGATTTGTAGCGTACAGTGGGAGACATTGCACGCCAGCTGACTGACAGATCTGGAGGTTCCTTTTCGGGTAGTACTGAGACTAACCCTAAAGCCTCCTTGAAGGCTGTGACCACGCGCAGTGGTAAGGGTATAAAGAGTGAGCAGACACCGACAGCTGATGATGATGAGCCGGTTGATGAGGAGATAGAGATGGAGACACCTGCAGGGGCACACAAGAGGCGAGTCCTAGCAAGTTTCATGCTCAAAGGTGAGTCTCCCGCTGGGAAGGAGGAGAATGAGGGGAAGAAGAAGACCCCTGATGTTGATCTAAGTCGTCTTCCATATCCTGCTCGCCTGATGCAGCAGAAATATGCTAAAGATTATGGACACTTTTTGGAGATGTTTAAGCAGCTTAAAATAAATCTTTCGTTTGTTGAAGCCCTCCAACATATGCCTAAATATGCTAAATTCCTTAAGGTCCTTCTGTCTAATAAGAAGAAGCTGGAGGACCTTTCGACAATCTCTCTGAATGAAAGATGTTCTGCGATGGTTCAGAACAAGCTACCGGAGAAATTAGCAGATCCTTGCGTCTTCACGATCCCGTGTTTGTTTGGTAGCTCGACTCTGCACCACGCGTTAGCCGATCTCGGTTCTAGCATCAACCTGATGCCATACTCTCTCTTCGAGAAGCTAGGCCTTGGAGATACAGCCCCCACACGCATGAGCATATCTTTAGCTAACCGTTCGGTCAAATATCCACGGGGAATAGTGGAGAATCTGTTGGTGAAGGTTGATAAGTTTGTATTCCCTGTGGACTTTGTCATTCTTGATATGGAGGTTAACGATAGAGTTCCAATCATTTTGGTACGCCCCTCCTTGCGCATCGCTAAGGCATTGATTGATGTCTTCGACGGTAAGATCACACTTCGTGTAGGGGATGAGAATGTCACCTTTGATGTCATGAAAACGATGAAGAATTCTAGTGGTTAGGACGATTCCATGTTCTTTATAGACATTTTCATATCTCACATGGATCGTTTCCTTGACTACGTGTGCGGCGTTGATTTGCTTAACACACAACACCGGGGTGAGGAGGACCAGGAGGTTGAGACTGATGCTCTTCCCGAGCAAGGTTCGAGCCACCCGGCTTGTACACCTCCTGAGTACCCAGAGGTATTTGAGATTGCTGAGGTCACCGAGGAGGAGAAGAATCCCTCGGTTGAGTCACCACCACCTATTGAGCTCAAAGAGCTACCTTCCCATTTGGAGTATGCATTCTTGGATGGTGAGGTTGGTTTACCCGTCGTGATTTCTGCAGCCCTGACGAAGGAGGAGAAGGTGAGATTGATAGAGGTTCTAAAGGCTAACAAACAAACCATCACGTGGAAACACACAGATATAAAGGGCATAAGCCCTACTTTCTGCATACATAGGATCTTAATGGAGGAGGAGCACAAGCCGGTTGTGCAACCTCAAAGGAGGCTTAACCCCAACATGTCTGATGTTGTGAAGAAGGAGGTTCTTAAACTCCTAGATGCTAGCTTGATTTATCATATTTCTGATTCAGCATGGGTTAGCCATACTCAGGTCGTCCCAAAGAAGGGTGGGATGACAGTTGTGAAGAATGATAAAGATGAGTTGATCCCTACAAGAACAGTCACCGGTTGGAGTATGAATTGACTATAGGCAACTGAATGATGCCACTAGGAAGGACCACTTCCCCCTTCCTTTCATTGACCAGATGCTGGAGCGCCTATCGGGGCAATAGTTCTACTATTTCCTTGATGGCTTCTCGGGTTATTTCCAGATCCCCATTGCATCGGAGGATCAAAAGAAGACCACTTTTACATGCCCATACGGTACCTTCGCGTACCGGCACGTGCCATTCGGGTTGTGTAATGCTCCAGCCACCTTTCAGAGGTTCATGGTGGCTATCTTTCAGGACATGATCGAGAATTCTATGGAGGTTTTCAAGGATGATTTTTCTGTATTAGGGAATTCTTTCGATCATTGTTTGTTTAATTTAGAGAAGATGATGAAGAGATGCATAGATACGAAGTTGATGCTTAATTGGGAGAAGTATCACTTCATGGTGACTGATGGGATTATGTTAGGGCACAAAGTTTCACGTGCCGATATTGAAGTAGATAGAGCTAAGATTGATACCATTAGTAGACTTCCACCGCCGACCAGTGTCAAATCCGTTCGTAGTTGCTTAGGTTATGCAGGTTTCTATAAGCGTTTCATTAAAGATTTTTCAAAGAACACCCAACCCATGACCCGTCTTCTTGAAAAGGACGTTCAGTTTGAGTTTGATGCTGATTGTCTTAAGGCGTTTGAGTTCTTGAAGGAGCAGTTAGTTTGTGCTCCCATCTTGATAGCCCCCGACTGGAGCTTGCCCTCTGAGCTCATGTGTGATGCGAGTGATTTAGCAGTCGGGGCTGTCCTAGGTCAAAGGAGAGATAAGCATTTCCACTCGATCTGTTACGTGAGTAAAACTCTTAACGATCCTCAAGAGAATTACACAACTACCGAGAAGGAGTTGTTAGCAGTGGTCTTTGCTATCGATAAATTCCGTTCCTATTTAGTGCTCTCTATGACCATCTGTTCGCGAAGAAAGATGCCAAACCTAGATTGATTCGATGGATTTTCCTGCTTTCTGAGTTTGATATTGAAATTAAAGATAAGAAGGGAGCAGAGAATGTAGCAGCCGACCATTTGTCGAGTCCTTGATGATGGTGAAGGTGGGACCAGCCAAAAAGCCGGTGTTTTTCATGAGTGCCGAGGCGCAAAGTTTGCCATGGTTTTCTGACTTAGCGAACTACTTGGCTAATGGTGTAGTGGTTAAGGGCATGGCATCCCAACAGAGGCGTAAATTCTTTGCCGATGCCAACCACTATATTTGGGATGCTCCACAATTGTTTCGTGTGGGAGCTGATAGAGTGTTGAGGAGAAGTGTGAGCAAGGAGGAAGGTGTTGAGATCCTTAAGCATTGTCTTGAGGGCTTAACGGGAGGTCACAACGGACCATCCTACACCGCCAAAAAAGTGTTTGATTCTGGTTTCTATTGGCCGATAGTGTTTAAGGATGCTTATAAGTTGGTGAAACGGTGTAACGCGTGTCAACGCACCGGTAATATCTCATCCCGGAATGAGAGGCCTCAGAACCCGATCCAGGTTGTTGAAGTATTTGATATTTGGGGCATTGATTTCATGGGTCCGTTCCCTGCATCCCGAGGTTACCGGTACATTCTTGTGACGATTGACTATGTTTCTAAGTGGGTCGAGGCTCCATCTTTGCCTACAAATGATGCCTGAGTAGTGGGGAGATTTCTGAAGAAGTTGTTTACCAGGTTTGGTACTCCTAGAGCCCTGATTAGTGATAGGGGTACACATTTCTGCAATGCCCAGATGGAGAAGGTGTTTACACGCTATGGGGTCACCCATCGGCTATCGACTGCCTATCATCCACAAACTAGTGGGCAAGTGGAAAATGCAAATAGGGGAGTGAAAAGAATCTTGGAGAAAACTGTTGGAAAGAATAGGAAGGATTGGTCCGACAAGCTAGATGATGCACTTTGGGCCTTTAGAACTGCTTTTAAATCACCTATAGGGACCACACCTTTTAGGATGATCTATGGCAAAGCGTGTCATCTACCGATAGAGCTAGAACACAAGGCATATTGGGCCTTAAAGGCAGTCAACCTTGACTTACCTAAAGCAGCACAACACCGGTTTCTCAAGTTACATGAGTTGGATGAATTGCATGACGAGGCATACACACGTTCTTAGACTTAAAAAGAGCGTACAATTCTAGGTTAAAACTATTCTACATGTGGGGATAAGGTCTTGGTATATAATTCTAGGTTAAAACTATTCCTATGAAAGCTTAAGCCTAGGTAGATAGGACCGTACACGGTAAAAGAGGCATTTCCATACGGTACAGTGGAGTTACATGATGGTGAGGGAAGCTCGTGGAAGGAAAACGGTCATAGACTGAAGCATTACATCGGAGGACCGATTGAGAATGTTGAGGGGGATGAGATTCTCCTCGACAAGCCAGGAGACTAAAGGTTAAGAGAGTGTCAAGCCTCGGGAGAATGCCCGAGTATAGAGTTTTCTTTGTCTTCATTTTCGTTTAGTTTTTGTATATTTTCGGTTTGTGTGTTCTTTTGTTTTCGTGTGTTTCAGGGAATTGTGGCCAAAATGGTGAAGGAAAACCATCAAAAACAAAGTTCCAGGTATGTTTGCTCAAAATTCTAAGGCTGGAACAAGTTAAAAAAATAAGTGAAAAAAATCTTAAAGGGTGAAAATATTTCTAAGTACAAAAATCGGCCTTAACTTTCTGTGATTGAAGGCTCCCCGTGGTACGCGATGCTTTTTGGGTATTCTCTCACGGTACGCGGGATTCAAATGAGAAAATATAATTTTTAAGTCCCCCGCGGTACGCGAGGAACATGCTTCGGTCTCTTGCGGTACGTGAGAAACCCTAGGGTCGCAACCGGATTAGCAACCCCTCGCGCTATGCGTAGGGAGGTAGGTTTATTCCTCGCGGTATGCGGAAGCCTTGGAATTTCAGGAAAAAAAATAAAAATAACAAAAAAGCCCCATTTTTGGTCTTCTTCCCCACTCGCCACCACAAATCACTACCTGTCACCGCCGACCACCATCGTCGTCGTTGTCCACCACCTGTCACCACCCGATTCCCACTAATTCCCGTCCATAACCACCGTTACTTCCACCCACAACCACCACCTGCCACCACCTGAAACCACCACCAATCACCACCTACAACCACCATCTCCAGTCACCTACCTTCGTCCCTCACCTACACCGTCCATCACCACCAACCACCATCGTCGGCCATCACCTACTATTACTTCCACCCTCAACCACCACTTGCCACCTGCCACCACCTACAACCACCGAATCAAATCACCACCAACTGCCACCATTCCACCATCACCACCGTCGACCGTCTACCACCACAACAGGGTACACCACAGGGGGGTTGAGTCGATTTTCACTTTCGGGTTTTTAGTTTTTCATCATTGAGGTATATATCTCTGTTACGTTTTGTATCTGGAGTCAATTTGAGTTGTCAGTTAGGTATATTGAGTCGATAAGTTGTTCGCTAGTGTAGATTGATGTCAGTTTGTAGAGTATCTCGAGTCGGTATGATATCTTGAGGTTAATGGTACAGGTTATTGAGCTATTTGAGTGATTTGTGCAATGTGACGGGGTATTTGAGTCGAGTATGCTATACTAAACCCCCTTTGCGTGTGCTTCATGAATAAATCAAATCACTTATACTGTAAATTGAGTCGTTGGTTATGCTATCAGAGTCAATTGTATTAAGTGCTAGTGAGTCGTTTGTAACTTGATAGCAACTTGTAAATTGTGTTATGGGATTCCCTACAGTTTTCTTGCAGGTTTAGACCGCCTCGCCCGTACTCAATCTCCATTCGGGCGAGGTTGTCTGGTTTTATATAAACAAAAAGGGTATCCTGAATTTTTTATTTTATTTTTATTTTTTTGTAGCGTCTTATGTGTATCTTCACAAGTCGGACGACCGTGAATGAAATGCTATACGGTCACCCGACCCGGTCTTTTACATATTACTGTATATTTTTGTTGTACTAACTTTTTGAATGTAGGCATGTCTGATCCAGGACAGTCGTCTAGCACGGTCGGTGGGGCCAAGCGTAGGCGAGCCAGAAGAGCCGCGCCCGATTCGTCAGCCGCCGCATGTCATCCGATACGTGGTTCCCGAGGTTCGTCCTGTCGCCGATGCATAGCAAGTACCGTTGGATGCCAAGGTTCTCAGCCACCACACCCTACTCGTTTCAAGCTTATGACTGATGAGTCGGTGCGGCTAGAGCGTTTCATCGACATGGACTTATATCAGCATCGCACCATCGAGTGGCCGTTCATCGAGGAGCTAGGGCAGCTGGAGAGATTACATGGCCTGTTAGGGGATCGATGGACCACGGAATTGGCCTGTGATGCCACACAGTACCAGGAGCTCACCGTTGAGTTTCATTCCACATTCCGGTACGTCACAGGTCAGTTCGATGAGCCGACCGCGGTTTCATTTTCTTTGGGCTGACAGGTTTACGAGCTGTCGGTACCACAGTTTGCGGTTTCCATGGGGTGGTACACCGAGGAGGAGGTAGAGGCGCAGCCATTTATTCAGAGCTTACGAGGTTTATTTAGGCGCCAGCATGACCAGTGGGTCAGTGTCAGTCAGTTGCGTGACTTTTGGCATTCCATAGCCGATGGACCCTATTCCACATCCGTGTTGGAGTCATCCATTCACGACCCCCTGATCCATTACATTCATAGGACTCTGGCTTGCACTCTCATCGGACGCCGGTCCGGTATTGAGAAGTGCAGCCAACTAGATCTTTTCTGCTTCTACTGCATAGTTGGTCGCCACGAGGCCAACCTAGCATCCATCCTTGCTTCATCTATTGCTAGGGGTCGTCGAGGTGGGCCGGAGGCTAGGTTAGAACTGGGACCGTATATCAGCAGGTTAGCGGAGCGTTTAGGAGTTTTCGATCATTATCCGGCCCGTCTACTCACACCAGGCCCGGATACGATTTTGTATGGATTAGTAGAGTTGAGGTTGGCGGGGATCATGACCATGGTGAATCCGTCGCAGTTTGTAGAGGTTAGGCAGGGTCCACAGGTCCCACCACCTGTCGGAACGCCTGCCTAGCAGGCTATACAGATGGGAGTGCCCACAGCTAGACAGAGGATTCCACACCATATAGAGCACCCCTAGATTCACTACCCACTCCGCCAGAAGCCGCCAGCACCACTCACCCTCGAGGAGCTTCGTGATCAGCTGTTTGATTGATTATATGCCCGGATAGATCGACGGGATGATGCCATTTGGTACATGATGTAGCAGCAGGTTTACAAACCACCATTTTACAGGGCACCAGACCAGCATCAACAGGATCAGCCATATTGGGTGGAGGTCAGTGATCAGCGACAGCACCTTTTGCCGGATTGTACATAGTGTTTTTGTATTTTTCATTATGTATTTTTTTTAGGTATTTCTTTTTATTTGGGCATGTATATTAACTCTGATGTATATATTATTTTGTACTTGGGGGGGCTCGGCAGGGTTGGTTGTGTTGTTATATATCGTGGTTGTTTGATATGGTTGCTAGATTGTTTAGAAATCAGCCAATTTCGTTCGTGAGGAATTATTGGACTCTTGGTGAATTGAGCGTGTTCGAATGGAGGGCTATGGAACACGACTTACGAGGAATATCACAGTCATTATATCAGGGAACTCTGTTCTGATTTTTGTATATTTTATTTTTCTTTTATTTTTATTTCTGTCTTATTTTAATTTTCTTATTTTCTTTTTATAAATTTCTTTTATTTTATCGTCGTTTCTCGGTCCACATTGAGGACAATGTGAATTTTAAGTGTGGGGATGTTAAACATTAGTTTAGGTTTTGTACTTTGAGTCTAAAAAAAATAAAAATAAAAAACAAAAAAAAATGTCTTTTGAACTAGAAATCTTGCAAGCACATGGAAAACGATGGTTAAAACTAGGCATAAACTGTGTTTTAAACTGAAATATAATAAACAATAGAAAATGTTCTAAGTTGTGATGAATCGGTAGGCCCGGCCAGTTTTAAAAGTTTAAACATCCTGAGAGTGTTTATTAGGATTAATAACTTAATTAAATCATGAAATCTCGTGGGTTCTCATCTTAGGGAAACGGTAAAACTGAAACTGTCAACATAGGGTGATAGGTACCACGGTAAGCTTAAATTTAGAGGTTTTTAAAAATTCTAATGGCACACCAATTTCATTTTATGAAAATAAATCCGAGATTCGGTGGCGCCCGCAACCATAATTCCATTCATTAATGAGTATAATTAATAAACTGAAATCTTGAGTCTTGACCTACGTGTTTCCTATGGGGATAGTGACTCTATAGATACACCCATGGGTTGGGATTTGAGTGATGAGTACTTAGATAAATAAGATAAACCTACATGTTTCCCATGGGGATGGTGACTCTGTGGATACGCCTATGGGTTAATTCTTATGTGCTTAATTGATAGACTTCATCCTATGTGTTACCTTCTGGGATGGTGACTTGGGAGACGCACCCCTAGGTGAGGTTGATTCATATATAATTAATACTACTCATTACATTTGTTCCATAATCCATTGAATTCTAAAAATATGTAAATTTGAGTTTACCGTGGTGGAAAAATCTATATGATCTAACCCGGGCCTAAACATGACCGTGAGACAGGATTAGGTGGAACTGTAGTTTTTAAGTGTGAGACCCATAAATAGATTGATATACTGTATAAAATGGATTTAGAACACTTCTCGGGGGCTTGAAATTTGGTGTTTGGGTTTGGTCGGATAGAAATACCGGTTATTGCACTTTAATGCGTGATTATATTTGTGCTGAATAATAAATAGAGATTGATAATTCTATGTTCTGTTGTGATTCCATTGGAGATATCTTTTTCGAGGACGAAAAAAAGAGTAAGTGTGGGGATGTTTGATGTGTTGCAAAACACATATGTTTATCCTATTGTAATTGTGCGAAATTGTATAGTTTTGTACTCGTTTTGTGACGTTTTTAGTTCATTCTAAGTCTGGGTCGTGATTGCAGGTTATAGTGTGCAAAAGAAGCAGAAAATGTAGCTAAATCCTGGGGAAATCAACCACACGGGAAAAGAGGGAAAGAAAAAGAGAAAAAATAAATTTTCTAAGAAATCCAAGCCCCCGCGGTACGCGGGAAGTTCTAGAAATCCCTTGCGGTACGCGAGGGAAGCTAGATGCGCCCCCGACTAACTTGTCCCTCGCGGTACGCGAGGAACCTTCCCAAGCCTCTCGCGGTACGCGAGAGGGTCGCCAATCCGGAAAAAAAACCTAATTTTTAGGTTTTATCAATTTAAACGATTATGTTCTTAATGATTATATACATTGCCGTCAAGGAACACTTTTTGGGCGATTTTGAGCAAAGGAAGAGGCTTTGGATCAAGGAATTGAAGTATCGCATAAAATCGGGTTAGACATTGAATTGTTTGGTCACGATTGATCATAATATTCATTTTGATTTGTTTCTGGACCTAATGTTTGCTTTATTTAACTTTGAACCTTCTGTTTTTGTAGGTCCACATTACTCTCCTATAGATCGTACTCGAGACGTGACGTATCAATGACACGGAGTGCGGAATCCAACCGTATCAATGTTTTTATACACAAGATGACAATAGAAACTATAACAATCACTGAGTAAATAAACTTTTTTCTATTCCATGCCAAAACAGAGTTTACAGAACCAGAGTATGAACATTCAAAAGCCTTACAAAAAATGAACATGTAAACTCTATTTATAGACCTGATTCTGCTAGAGGCGAACTTACTGAGACTAGGCGAACTTGCTAAGTTCGCCTCTAGCAGAACTTATACAACACTTATACAAAATCAAACATTAACAAAACATAAAGACAATAAGATCTAAACTATTACAAGCTCTTGTCATACATCTATGTCCTAACAGACTCCCCCTTGACAATAGCTTGATCTTCTATCTTCAATCTTTATGATGAGCTCTTCCAATTCTCTGGTAGCTTGCTTCCTGCATGCACTCCATATCTGTGACATACCTCTAATACTCTTTTTCCTCTTTGAGGTTTTAGCTTTTCATACTTTCCAGATCCACCTTCTATGCTTAACAGATTAGCAGTCACATCAGCTAATACAAATTTTGATCTGTTTATCAGTGGTTTAGTAGCTAGACCATTCATTTCACACCTGGGCAAGGTATTGAAATATTTGATCCTAGGCATTAAGTACTGAACACCATCTGATATTTTTAAAGCAAACAGCTTTACCTCTTCATCATAAAACCAGTTAATAATTCTTCCAATACACCTCTCTTTGTTTACATATCTTTCTTTCTGAGTAGGTTGTATAGGAGACTTTGGTAATTCCTTTTTCCAACTATTCACTACCTCCTTCCACTGATGTTTTGTCATACCAGTATCTCTGTACATCACTGGTTCTTCAGCTGACATAGATGGCATGGAATGAGTAGCTTCATTTTCATCATTAACCTTGGATTGAGCAGAATCATCAGGCTTGGATGTGTCTTCAACAGAGTCCACAGAATCAGTCATTCCTTCATTGGAAAACTAAGAAATAACATCATCTTGGATGAAGTTATAAGGCACATTAAGATCATCACAACCATCATAAGTAATCTCTACTTTGCTCTTTTCAATCTCAATCTCCACAATCTCACCTTCTTCAACTTCAGTATCTACAACATCATCAGACAATTCATCTAGATCATCTAAACATTCAATCTTTTCAGCTTCTTCTTATTCAGCCTCAGAATCTGTTTGAAAGAACTCTAATAACAAGGACTTTTCATTCACTTCAGTTCCTTTCTTGTTTCCTTTAATAGCAGCTGATGTTGATGACTCCGCCTGAACCCTTGAAATAGGATTCACGTCAGCGTATTGATGATCACCTTCCATGTTGCCACTAGGATCATTGTCATCACCCTCTTTTCTTTGAACAACATCAGTATGACAAGCATCATGTATCCTTAACTCCCCCCTGAGCATCAAGACGCTCAACCAGTTTAGAAACCAACAATTTCATGTCATCTAGCTGCTTTGCCTGAGCTTGAAGGACCAACTATCTTTGAGAATCAGTGTTCACAAGAACATCAACCTGATGTTGTAAGGCAATCACTTGAGATTCAAGGTAAGTTATCCTCTCAGAATCAGAAGACTGAGAAGTACCGGCTGCAGATGATGTAGTAGCCTTTGGAGCAGGAGTAATCACAGGAGAAGGACGTTTAGAAGAAGCAGGTGTAACTATCAAAGATTCAATAAAAGAAGCATTTTCAACACCTTGAGATGAAGTTGCAGCAGCAATAGAAGCAGCCATCAGCTTCTGTGATTTTGGCACAGGAGTAAACTCCCTGTCCGAATCACAAGATTCATCTATCAATGTTCGTTTTCCAAGAACTGTACCAGAAGGAGGATCCCGAACATACTTATGTTTTGGCTTTCTGGCTTTGGATTTCACTCTTTTTCCTGCATTTGCCAATGGCAAATTAGCCAGTCTTTCATAATGACCTGAGCTAAAGTCTCTTGATGAATCAGAATCAGTAGCCTTAGAGTCAGGAATAATAGTATCACTTGAACTCGTATCAACCACATTCCCTTCAGGTTCATGAATGGGTGAGTTCACATCATCATTAAAATCCTCCATGTTAAGACCTATGTCTTGATCTTCATTGTCACCAACATTGTCATTAACATCAGGATCAACATGAACTAGTTCATTCACTTGAACATTTTCTTGAATAGGAACCTGTTCTTGTTCTTGTTGAATTAGAACTTGCACTTGTTCTTGTTGAATTTGAGGTTGTTGTTGTTGCGGTGGTTCTTGATCTTGAGCTTCTTCTAATTCCTCTCGATGAAACCAATTACCATTCGGTGGCTCAACATAATCAGGATTGATAATGTGACCAAATAGAGGAGTAGGAATAGGAATCAACGCTGCATTCTGCTGTTTCACTTTAATACAGTCAGTGAAAATCCTCTTTGACATAAGGGTCAGGGTTAGACGTTGTGGATGCTGTGGTAGATTAGGAATCAGATGATTCAAAATCATTTGGATGAATCTAGGATACATAAGAAATCCTTGACCTTTTGTAGGAGTATTTTGCATCACAAGCTCACGGTAAATGTATAGTGCAAAGTTGAACCGTTTGTTCAGTGTCAGTGCAACCATAGCAGCTTGTAAAGAACTCTTCAACCCATCAGTTCCAGCCTTCCTCGGTGACAGGAACTGAAAAATAACAAGCATAAAATACCTCCATTTACCCACCAATCCACCGTTCCTAGCTTGAGTATCATTCTGACGCCCTCTATAACCCATCCTTTGAAAGCATCCCATGATTAAAGTTCCTGGTAAAGAAATGGGATCATCATTTGCACCACCTAGGACAAGAGCCGCACGAATGGTATTCACTAAAATAGATACTTCAGTATTTTTAACTGTAGCTCTAAGAACATGAGGCTAAACATTTGTATCTTGATGTACGGTAGCCCAGAACTATTGTATATAAGGCAGACTGATATAAGGATTTCCCGAAAGAGCAACACTCAGTCTTGATCTATTCAGAAAGTTGATAATGCCTTGGTAATTCACAGCTTTCGACATTTGAGGATCTAACAAAGCCACCTGGTTATGTTTGTACTCAACACGGCGATCCATTAAACATGCATTGGACAAAAAACAACTTTAGTATAGGCACACACATATATATAATACATACACATATATGACAAATACTAAACTAAAAAAAAAAAACAAATCAAACACAGAAAAAAATTCACAAGTCCCAACACAATACTGACCCCCTAGGCGAACTTACTAAGTTCACTTAGAGTTGCAGAGGCGAACATAACAAGTTCGCCTGTCGATATATCTTCATACCAGATATCTAACTTGTTCAAATGGACAATTCTATGCAAATCAAGCATATTACAAGCATCGACTAACAACAACAAATCACTTTTAAACTTCAATTTCAAGTTTTAACCATTAAAATACCCTACTAGACCAAAACCCAGACCAACAGTCAATTCACGATGAACACAGGGTCAAAAGATCAAATTCTCATCGGTTTAACGGATAAAAATCAGTGAATCTACCATAGAAAGACTCGCAATGTAAAATCGATCAAGATGCAACCATGGAAATTTCAAACCAACCAACCAGAATTCAAAACTGACAAGTTCGCTATACTGTGTATTTGTTCGCTTTAGTGAAGTTCGCTCAGGAAAAAGACAAGTGTAATGAATATGTTCGCTTGGAAAAGATATTTATAACCTCAATTAAGTTCGCTTAATCAGGCAAACTTGTTAAGTTCGCTTAACAAGCACCAGGCGAACATGATAAGTTCGCTTCTTCTTTTTCCTTGAAACCATTTTGAATATCAAACTTCAACAAACCTCAACCATCATCATTTCACAACCTTGTGATCTTCCATCTGTAACATGTATCCGATCCAATCCCGAATCATTTTAATAAAATTAAAAGATAGAATTTTCATGGAAGACGGAAAGAAAATCTTTTTGGATTTTATCTGTACAAACGGAATCACATATTTTTGGTTTTTCTCTTAACAAACTGAAACACATATTTTTGGTTTTTCTGAAAATACACACATGTTTTTAGTTGAACATCATGAGTAAGAAGATCATATCAGTATATGAGCAATTCATCACACATTCTATCACAAACTATGGGTAACCTATGATACGCATTGAATTATGATATTCATGTGAAATGAATTCGCTTATTCCTCCCAAGTTGATATGAAACAATCAAACTCATTCTTATGCTTCTCATATCTTTTTCATTCTTTGCAATTTTTGTATTTCTTTATCAAACTGACCACTGTTTACAAGCTTATCTTGTAATCTTGTTTTCTTTCTTTTCAGTTAAATAAAACATAACTTGAAATGATACGCGATAAATCTCAAAGTAAACTAGACGAGGTCATAAAATGCTCAATTATTCATACCGAATTTGCAATACACAGCATGAATTCTTAAGTTTTCAATATTATAAGATTTGACACTACAAGCGTTTTTCTCCCAAATTCATGCGAGTTAGTACCATTTAGATGAAAAACATCGTGTACCCCACATATATGCCCAACAGAATTTAAAATTGCATTATCTTCAAGACATACATGATTTATTACAAGATTAGATCAATCACCAAGATGTATCTCTATTAGCACAAGAATAGAATAGCAGATCCCAAAGGATATACGAATCAAGATGATTCAGAATCAAAAGATTCTAATGAATTGGCTTTAGAATGAGAATCAGTAGATTCACGTATGAGGATCCAACTATTATATGGATAAGATTCAATGGAATCAATATAGATGATGTATCAATATGATCCAAGGGCTATCATATGTTCTAACAGATGTTGTCAGAAAACATATCTTAGTTCAACATCACATTGAATGTTTTTCGGGGCATGGGCAGTGAAGTGAACCGAATGAATTTGTGCTAAAGATATAATCCGATATTGGTCTAATGAAATTCTTAAAACCATATATTCTTTATCTGATAATGATCTTTTACACACACACCCAGGCATATAATGGATTCAAATCATAGATGTAATCATATCATATTTAATATTCACACTACTATTGGTCCAAAAACTCTTCTAGTCTATTGACAATCCAAGTTTCAAACTCATATTCAAATTAAAACAGATTATCAAGATTAGAGCATTTGTAACACAATCATTTCTTGTTCATGCAGACTTTGAAATTTAGATCAAATCAATACACATTGACCACACATATATATTAACATATCAAAGGTCTACTAAGGTCATGTGTGATAAACTATTCACTGATGTATTATCATTTCTTCTCTAACTTCAAATGATGTCAATTTTAAATTTTTCATTTTGTTTTGAATTTTTATAAATAACAATTTTTGACTGAAATTTAAAATGCAGAAAATTAATAAAGCAGAATAAAAGAAAATTAAAACAAAATCTCCCATGAAAAGTTGTTTTTGAAAAACTTTTATTCGGGATTGATCATACCGATCATTTTGATCAGAAATTTAAACCTAGTATGATCAAATGCCTTGGTAAAGAGATCAGCAAAATTATCATCAGTGTGTACCTTCAACTTTTTATCTACACAATCACGAATAAAATGATATCTAATTTCAATGTTCTTTGTTTTACTGTGCTTAACAGTATTATTTGTTATGGACATTGTGGCAGTATTATCAATAAACATGAGGGTTCCTGTAAAATTCAAACCTTAGTCTCTTAATTGTTGTTGGATCCACAAGATATGGGAACAACAACTTGCAGCAGCGATGTATTCTGCTTCACATGTTGAAATGGGGACCGTAGTTTGCTTTTTGCATTGCCAGGAAACAAGACAATTACCCAAGAACTGGCAACCACCTGCTGTAGATTTCCTGTCCAAACAACAACCACAAAAATCAGAGTCAGTATATGCATTGAATTAAAAGTTAGAACCATGTGGAAACCATAATCCCAATCTTTGTGTAAAAGCATGTTTTGGTAACTATAGATAAAATTCTATGTATCGGTGTACGTGGCTAGTACGAAGGAGGGTGTTCCTAAGTACTAGCCGACCAGTTTGGTCATGCGTACTTAGTAAGTACGCAAGGCTTTTGCCTTGCGTACTTTTAAAGTACGCATGACCAAACCTTGCGTACTTAGACAAGTACGCAGGTAGTGTTCCTTCACCTATAAATATGAGATGATGGCCTCATTTGTAGGTGGAACTTCTGGAACAAGGTTGAGAGGTGTCCGGGTCGGGACGAGCTCTCCCGACCCCTGGACCGTGAGCTTAGAAGAGAGATGTGTGCTCCTTCGGTATGTAGTCTGTAATACGGGATGACTTCTATGTTATGGATTACGTATCGTTTCATTATCTTTTATTTTTGTTTTTGTTTCTCTGCTTTGTTTCTTGGTTCCCACACAAATCACAGAACAGGTCTGTGTTATCTCCGCTGCGCGACGAGTCTCCCGGGACCTACACTTTGTTTTCCTTTCAGATAACGAAAGATTCTCTTGACTGCTATCAAATGAGACTCCTTTGGTTTTGCTTGGAATCTGGAACAAATACACACAGTAAACATTATATCTGGCCTTGAAGCGGTTAAGTACATGAGAGATCCAATCATTGCCCTGTAGAGTCGGCAATCAATGTCTTTTTCATCCGGGTCAGAATTCAGCTTATGATTCACCGGAATTGGAGTATCGTATGGAGTACAGTCCTCCATCTTGAACCGACTCAAGATGTCTTTAACATACTTGGACTGATGAATAAAGAAACCATCTTCCTTCTGATTAACTTGAAGTCCAAGGAAAACTGATAACTCTCCCATAGTTGATATTTCAAACTTCTATTTCATAACACTCTCAAACTCCTTGCATAACCCTTCATTTGTAGAGCCAAAAATAATATCATCTACATATATCTGAACTAGTAAATAATCTCCCCCTGCTTTCTTTATAAATAAGGTCGAGTCAATTTGGCCACACACAAATCCATTGTCCATAAGATGTTTAGACAAAGTTTCATTCCACGCTCGAGGAGCCTGATGTAAGCCATAAAGTGCTTTATCAAGCTTGAATACTCTAGATGGATGAACTGGATCTTCAAACCCCGGCGGCTGACACACATAAACCTCTTCCTTGACCTTACCATATAAGAAAGCACTCTTCACATCTAATTGAAACACCTTAAATCCTTTATAAGATGCAAATGCAAGAAACAATCGAATAGCTTCAAGCCTAGCAACAGGAGCATAAAACTCGGTGTAATCAATTCCTTCTTGTTGATTGAACCCATGTACAACTAATCTTTCCTTATTTCTCACCACAACACCACGATCATCTTTCTTGCATTTAAACACCCACTTAGTGCCAATTGGATACACGCCCTTTAGAAGATCTACAAGATTCCAGACCTTTAGCTTATCAAATTGAGCAAGCTCTTCCTGCTTTGCTTCTATCCAATTGTTATCGCGTAAAGCCATTTCCACATTCTTTGGTTCGACCTGAGAAATAAAACATGAATGTGAGCAAACATCAAGAACACCAGTATCCTTAATACATGTATACAAACAAGTATTCTCGAGTAAAGAACGCATCTACACTCCATCTCTCAAATTCCCAATTATATTTGTCACCGGATGATCTTTGAGTTCTTTAATGGAAGCAACTTCAGGAACCGGCAACACATCAACTTGACTCGTTTCAGGTTGGGAAGAAATATCTTGAGTAACTGGTATCTCTGAGTCCAGATTCGTAGGAATCTCCCCCCTTAACTTGTGTCACGGTAGAAGGGTCATCAGCGAATAATTCTTGAAATCACCGTGTCCCCGGCAACGGCGCCAAAAACTTGATGTCGTGTGTTTTAATATAGTAAAAATATAAATAATTATATTTTTTAGACGATTTCACAAGATTAGGTTTTAAACTTATAAAATAATAATTACGTTAACTTAAAACACACACAATAGGCAAGCGTACCTATCGCAGCGTAATATAGTTAGGTAAGAACCAAGTATCAAACCAATGGACACGGTCGAGTTTCAATACTCAACTTTTGTTATCGTTTATCTGGATTAATTAGTGAGTTGGTTTTGTGTGCTTGTGAAGCAGAAAAGTAAATGACGGTAAAGTAAATAACATAAAAGTAAAAATGTGCGTGAAGTGTATAGCAGAAATGTAACTAGCAGAATAGTAAATAGCAGGAAAGTAAATAAAGCGAAAATGATCAGATTACGAAATGTATTGCTTCGGGATTCCAATCAGTTTAGTACGTGATAATGTTAAGTTAACTAATTCAGTGGTATAACTATTACAAACTTGTGAACCGGGTCACCGCTAGAGCCTCGTCCTCACTACATTTGATTTGCAAATTATATTATTTAAAAAGTGGTAGTGCCTCCCGTTAGGGAAAACATTTACTCTCAACCTATCGAATGGTCATCTTCGGGTTGGTTTAAGACATCGGACTCAAAATGCTTTATATTAAAGTTAAATAGGTGATTATATTTTGCTCACTGGGAGGCGGTGTAATAATGGGACCAAGTATAAAGACGTACCGTTCCCAACATGAGTTCACCAATTCTTGGTCGCATAATAATCTCGTATAAAGACTTACGATCTTAGAATTATAGACCAATCATTGGCTTATCAATCTCTGCTCGTATAAATACGTACGATTTTCAAAGGAAGTTTGATTAAAAAGGGTTTTACGATCTTGCTCTTTAAAATCAAGACACTCACAAATACAAAGATGGATTTAGATAATAATAATAAAAGCCCATCAAAAGATGGTTTTTGAGAACGAATTAGTTAAAGACATAAACATACCACTTCATTAACATGTTAAACATTAACATGCACCAAACATCATCTTCACCCTAGCAATACAAAGAAGTTTTAGCCACGAATGGCCATAACGACTAGCGTAATGATGAGTTTCCTAGGCTCCCCTATTGTGAAACAAGGAGGAAGAGCCCCTCTACAATCTAATCTCTACTCTAACTATGAGAATGCTCTCTTCTTTAGTGTTCTTTAGGTCTGGATTGGTGTGTGGATTGAAGAACTCAAGCCTCCTATTTATAGGCCTCAAAATGTGCAATGCACGGCCATGCAATGGGTTGCATGGTCGTGCAAAGGCCCAGGGAATCAAACAGGGTACAGAGGACACAGTATTGGGCCGTGGGGAGCAGGAGGGCCAATGCACGGCCGTGCAATGGGATGCATGACCGTGCATCCCCCTGCGTTTCCCCAGTTTTGTCTTTTAGCTTCTTGTTGACTATTGTTGACCAATTTTTACGTCTTGGGGGTCAATGCTCCGGGAATGAACCTTCTAGAAGCTTGAATTCTTGGTGTTTTTGATAGGATTTAGCTTGATGTGTATTTTCAACACCGAATAACCTGCAATTACAACATATAAGTATTTTAAGCATAAATTGTAGGGTTATTATTCAATTAGTACCATAATGTGGGATTATTATGTATGTAAAATATGTATAAATGATGACATATCAAACGGCTAGGCTCATGTCCACGAGTGTACCTTAGTGTTTACTCTTAGACATGTTGTATTAGTGTGTTTTTTCTTTGTTTGTTTTTGTCTTGTGGTTCCCCCCTACATGGTAGTGTGAGGTTTCGCTAAAAAGTGTAAAAAGTGTTTTAAAACGCTCAAATCCGGCTCATACGAACTTTGATTTTACTCATTTCGACGGCGTTGGAACCGTCTCGTCGAACTCTAGGATCTTAGCTTGTAAGGTTTAGTTTTTTCCTTAAGGTTTTTTTTTTTTTGGGAAAGTGCAATGGCCAGGTAAATTTTATTAAAATTAAATAGTGGGATTACAATATATATATATATATATATATATAGTGTGAGGTTTCGCTAAAAAGTGTAAAAAAATGTTTTAAAACGCTCAAAACCGGCTCATACGAACTCTGATTTTACTCATTTCGGCGGCGTTGGAACCGTCTCGTCGAACTCTAGGATCTTAGCCTGTAGGGTTTAGCTTTTAGGATGAAGATGATTCACTCACCAAGAGTTGGTCCTCGTGGGGAAGTTATAGATACTTTTCCATACTTTGTATCTGGAATACTTCATTTAATTTCCTCATCTTGGCGGGAATTCTTTTAGAATTGGGAACCTACGGCTTTTTAAGATTTTCAACCGGTCTCGGAGCTTCATGAGATAGATTCTAGGGCTCATTCGTCAGAAAGTTTCCTTCTTCGCCGGAATTTTATTAAAAATGGGAGCGTATTGATTGATAATCTGTTGATATAAGGTGTAGATCTGGATAATTGATGGAAGAAATAAATTTTTTTGAGGCCCTGATACTCAGCCTAGCATTGAATAGACTGGTTCATAAACCGGGCGGTCGGGCTTTTGGGCACATAGAAAAGCACCTTTCAGAAGTATCAATACCGTCACATGAATCGTAAATGCATGAATGTGGATGATCATGAGACTTGCCAAAAATCGAAATTTTTGATCAATGGCCATCGGTCCATTTAGTTGTCCATGTACCAGTAGAAGATTCGGCAGCTACATGATGGCACTCCCCTCGGCCAATCCTCAATCGACAGCAACTCCGTCCTAGCGAATTCATATCACCTGGGTCTCTTTCTCTTACCTTCTTTTTATTAAAAAAGGGTTGTGCCCATAAGAAATCGTGGAGCCACCCATTAATAGTAATAGATTTTGACGCATTAGTAGGATTCATTCTTTTCCTCTCCAGAGACACCGATAGATAATTCTTCTATAGATTTCATTAATATCCGAGGTCACTAGTTTACGGCAAAGTCGTGTCAAATATATAGTGGATTTGGGCGCTCTAGCCAAAATGAATCCTATTTCGGCTATTAATAATATTTTTTTGTCTATGATTTGTCTGTCATTAAGCAATCCCGAAGTTTCTTTTTATTTGATCAAATAAACTAAGGAAAAAAAAAAGAACCCTTTTTTGTAATGCCTTTGATGCTTGCTTACCAAGCCATCCTGGCAAGCTCCTCCTGTCGATTATTTAGGGTTTAGTTTTTTCCTTAGGGTTTAGCCTTAGTGTTTAGCTTTTAGTATTTAGGCTTTCGGGGGGGTTTAGGTTTTTGGGGGTGGGGTGGGGTGGTGTGGGGGGTTAGGTTTTTGGGGGGGTTGGGTTGGAGGTTTAGGCTTTTGGGGGTGATGGTGGGGTTTTTAGACGACTTTTTCGGCTTTTTAGGGTTTTTTGGTTAGGATTTAGGGTTTTGAGGGTGGGGGTGGGGGGTTTTAGGTTTTTTGAGGTAGGTAGGATGGGGGTTAGGTTTTGTGGGGGTTGGGGTGGGGGGTTTAGGCTTTGGGGGGGTGGTGGTGGGGTTTTAAAAATACTTTTTACACTTTTTATATTTTTTAGCCTTTTTAAAATATCACTCCCCTATATATATATATATATATATATATATATATATATATATATATATATATATATATATATATATATATAGGTTTTTTGGTTGGGTTAGAATTTGGTTTTTTGGTTTAGAAGTTTAATTGTGTAAACCAAAAAACCAATTGTAAGCCACTTGTTTAATTTCAACTTATAATAATTAATGGATGAGATTAATTATGATATTTTTTTTATAAATGAGTGACTGAGTTGTTCAAGGGTATAAGTGTAATTATGTTTATTCTTTTTTTAATTGGTTTTTTTTAAAACTAATCACCTCCCTCTTACTTTAGACTTTAATAACTTTTTTATACATTTTTATTTTTTTAAACAAAATATACCATAAAAATGAGCATTTTTTATCTTTAATTCGGTTATTGTCTCGAAAAAAAATTTAAGGTTTTTTTTATATTTTTTATTACATATATGTAACAAAAACTTACATAAATGTAATATAAACATAAATGTAAGTGTTCAAACTTTCCCTCTATTTTTTTTTAAAATCCCCCACTTTTTAGAACACAAATAACTTTTTATACAATATCATTTTCTATAAAAAAAAATACAACATTAAATATAACGTTTTTTTATCTTTAATTCGAGTATAGTTTTTTTGATCCAGTTTTTTTTTACAGATTGACTATTTAAATTTAAGATTAGCTATTTAAATTGTTTTATTTATATTTTTGATCCAACTTTTTTTACATGTAATATGAACATACATGATATTGTTCATCCAAAAACCATGAACCACGAGATCAATTATTGTTCTATTTATATTTTTAATCCAACTTTTTTTTAGAGATTGACTATTTAAATTTAAGAATCACGTAAACATTTATTACATAAAACGACTTTATTCAATCACGTTTTTTTATCTTGATGTTTTTTTATTTTTATGTTTGTAAAATTGGTTGTAAATTAACATTTATATGTAAAAATTTTATAGAAACTTGTAATAGCAATTTATATTTTGTTCTATTACATATATGTAATGTGAGACTACATTATCTACATATATGTAACAATAAGACATTACATATATGTAATATGATATTTACATATGTGTAATATGATATTACATGTATGCTTGTCTTCTTAAAAATGCATATAACTTTTTTAAAGAAAACTAATATATTAACTAATTTGTTTTTTTTAAGGAAACTAAAAATCACTAGTGGTTTCCTTACTAAAAATCGAATTAAAAATCACTAATTATAAAATCTTTAAATTTTTTTAAAGAAAATTAAAAGCTAAATAATTAATTTGTTAAAAAAAATAACAACATTATACAAAAAATTTATTAAAATTAAAAGAAAATTGGGTTAAGTTAGTTTAAAGAAACCTAATTAGATTAATACATAGTTATGAGTTTTTTAACAAAAATAAATTAATTTAGTTTTTAAATAAACAAAGTTATGAATTTTTTTATTTCTTGAATGAACTAATTTCTGTTTTTGGTTTTTTATAAATAAGTTAGATTAACACATTTATATCTGGGTTTTGGATAAAAAGCTATCAATGATCTAAAAAAGGAGAATTTTTTTTTAAAAAATGGGAAAAGTTGGAACAAATATATTTATGTTTATATTTACATGTACGTAACTGTTCGTTACGTACATGTAAATAACTGATGTTCAAAAACAAATTGCGAGACTATAATCGAATTAAAAGTAAAAAAAAGTTATATTTAATGGTGTAGTTTTTATAAAAAAAAATAATGTTTTATAAAAAGGTTATTAAGAAATCTAATTAAGAACAAGACGACGTAATAAATAATATAAAAATACTCGTTATTTGAATGACCAAAATTATGGGTTTTGGTTTTTTTATATGAACAAGTTAGATTAACATATTTATATCCGAGTTTTTGATAAAAAGTTGTTTAAGTTCTAAAAAGGGATTTTTTTTTTTTTTTTTTTTGAAAAAATAGGATAATTTGAAACAACTACATTTATATTTATATTTACATGTATGTAACTGTTCGTTACATATATGTAAAAACTGATGTTCAAATTTTTTTTATTTTTTTTGCAAAACTATATTCGAATTAAAGATAAAAAAAGCTTTATTTAATGGTGTAATTTTTATAAAAAAAACAATGTTTTATAAAAAAGTTATTAATGTTTTAAAAAGGGGGAAAGGTTGAATAGGTGGAAATTTTATTATTAAAAAAAGTTTGGTATTGTTTCATTTTACCAAAATACCCTTTTATAAAAGAAAAAAAATTAATAGGTGTCTTTTTCTCATTAGGTTTATTGGTTTACACATGAAAACACGGTTTACAAATTATTCCTACCCTATATATATATATATAACGTATCAAATGAAAACCATGAGTTATTGTGAAAACCCTTAAACTAATTATGGACCACATATTCATTTCCTAATAATATAATATGTGGCTAGAAATGATTTTGCAATTTTAATATTTTAATAATAAAAGTTTGTGGTTTAAAATAAATAAGAGGGTAAAAATATCATTTTACTTTCTTTTTCTTTTTTGATTGAATGAGAATTTTAACTTTTCTGTATATATATGAAACAACTGATGAAGGCGATCTTTACACATGTGTAAAAACAAAAAAAAACATGTGTAATAATCAAAATAAAGATAAGTAATAACCTAAACACATTATGTAGTGTAATTCCTAAAAACATATCCATAAAACTCATAATTGCACTATATAAATATAATAAAATCAAATACAATGAATAAAAACTCTTTACACATGTGTAAAATTACTTTACACTTGTGTAGAAAATCAAATACACATGTTTAAAAATCGAATGCACCCTATTTGTAAAATTAAACTCGATATTGAATTCAAATCCTTTAAAATCCAGACACTTACACCGTCTTGAGCATTAATTTTCTTGAGCAACAGAAAATTACATCAAAAATGTACAAATATTTTTACAAAAAAAACATATACACAAGTTAGTCGACATTTACACCGTCTTGAACCAAGATCTTCAATCCCTCATGTGCTTACTACCCCAACTAAAACGCATATACAAAAATCAATTCACATGAACAAAGACAATTTGCATATGTACAAGTGATTTTTCACCCAAAACTACTTAAAATCTTCTAAGTTTATTTATCCAAAATATCATATTACAATCTTATTTTAATTATTTATATAATATTCTTATAATATATCCAATGCAATAATTATTTTTACTTGGTTTTACCTCATAGAGGTTGCCATCTTCAACATTTTCTTGTGCTTCAGATTCACGCCTAAGATCTCGACACCTTTGTTCGATCTTGTTAACTATTTTTTCCATTTTCTTCAATCTCTGTATATAAAAAAACCATCATTCTTTTATAAAAATAAAAAATAAAGAAAAACCCTACAAACATAAACTGCAATTAAGTAAAAAAAAGATTAATATTCAAGAATTTAGCAACAAACCTTATTTCGAGGACTTTCTTCTCGATTTGAAGACTCTGGAAACATGTTTCTTGTTCTTGGTGAGGGGCATGCCTTTCTTTTTCTTGTTGCCTGCGACGTGATAGCATCAGAAACCGTCCGACGAAGTGGGTTTCTGTCACACCCCCAAATTCCACTAACGGAGTTTTACCGTTTGGAATGTGACACACCAGGATCTCAGTCATTAGTTACATCAAACGACACTATATGGGACTTGAAATGTCATAACATAAAAGTTCAAAATTAAATGCGGAAGCGTAAACGTTAAAATGAAATCAAAATAATTACACGCAACGAGCGTCAATTAATGTAGTTAAATAAACTGTTTAAAATATTTGAAATGAATGATATGACAGTAGGACTCCATGCATGTCCTAAGTGCGAAACCTGTGCCAAAGCGACCTGAGAAACACGTAAGAAAAAGTGTCAACACGAGGTTGGTGAGTTCACAGGTTTAAAGTTTGTAATAAGAGAGTGTTTGCCAGATTATGTACATTCGATATGCTTATCTATAGGTAGCTAGCCTATGTTCATGTCTTACTAAAGCGCTCGCAACCGAAGCTGACTGTTTGTGTATTTGCCTCCTGCCAGGTCTATCAATTCTGGTAAATGTGAGTAGGATAACATTTCACCCGTTCGACCTCCAGTCGAGTTAGCGCGACTAACGCGGGTGGGGCTTGTCAAGCCCAGTAGTACTACTAAATATTACCTCGCTAAGATCCATATTAACGGTTCGATGTATGATGAGGACTTTCTGTGATAGTGTGTCACGCTTAGCATCAACAGTAATAACATATGAATTACAATAATCTAAAATAGTTGTGTCATGTTTTCTCTTCCAACGGGAAAAACATGTAACATAATGTTTGTCTGCTTACTTGTTTCTCCCCCACGGGGAAAAAAAGTAAAATATGATAGTTGGTGTTCATGTTTGTTTCTCCTTAACAGGAAAACAAGTAAAATATGTTTGCCTGTAAGCATGTTTCTCCTTCAATAGTAAAACAAGTAAAAAGGGGCCGTGAAACTCACCTGAGTTTGAGTATAAGCAGATGGCACCACACAAGGATGCAAGTGGGTAACACAAGAGACTGTCTGTGAACTGCATATGTATGCCCTAGAATTAATAACACAATAATTAGGGATACAACGGGATTTGTGACGACGGCACAAAAGGTTGAACGTCCTATGACGCTCTAATGATCAAAGAGTAGAGACACTTGTCCACGAAAGTAAGGATTTCTTAATTAAGATAGATACGCTTCTAGTTGAATGTTTCTAATTACAAATGATAATATTTAATATATATTCGTGTGAGTTCGCCATTAAATAATGATCTAGAAAAAAAATTACATTGTTTTTTAAACTCGAAGAATTAATATGATAATCATTTATCTGACAAAATAATAAATATATTATTTTTATCGAGAATATACACAAGGGTAATAATATAACTAATTATATTATTTACAAATTCGAAGTGTTACAACGTTTGTTAATGCGACGAAAATAATATGTAAATATGTTATTTTTAACAGTGGAAAATAATATTAAACGGTTATAAAGCTAACCCAAAATATAAACACATTTGTTTGTGCGTTTTCATAAATTAAATAATAACTTTACGAAACAATATAATTAATATATTATTTTTGATATCACTAAATTTCTCAAAAAATGTTTTATAAAAATCGATCCCGAGCCTTTGGGTAATTGCGGGTTTCAAAACACGTTAATATACTAATATAATAATATAAGAATTAATTGTATAAGTGTAAATTAATGAAAAAGTCCCCAAAATAAAATTTGCAGGAGACCGGACTCGAACCCGGGTCTCCTGCGTATGAGCCTAGTGTTTTAACCATCTCTGCCCGCTAATGAATCGTGATAGAAGTCCAGATCATATGGTTTCAACACGCAACCCACTGAGTCCATCTCCCCCTATCGCGACCGAATTCAAGACTGTCCCGATTCCAACCATTTTGATCACGATTGGTCTTAGAACTATAGGGGTTTTGTAGATCGATGTAAGGCGATCCCGAGGGTGAAATTAATTGCAAAATCATCGAGTTTAGATTGGTAATTTAGTCGATTGAAAAGCCGAACCCTAGATTATGAACATTGGATCGAATTGATTAAAATTGATAAGATTAAGGATTGAAATCATGGGGCTTTCAGTAAGTGATAGATTTCGAGTCTGTTCGTGCAGATCAATCGCATTGAGATCGGGTCTAGGATATAATTCGATTAAACCCGAAATCACATGAACCCTAGAATTCGTTCATGATTAATTTGATGTTGTGAGGTTAATTAGTCATAGGGCTTTCAAAGGGTAGGTGATGGCGAATTTTTTCATGCAACTTAATTAGATTGAGATCGTGTCTGGGTCAGGGTTCGATTAAACTGAATTCGTATGAACCCTATATATCATTTCGTGTTTAATTCGGCGTTGTAGATCCAAATTAGGTTAGGGATTTCATTACAGAGGTAAAAACGAATCTGATAGCGTATTCAATTACCTGAAACGATATCAGAATGGTGGGGACCGACTAAATGTCAGTCGCAGTTTCAAAGGTTACTCCCCGGCGTCTATGGCTACGTCTCCGATCAAATTGAACTGTGCAACAGCTTGAATGGGACTCGTTTGATGTGCGCAGGGTGTTAGACTTCAAGGTTTCCATGCCAAATAATCGAATTCAATGGTTATTGTTGTGAGTTCGACGATTACGGTTTAGGAACTTAATTCACAATCATGGGAGAGTTAAAACGTATGATCACGCCTTATTGATGCTCGACATCATCAATGCCATGATTATCACTTATGAATTCAGACCGTTTTGTAGTTATGGAATGAATTTGGATCAAGGATCATGAGGGTTTGACTTTTAAAGGTCAACAGAGACAGAATCTCTCAATTTTGACTTAGCAAAGTCAACAAAATGGTTTTAGGGTAATTACAACTTTGGTCCTTGAAGTTTCAGTTTAAATCTTGATATAACTAGTCCCTCGGATTTGCAACTGGGTTAGTGAGGTTAAGAAATAATGGATTTAACTGAGTTTGTGTTAACGGGGTTAACTCTAAATGGCCGGATGTCACATCATCCCCTAGTTGAAAGAATTTCCGTCCCGAAAATTAAAATAAATACAAAAAAAATTTCTAGGTGTCACATCATCCCCTAGTTGAAAGAATTTTCGTCCCGAAAATTAAAATAAAACCTTGAGAATTTGACGCGGAGTGCTTGAACAGATTAGGATATTTGCGCATCATCTGATCCTCGCGCTCCCACGTGAATTCCGGTCCGCGTTTCGAGTTCCAACGAACTCTGAAAATAGGGAATTTTACTGTGCTTTAATGTTTTGACTTCCCTATCCATAATTTCCCCGGGTTCTTCGATGAAACGTAACTGTTCATCAATGTGTAGCTCCTCCAGAGAAACTGCGAGTGATTCGTCTGCTAGGCATTTCTTTAAATTTGAGACGTGAAAGACGTTGTGTACACCACTAAGTCCTTCAGGTAGGTCCAGTTGATACGCTACTGGTCCGATTCTATTCATTATCTTGAATGGTCCAACATAGCGAGGATTTAGTTTGCCTCGTTTCCCGAAACGAATGACACCTTTCCAAGGTGAGACTTTGAGTAAGACCATGTCACCTATTTGAAACTCTAAAGGTTTACGACGCTTGTCAGCATAGCTCTTTTGACGATAACGAGCTGCCGCCATACGGTTTCTAATTTGAACGATCTTTTCGGAAGTTTCGAATACAAGTTCAGGACCTGTGAGTTGGCTATCTCCAACCTCAGTCCAACAAATAGGAGAACGGCATTTCTGTCCATAAAGTGCTTCAAATGGAGCTGCCTTGATGCTAGTGTGATAGCTGTTGTTGTAGGAGAACTCCACCAACGGTAGGTGAGACTCCCAAGTGTTACCGAAATCGATCACACAAGCTCGTAGCATGTCCTCTAGAGTTTGGATTGTACGTTCCGTTTGGCCATCAGTTTGAGGATGATATGCTGTGCTCATATCTAGATGCGTGCCTAAGGCTTTATGTAACGACTGTCAGAAACGAGAGGTGAATCGTGCATCTCGATCCGAAATGATAGAGATTGGCACCCCGTTCCGAGAGACTATTTCTTTCAAGTAAGTACGAGTAAGCTTATCCATTTTGTCAGTCTCTTTGATTACTAAGAAGTGAGCGGACTTTGTTAATCGATCAACAATTACCCAAATGGTATCACATCCGGTAGGAGTTCGTGGTAATTTGGTGATGAAGTCCATGGATATCACATGGGAATTTCTGGTTGTTGCAGAAGACCAGAAGGCTTTTGATATCCAACTTTGACCTTCGTGCAAGTCAGGCACTTGCTCACATAGGTGGCTATATCGGCCTTCATCTTCGGCCACCAATATAGCACCTTTAGATCATGGTACATTTTGTCGGAACCTGGATGTATCGAGTAACGAGATTTACGAGACTCATCCATAACTAGTTCCCTTAGATTTCCGAATACTGGGACCCATATTCGCTCGGTAAAGTAGCGAATACCATCAGATTTGACTTCAAGTTTGTTGGGTATAATTTTGAGACTGATGCTGTCAATCGAAATTACAGTATCGAAACTACTAGTTTCGGTTGAACTTTTGTTCAATCGAAACTACTAGTTTCGGTTGAACATTTGTTCAATCGAAACTAGGTAGTTTCGATACCTTTTTTTCAGGCCCATTGGGCGGTGGCTTGGAAAACAAGGCGCATGTGCTTGGCCTCCTATATATAGCAGATTATGCCCTAGGAGTGAGTGTGTGTCTGTAGAGGGAATCACTACCCCAGGGGGAGCTCACCCTGGGGTGAGATAATTGTAGAGTGTGTGAGGAGCCTTTTTAATTTTCATATCAATCAAAGAAATCATACGTTTTATGCTCCAATTATCTGTTCTTTTCACTTTTATATATTTTTGTTCGTGTTTGTGATTCCCGCACCCGTCTCTACCATTTCTGATTCGAGAGTGATACCGGATCCAGAGATTCCGCCTCTCGATCCGGACTGTTTGAAGAATTTCTCCGCAGATCTGTGTCTACAGTTATGCTCAGGACCTACAGTTTTTTTTTTTTTTTTAAAACAACTGCAAAGTGTATTGATTCAATAACAATGTAAAAGAGAAGGTTCAGGGTTACAGCCGCTACTCACACCCTAAACATTCTCAAACTAGGCTATTTATAGTAGTGACATGTATCGAAACTATGTTCAATCGAAACTACTAGTTTCGATTGACCATTTACAAGTGATACATAGAACTGTCGAAACTACCATCTATCGAAACTACTAGTTTCGATTGAACAAACTCAATCGAAACTAAGTAGTTTCGATGGCCCAGACTTAGCTAATAAAGCAGTAAATTACAGAAAACTGAAATTACATTTAATGAAATGACATAAAGTAAACTAGTCTAAAACTGTTTAAACATACAATAAATGACAACAGCTTATACATAAGATAAGACTCTACAATCTCCCCCTAAGCTGTTGCATTACTGTCTTCAGCTCTTCATCAAGCAGCTGGTCCTTCAGTTGTCCTTGGGATGAATGGTTTAACGTGGAGAGATACAACTCTTTGGTAGGCCTTGGCATCAGCTTCATCTTCATCACTGTATGCCTGAATGTGATTCTGGAATAGTATCTCCAGATCTTCAGGCTTAAATTTCAACAGCTCCATAGGTTCAAAGATACTGTAATTTCGATTGACAGCATCAGTCTCAAAATTATACCCAACAATCTCCCCCTAGACTGATGCTATCAATTCTTGTCCGACTCTGTCTTTCGTCTTCATAGATTGACTGATGATCCAATGTCTTTCGTTGTGATTCTCCCCCTCAAGTGTAGACCCTCCTATCTTGTAGGCAAATGATAAAGGTTTGAATCCCAAGTATTTAGCAGTAAATAACCATCTTTCTACAAGGATTCTTGACATTCTCAAACACTTGATCAACTTTTGCCTTCTCTCCCCCTAAAAAGAGGTCAATTTCAAGCAAAGGCTCACTTTGTCTTACATCTTCATAACTCTACTGATAATTTGAAGTCTTTCGTGGTAATTCTCCCCCTGAAGTGTAGACCCTCCTATTTCTAGGCAAAAGATAAGGGATCGAATCACCATGTAATCAACAACTAATGATCCGGTTTGTCACAAGTATGCTTGACTTTGTTACCCGCTGCCCAAACTTGAACTTTGATCAAAGGAATTACGGCTGAATCAGGCAGAACATCGTGTATATTGCCGAAAAAAACGAAATTTTTGAAAACCCGAAAAAGGCTGTCTCCAAGTTTTCTTCCAAAACTCCCCTCCTTCTACGCAATATCCTGTTAAAAAATTTATCCAAGAAAATTTCCAAAAAAAAATTATTTATTTATTTATTTTTTTTTTTTTTGAAAGTACTTGGACAGTTCTGCCTGTAGTTTCGATAGGCTCTACTTCAGTCGAAACAAGGCTAGTTTCGATAGAGACAGTATCGAAACAAGAAGTTTCGATAGAGAGATTCTTCAATCGAAACTAGTAGTTTCGATAGGAGATTCTTCAACCGAAACTAGTAGTTTCGATACCCTCTAGTTTCGATAGCCTAGTTTCGAAACCTAGTTTCGATGTCTTCTACTTCTGATTTAGGGCTACACCAGTAGTTTCGATAGAAAATGTTCAGCCGCCACATAGTTTCGATTGACCATCTTCAACCTTCAGCTACTTCGATACCCCCAATCCAGGTCTGAAAAATGCTTCAAGAGCCTTACATCTTCAGATTTTGACAGTGGAAATGTAGAACAGCAGTCACGAACCTGCTACACATCGATTTCTTCATGTTTAACGTCTCAATGGCGGGTTTTTTCTGATTTTCGAGAAGATTCGAGAGCAATAAGAGCCACCATGGCTCTAATACCAACTGTAGGTCCTGAGCATAACTGTAGACACAGATCTGCGGAGAAATTCTTCAAACAGTCTGGATCTAGAGGTGGAATCTCTTGATCCGGTATCACTCTCGAATCAGAAATGGTAGAGACGGGTGCGGGAATCACAAACACGAACAGAAATATATAAAAGTGAAAAGAACAGATAATTGGAGCATAAAACGTATGATTCTTTGATTGATATGAAAATTAAAAGGCTCCTCACACACTCTACAATTATCTCACCCCAGGGTGAGCTCCCCCTAGGGTGGTGATTCCCTATACAGACACACACTCACTCCTAGGGCATAATCTGCTATATATAGGAGGCCAAGCACATGCGCCTTGTTTTCCAAGCCACCGCCCAATGGGCCTGAAAAACAGGTATCGAAACTACCTAGTTTCGATTGAACAAATGTTCAACTGAAACTAGTAGTTTCGATACTGTAATTTCGATTGACAGCATCAGTCTCAAAATTATACCCAACAAAGTTGTGCTTCCATACCGCGTGTACCTTCCAATGGTAGGTTTTCTTCTTTTAGGGCTTTGAGTTGAGCACTACGGATTTTGTCAGGTAATCCGGGGTGAATAGTAAGTTGTAATGCTCGAACTCGTTTAGGTTTTGTTTCTTTTCGACTTAGGGCATCAGCTACAACGTTAGCTTTACCCGGATGATACTGGATCGCACAGTTATAATCATTTAAGAGTTCAACCCAATGACGCTGTCGCATGTTCAAATCTTTCTGTTCGAAGATATGCTGAAGACTCTTGTGTTCGGTATAGATGGTGCATTTGGTACCGTACAAGTAATGTCTCCATATCTTAAGTGCGAAGACTACGGCTCCCAACTCTAGGTCATGAGTGGTGTAGTTTCTCTCGTGGACCTTTAGTTGACGTGAAGCGTATGCGATCACCTTTTCGCGTTACATTAAGACACAACCCAGACCCTGAATAGATGCATCACAATACACCACAAAATCATTTGTTCCTTCCGGAAGGGCTAGAATAGGTGCACTGCAAAGTTTCTGTTTAAGATGTTGGAATGCTGACTCTTGGTTATCGCCCCAATTATAGACTTTACCCTTTTGAGTTTAAGGCAGTGAGAGGTTGTGCAATTTTTGAAAATCCTTCGATGAATCGACGGTAATATCCAGCCAATCCCAGAAATTGTCGCACCTCAGTCGGAGTAGTCGGTGCTGCCCAATTCTTGATGGCTTCTATCTTTGATGGTTCGACATGTATTCCTTTCCCGGATCCAGAATTAACACTTGAAAAACTTAGCATACCGTTGCTCTCGCTTAAGTAATTCCAAAATTAGGCGTAGGTGTTCCTCATGTTCTTCCTTGTTCTTGGAATAAATGAGGATGTCGTCGATGAAAAACGATAACGAACTGGTCAAGGTAGGGCTTACACACACGGTTCATGAGATCCATGAATACCGCAGGTGCGTTGGTTAATCCGAAAGGCATGACCATAAATTCGTAATGGCCGTACCTTGTTCTGAATGCAGTCTTAGAGATATTCTCTTCTAGGACTCTTAATTGATGGTATCCGGATCGAAGATCAACCTTTGAATAGAAACTTGACCCTTGAAGTTGGTCAAATAGATAGCCAATACGAGGTAGAGGGTAACGGTTCTTGATAGTTACTTTGATCAGCTCACGGTAATCGATGCACATACGGAAAGTCTCGTCCTTCTTCTTGACAAACAGGACCGGAGCTCCCCATAGCGATGAGCTAGGTCGAATGAAACCTTCATCCAACAAATCCTGTAACTGAGTGGACAACTCTTGTAATTCACTAGGTGCTAATCTATAAGGTGCCCGAGCGATCGGTGTCGCTCCGGGTGCTAGATCGATTTAGAATTCAACTTGACGGTACGGTGGTAGACTAGGCAAGTCCTCGTGAAATACTTCCGGATAGTTACGTACTATTGGGATATCATCCATTTTTCTTCTCCTCAGATGACAGCTCGGCGACGAGAGCCAAAATAGCAGTATGAACTTTTCGAAGACATTTATGTGTTTTCATGAAGGATATGATGCCAACGAATGCACCACTCTCCTTTTCCTTGGACAGAAAGGATTTCCCCTCTAAGGAGAGGAAGGCAAACATTTTTTGTCACAACGGATGGCCTCAGGTTGGTTCTTGGATAACCAATTCATACTGACAATAAGGTCGAAACTGCCAAGTGTAACTGGCAGAAGGTCAATGTCAATTTTATGACTAACCAATACTAGTTTATAGCTGTAAGAATGCGAGTTGTTTCGATTCTCTGAGCGTCTACTATCTCAATAGTATACTTGGCTTTTAATAGAGTTGGAGCACGACACACTAATATGGAATTTGTGAAGTCATACTGAGACTTCTAGTAAAACCCGCGCTTATAAAGCAAGTGTCAGTCAATGCATAGGCTAAGGGAAGAGGTTCACATGTAGGAAAGAAAAGTCTAATGAGATATAGATTCCAGTAGCATAAGAGATAGAATGTATGTTTAAGTAATTGCGTTCAACTGATGGTTGGTTAGGTTAAATCTTCGTTTCCTAATGTCATTGGATCAACGGAATCATTTCGTGAAGAAAGAAATTCGTTTACAGGATTGAATATGCTGGGTATAATTCGTATTAGACTAAGGATTAGTCATCGGATAAGGCAATAGGGTCGAATGAGATTTATTGTTGGAGCGTAAGGGAAAACGTGTTAGCTTAGAAAGGATTCCACAATTTCCTGCTTACAAAGTTGGAGTCGGTGGATTTACCATGAGGTTCTATTAAAGTTTCAATCGAGATTGTTTCTTTGATCAAGTTTGAATGAGAGTCGTAAGGTCACTAAGACTCTTACATGAGTGAAAATAACGTTGAT
The DNA here is from genome assembly GCA_023525975.1 of Smallanthus sonchifolius. NCBI lineage: Eukaryota > Viridiplantae > Streptophyta > Magnoliopsida > Asterales > Asteraceae > Smallanthus > Smallanthus sonchifolius. The sequence goes on along the minus strand of CM042044.1, from coordinate 20,684,800 downwards.
GGTTTCCATTGATAATAGCTCAGTGTGTCTGTAAATATCTTCAACATGATAGTCGCGTCTATCAATTGTTGAACAGGTTTAACGATACCAACTAGTCGTTGAGTGGGTTATGAGAGTCTCTACAGATATTGGAAACCTAAGTCTGTAAATCACTGATTAGGACCATTAATCCACACACTAGGTTTCACCAGGACTTACATGCACCTCAAATTATTATTACATGTGCACCCGTAATGATAATTTGCTTTGCTTGTTCACCCTAGTTTCTCCCCGTCCTGTGCCATAATGTCCTTTAGTTTGTATTGATGAGTACAGAGTGTTGTCAGATATGATAAGTCATCGAAAAGCTTAGTCATCAACTATAAGTTGATCAACTAGAACTCATATCAGGATGTGTAGTCAGGAATCGTTTGATCCGAGTATTCACTCGAGTTGAAACACAATACGAGAGTCCAATCTAGCGGATTGTAAATGAGAATATGTAACAAACATGAACAGGAAATGCGACTTCGAGAAATGAAACTAATTCAGGAATGCAAGTTACAGGAAGCAGCAAGGTAGCCGTCCTTTCAACTTAGTCAAGATAGGGTTTGAGTATGCATTGAGCAATGCGTTCTCAGATTTGTGGTCAATCTATTTTCAATAGAATATCGAACAAAGACGCGAGCCCATGGCTCAGGAAAGTGATGAAATCTACGTGTCAATGAATTCTACAATAATGCGTGCAACGGTCTGCCTTCATTCGGCGTATTATTGCTGGCGGGTACAGTAGGGACTCGCCTTCGACGATCCCAACTCCCAAAGAGATACGCGTTAGTGCTGAGTGCCGTCCATAACCTGGACCTGAGAAATCCCACCATACCCAACAGGTGATGGTGATATAAGTGACTCCTCCGAAGGCTCCGTCTCTCTACCCTCGGACGTGAGTGGATGATGTTCTGGTGATTCCCCGAGTGTCATCACTGAGAATGATGATGTAATGCAAATGATGTATCCCTTGCCAACTGAGGGTGATACGGATGGTATTAATATGCCTGCACTGCAATGTATGTATAGGTGCTATATGTATCAGGTATAAGTGTCTGTGCCGTGTAACTAATGTGTGAGGTTATAATCTAGTATGCGATCCTAGTTCTCTATAACCAATGTCTCTGATACCAATCCGTCACACCCCAAAATTCCACTAACGGAGTTTTACCGTTTGGAATGTGACACACCAGGATCTCAGTCATTAGTTACATCAAACGACACTATATGGGACTTGAAATGTCATAACATAAAAGTTCAGAATTAAATGCGGAAGCGTAAATGTTAAAATGAAATCAAAATAATTACACGCAACGAGCGTCAATTAATGTAGTTAAATAAACTGTTTAAAATATTTGAAATGAATGATATATCAGTAGGACTCCATGCATGTCCTAAGTGCGCAACCAGTGCCAAAGCGACCTGAGAAACATGTAAGAAAAAGTGTCAATACGAGGTTGGTGAGTTCACAGATTTCAAGTTTGTAATAAGAGAGTGTTTGCCAGATTATGTACATTCGATATGCTTATCTATATGTAGCTAGCCTATGTTCATGTCTTACTAAAGCGCTCGCAACCGAAGCTGACTGTTTGTGTATTTGCCTCCTGCCAGGTCTATCAATTCTGGTAAATGTGAGTAGGATAACATTTCACCCGTTCGACCTCCAGTCGAGTTAGCGCGACTAACGCGGGTGGGGCTTGTCAAACCTAGTAGTACTACTAAATATTACCTCGCTAAGATCCATATTAATGGTTCGATGTATGATGAGGACTTTCTGTGATAGTGTGTCACGCTTAGCCTCAACAGTAATAACATATGAATTATAATAATCTAAAATAGTTGTGTCATGTTTTCTCCCCCAACAGGAAAAACATGTAACATAATGTTTGTCTGCGTACTTGTTTCTCCCCCACAGGGAAAACAAGTAAAATATGATAGTTGGTGTTCATGTTTGTTTCTCCTCAACAGGAAAACAAGTAAAATATATTTGCGTGTAAGCATGTGTCTCCCCCAATAGTAAAACAAGTAAAAAGGGGCCGTGAAACTCACCTGAGTTTGAGTATAAGCAGATGGCACCACACAAGGATGCAAGTGGTTAACACAAGAGACTGTCTGTGAACTGCATATGTATGCCTTAGAATTAATAACACAACAATTAGGGATACAACGGGATTTGTGACGACGGCACAGAAGGTTGAACGTTCTATGACGCTCTAATGATCAAAGAGTAGAGACACTTGTCCACGAAAGTAAGGATTTCTTAATTAAGATAGATACGCTTCTAGTTGAATGTTTCTAATTACAAATGATAATATTTAATATATATTCGTGTGAGTTCGCCATTAAATAATGATCTAGAAAAAAAATTACATTGTTTTTTAAACTCGAAGAATTAATATGATAATCATTTATCTGACAAAATAATAAATATATTATTTTTATCGAGAATATACACAAGGGTAATAATATAACTAATTATATTATTTACAAATTCGAAGTGTTACAACGTTTGTTAATGCGACGAAAATAATATGTAAATATGTTATTTTTAACAGTGGAAAATAATATTAAACGGTTATAAAGCTAACCCAAAATATAAACACATTTGTTTGTGCGTTTTCATAAATTAAATAATAACTTTACCAAACAATATAATTAATATATTATTTTTGATATCACTAAATTTCTCAAAAAATGTTTTATAAAAATCGATCCCGAGCCTTTGGGTAATTGCGGGTTTCAAAACACGTTAATATACTAATATAATAATATAAGAATTAATTGTATAAGTGTAAATTAATGAAAAAGTCCCCAAAATAAAATTTGCAGGAGACCGGACTCGAACCCGGGTCTCCTGCGTATGAGCCTAGTGTTTTAACCATCTCTGCCCGCTAATGAATCGTGATAGAAGTCCAGATCATATGGTTTCAACACGCAACCCACTGAGTCCATCTCCCCCTATCGCGACCGAATTCAAGACTGTCCCGATTCCAACCATTTTGATCACGATTGGTCTTAGAACTATAGGGGTTTTGTAGATCGATGTAAGGCGATCCCGAGGGTGAAATTAATTGCAAAATCATCGAGTTTAGATTGGTAATTTAGTCGATTGAAAAGCCGAACCCTAGATTATGAACATTGGATCGAATTGATTAAAATTGATAAGATTAAGGATTGAAATCATGGGGCTTTCAGTAAGTGATAGATTTCGAGTCTGTTCGTGCAGATCAATCGCATTGAGATCGGGTCTAGGATATAACTCGATTAAACCCGAAATCACATGAACCCTAGAATTCGTTCATGATTAATTTGATGTTGTGAGGTTAATTAGTCATAGGGCCTTCAAAGGGTAGGTGATGGCGAATCTGTTCATGCAACTTAATTAGATTGAGATCGTGTCTGGGTCAGGGTTCGATTAAACTGAATTCGTATGAACCCTAGATATCAGTTCGTGTAGAGTCATATCTGAGATATAAGCTGTTGTCATTTATTGTTTGTTTAAACAGTTTTAGACTAGTTTACTTTCTGTCATTTCATTAAATGTAATTTCAGTTTTATGTAATTTATTGTTTTTATTTCTAAGTCTGGGCCATCAAAACTACTTAGTTTCGATTGAGTCTGTTCAATCGAAACTAGTAGTTTCGATAGATGGTTGTTTCGACAGTTGTGTCACTTGTAAATGGTCAATCGAAACTAGTAGTTTCGATTGAACATAGTTTCGATACTGTCACTACTATAAATAGCCTAGTTTGAGAATGTTTAGGGTGTGAGTAGCGGCTGTAACCCTGAACCTTCTCTTTCACATTTTTCCTGAATCAATACAATTTGCAGTTGTTTATTCACTGTGTTCTTACACTTTCATACCATTTACGTATTGATTCAAACTGTGGTTAGCCTGTTATCTTCACCAACACTGTTTCTATTATCTGTTTCACCACCATACACACAGTTTCCGCATGTGTGTGTGTGTAATCGATCAAATCAGTGATTTCAAGAGAAATCTGGACCTACAATTGGTATCAGAGCTTTATGCTCTAGTGTTTTTGAGTGTTATCATGTTTTGTGATCGATTCTAGGTGATTTGTGAGGTATTTTGAGCTTATTTCGGGATTTTGCACATCTATTCTCGGAAGTACTGTTTCATCGATTTCCAAGGGTTTTTGCTCGTATTTTCAGAATCGGAAGTTGGATTAGTGCTCAGGAGGGTTAGTCGAAGGTTTTCGCCGGATTGGTTTGTCATTTCTGCACTATTGATTTCTGGAGCTTATCATCAATGGAGTATTTCTGAGCTTGGAGAAGAAGGCATCGAAACTACTGGGGACAGTTTCTGATTTCCGTTGATCATCGAAACTTCTTGTCTACATTTTGTCGGGAGAAGGTACTATCGAAACTATATTTTGTCTTATCTCTATCGAAACTGTGGTTATCGAAACTTGCCTCGAAAATTTTCAGTATCGAAACTAGTTGTTTCGATAAAAGCTGTCCTATCGAAACTAGTTGTTTCGATAAAAGTTGTTCTATCGAAACTAGTTGTTTCGATAGAAGCTGACCTATCGAAACTAGTAGTTTCGATAGAAGCTGACCTATCGAAACTAGTTACTGTTTTAGTTTTGATTCAAAATATTATGGCCACTTCAAGTTCAACAGAACATTCTGAGGGAAATAGACCACCTGTTCTTGTGTCCACAAGAGATTTTGATGACTGGACTAAAAAGATGAAGCTTTTCTTTCAATTTCACGATTATACTCTGTTGAGTTCTATCACCGATGGTCCCCACAAGCCCGTGACTACCACTGCTGATGTTCAACGTCCTAAGTTAGTATCTGAGTATGATGAGAAAGATCTTGCCTTGATTGCCCGAGACAACAAGGCCTACGAGACTATTTCCATGGCTCTTCTTATGGATATTTTCAACATCTTTGCTGAGTACACAACTGCCAAAGAGTTATGGGCTGCACTGTGCACAAGATATGAGGGAAGTGAGGATGTCAGGGAAAGCAAAAGAGATCTGATCAAGAAACAATATGCGATGTTCAGCAGTGTAAGGGGAGAATCAATATCTGATTTGATCAACCGTTTCTCAAGCATTGTATCAAGGTTGAAGGTAATGGGAGTTGAGTACCCTACTCTTGATCTAAACAAGAAACTCCTAGATTCTCTTCCTGAGGAATGGAATATGTATCGAATCATGATCAAAAAGACTGAGAATCTGAGTGCTCTGTCTCAACAGGAAGTCTATAGCATTCTTGAATCTTATGAAATTGAAATTAAGAAGGGAGCAGTCACCCCATCAAATCAGTCTGGAAACATAGCTCTCATTGCTGGATCAAGCTTATCCGGTAGCCCATACTTTCAGACTGATGTCCCTCCTTCAGCTGCTACATTTAATTCTACCAGCTCCTCTGCTCCTCAAAACACTATCACCATGATTCCTGATGAATATGTCCCAATCATGACTGCTTTCATGTCGTGCTATGATGCACTGATCTCTGGAAATCTAACACCGGTTAGCTTTCAACCTGATGACTTGGAGCAGATTAATCCTGATGATTTGGAGAAAATGGACATTGACTGGTGCATGGCCATGTTGACCTTAAGAGCCAAAAGATTCATCAAAAGAACTGGCATAGACAGATTCAAGTAGGGAAAGACACTTGGGTTTGATATCAAGAAGGTGAGATGCTACAATTGTGATCAGCTGGGTCACTTTGCCAGAAACTGCAAGGAACCGTCCTCCAAGGATCAGCAAGAAAAGAAGATCTCCTCTAGAAAACAAGCTGCCAATCCTCCAAAGACAAACACATCTTCAAGCTCCACAGCTCTTGTGTGTCAGGCTGATGGACATTATCATTGGGGAGATCAAGCTGAGGAAGCTGCTGATAAAGCCTTGATGGCTGATGTGGAGGACATGGGCAAGTGTGTCATGATTGAACCTGCTGAGGATCTCACTACTGTGCCTGTTGAGGTTATTTCTAAACTGTGTAATTCTAGATCTTGCTTGAATGAAATTCAAAAATACAGATTCATCAATCAAGCCTTGATTGATGAACGAAATCACATTAAGGTAATGTATGACTCTGTGGCCAAAAATGAGAAACTTTACTTAAAGAAAATTCGTGATATTTCTGGTGAAAATCGTTCTTTATTTGTGCAACTCAATACTCAAACCATTAATAATACAATTTTAACAGAAAGAGTCCAAAAGGCAGAAAAAGCCAAATTACAGGTTGATCACATGGATATGGATCAGAAAATTTTGTTTGGAATAATTGATAAACAATTTAATAGAAAAGGCACAGAAGGTCTTGGGTATAACTCTCATCCACCTCCTTATTCTAAATCAGGGAGATTTTCTGATATGCCTACTCCACATGTTTCCACACCTTTTGTTTGCACATTATCTCCTGATGATTATATTACATCCTCTGATTCTGACAGTTTTGCTTCTTCTGCAGAGTCAAATTGTGTAAATTCCGAAGATGATTGTGATAAGAGTGCTAATGATAGAACTATTTTAAAAGAACTTGAGTCGGATGAATGTAATAATATGTCCATGTCAAAACCAAATATTTGTGAACACGTTAAAAACTTGTATTTTGATTCAATGCATGCTGAGCATACAGGTTTGGGATGTGATGTTTCTAAATTTAAAAATGCCTTGCCTTTTGTTCCTAAATCTTTGAATGTTATGCCATGTGTTACAAAATTTAAAAGTACAGGAATTATTGTGAATGATGTACCGTGTGAAACCATGAGCAACATGGAATTTTTCAGATTAAAGGAAGCACATCGTCTTCAAGACAAAGTTATTGATGAGAGAACCGTCTCATGTTCAGATTCCTCAACATCACAATCATCTTCATCTTGTGATGACTATTATCAGGCTAAGATATCTTGTGAAAACGTCTGTTTTAGTTGTGGTGCCTCAAATCATGTTTCAAAAAGTTGTAAATTGACAACCACAAATTCTAATGAAAAATCGCCTTCCGAAAGTTCATTAAATTCATACATGTTGCCTAAGTCTTTTCACAGTAGAAAATCTAGGCGTAAAAGAATTAAAAATGCTAAAAATCATTTAAAACGAACGTGGAAAATTAAAAATAATGTTCTATTTGATGACCGTGTTTCATCAAAGGATGGTTGTAATTTTGATTCCAATGAGATGTCATATCCTGACACTAAGATCTCTTGATTGAAACAATGTTGGTCAAAACGTATAAATGGTTCGTTGTGTATAGGGTCAATCAAGAAGAACCGGTGATAACATCTGGCATGTAGATAGTGGATGTTCAAGACATATGACTGGGCACTTTAACTTGCTGCAAGATTATCATCAAATTGATGGAGAGTATGTTGCTTTTGCTGGAAACCCAAGAGGAGGAAAGATTGAAGGACAAGGAACAGTATCAAATGGAGTAAATAGTCTGGAATTTGTTAACTTTGTTCCTCAGTTGAAATACAATCTGATGAGTGTTTCACAGATTTGTGACAAGGACTTTTGTGCCTTATTCAATTCAAAGGAATGTCTTATCTTGAAACCAGGAGTGGTGATTCCAGAAGAACTTATTCTCATGCGTGCTCCCAGAAGATACAACACATATAGCTTGGATATGAACAACCCATCGGGCATTGAATCGTGTTTTCTCTCAAAAGCTTCTGAAGATGAATCTTTCCTGTGGCATAAGAGGTTGGGACATGTAAATTTCAAAACAATGAATCGACTGGTTCGAGGAAACCTAGTCACTGGATTACCTCTCAAAGATTTCACTCCTATGGAACACTGTATCTCATGTTCCAAAGGAAAACAGCACAAATCTTCACATAAGCCTAAAACCACAAATTCCGTTGACTCTCCTCTCCAATTGCTTCACATGGATCTTTTTGGTCCAGTGAGTGTCATGAGTCTTAGACGAAAGTCATACTGTCTGGTGGTAACAGATGATTTTTCTCGATTCACTTGGGTGTTTTTCTTAGCCACAAAAGATGAGACGCCAGAGATTTTAAAAACCTATCTGCTTCAAATTGAGAACCTCTTCAATCTAAGTGTGAAGACTATCCGCAGCGATCATGGAACATAATTCAAAAATGAAACTCTTGATTCCTTCTGTGAAAGTAAAGGAATTTCTCGACAATTCAGTGCACCTCGTACTCCTCAACAAAACGGTGTAGCTGAAAGAAGAAACCGCACTTTAATTGAAGCTGCACAAACTATGATTGTTGACTCTAAGCTTCCCGTGACTTTCTGGGCTGAGGCGGTCAACACTGCATGTTTTGTGCAAAATCGGGTTCTTATCACTAAAAGTTGCAACAAGACACCTTATGAGATCATGTACAAGCGCAAGCCAGTTATTGATTTCTTCAGAAAATTTGGGTGTGTATGCACAATGCTGAACACTTCAGATCAGCTCAACAAGTTTGAAGCCAAAGCTGATGAATGCTATTTTGTTGGTTACTCATCCAATCAACGTGCTTTTTGTGTCTACCATAAGAAGAAAAGGATAGTGATGGAGTCCATTGATATCAATTGGCATGAAAACAATCATACGGACGCAGGAGACGGTTCCAATTGGCTCTTTGACGTCGATTCAGTTTTTAAGTCATTTAATCTTCCTGATTTCTCTATTAAATCAACTCATGCTAATCCTTACTTCTCTGTGAACAATCTAGGGAACATAAATGATCAAGGCTCTTCTTCATCTGCTCAGGTTGAATTTCCTGTGGTTGCTAATGCTGAATCTAATATGGAGTCTTCCGGTTCTAGTGCAACAAGTGAAACTGTTGATTACAACTCCATTCCAATAGTAGATGTTGCACCACAATCACCTGCTGAAGATCCTATTAATGATATTGCCTATCCTCCTGCTGAAAATCTTACCAATTTGGAAGAAGTCGTGGAAGAAGATGAAATTCCTCAACTACGAATTCACAAGATTCATCCCACCAATAACATCATTGCACCACTCAATGTGGGTGTTAGTACCCGAAGTGCCTGTGAAGCATTTGAAAACAGCATGTTTTCTTGCTTCATCTCTCAAACTGAACCAAAGAACATTAAAGCAGCTCTACTAGAAAATAGCTGGGTGGAAGCAATGCAGGAAGAGCTACAGCAATTCTCAAAGCTACATGTGTGGAATTTGGTAGATCTACCCAAGAACAAAGTTCCAATCGGTACTCGTTGGGTCTTTCGCAACAAAAAGGAAGAAGGCGGCACTGTGATTCGAAATAAAGCTCGCCTGGTGGTTCAAGGTTTCTATCAAGAAGAAGGGATTGACTATGAGGAAGTCTTTGCACCAGTGGCTCGTTTGGAAGCCATCAGAATGTTTATCGCCTATGCAGCCTACATGGACTTCACCGTCCATCAAATGGATGTCAAAAGCGCATTTTTGTATGGCAAAGTTCAAGAAGAAGTATATGTCAAGCAGCCGCCGGGTTTCATTGATCCTAATTTTCCAGACCATGTTTACAAGTTAGACAAAGCATTGTACGGTCTTCACCAAGCACCTCGTGCGTGGTATGAAACTTTATCAAAGCATCTGCTTGAGAATGGTTTCACACGAGGAGCAATTGACCAAACCTTGTTCAAACGGAAGGAGGAAAAGGATACAATCATGGTGCAAATTTATGTGGATGATATCATTTTTGGATCTACAAATCCCCGTCTCTGCAAAGAATTTGAAGAAGTGATGCGATCTAAGTTTGAGATGAGCTCCATGGGGGAAATGAAGTTCTTTTTGGGACTACAAGTTGATCAGTCTGAGTCAGGAATCCTTATCCATCAAGAAAAAAACGTCAAAGAAATCTTGACCAAGTTCAAAATGGCTGATTCCCATCCAGTAAAAACTCATATGGAAGTTCGACATTGTTTGACTCCTGATATGGATGGGGAAAGCGTTGATCCGCATCTATATCGCTCCATGATAGGATCTCTCATGTATCTCACGGCCAGCAGACCCGACATCATGTTTGCAGTGTGCTTGTGTGCACGTTTTCAGGCTAATCCTAAACTCTCTCATTTATCTGCTGTTAAACGTATTTTAAGATACTTAAGGTATAAGCCAAAATTGGGTCTGTGGTATTCTAAAACTGACTTGTTTGATCTTGTGGCTTATTCAGATTCAGAGTACGGGGGTTGCAACTTAGACCGAAAATCCACTTCTGGAGGTTGTCAATTCCTTGGCAACCGCCTTGTCTCATGGCAATGTAGGAAACAATCCACCGTTTCCCAATCCACCGCCGAAGCCGAATACATTGCCGCAGCCCTCTGTTGTTCCCAAGTCAGATGGATACACCATCAGATGCTTGACTATGGGATCACATTACATGAGACACCCATTCTGTGTGACAACACTGTCGTTCCCCATATCACCAAAAACCCTGTTCAGCATTCCAAAACCAAACACATTGAAATTAAACATCATTTTATTCGTGACTGTGTTGAAAAGAAGCATATTCGAATTGTTGAAGTCAAAACTAATAAACAAACCGCAAACATCTTCACAAAGGCTTTTGACTCTACCAGATTTTCCCAACTGGTGGAAATGCTTGGAATGATCAACTTTCAGTAAATTGCGTAAATAATTTTTCTATTTTTTTTTATTATTTTTTTTATTTATTATTTTTTTATTATTATTAATTCTGTTTAAACTGTCTAAGAAAATTCCAAAAAGATTTTTTTTTTTTTATGAACAGTATCCACGCAAATCTTTTGGGGGAGAAATATAATATTTTAATATTGAAAAGAATTGATGTGTATATAATCTTACAAGTTGCAAGAAAAATTGAATCCGACCTTTGAGAAATGATAGTGTCTGATCTCATCTCTTGGACATGGAATAGACCAACAGCGATGGTGTTTACTGAGGTATAGCTGGTAGGCCCGACATATGGTTAAAACTTGTAAGTAGTGTGAAAACCTAATATATATCTCATACTTGTGTGTTTGAATCCAATATTGAAACATCTAACCCATTTTTATATCTAAGAAAACCGATTCAATCAGATACAGGCTTACGTATTGGATTCCTATTCATACGCCAAGTGACCGTCAATATAACGATATTTACCACCGATGACCCCGTATGGTTTGCTTACGCAAAGATCTCGGGTGCTCATCATTTTCCCATCCACTTGGATGATTTGACCCCGTCTGTTTTGCTTACGCAAAGATCTCGGGTGTTCAACATTTTTCTATCCGCTTGGATAATTTTACGACTTCTTCTGTTTTGCTTACGCAAAGATCTAGAATGCTCGTACTTTTTTAATATCTACTTGGATATTTTTTATTTTAATTTTTCTAAATCCACTTGGATATCTTATTTTATTTTGGTGGCACTTTGACATTACTAAGACGGTACCTTGGTTAATCAGAAAGAGATGATAGGATGAAGATGGGTACTTCTTGAGGATTGATAGGTTTTTCAAAATCATTTTATTTTAATATGTGGGGTACACCTTGTATGTTGCTTAAATGGTACCTTCTAATCACATGAAATCTTTGTACAAACAAATGTTCAGGTTTAGTTTGCACAAATATCAGCTATCTTCAGGGATTCACAGTAGTGAATTGCAAAAGAAAATGTTTCAAGAGACTGACCAGATCTGATCTCATGTTGGATCTTTTTCAAGAAGAAAAGTGTAAATATCTTGTGTATAATTTTATTTATTAAATATCGAAACTAGTTGTACATATCGAAACTACTTTGAACTATCGAAACTAGTTGTACATATCTAAACTACTTTGAACTATCGAAACTAGTTGTACATATCGAAATTACTTTGAACTATCGAAACTAGTTGTACATATCGAAACTACTTTGAACTATCGAAACTAGTTGTACATATCAAAACTAATTTGACCTATCGAAACTACTTTGTACATATCGAAACTAATTTGTCCTATCGAAACTAGTTGTTTCGACAGGGGCAATTTTGTCTTTTGTCTCACGAGAATTAAAAGCCGTCATAAGCAATCCCTCCCGTCATACTGATTCTTACTCGTATTTTTCAAAACCTTTTCGCCTTCTCCGTCATTCACACAATCTCTCAAATCGTCGGTCGGGGTTGCAAGATATCAACTGATTTTTCCCGTTGTCTCTATCGTCTCCATCATCAGGTAACGTCTCACTACCTCTTTTTGAAGATTTTTGCAAAACGGCAAACCCAGGGTTTCAAAATTTAAAATTTGTTCGACTAAATCTTTATAATAACAGTCGTTTGTGTGCTTCATTGTGTTTGCATACATTTTAATCATCTTAGAACTCACGATTATTGTGTATTCCTGCAGATAACGTCTCACATTCGGTAATATGAAGTTCCGTCACTTACAGGCTACTCTAAACCTTTCTTTTAAATTGTTTATATTAAGTATGAGTATAACGAATCAGAGAGGTTTGGGTTTCAAAACCAAGTAGTTTCGATAAAGGGGTTTAACGCTTTCAAAATTTTCTTAAAAGGTTTTTCAATCGAAACTACTAGTTTCGACACCCAAACTTGCCCTAGTATCTCTGATCGAAACTAGATAGTTTCAATAAGTTCATCTCCATCGAAACTAGTTGTTTCGACAGTTTTGATCTCCATCGAAACTAGTTGTTTCGACAGTTTTGATCTCCATCGAAACTAGTTGTTTCGACAGTTTTGATCTCCATCGAAACTAGTTGTTTCGACAGTTTTGATCTCCATCGAAACTAGTTGTTTCGACAGTGTTGATCTCCATCGAAACTAGTTGTTTCGACAGTGTTGATCTCCATCGAAACTAGTTGTTTCGACTGTGTTGATCTCAATCGAAACTAGTTGTTTCGACAGTTAGGACTTCAAATTTTTTCTAAGTGTTGATATATCTTGTTTCGATTTAGTATTTTCAGAAATCTTACTTTTTGTGCAAAATTGATAAATTTTACAGGTATGGATCTCTTATTTGTAAAAAGACACAATGTCTGTGTATTCCTCAATGCCAATGATCCTAAGGCTGCAGAGTCCATTCCTGTACTAAACTTCCTGGCAAACTCCAACATTAGCTTTGCCATCAGCAATAATCTGCCGGTGTTTGAGACAACTATAAGAGAATTCTGGGAGACTGCAGAAATCATCACAGTTGAGAATATAGAGCACATTAGAGCAACTGTGCGTGGCCAAGAAGTCTTACTTTCTGAAGCTACAATTAGAGAGGTGCTTCAGTTTAATGATAATCCAAATGCACCTATTGAATTCCCAATTTTCTATGTTAAAGAATGCTTCAGAAGGTTGGGTCATCCAGATGAATTCAAGAGTGGCCAGATAATCAAGAACTCCTTACCAAGCCACTGGAGATATATAGTGCACGTGTTTATTCACTGCCTATCAATCAGAAAAGGAGGGTTTGATTCAGCAAACAGCACTCTGGGCTCAGCTATTTTGGGGATAATCAAGGGAAGAGATTACAACTTTTCTGGCTTCATATTCAGACAGTTAAAAGACAATCTAACTGGAGCCGTGAAGGAGAAATTCTTGGCATATCCTAGATTTCTACAAATTATCATCAATCATATTCATCCTGAGCTGCAACAAGGTGGGAACACCTTTGTGTTCGATCACATGATTGCCAAGACTCTCAGCTATATGAGAAGTACTAACAAGAGAACCAACAGGGCTATAGCTGACGTTCCCCTGTTTGGTCATATTATTGGTGAAAAAGAAGAATTTATCCCTGACATTGACCCTGATCTTGAACAAGAGAACTCATCATCTGAAGAAGAAGAAATGGAAGTTGAGCAAGATCAAGGTAATGCACCTATTGATGAAGCTCAGATTGAGATAAACATCCCTGAAGTTCAAGAACAACCCATCATTGAGCCTGTGATAGAGGCTCCTTTTGTTGAACAAATTCAGATAGTTCAAGAGCCAGCAGTTAATGTTGAAACTGGCATGCATGGAGTTGAGGAGGAAGTCGCAGAATCAAGTGGAACTCTGGATGCAGGGATTTATGGATCTGACTACTACAAGTCTGATTCAGATGATAGATCAATGCATCATGCATCTTCCTCTAAACGACAGGTTGAGTCAGGTTCTGATTTTGAGGAAGAAGAGCCTAAGGCAAAGAAAATCAAAACAGGATTTGAAGATTTGCCATCCTCATCAGATTCTCTATTAGCCACCCCATAACCATCTCTACAACCATCTCCACAACCATCTCCACAACCTACTCCACAACCCACTCCACAACCATATCCACAACAATCACCCATCCATACTACTCCCACATCACCAACTCATGATTCAGCCTCTCCTGTACCAAGAGTTAAGACTCTAAGCCTTGAACTGAAGAAAATGCAGGATACGATTCAAAAGAAAGATGAAGAAATTGAAGGCTTAAAAAATAATTTGCATAATGTCTAGGAAGAGGTTAAAGACCTGAAGCTGGAAGTTGGGGGTTTACATACCCAAATTGAGGTCCAACAAACTCAACTTGAAACACAACAGAAACTAATATCAAAGCAAAATGAAGAATTCAAGGCTTTGGCTGAAGCAGTGGAGCAGCTCAAAGCCTCAATGGTTAAACCTGTGCAAAAACAACCAACTACTTCAACAGCTCAAGGGGAGACCACATCTGTGGTTGAACCCTCATCTCCTGACCTTGTAACTAATCCAGAATCTACACTAACTATATTTGCTAGGCATATTGAAAAGACAAAAGAGACGGTTGAAGTCAAAGTTGAAGGTACAGAGCTAAACCTTCCCTCAGCTAGTGAGAGAAGAGAAGCAAGGAAGAGAGGGAAAGGGACTTCCACTGAAATAGAGACCGTGATTCTTGATGAAGAAGACATCCCATATGATGATGAGCTGAATGCCCTTTTAGAAGACATCGAAAACTTTGGATATAATGATCTTTATCCAGAAATCCTGACCACTGAAGAAAAGGAGACTGAGCGAACTAGATACTTTACGGAAGACGGAGATGAAATTCAAACTTTATCTAACGAAGAAAAGGGTGAAGATGATGTTCAGATTAATCTTATCAAAACAGTCACTCCTGAACCAACCACTACAGTCTTCGAATCCGGTCCAGCACAAGATTCACCCTCGGTTGCTCCTGAACCTCCAATTTCAAGAAATTATTGGTTTAAGAAAATAATTCAGGAGGAAACCCCTAAGACATATGAATGGATAGCAGAGCATCAAGAACTAAAAAGACCTCCAATTGGCTGGAAGTATGATGCTGAAAGGAAGCTCTTTATCATAAGAAGATATAGAGGGGGAGTTCAGCACTTTAAAAATATGACTGACTTCCAAACCCTTCCTTTCTATGACCTCAGGGATTTAGCCAAACTTCCACTTCAAAAACCTGGGAAGGTCATGATGGCTTATGACTTTGAGAAATTTCTGCATTCTCAAGTCAATAATGATTTCAAAGGAATGAAGCCTAGAAAAACTCAAAAGAAGATCTCAAAGACTAGGTTTCATCCTAAGACTAACAAGCCATATGTGTTCTTAAGATACAAGCCTGCCCAAACACACAAGACCATCACCATTCCAAAATCTGTACCTGTCCAGCTATAAACTTTCAGAAAATGGTACTACGACCCAATTATTGGCAGTGCAGTGATCGAGTGTGAGGGCAAGGAAGACATCACCATCTTTGAGCCCATGGAGCTGTTGAAGTTTCAACATGAAGATCTGGAAATCCTTTTTCAGAATCACATTCAGGCATACAGTGATGAAGATGAAGCTGATGCTAAAGCCTACCAGCGGGTTGTATCTCTCCATGTTAAACCTTTTATACCGAGGACAACTGAAGGACCAACTGCTTGATGAAGAGCTGAAGACGGTAATGCAACAGCTTAGGGGGAGATTGTAGAGTCATATCTGAGATATAAGATGTTGTCATTTATTGTTTGTTTAAACAGTTTTAGACTAGTTTACTTTCTGTCATTTCATTAAATGTAATTTCAGTTTTATGTAATTTACTGTTTTTATTTCTAAGTCTGGGCCATCGAAACTACTTAGTTTCGATTGAGTCTGTTCAATCGAAACTAGTAGTTTCGATAGATGGTAGTTTCGACATTGTGTCACTTGTAAATGGTCAATCGAAACTAGTAGTTTCGATTGAACATAGTTTCGATACTGTCACTACTATAAATAGCCTAGTTTGAGAATGTTTAGAGTGTGAGTAGCGGCTGTAACCCTGAACCTTCTCTTTCACATTTTTCCTGAATCAATACAATTTGCAGTTGTTTATTCACTGTGTTCTTACACTTTCATACCATTTGCGTATTGATTCAAACTGTGGTTAGCCTGTTATCTTCACCAACATTGTTTCTATTATCTGTTTCACCACCATACACACAGTTTCCGCCTGTGTGTGTGTGTAATCGATCAAATCAGTGATTTCAAGAGAAATCTGGACCTACAGTTCGTGTTTAATTCGACGTTGTAGATCCAAATTAGGTTAAGGATTTCATTACAGAGGTAAAAACGAATCTAATAGCGTATTCAATTACCTGAAACGATATCAGAATGGTGGGGATCGACTAAATGTCAGTCGCAGTTTCAAAGGTTACTCCCCGGCGTCTATGGCTACATCTCCGATCAAATTGAACTGTGCATCAGCTTGAATGGGACTCGTTTGATGTGCGCAGGGTGTTAGACTTCAAGGTTTCCATGCCAAATAATCGAATTCGATGGTTGTTGTTGTGAATTCGACGGTTACGATTTAGGAACTTAATTCACAATCATGGGAGAGTTAAAACGTATGATCAAAACCTTATTGATGCTCGACATCATCAATGCCATGATTATCACTTATGAATTCGGACCGTTTTGTAGTTATGGAACGAATTTGGATCAAGGATCATGAGGGTTTGACTTTTAAAGGTCAACAGAGACATAATCTCTCAATTTTGAATTAGCAAAGTCAACAAAATGGTTTTAGGGTAATTACAACTTCGGTCCTTGAAGTTTCAGTTTAAATCTTGATAGAACTAGTCCCTCGGATTTGCAACTGGGTTAGTGAGGTTAAGAAATAATTGATTTAACTGAGTTTGTGTTAATGGGGTTAACTCTAAATGGCCGGATGCCACAGTTTCTTCTTGAAGAGAGAGAGAAAGTTGAAGCCTCCAATTTAGAGAGAAAGAGCCGAAGGTCTGGAATTAGATGTTCTTCTCGATCTTAGTTTTATGAGGATGTGATGAAACAAGCCCAAATGACCAAAATCATGTTGGGGGTGATTTTGGGAAGGGATGATTCAACAGATCCAGTAGTGAAAATGATACATTTAGGGGGAGAGAGAGCAGAGCATATCAGATCTTAATCTTCAAGAGAGAGAAAACGGGAATTGTTTAAAAAGAGAGAGAAACTTGATTATATAGAGAATGTAAATGTATCATAATACCCCTATGAATAAAAATAATTTAAAAACTAAAAAGATATAATGTGTGGCCAGAAATGAGTTTAAAAGTTTTCACAACAACTTAGGGTTTTCATTTGATATGTCATATATATATATAGAGTGGAAGGTTATAATGAAAACCAATTTGAGTTGAAGAAACCCACTAAACTCCATCTCAACCCTTCAATTATGATGATCAATGGGTAGAATTTAATCTTGTGAAATTATACTTTCACTTTATTATTTTAACAATATTAAAGTACAACAAGGACAATTTAGGTATTTTACTAAAAACAATCATATCATCACTCTCCTACTTTATTAAATTACTAGCTTTAACCTCGTGTGTTACACGGGGTGAAACGTTAATATTATATTGATAAATATCTTAACAACTCTTTTTATATACAAATTTGATATTGATTTGTAACTTTTTTATTTTGTTACATGTTAAGATAATATAGATGAGAGTAATTAAAACATCAAAATATTCATGAAAATTCATTTAATAAGTTATGCACTTTTTACAATACATTAAATTACATGTCAAATGAAACCTTACAATGATTATTTAGAAATTTGAAAATACTTCATTGTATGTAACATTTGACGTGGTATTGGTAATTTTTTCATTTTTACCAAAGATTAATAGCTCGTGTACATCTCTACTTTTAACTCTTGATAATGCAACATACAGCCGACCATGAATAAACATTGGATCTTTCAATACAAACCAACATTTGAAATTGATTGCCCTAAACTTTTATTCACCGTCATTGAAAAAATACAACAATTGTATATTTTTTCTTTAAAGTTTTAATGAAATTCTTTTGTCTAAATATGTTAACCCAATTTTAGAGATAAAATTGTGATGATCAATGTTTCTTCAAAATAAAATCTTCGTGTCTATAACATGATTACCTTGTGATTTGACCTAAAGACTTACATTTCCTAAATAATTTTTTCATCCATATTTATTAGCATAACTGAAACATCGACATTTAAAACTAATTTATGGTTTGATAAACCTAATAATGTAACTCCATTTAGAAAATCGGGAGATTATAAACTTCATCAAAATCATCATCAAGATGCTCTAATTGATGGATACTATTTGTACTTGTATGCTGAAAATCTCGTTAAACTTTTAATACTAAATCTCTCATTAAAAAATAATAAAAAAGATACAAATAAAATTTAAATTTCAACAATATATCGTCTTTTAAATTCAAATTTTAAAAATTTAACTCCTTAATATTTCGACACAATTAAATTTAAAATTTCAAAATTAAATATGAAAAATTTAAAACTAATAAATTAGAATTGAAACTTGTAAACATGTTTTTTGAAAGAAAAAAAACTCGCCATTTAAAAAATATTAATGTTTAAAATATAATAAACTTTTAAAAATAATATTTGCAACTCTCTTAATTTTATTAAAAACTAAGTATTAAAATTTATAAATCAAATTAAAAAATTTGTTTATAACTATCAAATTTAATTAAAAAACTACTAATTAAATATTAGTAAACTTTATTTTAACACGTATTTATTTAAAATACAAACGTAGTAATTTCAAATTTTATACGTAAAATTAAAAAAAAAATCTTGTTTTTATAATAAAGTTTTAAAAAATCATTTTTTTAATAATAAAACTTTAAAACTCTTTTTTTATAAATATCTTGTTTTTTAATTCTTTATTTTTTTAAGATATTAACTTTTGATGATACTTTTAAAAAATGTGAGTCAATGATAATAATGATGAAAATGTTTATTTATGTAACTTTAAAAAAAACTAAATATAGAAGTATTAAACGTGGTTTTGAGGGAAAAAAGTTGTGAGATGAAATATGGTGATGCCAAGTGGTAAAACCATTTAGTTTTTTATTAGAAGAAAGATATATTCTCTCTCCTACTTTTTTAAATTATATTATTTAATTTTTTTTATTATAAAGCTAGAAATTGGAAATGAAAAAACTACTATTTTTATTTAAAAAACTACTATTTTAAACGTTATAGCAGCTTACGTTTGTTACATATGTTAAAACAAACTTAAATATTTAAAATGATCCAAAAACTATAATAATCCAACATACGTGTTGTTACATATGTTAATACAAATTTAAAACTAAAAAAATTCATTACAATTAACATTAAAAACGTAACACGGTATTTCATACAAACTTAAATATTTACAAATGATACAGGAACTATAATAAGCTAACAAAAAACATAAAACCTAAATAAGCTTAATTTCTTGATAATAATCTTCATATTTGACACAAAAATCCTTCACATACGAAGAAAACAAGTTCATCAACTTACATATATAAATATATATTAGGTATAAAGTAACTTAAAATGCATGTAACACTTGTAACATATGTAAGGTTACATATGCTATAATAGAACTTTTATGAGTTTATGTATGTAAATTACCAAAAAAAACAAGTGGACATATAAACGTATGTAAATTTACAAGTTGGATTACATAAGTAACCAACAAATGTAACATATGTAACTATATATGTTAAAGAAACAATATTACCCGATTGTAGTCTTCCTGTTGAGCGCGCAGAAAATGAGATTGGCTTCTTCTTAACCGTTGCAAAAGATATGCCAAAACTTAACGAGTAAATGAAGGTTAAATACTAATAAGTTTATTTAAATGGTATGAGGTATTATATCATACTGTTTTAACAGATCTTCCAGAAAGGCAAAGGAGACCGCAAAATCAAATGTTACGTGAAGGATATTACATATGTAACTGTAACTAGCAATTGTTACATATGTAAAATCAGATGTTACATATGTAAGAATCAAATGTTACATATGTAAAATCAATTTACGTATGTGCAACATCCCAAATTTCTTTTTACTTAAAACACAAGTTCGTTTAGGACCAAGGTTGCCAAAGAACGAAATTTCGGTACTATACTTTAAAAACTAATTAAAATCACAAGTTGATAATGTATTTTCTTCAAAGATGGAGGGAAATAATGAAAATTCCATTAAACCTAAAATGCCATTCCAATTACTTCAGCCGCCAACATGATTCATATCGAATTCCTTCTTCGTCGCCTGCAAACTAGAAACCAAACACCACCCTCACCTCCGATTACCCTTTAACCCGATCACAAGCTCGGAAATGCTAATCGATTTGCATGAGAGACAATTAGTTCAAGCTCGTAACACCTTGGCGACCAAGAGAATGACCTGTTTAGGTCTGGTATCACGCAAGGGAGTCCATGGCGGTTCACGACAGATAGCGGTGGCTGTGTGAAGTGAATTGTGCTTTAAACAACGGCGGCAGGAATATGCGAGCTGCTGCCATAACTCCGGCAGCAGCAAAATGCTTGTGGTCAACATATCGCGAAGGTATCGGGGGTACCGTGATGGTGTTAAGGCGATGGTAGTTCAGCGGTGGTGACGTGGTTATAGCCACAGTAGCTTCATTGTGACATGATTATCGGTGGTTGGTAACAATGGTGATGCGATGGTGATAGTGGCGATGTTAACAGCAGCCCATGGAGGTGGGCGTAGGGTGGTTCATCTCCGGCGAATGGAAACCTAGTGGTGGTTGTTAACTGACCAATTCACGACGGCAATAGTGGTTCACGACTGTTCCGGGTCGAAAGGTGAGTTTCATGGTGTTACGATGGTTGTACCAAGCTCCATGTTGAAGAAACGGTGGTCACAATGGTGGATAATGGTGGCTTATGGTGGTAAAGATGATCTCATGAAGATGATGATGTATGATGCTTAGATGATGATGATGGTGGTGATAATTGGATGATAATGGTGATGATTAGATGATGATGATGGTTACATGATTAGATAATGATGATGATGGTTACATGATTAGATAATGATTAGATGATGATGATGGTAATGATTAGATGATGATGATGATGATGATAATGATGATGATGATCTCATGGTGATGGTGATGATGATGATGATGATGGATACGGTTCTGGTCTCGGTTACATCACGGGTTCGTGCTCGAGAAGGTATAATCCCTAAACCCGTAGAACGTTAATTACTAATATTAGTTCTATTGAACAAAGTAGTTTCTATTGAACAAAATAGTTTCTATTGAACAAATAGTTTCTATTGAACAAATATTTTCTATTGAACAATGCACTTTCTATTGAACAAAGTAGTTTCTATTGAACAAATAGCTTCTATTGAACAAAGTAGTTTCTATTGAACAAAGTAGTTTCTATTGAACAAATAGTTTGTATTGAACAAATAGTTTCGATATGAACCATGACCCGAAACTACTCTAGTTTCGATATGAACCATGACCCGAAACTACCATAGTTTCAATCTAAACTACTTATCGAAACTACTAGGTCCAAGCATGGAAATGCTTAGGTCCCGTTTGGTTCGCAGAATCCATAGGAATTGGAATTTGAATTAGAATCAATTCCAATGAAAATTGTGTTTGGTTCAAAAATAAAAGGAATTGGAATGGAATGAATTCCTTCCAAATCCTTTGAATAATGGAATTCAACAATCCTTCCTATGTTAGATGGAATTTAAAACATTCCTATGGAATGTTTAAAGATTACCATAATACCCTCATCATTTTCCCTGAACATCATAGCAAACCGAAATCAAACCAATGAACCAAAATGAAAACCATAAACCAAAGATCGATTCAGAGATCAATTGATGAGATCGAACAAGAAATATTCGATGAAACCAAAAAATCATATATCAATTCATTCAAGAAAACCTGAAATCTTTCATGAAACTAAAAACCATATATCAATTTCTTCCATAAAACTTTTGCGCAATCATGATTAATTAAGTACACGTTGACGAAATCGACTTTGAATCCAAACAATCGAGTGAAAACAAAAACCAAGAAATATTCATTGGAATATGTTTTTTATTGATTTGGCGCATATTTTGTTCCAAACCACCATGATTTCACGGACTGTGGCACATCGATAGTAATGCTTTACATACATTTTCAAGTTCTAGACTCAAGCACCATACGTCATTGAATAACAGAATTGACATCAATTGCAGAACATAACAAAACTGGAAACGATTGCAGATGGTTCCAATGGTAATGACTTAGAAAGTGAATGGAGTAAATGGATGGAGGTGAAGCAGATAACGTTTTTTAGAGGGTAAATTTGTAATTAACCGTTTTTCACATTTCAATTACTTTCTTAAATTTATCAACCAAACACGATTTAATTTTTCACTGTAATTCCCTCGAATTCCAATTCTATTTAAACATTCCAATTCTTTCAGAAATTTTCTTTGAACCAAATAGCCCCTTAGTGTCAATAAGGAACACTACCTTACGTGGATGACCTTATTATACAGATTGTGAGTGACATTAGTGACGCTCAGTAACCATCTAAGTGTATTTCAGAAACGACTCATCAGGTGAGTTCTATGTGCCCCCTTTATGTTATATGCAAATGATTTATAAATGTTTTGGGGCTGAAGTGTATACACTGAATGATTAAGTGTTATGAATGATTAAGTGTTATGAATGTCAATGTGATCATACGTGATATATATATATATATATATAGATTTATATATGAAAATGAATGACGAACAAAGAATGAAACGTGTGTTTACAAAGAATGAATGAAAGAATGACATAACGTAAATGAATGAAATCTTGCTTTATATTTTATATATTGCATGTTATGAATGTATGTAAACGTTATGGACGCTTCGATGATGACGGCTACTTCGGTAGACGGACGACCACGTGACTATTTTGCAACTGGGACAAATACATTCCTTCATCAGCTAGAACGTATAGGGGCATTAATGGAAGGTCGATGCAATTGCCCTTTTTAAAGGAAGAACGGTTGCATAAATAATAGTTCGCGAGGGAAACGGATGCCTTCGGGTAGACGGGCGAATTATGGACTACGACGGTATGACGGACGACCGAAGGTTGGCCGAACGGTTTAATGGTGAACGGTTTCTAGGACCAGACGAGTAAAAGGGCTACGGTGGTAGCTTAATGGCGTATGCCTTTGTGACATACGTAGTAAAAGACGGGTTGATGACCATTATGTGTATGACCAATGAATATTTAATGAAAGTAAAGGTGAATACATATTTATGTACTCGAAAATGAATGTTAAATGAAGGCAAATGATGTGTTAATGTGTATTTATATATTTTTATATATATTTATATATATATATATATATATATATATATATATACTTATAAAGGATTAATGTTTATACCTAATTACTCTAAACTAGAACTCACCAGCGTTAGCTGACTTTTAGTATGCACTTCAGGTAATAAGAAGAAAGTACGGCCAAAGGCATGAAGGCTACCTGACACAAGACTGACATCCTGTTTAAATTGCTTATGTGTTAAAAGAATGTTACTTTTATATGTTAAGACTTCCGCTGTTATGTAGTAAAATGATGTACGCTTCCGCTATGTTTTAAAGTTATAGTTTATTCAGTTTTGATGACTATGTTTATGAGTAAATCCAACAAGTGAGGTCACCGAAAAAGGGGCCTTACAAGTTGGTATCAGAGCAATAGTTTGAGAGATTTAGACATCCCTAAATGTCTAGACTCAAGCTGATAATGGATCAACGCAAGGATGTCAGTACGGGTAGCCAACGCCATTGCCAAAACATGTAAGTAAGTATCAATGTCAATGTATGTAACTCAGGGTAGATGCCTTAGCATAGGACACATGCCTTAGTTACCAATATCACTACTAATATGAATAGTTACACATAGGACATAAGATGGTAGATAATTTGAGCACATAAGTACAGTAAATGATTAATAATAACACGTAGCTACTGTTATCAATCTTTTACTGTGTAAGTGTGTCTCGATTTGTCATCCGTCGTATGTACTCACCACAGAGAGTGAAAGAGATGTTAGCCTAATACTACGAATTGCACACAAATTATAAGAACGGTGAGATCCGTGTGAGATGAATCACAAACAACGAGCAGAAGTTCGATATACCACAAAGAAAGAAAGATGAAGGAATATCAATGGTCCAAGTAGACCAGTAACGAACATTCATGAACGACTTCCACTAACAAGGAGTTTAGAAAGGGAAGAAGGATACATGGATTAGACACTATTTATAGAGGACATTCACATTATGAAACATTATAAGATGAGTCAGGAATTCACAAGTAAGGTAAGTTGGCAATTACGTCAGGATCCACATAATTGTAAATTTACATGCCCTTGTGCATACTGATGAACCTTATCGTGTGGATTAATACACATGTAACCGAAAACAGTTAAATCACTCCAACTACGACTATGAGATAAATCACTTAGTAATGATGATCACAATAAGTTAGTAAGACGAATGATGGAAACAACGGCATATCGAAGGTGGAACGAGAAGGAATAAGGCTTTAAATGAAGTTGTTGAAGTTGAGTAACACTAAGGAACAAGTTTAGAAAGATTGACAAACCTGGTTCGAAAACTAATGCAACAAATAACGAAGTAGTAAGTCAAGCAAAGACAAAGGAACGGAAAGATGGCAATAGAAGAGAATTAGTATGAGGACGATAAGAGAGGCTATCAAGCCCGGTGAGAAGATTACTTGGCATGGCAAACCGCGAACGGCAAGACTGATTAAGTAGGATTTGAAGAGCTCAACACTTGTTTGATTCAAATTGAGAAAGTAGTTATCAAGGATTACACGTTAGTACGAGACATGAGTTCTAAAGTACGCCAGGCGAACATACGTTTAAAAAAACTGCTTTTTGGAACAAGATTTGTCTATGCTTAACGCAAACGCGATACGATGAATGAACGTTGACTTACGGTCGAAGTGTATATAGGTACGAAGAGAATAACCACACAACTATATGTCTAAAGAAGAGATGAGTACAAGAATGCATAAATGTCATCTCTCCATGAAGAAGACAACCCCAGATAAACTACTAAGAGTATTCACTTAGACGAGAAGGTAGATATATCAACAAAAACAAATGATTGGAACTGCGATGTTAATTAGGGCGTGCAGGCAAAACCAAAGGAAAAAAGATCAGACCCATGGTTTGGATGTTCAGAATAAATGTGAAGTTCAAGTTTAGTTAAATAATGGGAAGTAAATCATGAGTACCAGCAAGGACTCAAGACGAGTCAGAACGCACTCTACAATGATTAAGACAAGACAATAGCACGTCAGACTGCTGAAATTGAAAAATTGATAAATGACCCAATGAGACTAGAAAGGAAAGGACTGAATAAGTGTCACCACACTTGTCATCTATCCGTAACGAAACCTATGAACATAGTTCTAAAAGAATCACTTACGAAAAATGTCAATGAGCATGAAAAGTTAGAAATGTATGTTTTGGTCACAAGGGATGCCAATCCTTAAGACTATTCAATGATATAAAGAAAGAATAATGCGTATTAGACTAATGGTGAGAAATGAGAAACCATGATGAGTATGTTTTAAAGAAAGACAAGGGAGTTACGTGTACAGAAATATGAATGTAAAGATTGTATACCTAGTGTTCCGTCTAAATGAATACCGTCCTGACAAGTTTGAATATGATAGATTAATGCTTCATATGGTTCCTCCGGGAACGAAAGAATATGGTTCCTTCGGGAACGAAATTCTATGGTTCCTTCGGGAACAAAACAATATGGTTCCTTCGGGAACGTGATAGTAGAACTCATTCAAGAACGAAATTGTATGATTCATTCGGGAACAACACGGCATATCCTCCTTCGAGGGAAAATGCATCAAGGATAGCTTATAAGGTACCTATAATAATCAAAGCGGTTTAAAAAGGTGTTGATAACAACTGCCTAGAGACCAAAGTAGACAATTTAAACAAGATACTAGAACTCCTAAGAAAGATCCCTAAGTGTTGAAAAGAGTTCATGGCTTGCTCATCATGTCAAATCCATACAAATATTTTGTGAATTCGAGTTAAGTCCACCCATGAAAGGTGGATAAAAGTAAAGTAGGATATATAGTTCAAGAAAACACTTGAGGTGTTCATTTCAAAGAAGAAAAGGTAGTAGTGACAAGTAAACCCTAATTTCATGGAGTTCACGTATGGCATCGAATGTTCATATTATTTTCATGAAGCAGAACAGGTGAGTTCACCGAACCTAAGGGACAACCTAGTCATCAGAAACAGAGTTTAATCGTGTATAAGAGGCATCGAATTTCGAGGACGAAATTCTTATAAGGTGGGTAGACTTGTAACATCCCAAATTTCTTTTTACTTAAAACACAAGTTCGTTTAGGACCAAGGTTGCCAAAGAACGAAATTTCGGTACTATACTTTAAAAACTAATTAAAATCACAAGTTGATAATGTATTTTCTTCAAAGATGGAGGGAAATAATGAAAATTCCATTAAACCTAAAATGCCATTCCAATTACTTCAGCCGCCAACATGATTCATATCGAATTCCTTCTTCGTCGCCTGCAAACTAGAAACCAAACACCACCCTCACCTCCGATTACCCTTTAACCCGATCACAAGCTCGGAAATGCTAATCGATTTGCATGAGAGACAATTAGTTCAAGCTCGTAACACCTTGGCGACCAAGAGAATGACCTGTTTAGGTCTGGTATCACGCAAGGGAGTCCATGACGGTTCACGACAGATAGCGGTGGCTGTGTGAAGTGAATTGTGCTTTAAACAACGGCGGCAGGAATATGCGAGCTGCTGCCATAACTCCGGCAGCAGCAAAATGCTTGTGGTCAACATATCGCGAAGGTATCGGGGGTACCGTGATGGTGTTAAGGCGATGGTAGTTCAGCGGTGGTGACGTGGTTATAGCCACAGTAGCTTCATTGTGACATGATTATCGGTGGTTGGTAACAATGGTGATGCGATGGTGATAGTGGCGATGTTAACAGCAGCCCATGGAGGTGGGCGTAGGGTGGTTCATCTCCGGCGAATGGAAACCTAGTGGTGGTTGTTAACTGACCAATTCACGACGGCAATAGTGGTTCACGACTGTTCCGGGTCGAAAGGTGAGTTTCATGGTGTTACGATGGTTGTACCAAGCTCCATGTTGAAGAAACGGTGGTCACAATGATGGATAATGGTGGCTTGTGGTGGTAAAGATGATCTCATAAAGATGATGTATGATGCATAGATGATGATGGTGGTGGTGATAATTGGATGATAATGGTGATGATTAGATGATGATGATGGTTACATGATCATATAATGATGATGATGGTTACATGATTAGATAATGATTAGATGATGATGGTAATGATTAGATGATGATGATGATGATGATAATGATGATGATCTCATGGTGATGATGATGATGGTAATGATTACATGATGATGATGACGGTAATGATACGGTTCGGGTCTCGGTTACATCACGGGTTCGTGCTCGAGAAGGTATAATCCCTAAACCATAGAACGTTAATTACTAGTATTAGTTCTATTGAACAAAGTAGTTTTTATTAAACAAAATAGTTTCTATGGAACAAATAGTTTTTATTGAACAAAGTAGTTTGTATTGAACAAATAGTTTCTATTAAACAAAGTAGTTTCTATTGAACAAAGTAGTTTCTATTGAACAAATAGTTTCGATATGAACCATAACCAGAAACTACTCTAGTTTCGATATGAACCATGACCCGAAACTATCATAGTTTCAATATAAACTACTTATCGAAACTACTAGGTTCAAGCATGGAAATGCTTAGTGTCAATAAGGAACACTACCTTACGTGGATGACCTTATCATACAGATTGTGAGTGGCATTAGTGACGCTCAGTAACCAGCTAAGTGTATTTCAGAAGCTACTCATCAGGTGAGTTCTATGTGCCCCTTTTATGTTATGTGCAAATGATTTATAAATGTTTTGGAGCTAAAGTGTATACACTAAATGATTAAGTGTTATGAATGCCAATGTGATCATACGTGATATATATATATATATATATATATATATATAGATTTATATATGAAAATGAATGATGAACAAAGAATGAAACGTATGTTTACAAAGAATGAATGACATAACGTAAATGAATGAAATCTTGCTTTATATTTTATATATTGCATGTTATGAATGTCTATAAACGTTATGGACGCTTTGACGATAACAGATACTTCGATAGACGGATGACCACATGACTATTTTGCAACTGGGACAAATACGTTCCTTCATCGGCTAAAACGTATGGGGGCATTAATGGACGGTCGAAGCAATTGCCCTTTTTAAAGGAAGAACGGTTGCATAAATAATATTTCGCGTGGGAAACGGATGCCTTCGGGTAGACGGGCGAATTACGGACTACGACGGTAGGACGGTATGACGGACGGGCGAAGGTTGGCCGGACGGTTTAATGGCGGATGGTTTCTAGGACCGGACGAGTAAAAGGGCTACGACGGTAGCTTAATGGCGTATGTCTTTGTGACATACGTAGTAAAAGACGGGTTGATCACCCTTATGTGTATGACCAATGAATGTTTAATGAAAGTAAAGGTGAATACATATTTATGTACTCGCAAATGAATGTTAAATGAAGGCAAATGATGTGTTAATGTGTATTTTTGTATATTTATATATATTTATATATACTTATAAAGGATTAATGTTTATACCTAATTGCTCTAAACTAGAACTCTGCAGCGTTAACTGAATTTTAATATGCACTTCAGGTAATAAGAAGAAAGTACAGGCAAAGGCAGGCTACCTGACACAAGACTGAAATCCTTTTTTAAATTGCTTATGTGTTAAAAGAATGTTACTTTTATATGTTAAGACTTCCGCTATTTATGTAGTAAAATGATATACGCTTCCGCTGTGTTTTAAAGTTATAGTTTATTCAATTTTGATGACTATTTTAATGAGTAAATCTAACAAATGAGGTCACCCGAAAAAGGGGCCTTACAGTATGCAGTTAACCAAAACTCGAATCCAATGAAAAAAGATTTAGTTAAAAAATCAACATGATATGTAAAAAATTTTGTTTGTAAGTTTAAAAAAAATAATCTATGTTATTTTTAAAATCTATGTTATCCCTCCTACTAAATCCATTTCAAATAATAAAAAAACATCAAAAACCTTGATCTATTACATATTTTTAAACAATTAAACAATTCCGTTGATCATAAACAGCAGAATCTAGTAAACACTAAAACTAATAATTGTTTAATAGTAAAAAGAAAATTTAATTAAATAATAAAAACAATAATTAATTAAAGATCTCACAGATTCTCTGTTGAACCTTTCACTAGTGAAAGATTTATCAAAGTAAAAAATTAATAAATATATTAAAAAAATACGTCTTCAGATTCACTGAACTTGGTCTTAACTAGACCTGATGGCAACAGATGTACTCTAGAAAAATAAATGCATCCATACAAAATTAAGGATTAAAATACGCCTAGAAACACACACAAAAATGAATGTGAGTCGACAAAATTGAATGTAAATCAAATCGATGTATAAATTAAGCGAACAAATGTTCAACTAGAAACGGTAATTTACCTGGTTGAAATAATCGGCATTCGAACAGGGGGACAACAACTTGCATACCTTATGGGAACCAGTTCTAAATGATGTCGCATATCGACTGTCTTCCGGATCCGATGATTTGATCTCCGGTGTTAATGAGAATTAATAAAGGGAATTGAGTTTAGATCTAGAAAAGTACATGGTTGAATGGAGTATGGATCTAGAAAAGTAATGGTTGAATCCCTATTATAATAAAAAAAAAAACTATATTTTGTGCCAATTGCCAACACCATATTCATCTTCATATCCATTTTTCTCCCAAAACCACATTTACATCTTTCATCTAATATTTTCATATTTAATTCATTTTTTTTAAAAGATTACATAAATAAACATTTTACCAAATCTAGTTCATCATTATAACTATTGACTCACATTTTTTTTCAAAAAAAATTTACCATCAAAAGTGAATATTAAAAAAAACAAGAATAAAAAATAAGATATTTTAAAAAAATGAGTTTTTAAAGTTTATTATCTAAAAGAGAGTTTTTAAATTTTATCAATAAAAAACAAAAGCTTTAAATTTACATAAAAATTTTGAAAATACTACTTTTGTATTTTAAATAAATATGCGTTAGAATAAAGTTTGCTAATATTTAATTAGTATTTTTTTAATTAAGTTTGATATCAAATTTGTATAAATAAATATGTTAAGATATTCATCAATATAATTTTAACGTTTCACCCCGTGTGTTACACGGGGTTTAAAACTAGTAATGAATGCAGTCGTTTGAAAAGATTCTTAGAATAGTAGTGATGATGGTGATCGTTAGAGTAAATGACACTAATATCCTTGAGGGTAAAGGAGGAAGGTGGACAAATGGCACCTTAGGAACCACAAATTAAGGTTTACAATGTTTTTTCAACTCAACAAGGTTTCTATTTTACAATTCCTCTATATATATATATGTATATATATATATATATATGTATATATATATATATAGAGGTTCATTACAGAACACTAAATTACTGCGAGAACAAAATGAACAAACTTAAATCATTTAATTTCTTGATCCATGATTTTTATTTTTAAAAATGTGTACTTCATACATATAAATATGCATGTTTATATACATAAAAACCCATTAAACAATTTTTTGAATATGGTTTTATATATTTAAAAGTTTACCTACACATGTGTAGATTATTTGCAGGTAAAATAACCTACACATCCTACACATGTGTAGGATATTTAAATAAACGAAATTTGTTCATATTTTTTTTATAAGTTTCTTGATAAATGAATAAACATTGCATTTCTATCATTTTTTTTATATTTCAAAACTATTTAAAATTGAAAAAATGAATGATTTATTTTGTTCCTCATGTTCTCGCAACATTTAGTGTTTTGAATTGAACCTTCCCATATATATATATATATATATATATATGAATACATTCTTTTAAGAACCATTAAAATGTAGAGAACCATGAGAATCATTTTAATCCATAGATTAACATGATCAAGGGTCTAAAATAATCAATGGCAAAAAAGTAAATAAACCAAAATATTATGACTAACCAACAAGTGTTAAGGGACATTTCGGGGAAAAACACTTTTTTCCTTCCGATTTCTTTTCAAAAACACCCCAAGTATTCGGCCTGCTTTCCTATTTTCATTTTCTTTGCAAAAGTTTTTTTATTATTTACTCTTGATTTTTAATTTCATCATTATTTTGTAGAGTGATTGTTGGTGGTGTGCACAGTAAGGGTTTTTCTTTCTTTAAATCTATACTATATAATAAATAAATGTTTTAATAGGACACTTGTCATTTTTCTATGCATTCTTAACATTTTTTTTCCGCCTCTCTCTCCTATTAATTACACAAATTTTCTAAATTGTTTTATAATTTTTTGTTTCCCGCTTCTCTCTCCTATTAAATGATGATAATTTCCTTAATTCTTTTTACAAAAAAGATTTTTTTATTTAAAAAAAACAGGTTGGTTCATAAAATATTTTTATAAATTGAACATTTTTTTATTAATTTTATAAAATAATTGTATAACTTTTTCTAGAATTTGTATTAAAAAACTATGTTACATGTCATAAATATGTAAATCTTTATTTCTAAGTATATAACATTGCATTTAGTTAATAAACTCGTGTAATACACGAGGTATAACCTAGTTATTAATAAAAAGGACGTGTTTGATATCGTGTGGGTCCAGCATCTATTCGAAATACCAGCCTTATCAAATTAAAATTAAAATCTCAATTCATTAATCATAGTAGAGAAGATAGTTCAGAAGATTATTTTTTTTGAACGTCGAACATTGAATGTTTTGAGGTCGCACCCCCGTCACATGGGAGAGTTTCGTCCAACTCCGGTCAATATGTTGTATTAACCGAACCCACTTGACGTCAGAGTTGGAGAGCATTCAAGGAAAAATCTCACCCAATACGGCCTATTCCGGGCTTGAGGGAGAGCCGAGACTTGAACCCTGAATCGGCATGGGTAAAACCCAAATGCATCAGCCTAAGGTAGGTCTCATTTGCATGTCACAGAAACTAATGTGAAGGGCAAAGATTGAACCTGGGTCACTAGGAACACCAGGTCTCTCCCTTACCACTCCACCACTAGCTATCGTGATTGAGTGCATTTATGGATAATGTGTTTCAATGCAATTTAAATGTGTTGCTTTAGAGATATTTAAATGATTATCAAACTAAAAAAAATTCAATATTGACTTCCGTTATTCAAGATTATAAAAGTATCAACGATTATAAAAAAAATAAGTAAATTGAATAAAAATATATAAAGCCAATTTTGAAATACATGATATGGAGATGACTTTAAAAAAATACATATTTTGAATATTTGCAAATATATGAGAACTAACTTGATCAGAATCAACGAAATCGCATACACTATGATTGGGTATAGAACAATCATTAAAAGATTTCAATATAAAAATGTGGAAATGATAAAATTTTGATTTGAGTTAATACAATCGGTTAATACAAAAGTTAAAAACCCACGTTCAATCTAACAAAAACTAACATTGTAATCAATTAAATTAATAATACCCCTCTTTATTTTAATTAATCAAAATTTACTAATAATCAAAACTAGTGGATATTAATGGTTCTTTAGGTTCTCACTAAAAAATTGGTTCTTAAAAGAATAGCCCCCTATATATATATATATATATATATATATATATATATGATGGTTATAATAAAAACTCACTTGAGTTGAAAAAACCTTGCAAACCATGTTTACAAGTGTAAAAAAAACTTTTTATTATTAGAATGGATTCTACATTCAATTTTATCACTTTTGGTGTAAAAATTATAAAAAAAGTCAAGCGGTGTTTTTTTTTAAAATCTGACGTTTATTACATATGTGAGTTCTAAGGTCTGACGTTTTTACATATGTAAATGCTGACGTATTGCATACATAATCCTAAAAAACGCTGATTTTTTGTTATTTTTTGCATATTTTTTTATTTCTTTTTTTATTCGGCTTTTTTTATATAAATAATCAATCCCGAATTTAAAAAAAAAATTATAATTTTTTTTTAAAGGGTTTGCAAGGTTTCTTCAACTCAAATGAGTTTTTGTTTTACACTTCCCATATATATATAAATATATATAAATATATATATATATATCTATACTAATAAATAAAGGTTATAGAAGGACACGTGTCACTTTCTCGTGCTTTCTCACATTTGTTTTCCCGCTTCTCTCTCCTAATAAATGCACCTATATCTTATTAAATAATAATGATATTATAAATATATTATTAAAAAAGAACACCAAATATATTAAATAAAAATATATAATAGGAAATCAAAATATAACTAATTAAAGAAAAATACTAATCTATACTATACAATAAATAAAGGTTTTTGTTTTATGTTTTCCCGCCTCTCTCTTATTTATGATAATATTAAACTAATACATTTTTTAAGTATTTAATAAAAATTTATTTATGGATACTTATTAACCAAATAAAGTTAATATAAATTAACATTTATCAATTACATAAAAAAGATTAATACCCAGTTGAAAAAAATGTTTTATAAATTAACTTAACGTAATTTATAATTGTCACGTCAAAGTACATTTTTTTAAAACATAGTTTGGGGAGTGTATGTGTTAATATATTACATTTTACTCAACACGCATAATAAACGAGTTTATTCAACCCGTGTAATAACAAGTTTTAAAGAAATACAATTTTTATTTCTAAGTATATAACATTATATTCAAAAAACCCTCGTGAATTACACGGGATTCTAACCTAGTATATATATATATATATATATATGGTGTTGTTCAAATTAAAACCCATGTTTGATAAGAAAACCTTAAAACCCTTCTCAACCAATAAGAGATTGACACCTAGCTTTCTACATTTTCTTTGATCAAGGGTAATTTTAACATTTCACCCTATATCCCTTTGTACCGACTTTTGACTCAATGTTGTACTTTATTTATGTTTTTCAACGTGTGATTTGCTTTATAACATCTTCCTTCAACCCATTCATTCAACCACACCTCATATGTCTTTCCTTTTTTTCTATGCTCTCTTCCATGGACGAACCTCAGGTTGCTGATGAAATACTCAATCCAGTCAACGTAGAGAACTCACCGGATGAAGGAGATTGTTCACCTCTTTTTGATGAAACTGTTGATGTTTTGTTTGGCAATTCTCCCTTGCGTTACGTCGGTTTTGATAGAGAACGTAATGTATTTTTCCATGTTTTGATAGTCGATTCGTTTTTGTTTTTCATCTCACATTTTTGTAATTACTTTGCAACCAGTTTAGTTTAAGTTTGGTTTTTTTCTTTTCTATGGTAGATATTTGTTTTTTGTTTTTTTCGGTTTTTTAAATAATTTTTTTTATATTTGTTATTGTTGTGTGTTTGTATTAATTTTTAACCTCAAATTTTGATTTGTATAATGATTTTATAGGTTTTTGTGTGTGTTTTTTACTTTTTTTTATTTTTACTTTAATGTTCCATACTACAACTATTATTTATTTAATAATCTAATTATCTGGTACTTAAATACCGAATATGGAACAAACTACATCAGTGTAACAACCATGTTATGGTACCATCAGTGTAAGAACATATTTTGTAATATATCAGTAAGTTTGTTAAAACTTTAATAAAAAAATAATTTTTAATAACATATTTTGTAATATATCATTAAGTTTGTTAAAAGAAATGCATTGTCTTCGTTAACATCAGTGTTAGAACATATTTATACCAGCTAATGGAACCAACTACATCAGTGTAGTAACCATGATATGGTACCATCAGTGTAAGAACATATTTTTTAATATATCAGTAACCATTTTATGATACTCTGAATAGCTGTGTGTTAACATTTTTTTATTATATTATGATATTTTAAAATTGATTTTATAGGTTCTCATTCTTGTGCTGTCTATCAAACTCCGAATGGTACCAAATATTGGAGTCCTGAAGTAAAACCTAATGAAAAACCTATTGTTGGCAAGGTTTATGCTTCTTGGAGTGAAGTAATAAAGATGTATGAACATTATGCTGAGTTATCGGGTTTTGGTGTTCGTTTAAATGGCTACAAGAGGTGGAAAGGTGAAATCACACATAGAATATTGGTGTGTAATCGATATGGTGTGCCCAAGACAAAAAAGATAGATTCTTTGGATCCCAAATCCTTGGTTTCTACTCGAGCAAGTACTTTCAAAGTATGTGATTGCAAGGCTCTGATTAGGTTGAAAGCTGTATTAGGTACTCCTAATTACATCCTATATAACTTTGCTGAAAAACACAATCACTCTTTGATTTCTTCTGAGAATATAAATCTTACTAGAAAGGGTAAAAATCTAAAATTTGAGGACATTCAGTTCATTCATACTCTTAGTTTACATAAAATTGGGCCTACTATTGCCCACCGTTTGCAGACTGCACTTAAGTGGGGCCATCATAATGTTAATGGCACTAGGAATGCGTTCAGGAATGTTAGTCGTGATATTAGGGCGTTCATTGGTGATCAAGATGTCCAGCTGGTTGTGAGAAAGTTGGAAGAATGTGTTGCTAACCTCCCTAATTTTTCATATAAGTTTTTACATCATGATGGTGAGATTAAGGCTATATTTTGGGCAGATGATGTTTCCCAAATCAGCTATAAAATGTTTAGGGGATGTTATTGCATTTGATGCTACTTATTCTACCAACAAGTTAGTATTTAATTTCTCACTATATTTGTTCACATATGTTATTTCTTTATTGTTGTTTAGTATTTATATTTTTTTAACTTGTTTATTTTTTTTGTATAAGGTACAACATGATCTTTGTGCCTTTTACCGGCATTGACCACCACAAAAAGGTGTGTTACATTTGGGGGTGGGTTGATTAGCAATGAAACCGCACATACTTATAAGTGGTTACTCTAAGCATTCCTTAAAATTCATATAAATCAACCCAAGCTAGTTTTAACAGACCAGGATCTAGCTATGAGGATTGCGGTGTCATCGGTTTTTCAATGGATCTGCTCATCGTTTGTGCATGTGGCACATAATGAAGAAGTTACCTTCGAAGGTATCTTTTTAATTCATATTTAACACTCAAATATTTTGTAAAAAATAAAAAAATGTAAATGTAAAATAATCAATAAAACTTTCTTTTCATTTTAATAATTACACTGATGTGTATATTTGAATAACAAATATACTGCCTTAATTTTCTACATCAGTTTAATAATTACACTGATTTTAACTTTATGTTCATTGTTTTATATTAATGTTTTATACACTGATGTAACTTGTTTAAAAATAACAGGTAAATGGTGTTAACTTTTCAAATTAATTTTGAATGAGAATTTGTTATCATATATTGTAGAAACAGTTTAATTTTCTAAATTGGTGAAAACTTTTACAATTTTTTTAGCTGACCGGAGAAATGCTTAATAATACCAAATTTCGGGCTTCACTTCACAAGTTAGTTTGGAATGTTTACATTCCACCTTCAAGATTTGAGAAAAAACGGGAAGCACTTTTAAAAGATTACAAAATGGAGAAGCATGTGTGGTTGAATGAAATATACGCAATTCGTATGTTGTGGGTACCTGTGTATTTTCGGGAGTTACCTATGTGATGTTTGATGAAAACTACTTAAAGATGCGAGAGTTCTAACCCTATGTTTAAAGTTAACTCCACCTCTGGCAATACCCTAGTACAATTCTTTATGTCTTTTGACACTTCTATTGATCATCAACGATACAACCAAAGAATCTTTGAATTTAAAATAAGTACTAGCAAGCCTGAAATGAAAACATCGTTGGAAATTGAGTCGCATGCGGCTAATATTTACACTCAAAATGTTTTTAAAGAGATTCAGAAAGAAATATACAAAGTCATGATGCTGGGTTTCATAACAAATTGTGATGAAGGTGATCACTCAAAGGTGTATACCATATCTCATATGGATCACCTTTCAGAATATGTAAATCAGTTCCAGGTTTGCTACCTGATGTTAACCAATTTATTATAAATAATCCATTTGGTTACGTTGGTGTAATATAAATATTTATGTTATGTATGTTTTGTAGGTTCATTTTCATATACACGAGAATTCTTATGAATGTTCGTGTATGGGTTTTACTCGTGTTGGATATCTCTGTCGTCACATATTTGGTGTTCTTAGGATTCACAAAGTTACGTAGATCCCTGACCGATATGTCGCTAAACGTTGGACATGCAACATATTACCAAGCCGTGTTTACAGCATTTCATTCAGACTGGGAGTGGATAATAGTGATCATGCTGTCCTGCGTAATGATGTAACTGATTCTGTTAATGTTTGTGTTGATTGATTACGGGGGGATGTTGATGGTCTTTCATCATTTGCTGAAAAGATAAAGGGTATAAAGAAGGTTATATTAGATGACCAGCCGGGGGAGTCTAGTGCCATGAACAACTTATTACATCACATATTTTGTGTTATTTTGTTGGGAACTCGTCATTTTTTGTTTACGAATCTATGTTATGTCTTTTGTGGGGGATACCTGTTAATTGTATGTATGTTTAGTGGCATTCAAAAACTTAGTTTTTACTTTATATTAATAGGCACTTTGGGTCTGTTAGTTGGCTTTTGTAACATGCTGCCTTATGTAATGGTTATCTAATTCAAATCCTTTTAATTACTTATTTTGGCTCAGTTTATAATATTTTTGGTACATTAGTGTTAGCATATTAACTTATTATATGTTCCATAGCTTTTATATTTGTAATCTAATTTATATACAGACACAAAACAGTAATACAAATTACGTAATTTCATAACCTACACTAATGTAAAATAATAATCTTTACACAAACGAACAACTTTCTTGATTAGCCTTTCTAGTCAACTAACCTAATAACAGTTGCATTTAATTTTGTTTTTATATATATTTTTATTAACTTTACAAAAAGAAAAGTACACATAATATATGTTTAAATACCAATTGAATGCTGACCTCTTTTTTCATTCATCTAACTTTTTTCTCCTTAATTAGTTTTTCATCTATCTGGCAAATAAAATGTCTCAAATAAACATTTCCAGGTCTGTATGTGAGTGTGGTAGATTTACTATAGTTCGAACTTTTTGGACAGATTCTAACCCGGGACGGCAATTTTACTCATGCCCGCAATCGGTAATTTGTTCTAGTTTATACTAATGCATTTTTAGTTACACAAAAAAATAATTTCTTATTTATGTTTTTTATTTGCAGAAATCTAAATAACGTTTTTTATGTTGGATTGATCTACCAATGTGTAGGAGTTTGGAGTTCATACCTGGCTACTTTGGAATAAAAACAAAATGAAGAATCAAGTAAAACAACTTGAAAATAGAAATCGAGTGAAGAACTTGGTTATTCTTGTGTTGGTTTTAGCATTAGGACTTTTGACTACTTTGTTGTTTTATGTTTAGGTTAAGAAAAAAATGTTTACTATGTTATATTACTACTAAGTTCTTTAGCTTGATTTCCTTCTTGTATAATCAGTTTAGATATTAATGATAATTATCGGTTTACATATTTTTCCAAGACAATATCAATTTTATCTTTTTATATTTTCAAAAACAATAAACAAGGTTTATGCACTTAGATTATCTTTTTTCACATTGTCCAATGTTTTTTTTACTAATAGTACTTACATAGTAATTACATTGGGAAGGTAATCTTATATAGTACTTACATTGAAAAGATAATCTTTAAAATAGTCCTTTAACTGACTATACTTATTTAAAAAGCAGGTCATTTTTTTTAATTTAACTATTATAATAATACCAATTTAAAGTTGCCAAATTTAACTATTTGGTTACATGAAACTATTATCAATCTGACTATATTTGTTCTCTCTCAATGTAGTTACTTTCCACATTGAAACTGACTATTGAACAGATCTTACCATGTTGTAACTTTACCATAGTTTATATTATTAAATGTTAAATGTTTTTTGTTTTAACCAAATATGTTTAATCCCGGAAAATTATTTTCTAAACACTATAAAACTATTATAAAGCAGAATTCGTCTCAATAACTTTATTTTGTGATGAAGAAAAAAACCAACATAGGTAGGTCATTTAAATTCAAAAATGTATAGATAAAAATTGAAACAAATAATTAATTTAGTTACCTAAAATAGTGGAGTTGAATATTAATAAGAGGTATAGACGGAAAAATGAAAATAAGAAGGCATAGAAATTTAACAAGTGTACTCCTAGTTTACTTGTTTATTATGTAGTATAGATTAAAAAAGTTCGTTCTAATTTTGAAGACCAGTCTTCTTACTTTTTAATATATTTGAGTGGAAATAAAATATAAAACATATTATTATTATTTAAAATATATTATTAATAAAAAAGTAATTTAGTTAAAATAAAATATATTATTATTTAAAATAATATATTATGTGGTTAGGATTAGTATCATTAAAGAAACTTTTTATTATATTTGAGTGGATGTGAGAAGTTTGAGTGGTTGATGGGACAACACAACTTTTTATTCGATTAAGAAAAATGGCGACAGCTTTGACTAGGATAATTACAAGAATAGTGACCAGGATATTAAGCTGAGGTGGACGTGTGACTGGAGGCTGTCGCCCTTTGGAATGGCGACAGCTTTTGATACACTGATTGGAGTGAGAACCTGTCGCCCTTTGGAAGGGCGACAACCCCATATGTGTCATCCTAGAGAGAAAAGCCCCAAATGTGATTACACAATACCTCATGAGCCATTTTAGCAAAAATTGGTGTAAGGTTTTTGAAAACCTTACTAGTCGGTTTATATACTAACTATATTGTAGTTAGGAAAACAACACAAAATTAATAATCAAGTAAATCAATTGGAAATAAGAATTCGTCTGAATAACTTTGTTTTTTTTATTTTATGTTGGTTTTAGCATTAGCACAAATGACTAATAGGTTGGTTTTTAGTTAATGTTATGGAAAAACTAATTAGCCTTAATCTCAGAGGGTGTTTGGGAGTGTGGTGGGAAAGTGCTTATTGACTTATTAGCTTTTTCAAAAAGCCGATAAGTCAAAAAAATTAGCAACTTTTTTTTTGAAAAAGCCAATAAGTCAATAAGACATTCTCAAAAGCCAAGAAATCCTGGCTTTTGAAAATAACTTATTGACTTATTAGCTTTTTAAAAAGCCAATAAGTCAATAAGCACTTTCCAAAAGCACTCCCAAACACCCCCTCAGTGTGCCATATCTTAATATTCTGTGTTTTCCATGAAATTTCGAAAAGGGAACTACATATATCGTAACTATATGGTTACAAAAAATGAAAACACTTTTCTTAAAAATTCGACATGAACACCAAAAACAACTTTAAGTGCATGTAGTATATATATATTTTTATAATCAAATTACCTTCCCAATGACTCATTTACTTTATGACTATGACATGCCCCCACCATAAACACTATGTACAAACTACATCATTTTAATGTTTCCAATGAAAATAAATCTTCTTTCTTTCTTTATAATTTTTTTTTCTAGATTACATTGGTGCAAATGTTTAATGCATTATAATTACCTAAATATCCTAATTCTGTTTTTTATAATAATGTAATGTAATTTAGCATTAGTTTAATTGCGTCACCAAAAATTCAGTTAACCAACAAATATTTAATATTTTATTATCAGTTTTGAGAATTAAAGCAGTTTTCTCTTTTTTTAATGTCAAATTGTAGATCTC
This sequence comes from Smallanthus sonchifolius, assembly GCA_023525975.1. Classification (NCBI taxonomy): domain Eukaryota; kingdom Viridiplantae; phylum Streptophyta; class Magnoliopsida; order Asterales; family Asteraceae; genus Smallanthus; species Smallanthus sonchifolius. The sequence goes on along the minus strand of CM042044.1, from coordinate 20,643,703 downwards.
TATATTCATTGGAAAAAATATGAATTTTTTCATGTATACACAATTTAAAACCTTCCCATAAAACTAAAACTGTAATTTTTGTTGGACTATTAAACATAGTTATTTGAAAACAAATTTGGATATAATGTGTTTGTTTACACAGGTGTAATATTTTTGGGAAATTATTTGGTAAAAAACATTAAAGTAATTGTAATAGATATCATATTTTTAAATGTACTTAATTCACAGCAATGTAAAAGAATATGTACACACTTGGTTCCTTTACTTTTGTTCTCAGATAACATTACATTGGTGTAAGGTTTGATGAAAACCTTACTAGTCCGTTATATCCTAACAATATTGTAACTATATGGTTACATAAAATGTGAACATTTTGTTTTTTTAAATTCGACATGGCCCCAAAAAACAACTTTAAGTACATATATTCTATTATAATCCAATTACCTTCCCAATGACTCATTCACTTTTTGACTATGACATGCCCCCACCGTAAACAACTATGTACAAGATACATTAATTTTATGTTCTCAATGAAAACAAATCTTCTCTTTCTTTCTTTATAATCTACGGATATTTAATATTTTATTATCAGTTTCTTCTTTCAAAATTGTGATATAATGAGTAAAGATAAGTTACCTCCGCTTAATGCTTTTTTAGACGATTTGGATGAGAATACCAAATTAGAACCAGACTTACATGACCCAATCAAAGATGCACCAAATGTGGGTTCTGATTTCTCACGTTTGTATTTTATATGTTTCTTAATAATTATTTTCTCTTTATACAAAAAAATCTAATTAAACTGTTTCAGATAATTCTTTGGTAACATCATCAAAGGAGGGAGGACAACAAAGTCTTTCAATCTATAAACCTACTACTCAAGATGATAAAGATATAAAAGAATGTGATGAACTCTTGGTATTGAAACGAGACACACTTCCTTCCATTGAACATCCTACAATTGAAGATGAAGATACAGGCAACCATGCTGCCCCTGGGTATTGGATAAAGATACTTTTAATAATTGGCGTTCACATGACCCATGGGAGGATGAACATGAAAATGATTTAGACTACTCTTTTGATTCCATTTTCTAGTTTTTCCTGTTCTCTTTTTTAAGAGGTTAATTTCTCTACGAACATGGATAATATTATTCAAAATGTGGGATTATGTTAGATAGTATTTGTTGTTTCCCCCTTCTGTGTTGTTTTTATATATTGTATCAGGCATTAAACATATAAAAAATCATAGTAATTAGGTTTGCATCATGTTTTTTTCTAAATGTTATCAGTCACATAAGTTATACAACTATTATTTCCTTAAGAACAAAATATAAGTCAATGTACCTTTTACATTAATGTACAAACTATAGGAAAATATTTTAAAAAGTAAAATGTGTGTGTACACTTGCATTACCTATCCATTATATTATATATATATTTAAAGTTCATGGGAATAAATAGTATAGTTTAGGTGGTTTTAAATTTTGTCACAAAAGTTTTGTTTTTTATATAGTGGTCCATTTTTCTTTTGGTTTAGGTTAATTCAACCCATCTTTTTAGTGTCTTTTTTATTTTAATTTTATTAATAATTTAGATTTGTTAATTTCTTTTATTATTTAATTGAATTTAAAGTTTAGATACTAGATTAAAGATCAATTTTAAGGAATGGTGTCAGCTACATGATAACTGGTCATGGTTTTATTTTTACTTTTTTTTTATTTCTTCATATATAAAAAAGAATTAATTACACGGATGGTCTCTGTGGTTTATATGGATTTCATTAAATCAGAAACTATAGGTTTGGACCAATAGTTTGCACGTTTGTAATATGAATGACCCCTGAAGTGAATGTCAGTTAAGTTTTTCGGTTAAGTACATGTAAAATAACTAAAATACCCTTTACACAATAAAATAATAAAAATCACCTTTACCACCAAACCCTAACTTCCACTCCTCCTCTCACCACCACCTGCTAAGAAAATTGCACCAGACAAGAAAATTGCACAAAGGAAATAATCCTTTTTCATTTTTTGCTCGTGTGTGGAGAGAAGAAAACAAACCAGAAACAAACAACTCAATTTTATTTCTCGCTCTCACAAACACGCACACATTTGATCGGAGACAACGAACTGGATTTTCAGATTATTGAAGACCTAAGGTGAATTATGCACATCGTATCGCCGGAGATTAACTGATGGACGACGTCGTTGTTCGATTAGTGGAGATATGGACTTCGATAGTGGAATTTCGATGTCACGATATCTGGTGACTGCCGGAGTGTCTTCGTCTCTGTCTCCACCGTTGGATGAAGGTATGAGAGTGGGTAATGAGAGAGTAATGAAAGGCCTGCATCGAATGAATGAATGTTAGGGCCCAGCATATGCTCAATTCAAATCCCCCCAAAATTATTTGCTTCTCTGTCTCATTTCATATTTAATGAACTCTTTTTGTTAAATTCGTTGAACATGCTATTGTTAAATTCATCTAAGTGTAAATTGTGTTTTAGGTTTAAATTGACGATGAATGGCAGATTCGTATGGTGGTTTGATGGGTGGTGGAAGAAGACGAAGTGGTGGTGGCCGGTGGTGGTGAGAAGAGGAGTGGAAGCTAGGGTTTGGTGGGAGAAGTGGTTTTGATTTGGAGAAGATGAAATGGGTGGATTTTGATGGGTAGCACTTTTTTTAACGAGCCAATTCTTTTTTGTTTTTATTATTTTATTATGTAAAAGGTATTTTAGTAATTTCACATGTACTTAACTGAAAAATTTAACTGACATCCACTTTAGGGGTCATTTATATTATAAACGTGCAAAATATTGGTCCAAACCTGTAGTTTCTGATTCCTAAATGAAATCCGTGTAAACCACAGGGGCCATCCGTGTAATTAATTCTATAAAAAATGGTACATTCGGTAATAGTCCAAGGACCTCTTACATGTAAGACGCACGTTACGTGTTCAATCCCCTTTACGCTGCTTTTTGAAATCTTTTTCCAAGCAATTTTTTTATTTTATATTTCTATTTTTTTCTCAAGCAAATTTTTAGTATTTTTATCTTTTCTTATAGTTAATTTTTTTTATCTTCAGAATGTTTATGATATAAATTTACTTTTAAAATGAGTTTTCGTGTCGAATCCGATTTTAGGTTTCGTTAACTTTTTTAGTTTTTCTTTTCTTCGGTTTTAGCGACGTTTTCACTTTAATTTTTTGTTTTGCGTTATTAAGCGATGTTGTGGCGTGGATTTTCTCAGGTTTGTCTTTTACTAACGTTTGCGTTTACGTTTTTTTTTAAACTGGTCCGCCGGATTAGTTCTCAGTTATGCTTTTTTAGCGTTACTTTTTCGTCTGCGTTCAATTTTTGTAAAGACCGGCCCACCCCTTCGCGAAGCGAGGGCTGTGAACATCTAGTTCTAATAAATTTATGACATCATTTCACATATATACACTAATCAATCCCTAAAAAAACTATATATTTTAAAACGTTCAACCTAAATGTCAGATTGTAAATTCATTTTACCTTGGGACCCTAATTTCACCTTTTCATTTTAGAAATTTCATTTGTTAACCAATTTGTTTTCCGTCTGAAAGCATTCTAATATCAACAAAAAGTCATACTACTAATTTAATTAGACATAATAAAACATTCAGTTTTTAAAAATTTGACCCATCAAACATAGTTTACAAAAACATATTCAAGTTAAACAAAAAAACCTAAATAAATTAGATAATTCAGTATCAAAGAGAATATATAACTTTGATGCCAAGCTATTACTTCAAACCAGCAGATTTCAACACTCTGTCTTTCTATACGTTGATTTTTGACAATAAGATCCTAGATGCATATTTTTTTCTGCGAGTGTTGATCTGTTTCTTTTTCTTCAACTCACATTTTTAGAACCCGCAATCAAACAAATTATCATGGCTTCCCATGAACACCTCCATATGTCTCATTGTGAAAATACCGCAATCTTTTATGTTACCCCTGGTTGCCCACTCGATATTAATCCTACTGATCTTGCATGATTCAATCTATGCAGCCTTCCCATTTCCGCACATATTCAAATATTTTACAAATATGTGTTTCTGCATAATTCAAAAACATTATAATTCAGAAAGTTTTATTAATACGTACAACTTTGTACGGGGTGTCTTTTTTGAAGTAATTGTCATCATCCTTCATAGAAACCACGGTCTCGTCCTCATGCATGTTATCCAGAATATAGATCGCAGGATTCTTCAATTCGAATACAATTACATAGTAATGACGGTTCTCTAGTAAGGGGAAGAAGACTAAATCATAGCCTTTCAAATCCATTCGACCTTTGTCCCTTCCCAAGTTTTCTAGCATTTGTTTGCTAAAAACATCTAAACGGTCATCTTCCTTCATATCTTCTCTCGTAAACATCCATTGTATCTTTAATAAAAACAAATGTCGGAGTTTAAAAAAACTTGGATATTATAAATCTTTAACAGATTAAGTTAATATAATAAATATACAATTACAAATGACATGTGGCTACAATAGAGTCTATGAGGTGAGTCCTGACTACGCATTTTTTCTTCATCATTTAGGACAGCTGCTCAACAGTCGATTACGTTACCATATAATTATGTATCCTCTTTTAATGATCTGAGAATGAAGGTTTGGGAACAAGGACCAGATTTTGTATCAAAAACTTCTACCCTGTAAGGATATTTTTCTATATATATTAATATAACATAAAAGGTCAATCTCTTATATGAGTTTAATAATTTTCTTTATGTATTAATATAACATAAAAAGCCAATCTCTTACATCAGTGAAAATATATTACATTAGTATAATTAATCGAAAAGCCAAGTTTTTTAAAAGTAATAAAAAAAGTTAAACAAAAAACCTATTTGGCAATTTTCTTATATCAGTTTAATTAAAAAAAATTAATTTTTCAAAGGTTAAATTACTTACATCAGTGTAATATAAAAAAATTTATATTTTTAAAGTCAAAACTTACTTCTCTGACTCTCTAAATATCAGTGCCCAAACAGCCTCTTTCTCCTTTGTAACCTTATTATTCATTTCCACCTCTCGCTTCACAAACGGTGATTTGCAATCTTTTGCTAGCATTTTTTTCCGTATCGGGTTCTTTGTGATAACTTTTGTTTCATCCAACAATTCAGCTACGCACAGAAAGACAAAAACAAAAACATACATTCTGGTTATTAAAAACACTTATACTAATCACAGTGTGGGTGTTAAATTCGTTGGTTAACTGAATTTTTAAAATTATCATATTTTTCGTTAAAATTATGTAATACCTATCTTCTGCACTTCATTGTTTCTCTTACTATGATAACCTGTCATGTAAAATGAAAAAAAAAATTATCTTCTTACAAACAAACTAATAAATAATTTATAAATTGTATTTTAATGGTTCAAAAATATTACCTAATTTAAAAAACGCATTCAACATACTAAATGCAGGCCTCTTGTTTGATTCTTCTTTTTTTTTATATCTTCCTCCTCTTTCTTTTTTCATGTCATTAAATATTATATATTAAATATAAATAGTTAACAAATATTATAAATTACAAAAACGTTATCTTACTATAAATATTCATATTGTTAAATACCTATTTCCGATTCATCTAGTGTTAGATCAATGCTATAACTTGCTAAAACCACATCATCTTTGGTTTGGTTTGAATACTCTAAAGCTTCATCCACCTCGGCTGTAAAATAAGTATACCTATATATTTAAAGCACAAAAAATACACTAACTATATATCATGATTTTACACTAACGTAATTAAGTTACTAGGTGTTTCATCTTGTATCAGGTCAATGCTGTAATTCGGTGCATTGAAACCAAAGTTGTTATCAATCCCCTCCATTTGCTTTTTGTTAACAACATGACCAACGTCTTGTCCGTGTCTTGTTAATAAGTATAGTTACAACTTTAACACATTTTATTTTACTTTAAATGTAGACAAATGTATTTTATCCTAACAAATAGTGTTTCACAAAAAAATTACATTATAACTCATGATTTTTCACTAACGTAAATTAAGTTACCAGGTGTTTCATCTTGTGTTAGGCCAATGTTGTAACTCGGTGCATCGAAATCAAAGCTGTTATCAACCCCCTTCGTTTTCTTTTTGTTAACAACATGGCCAACGACTTCTCCGTGTCCTGTTAATAAGTATAGCTACAACTTTAACAAATTCTATTTTACTTTAAATGTAGACAAATGTATTTTTATCCTAAAAAATTATGTTTCGCAAAAAATACACTAATATAACTCATTATCTTGCACTAACGTAATTAAGTTACCAGGTGTTTCATCTTGTGTCAGGCCAATGCTGTAACTCGGTGCTTCGAAATCAAAGTTGTTATCAATCCCCTCCATTTTCTTTTTGTTAAAAAAATTACTCCCCTCTTGTCCATGTCCTGTTAATAAGTATAGCTACAACTTTAACAAATTCTATTTTATTTTAAATGTAGACAAATGTAATTTATCCTAGCAATTAAACTAATGCTAAATTAAATTACATTACTGTAAAAAAACATAATTAGGATATTTAGGTAATTACACTGCGGTAAACATTTGCACCAATGTAATCTAAAAAAAAATTGAACCTGTTTAGGGGTCTGTGATTTTTGTCAAACAATGTCTAACATCTTTAGTTACCCCGTCTGATTTTTTGGTGACACAATTAAACTAATGCTAAATTACATTACATTACTGTAAAAAACATAATTAGGATATTTAGGTATTTACAATGCAGTAAACATTTGAAAACAATGTAATCTAGAATAAAAAGATTTAAACTTGTTTGGGTGACTGTGATTTTTGTGAAAAAATGTCTAACATCTTTAGTTACCCCGTCTGAATTTTTGGTGACGCAAGAACCTTAATTTTCCTTTTTTCCTTTGTTTTTTCTTCTCCCTCCTTCCTTTTTATAACTGCGTTAATTTAAACAAAAAGTTTACATTAAAACCACTTCACAAGTTAAAAATAAAATAAAATGTTAAAAAACTTCTACAATAAATTAATTAAATTACCACCATCATATACTGCAACTCGATCTACATGTTGTTCCTCTTTGTCATTTTCACGAGTTTTTACTATGGTTCCCACTTGTTTGTAAATTTCCATGATTGTTTCATCAATCTGAGCCGTTTGATCCACTGACTTTCTTTCTACACTCTGCTTCATGCGTACTGCCTCTAACCTTATTTTCTTCCAATATAATTGGGTTCTCTTTGAAAAGACCCTCAAATTTAGAAACTAATCCTTTTATTTCTAAATTGGTTGGGTTATCTTTGAACATTAATCCTATTGTCTTTTCCAAATATTGCTTATGATTTTCACAAACAGCCAAAAGGTCTTCAATGCTTTTGATTTTCAACTACATGGGTAAATAATGTTAGATAATATATAACTTTAATTTTTATTTATAAATAAATAATACGGTAATGTTACCTTCAAATCAACCCCGTCATCACAATTCCGAACAATAGAAACAGACATTCCCAAGAGTTTACCACTTCCAAAACCACCACTTTTTATCTCCCTTGCTTCCCTCTCTTGTAATAGATCAACATCCCAAAACTCTAGAGGTGAAACAGAATGATCCACATTCATTCCGTTACGTTGAACAAAGTCAACGTAAATAAGCTGTTGGGGAAACAGGAAAGAGTTATTTCTAATAACATTTACAATTGGTTTAATTTTTTTCTAATTTAATGTTAAAAAAAAACATACGGTTAGAATTGTAAGTGGCCCCAAGAAAGGACTTTTTTGTATTTCTAGTCCAACTCTTCTTACAATTTCTAATGCAACTAAGTACATAAGCACACCAATTGAACTTATTAATATATGTTTCACCATGAAAGTAATGCAGTACATTTAGTTTACACTTCCCATGAGAATAACACTCTACAATGGTAGCCAAAAACAAAATCAAAAAGTCTACTTGAAAAAAAAGGAATCATCCCCCGTCCTTAATAATTCTTGTGACTATTTCAAATGGTGAGATGTAATGACCGTCATACATATCCTTCCACGCCAACAAAATTGTATCCAAATCTTTACTTGGAACAATACTTCCTAGATCAATTCCAGAGTTTGGGATCCCAATCAGATTATAGATAGATTTCTCAGTGATTTTGATTATCTTTCCAGGTAACCGTATCCCCATTATAGACTCATCAAAACTATCTATAACAAAATGACCTAATTTTTTAGGGATCCCATCAGTTTTCAATTTCAAAATACTCCCAAAACCCATTAATTCAACTGCTTCTTTTTGTTTTTCGCTCATTTTTTTAATTGCTCTATATAACTAACTAGGTGAGCATATGTTTTTTATGGCATAAAAAGCATTTGAAAGAACTTCATTTTGTCCAATGTCAGCCAAGATCTCCTTTTCCTTTTTCTTTTGCTTATCCACTCCTTCATATAAAAAATCAAGGATTAATAAATTCAGAGGGACATAATTATGTCCTATATAAAACATTGTTTGAAAATACCATTTTATCACCAATGTTAAAAAAAACAGTTGTTACCTTTTTTAAACTTTCTCTTTAATTTATTTTGTTTCATGTTGGTCCCATCAGTGTTTCTATAATCCTCATTTCTATCTAAAAATGTAAATCAAAAGGAAATTAAGAAAAAAAAAATCTATACATATAACTAATTATTATACTTTAAGAACAAAGAAAAACAAAAAAAAGGTGATACCTTTATGGCACTTTTTCTTCACAACATTTTTATGATGCCTCCTTACTTTAGAATTGACCACCTCATTGTAGTCATAACTCCCATCTACTCCATCTATGTCCTCATAACTCCCATCTCCTACATCAACACTTGTATCATCCACTGTGATGTTATCTTCATCTACTTCAACCTCTGTCAAATGTATTTTAACTTTGGTATAATTTATCAATGAGAGTAAAAACCGATTACATCAATGTAACATAACATATTTAGAGATTATTTAACTTTTGTTGTTTACTTCAATAAGATTCAAAGAAATAACATAGGTGCAACCTAATATATAAAACTAAGAGGTATGGTGTACTTTTTAAAAGGGTGTGTATTTTTACTTCTTAGTTTCCTAGAAAAAATCAATACAGTTAACACAAATGTAAACAAACAAAATGTATGTATTTTTACTTCTCAATTTTTAAAAGTACGGTGTATTTTTTAAAAGGGTAAAAATCAAAGAGGTAACATCAATGTAAAAATAAATTTTTTTTAAACAAAATAAACAAGCAAAAAATGTGGCCTACCTATGTTGGTTTTTTTCTTCATTACTTTTTTCTTGATGCTCCTAATTGGGGTATCCAACTCCTCATATAATGTATCATTTAGGATGAGGTTATCTTCCTCGTCACTACCATAACTTAGATTATTTATAAAAAAAACCCAATTCTATATTTGTAAACAAAAAAAACCCTAAAAGTTGTTTACCGACAACAACAAAAACAGATTATTCGAAACAAAAATGACTAAATCAAAAATATTGTTGAGAACCTGTAAGGCCACGATTCCGGTAACCTCACTTGTTGGATTTACTCATAAACAAAGTCATCAATACTGAACTTTAAATTTAAAACATTCAAACACAAAGGAAACATTCAACATTTGAGTACATATCAGCTGAAGTCTTAACATTTAAAACATTAACCATTGCCTAAGCATAAAATAAAGTGGGATGTCAGTCTCATGCCGGGCAGCCCTCACGCCTTCGCACGATCCTTCATCTGTTTACCTGAAATGTATACTAAAAGTCAGCTAACGCTGATGAGTTCTAGTTTAAATCAATCAAGCATAAACATTTTTTCTTGATAAGTAAATGTGATAATCCGAACTTTTTAGGTTAACCCTGTTAACCAAACTTAGTTAAATGGTAACCTAGTTAACTTATCTCAAACCCTGGGGTCTAATTCTGCCTATTTTCAAACTTAAACTACAAGGACTAGTTCTGTCATTTACCCAAAGTTCAATTCAGTTGACTTTTTAAAGTCAAACAGTCAAGTTCTTAACTCATTCAAACCTTGAGGACCAATCCTGCCAATTCCCCAAAACCTAAACACATGAAACAAAGGGACTAAACATGTGATTAACGTATTCTCAATTCTGTTTGACTTTTGGAAAGTCAAACTCGCATACTTAATCAAAATCCAAAATTCCAAACGGATTTCTGTTGAAATTGAAACTGTTATCACTTTATGGTATCATTAACAACTTCAACCGACGATATGAAACATCATCATTAACGAATTAAACAGATTAATAGCTAATTATGGCATAACCGTCGACATGATCACAATAGACATCAAATTCGTTTAAATCCCATGTTAATTTCGCAATTGAACACCCTGCATACTTAAATCAAACAACTACGAAGCTCCTGTACGCATCAGTTTCATCGGAGAAACAGCAGAAGTCGCCGGAATCTAAACCACAGGTCGTCGGCACTCAGTGTAGTCGATCACCATCAATCCGTCAACGTTTCTGGTAACTAATTGCATCCTTAGTTTCGTTTGAGTCTGTTAATTGAAAGCCCTGTGAGTATTGGGGCTCATATCATTAATTTGATAGAAACCCAGAATCTAGGGTTCATGTAGAACCGGTTTACTCGATCACTACCTTCGACCCTGTTTTAATCCAATTAACTTATATCACCAGACTCGAAATTTTCTGTTTAATAAAAGCCCTATGTTAATTTAATGGTATAACATCGAATTGATCATCATCTTGATTCTAGGGTTCTTGAGAAAACATTTTAATCAAACTCAAACCTAAATACGATTTAAATCCAATTAACTTATACGAGTAGTTTCGCAATCAGTCACTCACTAAAAGCCCTATGATAATTTGGATCCATAACACTGAATTAAACAAGAACCCATATCTAGGGTTCATACGTTTTTGGTTTGATCGAACTCCAATCCAGTCACCATCTCAATCAAATTAAACCACAGGGATTGACTCGCAGTCCTTTTTTTGTCAATAGCCCTATGATTCCAACATGTTTTACCATCTAAATTGTTCAAATCGAATCCATGCTAAGAACCTAGGGTTCGGCTTTTCAAACTGGAATTTAATTATCTAAAACTTGATGATTTCGAAATTAACTACACCTACAGGTTCGAAATACCTCGATCATCAAAACCCCTATGTCTTTTGGTTCAATCGAAATCGAATTCAGTGGATTCAGGGGGGGAGTTCGATCGGACTTGAGTAAAGGGGAAGAACACAGGGGTGTTGAGGATTAAAACGCATTTGATCCGAATTCTTGCGTGAATCCCTAGCGGGCGGAGTTGGTTAAAGCTTAGTGCTTACACGCAGGAGACCCGGGTTCGAAACCGGTCTCCTGCAATTATATTTTTGGGGGCTTTTTCATGAAATTCTTTTTATAAAAACTAACTCTTATATTATATTATTAACATATTAATATGTTTTGAACCCGGAAACCACCCGTAGGCTCGGGTATGGTTGTATAACCCGTTTTTAATAAAATTCCCACTTTTAAAATAATAGATTTTATATTATTTTCAACCCGTAACTCCAATTATAAATAATATTTATATATTATTTTAGCCATGTTTATAAACTCTACGAAACGTTTCAAATTAATTAAATAATATAAATACTTATATTAAGTTACCCACGGTTTCATAATCAAACTAAAAATAATATATTTATTATTTTCCACACAAATGATTATTTTATTAATCATACAAACTTAAAAATAATATATTAAGTTATGTTATTTCTCTAGATCGTTTTAAATGGTACAAACACACGAATAAATATATTTATTAATATTATTCGTATTAGAGACATTCGACACGTAGCGCTTTGATCTTAATAATTATATTAAGAAATTTATATAATTTCGTAGACACGTTCGTCTACTCTTAAATCCTTAGAAAGCGTTAAGATGTTCTAACTTCCGTGTTGTCGTCACAAATTCCATATGTCCCTAACTTATGTGTTTATAATTCTAGGGCATACGTAAGCCGTGCAGGCTAACACTTGAGATTTCAAATCTCATACTTTTGTGAGACTACCTACTACGCAACGCAGGTGAGTTTCACGGCCCCTTTTACTGTTTTTATTTGAGGGAGAAAACATGTCACAACCCTTTTTGGGTTATTGTAATTCATATGATATCACTGTTGAGGCTAAGCGTAACACACTATCATGAAAAGTCCTCACACACATCGGACCGTTAATATGGTATGAGCGAGGTAATTTTGGTAGTACTACTGGGTTTGACAAACCCCACCCGTGTTAGTCGCGCTAACTCGATTGGAGGTCGAACGAGTGTTATATTGACCTTAACACATTAGTCAGAGTTGATAGACCTGGCCGGAGGCAAACAAACAAACACGCTGTCAGTTTCGGTTGAGAGCACTTTAGCAAAACATGAATATAGGCATGCAACCTATTGATATATATATTGAATGTATATAATCCGCAAACGATTTATTTGAAATGATTGAAACCTGTGAACTCACCAACCTAGTGTTGACTCGTTTTCTTACATGTTTTCTCAGGTTGGCACTCAGGATCACGTTAAGTCATGCATGTGTCTTGGACTTCAATTGAAATAATTATCTATTGAATAATATCTATGTTTTGTTTGTAATTGGACTTGGGCGCGTTGTTTTGCGCATTTACATTCGTTTAACGCTTCCGCAAATACACTCTGAACCTTGATCTTTTATGTATTTACATTTCAAGTCCCATATAGTGTCGTTTAAAGTAACTGATGTCTGAGATCCTGGTTTGTCACCTTCCAAAACGGTAAAACTTCGTTAGTGGAATTTGGGGGTGTGACAGTAAATATATATATATATATATATAAATACACCTTTACACATATTTTGTCTTCATTTATCATTCATACGCGAGTATATAATTACGTATTCATAACTTTTACTTTTCTTTCATCATTTATATGTGATTACATAGATATGCATTCACCTTTACTTTCCTTGACATTCATTGGTCATACACATAAGGGTGATCAACCTGCCTTTTACTGCGTATGTCACAAAGACATACGCCCTTAAGCTACCGTCGTAGCCCTTTTACTCGTCCGGTCCTAGAAACCGTCCGGCTAACCCTCGGCCGTCCGTCTTAACCGTCCTACCGTCGTAGTCCGTCATATTCGCCCGTCTGCCCTAAGGCATCCGTTTTCCACTTGAACTAATTATACAGACGTGCATCGATTTAGTGACTACTCCACCGTAGTGGCCATTATTTAGTCTACCTTTCTAGACTTTCCTTTCTGGCTGCATAATAGTCAAGTGGTCGTCCGTCTACCGTAGTAGCCGTTAGCTTCGTTTCCGTCTGTAAAGTATACATACATTCATAACATGCTATATATATAATTATAAAGCAAGATTTCATTCATTTACGTTATGCCATTCTTTCTTTGTAAACATACGTTTCATTCTTTGTTCATAATTCATTTTCATATATATATATAAATATATATTTGTATATCACATATGATCACATTGGCATTCATAGCATTTATTCATTTAGTGTATACACTTCAGCCCCAAAACATTTAAAATGATTTGCATATAACATAGAAGGGGGCACATAGAACTCACCTAACGGGTGATTTCTGAATACACTTAGCTGGTTTAGGAGCGTCAGTTAAGGTCACACAAAATTTGTATAATCAAGTCATATGAGATAAGCTAATGAATTTAACCGACACTTAACATTTCTATTCTTAGAGTTAGGTGAACTAGACACATTAGTATCAAATCATTTGCCCGAAAACTCCATGTCCGAAATCTATTACAGTCGAAATCTATTTCGACCGGAAACTAATCACTTGGAAAAGTTCTTTATTCTCATATTCTTTTGCCCGAAAACTCCTTGACCAAAACCCCTTTTCGACTAAAATGTTCTGATCGAAATCTTAGATGTTCGAGACACTTTTCTACCGAAATGTTCTGATCGAAATCTAAGGTGTTCGAGACACTTTTCGACCGAAATGTTCTGATCGAAATCTTAGGTGTCCGAGACACTTTTCGATTGAAATGTTCTGATCCAAATCTTAGGCGTTCGAGACACTTTTCGGTCGAAAAATAGTTTTCGGCCCATTCATCTGACTTTTTGGGCGACGCATCAGATTTTCATCAACTTCATCGTTTTTTATTCAAGCTTCGACCTTTTTACGTTCAGAACTTGTATCTAGCTTCCATGAAGCTAGATACATGCTTTTTATGCGATTCCATTAGTAAAAATGTCATCTTTTTATTCAATCCCATTAGAACCCTAAAACCCATTTCTTAACTAAAAACTCATATTCGAGCATGAATGTTACCTGTTTTTGTTTCTTCTTTGTTGCTAAACGTCCCTGAGATGGAGAGCACTGATTCCCGAGCCTTTGAGCTGATGCCTTTACTTTCTCTCTCTAGACCCGGTTCTCTCTTTCTCTCTCTAATTTGAGCAAATGGTGGAGTTGAGGGGAGGTTGTGATGATGTAGCTGACTTGAGGGGCTTTCTTCCTTTGCTCGCGGCCCATGGGCCAGCCCGTCTATTCCTTTTTACTTCGCATTATTAGTCTCGACCCCTAGTTCTTTATTCGGGTTTTATAAATTTAGGGATGTTACAAGTCTACCCTCCTTAAAGAGGTTTCACCCTCGAAACGTGTTATGCGTTAAACAGCTGAGGGTATAGTCCCCTAATTTCGTCCTCTTTTTCCCAAGTTGCTTCTGAACCCTTTCTGTGTTTCCATTGCACTTTTACTAACGAAATTGACTTATTACGAAGTCGTTTTTCCGCTCGGTCAAGTATAGCTATTGGTTCTTCTACGTAGTTTAAGCTGTTATCTACCTCGATCTCGTCATATGGTATGTGAGCCGTGTCATCAGCAAGGCATTTGCGTAAGTGTGACACGTGGAATGTAGGGTGGATTCCGCTAAGCGCTTCGGGTAGGTCGAGTTTGTAGGCAAGTTGGCCAACTCTTGCTAAAATTTTGAAGGGTCCGACAAACCTTGGACTTAGTTTGCCCCGTTTTCTGAATCGGATGATGCCTTTCCATGGCGATACTTTTAACAGTACCATGTCTCCTACTCAAAACTCTAAATCTCTTCTTCTCTTATCCGCGTACGATTTCTGTCTGTCTTTTGCGGCTTTCATTCGAGCTTTGATTTGGTCGAATTTCTCGGAAGTAGCTCTGACCACTCCAAGACTTGCAAAATATTTCTGTCCAATTTCCCCCCAACAAACTGGGGTCCTACATCTCCTTCCATACAACATTTCAAATGGCGACATGCCAATAATTGTATGATAGCTGTTGTTATATGAAAATTTTTCCAATGGTAGGTGACTATCCCAGCTCCCCCCGAAGTCAATGATATAGGCCCAGAGCATGTCTTCCAAGGTCTGGATGGTCCTTTCAGATTGACCATTGGTTTGAGGGTGGTAAGCGGTGCTAATGTTCAATCTAGTGCCCATTGCTTCATTTAATTTCTTCCAAAACCTTGATGTGAATCTAGTATCCCGGTCGGATACGATCGACAGCGGCATACCATGTCTGGTCACAATTTCCTTGATAAATATTCCTGCTAGCTTTTCAGACGAAGAAGCCTCACGTATTGGTAAGAAGTGAGCAATTTTCGTCAAACGGTCGACAATCACCCAGATGATATCATTGCCTTTAGTTGTTCACGGTAGCTTGGTAATGAAGTCCATCGTGATCTCCTCCCACTTCCATTCTGGTATTGGTAAAGGTTGCATTTTACCGCAGGGTTTCTGGTGCTCGGCCTTAACTAGTGAACATGTGAGGCACTTGCTCACATATTCAGTCACATTATTCTTCATGCCAGGCCACCAGTACTCTTTCTTCAAGTCTTGATACGTTTTGTTCGCTCCGGGGTGGATATAATAGCGAGACTTATGGGCCTCATCGAGGATTTTGGCTCTAAGTTCACCAATCTTGGGTATCCACATCCGGCAAAACCGAGTTCGTACACCGTATGCATTAGTATCCAGATTCCCTTGTTGTCCTACCATTCTTTCTCGTTTTATATTCCTTTCGAGTAGTGCTTCATCTTGTGCCTTTTCTATTTCATTCATCAAATCTGGTGTTATAATTAGTTGGCATGCATTGATCCGGATAGGTGTCAACTCTTCCTTTCTACTTAAGGCGTCTGCCACGACGTTTGCCTTGCCTGGATGGTACAAAATCTCGTAGTCAAAATCCTTTAGTAGTTCCAACCACCTCCTTTGTCTCATGTTTAATTCCTTTTGTTCGAAAAAGTACTTCAAACTTTTGTGATCGGAGTAAATGGTGCATTTAACTCCATATAAATAATGCCTCCAAATCTTTAACACAAAAACGACTGCCGCTAACTCTAAGTCATGAGTTGGGTAGTTTACTTTGTGAATCTTTAACTATCGCGAGGCATAAGCAATTACTTTTCCTCGTTGCATAAGCACACAACCCAATCCCTGACCCGAAGCGTCAGAGTACACTACCCAATCTTCATTCCCTTCAGGTAGGGTCAAGACTGGAGCTTGAGTTAATCATGTCTTTAGTTCTTAGAACGCGTTGCTTTGGTTTGGTCCCCATTCATACTTCACTTCCTTACGTGTTAGCTTTGTCAATGGCGAGGCTATTCTTGAGAAATCATGAATGAATCTCCGATAGTAACCTTCCAATCCCATAAAACTTCATATTTCTGTTGGCGTCTTTGGAACTTTCCATTCCTTTACTGTTACGATCTTTGCAGGAACTACCATAATACCGTTTGGGTTTATCACGTGACCTAGGAATTGAACTTCTCTAAGCCAGAACGCACATTTGGAGAATTTGGCATACAGTTTCTCCTGCTTTAGGATCTCCAAAACTTCCTTTAAATGACAGTGGTGATCACCCTCGTTCTTTGAGTAAATGAGGATGTCGTCTATGAAGACTATCACAGACCGATCCAACATTGGTCGACAAACTCTATTCATTAAGTCTATGAATGTTGCAGGTGCATTGGTTAGACCGAAGGACATCGTGTGAGAAACGCGGTTTTCGGTACATCTTCCTCCCTTACTTTCAACTGATGGTAACCCGATCTAAGATCGATCTTTGAGAACCAACTCGCGCCTTGTAATTGGTCAAAAAGGTCGTCTATTCGAGGTAGTGGATATTTGTTCTTTATTGTTCTCTTGTTCAATTCACGGTAGTCGATGCACATTCGCATGCTACCGTCCTTCTTTTGTACAAATAATACATGAGCGCCCCATGGTGAGATGCTCGTTCTGATAAATCCTTTTTCTGTTAATTCCTCTAGTTGAGACATCAATTCTTTCATTTCTGACAGAACAAATCGGTAAGGGGCTTTGGCAACGGGCTCAGCTCCTGGCAGTAAGTCAATCTGGAATTCTATTTCCTGATCGGGTGGCAAGCCAAGTAGGTCATCTGGAACACTTATGGAAAGTTGCTCACCACAGGTACATCTTTAAGTTCTTTCATTTTCATTCTATCGTCAATAACATATTCCAGATAAGCTTCGCAACCGCGCCTCATGTAACTTTCAGCCTTGATCATTGAGATGACATTTGGCATCGTACCATTCCAATCCCCTTAAACCGTAATTGGACTGCCGTCAGTAGCTTTGAGGTGTATCATCTTTCGTTTACATATGATTTGAGCTTCGTTGGCAGCTAACCAATCCATGCCAAATACTATATCAAATCCTCCTAAGGTCGGAAGGAATAATCTGGAAGGAAACTTATGGCCCTCTATTTCTACTACACAATCTTCGGTCACTTGAAATACCGCTGAATTTTTACCAACAACGGTTTGTACGCTAAAGGCCCTCACTATGGTGTCAATAGTGCAATCTAGTTTACGACTAAAGGCATTTGATATAAAGCTTTTGCTAGCACCCGAGTCAAATAAAGCAACAGCATGTTCATCATTTACTAGAAACGTACCTGACACGACATCACGGTTTCCTCTTGCTTCTTCCTCCGTTAAGGCATAGGCCCAAGTCCTTGCCTTTGGCTGTTCCTGTTCCTTATCTTTTCCCGAACCAGATTGGTCAGCCTTCCTACAGTTCTTTGTCAGATGTCCAAACAATCCACATACTTGACACTTGACGTCTTTTACGCATTCTTGGGAGAAGTGCACCGGCTTCCCGCACTTATAGCATGTGGTGGTGCCGATTCGGCACTCGCCAGGATGTTGCCTTCCACATTTCTTGCAAGTTTCATATTCATCTGACCTTGGTTTATTAATTTCAGTTGCTACATTCCCTTTTTCGGTGCCTCTAGACTATTCACCCACTTTCTCTTTTGTGTCTCGGGTGCCGGGTCCTCATTGGCATAATCGTCGTAGAAGATACCGCTCAGATTCACTACCGACTCGAAGGTCGAGGGCAGGTTAGATTTCACATGAACATGGACCCGCTGTAGCAGCCCCTTAACATAGTATTTGATCAGACGATCTTCAGTTTCTACCAGGTGGGGTACTAGTTGAGCCAGTTCATTGAACCTAGAAGTATACTAGCGGTGAGTCTTGCTGCCAGCCTTGAAGTTTAGGAATTCATTTTCCACACGATCAATCTCGTTCTGTGGGCAGAACTTTTGGATTATGAGCTTCTTCAGGTCTTCCCAAGTAATCCTGTTGAGAGCGTTTGGCGACTTACTCCTTTGAATGTTCCTCCACCAACTCAGTGCCTCATTGGTGAAAGAGTGAGCCACAAACTTAACAACCTGGTTAGGTCGACACTCGCTTATGTTGATTACCCCGATCATCCTCTCAATCCATTCAAACGTAGCCACCGAATCCTTGTTACCATCAAACTTGGGCGAGTCACCGTCTTTAAAACCCTTGTAGGTACACCCACGGGTGTTCAGTCCCACCTTTACATCATCACCATCACTAATATACATTTTCTCTTCGTGGTTCCCTTCATCATCCTCTTTTCTTTTCTTTAGTGCCTCGGATAGTAGGTCGGGCAATACGTTCTTCAGGGTGAGTACAACCTCACGGGCAACAGCATCCCTAACTTCAGGTTCCAGCTGTAGAGAGCCTTGATTGCCCTCCCCAGGTGGGGTCACATTAGTTTCATGCACACTCTCAGTGTGTTCCTCGTGCACACTCTCTTCTTCCTCACGTCTTTGATTCAATGAAGGCCTATCGAATCGGCCAGTACGACCGCCTCGGCGTCCAGTTCTTCCTCTACCAGCCATAGTTTCTAATTTCCTGATAGTTGTAAAGGGAATACATCAATGTCATTTCTTCAGATCATAGTTTAGAACAGTACGAGCAAGGTAAATTTTAATTACAGTGACCGGTTTGTGATTACTAATTTACATTGCTTTTCGGGTTCAAAACTCTTCACATCAGTTGTGACATTGACATCTATGTGTTCTAGGTTAAGGCATCTATTCCTATTTATAAGCATTAACTTTACGACTTACTTACAGTGCTGGCGTTGGCATTAGCTACCCATACTGACATCCGTGCGTTGGTCCCATTATCAGTTTGAGTCCAGACATTTAGGGATGTATGAATCTATCAAACTATGCTCTGATACCAACTTGTAAGGCCCCGATTCCAGGTAACCTCACTTGTTGGATTTACTCATAAACAAAGTCATCAACACTGAACTTTAAATTTAAAACATTCAAACACAACGAAAATATTTAACATTTGAGTACATATCAGCGGAAGTCTTAACATTTAAAACATTAACCATTGCCTAAGCATAAAATAAAGTGGGATGTCAGTCTCATGCCGGGCAGCTCTCATGCCTTCGCACGACCCTTCATCTGTTTACCTGAAATGTATACTAAAAGTCAGCTAACGTTGGTGAGTTCTAGTTTAAATCAATCAGGCATAAACATTTTTTCTTGATAAGTAAATATATATATATATATATATAAATACACCTTTACACATTTTTTGTCTTCATTTATCATTCATACGCGAGTACATAATTACGTATTCATAACTTTTACTTTTCTTTCATCATTCATATGTGATTACATAGATATGCATTCATCTTTACTTTCCTTGACATTCATTGGTCATACACATAAGGGTGATCAACCCGTCTTTTACTGCGTATGTCACAAAGACATACGCCCTTAAGCTACCGTCGTAGCCCTTTTACTCGTCCGGTCCTAGAAACCGTCCGCCTTAAAACCGTCCGGCCAACCTTCGGCCGTCCGTCTTAACCGTCCTACCGTCGTAGTCCGTCATATTCGCCCGTCTGCCCTAAGTCATCCGTTTCACACTTGAACTAGTTATACAGACGTGCATCGATTTAGGGGCTTACTCCACCGTAGTGGCCATTATTTAGTCTACCTTTCTAGACTTTCCTTTCTGGCTGCATAATAGTCAAGTGGTTGTCCGTCTACCGTTGTAGTCGTTAGCTTCATTTCCATCCATAACGTATACATACATTCATAACATGCTATATATATAATTATAAAACAAGATTTCATTCATTTACGTATTCTTTCATTCATTCTTTGTAAACATAAGTTTCATTCTTTATTCATAATTCATTTTCATACATATATAAATATATATATTTGTATATCACGTATGATCACATTGACATTCATAGCATTTATTCATTTAGTGTATACACTTCAGCCTAAAACATTTAAAATGATTTGCACATAACATAGAAGGGGGCACATAGAACTCACCTGACGGGTGATTTCTGAATACACTTAGCTTGTTTAGGAGCGTCAGTTAAGGTCACACACAATCTGTATAATCAAGTCATACGAGATAAGCTAATGAATTTAACCGACACTTAACATTTCTATTCTTAGAGTTAGGTGAACTAGACACATTAGTATCAAATCATTTTCCCGAAAACTCCATGTCCTAAATCTATTACAGTCGAAATCTATTTCGACCGGAAACTAATCACATGGAAAAGTTCTTTATTCTCATATTCTTTTGCTCGAAAACTCCATGACCAAACCCCCTTTTCGACCGAAATGTTCTGATCGAAATCTTAGATGTTCGAGACACTTTTCGACCGAAATGTTCTGATCGAAATCTTAGGTGGTCGAGACACTTTTTGACAGAAATGTTCTGATAGAAATCTTAGGTGTCCGAGACACTTTTCGACTGAAATGTTCTGATCGAAATCTTAGGTGTCCGAGACACTTTTCGGTCGAAAAATAGTTTTCGGCCCATTCATCTGATTTTTTGGACGACGCATCAGATTTTCATAAACTTCATCGTTTTTTATTCAAGCTTCGACCTTTTTACGTTCAGAATTTGTATCTAGCTTCCATGAAGCTAGATACGTGCTTTTTATGCGATTCCATACGTAAAAATGTCGTTTTTTATTCAATCCCATTAGAACCCTAAAACCCATTTCTTAACTAAAAACTCAGATTCGAGCATGAATGTTACATGTTTTCGTTTCTTCTTTGTTGCTAAACGTCCCTGAGATGCAGAGCAACGATTCCCGAGCCTTTGAGCCGATACCTTTACTTTCTCTCTCTAGACCCGGTTCTCTCTTTCTCTCTCTAAGTTGAGCAAATGGTGGAGTTGAGGGGAGGCTGTGAGCATGTAGCTGACTTGAGGGGCTTTCTTCCTTTGCTCGCGGCCCATGGGCCGGCCCATATATTCCTTTTTACTTCGCGTTATTAGTCTCGACCCCTAGTTCTTTTATTCGGGTTTTATAAATTTAGGGATGTTACAGAACCAAAAAAGGTAACAATGTTGAAATTGAAAAAAAACAAAAACGAATTTATATACTTACCTAAACAAATGGACAAAACAAAACGACGAAGACGACGATGACGCTAACAGGGTTTACTTCTGTAGAGTGTTGTTCAACGAATTGGAATTTGGGGGAGATTTTAGAGCGATTAAGAACAATTTGGACAAAGGTTTGATTAGGTGGTTGTGGAAGATTTTAGAGAGATTTTGAGGGGGAAAAAGTATTTTATTGTTTATGAAGAAGTAGAAGACTTCCGGTACTAACATTGTACATCAGACAGAAAGTAAGTACCTTTTTGTGTTACAAAGACGATTATGCTCTTTTATTAAATATTATTAATCAAAATTATATGGAAAAGACTATAAAAAATAAAGACCTTAGGATCATAAAGGAGAAAGCTCATCTTGGATTATGGAAGGGTTTTTGAGTTTTCTTATCAAACATGGGTTTTGGTTTGAACACTTCCATATATATATACGGAATAGTTCTATCCAGAACACAAATTATTGCGAGAACATGTAAAACTAATCTGGACCACTAATTTTTGTTTATTTTTAAATGTTAAAAATTAAATGAAAAGGGTATAATGATAAACATTAAAATCTATCTCTCTAATTAATTACACAATGAACTTGTATTACACAATTAACTTGTATTACACAATGACCTGACTAATTACACAATGACCAGACGTGGTATTAGGGTGAAGGGGGCGTACTCGGTAAACACATGCGGGTACCCGCGGGTACACCGCCGCCGACCTACTACCCGAGACAATTTGGGGACTTTTACGGGTATATGTACCCGAATGGAAATCAAACAAAAAAACAGCTATAATGCCGTTGGGCATTAAATATAAAACAAAACCTTTTTTTACCATTATAAATACCATACAACTACACAATATTTTTCATACCAAAAAAAATTCTTTCATCTATTTTTTCTACTCATTATACACTATAATAGATCGCGAATTGTTGATTCCTCCTGAATCATCCGGTGACTACGAGTTGCTATTTTCTCACGACAGCAGGTCTAGTCTCCAATTTTTAACGAATATTATCGCCCAAGCCGAACAAGAAGACACGACAACCTCTAAAAAAATATATGTGCCACGTGATCGTGAACAAGCCCTTGAAACTCTAATGAACGATTATTTCGTCGACGAAAATCCAAAATTTGATGAAGGTACGTTTCGTGAAAGATTTCGGATGTCAAAACGTTTATTTTTTAAAAATGTTGCAGATATAAAATCAAATTTTGAATGGTTCCAAGAGGGCTTAGACGGGAGGATGAAAAAGAGTTTCGTGGCGTTACAAAAATGCACAGATGCGGTCAAACAACTCGCAACCGGTAATCCTCCCGACGAATACGATGAGTATTTAAGTATGGCTTGTAGGACCTCACGTGAATGCCTAGAATATTTTTGTAATGTCATATTTATACTATATGGCAAAGAGTTCTTACGCAGACCGACAAGCCACGACGTTGCACTTTTGTACAACGCGCATGAAGAAAAACATGGCATTCTGGGTATGCTCGGTAGCATCGATTGTACACATTTTGTTTGGAGAATGTGTCCGACAAGGCTACGTGGACAATATATGCGAGGTGATCACCAATACCCGACGATCATGCTCGAAGCGGTGACTTCTAATGATTTGTGGTTTTGGCATTCGTTTTGTGGTCCGCCGGGCTCAAACAACGACATCGATGTTCTACAACAATCTCCATTGTTTACCGACGAGCAACTTGGAACCGCTCCTAAATGTCCATTTCATGTCAACGGGCGAGAATACAAACGTGGATACTATCTTACCGATGGTATATACCCTACTTGGTCTACGTTTGTGAAATCGTTCGCCTATCCAACCGTTCCAAAAGAAAAGAAGTTTAAAAAGGTGCAAGAGTCGGCAAGAAAAGACGTCGAGCGAGATTTCGGTGTTTTAAAAGCTAAATGGGGGTATACTTAGGCGACCCGCTCACTCTCGTAAGCCGGAAAAGATTAGGAATGTGGTTTATGTGTGCATGTTACTCCGCAATATGATCATAAAAGATGACAAAAATGTAATATCACCGGTCTACATTAGGGATCCTCCTAGATAATGTCCTTTCGGAGTTGCACGATGCGAGTACACATTTTAGGCTACGATTTAATCTTGTGGAACATGTTGATAGCACGATGCATTTGGCCGATCCAGTTATAGACGAAGATTAGATTGACTTTATGTTATTTTATTTTTATTCTATGTAATTTTTTTATTTCTTGTTATTTTTATTTTATTGAATAAATAAAATGTGTTTTATATATATTAGTTTTAATTAAAAAAAAAGAAAAAAGAAAATAAAAAATGAGGGTATTAGGGTTGTGCCCCCTTCACTTTAGGGTATTAGGGTAGTAAAATGATAAAAGTGTGGTGGCACAACCTCATTGGTTGGTTTTATGAGGGTAGATTTTTTGTGAGGGTTGAGCCCCCCTTCACCCTTACACAATAAACTTGTATTATACAATAAACTTGTATTACAAAATGAACTTGCATTACACAATGACCTGACTAATTACATAATGAACTTGTATTACACAATGACCTGACTAATTACATAATTAACTTCTATTACACAATAACCTGATTAATTACATAATGAACTTGTATTACACAATGACCTGACTAATTACACAATGACCAGACGTGGTATTACACAATGAACTTTTATTACACAATAAACTTGTATTACACAATGAACTTGTATTACACAATGACCAGATTAATTACACAATGATCTGACTAATTACACAATGAACTTGTATTACACAATGACCTGACTAATTACACAATGAACTTGTATTACACAATGACTTAACTAATTACACAATGACCAGATGTGGTATTACACAATGAACTTGTATTACACAATGACCTGACTAATTACACAATGAGCTGGAAAACATAAAACACAATGATAAATACATATAACACAATGAACTTGTATTACACAATGACTTGACTAATTACACAATGACTAGACGTGGTATTACACAATGAACTTGTATTACACAATGACCTGACTAATTACGCAATGAGCTGAAAAACGTAAAACACAATGATAAATACATATAACACAATGAACTTGTATTACACAATGACCTGACTAATTACATAATGACCAGACGTGGTATTACACAATGAACTTCTGTTACACAATGACCTGACTAATTACACAATGAACTTGTATTACACAATGACCTGACTAATTACATAATGAACTTGTATTACACAATGACCTGACTAATTACACAATGACTAGATATTACACAATGACCAGACGTGGTATTACACAATTAACTTGTATTACACAATGAACTTGTATTACACAATGATCTGACTAATTACATAATGGGCTAGAAAACGCAAAACACAATGATAAATACATATAACACAATGAACTTGTATTACACAATGAACTTGTATTACACAATGAACTTGTATTACAAAATCAACTGACTAATTACACAATGAGCTGGAAAACGTATTTTTTTCATTTTTGTTTATAACGACACTATACTTGTTTTAAAGATAAAAAAACGCTCATTTTTATGGTGTAATATTTTTTGAAAAAATAATGTCGTATGTAAAAGTTATGAACATTTAAAAATGAGGGGGGGAACGTGATAAAAAGTCAACAAAAGTGTCCAAGACTAAAATACCCTTCCAACAACTTTTTCTACTACAATTTAATCTCAACCATTAAATATTTTCTACAATTTGATCTAATGACCCTAAATCCTTGTCACTCTTCTTTGAATTAGAATACTTTTTACCTGAACATAATCCTATATATATATATATATAGGGAGAGGTTCATTACAGAACACTAAATATTTGCGAGAACAAAAAGAATAAACTTAAATCGTTTAATTTCTTGATCTATGATTTATATTTTTAAAAATTTGTACTTCATACATTTTAATATGCATGTTTATATACATAAAAATCCATTAAATAATTTTTTGAATATGTTTTTATACATTTTAAAGTTTACTTACATATATGTAGATTATGTGTAGGTAAAATAACCTATATATCCTACACATGAATTAAACATGTGTAGGTTGTTTAAATAAACGAAATTTGTTTATATATTTTTTTTTAAATTCTTGAGAGATGAATAAACATTGCATATCTATCATTTTCTTATATTTCAAAACTTTTTAAGATTGAAAAAATAAAGTATTCATTGTGTTCCCCATGTTCTCGTAATATTTAGCGTTCTGAATTGAACATTCCCATATATATATATATATGGGAATAATCAAGAGAAAACCACAAAGTTAGGCGAAAACTAAGAAAACCAGATCCAACCAATCAGGTAATTTATAATTAATATTTCTTTTTTATCACTTAAAGGGTATTTTTGTAAAATGATCATCACCTTAGTTATATTTTTTCAAATTTAACTCCTTGATTTTCTCTCTCATTAACTTCAGTTTATTCATCTTCATCAAACCATACAGTGTATTCTTTCAAAACGATTACTGGTAATCACACACCATCATTTTTGCTTCAACTGGTAAAGTTAATTCGCTTCCAATCTTATTTTCTATTCCTATTTTTTTATAATATGCTTCAATTGGATTAGTTATTTTGTTAGTGGTGATTTTTTGTTCTAGAATGGAGAATCGAGTCAAATAGTGTAGGCAACATAGGTTTTCGAAGCTCCTGAAACTTTTCAAAAGCTTCGAATTAATTGTCAAATTGGTGTAATTTCAGTCAAAGATTTCTAGAAATATAAATTAAAAAACTACAATATTTTATTAATGTGTATTTAAGTAGACTTTTTTACGTGAAACATTATCTCATCATTTTCACAGCTTCACATACAAATTCATCATATAGGGTTCGAGTAAAGATGTCAGTGGCGCTAATTCTTTCTAATTCACTACAACGTGCAACAATCAGGTAAATAATCAAAGAACATGTTGATACAGAAACTAGTTGAATAGAACAAAAGAGTGCTTAAACTTTGGTGCAGAAGGCACATGAAGGTGGTATGGGATGGCCTTGCTTTTATGAGTTTTGAATATATCGAAAACACATATGTAATCGTATTGAAGTATGTGTTAGAGTTTTCAATTTAATGGATTACGTATATGTAAACCCACATGGTTACATATACGTAATCACATGTTTACATACATCAGTTGCATAATAAGTTTGTGGGTTTTTTTTTGTTATTTTTTATCGTTTACATATACGTAAACACGTTATATTAGTTACGTAATTTGTCTGTGAGCTTCTACTTTTTCACTAATGTTTATTGTTTACATATATATATGTAAACACACTTGTAACATGTTTACGTATACGTAAACACTTGTATAAATATGTTTAAACATACGTAAACACATATGTCAACATATCGAAAATTTATGAAAAGTTTTTACTTGTTAGCATGTCTTTGATTATTTTTAGAAAAACAAGTTAAAATAGTTGTTAGATGATAAAGGAGACAACTAGATGAATGAATGAAAGTGATAGGAGTGAGAGAATGAAATTAGAGATTTCCTAATATAAAAAGTAATAAAAAGTGTTGATATGCCTAGATTACCTTTGAACCATTAAAACTAATCAATAAAACTCATGATTTTTATAGATTTACCACTGATTAATATCATCTATTGATTATTTTTAATTAATGGTCAAAAGTTGGTTTTCTTGGTTTCTGTTTAAGTCTTGGTTTTCTCTGGAACCCTCCTATATATATATATATATATATATATATATATATATATATATATATATATATATATATATATATATATGGGAGGGATATTCTAATAAGGCTAAAAAGTGTCAAAAGTCTTTTAAAAACCCCACCATCACCCACAAAAGTCTAAAACCCCCCCACCACCCCCAAAAATCTAAATCCTAACAAAAAAACCCTAAAAAGCAAAAAAAGTCGTCTAAAAACACCACCATCACCCCCCCAAAAGCCTAAACATCCAATCCAACCCCCCTCAAAAAAAAAAACCTAACCCCTACACTCAAAAACCTAAAACCCCCCACCCCTGCCCCCCCCCCCCCCTCCTAAAAAAAACCCTAAATACAAAAAGCTAAACTCTAAGGCCAAACACATAAGGCTAAACCCTAAGGAAAAAACTAAACCCTACAAGCTACGATCGGAGAGTTCGTATGAGCCAGTTATGAGCGTTTTAAACGACTTTTTACATTTTTTTGACTTTTTAGCGAAACCTCACACTATATATATATATATATATATATATATATATATATATATATATATATATATTTTTTTTATCAGAGAAAATTTTGAATACTTATTCTCTCCATGAATACTTAAACTCTCTATCTGATTTCTTCCCAGAAACATTCAATCTCTTATTAGTTTCTCTAAGCCCTTCATATTATATCCCAAATATAAAAAAAAAAAAAAAAAAAAAAAAAATACAAATCTGAAGTTTCAAGAACTGGAACATGCTCCTACCATTCATCGGAGAAGGAGACTCTCTCCAGTTAAATCACATAATAGATCAAGATGATGACTATTACAAAAACCCAGATGACTTCAGTGACGCAGACACACTCCCAGACACGCACAGGGATTTCTAGAAGACAGACGTAAGCCATGACATTATATCCCAAATATAAAAAAAAAAAAAAAAAAAGGCAAAAATATCATCCGCTGTGCAAATCAACTCAACCTCTGCAGATATTCAACCACTACTAAACACTGTAAGTTTTAAATTATGCTTTATTTGCAATGTTTCTACAGTATATAGGCTGGAAACCCGAGTTCGCAGGGCTACTGGTCCGAAGGAAGATAATTTCTTTATAGATAAAATTCTTCATAACTCTGGTATAACAACGCCACGTACTAAAGAAACCTTTCATTATTGTTTTTAATGTTGTTTTTAATTTTATTACCTAGTGTTTGAAAAAGTGTTTGAAACTCTGATGTCCCAATTTAATTTGGTATCAGAGCAAAGACTTTTCTAACATCTAAAAGACTTAGACAGGTCCATATCAGGCAGCTTGATATGCTTAAGTCCTATTTATGTGGAAACCCGCTAAGGTGAAGATTAGGAAAAAAAATTTGCTTTGAAATCAAACTAAACGAAGAAATCATTGAATTTTACACTTATTTTTACACTTTATATTCTGTGCATATTTCAAGATTATCTATGTTTAAAATTAATTATTAAATTTAAAATATTGGGATATAAGAAAATATTTTAAGAGAACTAAAGAGATGAAGAGTTTTAAGAAGAAATCAGTTTTTTAATCAAAAAATTATTGAATCAACCAAGCCAACTTTCAAAAAACTTGAGTTTTTAAACCTAGAATTCACTGATAAAAGCGATCATAAAAATATAACAAATAGTTATTATAATCATATTTGTAGATTTAAAGAGTTGCATACACATAGTCTGCACACAGATAACACACACTTAAATAGTATCACAGATTTACTTATAAATTTAGGATTTAGCTTACAAAAAGAATCCATAAATAACAAGTTTCTATTAGAAAAAATTATATATATAATAAACAAACATACAGACGAAATTAAAAAATTAACAGATAACCTAGATTACATAAAAGAACAAAATAATCAGATTCTGTTAGAAATAAAAAAAATATTAATAAAAATAAACATCCAGAAGTAGTAAGAAACTCTACTGATATAGACGAACTTATAAATAAATTAAATAAAACACACCTAAGTGAAAAACCAAAAATTTATAAACATTGGAAACCTAGAGATGAGTAAACAAATCATCCAAGGATCTAGAAAGTCTACTAGTAATATAAAAGATATTATTTCTTCAGACACGTTTTTAAACAGAATTTTAAGAAAAGGATCATCTTCTAGAAGTACACAACAAACAATACAATTAGAAGAAGAAATCGACTTAGACAAAAATATAAATCTCTACAATCAACATCAATTAGACATATTAAATCCTAGAACACTATATCAAACAGGTATGTTAAATGTAAACACAACTTTAATACAAAGTAGTAGGGAAGAAAGTTTAAGAGTAATAGATAAAATGGTAGAAATAGATTTATTTTCACCAGAAACAATCTTAAGAATTAAACAATCAGGAAAACAGTTTATACATACAGGACTCATAGTAATAGGAATTAAAGCCTTAGGAAGAAAAAACTTAGGAACTAAACTATTAACACTAATATTAGATAAAAGCTGGAAATCAGAAATGAAAAAGGCAATAATCTCAGGAATGGAAATAGATTTAAGCCAAAATACAGCCTTATTTTATTGTACACCAGGAATATTAAAAGACATAAAAGATTTACAAAAATTAAAAATAGCTTTACAAACCAAAGGTTATGAAAATTACGAAGGAAAAAATATAGTAATAAGCATAGGAGTTTTAGGCAAAGCTAGTAATAGATCAGGAATGAAATACAAAGTAAATATAGAAGGAATAGTGAATACAATAGCATCTAAATCTATACAAATGATAGAACCGGTTAAAATAGATCCTGAAGAATTAGCAGGATTAGAATGGCAAATAAATGATTTAAAAGAAATAGAAAGTTCAACATTAGTCCCTAAACAGAGTCATATATATGAAAACGTAGACGGTACACAGAGTCTAAGATTTACAGATTTTAAAAGAGAGGAAAAATATGAAGAAAGTAATTGTTCAGAAGAACCTCCTCAAGAACCACAATACAATTTTATGACTATAGAATCAGATGATGAATCTGAGTATGGACAACCAATATATGATACAGAAAATGAAGAAGAAGATGAATACTTATTAGATTCAGAATTCTTAAAATTTGAACAGGAAGATATAGATTACAGCTTATTAGAAGAGATAAGACAAGAAACAAACACAATCTTTAAATCAGAAGAAATAAACAAAACCTACGAACAAATAATAAATAGGAAATTCACAGAAGTAAACATATTAGAAGAAGTAGACGACATGATAGTAGAATGTATGTTAAACTTAAAAATGACATATGAAGAAAGTTATAAAAAATTACAAGAAGATTTTAATTTACCTTTAGTAAACAGTATAGTTAAAGAAGACACGATGATTTCAGATTTTTATAAAAAACAAGATAACAGTTTTATGAATCCCGAAGGTAAACCCAAAAGAAATTACCAGCAATACGATTTAGGACAAACATCGAATGACACTATGGGCAGAGAAACTTGGACAAAACCAGTCACAAGTTATCAACAAGAATCTGGTTACAATGGAACCGGAAGAAGGTTACCTATAGGACAAATTTACAGTGGTAACATGTTATTATTAGAACAACAAAAACCACAATTATGGATAGATGAAGTTCTCATATGGGAACAGACAGTAGTAAGAATGTGGGAAACAAATAAAAAAGATAGTATGGACATGTTTGCATATTTAGAAACAACTTTAGGCCCAACAGCCTTAGGCATATGGCAAAGTAAGAAAGCCCATAGCCCAGATCAGATAAACAGGCTAAAAGCTATAGGAGATAATCCCTATAATTTCACCTCCCAAATAAGAGTTCTTATTTTAGGAGTAGATCCAGCAAAAAATAACAGCCTATTACAAGATACAGCCATTAGAAACCTAGAACAATTAAGTATAGCAGACATGAAATACATAAATGAATTTACATTAGATTTTACCAGATTATTAGCACAAACAGGACAAGCTATGGATGATAGCTTATGTGATAAATACTTCATAAAATTACCAGGAGACTTAGGAAAACATGTACATGAAGCATTGAAATTACAATATGGAGATATACAAAACTTAGGAATTGGACCTAGGATAACATTCACATTTGGTATATTAGAAGAAAAATGTAAAGAAGTAGCATTACAAGAGCAGTTAAAAAGAAATGCTTTCGCATTCTGTACAACAGCCATATATACTCCACAAGCCTATGGATACTATGACAAAAGTAGAAAAAAGAAAATTAGGAAAAGTACCACCTACGATAAAGAATACAAACCATATAAAAAATATCAAAATAGGTATGTTAAAAAACCTCACACTAGGACATGTAAATGTTTTATATGTGGAGATACAGAACATTTGGCCAATAGATGCCCAAATAGAAATAAAAATATAGAAAGAAGTAATTTAATAGAACAAATAAAAGATTATGAAATAGAGGCTATAAACACAGACCATACAGATAATGAGTCAATATACAGTATATATAGTGAAGAAGAAGAACCAATAGCAAAAATCTCATATACATACACAAATCCTGAAGAATGTAACCATGATTGGAAGCATAGGAAAGGAAATAATCACATTAAATGTTATATATGCGAATATTACCCTAGCATAGAAAAAAGATCACAATGTAACATATGCTTTAAAGAAATTTGTCATATTTGTATAAAAGATATTTATAACATAGAACCACCTAGTACTAGTCAAGAAATAAGTAAAAATTCTAGTAACTATGAAGAAAAAATAGAAAAACTAGAATTAGCTATAGAGTTAAATAAATTAAAAATAGAACTTCTTAACGAAAGAGTTCTTAGACTTGAAGACCATATAGAAAAGAAAAAGGAAAAAGAATTTCCAGAATTAAATAATATGGCCACAGAACAAAACGCTATAATACAAACTGGAGAAGAAACACTTATACAGACCAGTGGATCGATAAGTATGATAAACATACAGTGTAGATTATGGCTAGACGCCAATACACCTATAGATTTAACAGCCTTAGTAGACACAGGAGCAACAAAAAGTTTAATCTCACATAGTTTAGCCCCTGAAAAATTTCATAAGTCACTAACATATAAACTAGTGACAAGAACTGTAGAAAACAGATTAATAGAAATAACACATCACTTAGACCCTTCAGGAATACAATTTCGAGACTTTTCAGGAAATTACAGCATAAAATATGAAATGCCACAAATAAATATTAATCCTCAACACATAAAATCTAGAGACTTTGTCTTAGGATTAAACTTCATATTAGGATTAAATGGTGCTATTACCATAACTAGAAATTATATAACACTTAGTAAACAAATTTACAGTTTTCCAACACTTAGATATAAAAGCATAGAAAATATTTCCAATAAGAAAGGAGAAAAAGGAAGTTTAGAATTCTTAAATAAAAATAGAAAAAAGAATGTAGAAAATGAAGCTATGCAATTACTTACAAATTTTATAAATCATGAATTAGAAAAAGGACAAGACATTACAAAGAGTATAAATCATCCTATAATAGTCCATTTAGAAAAAATAGGATTTATAGGAGAAGATATTACAAAATCTAAAGTTAAGTATGTATGTAAATTTAAGATAAAAAACCCTGATATTACTATAAGGAATATAAACATAGATTATAGTCCTTTAGATAAAGAAGAATTTAAAAAACAAATAACAGAAATGACTAAACAAGGATTAAATAGAAAATCCGAAAGTCCACATAGATCAACAGCTTTTATAGTTAAAAATCACAGTGAAATAAAAAGAGGAAAAGCAAGGATAGTTTATAATTATAAACGATTAAATGATAACACAGAAGATGATGGCTACAATATCCCTAATAAAGACAGTTTGATTCAGTTAATACAAAATAATAAAGTATTTTCAAAATTCGACTTAAAATCAGGTTATAATCAATTACATTTAGAAGAAGATTTTAAAAAGTGGACAGCCTTTACATGTTCAGAAGGCCTTTATGAATGGAATGTTCTTAGCTTCGGGCTAAAGAATGCTCCTTCAATTTTTCAAAGATTTATGGACAGTATATTTCTCAAATACAAATTTTGCTTAGTTTATATTGATGACATACTAGTAGCAAGTGAAACAGTTCAAGAACATGAAAAACACTTGAAACAAGTATTTGAAGAAATAAAAAAGAATGGGATAGTAGTATCCAAAAGAAAAATGGAATTATTTAAAAGAAAAATTTCGTTTTTGGGATTAGAAATAGGTAATGGAAAAATAGAATTACAACCACATATTTCTACAAAAATTTTAGATTTTCCAGAAAAACTGACAAGTTTAAAACAGATACAAGCTTTTTTAGGCTTAGTAAACTACGCCAGAAAGTTTATACCAAATCTTTCAAAACTAGTTGGACCGTTGTATAGTAAAACCACAAAAAACCGTTGTATAGTAAAACCACAAAAAACGGCCAAAGACACTTCAATAATGAGGATATAATTTTGATAAAAAAGATTAAAGAAAAGGTTAAAGAAATAAAACCTTTAGAATTACCTCTTTTAACAGATCACATTATTATAGAAGTTGATGGATGCAAAGATGGATGGGGAGCAGTCCTCCTTTGCAAACCAGATATACATAGTTACAAAAAAGAAGAAAAAATTTGCTCTTACTATAGCGGAAGTTTTAAAACTGGATCCACTTGGACCAGTCTAGATTTCGAAATACAAGCGTTGATAAATGCTTTAGAAAAATTCAAACTATTTTTACATAAAGACTTTACAGTCAGAACAGACTGTGAAGCCATAGTTAAATTTATTAAAAACAATCAAAGTAAAAAGATAAATAGAACAAGATGGGTGAATTTACAAAATATTATACAGGGAAATGGGTATTCGATACATTTTGAACACATAAAAGGAAAAGATAACGGAATAGCGGATTTGTTATCTCGTAACATTAACAAACTTTTTTGTACAGATGGATAGAAAAAACAAAGGAAAAGAGAAAGTGGTCATTAGACCATTACAGACTAGACAAACTCCTTCACCAATGAGTATTTCTTCCAGTGACAATGAAGACACCGAGAAACTACTCAGTCAATCCATAAAAGCCGAAAAAATAAACAGTTCTAAACAAGCGGCTTTGGTACAAAGAACCCCTACCTTACAAAGTTCTAGACAGTTACCAGACTTTTTCCTTTCACAATTTACACATATCCCTCAAGGCCCAAACTTTGTCAGAGACATGTTCAACAAAAAACAAGCCCATAAACATAAGCCAGCCCAAAAGCCCACTACATCACAAAATCTTCCTACATTCTCTTTTGGCACTTATGACCTACAAATCTGTAATGATATACACATGAAATTCCGCCCAAACCACGGAATAATTCTTACAGATAAACAGCAATGTCTTTTAGACAATCTGTGGCATATTCAAACCATGCCACATGCATCCTCCTTTAAAGTACAAGTGTTAAATGCTCTTAGTACATATTTTAGTGAACAAGGAGCAAAATCCTCTGAAAAAACCCAGCCTCCACCAAAGTTTACACATTACATAATTTTTAGAGGTACAAAAATTGGGATTTTCAACAAATGGGAAACAGTTGCAAAGCATATACAGTGTCATGGTCCTATTTATAAAGGATACCATAGCTTCTCTGAAGCTTTAAACACAGCCAGAAATCATTTTGGCTTAGACAATTTTTTCATTGAACCAGAAGAAGTACAGACTTTTTCTCAAGTCATAAAAAAGAGTCATGAACAGATTATAAAGACTCAAGAGGAAATTATTGCTAAATTGCAAGAACAATTGTTACAACAGGGAAAGAATACACAGATGGTTCAAGAACACATTGAAACCAGTAAACTAAAGCAGAAAGTAGAAATACTTGAAGCTAAAAATGGGATGCTCGTAGAACAGTTAAACAAGAAAGAAAACAGCAATGTAAACAGCTACAGAAGTTATGATGCTTTCAGAGCAAGAATGCTCGATACACCTTGGAAGACCTGTCTCCAAACAGTGTTCGATCAATTTCCTGAATTTGAACATATCATTTCTCAGAAGATAAGCACAGAGTTTCCTTTCATATTATATGAATTACAGCTTAGACTGATGTCCATAGCCCTCAACGAAGAAAAATACAAAGGGATAAAGATCGTTGAGAAAACAGATGAAGATGGAGAAGGCACCTGCTTGCTGCTTCTTCAGATAAATCTAAAAGAGACAGATATGCCAAATGATTTGATTTTACAATTCTATCATAATGGTATGATAGATTACATTGAATTGGTTTTAAACCCTAAAACAGAAGGTATCATAAATCTCTTCGGAGAAAAATTTGTGATTACCACAGGAAACATCTCGTCTCATAACAATACCCCTTTTATCGGTTGCAAAATCTTTAATTCATTTCCCTTTGCAAACGATCATACATATAGACCTGCTAGAAAAAGAATATTCATCAGCCACAAGAATTCTACAAACAACTACCTAAAAAACCTAGCAGTACAAACAGAAATCCAGTTTTCGGAATTATACTGGGTAGACAACATAGCCAGCCTTAGTTCAAAAGATAAACAAAAAGACACCAAATATTTCATCTCCTTACACCAAAAAACCCCAGCCCTTCCTTCTAATTTTTATTGGGACTGCTACCACTTATTAGCAGAAGGACATTATATACAAATCTGGAGTTTCAAGAACTGGAACATGCTCCTACCATTCATCGGAGAAGGAGACTCTCTCCGGTTAAATCACATAATAGATCAAGATGATGACTATTACAAAAACCCAGATGACTTCAGTGACGCAGACACACTCCCAGACACGCACAGGGATTTCTAGAAGACAGACGTAAGCCATGACGTCAAAACACACAAGATAGCCTACCGACACTCCACTCTGAAGACAGATAAAAAAGTTTTTGTCGTTATTTCTTTTTCTTTTGAAAAGATAAGTGCGCCATGAGCGCTTTGTAATTATTTCGGTACGATAGATAGCTAGTGCGCCTAGTGCGCTTTTATTTTATTATATCTTTGTATGATAGATAGATAGTGCGCTCAGTGCGCTCTTTTTAGTTTTGTTTGATTGTAGAGTCTTCTGCCTATTTAAAGGCAAGAAGTCATTTGTAAAAAACACAAGCAATATCAGAGAAAATTTTGAATACTTATTCTCTCCATGAATACTTAAACTCTCTATCTGATTTCTTCCCAGAAACATTCAATCTCTTATTAGTTTCTCTAAGCCCTTCATATTATATCCCAAATAAAAAAAAAAAGGCAAAAATATCATCCGCTGTGCAAATCAACTCAACCTCTGCAGATATTCAACCACTACTAAACACTGTAAGTTTTAAATTATGCTTTATTTGCAATGTTTCTACAGTATATAGGCTGGAAACCCGAGTTCGCAGGGCTACTGGTCCGAAGGAAGATAATTTCTTTATAGATAAAATTCTTCATAACTCTGGTATAACAACGCCACGTACTAAAGAAACCTTTCATTATTGTTTTTAATGTTGTTTTTAATTTTATTACCTAGTGTTTGAAAAAGTGTTTGAAACTCTGATGTCCCAATTTAATTTGCTATAATATATATATATATATATATATAGGGGAAGAATCAAGAGAAAACCACAAAGTTAGACGAAAACCAAGAAAACCACTAAAACAATGTGTAATACTATGGACTACGTATACGTAGCCGCAATTTTTGTGTTCTGTTTACGTATACGTGACAATATGGGTTACGTATACGTAAGCCAATATTTAAATGATTTTTTGGTAAAAATGTGTAATATTACATTAATAATCTTATAAATAAATAAAAATAAAATAAAACAAAAAATATGTATGATTGGTTAAAATTGGTTTTTTTAATGGTTTTTTCGGTTTTCGTCTAATTATGTAGTTTTCTCTGGAACCCTCCCCCATATATATATATATATATATAATATTCATTTAATAAATACCTAATATAATGTGGTTTTGTAAAGAATCACTGTAATTAATAGGATACAAATAAAGCAGTTGTGATAAAACCGCTATTAATAACCGCAAATATATAATGGTTCACATTATAAACTATTGTAAATGGTTGAGACCCCCTGTACAAAAAATATTTAAATGAAGTGGTTGGATTTAAACTCCCTAAGAACATATTATTGGAGCGGTTTTTCTTGTTTTTGTAGCGGTTTTAGATAAAACCACTTTAAAAAAACTTTTTATACGAGTGTTTTCATGAGCGGACGAAGTATATTGAGATTGATTGCCACTTCACTCATCATTATCTATAGTTCAGGATCATCTCGCTTCCATACGTTCCATCAACCTTGCAGATTGCTGATATTTTCAAGAAGGCTTAGTCGGCGTCTCGATTTCGTTTCTTGTGTGACAAATTCTCAATGCTTATTACTGTTGCATTGTGTGTTTGAGGGTTAATGTTAGCATAATGAGTTATTAGGCTGTTTAGGTTAGGTCTTCTACTTAGCTTTTTTTTATTTATCAGCTAGAGTTTATCATATGGCTATACATAACCCTTACTAGCTTAGAACCTCGTGTACTACACACGGAGTGAAAAATATCATAATAAAATTCTAAAAAATATATATATTATGGATGTAAAAATGTTTTATATATACTAAGGATAAAAAAATTCAAAATATGTAAAAGTTAATATATAATTGAGTTTCGAAAATACGTTAATTACTATTTAATGTAATTTAATTTTCATTTACTATTTGATTTAAAATAAAAGTTGCGTAATTAGATTTCAAAGTTTATTATAGTAAGAAAAATTCAAATTAAATGTGTTTTATTAGTATAACTAGGTTAAAACCCATGTATTATATGAGTTGAATAAAGACAACTTGTTGTAAACCAGTAGTTTCTATGAAGATTTGTATTTTGGATGTTATTGGTGAAAAGTTTTTTTTTTAAATATTTTTTTTTAAATGAAAAAATGTTCAATTTATAAAAATAGTTTATGAACATGCATATTTTTTAAATAAAAAAACGTTTTTATATAAATCATTGTTATTTAATAGGAGAGAGAGGCGGGAAACAAAAAAAATTAAAAAAAATTAAGAAATTTGTATAATTAATAGGAGATAGAGGCGGGAAAAAGATGTTGAGGGCGAATGTGAGAGTGACAAGTGTCACTCCAAAACCTTTATTTATTATATAGTATAGATTAGTATTTTTTTTAAATATATTATTATTAAATATAGAGGTGTATTTAATAAGAGAGAAAAGAGAAAAAAATGATTAGAATGAATATGAAGACGACACGTGGGATTGAAAACCTTTATTTATTATATACTATAGACTATAGATATAGATATAGATTTCTTTCATTGTAATTGCACTTTTTCATTATAATAAAACCCTAGCCGTCTTTCCTCCTATATGTTTATCTTTCAATTCCTAAAACTCTTTGATTGGGGACATGAAATCGTTCTCATTTTATGCTCCAAACACTCTTAGCACTTTTTAATGGTCAAAATTGTTAATTCTATTGATAATTGTATTACCTGGTGTGGTTCTAAGGAAAAATGCTAAAATCTTGAAAGGGGAAGGAACCTAATTCTAGCCGACCTAGGAGAACAAAATCCTTATTTTAATTCGAGTTTATACAACAGGGATTAACGATATCCAATGGTGAAGTATTCTAATTTATAGATTAGTGGGTTTATTTTCTATTTAAAGTTAAAAACAAGAGTGTTACTAGGTTTATGTATCCATGTCTTTTAGCTGTATTTAACCTCTCTACAAGACAAAAAGCATTGGCAAATGGTTGCCTTGATGAGCCACTTGACACAAAAAGGAATACTGTCAAGTTTTCATTGGCTAGCTAGACTATTTTTATTTTGTAAATAATAAAAGTCAATGTTAGATTCATAGTAGAGATCGACCTAAAACTGACAAAATTCGTGGTGTTCGATATGAAAGCACCGGAGTTCTCAACCAGCAAATATAGTATTTATTTATACTTTCACTTTTCAAGTTTGCACACTGCGCCTCTTTGAGCTACATCACCCGTGGTCAGTTTTCATTTATTGTATTAGTATACTAAACTGTTCGTGTTTGTATGATTGTGGAAGTAGTCTGATAATAAGGAAGTTGATCTGCTAAAGTCGGTTAATTGGTTAGAGTATAATAAGATGAGAGGGTTTAACCCATTACTGTTGGAAAATCTTTTGGGCACCTACACATTTTATCTTGCCGTTCCAAATCGACCACCAAACTTAATCCAAATCGATTTCGTTTTCCAATCCAAAATCGCACACAGTAAGGGTCGGGTTCAAAATTTCTTGTGTGGTTGATATCGCAACAAGGCTTGAAACTCCTTTCTTGTTCGGTTGAAATCTTCCTTTTTTGCACTTTAAATCGGTGTGAACCCTCTTTTTAAATTTGTTTTTATCTTGGTAC
The DNA here is from genome assembly GCA_023525975.1 of Smallanthus sonchifolius. NCBI lineage: Eukaryota > Viridiplantae > Streptophyta > Magnoliopsida > Asterales > Asteraceae > Smallanthus > Smallanthus sonchifolius. Next base: position 20,603,839 of record CM042044.1, on the reverse strand, counting down.
CCTTCAAATTGTAGGGAGTTGTTCACAAAAGCATCCTCTTGGTAGATGTGTTAAGCCGTTTGAAATCCCTCATCTTCCTTTTTTGCACTTTAAATCGGTAATCATAAGTGAACCCTCTTTTTAAATTTTTTTTCATGTAAATGAATTTGGTGTCATTTTTTTCTTCTGTATTGAATTGAAGTAATTATTGCTTTTTTTCTTTAATGACCAAAACTGAATTGGGCTTTTGTTGGTTTTGACTAGGGGTGTTCAAAGTCGGATATCCGAAAATTCGGATATCCGAAAATTCGGATATCCGAATTTCGGATATCCGAAATTTTCGGATAGTGGATTTCACTATCCGAATCCGTATCCGAAATTTCGGATATCCGAATTTCGGATATCCGAAAATTCGGATACGGATTCGGATAGTGAAACGGATATCCGAAAATATAAAAAAAAATAAAAATATATATAAAAATAATATTTTTAAATTACAAAAACAATTAAAAACCTTAAAAAACATTAGAAAATATACATATAAAAATATATAAATATAATGTATCGGGTTTTGATTCAAATTTTCTTATTTTTAAACAATAAAAACAATTAAAAAAAATATATAAATATAATATTTCGGATATTCGGATATCCGAACTATCCGAAAATCATTATCCGAATCCGAAAATTCGGATATCCGAATTTCGGATATCCGAAATTTCGGATATCCGAATTTTCGGATAATTCGGATTCGGATTTTCGGATAATTCGGTTTCGGATTCGGATTTTTTTGAACACCCCTAGTTTTGACCATTATATAGCTTAGTAATCGAAATTAAAGATGAATATAATATAAATATGATTATTTTTGTTATAGGTTGGGAATTTTATACTTGTTTCGGTATGATTTTACTTTGTTTTGTGAAGAAAATGGTCTCAAAGTTAAATAATTGTTGGATAATTAAAGCAAACATGTATTTGCATAGTGTAACTTTTTTTACCTGACCTGTTCCGACCAGTATGACATGAACCGTTCTAGCATGATTCTTTTTTGGCACCCGCTGAGGAAAAATCCCACACAGTTAGAGGTATAAAAGGGAGTCAAAATATACTGTGTGTGTTGGCTACTTAAAATTTATCAGTCCTGAGCACTCAATCCATTATTGTAGCTTCAATTCATCAGTAATCCACATCATAGTCGCAGTTGGTTTTGATAACTAACTTCTATAAATATGACTTAACGTTCAATTTCTTAATGTGGCAAACATACTAACATCAATTGTTAAGTGATTGCTTATAGGGGATCAACTAGTGTACAAATTAGTTGTAATGATACATAGTTACAATACTCGATTATTGTAATTAAACTTGATGTTTTTATGTGTAATTATACTTTGATGTTTTTTTATCGGCGAACACATACTCTCTTTATCTAGACCTACTATACTCAATAATCACCACACCGGCACTCCGCGGGATTTGAACTCAATGATTTAGTTGGATCAGGGTGTACCCTTGGAGACACTTGGATGTTTTTTATGTTCCTCGTTGATAAACACCTTTTTGATATTAACTATAAAAAGTTCTCTACAAACTATCTTTTGATCTGTTGTTTTGACCGTGTATCCAAAATATGTATTACCTAATTATATGAGTTCTATAGATGATGGCATATGCAGGATCGACTTCAAATACGGTATCAGAAGGTTATGATGTTTTCATGAGCTTCCGAGGGGAGGACACTCGAACGGGTTTCATTAGTCATTTATACGAGGCTTTAACTCAAAATGACATTAAAACCTACAAAGATGACAAGACACTTGAGATTGGGAGGCCCATTGCTTCCGAGCTCCTAAAGGCTATAGAAACGTCAAGAATTGCCATTGTGGTTTTATCCACCAATTTTGCAACATCAAAATGGTGTTTAGACGAAATTGCCAAGATTGCTGATTGCATGAAACAAGGCAAGCTGACTGTTATTCCTACTTTTTACCATGTGCCTCCTTCTGATGTGCGACATCAAAGCAACACTTTTGGACAAGGATTTTCCAATTATGAAGTAGATCCTAAAATTGCGCCTGAAGTGGTGGAATCATGGAGGGCTGCCTTTAGAGAAGTAGGGGCTATCGCGGGATGGCACGTGACACAAGACAGGTAACAGCCTCACTAACATTTCCTTTTCAAGATTGTATAAGCTTACTTTGCCATGCTTTAAATTGGAAGAAGCCATTAAACTTAATAATAATTATGCAACTCATGTGGAGTTAATCCCGTTCATTACTTAATGATCATTAAGGTCTAAGGGTCGTAGTGTAATTACTAAGAAACTATGTTTAAGTAACTACATTATTACAGGTATGTAAAGTCTAGGGGCTAGTATTTTAAAAACCAAACTTGGTAACCTACTTATTCACGTGGCGTATCAAAGTGAATCATGAAGCGTTGCCTTCATCAAGACCGCAACGTGTAGGTTGGTATAAATAGGATTCATTGTTTCAATTGTTGTGTGCAATCCAATTCAAGGCAACAACTCACATAATTCTTTTGGAGGCCTACGATCTTATGTCTAAATATTTGCAGGAATGAAGCGGAAGTTGTAAATGAAATTGTGAGAAAAGTCTTAAGGGACATGAAGGATACAACAACAATAGATGTTGCCAATAATCTAGTGGGAATCGAGCCACGAGTGGATGATGTGAAAAGAATTTTGAGAATGGAGTCTAGTGAAGTTCTTTTTATAGGGATTTGTGGTATGAGTGGAATAGGTAAGAGCACTCTAGCCACATTTGTCTATAAGGACATCAAAAGTAAGTTTGAGAAAAGTAGTTTCATTGGAAACATCAAGGACATTTCAAAACAAAATGGAAGTACAGATTTATGCAAATTTCAACAGCAACTCCTTGACGACATTTTGAAGGAGAAAAGCATTCGTGTTAAAAGTGTTGAACATGGACAAGCGTTGTTGGGGACAAAGCTATGTGGTTTAAAGGTTATAATCGTGTTGGATGATGTAAATCATGTTGACCAATTGACCTATTTAGCTGGGAGGCGTGAATGGTTTGGACCTGGCACCAGAATCATAGTAACCACAACAAACACAAACCTGCTAAATTCAAGTAAAATAACTGAAGTATATGTTTGTGAAGTAATGAAATGTGATGAAGCTCTTAGTCTCTTTTGTCACTCAGCCTTTGAGCAAAGCCATCCCACATGTGGTTATGAAAAGTTGTCAGGTGATATTGTTAAGCTTGCTGGCGGTCTTCCATTAGCTCTTAACGTTTATGGTAAGCTATTATGCGGGAATAACGAAAACTATTGGAAAGAGATGTTGAAGAAACTTAGAGAATATCCAGGGAAAGAAGTTCTTGGAAGACTTGAAGTAGTGTATGCAAGACTAGATAGAGATCAGCGTGATGCCTTCATATATATTGCATGTTTCTTGAAAGGGAGAAACAAAGATTTGGTCAAAGACATACTAACCGATATTGGTTTGTACCCTGAGTGTGGAATTACTGATCTTATCAACAAGTTTCTCATAACTATCAATATTGAAGATAGTGTGTGGATGCATGATCTGCTGCAACAAATGTGTTGGGAAATTATTCACAAGGAATCACATAAATATGATGGGAAGCATATTGCAATCAAATATCACAAAGATATTATAGATATGCTCTCATCCAAGCTAAAGGTTTGTTTAAATCGCTTTCAACAAATACGTTGATTTCAGTCAAGAATTTATATACTTTTGGCAAACCAAAATCCTATATATTTTTCAAAATTAATGTTTGACATGGAACTGTTCACACCTAAAATATTAAAGTTTGAATACTTATGTTCATAGTAGAATCAGAATATACTACAAGATTGCTTACTAAGTACTTTGAATACTCAAACCAGATAATTCTTTAGTAAGTCATCAACACGTGAGCTTTTACACCAGAGTGAGAAATAAACATATTACTAACTATGTTGTGGAGCTTGTTTATACAGGGAATGCAAACTGTTGAAATCATCAACCAGGAACCATATAAGAGCCCAGTGAATGATTGTTTCGTTGATCCTAAATGTTTCTCGAAGATGAGAAAATTAAAATTTCTCAGGATTAATAGTGATGTTCACTTCCCTAAAGGACTTAAGTACCTATCCAATGATCTACGAATTTTAGAATGGCATGGCTGTTCTTTAAAGTCCTTGCCTTCAAAGTTTAAACCAAAACACATTTATGAACTTGAAATGTGTTCTAGCCAACTTAGAACACTTTGGAAGAAAGATTTAGTAAGTAACTACCCAATTAATAGTTTTTCAATCATGATTTGTAACGTAAAAATCTCACAATCTCTATGTCTTACTATAGGAGCTACCTAATTTGAGATCTATTAACCTCAGTCTCTCAAAGGATTTGATCAAACTCCCAGACTTGACTTCAGCAACAAATCTTGTGAAACTAAATCTTGAAGGTTGCACGAACTTGAAAAAACTACACAAATCAGTACTTCTCAAGAAAAGGCTTCGTTACTTGAATCTCAAAGGGTGTGCACGTCTTCAAAACCTTGGCGGAGGTTGTATGGAAATGGACGATCTTGAGGCGCTTCTTCTTTCTGGCTGCTCAAAACTTGACTATATTCCCGAGTTTGGAAATAAGATGAAGCGCTTGGAGCATTTGTATGTGGATGGAACAAGAATAAGGAAATTACCAGAAAAATTGGGGGAAATGTGTGATTTAAGGAATCTTGATGCCAGTGGAACCTTTATTAAAGAGATTCCATCTTCCATTCTTCGTTTAAAAAAACTACGACTCCTACACATAAACAGATGCCACCTGTCTTTCAAAACAGGAGGGTTTTTCAACATGAGTCTGGATGCATTATCATCACATCTAAGAGAAGTTGATCTGAGTTATTGCAATCTATCTGTGGTTCCCGATGACATTGGTCTGTTATGTCATTTAATAACTTTGGATCTATCTGGAAATGAATTTGTTTCACTGCCTGCAAGTATTGGTCTCCTTTCAAAACTAAGAACGCTTTATTTGGATGATTGCAAAAAGCTTCAGTCATTAACAAAACTTTCGATCGTAGATGACGACAACATGGATTATGGACCTCGAAATAGATTCAAATACTATGTTTCGGCAAAAAGGATCGATGTATCTAAATTCCATGCATCAAGCTACAACAATAGTCCAATTGTTTCTTGTTTGAATTGTCCTAAATTAGCTGGGAAAGAACGTAGCAGTTATCTAGCAGAAAAAATATTAAATAGCTACCTTCAGGTGTGTCCATATCTCTCTACTCACATATACATCTACATACACACACACATACATATATATATATATATATATATATATATATATATATATATATAACACCATTTTTACTACAACATTTGTGTTCTTATATTTAATGGTCCCAATTTTTCTTCAAATTAGACTAGTAGAGGAAACAATTTCAGAAGTTTTCTATCTTTAACTAAATTTTTGAACCTTAATTACAAACTAAAAGAAGAGGATGTAGGTGCAACTTGAAGCTAGAACATAGTTTGATCTGTTAGGAATCAGAGTCGGTAGCGCAGCGGATACAACACACAAACACAAGAAGAAAGCAATAAAATGACACAAGGATTTATAGTGGTTCGGTCAAGGTGACCTACATCCACTTGCTGCAACTAGGGTTTACTTTTATTGATAGGAGCTACAAGAATTACAATTACAAGACTAAGATATATATAAGACAAGATTAGGTTAAACTAAAATAGGTAACAATGGGTTTTAGCCCCTTAGGGCCGGCTGCCCCATTCCCCTTAATTCCAGCCGTAACAGGCCCAAAGGGGAGCCCAGCCCGGCCCAAACCCAATAGCTTTCATAACCCAACAATCTTCCACTTGAAAGCTTTGCCCATACAAACCATCCAAGCCATCTCAGCACCAGTAACTCCAGTAATCATTATAATCAAGTCCTCCAAGCCCAAGCTAAGACTTCATGTCAAACCCTCCTAGTTGCAGCGACCCTTCTCATCAGTTACCTGAAAGGCCCGTTGAAGTTCCACCGAGCTTCAACCCAATACCAGTCATACCAGACCCAGCCGTGATTATCTCCACCACCGACCCATCTTCTGTCTCAACCGACTTGCACGTTCCGCCGGCTCCAGAGATACACCGAAGACCATCATCACTCTCCAAATTCAGCAAACAATCCTCAAGAGAGACTTTCTCATTCGGAACCTTAGTCTTCAAAACCCAGCGAACTCTCGGAACTGTACCCGGAACACGTCCCGTGCTCCCACTGTTCCCAAACCCCCTGACTGGTTTCACCCTCTGAACACATTCAACTGACATCTCAGTAGCTCCAGGCTTCACGTTTGTAAAGTGAACCCTCTTAGTGCGAGATTCAGTGAACCGGACTTTATCACTCTGAACCGGGACGGCCACACATCCCTTAACAGGTACCTCAACTAAATACAGTGATCCTCGTTTTTCTCCCTGAGCAATAACGAGATTTCCATCGAACACTTTCCACTTTCCACCGTCAAACTTGACATCCAGTCCCTGTTCATCCAATTGACTAACAGAAATAAGATTCATCATCAGACTTGGAATTACCCTGACGTTTTGCAAGTTCCATGCAGTTCCTAATGGAGTCTTCAGATTCACATCTCCCATGCCCGTAACCTTTAAGGTTTCACCATTTCCTAGCCTTACCTGTCCAAAATCACCTTCTTTTAGATTCACCATTGATTCACCGCTGTGCATAGCGTGAATCGAGGCTCCTGAATCCATGACCCAAGAGCCCACACTGCTTTCCACACTAAAAACCAGTGCATCACCATCAGTGTTGTAAAAATCGCTAGGCACTAGTCGGGCGGTGGGGTAGGGCCTAGGCCTAGGCGGGATTAATCGGGGCCTAGGCGGGATTAATCGGATTATAATTTTTATATGTAATTTTCAGTTTTTTATATATATACACACATTTTTATATGTAATTTTTATAAAAATGTTCATTTTAAACCACACCAAAGGTTTTCGCCGGAATTTGGCCGGAAAGTTCAGGTTTTCGCCGGAAAATTCAGGTTTTCGCCGGAATGTTCACCGGAATCTGGCCGCCTAGGACCGCCTAGGCCTAAAATTCCTCCTTAGCCGAGCGCCTAGCGATTAATCGGCGCCTAGGCGCGATTTTTACAACACTGATCACCATAACAGACGACCTCAGTAGTGTTCACTTCAGCAGACTTTTCCTTTTTGGCCTTTGGACACTGACTCTTAAAATGCCCAACTTCTTTGCAGCCCCAACATGTGACAGTCTTAGGAGTTCTGGATGCACTCCTACCCCTGCTCCCACTTTCCCTGTTATTCCCTCTTCCCCTGCTTACACTTAACAATTCAGAAGAAGATGAGCTACCTTGCTTCTTGCGTCTTACGTCTTCTCCAAGAATCAAATCTCTATCCCTTCAAATGTAAAACCACTGGGCCCTGTAGAATTGGTAATGGCAGTTACCGTTCCGGACCAGCTATTCGGCAGTGAAGATAACAGCGCCAAACCTTGAGTTTCATTATCAAAATTGATTCCCACAGAACTCAATCCGGACAAAAGTGAATTTAAATTGTTGATATATTCTGTCACAACGTCTCCTTCATCATAGTCAAGAAAAATTCTCTCAACAAGAACAGTTTATTTGCCGCCGACGGTTTCTCATACATGTTTGACAGAGCTATCATCATGCCACGAGCCGTGGTTTCCTTCATGATGTTGAACGCGACACTCCTCGTCAAAGACAATGTAATAGCCGCCTTGGCCTTCTTGTCCTTCGAATCCCAAACATCTTGACTAATCTTATCCGTTTTTTCTTCCAATACTGCATCCAAGTCCCTTTGACTCAACAGAGCTACAATTTGCATCTTCCACCATGCAAAGTCCGTCCCGTGGAACTTCTCATTCTGTACCTTCCCGTCCTCAGCCATCACAATAGCAAACAGAAAACAGATAAACGATCTTGAACACGAAAAAAAAACTTAACCCGTCGACTCAAGGGTTTAGAAACCCTAATCGGCAATACAGACCTGGCAGCAACCCAAATCCAGTAGCGACCAGAAAAAACAGCAGAAACCGGCCACCCTATTCCGGCGACCTCAGCAGACTTCCGGCAGCTACCCCCAAAACCCTAATCGGACCAGCTTTGCACTTCCTCCCTTCCTGCGATAGCAATCAGAAGCCACAACAGGCTCCAATCAGCCCTGTTACAGCCGTACAGAAGCAGAACAAAACGGAACAGCAGCAACAGTCAGCGACCAGACCTCCAGCGACCAAACCAGCCGCAGAACAGGTCCAGCCAGCCGCAAAACAGAAACTGAAACAGCAGCCCTTCTCCCTTGCGGCTTCGAACCAGAACTCAGCAGATTGGTTCAGCACCAATCGCAATTCCAACATCCCCTCTAATCTTTTTCCCGTGCGAAAAACGTGTGTAACAACGAGCCAAAGCTCTGATACCAGTTGTTAGGAATCAGAGTCGGTAGCGCAGCGGATACAACACACAAACACAAGAAGAAAGCAATAAAACGACACAAGGATTTATAGTGGTTCGGTCAAGGTGACCTACATCCACTTGCTGCAACTAGGGTTTACTTTTATTGATAGGTGCTACAAGAATTACAATTACAAGACTGAGATATATATAAGACAAGATTAGGTTAAATTAAAATAGGTAACAATGGGTTTTAGCCCATTAGGGTCGGCTGCCCTATTCCCCTTAATTCCAGCCGTAACAGGCCCAAAGGGGAGCCCAGCCCGGCCCAAACCCAATAGCTTTCATAACCCAACATGATCCATAAACACATGCATAGGTGTAACTCAGTATCAAATTATGAATCTTCAATACATAATAGGGCACGACTACAGGGAACATACATTTGTGTCATGTACTCAACTTCGCTTGATATTTTGAAGTACATGTGATTAACAGTCAAGGTATCCTTAACCAAATACTTAAACAATTGCATCTAATGTACATCTAACTTATAAGGTGAAAATCATTTTTCTCTTTCTCAAAATGGTGAAAAGCATAGTTTTTAACAAAAAAGGATAAAAATACATACTTCCAGGAATCATATGTGTGAAGATCTTAGTCTTCATATCTTAATGTGAAGTTCCTTGTCTTCTAGATTGCATACATGTGTGTGTGTATATATATATACTAGCTTAGAACTTGTGTACTACACAAGGTGAAAAAATATTAATACATAAAATTTTAAATCTTTATATACAACTTACAGATGGAAAAATGTAATTACATATACTAACAATAGAAAACAAAATCCAAAAATATGTAAAAGTTAATGTATAATTGAGTTTTGAAAATAAATTAATTACTATTCAAAGTACTTGGACTTTCATTACTCTTTGAATAAAAACATAAGTTAGGTAATTATATTTCAAAGTTTCTTATAATATGAGATAATTTAAAATAAATGTGTTTTATTAGTTTAATTAATAATTTGTCTAAAAATATATTATTATTATTATTATTATTATTGAAAAGATGGAGGTGTATTTAATAAGAGAGAGGCGAGAAAAAAATTATAAGAATGAATGTGAGTGCGACACGTGGCATTAAGAAACATTTATTTATTATATAGTATAGATATAGATATAGATATAGATATATATCTCTCTTCTAATAAAAAACTAAATGTTTTTGTCACTTGGCATCACCACATTGCATTTCACAAATTTTTTCCCCTAAAATCACATTTATATCCTTCATTTAATACTTTCATATGTTGCTTCTTTTTTTTTATAAAAATAATATAAATAAACATTTTACAAAATCAATTCATCATTATTACCATTGGCTCACATTTTTTAAAAATTATCATCAAAAGTTAATATTTAAAAAAATTCAAGAATTAAAAAATAGGAGATTTTAAATAAATATGTTTTAGAATAAAGTTTACTTATATTTAAATAGTAGTTTTTTTTAAAATATTTATATTTATAAATAATTTTTTTTAGTTTATAAATTTTAATACTTAGTTTTTAAAAAAATCAAGAAACTTGCAAATATTTATTTTTAAAAGTGTATTATATTTTAAACTTTAATTTTTTAAATGACAGGTTTTTTTTTCAAAAAATATGTTTACAAGTTTCAGTTCTAATTCATTAGTTTTAATTTTTTCATATTTAATTTTCGATTTTTAAATTTAATTGTGTCGAAATATTAAGGAGTGAAATTTTTAAAATTTTAAATTTTAAATTTTGAATTTAAAAGACGATATATTATTGAAATTTAATCTTATTTGTATACTTTTATTACTATTTTTTAATGAGAGGTTTAGTATTAAAAGTTTAGATTTTCCGCATACAAGTACAAATAGTATCCGTCAATCAGAGCATCTTGATGATGATTTTGATTAAAGTTTATAATCTCCTGATTTTCTAAATGGACTTAAATTATTAGATTTGTCAAACCATAAATTAGTTTTAAGTGTCGGTGTTCCAATCATGATCAAAATATTGAATAAAAAATGGTTTAGCTAATGTAACAGTTATACTCTTAATGTTTCATAGACCCAAATTATGGATGTCAAGGCCTTCAAACACACATGTGAGATTCAAAGACTTCAATTATGATGGTCAAATCCTTTAGTGAAGTTCATTGACTTCAGTTGTAAAAGGAATTACTTTCAACTACATGCACGAGATTCATTGACCTTAATTGTGAAGGTCAAAGCTCATTAACTTCGGTTGTGAAAGTCATTGCTTTCAACTCAATTGTAGCTTGTAAGTTATCATTTCTTAACATACAATATTCCAACACACAGGTCTAGAATAAATATGCTATATATGTGTATATGCCAAATATGCACAAAAGCTTATTTAAGCCTTTCCTCTTCCATCTTAGACAAATTAATGTCAATATTTGATATGGGCATGTCCATTCTAGTATTCGTTGAGTAGATCTAGCATACCTTAATATAAAATTTTGTGCCTTCACCTAAGCACAATGTCAAATACACCAAAATACCAATGTGCGTTGAACTTAATGTGAACTTAACATAACCTTGAAGTTCAATGACCTTAATTACGACGATCGTACCCTTCAATGTAATCTTTACTTACAAGTAAGTATTACTACCAAATTAGACAATTAGTTATTTATACTACACTACAACAAAACCATGTCTTATCTAGAAACGGCTATGGGAAGAGAAAACATCGACATCTGTTGTTACTGTTGCTATAAGCTAAGACTTAATAATTTCTTTAAAATTGAAATCCTGGTGGATCCACATAGACTACACGCGAGTCAACTACACTTATGATATCATATGTCATTCTTAATATCTACTTGTGACTCGTTGTGAAATGGTAGGGTTGTTTAGACGGAAAAAAAACAAACTAGAGTCACTAGCATCAAGATACACATGAGGTATATAATAATTAGTTGTAAACATCGCTCAACCAAAATCATTTTGAAACATTATAGAGAATCAACATTGTACAAACAACATCCAGGGTTTTTTTTCCAGTTGTTGGATCGTATACATAAGATATGGCTCATCTATAAAATCATAAAATCAAAAGCACAATATTCTTTTGTGTAATCATATCAATGTGTCTTAATGAAAACACCAAGTTTTATTTTAAAAATGGTATAAAATTCAAGGAAATAGAAAAGACATCAAACAAGAAAACCCAAGTTACATGAAAACAGTCATCAACAGATTGATATAATATATGAAACCAATAATTGAGGTTATTATGAATGGACTAACTAAAATAAAGTATTGACAAAGGCAAGGACAACATGTATTTTCATGTCAGTCTTGGTTGAGAAAGCTAACTTATAAAAAGATGAAAACTTAGGACTACTTATTCAACAATAAGCCTCACGGATAGTTGATTTGCTTATCTATGTAGATGGAGATCAACGTAATTGCGATAAAGACAATGACACTCAAAACCCACACCAAGTATTAGTATAGATAGATAGGCATCGTGAGGATGTGATATTGTTGGGATTTGGTTGGATGATTTGGGAAATTAGATTTAGTTTGCCCATAATACTTGTAATAGAATCACTAAGCCTTCTTACTTCTTCACTTGGCACTAGATGTCGCAAAATCCTATATTTTAGACCAAGATGGTTGTGATTGTGACAGCAAGATGTGTTAAGGCCTAGGAAATGTGCAACTCAAACGCACATTTCTCCACCTCGTTGAGCTTTTTTCCAAATTTCATTAAACTTCTAGTTCTCATGTCTATACTATATAATAAAAGGTTTTTCAATGTCACGTGTCGCCTCCATATTCATTCTCATCATTTTTTCCCGCATCTCTCTTATTAAATGCACATTCATTTTTTAACAATAATATTTATTTAAATAAAATATTAATTATACTAATAAAACACATTTATTTTAAATTATCCCTTATGAAACTTTGAAATCTAATTATGTAACTTTTATTTCCAATCAAATAATAAATGAAAATAAATTACATTAAATAGTACCCAATGTATTTTCGGAACCCAATATATATTAGTTTTTATAAATTTTGAGTTTTGTTTTTTATCCTTAGTATATGATAAATTTTGTTTTTTAACCTGTAAAATATGCACATAAATATTTAAAAATTTTATTTATTGATATTTTTCACCCCGTGTGTATACACGGGATCTAAACTAGTTTGCTAATATAAGAAAAGGAAGGGTTCGTAACTGAAAAAGATGTTGAGCCAAAACCATCAAATGTTAAACAATGTGTTGCGGTTGTTTCTCAAAGGCCTATTTTTCATAGAAGTTTGATGATAGATTCCGTAAGTCCAACGAATTTGTTATTAAGAAAAAAAGCCATTTATTATGAAAAAGAAACCCACTTGAAACCATAGTGATGCTACATGTCCTTGAGCAACAATGTTCATTTATTGTTCATCATTTGCCGGTCCAAGGCTCAACGTCTTCATGCTTCGTAGGCACTTTTTGAGTCATTAATTAACAACCATTTTGATATTTTCAAATATGAAAAGGGAAAGCTTCATGAGAAACATAAAAGAAGATGAGATGAGGAAAGAGGTCGTTTATCATTAAAATTTACAACATTACCTATTAAAGGAGATTATGTGGGAAATGATGTCTGAGTAATTACACATCATACTTATCAACAAATACTAATTAAAAAAATGTTAATCTATATATTTTAAACTAACTTTATCAAACTTTTTTCTAATATTATCAAGGATTATGGATCCTATATTATTTTTCTTTACTTTTCATGAGGTGGTCACCCTAAATTCCTAAAATTCAACTAAGGTATTATGATTATTGATACAAAACATTATCATAGTGTTACGTTTGTTCATATCATTGATCAAAGATTATCTAACAAGATTGTTCAAGATTCTCCAACAAACTTTTTTTTGAACGGCAATTTGGATCACTGACGGGTCACTGGCCCACCTGATCATCTCCACCCTCACAGCAGGAAACCCACCATAGGTGAGAAAACCCCATGACCCAACTTGGACCCCCCTTTAATTTTTGTCACAAGTGGGACTTGAACCCAAAACCTCTTCATTTTAATGAAGTCTTGGTATATACACATTTGCTACTAGACTAAACTAGTGGTTGTATTCTCCAACAAACTGATGAGGCATTATCTAACAAGGGTCTATCTTTTTTTACAATATATTGAAAAACTGAACAAACATAAGTAGAGAATAACCCACGATACTTCGGCTAGGATAGTGAATCACATCCGGAGAAAGTAAAAAGGAATAATGTAGATGCGGAGAAAGAGGTGCCGATAAGTTATAAATTAGGGTTTTGGACTATGTAATAGAACTCATTGTTTACCTAAAACCGTGTTCTATTTGTCTATTTGGCACCCAAATGTTGGCGGGGAAAATAGAGCCCTGTTGATTATCTAAAACAGGGTTCATATTTGGCGCCCATTTCTTTGTTTACCTAGAAACCGAGTTCGATTTCTTTGAAGAGCTCCGATCCAATATTAGAACATGTTTCCTTCTGAATCACAGTTATATTTGAGGGGACATATCCCTTGTTTTATAGTATTGTAACCCACTCTAGGGTCCCCCACAACCAATTAACATGAGAGGGTATACATCTCTAATGATCACTTTGCACAGCTTAGCGTTAATGATCAATAGTATTAAAGAAAGAAGAAAGATGTCAATAGAAATGAAGTCAGGTTAGCAGCAATCTTTGATTCTGATATCATGTTAAGGAAGTGATCCATTTACCGTCACAATACTGATTCTCTGATACCAAGTTGTAACACCCAAAAAAATTTCACCAAAATTCTAACTTTCAAATCCCATAAAATACTCTTGAAAAAACGACACATGATAATTGCAACAAAATGATAACATAATTTTGTTTCAAAACAACCAACCGACAATTCAAAAATGATAACAAGTTTTTAACATCCAAAACATAGTTCAAAACAAGTTATAGTGACTCCTAACAAGAAGTTCTAACTCCAACTAATAACTTCCACCCAAAATAACCGAGAATCCCATCCATTACAAAGCTTGACCTGAGACATCAAATCGGAATACAAGGAAACACCACATAATAAACACTAGTAATGATATACAACTCGCCCACTGACCCCACATGTCAAAAAATGAACAAATAACCCAATACGACAAAATGTAACGTCAAGCTATTAGTGAATGCTTATTTTTTTTTCATTTTTTCAGTTACGTGCGAAGTATTGGATGACACCTGAAGCTGTCTTTGAGTTAGTTGGTGCTGGAAGTGACATTCCATCAGCGTTTGTGCATCCAGGTTCTGGTGGTTTGATTCATGAAGGCCCATGGATTGGAGTCGCTATATGTGCTGTTATTTCTGTCCACTATATTGATGGCTATACGGAAGCTAAATACATGGTAACAGCTCATATTCGTATCAGGGAAAAACATTGGAGTATTCCTGTCCCCATAAACTTCTTGGTTGCACAGTCAGAGACGCAATTGCTTTTTTATTGGACAGTTGCTGATGATCTTCAAAGAGTTGTAGGTTCAAGTGAACAGATCAATTTTGGTGTTTCATTCAGCGTGCAGCCAGAAGGTCAGTCAAATGATGTCTTTTTCCCAATATAATGATGTTTAAGGTACACTAAATGACTTTAATGAGTTTATTGTAGATAGTAATTTGCACGTGACAAGATTTGGTGTCCGTTTCATACACAACGAATACATAATGTGCCTGAACCGACATGAATATATTAATGTCAGAGTGGGGAAAAGTATCTGTGTAAATGGGTATCTTCCTGGTTGTAGTTACGCGCACTATATAGCTGCTTGTCAATTTGATATGAACCTCAACTACCATACCCGTAAGATAGTAGATTTCATTCTTGACTATGGAAGAAAAAAGCATTCAATGGATGATATCTACCAAATTACTAAAGGTCTACTTGAAATCAACCAAGAATTTTTTGGAGAATTAGGTGTATTAAAGAGAGAAATGAACAAAGAGTATATTTACTGTTACTATGTAATCAGCCTTGGAGCTTCTGTACTTTACTATGATTTCATAAGGTCACTGAAGGGCATAAATGATGGCTGGTTGAGTGTAGAGTTGGCACTAGAGCAAATTTTGGTCAACAGTATAACAGGCAATTACAGTTATAAAGAGATGCTACAACATCTCAATGATCTCGAAGCTGCTCACAGTGTTGGATTTTCTGATAATTTTATCACACTGTTTTTGTCAATTTGTAGGAGAACATTTGATATTTTGTATTACCTTGACACAGCGGATGCACAGCTGCTTGAAATGAAAGAGTTGGCTAAAGAATCAAACATCACGATTGCAGGTGTCATGTGTATGATGGTTGTGCATACAGGTGATTTTGTACTTCTGAAAGAGATGAAAGGCACACCTTTGGATTCTCTATGGCTGCGTCTGTTCAAAGCTTTTACGGATAAGATACAATATTTCACGGACGATGGATGGTTTAGAATGAGGGGTACATATTTTAACTACGAGTTGCAGATCTCAGATTTTTATGACAACAGAATTCTTCTGCAAGAATTGATGATCAAGATGCGCAACTGCTCGTCCGATTGTTTTACCGAAGAGAATGAGAAGGAGATGGTGAGTGTAATTGTTAAGCTTCAGAACAACATCAATAAAGTGTCATCTACCATTCAAAAGATGAATAGCCATGCTGACCAATATAGTTATGCTATAGGGAAGGAGAAGAAACATGTTATGTCTTTTTCTCGACTTTCAGAAGATGATGATATTATATCCATGTTGCCTTCATTTAATAAAAGTTAGATGTAATATCCTCTCCTGATCTTGTTTTGAATATTCAGTTTAAGTTTTGTAATATTAAAATTAGCAAAATGAACTGTAACAATTCTTTTTTTGGGACCTTGGTAAACATTTTATTAATAGAAAAAATGACAGAATACAAAATTTTAGGTATCAAACCCTTCCCAAGACATGACCCCGAGACGAGGAAAGATCCTGATCACACTCCTAGATATTGGGACGCATAAATAAGGAATGAGCTAGGAAGCCCAACCCAATACCATCTAAATAGGGCCCCTATTCATGAAGGATCTAGAATCTGGTCTAATTCCGAAAAATCTCCTCGGCCATAATCGGCTCAGGGCGTGCAACCAATATACATCTAGTCTCAAAATAGGCCTATGAATAGCGCATTTGAGAATATACACCATTCTAAAACTATTACACCATATCATAGGAAAATACAAGATCATAATATTCAAATCAGATTGTAATTCTTGAGTCTTGAATGATATTCCAATATAGCTTGGTTGACTGTGTTGACTTTTTGTCAATATTGACATTTTACTTTCCATTTTTGAATTATCCCCCTACCAAAGATTCTATTAATAACCCATCTTGCCACATTGACTTTTCATTTTTGACTTTCCTATTACACCAACAAGCAGTAACTTCTTCAACAGCCAGTAGAAAATTTTGTTTGTTTGGCCTACCGTTGAGGGTCAATGATATGGCACAGCAACACACCACTCGGATCAATGACATGGCAATTGCTGTGAATATCCAGATCAGCCCCATTTGTCATACCTACTTCTGTTAACTCCATCCATGAGTTCTTTGTTGACCCAACTGTTCTAATTTTAACAGTTATATACCAAAAGCACTTGACTTTTACCCACTTGAATTAATTGATTCCATCCAGCACCAATAATCTGACAAATGCCAACTGTTGACTACTACATGTTTAACATGAAAGTTAACTTTCAAGAACCATCTTTTTAACAACCATCAGTTTGACTAATCTGCATCAAGCCATTGACTTTTATTCTTTTCTTCAGTAAGGCTGTTTAATTTTGAAACACTAATAAAGTTGCAGGCTTAGTACAAGTCATTATTTTTCAGTATGATCTCATCTAGTTTGCAGCTCCATTTCTTTCTCCTTTTAACAAACAAGTCTATAACTTTGAGGTCTACATCATCATCACTATCTTCAATTTTAATGAAGAACATAAAAGCCAATATTTTGGCAACCACAATCCAGTAATCTGCCAACCAAACATAATTATGATCATCATTCCAACTAGGGGTGGCAATCTTGACCCATTCATTAAAAAAATGAGTTCATTTGGGCAAAAATCAATTGAATATGGGTCAATTTAGGAGACCTCACGCGTTAATTTGGGTCACCTTAAATTAGTCAATTTGGTTCACCTCAAATATTCAATGGGTTCATTTGGGTCACCATAAATAAGTCAACATGACAAAATGATCAAATATTATAAAATTTTGTTAACTTAAAAATAGTGCATATGGATCTCCCAACGTTGTCACCCCACCCCCACCCCTCCCAACCCGCCACACCCCACCACGTCGCCACTGCCTGTCGCCGCCACCTACCCCGCCCCCACCCCTACCACCTCCCACCGTATTGGTCGAACCCGTTTTAACTCGAACCCAATTGATAGTTTTTTTTTGTTGAAAAAACTACCCGTTTTGACCCGGACTAATTTTGCTCCAAACCCGTTTTGACCCGAAGTCATTTTGCTCATAACCCGTATTGACCCGAACCCGTTCCGACTCGATCCCGCCCGACCCTCCCAGTTTGCCAGGCCTAATTCCAACCCATGTTGGAGTATGAGGATAGTAAACACGTAAGGAATGTTAACAAATGAACATGTCCAGAGAAAAGATGGGGTCTCTATATTACACAAATGAAGATTAGCTTACAAATGAAGAAGAAAGCAACATTAAATAGAAAGATAATTGGCCCAGGGCTAAAGCCCATAACAACTTATTATGCTAACATCCCCCTCAAACTCACAATGCAATAGAGATAAACATTGAGAGTTTGTCACACAAAAAGCAAAACCGAGATGCCGATTGAGCCTTGGTGAAAATATCTGCAATCTACAAGGCTGATAGAACAAAAGGAAATGAGATGGTCCCGAGCTGAAGATGATGACGAGTAAAATGACAATCTATCTCAATATGTCTTGTTCGTTCATGAAATACAGAAACCAGTAGTGGATTTACGATCATTGGGATCACTATCCCAATCAGCATCACTATAGGCACGCAATTCCAGAGAAGACGTAGAAGGGAATAAAAGACTTTGAAACTGAGTGCCACGAAGATATCTCAAAATACAAAAAACAGCTCCCCAGTGAACAGAAGTAGAGCGGTAACAAACTAGCTAACCACATGAACAGCATGAGCGATATCAGGGCGAGTAACTGTAAGATAAACCAAACTGCCTACAATGGTACAATGTAGGCTCGGATCAGATAGAGGAACACCATCAGTGGGAGAATAACGTGCATTGGTTTCCAGAGGAGTGTCTGCAATTCTGTTATCAAAAAGTCTTGCACGTTGAAACAGATCAGAAATATATTTCGTCTGAGAGAGAAGATATCCCTTTTTAGATTGAGCTACCTCAATCCCCAAAAAATACCGTAATAATCTCAAATATTTAATAGCAAAACGATGGGCCAAGTCACGTTTCAAGGATTCAATGCCATCATAGTCATCGCCTGTAATAATCATGTCATCCACATATAAAGACAAGAGAATGCGTCCATCATTCGTACATCGAACAAATAATGCCGAATCATGATTGCTAGGAAGAAAGCCAAAGGAAGTGATGACTATAGAGAATTTTTCAAACCAGGCACGAGGGGCCTGTTTGAGCCCATACAGAGCTTTTCGAAGCCGACAGACTTCACCGGGCTGATGAGCTATTCCCGGGGGTGGAGTCACGTAAACCTCCTCATGAAGATCACCATTCAGAAAAGCATTTTTGACATCCATTTGACAGATCTTCCATTGTCGAACGGATGCAACAACAATTAAAGTACAAACTGTTGTCATTTTTGCCACAGGGACAAAGGTCTCCTTATAATCCATACCATACGTTTGCGAATATCCTTTTGCCACAAGTCTAGCCTTGTACCGTTCAACAGAGCCAACAGACTTTGTCTTAATCTTATACACCCAACAACAACCAACCTTATGTTTACCTGGTGGTAGAAGAACCAAATCCCAAGTGTGAGTCTGATGAAGAGCAGTGAGCTCTTCAGCCATAGCATTTTGCCATAGAGGGTCAGAGACAGCCTCTCTATATGATTCTAGTTCTGACAGATGATGAATGCCCGCGATAAAAGAACTAAACGAAGCAAAATATGCAGAGTATGCAAAATCTGGTAGTTGCGTAGACTTAGATGCACGAGTAGACTTTCTCGGAGGTGGAGGAGAATCAACATTGGTGCCAGGTGACGTGGAAGGTTCACGAATTGTCACATCATGTGCAACAGAAGTATCTGGAGCAGGCATATTAGGATCAACAGGCGAATCGGGAACATCAGAGGTTGGGACATCAATGTTGCTAGCAAAAGGATCAATGTTCTGAAGATCTGACTTTGTTACATCATGGGACTTAGCTGGAATCGAATAGAATGGAATATGTTCAAGAAAAGTAACATGTCTTGATACATATAACTTCTGACTTACATGATCAAAACAACGGTATCCTTTCTGTCCCATGCCATATCCTTTGGGACCACTGACATAGCCTAAGAAAACACATAAGTCTGACTTATTTGTCAATTTGTCTCATTCAACATGAGGACGGAGAGCAAAGCAAGTACATCCAAAAACCCGTAACTCACCATAATCTGGGCGTTCACCGAAAAGACTTTCAAAAGGAGACATCCCATCATTGTGAGAAGTAGGGATCCTATTAATCACATGCTGGGCGGTCAGTAGTGCTTCTCCCCAAAGGACACTAGGTACCTCAGTAGATAAAAGGAATGAACGAGCGGTTTCCATAAGATGGCGATGTTTCCTTTCAACAACACCATTCTGTTGAGGGGTGTTAGTACAAGAAGATTGGTGTATGGTACCATCTGATGCAAGCAACTGAGTAAAATCATTAGAGGTGTATTCACCCCCTAAGTCACACCTGAAACAATTTATCACACTTGAATGCTGCATTTGAACATACACCCTAAATGTTTTATAAATGTCAAAGAACTCAGATCTACATTTCATAAGGTACACCCAGGTATAACGAGTGTAATCATCAATAAAGGAAACATAATAACGTGAACCATCCTTAGTGGATACTGGGGATGGTCCCCATATATTAGAATGAACAATATCAAATGGTGCAACAGGATGAGAAATACTTTTATCAAAAGGTAAAGCAGAAAACTTGGCAAGTTTGCAACCACTACAATCAGAAATATCACAAGTTTGCAACTGACCCAAAGCACCTGAAGAAACCAAATTTTTTAAACGAGATGCGGACACATGTCCCAAACGAGAATTCCAAATATAAAATTCAGACGCAAAGGACTTAAACGAAAGGAAGATAAATCAACATCGGAGGCAGCAACTCCAATTGCAGGCACTTTGAGTTCTTCTAAGACATATAAATCTCCCACCTTACTACCGATCCCAATCACCCTCTGAGTGTGTTGATCCTACACAACACAAACAGTGTCACAAAAGAAAACCCAAATTCCAGACTTACATAACTGACTGACTGAAGCAAGATTTAAGGCAAGCTTCAGAATATAATAGACATCATTGAGAGACACGTGAGGGGCAGACACAGATCCAACACCCTCTACCAACATCGATTAGCACTAGCAGACATGACAGAAACAGGAGAGACAGGAGACAAAGAAAGAAAAGAAGACAGATAGGGAGACATATGATGTGAGGCACTAGAATCCAAAATCCATAATGATGACGAAATACCTGAGGCACCAGATGAAGACAGTCCCGCAGCAGATATAGCTGTAGGGTTGGCGGCAAGAAACTGTCTGAACTGTTCAAATACTTGCGGATCCAGAGCAGATGGTGGTTTGTTCATTTCTACAGATGGTGGTGTAGCAGCAGCAGTAAATTGAGGTGGTTTAAATGTCCATGAAGAAGGACCAGATGAACCAGCGGAAGTGGACATGTGAGATGGAAATTGTCCACCTGATCTATTCTGTTGTAGGGGCTTCTGCAAGTTAGAATTCCTTCTGCTAAGTAATAACGGACATTGAGACTTCCAATGATTTTTCCCTTTGCAAAATGCACATTCATCAAAAGCAACTTTAGCACCTTGTCTAGACTGATTAGGGGGAACATCAAACATAGCTGGAGTAGTAGTCACTTTAGGAGCTTTATCAACCTGCGATTTTAACCTAGTTTCCTCTGTAATCAACTCGTGAACAACTGAATCAACTGTTGGAAGAGGGGAATGATGAAGAATCGTTCCACGCAGTCCTTCAAAATTTGAACGTAATGCCATCAAGAATTGTACCAAACGTTGTTCCTCCCTTCGATCAATATAAGGTTTAAACACCTTCAGTGCTACAGATTCTGTAAGTGCCAATTGATCCCATAAATCTGACATAGCTCCATAGAAGTCTTGAATGCTCATCTCATTCTGTTGAAAAGCACGGATATCAAACTCCAACTGGTACTGCTTGACAAAGTTAGACTGAGTATACAGTTTTTCCAAATGATCCCAAACTTGCTTAGCTGTATCATATTTAGCCAACTGAATACCAATGGACTGACCTACAAAGTTGTTGATCCGAGTTATAACTTTAGAGTTATCCATTTCCCATGTATCGAGAGCTAAGGCATATTCAGAAACCTTAGACTTATCAGTGTACTTTCCCTTAGTACCTGAGACATAACCCCACATATTTTTCCCGCTAAGAAAGTTTTTCATTAGGTAACTCCGGTAGGTGTAGTTCTTACCATCCAGACGAGTACCAATAGACTGAAGAGAGTCATATTTCCCAGCCATATTATCAAAACAGAACGACAGAAAAATAACCGCAAACTTCAAATAACCGTAAACTTCGATTACCGCAAACTTTGATTACCCGCAAACTTCAACTACCGCAAACTTCGAAGAACCGAAAACTTTGAATAACCGCAAACTTTGATTACCGCAAACTTCAATTAACCGCAAACTTGAGGTAACCGCAAACTTCAATAACCGCAAACTTCGGGAACCGCAAACTTAGAGAAACCGCAAACTTCAAAGATACCGCAAACTTGGTGAAACCGCAAACTTCGTGACCAAACCGCAAATTCGTAAAACGGGACAGAAACGAAGTCCAAACTTGTCCATCTGTCCGGTAGCTCTTCCAAATACACAAGTAAGTTCAAGTAAAATGAAATCCGTAACTTTGATACCTCACGAGTCAAATAAATCGGATGCAAGCTTCACCGAATGAGCGCTAAGCCTCTACCCTTCAACAACGAACAACCAAACAACGAACGAATAAACAACGGAGCGAAAATGACAACAAAAATCTTCAATCAAGCATGAATCGAGTAGGCTCTGATACCATGTTAACAAATGAACATGTCTAGAGAAAAGATGGAGTCTCTATATTACACAAATAAAGATTAGCTTACAAATGAAGAAGAAAGCAACATTAAATAGAAAGATAACTGGGCGTGGGCTAAAGCCCATAACAGGGCCCATAACAACTTATTATGCTAACAAGGAACTACGTTGCGCCAGAAGCTTATGATCTTATTACATACCAAGGAAGGCTTTGTTAGTTGATGTCTGCGTCTTTTTGAGTCTTTGAGTTCGTTAGGTTAAGTCTTTATTTGGTATTATTTCATTTATATCTATATCTATACTACTATATAATACATATTAGAACGACATGGTTGTAATTTACTAAAAATTTTAAGACACCTAACACAAATTATTGTGCATAAGGTGCACCTTACCAATGTATAAAATGTAATCATTTACCATTTAACCCTATAATCGAACACTTAATAATTACCATTGTTTAATGCACATGAGATTATTTAATTCGCTACATTAAGTATTATTTTATTTATAATACTTCAAATTAAGATTTAAATTTACATCTACTATTTATATTTTTATAACTAAATATTATTTAAATTAAGTATTAAGTTTTATAAAATTTCTTATTTTACAAGTTATAAGAGAAAACAAAATATTCCCAAAAATTAACTATAAAGATTTAGATAATTTAAATACTAAAACTGTAATTTTTTATAAAAATAATAGGTGATTAATTAAGTTAATTTAGCATTTAAAAAAACTTTAATTGTATTTTTAGTTAAATAATAAGGAAACGAAAAAAATAATAATAATAATAACAACTGCAAAAGGGAAGAACCACCGGGGGGTCCTCGAACATCCATTTGTATATGATATAACAAATAGATAAATAAATAAATGAAGCTGCTTGGAAAAGGAAGAATTGGCCGCATGCGCGTGGGGTGGGGTGGGGTGGGGTGGGATGGGGTTTGGGCTCGAAGCAGCGCCACCTACGTATGAGTGTGGCACGCAAACCAACTACGCTAACGCTCACCCTTGCTCTTAATCAATTTCATATATATACATACACGTACATACATAGATAAAAGTTTTTACGTGACAACATCCAATGGTTGGGTTTACTGTTCATCGTCATCAAATTTTAATAGAGTGTATAATAATTAAAAATGTAAAATTTTAGAGAAAAACCGTAAACTACCATTTAAACAATCTTCACACCAAACCCACCAGGTTGGTCGGAATGACCGGTCGACCAAATGAGAAACAAGGGTTAAGGTTTTACGACTTAAATCAAGCCACGAACTGAAGTTGAAATCCTGGATCTTCAATTATTGCGGAAATGAAATTAAGCTAAAATATTGGATGTTAATTATTTATAATTTTTTAAATGCTTAAGTATATAATTACTAAATATTTACATAGTTATAATAATAATAAAATAATAATAATACCCAAATACAATAAGTGTTTAAGACAATGTGGGTTAGATTGCGTACTTCAAAAAAGTATCAGTGATACCTGACGCTTTGCGCGGGGCAACCCACTAGTATGGTATGGAGTCTTTATTTTGGGTGTGAGTATGTTTAGTATTGGATATTAAACAACGTATAGTTATGCTATTAAGTCTAGGGGTTAGTTAAAGTCTAGGGACTAGTTATGTAATTAGGTTATTATTGTATTTAGAATAGATATTGTATTGTTTAAACTAAGATGGTTAGAAGTGTCAAATTATAACCTACAAACGTTTGAAGACGGCAATTGAAACAAGGGACGCGACGCTTGCTTATGTTCAAATCGGAGAAGACTGTTATGTGCCACTGTCCAATTAGCCATGCACGTTAACATGCATTTCCAATTTGTTGCATTCAGTACTTTCCATTTTATTAGTTTCATTTTTATCATTTCCTGTTAATTATTTGTGTTTTGTTTTAATGGGTTAATGAAGGAAAAGAGTGTGTTACCCATGATTTCCATGTTCCATGTTCAGAGGGGTTAGTTGTTTGTGTCTTCCTTTTTAAGAGTATGTACTTTCAATTAAGTGATATCAATTAAATGAATCATGTCTAAATTATCTGTCTAAATTTCTATCTAGTTTCTTACTATTTTCTTTTGGCCAACGATTAACCGTTGGAACCACATTAGACACGATGGTTTAAGGAAATGACATGATGGTCCAAAATAGTAGTATAAATAGGATTCATTGTTATCAGAAGTGTAACTAGATTTCGAATATATATATATATACAAGATTACTGTTCTGCAGATTTGTGTTCATATGTATGTGTGTTGATTGTGTTTTGATCGATTAAGGCAACATTGGCATCAGAGCCCAGGTTTAGGGATTCGATCAAGTGTTGTAGCGATTATAAAAGGAGTGACCGAGAAGATTGTTTCAACCAGACGTGGTAGAAGTTATCGGGAAATTTAATTAGATTTCTATTTCAAGGAAGGACAGCGGCAAAACAAGCACAGTGATAAATTGATTGATCGAAGGCCTGATCAATTGGTGGAATTTATCCAAATTAAAACGCACACAGGGACGAACATACTGGAATCGATCAAACAAAGGATCAATTGAAGGAATAGAGCTGAAGGGGCGACTCAAGGGTTACAAAGGATTACCAGAAATTCGTTCGGTTTTGAGTCAAGGACGAATAGGGAATCAAGGAAATATATAGTGGGTATTGTTTGTTGAACAAGGAGAAAAGAAAAGTCAAAATTAGACTTTTAGGGATGCATAAACGTGGAAGTGCAGGCTGGTCAAATTAGGATTAAGGTTTGAATGTTACCACAAAACAGGGACGAAAATTGTTGTTGTGGTTTATTGGACTTGCTGTAAACAAACGTAAGGCGACAACGCAGAAAAGGAATTACCGGATAAGAGATTGGAGACCAACGATTGCCTAATTACCAGATACGTATTTCTTTCTTTACTACATTAAATTGAATAGAAATACTGGGTTAGGATTGAGAATCGATTGGGTCAGGATTGAGAATCATTTGGGTCGAAAAATAGGAAAGTTTGAATTATGGCTTTGTATTGTTTTCTGTGAAGTGGGTTGATGCGTGGTTTTAATATATAAAAATATAATTAAATATATTTTTAGGGTGGTTTCATGAGATCATGTTTTAAGTTTATAGAATGATAATTACTTTAACTTAAAACACACACAATAGGCAAGTGTACCTATCGCAGCATAATATAGTTTAGGTAAAAACTAAGTATCGAACCAATGGGCACGATCAAGTTTCAATACTCAAATTTTGTTATCGTTTAGCCGGATTAATTAGTGAGTGAGTTTTGTGTGCTTGTGAAGCAGAAAAGTAAATGACGGTAAAGTAAATAACATAAAAGTAAAAATGTTTGTGATGTGTGTAATAGAAATGTAACTAGCGTAATAGTAAATAACAGAAAAGTAAATATGATGGAAATGATCAGATTACGGATAGTATTGCTTCGGGCTTCAAATCAGCTTGGTACGTGATAAAGTTAAGTTGACGAGTACAATGGTATGACTACTACAAACTTGTGACCCGGGTCACCGCTACAGCCTCGTCCTCACTACATTTGATTCAAGAATTATAATCTTTAAATTAAAATAGTAGAGCCTTCCGTTAGGGACAACAGTTACCCTTAACCCTTTGAATGGTCATATTCGGGTTGGTTTAATACATCGAACTCAAAATGCTTTATATTAAAGTTAAATAGGTGATTATATTTTGCTCACCGAGAGGCGATGTAACAATGGGACCAAGTATAAAGACGTACCATTCCCAACATGAGTTCACCAATTCTTGGTCGCATAATAAGTTCGTATAAAGATGTACGATCTTAGAAATATAGACCAAGCCTTGGCTTATTAATCTCTGCTTATATAAAGACGTACGCGTTTCAAAGGAAGTTTGATAAAAAGGATTTTACGATCTTACTCTTTAAAATCAAGACACTCACAAATATAAAGAAGGGTTTAGACAATAATAAAAGCCCACCGAATAGTGGTTTTTAAGAGCGAATTAATTAAAGACATAAACATACCACAAAATTAATATGTTAAACACTAACATGCACCAAACATTATTTTCACCATAGCAATACAAAGAAGCTTTAGCCACGAATGGCCATAACGACTAGCGTAACGATGAGTTTCGTAGGCTCCCCTGTTATGGAGCAAGGAGGAAGAGCCCCTCTACTCTATACTCTCTACTCTAACTACGAAATAACTCTCTCAGGTGTGTTCTTGAGGTATGGAATGAAGAACTCAATCCCCCTATTTATAGGCCTCAAAATGTGCAATGCACGGTCGTGCAATGGGTTGCACGGTCGTGCAAAGGCCTCGGGAATCAAACAGGGTACAGAGGACAGTGTACTGGGCCGTGGGGGAGAAGTTCGGGCATTGCACGGCCGTACAATGGGATGAACGACTATGCATCCCCCTACTTTTCCCCAGTTTTGTCTTTTAGCTGCTTGGTTGACTCTTGTTGACCAATTTTGACTTCTTGGGGGTCAAAGCTCAGGAATAAACCTTCTAGAAGCTTGATTTTTTGGTGTTTTGATAGGATTTAACTTGATTTATATTTTCAATACCGAATATCCTGCAATTACAAAATAAAAACGTTTTAAGCATCTATGGCAAGGTCATTATTCAATTAGTACCATAATATGGGGATTATTATGCATGTAAAACATATATAAGTGATGACGTATCATGGGTACACTTTAGAAAATGGGATATACGAACAAGGAGGGAAATTTGATTGTTAGAGAGAGAATACTGGTTTTAGAAATTCGGTTAGGGAGATTAAGATCAACAACGGGATAAGCAGGTTTGATTATCAATGGCAGATAGCGGGCTCGATACTCAATGGCGAGGCGGGTTTGACCAGGCCAAGGAAACAAAAAAAACTAGTTTAGTACTTGAGGGAAAGAGGTTTTGATTCGCCATAATTGACCGAAAAACTAATAAAGATTAGGAAAGAAAAAAAGCAAATGGAGAAGAGACACCAAAAAAGATCGAAAGCAGCATACCAATAAGAGAGGGCGGAACGACAATGACTTTTCAATGCCTCGTGTTAAGTTCTACAAATTACACCATTTGGGCCGTAAAGATTAGGGCAATCTTTAACGTCTACGGAATATGGGATGCAGTGGAACCAAAAGTGGGAACTAAAGTGAATGAGATCAACAACAACAACAAAGCAATTTCCATGTTACATCAAGCAATCCCAGAAAACATGGTGTTGCAGATTGCAAACCTTACTTTAGCAAAAGAAATTTGGGACGCGTTAAAGGTTCGACATGTAGGGGCTGACATGGTTAAAGAGGCTCAGTTAGAAACACTTGAGTCGCAGTTTGAAGCT
This sequence comes from Smallanthus sonchifolius, assembly GCA_023525975.1. NCBI lineage: Eukaryota > Viridiplantae > Streptophyta > Magnoliopsida > Asterales > Asteraceae > Smallanthus > Smallanthus sonchifolius. The sequence goes on along the minus strand of CM042044.1, from coordinate 20,575,661 downwards.
TTGAAAATGGGTGTTAATGAGTCACTTGATGTCTATGTCGGGAGGATTAGTGAGATTGCATCACAAGCAAGCAATCTTGGACATGCAACGAATGAAAAAAGATTGGTTCGCAAACTTTTGGGTTCAGTACCAGAAAAGTTTATTCAGATTATTGTTGCAATTGAACAATTTGTTGATCTTAAGACGATACCATTCCAAGAAGCGGTGGGAAGACTGAAGGCTTTCGAGGAACGCACCAAGAAGCAAACTAAAGAAGAGGATGTGTCTAGTAGATTGCTATTGACCAAAGCAGACGAGAAAGAGAAGACTAAGCACCATACATGTGAGCATTATGATTGTGGAATCTCAAATCGGGAAGACTTAGGACGTGACCAAGGTACATGTCGAGGGTCCGGAAGAGGTCGAGGTGATGGACGAGTACAACTGGACAAAAGCAATGTAAGGTGTTTCAAATGCGATGAACTTGGGCATTTTAGCAATGAATATACAGAGTGGGAAAAAGAGGATAAGGCGAATTTGATCTGGGAGGACTATGAACCAACAATGGTGTGATGGGAAGTTGGATCAAGAAAGGATGAAGACCTCGCTTAAACTATATTTAGTTTAAGGGGGAGTATTGGATATTAAACAAAATATAGTTATGTTATTAAGTCTAGGGGTTAGTTAAAGTCTAGGGACTAGTTATGTAATTAGGTTATTATTGTATTTAGAATAGAAATTGTATTGTTTAAACTAGGAGGGTTAGAAGTGTCAAATAGAAACCTTATAACCTACACACGTTTGAAGACCGCAATTGAAGAAAGGGACGTGATGATTGCTTATGTTCAAATTGGAGAAGACACAGTGGTTTAAGGAACGGTGTGATGGTCCAGAATTGTAGTATAAATAGGATTCATTGTAATCAGAAGCGTAACCGGATTTCGAATATATAAACAAGATTATTGTTCTTCAGATTTGTGTTCATATGTATGTGTGTTGATTGTGTTTTGATCGATTAAAGCAACATTTAGATGGTAGGTTTAAATAAAAAAGGTCTAGAATAATATGGGAATTAAGTTTGTTTTAATATAAATATGGACATTGTATTAGGTTATTATGTGTGTCTTTGTGTTTTACGATCCAATTGTCTTTCAATTGGTATCAGAGCCAAATCAATTGTCAACCAAAGCCTGATTAGCAACCAAATATATTGTCGATCAGATCCTGATTAGCGATCAAATAAAATGTCGATCATGTTCAATTGGCAGCATAAATCATCGACAATCCCCATCAAATCAAATATGATATGTGATAGATCGACAACTAGCAGAAAATATCGACAAACAGAACAGAGGTCTGATTAGCTAATTACAGGACAACATTAATCGAGGCATGCTAAAGACAACATCAATCACCATCACACCAAGATCAAATATGAGCGATTCAGATTATAGAAGAGCTCGATCACCTGTGTATGGGTGCTAGGACTTGATCGAGAGCTTTGGAGGCTTCAGATCAAGAAGAAGACAACATGTGCACTCAGGAGACGAGGTGTGATACAGGTAGAAGGAACTAATCAATCCATGAAAGATTGATAAAATCTAGGCTAATTTATGTGAATCGGATTGGGGTTTGAGAATAACTAATATGTGATTGATATTGAATATTTTAGTGTAGTTGGATTGATTTGTTGACCAAGGAGCATCATAATGTATATCAAACAAATCAGGAGGTGCGAAGTGCACGCTTCTTTGAGTTTATTATGATTTTAAATATTTAGGAACCTCATTGGTTCTCAGGGGCTAGCCCCTAAGCAATAGGGGTTCCAATGGGGCAACGCCCCCTTAGCGGGGTTCCGAGGGCAGCGCCCTTGGGAGCAGGGTTTAAGGGGCGGGCCCTGTCGAAGTCCAAGTGGAGGCAGCCCCTGACAGGGGTCTAGCTGCCAGGTCAGCTTGGAAAAAAAATTTGGAAGATTAAAACTACTAAAACTAGTCATCCGGATGAACTTGTTAATCCAGAATTGTTTTACTCATTCGGAGTATATTTGTTCCTCCGAGGTGGTCATCCAGACCAACGGATCAAAATGATACTCTGGAGTTATTCGAGAACATTTAATTTCCAAATGGTTTTAAATTTGAAAAATAACTACTTGATAGCAGTTACCGATCCCCCAAAATACAAATGCGTTGTTTTGGTCATATATATGGTACATACGAAAATCATCATATTTTCATACTTTTGTTCTAGAGTTTTCTCTGCGTTTTATCCGATTGAGAAATTTGAGAGAACCATCGAATTGTTTTAATCTGAAAGTGATCTACACGACTCACAAAGAATATGGAATTTGTTCTATACACTCGAATACTACAATTGATCAAATTGGGAAATCGGGTGATTCGTGTGAAGAAGCGAGAAGCTGATATGTGTGAAACAGATCTGACGAGAAGAAAACTGTGTGAAGCGGATGAGTGATTTGAAGGTTTGATGTCAAGATAGAAATGTATGGCAAACGGTGAACGAGTGATTGTTGTACCAGCCCATGAGTCAAGCAAAATGAGTTTGCAATGTTTGAAACTGACCACAACAAACTACACTGCATGCTCTATTATGATGGAGACATTTTTAGCTGCACATGTGTTAGGTCTAAATTATATAGATTTGTTTAAATGAAAATTTGTAACAGCGTGCTTAGGAATATTCAAGTAATCCAACAGTGAGTGCATGAAGACCTAAGTTGTTGCCACCAATGCATGGCAACTTAGTATCGAAGATTGCTACCGAAGATAGTTGCTACCAAAGAACTTAGTTAGGACCGACCACCACTGATGTGTGTAAAGTGTATATACGTTTTAATAAAGATTTTTCACACATGGGTATTAAAATTAGAAATGATTATCACGTTAGGACTAACTACACACAATAGGCAAATGCACATATCGCATAAGTAGTACAGTTTTAGGCAAGAACCGAGTATTGATCCATGGACACCATAGTTCTCGATAATAAACCTTTGTTACTGTCTAACCGATCAAAGTAGAAGATTTGATATTTTTGTATTTTTAAACTAAAATAACTAACAATTTAACTAATCAAAGAAAGAAGGCAATGATGAAGATAAACAAGGGAAGATATCACTTGGACTCTGAATCCACTTAGCAACACAATAACAGCAAGCACAAACTCATGGTGAGATCATTTTCTACACATGGTACATGGAGGTAGACTAGACTCCCGTCAAGGCTATCTGATCATATAACTCTTCGGAAAGCTAGAACGATAAACACACAATAGCCGGCTAAAGTTATGCAATGAAGAACCAATGATAAAATTATGTCAAGATTTAATATGAACAAGAATCCCGACAGGGTTATCAAATTCCACAAATATTTGGAAAGTTAGCACGATAAACACGTGGTAACCACCTCAAAATGCGTAAAGTAGACAAAGCTATGACCAATCTTCAACTCATGAACATCATATCACGATTACAAAACCTATAAGTTCATGCTAATAAACCAAAGAATTTCATAACCAATGACATGAGAAATTCATAACATACACCACGGTTTTCTCAAAGATAAGCATAAGGATGCATATTTGTCTAATCTTACTAAATTATCAACCTTCATCCACCATCCCTTGTTGAATGCAACAAAAATACATACAAGATATGCAAATATGTGAATAAATGCTATAACACATACGATTTTCCAACATAATATGGTTACAACACCCACAAGGTTAACTAAATCATCAAACTAGAGCAAATACACACATTCATTGAAGAGTAATCAAGCATCATCATGAAATTAACATAATTAAGACCAATAGTTGTGTACAAATTGTTAAAGCATGCTAAGTTTCGTCTAATCCAAGTGATAAAACTAGTTTAGCACATGGGGCTTACAAAAACCACAACCAGACTCAAGAAAATGGATGAAAACATGATAGATCTAGTAATCAAACAAAGAAAATGAGAAAATATGGGTTGTAGGAGGTTAAATCTTCCTTGAATGTGTTGGATTCTTGGCCTTCAATCTCTAATATGCAGCTCAAAATTGCCTAAATCACTTAAGAGAACTAGGGTTTTTAAGTCAAAAATGGAATCCCCCTCAAATAACAAAGAATTGGGGTTAAAAGAAGAAATGTGTGTAACATCCTTGACTTTTGTGTAATTTTTCATTTCAATAATAATATTTGCAACGTGTCATTTCTCGTCATAACATATGTATACTTTAAATCGTGCATTGTATTACAAACGTATGACGACTCGAAGCATTGAATTATTAAAACTTTATTTCATATTTTCTTTGTATATATTAATACTAGGTTAGTAATCCGTGTATTACACGGGTTTAATAATAAAAAAATGTAATTCATAAATATCTATATTCTTTTTATGAATGAAATTACATGATGGGTGAACTAATGAAACATGGGATTGAGTCTTACTCCTTGAAAGGAGAATGCTAATTAAAATAATTTACTATTTCTTAGTACAAGTGATCAAAATTCAAAGCCTTAACCACCAAATTTAGTTTAAACAATAAATAACATTTACAAATAATGAAGAGTATACCAAATTAAAATATAAACAGTTATTAAAAGGAGTCAAAATAGAATGCAAGAGAATGTCTAAAGAACACGTCAAAATGTTCCACAAAACAAAACACAACTAAACTTGAGATAACATCAGTCAATTAAGGACAAATCTGTTGCATCTATGAATTAGAACATGTGAATTCTTGTTTCTTTTCATAGAAGATGAGATTGAATCTGTCGTTGTCTGTTAACTCATCCCCATCAATTTAAATATAAATAGGCAGGAGCCACAGCCACAACACCTCTCATAAGACCGGCCCACCGTGTTAAAACCTTAAAAAAACAATAAAAAAGCATAGATGAAGTTGCAAAATGGGCGAGTTGAGTAACACACTAAAACGGGTAAATTTATAAATATACTTATTTAACAGGTTGTATGATTAAAAATAGACACAGACGATTTCAAGTCCAATCAGCCATTTAACCTGATTCTTTTTTAGCAAAAATTTTAGTTGACCCGTTAGAGATAAAACATAACCCAAATTAACCCACATATAAATAAATTGGTGAGGGATATGATATCGATAAAAGGACTTACTTGTAGAGTTACAACTGTTTTATAAGTTTTTGCAAAATGAAAATATATGATATCGATAAAATTTACTTACTTGTAGAGTTACAACTGTTTTATAAATTTCTGCACGACGAAAAGATTAGACATGTTAATATTTGTTTTCCTGATGCAATTATGGCATACAATCTATTGAATATTCAATTGATTAAGTATCAAAAAGATTTTCTGAATTGTAGTTACTAAAATCTTAATTGCGTTCTACAATACGCAGAAAATAACTGACTAGCAATGATATCCATTCGACATAATATTTTGGAGAAAACTGACTTCAAAGATTTGACAGAAAATTTTCTATCAAAGAATGCTATAAGGATGACAAAGTTAAATTGATTTAGCCTTTAGTTTTAGGGCCACATTTTTAAAAGTTAAATAATTTTTGCACAGGGCCTCCAAACAGTTAAATTTTAATGCATATTAAGATAATATTATTTTAGAAATTATATACTTGCCACATTAAATTATATAAAAGATGGATGAAAAGGGTTTCAGGTCAACATGACCTGACCCGACCTGAATAGTCATGCACCAGCTTTACCCCTTTTAACCCGTTACCCAACCAGTCCTACCTGTCGATTTTGCGACATCTGGCTAAAAGTTATACATAGCGAAAAATGGCTTGAATCTGTGCTCCATGGTGGAACCGGAGCCGTTGAAAAAGCTCAAGGAACATCAAATCATAACCTGGTAAACGAAAAATAGGAACAAAGTGTATGGAACATCATCTTGATTTTAATCAAATTAACATAAACCATTAAAGAAATTGAGAAAACTGACAGTTTTCTGTTCAAAACAATGATTTAACTGATTAATTCAATATCTTAAAATTTTAATCAAACTTTGGTAGTTGTGAACGGATCTGCAGAAACAAAAATGAATCTAAAAACCAGTCGAATCGATTGCAACATTTGCATCCAATTTTGATCAAATTAACATAAATAATAACTATAGTTGAGAAATTTAATAGTTTTCTGTTAAAACAATGATGTGACTGATTAATCAAAACCCTAAAAAATATTAAGTAATAAAACTACTAATCATCAATGTACTCATAAGTTACCACAAAAAACGAACCTTCATTTCAGGGAAGTTCTTTAACCTTTAACTGTAGCCCTTCCACCAGCCACCTCTCTTTATTGTGCAACATTTGGACAAAAGCTCTTGGGTAAACATGATGCATGACCAGAACAAAATTCCAAAATGGGGCCCTTTGGGTGAAGAATTTGGTACTTTGTAAGCCATCTTTCAAGAGCATACAAATGATGATTTTATATGCATGTATATGTATGCATAAATAAAATCCCAAACAGAATAATAACATTATAGTAAAATAACTATCAATGCATAAACTAAAAAAGATCATACTGAAGTCTCAAATCTGTGACATAATGACCCCATATTCCACTACCATCTTCATAGTGAAACCTATAACCACATTGATTACCTTCAGAGTCTGATCATGATATAGTACATGCCATTGAGGAGCTTCCAACATCAAATAAATTTAGAGTAGCATATGAACCCAAAAAATAAAATAAAAACAATTTTAGCAGAAAATTAGACATGGATTTACTCAAACTTGAAAGACAAAAAATAAAGCATACACCAAATCCACTTGATTGAGGGCAATCACCGCAAGATATGCAAGTAACCCATAACAGATCAATCTCTAACAATATATCAAATGCATATATACATTCATTTGGCGATGTGGGAGGTTTGGACTAAAATAAATATAAAATCTAAATATAGAACTAAAATAAATAAAACTAAAAATTTAGAAAGTAAAACCTGGAAATTGGTTAGCACCTACATTCAACATGTAAACCAAAAAAATCTAACTCAAAGTTAAACAAAAGAAGAAAAATTTTACATACTTTCTAACCATCACAAATTCGTTCATAATAGGATTGATAACAACAAATCTATAAATGCATCAACCGATTGAAAAATTACACAAAACATTCGGTTAAAACTGTATAAGGTTAATAGATGAATGAGGAAGATGAATATTGACAACAAAAACTCACCTTGACTTAGATCGGTTGTGGCGTCGATTGTGCGCTACATTCGTTAGGGTTGATGATTATGTAAAAGGAAAAACTGAAAATAAGGTGAGAATATAGATGGATTAAAATAAAGGAATCAAAATTAGCAGAATGAAACAAAAAACTAACCTCCAATTCGTTCCACAGCAGTCGATCGGCGATTGCATGTGTTTGAGAGAAAATTATGTTAGGGTTTGGAATTAGGGAAAAGGTAACGCAGGGAACGAAAGATCGTAGGTAGATGTGTCAAAAGCGGTTTCGTGGGTCGGGTTTTAAGATCCGCGTTAAAATGTATGGGCGGGAAAACAGAGAGAACCATACCTAGAATTTGGACACGTGTCCCTAATGTATTTTTATTTATTAGGTTTAGTAGATATATATATTTTTTGTTAAAGTAAATAAAATTGATTATAAACTTTAATCTTATAAATGAGGTTTCATTTTATAAAATAAAATAATAAAGAAATAAATATGTATAAGTTTATATTTTAATAGAAAATAGGAGATGAACCCCCCTTTTATTTGCATTTGAACCCCTCCTAATATCTTGAACACCCTTTTTATCTATAAACCCCTCTTGAACTCTGGAACATCAAAGGGAACCCAATTTTGACTTGGGAAAGTCAAACCCGCATCCAATCATCCATTAAACCCTGAAAATCCGGGATTCCAATCCTCCCCAACTGATTTCTAACCCTTTTTCGATCGTATGGAATGTAGAAAATTAACCAATTGATTTAGTATCACAAATTTTAAGACCCGTTTAAGAACCACGGTCATGGGTTTCAAAAACCCGTTAATCAAGCCTCTAATCCCGCTTATCTCGTGTAAATTACTAGCTATTACACTTGGTCAAGCACCTTATATAATCCCCTATAATCTTGCAAACTCAAAACCGTACTCAAGTCTGTCCTTTTTCTCCTCTCAAATCGCGATCGGCACAGGGGAAACGAGTCTCAATTCTTGCGACGAATCAAGTCCGATTGCAGGGTATCCTTGAATTTTATTACTTCAAGTTACAAGTCCAACCCTCTACTTATCAAGGTGAGATTTTGGGATTGTTTGTTTGAATTTTATTGCTTATGGCCCTAGTTAAAGAAATTTGAACAATGTTTTTAGGATTGTTTGTTTGTCTATGTTAACAAGTGTTGAACATTAATTATGAAATTAATAAATTTTGTGATGTGATGAATGAGTGGGTGGATGATGATTTATAATGTTAATTGATTAATATTATGGATTTTATGTGTTTATATGCCTTGAACTTGTTAACTACGAATGATTATGTAATTAAAGGTTTAGGTGCATATTTGGAGACTAAAAGACTGATCGAAAGCGAGAACAGGGTGAAAAGATGTTGTAAAAAGCCCCATGCCGTAACCCAGGGCCGTAGACCAAAAGACATGAGCCGTAACCTACAAAATTGGATGTAAGGCAAAGTCATGAGAGCTGTAACCTAGGGCTAGGCCATAGGCTACGGCCTAGGACACCACCCATAACCCCAATCCGTAAATCAGAAGTAACAAGTTGCAGCTTACGGCCCTGGCTAGACCAAAACCTATTTAATTCGTTTTTTAAGGTTCTGGGGGTTACGTTCGGCTGGGATTTCGGAAGTTTCATGTGTGGGAAGAGTTATGTAGCATTTTGGAGGCATCATAATCATTATCTCTCTTGTTCCTAAATCCTCTCCAATCATCAAGAAATCACCAAGCAATCATCCATGGAGCAAATAAACATCAAGATTGAAGATCAAATTCACAGCATGAGTGGCTAATATTTAGGTGGCTTCCTCCGGGTGAAAGATTCTCGTAAGCAACATTTTGTTTTAGTTTCTTTGTATTGGGATAGGCAATCTAAGCATTCAGTGTTTTTTGCTTAATGGGTTGATTGAATGATTGTAAAAGATTATTGTTATTTGAATCTTGTTCTTTAGCCTTCATTTCCCGAGATTTCTAGTAATTGGGATATATTGGAAAAGGATTGGGTTTAGTAATTTATAATTGAAATATAAGTGATAAATCTTTCATTGCTTTGCAATTCGAGTAAATTGTCCTTATTATTATCACGGTCAATTGATCAATAACCATAATCGTGCCTATGTGATTTCCCTAATCGAAAATGAATCTATGAATATGCTTTGAATCTGAATCCCGGATGAATCACTTTTTCTCATAATTGTTAAAACTCTATTTTACTTAATTGTGCAAACAAACTCTCAAACATTCGATTTTACTTTTCTTGCATTAGAATAAATAATCAGACGAACATGTAATGTTGACCACATGCTCCTTGTGGATACGATACCCTACTTACTCTGGCTATCTAGTTTAATTAGGTTTTTGCATAACTTAAACGACGGTCATCATGATGCCTTAGTAATTGTCTTTATACCTTGTGCTATGAACTAAACGTGTGACACCTCGCATTTCCGCCTTGGTGGTGTGTGACAGATTGGTATCAGAGCCTTAGTTATAGAGAATTAGGCTTAAAAAGACCTAGACTCTAACCTAAGGCTCCCTTACACTTTCATAGGAACTTTATGTGATTCTAACCCACTAACTCTCTTATCTTTAGTATGTCTTCATACTCTGTCGATATCTCTAGCAACTCAAGCCTTCCTTCCAATGATGGGTCCCAAAGCCCATTTAGTTGGAATAGGATAGTCTCACCACCAACAACTTATTCCAGAGGCGTACTAAACTCGAAGCATAATGTCAAGACCAAGCTAATCTCTAATGCTACAACCCGCTCTGCACCAAAGCCCGAAGTAATCTATATATCAAGTGATTCAGAATCTGATGACCAAGAGAACAAACCGAAGCCCATCAATGAAGCCCAATTACCATTCAAGAAAAGGAAGCTTGCTTGAGAAGATGGGTCTCATTCTTGGGCCTCGAAGCCCAATCCATGATATTCTCATCATAACCATGGGCTCAAATGATAGGAGTTAGTAGAATATGTTGGCTGGAAGAGTGGGTGTAGGCCCATAAAAGGTTCTGACTAAGAAAAGACTTGGTACTTAAGTGTGTCCTTTGTGACCTACCTCTCTTTCCTGGAACCCTTTTGTGGCTGCACTACTTATAGGTCAAGTATACTTCTAACACTCTATTATGAGAACTCGATGTTATGATTAGTCAAATTTTTATTTCATTTGTACTTAACACTAAGCATTATATAAGCTAGTGTTTATTTAATTCAATTCTACCTTTGTATAACATTAATGCAAGTGAATTTCTATTTTATGAATAATATCACTTCTATTATTTATATGTCTTTCTCTAACTCGATTAATAATCTTGTCTTCGTAGAATGCCTCCTCGACGTGAAACCAACGACACCACCAATTCTGGAACCGGTGATACCACACTGACTGTTCCAACTGTGGATACCACCGCTATAGCCACACTCTTAGCTCAACAGCTTGTTGCTATGTTTCCCACCATGGTCACTCAGATCACCAACATTATTAAAGAAACTAGTGGAAACTCGTGTACTTATAAGCACTTCAACTCATGCAACCCTCTCAAGTACAATGGCTCTGAGGGTGCCACCGGTTTACTCCAATGATCATGAGTGAGTGTCCTGACAATTTGAAGGTGAAGTATGCTACGAGTACCTTCCAGAAGAGGTGTCACACCCCGCCAGAGGCGGAAACGCGAGGTGTCACACATTTAGTTCATAGCACAAGGTATAAAGACAATTACTAAGGCAATCACAAAATTTATTAATTTCAAAATTAATGTTTAACACTTGTTAAAATAGACAAACAAACAATTCCAAAAACACTGTTCAAAATTCTTTAACTAGGTCCATAAGCAATCCTATATGATCTTTCACCTTCTAGTTATTATTTCCTGAAACATGTAAAGTAAAATGGGTCAACATAAAGTTGGTGAGAAACATATGTTTTATAAGTTATAAAGATAGATTGCCAAAAAAGATATAAAACAAATTCAGTACAAGTTTAAACAAGTGTGCAAGCATATCAACACCGAATTTATTGCAATCAACCCTTAATGTTATATGCATCCACAATCACAAAGATTGTGTCGTTTAAATGTTATTGCATCCACATTCACAAAGATTGTGCCATTGAAATGTTATTGCATCCACAATCCCAAAGATTGTGTCGTTGAAATGTTATATCAGTTTCCCCTATATGGCCATACTAGTACTTCCTTAGGCTTATGAACAAGTTAATGATTGCAACGTTATTATAGTGTTCAAATATCAAGCACATAATTGAAATACTTGTTTAAGAATTTGCTTAAATAAAAGTTTAAGTGATCAAGTCATATGTACATGTTTCACCCCAAAAGTAAAAGGAAAAAGGGGCTATGAATCTCACTTTGATATTATGACTTAAATTGGAACTAGGTAATGAGGAAGAGTGAACCAGTTTAATGATGCCCTAAATAATAAGATATGTTATATAATATATAGAAACGATTAAAAAGGAATAAGAATGGAACGATTGTGACGTCAAGATTTAGGGACGGACAACCGAACGAGAAGATTAAGAATACGAACTTTAACGGTAACTATAGTGATAATATATACATAAATGAAATTGCATGAAATAATGTTTTATAGATTTTTATTTTATAAAATAGATTTTTAGGCGACAACAAAAATTATTAATTGTACTTTTAATAAAATAATTATTTTATTTAGACGCTAGGTTAAGATAGTTATCACGATGGAATAATGTAATAATATTTCCACAAGAACATCAAAATAAATAAAGTATGCGAATAGTAATATTATTAACACCATATTATTTGTGAAAGTATTAATGTTATGATAAATATGCTAATACAACAATTATTAAAATTTATAATATTAGTAACACTAATAAAATTTTATTATTAATAACAGGTCATTTTAAAGGTTTAGGTTACTAACATAATTATAACCCTTTTGATTAATAAAACTTACGACATTACAAAATACGCCCATTTTATAATTTAAAACAGTTATGTATAATAATAAGGTTTATGTCAATAAAATGATGTTTGTCATGTTTTTAAAATATAGTGACGAATTAAAACATATTTAGTAATAATAATGCTTGTATAGTATTTGTTATAATCGAAACATTTTTAGAAAATATTCAAACATAATTATGAATACTCTTTTTTTTAAGATAAGACATTATTACAAACCTTTCAACCCTTTATATATATAAACAAATAATTGATTTATATTAGCAATTGTTTATATATTTACGCCATCGTAAAAATAAAATAATGTATTGATGTCCATTATTATTTGTTTATGTTTTGTTTAAAAAAGAAAGGTATGTATTTTATCATTTTAAATCTATAAGAATACATGTATTATAACATAAATTCGTTTTTGTTTATAACGACACTATACTCGTTTTAAAGATAAAAAACGCTCGTTTTTATGGTGTAATTTTTTTGAAAAAATAATGTCGTACGTAAAAGTTACGAACCTTTAAAAATGAGGGGGAAACTTGATAAAAGTCAACAAAAGTAGCCAAGACTAAAATACCATTTCAACAACTTTTTCTCCTACAATTTAATCTCAACCATTAAATTTTTTCTACAATTTGATCTAATGGCTCTAAATTCTTCTCACCCTTTTTACAATTAAAATCCTTTTTACCTGAAACTAATCCATATATATATATATATGAATAAAAAGAAGTGCAGGAACAGAAGCAGTGACCTAGGCTTGAACCCATGAACTGTGGTAGAAAGGGTTAGAGCCTAAACCAGTTGCTCTAGGATGTTGGATTGCTATTGAATCAGAAAACGAATTTAAAACAAGTTTTACTGCTGAAGCTTCCTCCCTGCACAATTCCATCGCAAACCAGACCCCTCCCCCCATTAACCCTAATTCCGAAATCGTTAAAGACAGAAGAATGAGAAGCGAATAATAGAGAAAAGGAGGATACCTGAAGTCGGCCTTCAAGAACACACCCGACTCGAACTTGCTTAAAGTCGAGAGGGCCGATCAGGAAAGAAAGAAAAAGTAATTTGTGGTGATTTCGATTGTGACGGGTTAGGGGGATCATATAGGATGTTTTGAATGCGTTAACATCTGGTATTTCAAACGAGATTCGCGAGATTGGGGCTTGATTTAGGTGATTACGTAAATCTCATACCCATTTACGTGATATACCAAATTGGGTTCCAAATCTCATGATTTCGGTCCAAATCTCTCAAGTTGGAGCTTGATACGTAGTCATGAATGTTTAGGATTCAAAAAAAAGAAGGTTCGATCGCGGATTAAGAAGAATTAAGGGGGTGTTTATGCGCGTTTGACTTTCTGAAGTCAAACTTTCGCTTGATAGATCCAGGGTCCAAGTTGAGTGGGTTCAACAAGAAGGGGGGGTTTCAAGGAGAGAGTTGAGGGGTTCAAAAAGGGGGTTCATTTTCCCAATTCTTTTAATAACCACATTTAGTTTAGAATTTTTATAAAAGAAAAACAAGATACATATATATATATATATATATATATTCATTTCTAATACTATTCTCTGAAAATATATAAAAATATATAAAATCTCCTTTTTATTAATTTATTATCTATAATAATATAATATGTATATATATATATATGTAATTTGTGAATGTATAAAATGAAATCTCAAAACTCCGGATTGTCACACGTTTGTAATATGATAACTGATATGGCGTGACATGTATGTTATAACAAGAAATGTCACGTCACAATTGTTATTAAAGCCAAATGAAATAAAATATTACATGAAAAAAATCATGGATGTTACAAGAGGGCACTTACTTGGTGGAATGTTGAGAAACGTACTCGGGGAATGACTACTGCTTTGGCCTTGACATGGGATCAACTTAAGGAACTCATGATTGAAGAATTTTACCTGAAGATCGAAATGAAGAAGCTTGAGGTAGAACTATGGGATCTTGTTCAAGACAGTGGTGAAAACGAAGCTTACAACAGCCGTTTTCATGAATTGAGCACTTTAGTCCCTTACATGGTCACACCGTTAAGTCGTCAAATCGACTGTTACATTGTTGGCCTACCTCGCCAAGTTAGAGGTATCGTCATGGGCAGCAATCCTACTAATCTCGAGGCTGCCATCCGTCTAGCCGCGTCCCTCACGGACGATCTTGTTTAAGAAGACATTTTAACCCGAAAAAGTTGTAAGAAGACTCGGGTTGAAGAAACTAAGGAGCCCGAACATCACTTCAAGAAACAAAAAGTGGTAGAGAATTTCGCCATGGTAACCTCTACTGTTCCAATTACCCAAGTGGCACCAACTCGAACCCAAGTTTCCACGAAGAAAACTTATGGCGGGACATCCCCTTTATGTGTTGAATGTCAATATCATCATCATGCTACCTACCCCAATTAAGAGGACTTTGATGGGTTGTAACGTGGTTTGGGTTAAGGGTATTGAATTTGGGATATAAGGTGACTAAATAGTTAAAATCCGGCATAGTTAGAAGCTAAATATGATTAAATACATGAATCTAAAGGAAAATAAACGAACTAACCAATCATACCTATAGAGAGCTAAGACAAAGATTCTTCACTTCAATACACAAGATTTGTTTATCTTATTTCTTTCTTTCTAATACGAAATTACTAAATCAATTAACTATCATTTTTTTTTAAAATTTGTGTCTATTTTTTTTGTTTTGAATGTTAATATATTTTTTTAAGTTGCAACTAACGTTCAAAGAAACAACATACGTCCTAAATAAACTAACTAGAAAACACAAGTTAGACAAGAAACATAGACTGGATTTTACACATAAAGGTTTAATAATAAAAGGCTAATCTGGCTTAGTGGGCTTAAAATGTGGGCTATACACAAAACGGGAATAAGGCTCAACGTGGCGACTAGTGGTAATGATGTGGGTAAGGATAAAAGAAATGAAAAAAAGGCTACACAAAGTGGGTAATCCTAATGCCTCTATCATTTTCATACAAAACTTAGTTTATGATCTTGAAATGTATGTCCTAAGCAAGTTCTAATATGAATGCAACATCTGGCTCACTCAAAAATCAATAAAAACATGAACATGTAGTGCAATATATGGTGCACACAAGCAATAAAGGCTCAAAAATGCTCACGGAAACGAAGGGATAAGGGTCAAGGTTCAAACACATGGATAAATGACTTGCCATGCTTTCAAGATATTCCAAAATGTTTTATTGAAACACTCAAGAGTTTCACTTAATCGTGTGATGCCGACAATACAATCATGGTTAAGGATCTAAAATAAAGATGAGTGGATGCCAATGATTGAATTTTAATGAAATTTTTGCCAAAAATGAGAGGTTTTCTAAAATGCAGTGAGAAGTGTTGTAAGACTTGCAAAAGTTCACAAAACCCCCCGACATCCCCACACTTGAAATGCACATTTCCCTCAATGTTCCAAAAATATATATGCATGTGTAATGCAAATGCATATGAGTGCGAGAAAAGGTGAAACTGAAAACTCCCCGGTGAAATTCGTGAAAAAGCGCCCAACAAGTTAAATTTTGTTAAATTTTTTTTTTGAAATGTTTGGCTATGTGGACCAGGGACATGGTCGTGTGAACCATGTGTCCTGGAAACATAGGCCAGATATACTCATATCTGCCCATGTGTCCTCATTTAGCCCATAATTGGGATCCACATGGCCATGTGGACCAGGCACATGCCCATGTGGACCAAGAACCTCGGGAACACAAGCCATGTGAGTCTCATATCACCCAATAAACTCGAAAATACCAAAATGTCCATTTTTGGGCCATGTAGCCCACATGTCACCCAAAATTTTCGGAAACACGAGTCAGCAACATAGCTTGTGTTGAGCTCGTTTCTGGCAACATAGCTCGTGTTGAGCTTGTCTCTGGCAATTCTCGCAACCAACCAAAAGCAATTAAGCAATTAACTTACAAAAACTCAGGTTGCCTCCCGGAAGCTCTTTATTTATTAACAAGCCATTAGCTTGACTCGATCCTAATGCATGTCATTATAGGGAAAGTGATGAGGCAAATTAACAAACGGGTGGCTTATGATATTTGAATACCCATCCGACCGGTTTGTTTTAACGCATATACCATTGGTTAGTGAGAACCAAATGGTAAATGCAAACATAAAGCAATCGGGTCGTGCCACCAACACTTGAATTTGCCCGGACCAAACCTGATACAACTAATGTAATGAAGGTGGCGATAATCCCGACAAAATGGTGTTGATTTCCGTGCTTTATGAACCGATATCACGCCTTCAAAGTCGGTTGGTCCGAGAAATGATTCACCCTCTCCCGCTGTTTGTTTGATTTATGTGATGAATCAACATCTGGGTCGATCATGGGCCAACTCTCTTTGGTGCACAACGGGGGATCGGGTGTCACCATGATCATTAGTTCGTTGGAGAACCCATCCGTTTGCACATCTTTCTCTCGGTGTGGTTCTTCCTTGGTAAGCACGGTTGGCTTTCCATATAGCAAGGCTTCCAATTCATCAAGATCACCAACCGGTTCGAACCGTTCTCCTTTCCCTTCCATATGAGGTATACTCACCAATTCGTCACCAAACTCATCCTCCTAAGATGGAACAGTGTGGTCGGTGGTCTCCTCATTAGTCATGCTCGGGAGAACCACTTTCATCTCATCCATGAGCTCGTCCTCGCGTTGTTCTTCCCTTTGCGATCCTGCATCATATCATTCTCACAAGACAAGTGTAAAGTACATAGTGGATACAAAGAATCATGAATGGTACCACATGCAAACAAAGGTACATGATTATCATACTCATAACCAATCGAGCTAGTAGTGAAACACTTACCTAATTCTAGCTCGGCGTTGGTCAACACGCGGGGGCGTTGAAACTGTGGCTCATCATACTCGAATCCACTCTGAAATGGAGGTGGGACTTGTGTTTCATCCATTATCGTCTCCGCTTCAGATTCTTGCTCAAACACACCAAAGGATGAAGCCGGAAGGGCTTCACTTCCATCCTCATGCTCCACATGAATACTAAGATATGTGTTGCAAGATGAACTTTCTCATAGAAAGTTGGCATAAAGCTTATTGATCACGATGCCTTGTGCCTCTACTCTATGGAGCAGTTCCTCGGATTCACTAACATGAACTTCTTGTTGCTCAACCGCATCATGATCACACCTGTGTGATACCCCTGGAAATAGAAGTATGGTTCTTCATAACAATCTGTGTGATGCCCCTCGAAATAATAACAATTCGGTGTGTAGTCGGGTCCTCCACAGATCTCACTAGGGGTGTGCAAAGTCGGTTCGGTTCGGTTATGGAGGCTTAACCATAACCATAACCGAGTTTCGGTTATGGAAGATTTCTTAACCATAACCATAACTGATGGTCGGTTAACCGCCGGTTATGGGTCGGTTTCGGTTAAGTTCAGTTAATTATCCAATGTATTTTGTATTTTATATTTTGTTAGTAAAATCATAATATTTAGGTATTATTCTCACGAGTTATGAAGTTGGAGAGTTAATCAAACATTCAAACTGTTGTAGCGTCATTGTGAAAGAAAGAAGCTAATTTCTAGAAAGATGAATACGTGTGACATCAAGGATACAGGGATGTGTTCCGTATTCGAATATGATTTGAAAAACTCAAAATTCGATTCGAAATTGAAGTCTAGATTCGAATTCAGTAATCGAATTCGTATCTAACTTTAAAATTTCAAAATTAGAATAATTCGATTCGATTAATTGAAGTATTCGAAATTCGATACGTTGATCACCCCTAGATCAAGAAGAATAATTACATATATGATAGTAGAAGGCAGACATCTACTTGTTTGACATGACACAAAATGAAGCAGAAGTAGTCTAATAGAAAATGTAGCAAAAAAGGGGAATCTAACTAATACTAAAAAGGGCTTATGTCACCCTCACACGACCACTAAAAAATTGGATACTCATTTAATGCAAACATCTTAGATGGAATGCCTGAATTTTGAAGTATCTGGTTTGTTAAAAAGCAAGAGAGAGAACAGAGAAAATACTCAGTTCTAGTTGGAAAATTGAACAAATAGTGTTGCTTAAGACTTATTCCCAGCACTATTCCGTCTTTGAAGCTAAAAAAGAATGCATGGTGGCAAAGAGGATTAAAGTTTCTAATCGCGACTCATTAGTTAATTGGGATTGGAAGCTTGCCCCAATCGAAGTTCAAGAATTTAGTGATATTCACAATTGTGAAAGATTGATTACTCAATGATGACATTCATAAGGAGAAGACAAATGGTACCAGATGGATGATATTTTGGGGATCTACTCGGTTCAATGGTGCCAGAGGCAGGTCGAGAACAAAATGTTTGTCTAACCAAATTTTAGATACAAGAGGCAGGTCGAGAACAAAATGTTTGTCTAACCAAACTTTAGATACAATTCGTTTAGGCGGTTACCTCTAAAAGGTAAGCTTTTTTGGAGGGCAGCGATTAACCGACTTCCGACTAAAGAAGTTCTCAAAAGAAGATAAGTTCTTGTTGATACAAAAGGTGTAAACCATAATGAAATAGATGAGTTTGCAGATCACTTGCTTCTTAACTATCGGTTTGCTCGAGAACTATTGGATAAAGTCATAAGCCGGTGAAAGTGTCGAAAGTTACATATGTCTAAGTCAACAATCAAATCAATAGAGATCAAAGTTCATCTAAACATAGGTGATACAAAAAATTTAGCTACTCATAATGTTTAGAAAGTAAACAAACAGAAAGATGAACATGAACAAAAAGAAATCAGAATGATAGAACCGGTTTAAGGGCTCTAGCCGAACACATCTTCAATCTAAATGTGATGATCTCCACATTTAAATTTTACCTTTCTCTTCCCATACCTTATAACAATGGGTTAGAGGGTAAAAATGTCAACTTCCGTCATCACAGTCTTTAAATAGGCACACACTGGTTGCAATACGATCGTATGGGGTCTTCGAATGTTGGTTGGAAACTTGGGTTTTAAAACGTACGGCCCGTATCTCAAATTCTTCAATGTAACACCCGAAGAATAAGCACGTGTGTGCTTAGGTCAAGGCACAATCGTGCCCTTTTGCCAACACACAAACATGTAGTGGAGATGTGATCTCTCACATTTTGGGCACTGAATCTTGATTGAGACACCTATTTCCGATCACTTCATGCCTTTAGTGACCCATTTACCTCTAGAACCTCCATTACACAACTTCCTCTACACTTTTTATTCATATTGTTGAAAAAATTGAAGGATTTTGGTGGCATTGTGTGTTAATCAATCAAATTAAGGTACAAGGAAGTGATTCAGAGGTAAATCAGGTGTTATTCAAGATTTGGTAAGTCTTAGAACCCTAAATCTAGTTCTTGAGAAATTTCAAGTTAATAGAGATTACATTGTGGTCGTAATGTATTTAGAATTATATGGGTTTAGGTCTATTGCTTACATAACCAAAAAGGGATACAAGATTTAGAAGGGACTTCAAAGAAGAACTCCTTTGATTCTAGTCATCTAAACTTTTGGTAAGCCATTTTGACTCACAATGCTTAATTTTATGCAATTTAAATGTATGTGAAAGGAATTCTGATAATCAAGAGGATACAACACACTTAAGTTTGAGTCATAATGTTAATCATATTATTTTGATGAAACAATAGGTGTTTTGGAATGTTTTGATTCATAATTTGAACTAAACCAGAGAATTTCCAGGCTAAGAAACTGTAAAGCACAGACGTGCCTCATATAGCACATTAGTGCTTAACGATCCTAGTGAAGCACGGGCTTTAGGCCTGTTAAGAATCTAAAATTGGTTAATATGAGAAATAACCAAATAAGCTTAACTAAACGATTAGGGAATGCATTAGTATGGGTAATTAACCGATATTAAGATGTCTTGGATTATAAGGTGTCAAAGGAACATGAATGTAGCCAAGTTAACAATTAACAATAGCAAGGAATCCCTTAAGGTGAGTTTCTAAGACTTTTTCCCTATGATTTATGTTTTGGGCTACAATGATTGCTTAAGGTTTGTTAATGCAAATTTTTTTTATTTAATGCATATTACTTTACCTATAATGGTAGTTATTAATCGGCCCATACAGTAGCACGTAGGTAAGGTTATGCATATCTAAAGATTTGCCTAGAATGGGGATCGCCTGTATTTGGCCATACAGTATTTTGGCCCATATGGTAATGCCTAGTATAGTGATTTGTTCACTAGAAGAGATAGCCTAGAATGGTAACTCGGTAATGTAGTAATGCTTAATGTAGTTGTAATGTCCTTCAGAAAGAATAACTAAGATTATCACTAGGTGACTACGAGAGGTCCGACATGATATATTAGGAAATGGTTTTTATGCATTAACATTCTAATTCAAGGTTTTATACTTGATTTGTTTGTAAAGTGAAACTTAGAACTCATAGTGTAAATGTAACACCCGAAAACCCAACGATTTATAACGGCCGAAAGTGAAAGAAATAAAGAGTAATCATGGGCTTGGCCCATAGGGTATCCTTAACCCTAATCCCCTGCATGACCAGCCTCAACTTGCAACAAGTTACTCAAAACCGTAAAAAGAGAAAGTGGGAGGTTCTGGTGTGAGAAAGTTCCAAAAGTTCATCATTTAGCTCAAGAATCGTTTCTACTACCTTTTCCACTGTCATAAATCAAGAAAGCATGAACAAAGGCTGATTTTGAAGTATGGATCCAACCTGAAACTCTATTTTTCATCAAAATGGGTTTTTGGAGGTAAAACTAGGGTTTTCACCTTAAAGGTCAGAATTTTACATGTAATATGATGATTAAAGCTCAGATCTAGCTTCATGGAAGCTAGATAAAACGATTTGGACGTGAAAAGTTATGATTTTAGATCAAAAAACACGAACTAGGGTTTTCTGTCCTTGAGGCGACAATTATAATGTTGCCATCTCCATGGGGCGACACTAATCGGGGACGATGATACACGTCTCTCGAGGTTCGCTAATGATTGGGACACGTGTCATTTTGTTTGACGACAATAAGTTGGCGACATTGAACACTGTTTCCATGAATGTAAACGACACTATACGAATGACATTAAGTCCAAAACGAAAGTTCTGGCGACACTGATCAGAAGACATTGATCCTGGCGACACTGTCAAACGACTATAGTGTTGGTGACCCCAATGCTCAGGCGACACTGCATGTGGCGACACTATAGGAGACACCAATAAATGTTGATATGTTAATAATCATACACGTAAATAATGCATGTTTTCCCCTCATTCTTAATACTTTTGGTTGCAAATTCATCGATTTAGGCACTCATTTGTTATTTATTTGAATATTGTAGTTCTCGGTGGAACCTGATGATTTTTGGTGAAAAAAGCTCAAGAAATGGAAAAGCTGAAAAGAAAAAAGTTATGTTATGGCCGTGTTCATGTTCAATCTGAACACGGTTATGTTCATCCTGATAGCCCTTTTCCAGTCAACACCACCATGATACTTACAAACACAATCGTGTTCGACACCAGTTACGGGTTTTATACCCAATTTCCCCTCATTTGCAAAAAATCCAACCTTTTACACCAAACCCTAGTTCTCTCAACCCATTTAGGCGATTTTTGGGCAGATCTTGCAAGATTGAAGGCCAAGATTGAAGATCTAACACTTTCAAGGAATATTTAACCTCACACAACCCACCTCTTCTCACTTTCTTGGTTTGATTACTAGATCTATTATGTTTTCATCCATGTTCTTGAGTTTGGTTATGGATTTTGTAAGGCTTATGGGCTAAACATCTTGATTCACTTAGATAAGATGAAACTTAGCTAACTTTGATGATGTGTATTTGATTTTTGATGAGTTTATGTTGATGACTTTAACATGTTCTTGAATCTGTGTTTGCTTGATTTGAGTATATATTCTATCTCATGGGTATCTTGACCATATCATGTTGGAAAACTGTATGTGTTAAGGTATTTATTCATGAATATATGTATGCATGTGTATGTATTCATGGCATTTGACTAGGAATGGTGGATGGGGATTATAATATATATGATTGTTGTTCAAATGTGCATCCTTGCGTATATGCTTGGAAAGGTCGTTACATTCATTGTGAATTCCTCATGTCATTGTGTATGTGTTATTATAATTCGCTAGCGTGAATTTGTAGTTCATATATTCATGATTTGATATTCACAAGTTGAAGAACTTCTTGATTATGTTTTCATTATGTAATTCGAGGTGGTTAATATGTGTTTATCGTATTAGCTTTCCAAAGAGTTATGGGACTAAGAATCTTTAGCGGGATATTAGTTCATCTTTATATTCAACATAATGCTATCACTGGGTTTGCATAGAATGATTTTAGGTGGTTACTGTGTTAACATCGCTTTAACTTTCTGAAGAGTCATATGATTAGATAACCCTGACGTGAGTCTATTCTATTTCCGTATTGCACGTGTATAAAATGATCTCATCATGAATCAGTATATGTTGTCATTGTTTAGCTAAGTGGATTCGAAGTCTAAGTGAATATCCTCTCTTTATTGTTTATCTGCCCCGCCTTCTATCTATCTTTTATGTTTATTTAGTTTAAAAACATAAAAATATCAAATCTTCTACTTTGATCGGCTAGATAGTGACAAAGGTTTATTATTAGGAGCTATCATGTCCACGGATCAATACTCGGTTCTTGCCTAAAACTGTACTACTTATGCGATAGATGCACTTGTCTATTGTGTGTGTAGTTAGTCCTAAGGTGATAGTCGTTTCTTATTTTAAAACCTAAGTGCGAAAAATCTTTATTAAAATTCATATACACTTTACACACATCAAGTTTTTGGCGCCGTTGCCGGGGACACGATGATTCTGAGAATGATCCGATTCATTGCTTTAGCCATTTTGTATATATTTGTGTTCCATTTGTCTTTTGTAAATAGTTGTTTTTATTTTTCATTTCACTTCTATATTGTGCCCGTGGTCGTTTTGCTTAAGTGTTCTTTGAAGTGATTTTCATGGATCGCGACTATGGGAGTTATAGTGGAGAATACCAATTTAATCATGGGGTTTACCATGAGGAAGTTTGGTGCGAGATCTGTGGAGGACCCCATTACACACCTAATTGTTATCATTTCTAGGGGTATCACACAGATTTTTATGAAGAGTCATACCCCAACTTACAACCATTTGAGGATTCCATCATGCCACCATCCCAAACCGAGCCCCGTTCGTCATTATATGAGTTGCTGCAACATGGAATCGATATGTTCTCACAGCCGACCACCAGTTGTGATCATGATGTGGTTGATCAACAAGAAGTTTATGTTAGTGAATCTAAGGAACTGCTCCGTAGAGTAGAGGCACAAGGCTTTGTGATCAATAAGCTTTACGCCAACTTTCTATGAGAAAGTTCAACTTGCAGCACAGATCTTAGTATTGAATTGGAGCATGGGGATGGAAGTGAAGCCCATCCAACTCTGTCATTTGATGTGTTTGAGCAAGAATCTGAAGCGGAGACGATAATGGGTGAAACACAAGTCCCACCTCCAATTCAGAATGGATTCGAGTATAATGAGCCACAGTTTCCATGCCCCCGCGTGTTGACCAATGACGAGCTAGAATCATGTAAATGTTTCACTACTAGCTCGATTGGTTATGAGTATGATACTCATGTACCTTTGTTTGCATATGGTACCATGCATGATTCTTTGTATCTACTATGTACTTTAAACTTGTCTTGTGAGGATGATATGATGCAGGGATCGCAAAGGGAAGAACAGCGCGAGGACGAGCTCATGGATGCGATAGAAGTGGTTCTCCCGATCATCACTAACAAGGTGACCACATACAACACTGTTCCATCTTAGGAGGACGAGTTTGAGGACGGATTGGTGAGCATACCTCTTATGGAAGGGAGAGGGGAACAGTTCGACCCGGATGGTGATCTTGACAAATTGAAAGCCTTGATATATGTAACGAACCAATTTTGGGTTTATATTATAATATGTTTATTATGTTATGGGGGTGTTTTAAATAAAATAAAAGTACATGGGTTATTGATTTCATTAAAAGAACCTAAGTTTGAGAAGAAAGAGTTAAGTTGAATAAGAGAAGGACCAAAACTGCAATGAATCGAATCTTGATTTGGGTTATATGAGAAATGGCGACACACACACATTAGGGATGTGTGTGTGTCGTGGGTTAGAGAGAAGAAGAAAGGGGGAGCAGATTTTGATCAAGCACTTCATCTATAGAGATTGCATGTTTGATTAGGATCTTTGGTTGGCACAATCCTTCCAAATAATCAAGTAATTATCATCTTCTTTCTCTAATTCTCTAAAGATTATTGTTCTTGCAAAAGAGTTAATACATGAACCTCGATGAACAAGAATTGGGGGTTTATTGGGTATTTTGTTTATTAAGAACTGTTAATCTAGTGTTACTAAAGCTAGATGAACAACAAATTCAAGTTAATTTCACCAATTTAAATATTTGGAAATTAGGGTTCTTGAGACCCAATTTAGGGGTTTTTGAATCTAGAGTGTTTGATTGAGTAATTGGATGTGTTTTAGTGTTTATGATGTTAGATGAACACTATTATAAATAGAAAACCGAAAAGTATAATGAATCTTGAATTGAATAAAAATAGAAAATATATGGTGTAGACCTTAATGGGTCAAATGGATAGATTACACTCTTGTATGTAAAAAGCTTGTGTATGGATTAGTTAATTAAGTCTTGTTGTGGAATAGTGTGAATAAGGTATTGGGAGGGTGAAAGTACCTAAATTGGTGATTAACAAGATCATGGATTACTAAACTAAGTGTGAATTATTTACGTAATCGATTGGTCAAAGCCGAGGAGCAACCGAGAGCTTCTAACTCCAAAGGTAAGTGCTTGACACTTATTTAGTACTAGATATGTAAATTATGATAAGTATATTTGTGTTACATTATTTACTTGTCAATGTTATAAGTGTATTGTATGAAATGATTGAGTGTACGCTTAAAAAAATTGAGAAAGATGGGATTGGGAGTTAAATCCTAAATAAGTGCAAACGGGCCATTGCACTCGGACTTGAGTAACCAAAATACTAATCCTTACATGTTAGTATGTTGGGTAATCTAAATGGATGTTTAATATATAGATATGTATCATATTAGTTTGAAAATGCAAACGGGTCACTCGACGGAAAGTTGCAAAAGCCTAAAAAACTGAAATTTGGCCTTCTTGATCTGATGTTGGCGTCCCATACCCCAAATGAGTTTGGGAGACGCCGGGAAAAGTGTGTTTTTGGGATTTTGGCTTGCTGTTCTTGTAGGGACTTGTTAGGAGTCTCAAGGACTAATTACCTTTACTAATCTTGTTCGGTTTTATGTTGTGAATGTAGGAAAAGCTCCGTCATGATCCCGGTTCTCGCCACAGATGGATAATTGGATTCTCGACCTCTCTTTTGGAAGTTGTTTATTTCAATACTAACTCTTAAAAAGGAATACTTTCTTGTAAGGTCTTTTGGTGTATGTATTAACCTTAAACTTGTTAAACACTTCATTGTGAAGCTTTTGTTGATCTTATGTTAATGAAAATAGTGAAACTAAGTTTTATATAACGTGAATGTTATCTGGGACCTAAATTTCGTGATATGTAAAAGGTTTTAATTGGTTACAATATTTCAGGTGTTACACTATATGGAAAGCCAACCGTGGTAATCAAGGAAGAAACGCACCAAGAGGAAGATGTGCAAATGGACGGATTCACCAACGAACCAATGACCATGGTGATACCCGATCCTCCGTTATGCTCCAAAGAGAGTCGGCCCATGGCCGACCAAGATGATGATTCATTACACGAGTCAAAAAAACCACAGGAGAAGGAAAATCACTTCACAGACCAACCGATTTGGAAAGCGCGACATCCATTTATAAAGCACGGCAAGTCAACCTCATCTTGTCCGGATGATCGCCTCCTTCATTACATCACTTACATCAGGTTTGGTCCGAGCAAATACAAGTGTTGGAATTTTACATGTAATATGATGATTAAAACTAGGGTTTTCACCTTAAAGGTCGGAATTTTACATGTAATATGATGATTAAAGCTCAGATCTAGCTTCATGGAAGCTAGATAAAATGATTTGGACGTGAAAAGTTATGATTTTGGATCGAAAAACACGAACTAAGGTTTTCTGTCCTTGAGGCGACACTTATAGTGTTGCCATCTCCATGGGGAGACACTAATCGGGGACGATGATACACGTCTCCCGATGTTCGTTAATGATTGGGACACGTGTCATTTTGTTTGACGACAATAAGTTGGCGACATTGAACATTGTGGCCATGAATGTAAACGACACTATACGAACGCTATTAAGTCCAGAACTAAAGTTATGGCGACACTGATCCTGGCGACACTGTTAGACGACTATAGTGTTGGTGACACCAATGCCCAGGCGACACTGCCTGTGGCGACACTATAGGAGACACTAATAAATGTTAACCAATTTCACATGTTGAATTCATACAGATCACGTAGCACTTACCTAGGTGAAGTATAGTAAGTACAAACAGTAAACCGACAACCAGGTGAGTTCTAAGTCCCCCTTTGTCTATGATTTTGGGCTGGGGTGCATACTCCTAAGATGTAAATGTAATTATGACTAAATGTGGTAAGCAGTAAAGTATGAAAAGTAGGCTAAGTATAATTTACGTGTCTAAATATATGATGATGTATTATGTGACTTGACGTGTCAATATGCCAACATGAGTAATAAAGTAAACGAAAGGTTTACGTATAACGTACCACCATAGTTAAAGTATAAAGGGGCAAAACGCGTAAGCATGCCAACAAAGTTAAATGATGAAACAGGTTACCTACGTGTTAAACAGATGTAAAGAATAAAAAGATTGATCATATTAATAGGTTAATCTAATGAATGATGAAACATCTGTTTAATAGCAAACGAATGTTAATGATATAAAGAATGATACATATAATACGTGATTATGTGACGGCTACATCGGTAGACATACGAAACGACTACGACGGTAGTACGGTAGAAACGATTACTTTGGTAAACGGTAGAAACGGTAACTATGGTAGATGTAAGCATGGCTACGAAGGTAGACGGTAAGTACGGACTGTTACACCGCTTGTGACAGACTGATGTTAGAAAGCTACGACGGTAGAAACGGCTACTTCGGTAAACGGTATGAGAAACGGCTACTACGATAGACAGTATGTACGGCTATGACGATAGAAGGATGTATGAAACTTGGGTGCTTAAACAAAATGAATACGCTATGTTTAATATAGCACTTAAAGCAAAGATGATAATATATGTAAATATGTGCTTAAACAAAATGAATACACTTTATGTTTAGATATATACATTATGTAAAGATAGTAAATGATGAAAACGTATGTTGATTACTTAAAGGATTAAACTAGAACTCATCAGCGTTAGCTGAATATCTTAGGTGATAAAGGAAAGAAATCAACATGATGCCTATAGGTTGGTCGAATGGGTGGATGGCTACTCGGCACATGACTGACTTCCGGTCTATGTTTATGAATGATGTTTAAAGTTTTAATAGGTTAACATTTTTTATGTCTGAACTTAATGATATAATTCTGTTGCATGAATGTTTAATTTTAATGAAATTCCAGTATTAAGTTGTGTGTTTATGAGTAAATCTAACAAGTGAGGTTTCCCGGTATCGGGGCCTTACAGTAAACTGACCCATTTTAACGATGCATTCGAGAGAAGTTAGCAGCTTCAAGTGGTCGGGGAAAGGAAAAGCTATGAATGGCATCAACAGGGATTATGGACAAGTTTACTTTTGGCAAAGTTAAAACTATGATGTAATGGGTTTTGTATAAGAACATATTTATACTTAACGTATGTGTATGTAAACTTCTGTTGTGAAAGTTCTTAAGTTTGTGCAAATATCACGTACGTTCCGCCTCGGGTCCCCGAAACCAGCGTTGTGACATTCAGACTACATCCAAGTCCTTCATCTTTATTATTTACCCAGTTTTTTTTCAAACTTCATAAAATTCTCCTAGTAGACTTGTAAATTCACTTATAATTCAAATAAGTAAGACCAATAAATTCGTAGTAAAATATAACTAAAATGTGGATTAATTTAAGTATAAAAGATGTTAAATTTATGACACATCACATGTATTCAAGAACTAGCTCGAACCAAAATAGAAATATCTGTTACATCAAATCATGATATGCTTCTCCTTCAAGTTCTCTACTTTTGATCATGCATTAACAAAAATACAACTAATTTCTAATATATGGGAAAACATCAGAGAATAGTAATCAAGTTTCACTAAATAGTTTTTCCCATAGAAAGTTGAAACACATCTAGTTTCTAATATATGGGTATACTATGTTAAAACCGATCCTATCAGATCCAAAACCGGTTTCAAACACATCTAGTTTTTCCCCATATAAAACTAATTTCTAATCCGATTCGGTTTGATCTAATGCGATTTTGACTTTCTTTTATTCATTCGAACCGGTTTCTACACCGATCTGGTTTTGCCCAAGGAAACCTTTAGTTTTAACATCTTGATGAATTTTGTTTTTAAACTACTAATTTTACCTGCGTGTTACGATGGTTCGATTCTCACATTGCAATGGTATATCCAAAATCCAATAAAAAGTTACGTCGTTGTGAAAATGGGCATAAACACGAAAGCATATTTTAAAAAATAAAAATATATCATCTTTGACCCGGATTGTTTTAAACAAAATTACATTGAAACATAATAGACCAATTCAGTTCCGGATAAAATTTATATGGCAAATTGGTTTTTAATAATCCAAACTATGACTTATTGACTAATATTAATCTAAACTAACAGTTTGGCTAGTGATAATCTCAATTTTCACTTTTGTTATTAATGACAGTACTAGTAGCATAATCATCATATATTTACACTTGATTTACACTCGATTTCGTTTATACGTTTCTCAATTTCATTTAAAATCACCAATTTGAGCGGAAATAAGTGTAAATCGAGTGTAAATTTGTGATTATTATGCTATTATGACTGTCATTAATAACAAAAATGAAAGTTAAGATTATCAATAATCAAATTATTAGTTTAAATTCTTATCATCCAATAAGTGTAATTTGAAATATTAAAAACCAATTTACCAATTTATAAATAATAACCCAAAAGTACATTGGGCTCTTTACGGGTATCGTGACCAGATGGGCCACTGCGGCTTATCACATCTTTCTTCATGGCACCTAAACAATCACCACCACAACAAGTACAAACCCCAATCAGCAGCAGCGATAGAAAAAACCACTTCTGATCGATTTTTAATTTGTATATACAAATTCTCCACACCTGTTTGCGATTACTGTTTTCTGTTACAATTTATTGTAAAAAAAGGGGGGTTTTTTGTTTGAATTGATCAGAGATTACAATGGCAATAAGAGCGCCTGTTGCAGGGTTAAGTATGGATTCAACAACATTACAGGATTCTTCCTCCAGGATTGGATTCTGCAGGTTTCCAACCAACAGAACTTCGTTTCTGGGTTCTGGAGGTAACTTATTGATTAATACGCACATTATCCATTACACGTGTATGATATTAGATGAACCTTCTGGAGTGGTGTATACATATAAACCCTAGTTTTCTGTGTATAGATCATTTGATAACATTTTTATCCTTATGCTATTGCTAAGTTCTTGAAAGTGATTATTGCAATTTGAATCATATAATCAGTTGATTGCAACTAGAGATAGAGTTGATTTTCTCTGTCAACGTTTTAATTTCTTCAAATGTAGTTTATTTTACCCAAATGTGGATTATTACTAAATTGGAAGGCATGATCAGGTATAGGAGTTCTTGGAGACTATTAGGAGAGAGTATGGAGTGTATAAGATTTTTTTTAATACCTTCAGGTTGTTTTGCTAATGTTTTCTTTCTCTGTGCCACTCTTTGTATATTTGGATGTTACACTCCCTAAACCCTAAACCCTAAACCCTAAACCCTAGTATAGAGCGAAGGTTTACCCCCATCCTACCTACCTTTCCCTGACCCTACAAATAGCTTTTGGTTATAAGTGAGATTTTACTGGGTACGTTTGTTTGTTTGTAATCATGATTAATGCCCCAGGAACTTCATTTGCTAACAGAAAATAGAAGAAGATTTCGGTTTGATCAAAACACAATGTTTGACTCTTTTATTAATTGAAATTGGAATGATAAAATACAATACCTTCGACTCCTTGTATAAACCCACAAAACCTAAATAGCTAAACCTAAACAAACTCAAATTCCTAAGTAATAGATAACCGAATCTACCCCATAATTATCTTAACCCACTAGATAAACACAAATAAAAATACCACTTAAAGTTAAATAAACAACCTGAATTATTACTAGACTCAAACACCTTTAACACTAATCGGAATTCCCCCACTGCTTTGCCCGCCAAGTTCTACTCCTTCTCATGTGAGCAAACTCGATTAGTCCAACAATGATCACTCTACACAAACACTATCAACTAATAGCTGCAACTTCATCTGGCAATAATCAGATTAAACGTGCATTAAAACGCCCCAGCAGACTACTTTAGTGTACAGAGATGGTCACAACTTTCTTGTTTTATGCACCATGACAAATCTGTGCATATCTTATCTGTATAATTGCTCCCTCATGCATTTTTATATATTTTTTTTGAACAGCTAACCCACACACCCTCGTAAAAATACACCTTTGTTCACTATGGGACTTGAACCCTCAATCTCTTAGGGAGGGACACCTCTGTTGCACCTTGGAACCATTGGGCTATAAGCCTTTTGGTTCATGTATTTTTATCTATTAGCCTTAATATGAGCTACAGTTAATAGTTGTCTTATTAATTTATTTCATTTTTTCTTATATGTATTGCAGTTGGAGCCCTGAAAGTTAGAGGAATACAACTAGCTCGCCCGAGTACTACACGCTGTAACAGCATCCGGATGAATC
Organism: Smallanthus sonchifolius; assembly: GCA_023525975.1. Taxonomy (NCBI): domain Eukaryota; kingdom Viridiplantae; phylum Streptophyta; class Magnoliopsida; order Asterales; family Asteraceae; genus Smallanthus; species Smallanthus sonchifolius. The sequence continues at coordinate 20,544,519 of CM042044.1, read as the reverse complement.
TTTTTGATCGTTTTGCATGAGTTGTCAAGGTTATTAGAATATCTCATAACTTTTTCTTTTGTGTTTTTGACCATGATTTTCATTCGTCGTGTACTTATAAATGTGTGAATCTTACTTTTTGATCTCTTACAAGCATAGTCATATGCAAATGCACTCATTAGCACATTTGAAGATCAAGAAAAGATCTTAGAGCAAGCTGTTACTGAAATGAATGATGATTTAGTAAAGATGCGGCAAGCTACAGCCCAAGTATGCATTACTGATTTTATCTTAAATTTTGGAATGTGAAAAAGAAATCGTTTCATGCTATGTAAGTAAATCAACTAATTTGTCCCCTTCTTTTTCTCCTTGTGAAGGTTTTGGCATCTCAAAAGCGGTTGGAGAACAAATATAAATCTGCTGAGCAAGCTTCTGAGGATTGGTGAGTGACTCGTACAAACACTTTTTTCTATTTTATTTTCACACGTAGTTACTGTTTTATATATGATTAAAAACTTATATTATTACAGTAATAATCTTTTGAAACGAAACACTTTTAGGTTTTTTTGCGTTTTGAATACTTTTGGGTGACTTTGACCTGTTTGACCCACTCGAAGATTCATCCTGTTTCATTTTAACCGTTTTTTTTATAATTTACCAGTTTCAGTTTCATCTGTACAGGCAAGATATAACCCAAATTGGCTTCTTTATCCATAAATAGTACGAAGTTGCCATTTCTAGTTTTAAACATATGAGTGTGCCACAGATAACAGTTTTATTAATCAAATTCTAAAGGTACAAAAGAGCACAACTTGCTCTCAGTAAGGGAGATGAAGATCTTGCCCGTGAAGCGTTAAAATGACGTAAATCTTATGCTGTAAGACTTCAATCTATCTCTTGGAAGCAATTTTCAAAGCCATAACTTATACTGTGTTTATATTTATTATGAAAACATGCATACCGTTATGGTGATGAATATGGACTCTTAAATTGGGATGTCTTTGTGTTATTTTTATGAAATATGCATACCATAATGAGATGAATTTAAGGTTTATAAAAGTAGGGCTGTGGGGGCATGCTCATACATGCCATATGCATTACCTTGAACTCTTTTGTAGGATTTTGGTTGTGTAAAACCAAAAAAGATATAAGTTATTGTTATCATACTGCTTTATCTGTAGAAAAAAAATGTTATGGTAGTGTGTACCGTGGTCAACATTCTTGAATTTGACACTTGAGGCAGCCTATGTCGGCCTTACGCAGATTTTTAATATATAACAAATCATGTGAGATTATGTGTTTAGTTTCCATTTTGGGTGTATTTCCTTTAGATGTTTTGAATTAGATTCCGTTTTCTAGAAATAGAATAAAACAGAAGTATGCCTCACCTTTTATAAATTTATATCCTTAGTGGAGCTTACTTCTTTCATCTATTGAGTTATTTAATATATTGCAGCACACCTTTGCACAATTACATTTATTAAAAAGGAATAAAATATCATATTTTTAAGTTGAGGTGGCAATATTGGCATGTTGGGTAATGGATTGGGTCGGATAGACCCACAAATTCTTTTTTATCAATTTTTATGAAGTTTTTAAATAATCAATGTTTTAAATATGACTAAAGTATTGTATTAATACTATAATAATCAAACATTTTTATTAGTAAAGGGATTTAGGAGATTATATGCATTTGAGTGCCCTACGGATGACTTTTTAGGGCGGAGGCGCTTCTTAGATTCGCTTGGTGTTTTTTCTTTTGGTGTGTTCTATGTTTCTTGTTTAGCTTGTTTCCTTGGTGTTTTCGTGGTGTATTCTAGCTTCTTGCTAGTTTTTTTCTTGGTGGAATAATAATAACTTTTGCCGTTCAAAAAAAAAGGATGAGGTTTGACTTGTTTCCTTTTCAGTTAAATCTGTTAACATAATCCGTTCTGTTATGTATGAAAAACATCCCAAATCAACCCTCTAAAAGGTAAATGGGTAAAAAAATGTCACCTGTATTGTTAAGATTGATGAAACCAATCAATTAACTACAATGTTTAGACTAAAACTTGTACCAAGAAGACTAAATAACTTTTTTTAAAGGATGAGTCCTTTTGGACAAAAAGTGACATGCATAATTGTTATTTTTTCCATTAACATTTCCATAATTTATCCAAATTCCTTCATCCTGTTTTTTTGTTTTGTTTTGGTTTTAGAGTTGAAACGCTTAAAAGTTTAATGAAGTTCGTCTTAGTGGCTACGATTAATTGTCCAAAATATTTGGGGAAATGTTGTTTGATTAGAGGAAATATTATAAATGTTTTTTTATAAAATTCTATTAATTTTTCCGTATTATATGTGCTCTTGAGCAATATAGAAGCAAGTAAAAGTTTGCTTTGATGAATTGTATGGTCAAAACAAGTATACGACTCAACAAAATACACTCCCTTCATGCAAAGAGAGTTGCAAGGTTTGACTTATACAGTTTAAGGAAACTGTTTGACTATGTCAAGTACCCAAAACACCCTTCAACTTCAATAAAGACCAAGTAACAGATTCTTGTACACCTAATTTAGTACAATTTCTTCATCTTAAGGATAATGAGCAAATAGTCATTTTACATGAAGACATCGTAAAAGAGGAAACGTTACACTTCTCGTAACATTCCAGAAAGAAGTATTTTGCAATTTTTATCAGAAGAATGTTGCTTTCACATACATTTGAAAATTTTATAGAACCGTTTGGATCACACTGTAAATTCAAGGTTTTTTGGATGGCAAGTTGACAATGGTTATGTGATAACCGTGATAAACAAGTCGTAGAGAATGTGTTTATGCCTTTTGAAGTTGTAACAATCAGATGTGTGTTTGCCAAAAACTTGGTTAAGAGGTTTATAAATAAATTGATCATTAATGACATTTTGGTGAAAAAAGGAGAGGCGTAAAAGTTTTTCATATTAGATTAAAATTAAAGGGTAAGTAGGTAAGTTTATTTTGCCCTCCTATGATGGATTTTGTTGCAGTTGGTAAGAAAAATGATTATTTAACCCCTAAATAGGTTTCAAACATTAAACACTGATTAGTGCGAATTTCAGATGATCAGTTCCTCAACATAAATCCAAACACTCCCTAATATGAGTTTAACAGTGTGATATGAACCACCACCAGGCCTTATGAGTTGTGTTTCATTGTAATCATATAACTTTAAGTCTTAATTTCTCTATTAACGCCCTAAGTTATTTTACAGGATAATGCAGCTTCTTTGAAGACTCAACTTGAACAGCAGAAAGGTGTTGTGGATAATCTTGTTAACAATACACGGGTGTGTATTGCTTTCTACTACGTTGTTTACTTTTCTCCAAAATAATGTTTTTAATGTTTTGAACATTGGATTTTTTGCTCTGCGCAATTCATCATTTTTAAAGGCATACACTGTTCTTTAAATATTCCTAGTTTCCTACTAATTTGCGTTGTTGTTTGAATGCGTTCCCTTCTTTTAACAGCTTCTTGAAAACAAGATACAAGAGGCTAAGTCAAAGAAAGATACTCTGAAAGCACGTGCACAATCTGCAAAGTTTGTTCTCATTCCCTCTGGCATTAAATTTTGATTTTTCTAGAGCTGGCAAAGTGTTATTGTGTTTTTTTTCTTGATTTTTACAATAACTTCATATCATTTACATGATTAAAAAACTTTATTATATATGATGGTAATATAATTTTTTCAATGAGATGATTTTAGAGGTTTCATGCATTTTGAGTACATTTTGGGTGTATTTCAACCCCGCATGATCCACTCAATCTATTAAACTCTTATCCATATTAACCATTTTTTAAATTTTTTGGCAAAGTACCCTTTAGCCATAAATGGGTCAAAATTTCCACCACTAGATTATGTTGAGATATTCAGAATTTATGTGCGTGGGCCTTTTTTTATCTCCAGTACTGCGACAAAAGTAAGCGAAATGTTGGGTAATGTCAATACAAGCAGTGCTCTTTCAGCTTTTGAGAAGATGGAGGAAAAAGGTTCCCTTCTTGTCTCCTGATCATATAACAAAATTTAGTTGCAAAATGCATAATTATCACCAAGGAATAGAGGTGGCAAGATGAGTGGGCTGGCTAACACTTTTTTGTTCTTTCTTATAAAATGCTTATAATAATGAGTGTTAATTATGATTACAAAAATTATTGCAAGAATAATCTTAATCACTTGATAAAACAAAATTTAGGAGGTTGTCTTCACTAGAAATAAGCTTCGGGCATATTTCAACCCATTGACCTGCTCCCCTTTTAGCTACTGTTTTTGATTGACCTATTTGACTTGTTTGAGATATAACACAGCCCAAAGTCAACCCATGAATAAGTATATAGGTGAACTTACCATCTCTACTAATTCGTATGTTAGTATTGTCATAGCTACCACTGATTGGTGGCCATTGATATTGGTTCATAAGTTCAATATTTTGTCATTATTAAAGGGTATTTGTGACATTTTGCTAATAGTGAAACATTATTTGATTATATTCATAAACTATGATTTCGATCTACTAGAAGCATTGCTTGAGAAGTACTCCCATCCTTGTAAAGTTTGACTGGGCACATAGCTTAGCAGAAGTGTTTAACTATCAACTCTCTATCTCTTAACTACCCTTGAATATTTAATCTTGTAAATCAAAACCAAGTTAACAACATAACTCGCAATTATGATAGCGATAATAGGTCATTTTAACTTGAATTTTTTTATGATGTAATAGTTACATTTTTATGATATGGAGAGTTTAATATATACTAGTATGATGATATGCATGGTATGCACATGCATACATTGAACAAAATTTTCTATTATTTTGTCTTGAAAGTTAATCAAAATATAAGTGAATATTTGTTATCATAGTGCATAGTTTGATACAAACAAACTACCTAGTAAAGTCTCACCCATAGCAAAGCTATTGGTAGAGTCTAGGGATGGTGAGATGAGGGTAAACCTTACCTCCACCTTAGGGTGATAGAGAGGCTGCTCCGAGTGGGACCGCCAGCCCAAAAAAAACCATTTGGTAACAAGTAAGCAAGTATAAAATTTCAGATAGCAAGATAGATGACATCCGGTGTAGCTAAGCAGCAGAAGTCAAAAACAACTAAACACGGCGTACTAAAAAGTAATCTCAGACTAGAAGTGCACCTACCGCCTAGGAAGTAACTAACACGTGCTCCAACCGCAAATAGTAAACAATATACAAACGGGTAGGACGAAAACTAAGACACTAACAAAAGCTATGCCAAACCAATATACTCCCCTAAAAATCCATAACCTTAATCCTACGTTTCCAAGAAGTCCCATCACCAATCATGTCATCGGAGAGATGCAAATCTAGTATTTAGAGATTGCCTATAACTTAGTATTTAGAAATTTTGATATACAAATTTCAGTTTTGGCTAACTTTGTTTTAATGTCTTCTTACTTATGTTAGTTATGACCATGGAGTCCCAAGCAGAAGCACTAAATCAGCCAAGTACAGATGATCTTGATGGAAAGGTACATTCTTATCCTCTCCAATTTTCTTTTTGAAGTTAAATATTATTATTTTATTCAATTCAAAATACTTTATTATTAATCATTTTTATGTTTTAAATTTAATCAGTTTAATTCTGTTAGCTAACAAGTAACAACAAACTGTTAGTAGGGTAAACCTGATGATTAGTCCACATCTAACCTTATTAATACACATTTATTTTGAAACATCTGGGCAAACAAAGTAGCCTTTAAGTAGGGATTTGTAGAATAATGTTATTTGAAAGAAAGAAACTGCTTTCCGGTGTACTTTTTGCAGTTTGCAATGCTGGAGAGCTCATCCGTCGATGATGATCTTGCAAGCTTGAAGAAAGAACTTTCTGGAAAAACAAAGGTATCTTATATTTGCCCCCTATTTTCAGCAATATATATATATATATAAGAAAACTCAATGTTCATGAGAAAACCGAAAAACTACTTATTTAAGGTAAAAAAAATAATAAAAAAATCATAACTCAAAAAATAAATCAAAAATTATAAAACTGCTTTTGGAGACCTTGTTTCCCACGTCGTCCTCGTTCAAAAAAAAAAGCAGTGGGTTTAGTTTAGCTTTTAGGTTAGTTTTTTGGAGGGGTGGGGGGTTTAGGTTTTTGGGGGGTGGGTGGGATGGGGGGTTTAGGTTTTTGGGGGTGGGTTGGGTTTTAGGTGTACTACACATATGCAGTAGGAGTTTTTTGGTTTTCTTATGAAAATGAGTTTTTTCTAGTGAACTCACCCCTATATATATATGTGTGTGTGTGTATAACTTTTTATTTCTAAGTCTAGGTATTAGGAATATTCTAATTAGGTATTTCTAATATATCTATGAGCTTCCGAGCTCTAGTTGATTAGAAATATAAGCTGCCCTAAACGACCTAAACCCAAAACCAACCTTCTACGCAATGGTAACCTCTAGCTCATATTTGAATCCAACTTTCACTGGTTTTCTGTCTTTAACCCCTTGAAGGGGTTAGTGGCTGGTATTAGTTGGGGCCCGTGAGTTTACCAGTAATGGGTTCTCAAGGTCACTGGGTACCCAAAAACGCTAACGACTCGCTTCAACAACTTCTGTTTTTTCTGAAATGGCATCTTGGGAAAATGGCAATTATTGATGGTAAAGTATAATGAACAGAAAGGAGATCTACCGCCGGGGAGGACAACATCAAAAGCAGCATATCCGTTTCCTAATGTGGATATTGAAAACGAGCTAAACGAGTTAAGGCAAAGAACCAGGGACCTCTAGAGAAGTTAATAATCTTTGCATCAGAGTCAAATATTAGTGCAACTTGTTAGAGGAAGTTCATATTTTGTTTCTCAAGAATGGTTGTTCATACTGGTTACCATCAAAATTGCAATGAACATGCCTTTAGTTGTGTTTCATTTTTATGAAATTTTTCATAAGTGACTTGAATGTAAAAGATATGAAACGTTAATAGTGTTTCATGAAGTTTTTCTATTTGAAATTTGTGTAGTTGTTTACCCCAACTTGTCTATACTTTATAATTTATGTTAGTTTTAATAAATTTAACTTATTTAGAAAACTATGGACCCAATTTTGGACTCGGTCTACAATTGAATTTACTATCACCAAAATGTTGCCGAAACATGTTGATCAACTTCAGCCTATAACATATCATTCACAAAGAATTTGATTGAGTTGTTAAAGTTTGAACCAAGTAGAGTCCGAAATAGATATCTTTGTTTATTTAAATAGTAAGTTAAAAACTCATGTATTATATAGGTTGAATAAATCCAACTTGTAAATCAGTAGTTTCTATGAAGATTTGTATGTTATATGTCATCAGCTATTAGTGAAATAAGAAATAATGAAGATTAAAAATTATAAATAACAAATAGTGAAGATTTAATAATTATAAATAGTAAACAGTGAAGATTTAAGAATTATAAAATTATATTTTAAAATAAGATAGAACTAAAATCTTCTTATGATTTAAGTTTTAATAAAATACTAAAATAAGTTTTACATATTTAATTATTTAAAATCATTATTATTTAGTAGGAGAGATAGTTATTTAATAGAAGAGAGAGTCGAGAAACAAATTTATACTTCACCAGAAGTTGACATGTGACAGATAAAGTTATTCATTTGTTATAATAATGATGTTGATTTATATTACCCATAGGGTCTGTTTGGTATGAGGTAATGGAATAAATTAGGGAATGGATTGGATGAGGTAATGAAATGAATAAGGGAATGGAATAAACCATTACCATTCCATTGTCCTGTTTGGTTAACCTATAAGAATAGAATAAATCATTACTTCATGTTATTTTGTAGACAGAAAAATACGAATGAATGAAATACAATTCATTAAAAATGACAAAAATACTTCAGGAAAATACTCGGGGCATGGGTTGGGTCATGGTTTGTGTTGTGTGTCGGGTCATAGGTCAGGAATCACATTCTTTATGCAATGGTTCATTTCATTCTTATGTCCAAACATGTTTTTTTTTCATCCAATCGTAATGATCCATTCCATTCCACCATTCATTCATACATAACAAAAACTACTTAAGTTTTATTTTGATGCTATGTTGCATATAACGATAGCAAAAGAATTGTTTTCTCAAGATCCAAATTTTCAGAAAGATTCAAATTTGACCATGCAGTATGGCTAATTAGGGGTGTAAACGAGTCAAGCCGGCTCGCGAGCTACTTGAGATCGGCTCGTTAAAAACTTGAATCGAGCCGAGCTTAAACGAACCCGAGCCTAAAAAAAAGCTTGTTTAATAAACGAGTCCGAGCCAAAACTTTTATTTATCGAGCTCGAGCCGGCTCGCGAGCCTAAACGAGCCTATTATTTATATATTTTTTTAAATAATATATTGAATATATTTTTATAAAATAATAATTAATATATATAAAATGATGATAAAAATAACTAAATATTATATATAATGTTACATAAATTTTATAATAAAATTTATACAAATTAATTATATATAAATATATATAGATTAATTAATAAATTAGTAAACGAGCCGAGCTCGAGCTTGAAAAACTACCCACGAGCCGAGCCCGAGCTTTAGAAATAAAGCTCGAATCGAGCCGAGCTCGAGCTCACAGTAAGTTAAACTAGCCGAGCTTGAGCTTAGGCGAGCCGTTTACACCCTATGGCTAATGGTAAAAGAATTGGAAAAATATTGTAAAATAAAAAGTTACTTTTATGTTTATATAACTTTATATTTTGTATTTATTTAAAAAATGATTCATATTATTTATAAGTAAGAATTATAAATAAATAATAGAAAATAAGATAATGTTTAATAGGACTCATTTAAAGGTCTCAATGTGATTTAAAAAAATAATAATTTATGTTGGCATTTTATTTTTTACGTTAAAACTTAATACTCGTATAAAACTACCAAACTACTCGGCGCGTTGCGGTCTCCGCGTGTCACGACACGTTAAACAATAAACGCTAGAATTTCAACAATGAGAAATAGAGTTAGAATTAACATGAGAAATTGAGTTAGAATTAAGCAAGAAACCCATTGATTAAACCATAAGGCATTAAGGAGAGACAACTTTGCATTTGCTTTTTGATAGGTCAAACATCCATTTTAACAAAAAATCAAGATCAAATTTCAACGATTCAGAATTAAGTACAAAAATCTCATAAACGGATGATAATCAGCATAATGAGCATGTATGTTATCAATAATTGTTTCCAGGTAATTTCAACAATTTTTAGGGTAAATGAGGCACCAGCGGGTAAGGGTATCGGGTAGGGGTACCCGCACGGGTACACCGTCGCCGACCCCTTACCCGAGTGAGGATCTTGTGTTTTGCGGGTATAACTACCTGAATGGAAAAGGTGAAAAAAATATAAAAAAAAACTTTTTTTACCATTATAAGTACCATACAACTAAACAATATTTTTCATACCAAAAAAATTTCTTTCATCTCTTTTTCTACTTAATATACATTATAATGAATCGCGAATTGTTGATTCCTTCTGAATCATCCGGTGACTACGAGTTGCTATTTCCTCACGATAGCGGGTCTAGTCTCCAATTTTTGACGAATATTGTCGCCCAAGCCAAAGAAGAAGACACGGCAACCTCTAAAAAAAGATATGTGCCACGTGATCGTGAACAAGCCCTTGAAACTCTAATAAACGATTATTTCGTCGACGAAAATCCAAAATTTGATGAAGGTACGTTTCGTGATAGATTTCGGATGTCAAAACGTTTATTTTTAAAAATTGTTGCGAATATAGAATCAAAATTTGAATGGTTCCAAGAGGGCTTAGACGAGAGGATGAAAAAGAGTTTCATGGCGTTACAAAAATGCACACCTGCGATCAAACAACTCACAACCTGTAATCCTCCCGACGAATACGATGAGTATTTGTCACACCCCAACAAGGCGGAAGTATGAGATGTAACCGGTATATCGCATTGAATACAAGTACAAGAAAAACTAAAAGGAAAATTGTGCATTACATTGAACCATACTACATGCTTCTAACGAAAGTACAAATACAAGTAAAATCTCTAAAACAGTACAAAGTGTCTAAATGTCTGACTACAACCAAAGTATATAATCATAACTAGAAACAATAGTTCTAATCCAAAAGCGTGCCCTCATAAAAATCTTTTCTTCAATTCTGTTTACCTGAAAGCATGTTTCGAAAACGGGTTAACTATATAAATAGTTGGTGAGTTCGCAGGTTTTGCGACTCTATAAAAAGTTTCGGATAAAAATCCAAAGTGATCAAAAATCCATTGATCGAGTACACATGTATTAGACAACATATTACCATGAGCCGCAATCAAAGCCTCGACGAAATTAAAAATTAAGTACCCCATACGGAAGTATAATGCAAACAACCGCTTAAAAATTGGCTAACTTTGCGCCCAAGTGACCCTACAAGTCTGGTTGGCGCGACCAAACCATGAGCGGGGGTGTCAACCCAAGTAGTACTACTCAAAATTCCCAACAGCTACGCTCAGCTAATTGATTACCTAAAATTGGGGACTTTAAGACATTATAAAAAAAATAACTCATGTAATCAATGTATCATGTAACATGTGACAAAAAAATGAAACAGTTTTCCCCCAAAAACAGTAAAACAGTAAGTAAATAGGGGGCCGCGAAAACTCACCTGAAAAGTGCGACGAATACTGCGTCACAGACGACAAAATACTGGAAAAATTCAAGTCCTAATCGGGTCCTACTGTTCAAGTGGACACAAACGATGCATTCAGGACTCCTAAAGTTTGTGACCAAGTCAACAAAACAAAAAGTGGTTATGTAATTGGTTGCATACCCAAACCCGTGCATACACGTACGAACTGTTAGAAATTGTAAAACCACCTTTTATATAAATTTGTGACCTTAAAACCTTAAGTTTTAGATTTTAATATAGAACATCAGTAGTTATAAATTCATATACAATAAAATCTCAAGTCACGGTTTCGTTTGATCAAAAACGCGGTTACGCGCTTAAAGTCCGGTTTACGGTTTGAAAATCCGATACATCTGAAATTAGGGTTTTAGTGTGATATTAGCACCTAATTTAAAAGTACAAATTCATGTTTTTAATGTGATCATACTTCTGTCTAAAATCCCCTAAAATGTTTTATAAAAACAATTTTATACAAAAATTTCTAAAAATAGTAACTTTATATAACGTTTTAATGGACCAAAATTTCAAAACCATACTTAGACATACATTTACTGCTTGAAACTTTCACAAATTGATAATATACATAAATAAGAATTTCTTACCAATTTTCATAATTTTTTAATATCCAGATTATTTATTATGAATATAATATTGTTAAACTTTAACAAATTCGGTAAAAATAGTTATAATTGTCCACACTTCACCAAATTTTTATAAAATAAGTTTTAACTCCATATGAGATTTTATTATAAGTTTCAAGTCCTAATGTTGTCCAAAAGTGTATGATCCCAAATTCAATCGTTAAAACTTCATAAATACCAAACACCTATTTAGACAACTCCAATTTTTATGAATTTTGTACAGGAGTCATGTTTTATCATATACTAATTACTGACCAAATTCCAGATTTTTCTAATACACAGAGGTATTTTTTCCAATTTTCATGTATTAAAATTGTAGAAATTTTAATAAATAATCTATAAATAGTTTAGTTACCAAAGTTTCCAGATCTTACTTTTTATATAAATACTAATTTTTTAAAATAAATTTGAAAGCTAAATCAAAAGTTTATAAAAATCCATAAAAAAACATTGTTGTATAAAAATAAATATATTAGTTCCACGTGAACCAGGATTGGGTTTATAACCTAATAACCACTCAAAATATCAAATATCTCAATACTAAATATTTTCGGGTTCAATTCCCAACCAATGACTCATAAAACTATTCTAACATAAAATTAAATCTTAACGGGTAAAGTTTATACACTTCGTATAAATGGTTCGCGTACGCGGAACCTCCCGTATTTCACATGCAATATGAACCAAAAACACCATTAGGATCGTTTTTATCTCCCGAGCATTCCCACATACTCAAAATTGACATGCAATGCCATTTCGATGACCATGCAACCCGATCAATTTCCTGTTTTCAATCCTAGAAACTGTTACAATCTGTTCGTATTCAAAAATATACTTTCCACATCTAATCGGAATTTCCTTCGGTGAAAACATTCATATATGTTTTTATAAACTACTTTCCAAAAATCGTCACGATCCAACGGTCGAATCTCCAGGGATCGACGATTCTTTGAGACCCAGTTTTTCAAATCCGAAAATCCAATCAGTCGCATTCGAAGGTACAAAAAGCATACCTAAAGGGCTCTGATAAAAAATTCCTCCGGTTGGGTTTTGCGTCTATGTGTTGAAAGCATCATATCCAAAATTCATGCATTTTAACGGTCGGATTTCCGGGGATCGTCCGATCTTTAAAACTGCGCATACATAAAATTTTCTGGACTGATTTTAAAAACTCCTTTTAATGAATTTAAGCAAGGATTTAGACAAATATGAGCTTACCATTGCGTTCGTAGCGTCGAGAAATGGTTCCGGGTGAAAAACGAGCTTCGGCCGCCACCGCGCCGGACCACCGTTGACCGCCACGCACCACCGTCGGACCACCACTACTTTGCCTGAAACCTCTCCAGCCCTCTCCACTCTCTCTCTCTAAAATTTCTCTGAATTGTTGAAAAATGAGATAGTGGATGAAGATGGGGTATTTATAGCCCCTACGGTCTCCGATTGCGTGTCGGTTTTTCGCTTAAACAAACCTGATAAAAATAGTGGCGTTATTTTACCCAAAAATAACTCGTTAGAATTTAATGTTTTCTCTCGAGTCCTTGCGTCTCGTAAATATATATCCTTTCGGATTTAAATTAAATTTTACGAAACTGCTCGACTCGGGTATTAACACGCATAGACCTGAACTTAATCATCTTTTTGACATTATAACACCAAAAAAAATCTTGCTATTATCTTCCGTTCACTAACGAGTTCCTTTCGTATGAAAGTATATTTCAACATAATAATACTATTATTATACAAACTCGTCGAACACATGTGTTGACCGTAAAAGTCACGGTTGTCACATTCTCCCCCAGTTAATAGAATTTCATCCCGAAATTCAACTGGTATAATAGTTGACAAGTTCTTTTTCGTAACTTGATTCATGTATGATCATCAAGGGAAATCTAGTTTCCTAGATATAGCATTGAGATTTGACAAATCGAGATCTAAGAATAACCGAGAGTAAGTTACATCTAGCTAGGCTCAAAAGCAAATTGAATAATAATGAGAGAAAAATCCTTCGAATTCCAAAGAATCTATAGATTATTGTTTTACTGAATCAGTCAAACGGTACACTGTTGATGTTATTCAGAATATTAACAAATCCGCCATAGAATTGATATACACAGGTATACAAAGTTGGTACAAATCTATAATGATATTATGTTACAAAATCCCGGTGATTTAGTATCCTTTTATAAGCAAGGAAAAGTATCATTCTGCTTGTTTTCATTAAGGAATACTATTATAAATAGTAACCATAAAGTTTTAACAGGAGAGGTGCTATTAAGGTTCAAAGAGTCGGTAGAATCACCATGACTCATTGAAATAAAAATGCATCACATCTATAACAAATACTATAGGTTATGAAGGATGATCATATCATGTACTTAGAATACAGAGAGATAACACCTCGTTAAAATGAAACTTGTCGTCAATACGAACTTCCTTAGGTGGTATAATTACGGATTCGTCGGCTAAACACCTTTTGAGACTCGATATACGATAAGCATCGTATATACCATTAAGCTCCTGAGGTAGTTTTAGTTTATACATAACAAGACCAATCAAATGATTACTACCAACTTCAACACAACAAAATGGTGATCAACATTTATGTCAAAACATAGCTTCTAATGGCGCTCATTTAATGCTAGTGTGATAATTGTTAGTGTAAGGAAATCTGACCAAAGGTAAAAGAGTATCCAAATTACCATCAAATTCTAAGCCCTGAGCATATCCTCCAAGGTATGAATAGTTTGTTCACTTAGACCGTCAGTTTGAGGATAGTAAACGGTGCTCATATCTAAGCGCGTTCTCAAAGCTTTCTGTAGTGTCTGCCAGAAATGGGATGTAAAGCGACTATCCGTATCGAAGATAAAGGAAACAGGCACTCCATGCTTGTTACAATTTCACTACAATACAGTCGAGCTAGCTTTTCTACCTAGAACTCCTCTCGGATAAGTAGGAAATGTGCAGGGCTCGTTAATTGGTTAGTAATGTCCCAAAATGAATAATAGCCGCCTAAATTTCTAGGCAGGCCTAGTAACGAAATCCCGGGTTGTTGTACCTTGTGATTGTCAGTAATAGTAGTTACTATTCAATAGTTTGTACATTGTTGCATCATAGGGCGATACAACATGGTTGGTGTGTATACGACATAACCGTAAAAGTAGATACAAGGGAATTTTGAAAATCAACATAACAAAAAGACGAGATTCACACTTCTTGTACTAGAATTGAAGAGTGATGATTAGTCATTAGAGAATGAATTAATAACGAGAAATCCAAGCTTAAAGCTTTACAAAGCAAGTATATAATGAGTACCAGTATGATTGTACCAAACTCGAGTCGTGAAACCGAAGATTAACAAACAAAGGATATTATACTAGGATTCTGTCGAGATAAATTTGCTAAGAGTCAAATTTATTCAATCATATGAAGTGTTATAGCAAATGAGTCATCATCATAAAATAGACGTCAGCGATGACCCGGTGCTATGTAACCTCACCACAAAGCATTATGATTCGGTACTAACTCGCGTGTTAGTCTCGATATAATATAACCATGTTTGATGATTTTCAACTAAAGGATCGTATACATATTGCCCAAGGTTAGCAATGAGTTATACTAAAAATCAAATCTCCACAAGATCTAGATATAGAAAGTGACTAAAGATCCAGAACGATCTAGTCAAGTAGATTAGTTAAAAGACTAGGTGCAAGTTCAATATTTGGACATTGAATTGACTACCACCAGAAATCGAAATTGGTTAACGGTCAGAAATGGAATTCTGAAATTTTAACAAGAAGTCCATATCAAAAATATGGTCTACTCCTCACATCGAGTCGGCCAAATTTGATAGGATAACATTAGACGTCTGCATCTTTCTTGATGTGTATTGAAATGATTCGAAAGGCTATTCAGCTAGATGAGGAAATAAACAGTCACATTGTGAAAATAATCTCATAAAAATAGTGTCTCCCGAAAATGATTATGAGCTTGATAACCCATAAAATGGGTAGACTTTGATATAATATCAATGTCAATTTAGCCTGGGGTTTGATTCTCATAAAGTAGACGTAAAAAAAATAGGAGAGGATCAAGTAAATCTTCAGGAATTTGTCAAATGTGAGGACGTCATGCTCATAGGTCCCTTAAAGATAATGCAATCCCAGGTGGTTGTTCAAGAGAGCAGAGTAAACTATGATTCATCCCTTGTTCCTCTTCCTAGTAACGTACAACTTTAATCGGTTAAGAATTCGTAGAACACAAAAATAAATTCAAAATTGCTCTACTATGATTTAGGCATCTTTCAAATGATAAGGTTTTCAAATTTCAACTTAGGTCCTCACTTTTCCATTAAATTCGATGGAAATGGACCATAAGGTTTCAAAGTTTGTCCTTAGATCTCGTGTTGAATGGGGTCAAATAGATTATCTGCCAATAACTGGTAGTACAGTATGCCTGCAACTTTCTTGGCTTTCGAACGGTACCATTATGACTTACCGTTTCGTATTTCACCCATACTGGTTATAGCCTAAAATCCTTTGCATAAGGGTTTAAGCCATAAATTTGATGGAATGAGTGTTTGAATGTCATAGATTCGTATTCCTTCAGGGCACGCGTTAAGAAGTCGTTTCTAAACAACAGTTGCTCTAAGGCTTTCTAATTACAGGTGACGGAGAGTAAGGGATGTGTATACGTCTCTACCTAGTTGGAAATCAGAAGTCAATCAACAAAATGACATTTGAGGGAGAGCAGGTACAGAAAGGATATGAGACTATCCTATTCGGATCTATAAGGACAGTATACGAAGAGTAACAAATAGCGATAATCACCATAAATAAACTTTGAATGATTACTAATAAAATTTTCGGTACACAAAGAATCATTCCAAGATAAATTTTCATTTTCTCCATTAAAATGGTTTTCAATAAGGCGTTGAAGCACCAGGAGAAATCAAGATTTGCAAAACATACGTAGCAATGTTCACAAAAAAAGGGGGCATTAGTTTCATACTAAGCCATAGTTATCCCAAAAATAAAAAGTTTTTGTAAATTCAACCAAAAGAATCCTGAGCACAAGCCGCTCAGTGACCATAGTAGAAATACAAATGATAGAAATAAACATGACAATGAACGTCGTAAAGATGGCTCCTCCCAAGTAAACAAGTTTCTCAAGTTAGGTTTCCACAATATTAGCGTCGCAGTTAAGAGAATCAGGATTGAGTGTACCAAATTACCATAGTAAGTGCATAGCACTTGCAATGGAAATTTCAAGTAGGTTTACAACTGAATTATTAAGAATATTTATCAGGAGTATAGTGAGAATGACAAACACCGAAATGAGGATTTATACGAACAATCGTATAGAAAGGTTATATTGTCTAAGAAAAAGAAGCTTATATTTCTTTAAAGAATTTCTCCATCGATGTTTGTGACAACCGCGGTTTTTCAGGTCCTTACCGTTTCTCGATTTTCTTTTTATACGTTATATTTTTAAATATTATGATTTTATATATTTTTTTGTGTTTCTAGGAATTCTAGGAATACTACCTTAGACAAACACTAAGGTCCGAACTAGAAAACCCGGTTAAGTGCATACACTACGTATACTGCGAACGCGTTAAATAAACGGTAAAAATTAAATTCTCAAAAATAATTTTTATATTTATATTTTAGTTAAGAATAATGTCTTATAATATTATATGTGCTAAATTTTGTGATTCTTGATTAAACTAACGATCACAGGTGGTTCTTCCGTTAAAAACTCGGTATAGCATTTTTGAAAAATTTTGAGTTTTTAGGTTTTAAAAATTTTCAAAATTCATTATTTTAGATACTAAATTTTTATATTTGATAAAAATGCTTATTTTTAGTGTTTAGGGGTGTAATTTTTATAAAAAGTTGGTATATTTTATAAAAAATTCTTTAAAATTTTAAGACTCCACTCCCCCCTATAAATACCCTTCTCCCCCACCCCATTTTCCTCTTCTTCTTCCAGCCCAAATTGTGAAACCCCCTTCTTCATCCAAACACCCCCATTTTTCATCATCTAGCTCAAGAACAATCCAATTCCAAGTTTGATTCTTGGTTCCAATGGATTCATGAGCTTGTTTTTAGTGTTTTAAAGGTATTTTAATATGATTTCATCTTTAAAATTTCTATTTTGATTCTTGCATGTGTTCTCAAGAACACCAAGAACACACACACTCACTTTGATTTTCAAGTTTTGTTGTTTTTAAGAGTTTTTAGCTTGAATCTTGTGATTTTAACAAAGATTTGTGGATAAAAACTAGTTGTAATCATCCACAATGAGTTATCTAGTGAAAATCTTGCAAGATTTGATTATCAAAGTGTATGAACACTTGGGTGTTCATACTTGCATCTTCTTGAATAAAAAGAGCATTTTATTGATTTTTGAGTCTTTGATCTTGGAATTGAACCACATTGTGATTGTAGGTTAAAAATCAAGGAAAACTCAGTAGCTTAGCATCAAGTTTCATCATTATTTGTTGAATTTGGAAGGTATAATCCTTGATCAAACTTGTAGTTTAGCTTAAATGATCAAGAACAAGCATGTTCTTGGTGAATTTTTAAAAATGGTTTATTTAGCACCCAAACTTGTTTTTATACAGTAGAATATGTTTTAAAATGAGGATCTGGAAAATTTGGTTATCTAACTCTTTATAGATTATTTATTAAAATTCACACAAGTTTAATTCATGGAAATTTGGAAAAAATACTTCTGAGTATTGAAAAATTTTGGAAATTGGTCAGTGATTTTTATATGATTAAATAAGACTCTTTTCCAAATTTTATGAAAATTGGAGTTGTTTAAGTATACGTTTAGTATTTATAAAGTTTAAACGGATGATTTAGGGTTTGTATACTTCTGGATAAAATCAGGACTTGAAACTTAGTAAGGGATTTTATATTAACTTAAAACTAATATGGTAAAAATTGGGGGAAGTTTTGATGTGTTTAACTATTTTTCCCGAATTTGTAAAGTTTTAAAAATATTAAATTCATATTAAATAATCTGAATATTGGAAAACTATGAAAATTGGTCAGAAATTTTTATTTATATACATGATCAATTGGTATAAATTTAAAGCAGTAACTTTATGTCTAAGTATGACTTTGGAATCATGGTCCATTTAAATTTTATAAAAAAGTTATTAATTTTGGAAATTTTTATATAAAATTGATTTTATAAAAATTCTAGGGAATTTTGAACAGAAGTATAACCTCATTTAAAACATAAAATTTGACTTTTAAATTGGGTGCTAATATCACACTAAAACCCCAATTTCGAACGAATCTGAGTTTCAAACCGTAAACCGGACTTTACGCGCGTAATCGCGTTTTTGATCAAACGAAACCGTGACATGAGATTTTATCAAATGTGACTTTTTAACTACTGATGTTATTTATTAAAATCTAAAACTTAAAGTTTTAAGGTTATTAATTCATATAAAAGCCGGTTTTACAATTCTTAACGGTTCGTACGCACGCGCACGGGTTTTGGCTATACAATTGACTGCATAGCCATTTTTTAATTTTGTTGACTTAGCCACACATATTAGGTTTCCTAAATACATTTTGTGTCTACTTATTAGTAGGACTCGGTTAGGATACCACCGTTGGCTGTTTCACTGTTTTACTGCACTTTTTCGTGTTTTACTCTCAGGTGAGGTTCGCGGCCCCACTTTTAAATGTTTACTGTTTTACGGGGGAAAAGATGTTTCACTACATGTTGTTACTTGAGATTAGGGTTACCTGGGTTTACTTTTAGATGCATTAAGTCCCCACTTTAACGCAATCAATTAGCTTGAATAGCCTATGGGAATTATGAATAGTACTATTTGGGTCGACACCCCCGCCCAGGGTTGGTCGCGCCAACCAGACTTGTAGGGTCATTTGGGCGCATAATTAGCCATAGTAGGTGTTCGCATTTAACACCTGGATACAGGGCAACAACTAGTCTGACGGTTTTGATTGTGGCTCAGGGTAACTAAAATTTTAACACATGTACTTTATCATCTGCGGATGGTTACTTTACATTTTGAAATTCATTTACTTATTTTATTGAGTCGTAAAACTTGCATACTCACCAACTATTTTTATAGTTGACCGTTTTTGAAACATGCTTTTCAGGTAAACAGAATTGAAGCAAATGACTAGTTTGGTGAATTGCTTTTGGGGACTTTCTTTTGGATTATGACTTGGTTGTTGGTTTTGTATTCTGCATTTGGGATGTTTGGTTTATGTAGACAACCTGAATTTGTATTTTGGTTTTCGTGGTTTGTATGACACTTTACTTTCTTGGGTATGTTTGTAGTGGTTCTTTAAAATTTGCAGTGTACCCATTAGCATTCTCTTGCGCCTAAGTGTTCAATGCACCGCTCTCGTCTCACCTCCGTGTTTCCGCCTTCGGCGGGGTGTGACAATGTTAGAATATGTTTGGATTATAAGATAAAATATGAGATTATACTGAGACCTCCGATGATAGTCGTACACTTACTGCAAGTGTCGAGCGTTGTAAAGTCCCATACTGAATTTACGTGGTCTGTAAAATCTCATGGGATATGATTTAGCAAGTAAAATAGAAGAGAGAAAATCTCCGTTGCTCAAGATCCACTAAGGAGTTGATTAGATCAAATTTGGATTTCTCTTATTCCTTTAGAATTACGAGAATGTTACACTTTGATCCATTAGGGGAGTTAGAAATGTCGTGGTCTGATTCACGCTAGACCGAGAGTAATCGCTTTCGTTGATGAACATATAACAAAATTGAAATGAGAAAATCTTTAGCTGGATCTCAAAGGTGAAGCAATACTTAACAAATAATTGCCAAATTCGGTCTAAATACCTAAGTTAAATCAACTGCGAATAGATCTTTTCAGTGTCTCGGTCTAAATTTTTATGCAAAAGAAATCTTGATAAGAGTTTTGGATCCATTACGATTCAAAGATAAAAGAGACAATATAAATTCTCATGTCACTTGAGGTAGCCTATCGCATCATTCGATGTATTCGGCTCAACCCTAAGGTTATGATAGTTTCGATCAATATACGGATGACTGGGAATCGGGACTAGAAATACAGATTAATAATGAACATTAACTCGGACAGTAAGACTCACTAGAGTTCTCATGCACTGCAGATTATAATTACGTCTGCACCCGTAATGATAATTTACTTTGCATGGTCCCTACTGTGTTTCCTCTATCTCGAGCTCTCAGCTAAAAAAAAGAAACTAGAATGTTCATTGGATCACGTCATCGTGTTGCACTTTTGCGTAAAAGTGTGGATGTTCTATCTGATCACTTTTAATTATTTGTACCAATACTCATGGATCTGCAGACTAAGGCTGTTGTTGGATGGAGGTAACGATAGAGGGGAACAACCGGCGTCCTCTAATAAAATAAAAAGTGTGTGGTGGAAGTCAGGCAGTAATAATAGGGTAGAGATCCCCAAATCAGAGTCGAGTAAGTCATGCTACAAATTTGTACATATACGTGGATCCAATGATCCAACAAAACAAACAAACAAAAAAAGTTTATGGGTCTCCTGACCCGTAGAGTTCTCTCCCGTTTAGTCCTGCTTCTCCACCTCGGGTTCCCTTAGATCGAGCAATTATAGCTGCCATATCTCATGGCGAAAGTTCTAGCCATCCAATCCAGTAGATCACCAAAGCAAGTATATACCGCACAAAGTGAAAACAATAGATGTTAAATAAGAAAGTCGACTCCAGAATTGGAGTAGATACATGTGCGGTGTAGGTACAGGTACAACTCGAGGTAACACCAAGACAGATAGAGGCGAATATAGATTACCGTAAACGTAACCGAAATCATCAAAGAGTACGCGTAGTGTTGTGACGACGACATGATTATGACGAAGCAATGTGTCGTAGGTAAGCAAGAGGTATTATGCAATGCACATATAATTCCTACGTTTCAATGCAATAAACTTAGAATTATAGTGTAGGTCTAGTCTCGGGTAAACCTAATTCTCTATAACAAGTGCTCTGATACCAAGTCTGTCACACCCCAACAAGGAGGAAGTATAGGATGTAACTGGTATATCGCATTGAATACAAGTACAAGAGAAACTAAAAGGAAAGTTGTGCATTACATTGAACCATACTACATGCTTTTAACGAAAGTACAAATACAAGTAAAATCCCTAAAACAGTACAAAGTGTCTAAATGTCTGACTACAACCAAAGTATATAATCATAACTAGAAACAATAGTTCTAATCCAAAAGCGTGCCCTCATAAAAATCTTTTCTTCAATTCTGTTTACCTGAAAGCATGTTTCGAAAACGGGTCAACTCTATAAATAGTTGGTGAGTTCGCAGGTTTTGCGACTCTATAAAAAGTTTCGGATAAAAATCCAAAGTGATCAAAAATCCATTGATCGAGTACACATGTATTAGACAACATATTACCATGAGCCGCAATCAAAGCCTCGACGAAATTAAAAATTAAGTACCCCATACGAAAGTATAATGCAAACAACCGCCTAAAAATTGGCTAACTTTGCGCCCAAGTGACCCTACAAGTCTGGTTGGCGCGACCAAACCATGAGCGGGGGGTGTCAACCCAAGTAGTACTACTCAAAATTTCCAACGGCTACGCTCAGCTAATTGATTGCCTAAAATTGGGGACTTTAAGACATTATAAAAAAAATAACTCATGTAATCAATGTATCATGTAATATATGACAAAAAAAATGAAACAGTTTTCCCCCAAAAACAGTAAAACAGTAAGTAAAAAGGGGGCCGTGAAAACTCACCTGAAAAGTGCGACGAGTACTGCGTCACAGACGACAAAATACTGGAAAAATTCAAGTCCTAATCGGGTCCTATTGTTCAAGTGGACACAAACGATGCATTCAGGACTCCTAAAGTTTGTGACCAAGTCAACAAAACAAAAAGTTGTTATGTAATCGGTTGCATACCCAAACCCGTGCATACGCGTACGAACTGTTAGAAATTGTAAAACCGCCTTTTATATAAATTCGTGACCTTAAAACCTTAAGTTTTAGATTTTAATAGAGAACATCAGTAGTTATAAAGTCATATACAATAAAATCTCAAGTCACGGTTTCGTTTGATCAAAAACGCGGTTACGCGCTTAAAGTCCGGTATACGGTTTGAAAATCCGATACATCCGAAATTAGGGTTTTAGTGTGATATTAGCACCCAATTTAAAAGTACAAATTCATGTTTTTAATGTGATCATACTTCTGTCTAAAATCCACTAAAATGTTTTATAAAAACAATTTTATACAAAAATTTCTAAAAATAGTAACTTTTTATAACGTTTTAATGGACCAAAATTCTAAAACCATACTTATACATACATTTACTGCTTGAAACTTTCACAAATTGATAATATACATAAATAAGAATTTCTGACCAATTTTCACAATTTTTCAATATCCAGATTATTTATTATGAATATAATATTGTTAAACTTTAACAAATTCGGTAAAAATAGTTATAATTGTCCACACTTCACCAAATTTTTACGAAATAAGTTTTAACTCCATATGAGATTTTATTATAAGTTTCAAGTCCTAATGTTGTCCAAAAGTGTATGATCCCAAATTCAATCGTTAAAACTTCATAAATACCAAACACCTATTTAGACAACTCCAATTTTTATGAATTTTGCACAGGAGTCATTTTTTATCATATACTAATTACTGACCAAATTCCAGATTTTTCTAATACACAGAGGTATTTTTTCCAATTTTCATGTATTAAAATTGTAGAAATTTTAATAAATAATCTATAAATAGTTTAGTTACCAAAGTCTCCAGATCTTAGTTTTTATATAAATACTACTTTTTTAAAATAAATTTGAAAGCTAAATTAAAAGTTTATAAAAATCCATAAAAAAAACAATTGTTGTATAAAAATAAATATATTAGTTCCACGTGAACCGGGATTGGGTTTATAACCTAATAACCACTCAAAATATCAAATATCTAAATACTAAATATTTTCGGGTTCAATTCCCAACCAATTACTCATAAAACTATTCTAACATAAAATTAAATTTTAACGGGTAAAGTTTGTACACTTCGTATAAATGATTCGCGTATGCGGAACCTCCCGTATTTCACATGCAATATGAACCAAAACACACCATTAGGATCATTTTTATCTCCCAAGCATTCCCACATGCTCAAAATTGACATGCAATGCCGTTTCGATGACCATGCAACCCAATCAATTTCCTGTTTTCGATCATAGAAACTGTTACAATCTGTTCGTATTCAAAAATATACTTTCCAACATCTAATCGGAATTTACTTCGGTGAAAACATTCATATATGTTTTTATAAACTACTGTCCAAAAATCGTCACAATCCAACGGTCGAATCTCCAGGGATCGACGATTCTTTGAGACCCGGTTTTTCAAATCCAAAAATCCGATCAGTCGCATTCGAAGATACAAAAAGCATACCTAGAGAGCTCTGATAAAAAATTTCTCCGGTAGGATTTTGCGTCTATGTGTTGAAAGAATCATATCCAAAATTCATGCATTTTTAACAGTCGGATTTCCGGGGATCGTCCGATCTTTAAAACTGCGCATGCATAAAATTTTCTGGACAGATTTTAAAAACTCTGTTCAATGAATTTAAGCAAGGATTTAGACAAATCTGAGCTTACCATTGCGTTCGTAGCGTCGAGAAATTGTTCCGGGTGAAAAACGAGCTTCGTCCGCCACCGGCCACCGCGCCGGACCACCGTTGACCGCCACGCACCACCGTCGGACCACCACTACTTTGCCTGAAACCTCTCCAGCCCTCTCCACTCTCTCTCTCTCTAAAACTTCTCTGAATTTTTGAAAAATGAGATAGTGGATGAAGATGGGGTATTTATAGCCCCTGCGGTCTCCGATCGCGTGTCGGTTTTTCGCTTAAACAAACCCGTTAAAAATAGTGGCGTTATTTTACCCAAAAATAACTCGTTAGAATTTAATATTTTCTCTCGAGTCCTTGCGTCTCGTAAATATATATCCTTTCGGATTTAAATTAAATTTTACGAAACTGCTCGACTCGGGTGTTAACACGTATAGACCTGAACTTGATCAACTTTTTGACATTATAACACCAAAAAAAATCTTGCTATTATCTTCCGTTTACTAACGAGTTCCTTTCGTATGAAAGTATATTTCAACATAATACTATTATTATACGAACTCGTCGAACACATGTGTTGACCGTAAAAGTCACGGTTGTCACAGTATTTAAGTATGGCTTGTAGGACCTCACGTGAATGCCTAGAATATTTTTGTAATGCCATAGTTATACTATATGGTAAAGAGTTCTTACGAAGACCGACAAGCCACGACATTGAACTTTTGTACAACGCGCATGAAGAAAAACATGGCATTCCTGTATGCTCGGTAGCATCGATTGTAGACATTTCGTTTGGAGAATGTGTCCGACAAGGCTACGTGGACAATATATGCGTGGTGATCACCAATAGACGATCATGCTCGAAGCGGTGACTTCTAATGATTTGTAGTTTTGGCATGCGTTTTGTGGTCCGCCGGGCTCAAACAACGACATCAATGTTCTACAACAATCTCCTTTATTTACCGACGAGCAACTTGGAACCGCGCCTAAATGTCTATTTCATGTCAACGGCAAGAATACAAACGTGGATACTATCTTACCGATGATATATACCCTACTTGGTCTACGTTTGTGAAATTGTTCGCCTATCCAACCGATCCAAAAGAAAAGAAGTTTAAAAAGGTGCAAGAAAAGACGTTGAGGGAGCTTTCGGTGTTTTAAAAGCTAAATGGGGTATACTTAGGCGACCCGCTCGCCCTCGTAAGCCGGAAAAGATTAGGAATGTGGTTTATGCGTGCATGTTACTCCATAATATAATCATAAAAGATGACGAAAATGCAATATCACCGGCCTACATTAGGGATCCTCCGATCAATCCAGTTATAGACGATAATGTCCTTCCGGAGTTGCACGATGTGAGTACACATTTTAGGTTACGATTTGATCTTGTGGAATATTTTGATAGCACGATTCATTTGGATGACGAAGATTAGATTGACTTTATGTTATTTTATTTATATTCTATTAATATTTTGTATTTCTTGTTATTTTTATTTTATTGAATAAATAAAGTATGTTTTATTTATTAGTTTTAATTTAAAAAAATAAAAAATAAATAAAAAATGAGGGTATTAGAGTTGTGCCCCCATCAATTTTGGGTGTTAGGGTAACATTTGTGTAAAAATGAGGTGGCACACCCTTATTGGATATTTTGTTAGTGTAGTTTTTTAAATGAAGGTTGTGCCCCCTTTACCCTTAGACAAAACCACCATATGAGCATATGAAACAAAAAACAACCATACAAAATAGCAAAAAAAAAAACATTTTTATGTAAAAGAAATCCTCCCAAATTAGGAAGTCGTTTGTAACAGCACATTGATAGCAAAGTCCTTAGTTCTCTCAACATTTGGCTTTCACTTAAAAAAGAAAAAAAAATCCAAGTTAAAAGGGAAAAAATGAACACATAAACGAAGCATTAGTTCTGTGGTGTGTAGGGCTGTAAATGAACCAAACAGTTCGTGAATCGTTCGGCGAACAGTTCGTGAACCGTTCAGCGGGAAGTTCGTTTACGTTCGTTTAATAAATGAACGAACATGAACAAGGAATCTCGTCCGATTAACTAAATTATGAACATGAACACAGATCTCGTTCATTCAATTGTGTTCGTGAACGTTCGGTAACGTGTTTGTGAACATTCGTTTATTAAATTTGTTCGTGTTCGTTCATGTGTCGTTTGTTTATGTTGTTCATTAAATATTTTTGTATATTTCTATTTTATTTTATCTAAACTTTATATATTCTTTACTTTTTATTTTATTTTTTACCCTAAAATTAACTAAGTAAAGTAAGTTCGATACAAGTACAAAAAAACTTGATATTAAAATGTTGTTATTAAATGTTTATTTCGAAAGACATTAGAGTTGACATCAAAAGTCTCAAGCTACTATTCGTTCGGTTCCGTTCGTGAATAAATTCATTTCCTTAATGAACGAACATGAACATGAACATGAAATTTCGTTCGGTTAGTGTTCGTGAACCATTCATGAATAAGTTAAATGCTTAACGAACGAACATGAACACGTCTTCGTTTGGTTTGGTTTGTTTACAACCCTAGTGGTGTGAACTGCGAACAGGTAAGTAAATAAAATAAATAAAAGCACGTGAAAAAAATGGAAGTAAAGGATAAAGAGTAAATCCTAACATTATGTCCTTACCTCTATCCATAGGGAAAGAGAGGCAGCTTTCAGAGAGACTCCCGACTTCAAAACAAACCACAGACAAACAAACAATACTAAATATATATAAAGATAGAAAGATATCGATAACAACATTTATAGTGCAAAGATAAGTAGCACATGTATAAATACAAAGAGACAAAAAATACAATAAGACAATAATATAGATAAACACTCGTAAGATACCACACACACACGTTAATATAGGAACACAGTAACATGCAAACCCCTCTTAGAGTACGTGTAAAGCGTAACACGATAGCATTAACCAAAGAGTTATAATAAAATAAATAGAATTTGGTGCCATAATAGAATTACAATTACCGAAAATTTTGATCTAAAAATTTTGTGATGAATTTACAATTTGAGCGTAACACGATAGCATCCTTAATGCAATTTGTAATTTTACTCTTATTTGTAGTAATAACTTAGAATTGTATATTTACGAAATCAAACAATGATAAAAGTAGGGCTGGTAAAACAGGTCAATTCGTGTCTAAACAGGTCAGTGCGACGCGGATAACACAAGTATCAAACTTGAATACGACTCGTTTAACTAATTTATATCTCATGTTTATAACACATTTGTATCTTTTATGTACCAAGAAAAATAAATGATGGAGCGTAGCCTCCTAATTTTACTTATTTTTTAAAATGTATAAAATTACATAGTATAATTTTTATTAAACAGGTTTAATCGTGTCTTAAACATGTGAGGAAATGCCAGCCCTAGATAAAAGTGTCCATGTATCACCATGATCCTAACTAATTTACATTTTTTACCAAATCATTCAAAACTAGTGGGCGCTAGCACTCGCATTGCAACGGGCCACGCGTTAAGTCGGCTAGGTTTCGAACATAAAAACCGATATCTTCATAATCACGTTGTGTAAATGAAAATGAATAAAAAAAGTTGTTTAACGAAAAGATAAAATCATGAGAAACCGTAGCGAAAAAAAACCATAAAAATAAATACCAGTGAAAAAAGGTTAAAAAGAAAAAAGAAAATTTTAAAAAAACAACATTTGTTTTACATCGATCGAAAACAATAAAAAGAAAATAGCAACGTGGTGTAAAGCTCCAAACCCGAGAAACCTCACTTGTTGGATTTACTTATAAACACATAGCGAATTAAACCTTAAATAGAATAAATGCAGAGGAAATATCATTTAAATTTCAAATTTGATCAAACATAGAGGAAGCATTGTCTTAACATTAAATTTAAATAAAATAAATCAAACGGGATGTCAGTATCATCGCTTGGGTCAACTCTCAGCACAAGTTCCGCATCCATCAACAATAGTAGTCTACACATAACTTAAAGGCATACTAAAAAGTCAGCTACGATGGTGAGTTCTAACTTTACATAACACATTACACGTCAAAAACATTTTACCAAAATATAACATTCATTCAATACTAATAAAACAATACATAACATGCAATAACAATAAACAAGAACCATTCGTGTCAAATATGCGCCCTTTCGTAACCGTCAATTCCTTTAGGCATTACTCTGTCCAGGATGCCCGGTCTCGTCAGGAATCCTAACCTAGATAGAATCACGCCTCGCCGTGATAGTAACATTACTCCTGTGCATCCACACGACATTTATAGGATAACTAATCCCGTCATTCATACCAGTTGTACAATTGTTTGCTAGCCACAAAGGTTCCTGTATAGATATAACAAATCTTCGTGTCTAGGACGTCCAGTCTCGTCTGGATTCCTAACCTAGACACGGTTTCATTTATCGTGTTTGTTCCCAAGGGAACCATTAGCAGATTCGACTTACATTAAAAGCGTTCCTTCATTTGAAAAACCTTTTAGTCAAAGAATTGTACATATTATTAAAACATATTTCATTCAAACCATTTCGTAAACATTTAGGGCAAAACATTTCATAAACATTCATTTCGTAAACGTTTCATAAGTATGCAATCGGTCCCAAAACACAGTAAAACTTCATAAAAAGGAACATCTAAAACTCATCAAACTTTCTTATGTAACTTTTCCTAAGTGTAAGGCTCAACAAGATGTTAGGCGAACTGTTCGAGCGGTCATACGAAATGTGTTAACTTCACGATACAACAAGAACGATCCGTCCGAAATCCCACTGGCCGAAAATTATTTCGTCCGAAATCGTTTTTCGACCGAAATCATTTTCAGTCGGAATCCATTTCCGTCGAAATCTGTTTCGTCCGAAATGTCTTTCATCTTAAATGTCTTTCGTCCAAAAACTATTTCGCTCGAAAACTATTTCATCCAAGTAGCTTTTCGAGCAGAATTCAATGTTCCTCATTTCGACCGAAACCTTTTCGGACCATTCAAATTGTTCTTGGCCGAATATCTCGTTTTCGATCCAAAATCCCAACTTTTTACGTCCAAAATGTTTGATTACTTCCCATGAAGCTAAACCTATGATTTTCAGGCTTAAACACACGTTGAAATCCGAGCTCTTTGGATCAAACTCATTTTACCTACTTAAACCCTAAAAACCCTAAAACAAAGATATAGATGAGATCTTTACCTCAAAGCAGCTCGTTTCTTCGTCAAAGCTTCGAGTAAACAACATAAAAGGATAATGGATCGATCTTAGAGCAAAACCGTCACTTTCTCTTTCTAGGTCTCGCTCTCTAGAAGATGTGGGGAATGTGGAGTGATAATGAGGCGGGGAAGGGGGAACTAGGGTCTTGGAGGCTCCCCCTCCACCCTTAGGCACGCACGGCCTGCCCTCAGCCCACGACTCGACCGTCTTGCCCCGCGACTCTTTTTAAGATAAAATCCACGTAAAAAGTTGGGAAAATGGTACTGTTGTTATCCGTTAGCTATCGAATTCAGTTCGTGAATGCGCCAAGACTCAGTATAGTTCAGATGAAAAAAAGGTTTTATTTGTGATGGTATCGTCACACAAATACTGTACGATGTAACCCAAAAAATAAAGTTGTGCTTTAAATCTAACGAAAACCATAGAAATGAACACTGACCGGTTGTGATAATTAGGGGTGTTCAAAAAAATCCGAATCCGAAACCGAACCCGAATTATCCGAATCCGAATTATCCGAAAATTCGGATATCCGAAATTTCGGATATCCGAAATTCGGATATCCGAATTTTCGGATTCGGATTCGGATAGTGATTTTCGGATATTTCGGATAGTTCGGATATCCGAATATCCGAAATATTATATTTATATATTTTTTTAATTGTTTTTATTATTTAAAAATAAGAAAATTTGAATCAAAACCCGATATATTATATTTATATATTTTTATATGTATATTTTCTAATGTTTTTTAAGATTTTTAATTGTTTTTGTAATTTTAAAATATTTTTTTATATATTTTTTTATATATTTTTTTATATTTTCGGATATCCGTTTCACTATCCGAATGGATATCCGAAATTTCGGATATCCGAATTTCGGATATCCGAAATTTCGGATACGGATTCGGATAGTAAAATTTACTATCCGAAATTTTCGGATATCCGAAATTCGGATATCTGAAATTTCGGATATCCGGTTTTGAACACCCCTAGTGATAATACCAATACCGGCAATGATATTCTTCAATTATTATCGGTTCGGTTAGTCACGGTATCGGAACGATAACGATACTCGCTACAGTTTACGATATAAAAAAAAATACTCAATTGCGAATACAATTCCGTTTTTAATATATATATATATATATATATATATATATATATATAAATAAGGGCTAAAATAAAAAATAAATAAAAACTAAAAATATATATATAATTCGATTTAGAAATCATGAATTATCTTCTTGGTTGCACCCCCTCTTAAAAACTAAAAAAGGCCTGCGAACACGCACGAGAAGGATGAAAGCGAGTTGGTATGCTAATTCCTCATTTGCAAATCAGCCCTTCCCGTGGGTTATTTTCTCAACGAATAAGTAATTCTATGAGTGAAACCTTTATATAATTCGAAAAAACAAAGCACAAGTCTATGGCAATAAAATTTGAAAAATCAAAAATTTTCATATTTCTAATATTAAACAAAAGGATTAGCAAATAAAAGTGCTAATGCTAAACTAGACCATAAATTGTTAAAGCTTCCATAAAAGCTAGACTAAGCAATAAAATACCTCGTATTTTTCCCTCTGCCTCAGGCCGTCTCGCGATACCTACTACAGCTTGACCAACAGCAGTACCTTGACCAACTCCAGGTCCAATAGAAGCAAGCCCTACAGCCAATCTAGCAACAATAACGGAAGCGACTACATAGAAAATATTAATGTAAACAACAGTTAAATAAAAATCGGTTAAAATGGTAAAACTCTCCTTGAGGTGAAGGGTTCGAGCCTCGTCATAAACAGATTGATATAAATTATTAGGAGTATTTTATGTGGTCCCAAAATAAGGTATTGTTGTTAAAAAAAATTAAACAAAAACCCTAGGGACTAGAAATGCAATGACTCAAATCACAAGGTATATTTTCATAAATTCTGTTTTCCTCAAATGGGTTACCGATCCTCCAAGCTACTCCACTTTCATAAGAACTGGATTTCATAATTCCGATCTGCAATTCCAAATTCTCCTTTCAGACTCACCAAAATCAATTTGCTTTCTAAAACAATCTCTCCTCTTTAGATGTCGGTAAGTTCTCTTTCGATTATTTCTTCCAATACGGATTCGATTCGCAACAATTCTTACGAATTTCAGATAGATTTGACCTATATCGGCAATGAATTCCGTTGATACGTTTGATACTACTTATCATCCTCGCATCTGTCATGCAGTAACATCACTTTGAATTTTATTGAATTTGAATTGTTGTTTTCGCCGCACAATCCTTAGTATTAGGGCATTTTTTTGGTTGTGTGATCATGAGCTTTTTACGGTGCTTCAGGAACATCTCAGTGATTAAATTATCACATAAGACTAATATGATTATTTGAACAGATTTTCGAGTACAATGGAAGTGCCTTGGTGGCGATGGTAGGTAAGAACTGCTTTGCTATAGCTAGTGACAGGAGGCTTGGTGTTCAACTTCAAACCATAGCCACCGATTTCCAACGTATTTTTAAGATTCATGATAAGCTTTTCGTTGGTCTATCTGGTCTTGGCTCTGATGCTCAAACACTGTAAGTGCTGCTGTCACTTATTTAGGGTTTTACAATAACAGAATTGTTATATCAAGGCCTGGTATATGCTGGACCGGTTATTCGAGTTTTGTGACTGTTATATGTATATCTGGTTCCATTAGCATGTTTTTTATTTATATTATGTGTTATTGTAGTTACCAGCGGCTTGTGTTTCGCCACAAACTGTATCAGCTAAGGGAAGAAAGAGATATGAAGCCAGAAACTTTTGCTAGTCTTGTCTCTGCTATGCTGTATGAGAAAAGGTTAGAATAAAACTTACATTTTGTCTCAGTTAACTTCTTGTAAATGGATTCATTCCTAACACTGTTTATGTGCTTAAAAATACTAAATTACGAATGGTATGATGGAGGAAGTGTAATTTGATTTCATTACAAACACTAGCAATAGAAACAAAAAGGAGTGGAAGTTGTGATAGGTTTTTTGTCAATTGTGAACTTGAAAAGCAAAGAATTTGACCTCAAATATCAGAATACCAACACTTTTGCATAAAGGGTGAAATACATATTCTTTGAACGTTACACCTAAGTTGATGAATAGAATGTAGGAATGTGATTGAATGGTTGATAGTTTTAATGTTTTATACATAAATCATAGCTATTCCTAACAACTTGATGAAGTAGATAAGTTTTGCTCGAATTTAGGAACTTAAGATGATTATTTTTATAGCACCCACGATGGTGTGGTTATAAGTATTACATGTTAAGTGCATTAATCAACATGTCTTTCAAGTATAGTTCTCTAACGCTGAAGAGAAGCACTACTTAAAAAAAATTAAAAAAATTAGGAATGTGATTATTACAAAACTATTATGTGGCAAACTGTGGCAATCATAGTCTCCAAGTTAGCACGTTAAAAATATCAAGTGTTAGTAATGTAAATAGATGTTCTTTTTCTTCTGTGCTCTATGAACATCAGTAACTCTTAAATTTGTGAGTGTTATGTCACTACATAGCAGTTCTTGATCCATGTTAAGGATGTGCATGTGTAACATCAATATGCATGATTAACTGGGTCTTATCTCTTATAAAATTTCTAATAATAAGAAATTTGATACAAGTAGTTAACAGCCTCCTGTCATAAAAATTTAGCAGTAAGATTAGCAATAAGATTTAACTACATTGCAATCCATATTACTGAAGGCTGTGTACTACAATTTTGTTAATAACTCTTTTCCTGCTATTTCATGATATACAGAGTTCATGTTGTTTCATAAAGTTATATAGATGTTAGATTAATAGAATTTACTAATATTTTGTAGGTTTGGTCCTTATTTCGTCCAACCTGTGATTGCTGGATTGGGGGAGGATGACAAGCCATTTATTTGCACAATGGACTCAATTGGAGCAAAGTATGACTACTTTTTATGTTTTTGTTGTTACTCATACTCTTGCATGAAAACCAGACCCTTTTTTCTTTATTTTTTTGAAAAACACGTAATACTTTTTATGTTTTTGTTGTTAACTCATACTCTTTTATGAAAACCAGACCCCTTTTATTTTTTTTTACTTTTTGAAAAACACACAACTGTTGGAACCAATTTTGAAGACACATGTTTTATAAGATGTAAATGTAAAACCATATTCTGAAGACCCGTGCATGTGTTTTTCAAAAAGTTTATATTTGTAGAATCACTTGTAGATGAGTTATATTTCCCCTTTTTGGGATAAATACATGTGCAAATTTAAGTTTATCATCAAGTTTGATTTGGAGGTGTAACTGAGAATATTATGTAGTAGTATATGATGACAAAATTTTGTTCCAATTTTTGCAACCATGCATGTTATAGTTCCATGAGGTATGCTAGTAGCCTAGTATGAACTTGGGATTAAAAGAATGGCTTTTAAATATCTTGTAATTTCTTTATGATGAAACTGAGAATCATATGGCAGCTGGTATTAACTTTTAATTTTTCCTTTCATGAAATCAATAATCATAGAGAGCTTGCAAAAGATTTTGTGGTGGCTGGAACTGCATCAGAATCTCTTTATGGTGCTTGTGAGTCGATGTTCAAGCCTGACATGGTACCTTCCTTATTCCAATCCTTTTGAGTTATTATTTTTAATAAGGCTCTAATATAACTTTTGCAACTGGCTTTGTGTAATTAAAGATATACCTATGAGCCATTAAGTATTTGGTTCTTGAACATACCGCAATGCATTAAACTCACCCTGGAAGTTGCAGGTTCAACCCATTTAAATGATAATGGACCATTTGTATTGTATTTATTGACAACAATTCAAACAGGTTAAATAGTTCAAAAATTACTTGAAAGGAAATTGGTCAAATGGGTTGATGCTTATACTTCCTAACTCGTTTTATTTAAAAAAAAAAATAGATTATTATTTTTATAATTTAGATTTGGTGATCATGTTTACTAATACATTATTTATTTACAGAATATAAAAATGTACTCATGCTTATTTACTTAAAAGTGACCTGTTACCCTTTATCCAACCCACCTGTTTTGCCAGCATGAGATATGAATCAATCATATGATAAACAATTAGAATTTAGAACCCGTTTTAATGCCACCTGTACCATATTTTAAAAGTGATTTGTCTTCCCACCTGGACTCTTTACCAAAGGTGTCATATAATATCTACTTGTTATCATGTATGTAGGATCATGAGGAGCTGTTTGAGACCATCTCTCAAGCACTTGTATCATCAATTGACCGTGATTGTTTGAGTGGTTGGGGAGGACATGTCTACATTGTGTAAGTTTCTTTTCAAGTCTATAGTCGCAGTGTTGGGATTTGCGTTTTAGATATAATCATCTCAAGTCGCAATAATCGATTGTTTACTTTGGGATAAGCATATTGTGTTCTGTTTATCCAACCATTTAGGTGTATTTAAAGATATTCGTATGAAATTATATGTGCAGGACACCAACTGAAGTGACCGAAAGAATCTTGAAAGGGAGAATGGACTGATTAAAGAAAGCTATTTAGCCTTAATCTTGTATGGCTTTGGGATTTGAAATGGGTAAGCTTCGGCATTGAATTAGTGTTATTGTATTTTGGTGTCCGATAGCTTATTGTTTCAGAAGGTATTTTATGCTTTTGGCTTGAAAACTTTAGACCAAAATTATGGTGTTATTCTGGAACAGCCGGTCTTCAATGAACGTTTTGTTTTAAACCGTCTATCTTGTGTCTTTAAACATGATTAATCGGTGGTTGTTGATTTGAGTTGTGTTTGATTTTTAACAAGGAGATTTTATAATTACAGGTGATTATGATCAAATGAAAAAAAACCCAGTTGTGATGTTTAACAACACGTTTTTTCACCTATAAATAATGATTCTAGAAGTTTATTAATGAAGTGGATGTTAAATTAGTATGGAAGAATTATAATCACATCTATTGCCAAAAAAACATGTTATCAAGAATTTCTGTCGTAATGTGTATTGGAATCAGACCTAAATCGTTGTAAATCGGATGATTTAGTTGGTTTGAGATTTATATAGTTTAGTTTATGGTTTGGTTAGGAATGACAATAGGATGGGTATTAGTAGTCATGCAAGTCTGTTTGTTACATGTTGGGATTCTTAAGTGTATAATGTTACTATTTTTAATTTTTATGTAACTTCATTACGTAAGGAACTAGATTAAAACCCATGTATTAAATGGGTTGAATAAAGACAACTTGTTGTAAACTAGTAGTTTTTTTGAAGTTTTGTATGTTGGATTTTATTGGTGAAATAATTATATTTTAAAAAATATTTTATAAAAAAATGAAAAAATGTTTAATTTATAAAAATAGTTTATGAACAGACATATTTTTTTAAATAAAAAAAGTTTTATATAAATAATTATTATTTAATAGGAGAGAGGCGAGAAACAAAAAGATTTTAAAAAATTAAGGAAATTTGTATAATTAATAGGAGAGAAAGGCGGAAAAAATTTTTATGGGTGAATATGAGAGTGACAAGTGTCACTCCAAAACCTTTATTTATTATATAGTATATATATAGATTAGAAATATAAAAACTAAAAAGTTTTGGATTAGTAGATTACTCTATTAACCAAAAATAAAAGAAAACGAAAAAAAATGTTTAGAGAAAAATGTTTAGCAAATAGGTATGTGTGTTTTGGGTAGTCAGGCTTGAACTCTATACTCGTGATTTTTTTTAAAAGGATCTTATTGGCTGTTACCCATCCTAAATGTTTCGGGTTTGTCCGTCGGGTTTGTTTGCCATCTTTTTTTTTGGTTTTGGGTTTAACGGTTTGGTCGATGGATTAAAACTTGTAACCGACTGTTTCACATTTATATTTTTTTATTTTTGAA
Organism: Smallanthus sonchifolius; assembly: GCA_023525975.1. Classification (NCBI taxonomy): domain Eukaryota; kingdom Viridiplantae; phylum Streptophyta; class Magnoliopsida; order Asterales; family Asteraceae; genus Smallanthus; species Smallanthus sonchifolius. Next base: position 20,508,471 of record CM042044.1, on the reverse strand, counting down.
ATATGTGGTTTTGTATGTGTTCTACCAACCATCTTTATCATTTTGTAAACAATTGTATATCTATATAACTAGTTTAGACCCTGTGTCACACACGGAGTAAAAAATAACAGTATAATTTTTTTTAAAATCTTTATGTATATATTTTACAGCTGTAAAAATGTATTACATATACTTAGGATAGAATACAAAATTCAAAATATCTAAAAACTAATACATAATTGGCTTTCAAAAATACGTTAATTATATTTAATGTAATTTGATTTTCATTTACTATATGATTGTAAATTAAAGTTACATAATTATATTTCAATTTTTCTTATAATAAAGGATAATTTAAAATAAATGTGTTTTATTAGTATAATTAGGATTTTCTTTAAAAATATGTTATTATTAAAAAATAGATGTGCATTTAATAAGAGAGAGGGGTGGGAAAAATATAATAAGAATGAATATAGAAGCGACACATAACATGAAAATAACCTTTATTTATTATATAGTATAGATCTATCCTCAACTATATACTAATTACAATGTAATCTAATAAGAATACATCATAGAAAATTTAATTAAAAAAAGAATGATACATTTGGGATTTGGTTAACGTGGCAACAATTGCTAATAAGAGTAAGGGGTATACCCAAGCGATGAGTGTCTTAAGTGATGAAAAAATGCATACCACGTGACGCCACGTCATTTCCTTTAATTATCACACAATCTATCACTTGACAAGGGAAATACCCAACTGATTTAGGTGGTGTGATAATTAAATGTTTTTTTAATATTCATTTAAATAATAAACCATAATAAAATTAATAATATTTCATTAATAAAAAAATCACATAATTCAAATTACTAAAAATAAATTACATTAATAAAAATACTTGAAAATAATAAATAAAACTATGGTATACCATGACGTTCCTTAATCTCCTTTTGTTTTTTTCGATTAAAAATCGTTGCTGGCCGGAAAGATTATCAAGATCGATGCCTAGAATTTATATCTTCTATTTTGTTCTCTTCCAATCCATCATCTCTTGTTGTGTCATGTTAAATCGTTTCAGTTGTTCGACCATTTGTTGGTCGATTTTGATGCGAGTTGGAACCGAATCCGCTCCTAAGCCCGATGCTTGGGCTTTTTCTTTTTTTCTTTCTGATCGAGCGGGGTACGTCTTCCACATCATCCGGTGCATCTAGGTTGAGATCATAGATAGATCTTCCATTGGACCCGGACTAGCGTCGATGTCTGTCGATGTTCGTTTCTTTGACGATCCGGTTCGGGTTGGTGCAACATTAACTGATTGCCAGTTTGATGATTTCTTCAAAAGTTCCAAAAACACTATTGGTGTGTCGCCTCCTACATCGTTTAGAAAGCGGCCGGTAGCTTTCACCAAAACATCGGTTTCAGTCTCACCGCTTCTTCGGTCCCGCAAACATTTTTGGTAGATCCCGTGAAACTGTACGACCTTTTCGTTTATATGAGTCCATTTTGAACTCAATTGGTCCAAAGTTCGGTAACCCGACGGTACGCCCTTGAAGGCTTCAAAATTCACTTACAGGAGACTATAACACCTTTTTATTTTGGGCGTTACCTACAAAAGTTAAAATAAATATAACTAAAATTATTAAACATAAATACAAATAATTATAATAAATATTAAAAAACACAGATACTAAAAATTAATTTTTAATACCGATAATGAGATCCTCCGAGACGTCGATATACGTCTTAACCAACTCTAACGTTTCATCTTTTTCCCACTTCTTTTTTGTATTGGTTTTGATTGTTGTCTCTTGTGATACGTTCTTTTTTCCTATCGTTATTCATGATTTTTTGTAGAGTAGAAAAATAGTAGAAATGAGTGTGTGTAAAATGAATATATTTGGTATTTATAGTGGGTAAAAAGGTTAAAAGTAAACTTCAGTTTTTGTCCCTGGGTTTTGCTCAAAACTTCAGGTTTCGTCCCTCTATAACACATTTCATCCCTGGCGTTTAATGTTTTAACACTTTGCGTCCCTGGTCCTTAACCCTGTTAAGTTTTCTGTTAGTTTTTATGCAAATTTACTAATATATCTCTCACACTTTCTTCTTCAACCATCATACCCAAAAAGCAATTTTGACTCCATTTTGTTACACTCAACATTTTTACACTCGTCAAACAACTGTCTGCCAGTACTGATCAGAGAACGACGATGATGACCATGGAAAACCAGGTGACGAATTCACGTGGTGAAAACCCTTTTCGTCGTCGGAACACGTTTCCGCTGCCAGCAGGTCTCACCTCAGCCTCCACCACCGTTGCTACGGCAGAACCCTAGATGGGGTGTCGCCGGAAAACTCATCCCGTCACCATCTTCGTCGTTTAACATCGTCAGTGTTGCTATCTAGGCCACTCGACGCCGCCTGCTACCTTGTCTCCACCTATATCTCTGCTTCTTGGAATCCCTAACCACCGCCGCCATTTCTATTGGAGCCACCAAGACCCGTCGTCGGCCAGGGGGAGGTGGTGCCGGAGAGCCGGTGGTCGGAGGGGGGCCGCGCTAGAGAAAAGTGTCATTCATGTTAGAGTCTCATATACATTTTATTAAGTCTAATGAAAAAGGAGTGAGGGGTATATTAGTAAATTTGCATAAAAACTAACAGAAAACTTAACGGGGTTAAGGACAAGGGACAGAAACTGTTAAAACATAAAACGTCATGGATGAAATGCGTTATAGAGGGACGAAACCTGAAGTTTTATGTAAAACTCAATGACGAAAACTGAAGTTTACTCAAGTTAAAAATTAAACTTATTTATTTATTTAAATTTACAATGGTCAAATAAATTAAAGTTATAGCCGATGAACAGTTAAAAATGGTTCAATTCACGTGTGATAAAAATCACGCCAACCAATCACGTGGCTAATCACGTGAAAGGGGCGGTGTACCAGTGGCGAACCCAAGAATTTCTTTTCATCGGGGTCGGAAAATTTTTGAGGTCGATTGTCAATAACTAAATATTAGTTTTTTCGGCTCGAATCGGGTCGGGTCGGGTCACACAATAATACGATAAAAAATAAACAAAACTATAGAAGAACAATAATAATACGATGTTTGTCGTTAGAAATGCATAATCAAAAAACAATATATCCCTATAATTGTTCTCTACGGGTTTTCATTTTTTGAAACCGAACCATCACATCATCTATAGAAACTTTTCTAAGCAACTCTTTTTCAATATAACAAACACAACTATCACTCAAATTCTCATCACCAATCCGATTACGCAAATCCGACTTCACGTACTTCATTGCAGAAAAGCATCACTCAACACTTGCTGTTGTGACAGGTAAAACGAGAGCCAACTTCAATAAACGGTACACCAACTTAAAGTTCTGGTGTTTCTTTGTTTCGACCATCAATCTTACTAGACCAGATAAACCATTCAAGTTCGCAAATCCTATATCCGCTTTCAAAATATCCATGTAGTTTGGGAGTTCAATCTTAAGGTCTTCCTTATCATGTTCATTAAAATCATATGGATACATCTCGGCTAACAATAATATCTTTGGTATATCAAACTCATGAAAATTATCACAAGGACTCAAAGCGGATATATAAATAAGTAAATCGGATGTTACCTCGTTAAAACAGTTTCCAAACTCTTGGATTTGCATATCAAGCACCGTGTTGAAACAATCATACTCATAATATTGGCGATATGTCGTATTTGTCTTTTGTCTTGGCTTTTTTGGGTTGATGTAGTAGTCATCCATGTTCACCATTTCAAGTTCATGTTTTTCACAAAAGGAGTTGACTTCATTTAAAAATGATTCAAAACCATCTAATCTAAGCTTCTCAAGTTGTTGCTTTGTCGATTTGACCAACGAGATTGCATTCAACAAACACCCTACCATTTCGAAAAGCCTCCAGACACCCATATGTTTGTTTGTAACCGCCACAACAACTAGTTGAAGTTGGTGAGTAAAACAATGTACATAAAATGCTAAAACATTTTCTTGCAAGATTAAAGATCTCAATCCGTTGAACTCACCGGCCATATTACTAGCGCCATCATAACCTTGACCTCTAATCTTCATTAAACTCAATCCATATCAGGGAAATAATTCATCAATAGCACGTTTGAGAGACGATGCATATGTATCAACTATATGGACAAGACCAATAAACCTTTCTTTAACAACTCCACATTTATCAACATATCGAATAACCACGGCCATTTGTTCCTTTTTAGATACATCACTTGATTCATCAACTAATAAAGAAAACACATCATCACCTAGATCATCAAATATTTGTTTCAATACTTCTTGTGCAAAACAATGTTTAACGTCTTTTTGAATTTTTGGAGATGTCATTTGGCTATTCCTCGGTGCATTCTCTAAAATAACCTTACCAAGACCTTCATTTTGTTCTCCCATTAACTGTAAAAATTTCAAGAAGTTTCCTTTGTTTAAAGAATCTTTTGATTCATCGTGACCACGAAAAGGCAATCCTTGGTTCAACAACTTTTTGGCAAGAGAAGTTAAAGCACTTAATCTCATTCTATATTCTTTCTTTTGTTTATCACTATGCTTATCAAATTTAACATGTATTGATTGATCTTGTCTAAGCAAATCTTCACACTTTTTTTGTGCATTATTATGCTTGCTATTAACATCCCCCGCATGAAAAACCAATCTATCTTTTTTATTCCAACCATTAAAGCCATCAGTAACAAACGCATCTTTGTGATCTCCATCTAGGTCCTTAAACAAGTAACAATACAAACAAAATACTCGACCGACTTTAATACTATAATCTAACCAATTTGGATAAGTTTTAAACCAATCACTATTAAAACGCCTTGCCTCGCGACCAACCATTTTTTTGGAAAATCATGACCTTTTGGTTGACATGGTCCTTTAATTAGGTAAGTCCTTCTAATTTCGTCTCGTTGATTAGGGTGATAAGATGAAATTGGTGGACGTTCGGCGGGATCCCATGGAAGATTATCCAAATCTATGAAAGTGGGAGTCTTATAAGATGAAGACCCAACTTTTCTTTTAAGAAACCTTTCAATATTCATAATCCTAAAATTGAAAAATTAAACCAAATCAACAAACTAGTTTCATATTTGACTAATCACTAATCAAATACACACATAATCACTAATCACTAACCAAATCAACAAACAAGTAAAACACATAAATTAAACTAAAACACAAATAGAGAGTGGAAAGGGAGTTAGGACTACATCACTAACCTTAGTTAAATCGTAGACCTGCTTCTATTTAACATGCTTTCAATTTCCAATTTGACCTGCTTCAAGTTAAATCGTCGCTTGGTTCCATCAGATTTAAAATGCCGCCTTTTTTTTCAATACTAAATTAGGTTTAAAAAGTTTAAATGGATATTGGGTTTATTTATGGGTTTATGTGTAATGGGTTATTATTTGGGCCTATTTTGTTTATAAGTTATTGGGTTAAAGTTAAACTATTAAATGTTTGGTTTAAAAGGTTAATAATTAATGGGTCAATTGTTATAGAATTAAAGGTTTGGTTTAATTGGGTTTTTTTTAAATCTATAATCCGAAGAAAAAAAAAATCTTTTGGGACGATTCCAAAATTTTATGGGGGTCGATCGGAAATGTACCATATATATAACAAAAAAAATTTAACGGTGTCGGCCGACCCGGTAATTAGAACACAGGTCCGCCAATGCGGTGTACCCCAGAAAATCACGCTGAGATTTTCCATCCACATAGGATTTTTGTTACCCATATCGAATGCTCTAAGTGTCCTTTTGTATATATTATATTATATACATGCTAGTTAGAACACCAATGCTTTGATTAGTTTTATATTTGCAATATGTATATGCGAAAAACAGACAAAATGAGGTTTTAAGGTGATAAATTGAAAGATAATACCAACTACTAAGCATAAAAGTGAATAGATGGTGAAACTAAGGACAGACGACTATAGATGAAGATAACAAACAAACAAATAAGAAATTAATGTAATTCTACATTACTCTTGAAGCGTTTTAAAGTAGAGTAACAACAAAATGCATAAAAGAGTAAATCTAGTAACATCAAATTCTCCTGAAGATGGTGGTATCTTTTCTCTTTCCTTTCTACATCGGACATAGTTCTCTTCCTTTCCATTCCCCTTTGACGAACTGAGCGTGTCAAACTATGCTTGTTAAATTAGTTATTGTTTTAATTGATGAAATACTGGTATGTTCGAGAAGTGAAGAAGTCCATTCTCAACATCTGCGTGAAGTTTTTGAAGCATTAAAAACGAGAAGAAGGTGTATGCTAAATTCTACAAATATGAATTATGGTTGCAAAAAGTGTAGTTATTGGGGTTGTGGCGAATTCAAGGGTATCCAAGTTGACCCCTTAAGAGTGGAGGTTGTGATGAAGTTGTATGCACCAAAGACCCTTCACAATTTAAAAGTTTTGTTGAATTGACAAGGTATCATCGATCATTTATTCAAGACTTCTCAAGCATACCACCATCAACGAAGAAGAAGAAGTGTAAGTATGCTAGTTTTGTTCGGGGCAAGGAACAAGGTGATTACCTATGTTTCGAGTCAATTGAAACCTTATAAAGCCATTTATCCAACTTATGACCTTGAGTTAGCGGTTGCGGTTATGGAGTCATTACTTATATGAAGTCAAATGTATCATCTACACAGAAGAAGGTTCCACTAATAAGTGGTTTTTCGCTAGAAAACGTTAATAAGTGGGTCAAACAAACTCCGATTAAGCTCATTCCAGCGGCGTTGGAATCGTCTCATTGAACTCTAACCCGGACCCAAAAACCTAAACCCCCTCCAACCCCACCCCGAAAAGTGTAAAACCCTCACCCCCCCCCTAAAAAAAACCTAAACCCACCCCCAAAATCCTAAACCCCCCACCTCAAAAAAAAAACCTAAACCTTAAAATCTAAACCATAAAAGCTAAGATGGTAAATTCAAACGTAAAATCTAAAGCTTAAAAGCTAAACCCTAAAAGCTAAGATAGTAGAGTTCTACGAGACGGTTCCAACGCCACTGAAAATGAGCTCAATCGGAGTTCGTTTGATATCGTTTCTTAGCGTTTTTGTTATTTCTTAGCGAAAAAGTACTTATTTGAACCTCCTCTCATCTACACAAACCACAAAAGTCTTAAGTGGTTCTTTGAACAAAAAGATCTTATGAGGCAACAATGATGGTTAGAGTTTGTCAAGAATTATTGAAATCCTTTATCATCATCGCAAGAACAATGTGGTTGTTAGATGATACACTTGGAAAAAATCTATGTAGAGTAAAAGACCGATATAATGCTTTTGAAGTGAAACAGTTAGTTCTCAATGAAACAAACCAATGGCTTAATCTAAAAAATCAAACCCCACACATTAATCATTGTCACACTTTAACGAAAAATGTTTGTATAAGCGAGCCACCATTTTAACACAATTTAAAGACCCACTACCCATGTTATCAAGATTAATTATCTCAAATAAAACCCTGACCAAACCACCCTTCCAAAACATCCCCCGAAAACCACTTTCGGTTTACCCACATTAGTCCATGTTACCCGATTACCACATGTTTAATCGTTAACACATATACGTACGTGAATCAGCCTAAAACCATTAAAATAACGCTTATAGAACCCACATAGATTGATTAAATCAATCTCAACCTCTCCACATGTTCATTTAGGATTAAAACACCTTACACTAAGACCCACCACAACCTCGTTTCTCCCATCGATCGCACGCACACACTACAACTCACACACTCTCAAGCTTTGATTTAATCGATCCCACCCAAAGGCCAAAGCCACCACCCACCACTGTTATTCACCATGAACATCTGCTCTTCACCACACTATTGGTACCACCACGCTTACCACTGTCACCTCCCTCCCCAGAATGAGGGAGAGGAACTATTCAACTTTGAATTCAAATATATCACATCTAATCTCATTATCCACACCTCACACTTAATTAATTTGCTTTAAATTAAGTTTTTAACCTAATCTACTCTTAAACTAAACCATCACATCTTTAAAAATGTTGCAAATAATTACAATTTGACAACATGTATCACAGCTTTAAAAATGTTCATATACAACTCGCCTTGCTAGACATTTAGTCACATATCCACTCGATTAATACCACCATTACGCTTTAGTTATCAGTATTCGTTGTGGTACTCAAAAGGCTAGTGTTTATAGTTTTATCTTAGGTTACCGTAAGTTCTTATAAATCTCATAAACATTCATTTGTCTCTAGTGTAAACGGTCGTTTAAGTTTATACGACCATTTATCTTAGGTTCAAATCTTTTAAACAACCATTTACCCTTATTTAAACGCTCGTTTAACCCATTGTTAAACATTACCTGTTTAAACACTTGAACAGAAATTCCTTCGACTATAATTCTAGTAACAACTACAGAAGCATGAGAGTCGATATTTATGAAGGGGAATCGATTGCAGGAGTCTTTAATGGAACATAGGTGTCAATTTTGTCTAATGCATGGCTGATCTGATTTGGGTGCGCTAGACCCTTAAGCGGTCGTTACTTTTAGTGTTGATGCTAAACGGTCATTTAACACCTAGTTTTGAAATTCCGATGTGCTAACCTTAGAGGTGCACAAAAAAAAACCAGTTTGGGTATCCAACTAGTTTCAACCCAACCCCAACCGATTATGAAACCTGTTGGAGTAAAACCGGTTTTTAACTGACTAAAACCAGCTTAACCCGAACCAAATGGGTCAAAACCCCTTCAAAAACTGGTTAACAGTCGTTTCAAGTGTTTGCATTTCATTGATTAAAAGTGCGACAGTTCTACTATCTTTGAAATTTCAACTATCAAAAATGAGTTTTTCTACTTCAGGAATTTTATACTTATTGAACATTTTTAGTCAAAATAGATGCAAAATAATAAAACACTTCATCCATAAAACTATTAAAAAAATTGACCGCAAATAGACTTTTTAAACTTTAAAACAGCTTTGTATCCACAAGGGAGGGCTGGCAACACAAAAACCACTAACGAAAGGTTGGCTATTCAAGTACTACACCTATAAACTTCGATTTTTAGTTAGGGACTAGAGCTCAAAAGACCAAAACCAAAGCACAACCATCAATTACAAACCATGATAACATTGTTGCTCGGGATTTGGTCAGTGCGCTCATTAAACCATGTCAACCGAGCTATTCACCTTTGGTTGACCACCATCAGGGGAAGAAGTAGCCGGTGGCTGAGTGGCGGTCTTCACAGGACCACCAATCATTTGCTTCCCTTGTGCTAAGTTTGACTTCTCGGGTGGTCGGATTTGACCATCATGCAATTCCACCTCTGGCTTCTTTTTTGCAATCTTCTTCACAACTTCTGAAACCGTTGTGGTACTCTGATTGTTAACATTACCTTTTAGTTTCTCTTGTTTTGGCTTGTCTGTAGAAGGAGTGGGCGGCCGTGCAGTGGTGGCATTTGCAGCCGCCATTGTGCTGGATAATGGCCTCACGGGTGCACCTGAATCTAGTTTATCAGGCGTGTGTTGCACCTGACCCATAGATCCAATATCAACAGTAACTGTATCTGTTTTGGGAGAAACTAATTTTTTCCTCTTCATGTTCTCGTGGTCCTTTTAACATAAATAAGGGAAAATAAAAAAATAAGTCTCATTATTGCTAAAAGCTAAGAGGTGGCAATTTCGATCCATTTAAATATGCATGGCCCGATTCAAGTTATGTTTTATATGTAACGGGTCAGACGGGTCAAAAAGATCAAGACTCACCCAGGTGTTATTTTATGCACAAAACCTTCATAATCATTCAACTCTTAAAGTTAGATTATTAGTGAAATAATATAAACTTTGTTATCATATTTACTAAGCTACTTATTTATAAAAAAGATGATTCTATTGGACATAGAGTTCCGAGCCAAGCCAGCCCAATCCAAAAAAATCACCTGTTTTGACCTGTTACCAACCCGTCCATTTTTTCACCTAAAAAGTCAGTTGACTCAAGACCCTCTGATTAGACTGTATGCAAGTTATAAAAATAACAGAAGGGACAAAAGGTAGAATTTTCCCTTTTAAATATTAAATACCTTGCGCCTGTGTAATGCTTTTCTCCTATCTTTTGACCTACAAATTGCTCGTTTGATCCCATGGTTGTCCATACACCCTTTCGGCCACAGTTCAGCAAGCTGCAACATAGACACAAGTTTGTAAATTATGTTTCAATTTTAGTAACATATATGATTGTTTAAATCCTAGAGCACAGAGAGGTGAAATCATAGCATAGTGATAAGGTTATCACCGGATTTGTTACAAGTTTATTCTTGGGAAACTTCCCTCAAGTGGATAACAGGTTGTCATGCACAATATTAGTATATATAGTAATAAATAATGAAGAGAGAAGGCAGGTAAGAGTTTGTGAGATTATTAGGGCTCCTGCTTAATGTGTGGAGAGAGGGCATAGCCCTGGGATTCCATTTGAGTGTTTTTCTTTCATTTCCGTTGTTCTCAATCATCGAATCTTCAATAAAAAATCGTTCCATCTGTTATACCTTTCATCTTATTTTGTATCAGATCTCTATCATTGGTCCGACCTGCTTGTGACCTGCCGTTTTCTTCTGTTCAATCATGGTAACCCGAGCTCAGAATTCTCGATTGGATGCTCAGGAACAACAGATCAAACAACTCCAAGTTGATGTCGCTGAAATTAAATCCTCGTTGAAAGCCTTGGACGAGGATCGGATGGAGTCCAGCGATTTTCGTAAGTTTGTTTTGGCGTGGATGAAACAACAGGAGAAGCGACCATCGGATGGGGCGTCGGGCTCGGTTCCTTCCTCTGGGATTTTCTCTTCGCTCCGTTTTTCTCCTCTGCACGGTGGGCCGTCTACCGGGTTGCCCTATGCCGTGAAGAACGTGAAGTTACCTGAATTTAGTGGGTCTGATCCTCAAGGTTGGATTCAGAAGGCGGATCTCTATTTCGACATCACTGAAACACCGGCCGACCTTCGTCTCCGGTTGGCTCAGTCGAGCATGGTCGGCGTAGCTCAACATTGGTTCATCGTCATCTCTCAGGTACGCGATTCCCTGTCATGGGGAGATTTTCAGGCGGAATTACTCCAACGTTTCAGTGGTTTGACGACTCCGAATCCTTATGCGCAATTCACTGAAGATCACACCGATTTACACTCCTCTCATGCTATGCACATGATAGTTGTTACTCCGATTCAATATGATCCGAGTGACTTTCACACGTTTGATTCGGCTTCGCAATTGTGTGATGAGTCTGACCTAGGGCTCGTGAATGATGTCACTCCGATTGCAAGTTCAATCGAATATGATATTGAGGTTGTTACTACTCATTCGGGTGTTGTTCTGTTGGATCCACACACTATCGATCCAATCGATTCAGATTTGGATTATGACACCACTGAGTATCAAACTAATGTCCCAAAATTTTTGTGTTGCGATTGTTTCATTTTAGCAACTTCGGCTCTCGGGATCGCTCCCGCTTCTAGCATCGATACCCCTATTCCGATCATGTACTTCCCTTCACTGAATCTTGTTCCGGTTTATACTAATCCGATCACACTTGGTATTACTCATTTGTCGATTCCTAAACTGGATGAGGAATTGGACCGTTTTACCTTCTTTGTTTTTTATCCTAGTCCATATTTTCTCAACATGTCTTATCATCCGAGTAAATCTGGTTCAGTTCCAGTTCTTTATACTCGGATCCTAGATATTGATTCAATTTCGGATGCCGAAATAGACGTGCATTCAAGAGCTCTTCATGAGTTATTCAAAGTACAGGAGGCTCACATGGATATGTTGAATTACACTTTTGTGCTAGCAGGGGTTGTTGTCGACAGTGCTAACATTTGGCTGTTCGATACGGATTCAAGAGTTCTTCCAAACTTTGGATGGAAACCTGGTTGGCTGTGTGAAAGTCTTGAGGTCAAGACTTTATCGGAAGGGGGAAGCAGTGATAAGGTTATCACCTGATTTGTTACAAGTTTATTCTTGAAGGGGCAAAGGGAAACTTCCCTCAAGTGGATAACAGGTTGTCATGCACAATATTAGTATATATAGTAATAAATAATGAAAAGAGAAGGCAAGTAAGAGTTTGTGAGATTATTAGGGCTCCTGCTTAATGTGTGGAGAGAGGGCATAGCCCTAGGATTCCATTTGAGTGTTTTTCTTTCATTTCCGTTGTTCTCAATCATCGAATCTTCAATAAAAAATCGTTCCATCTGTTATACCTTTCATCTTATTTTGTATCAGATCTCTATCACATAGCCTCAGAAATCCATGGCAGCTTGCATACGAATTGGTTGATTGGTGTTGGTCAAATGGGTTGTAAAGTGAGTTGAAACTTAAAAATTCTCTAGAAGTTGAATCAAATGCATAAAACCTCCTAATCCCCTTTCTTAAGTTAAATTATTACTATAATACTTGACCCTCAAAAAATGGTAATAAAAAGAATGATAGTGCCGGTCCAACACACAAAAGAGTGATAGTGCCAGTCCAACACACCAACCCAACCCGTTTCAGACAGACCCATTACCCAAGCCGCCCATGAATTAACCAGCAAATACAATACAGCTAGATACTCCCACATGAAATGTAAAATAAAAAACAATGAAACAGAATCAAGAATTTTCAGGATAAACTTACCTCAGCGTAAAGCTTCCGAACTTGAGAGCCGGCATCTTCATCGAGCCCCTAATGAAAAATTAAAAATACAAAGTAAGATGCTTTAAAAAGGAAGATTTAAGGGAGGGAAAGATTTTTTAGAATGGAAATCAGAGTTAGTACATCAACAAAAAGGTCATAAAGGTCACAAATTTTGTCCTCTAGAACATCATCTGTCGTAAATATGCTTTTAGCAACTTTTTCTTTACTACTAGGTTCTTGAAAATCATCAGACGACCCGGCCTGCTGCTCAATTGCCTGTATCAATAACAAACCAAATTAACTGTTGGAGTAAAATGATGTCTACCAAAAGAAGTTTCAACATGTCCATCTATTATATTCAGCATGTTTTGTTTATTCTAGAGGTGGCAAGATAAGCAGGTTAGGTAACGAGTTCTAAATAAGCCATTTTAAGTGCGAGTCAGGTTGGTTGGATTGGCCACAAACACTTTTGTGTCCATTTTTTATAGATAATGAATGCATTAATTATGATTCCAAAACAATATAAAAATACTATTATTAATAATATTTTTTTTTTAATAAAACAATTTATTATATTACATGTATGCAATAAAATTAGACTTTGGGGGACTTTCAACCAGTTTGAATGTTCGCCTTATAGTTATAGCGAAGATATTCTATTTGACCAGTTTGAAACAAAGAGCGTCCCAAATCAACCTACTCATAAGTAAACAGGTTGAAATAGCCACGTCTACTTTATAAAATATCCCTTTTCCAACTAAAAGCAGATGCACGCCATCAATATGCAGTCTAGAAAAAAAATACCACTGGCTTCATCATGGGAGCCCGTATCTTAACCATCTCATCTACTTCTTTCTTTAACTGCTGCAACTTCACATCTTTCTCTTCTTTGGCAGACAATCCCATAACAACCATGTTTTGAAGGTTTCTCTGTTACAATATCGAAGTCAGAAAAGGATGAAAAAATTAAAACAATATAACTTGCTATTTGACAGAATTTATCAAGGACAATGAATGTTAAATATATAAGATTGAAGATCATGACGACATATTCACAAAACTTGTTCAACCCATTTGACTCGTTAAACATAAAAGATAACTCGAATCAATCCATTCATAAGTAAATTGGTTAAATTCTCCACCTCTATGTGAAGACACCCCCAGCTAAAATTCACTATGGATCAACCAGATAAGAGCATAAAACATATAACAAGAAACATAAAAATTCAGTAGATAAAGAAATTTGTGATGGTAAGTTAATGGCAAAACCTTTAAAGATCTAATTTGTATCAGATGACCAAGAATGCTCATCAAACGGTTAAGAAGCTCCTTTGACAGTTTTCCATGAACAGCATGCTACAAAAACCACAAATGCAACATGTCATCTATGTACTTCAACTATATGATGTTACAAAGAACAAAAACTAGTAAAATGCCCATTTAACTTGGAAATAAAACATAACGGTATCCATTACCGCCAGTCTAGCAACTTTAGCCAGCTTTTGCTTTATTTCAGGAGGCATTCTCCTTTTGACAGACTGAGATGAATTTTCAGCCTCTGAAACCTCCATACTTGGTGGCCTTACTGTTGTGATGTCAAAATATGAGAAATTAATACATAGAAGTAAGATTCTCTATTAACTATCAAAACTAAAAGTGGCAAGTTGGAAGGGTCGGGCTGGTTGACTAATGCACAACAGATCCGGGTCAAAAGCTCTAATTTTTGCAAAAATTAAAAATGGGTAGTGTTGGGTTTAGCCGGAACACTTTTTGAAACTTTTTATTCAAAATTAGTCAAGTATCATTACCCAAAAATTATTAGTTCAATAATTTACCTGATTTTTCTGAAATAATGTTAGTGGCGATGTTATATGCACCAGAAATACACTTTTGGTGACTTTTGGCTTGTTTGACTCACTTGACAAAATATCCTTAGAAGATATTTTTAATTATTTTACCCGTTGGTGATAAAACATAAGCCGCATTGACACATGCGTAACAGAACGGTTAAAATTGCCACCTTTAATCAAAAGTGATAGTTCAACTTACCTTCTGCAACTGTCTTCTCCAAATCTCTGATAGCTTTTTCAAGCATTAGATTTGTACTTTTAGGTTTTGTGCTAGAACCTTCCTTTCGCACCATGTTTGTAGCCTTCTGCTTGAAAATAATATTCGAATTAATAATATAAACGTATAAGGAATAATATTTCCTTCATAGCGTGAAAATTATGAGCTTCATCGTTAACATGTATGGCATTTGGAATAATTTTTCCCACAAAAATAAATAATAGATAAATGATCTTTAGCATACATGATACCATAATAAAATTAAAAAGAGAGCACATTAATATAGGTAATATGGCAAGTTGGCAACCATACATACAGAGATCACATATTAAAGAACATGAATGCAGATAATAAAGAAAGAAGAAACGAGAGGAGCTCTATAACAATAAACGGTGTCAGACGTTACTCTAGATAAATAGCTAATCATTAACAATCTCAAAAACGGCACCTGACAGCATTAATGATGCGTGAAACTAGTAGCAGTAATATATCACATAGGAACTTTATTGTTTTAGTGTAATTGCTAGGACAAATAGTTTTATTCTTTTGGGCAGGAGAAATGTTCCTTTAAGAAAATGACACGGTATCACGCGACGGCAAAGAACAAAAGGGGATAAATATCTTTAATATGCAATTTGGGCAAAAGGAACTTAATAATTACTATATTCTGCAAATGTCACGATTTTTAATCAGGTGTCACACATGTCATCACGCAGACGTTTGACGTGTCTTGTATATGTCAACGCTTTTATGCTGACCAATCAAATATCATAATGTAAATGAAAAAGCATATAAACATTTAAACAAATTAACGCAAGAAAACACACGAAATAATAAAAATAATGGTGGGGGGTAAGAAGAAGAAACTTTAAAGGGTGTGTTTGGATTGGGGATTTAGGAATGAGGGAATGGGAATAGATATCATATGGTTTTAAAACTAGAAATAAAACCCTTAAAAGGGGCTTTCGCCCAAACCTTCCAAGGGGGTTGGGTATGGATTCTCATAGACTCATACCCATTGGTATTCCAGTATACTATCAAACCCATACCCATAATGATTCATATCTATCAACTAAATACCACCTAATCAGTTTATTAGTTTAAAATTTATATGTTTCATTATATTTGATGTTTATTTAAATTAATATATCAACGTGTAAATTTAGGATATTACTTAATCTAGGTACTTTTATTTTCAACAACGGTATCTTCCCTTTTTTGTTTAGTTCTTTGCATAGTATTAAGACACTTTTTACTACAAGTTGTAATACTCAAGATGTATTATTGAATGAAGTAAATATGATGTTGATTTTTTTATCTACAATATTCTCTAATCTATTCCCCATTAGGCCTGATTGAGCAATATCTCCAAAAGACCCAAGGATGTGAGAATGTTTCATATGATTTACTGATTGTGATATATCTAATGTATACACGAGATCATTCATGTAATAGCAATCACCTACATACAAGGGTGGATAATCAAGTAATAAATCTTTATTCTCACTAAGGGAATACTTGTCATCTTCACGCTCCTTGTTTGTCAGGTAGTATTAAGTCACGTCTGGTCATAAATAGAATGGTATACAAGATGCCATTATTAGATCAATGGATAAAATGGTTAGTATTTGTCAAAACTCCACTATACTTACTTCTGGTTGTATAAAGAAACTTATGTAACTATTTTCCCCACATTATATCACCGAAATTCTCGTAATGCGTAAGGCAATTATATATTATTAACTTCTAAAAGTTACAAAGTCCTATAGTAACTAGAAACATAATTAATAGTAAACAATAATATAGTAAGCACAAAACTTATTTAAAAGTGAAGACTCTATTATACATTTATATGTGCATATAACTCTATTAACTCTACATTTAACCCTGGTGCCTTATGACAATGTCTAGGAAGGAATCATCATTCCATGTCTCATTTCTCCTTCGATTCCTCCATAACCACCTTGCCTTATAAAGAACTGAAAACTAAAAAGGTACCAATGTTGTCAATGTATGCACAATACTAATATAATTTGCTGACATGACATGCAGGGAGATAATATGAATGCCCTTATAAAGAACTGAAAACTAAAAAGGCACCAATGTTGTCAATACATGCACAATACTAATATAATTTGCTGACATGACATGCAGGGAGATAATATGAATGCCCTTAACCCCCTAGGTATTATTATAAAATCACACTACGACCTCAGGACACAAGGCATGTGCGACTATAAAACCATACAAAACCTTACAAATTGCACACACACATAAAGAAAAGCGGCAAGAAATGTTGGGTGTTCATGACTATGTGATGCTCATATCACATGTATGAGAACACATAAAAATATCATTTGGCATCATATAAGAATCAAGTAAAACAAACATGCAACTACATCAATGAGGCATCCAAATGAGAAAAGATATTCACCGGGTGCTGTGCAATCTCAGAAGCCTTGATATCTGCCTGTTGATGAATTATATTTTTCTCCCTACACAAAACTGGTTGACTCAAATCCTCGGAGTTGTGAAGCAATTGTCCTTGAGATTTTAACACATCAGCACCCTTGTCACTGGTCCTCTGAGGAACAGGGGTTTGACCATCTTTCATTTTGGAACCATGTTTTTTCGATTGAAGAACTCCAGTTTTCTGCTTATCAATGTTCTTTGCTGACACTCTAGCTTCACCATTGAAAGTCCTAGTTGGAGATGGATTGGTTATACTTTTTGAATCAGAAGGTTTCTTCACAACGGTTCCGAGAGCAATTATTGTATTCTGGTATTTCACTTCTTCATTGTTTGCAGTTGGTACAGTTATACTACGAGATGGAGTTGTGGGATTCTTGTCTTCTGACATCATCGTTTTCCTCTTTTCATTCTTGCTAACTTTCATCTGTTTATTTTGAACATGACCGTCTTTGCTTACGTTATCACCTTTTGTTGAATCCTTCCTTCTTCTCTTTTTTGGTTGCTCACTTGGCAAAGCAGTAGGCTCATTGCTAAGATAAACAGATTGAAGTCAGAAAAAAAACCATAACTAAAAATATTAAAAAATTTACATGCATTTATAAATGCTAGTTCAATGAAAAACACCAAATGCAACCTGTCATTACAAATGTAATTCCCCATTTGTTACCTTTTCATTTCTGTTTTCTTTTTAAGACAGAAAGATGTTTGCATCTCCGACGAATACCATGAATGTATACATCTTGAACATAAAATTGATTACTCTTTACGAACATGCATATGAACATCTTTTCCTAAAGATGGACAAACAATTATATCCAAAGTCCAAACAGAGAGAAAATCATTTGTAAAAATATTCTGGAAGTTTCCACGTTTGTTGATCAAAAAGTGCCTTATGGGGATGTTACTTTAGATTAGAGTCCTCCCATCCATCTATTTAACTAGATAGTCTAATACATTTAATTTTAAGACCAACACTAAAAGTTAGAAGATTGAAAGCTGATACTACCTGATAAAAGAGAAAGAGAAAAACAAGTGGTCATTCTGTTATAACTTGACAATCGAGTAAGGAGCATAAAGGAATAAATGTAGGGCATTGAGATTTGAATCATCAGTCATGTAGCACTCTTTGTCAGTCAGCAATGCTGACAGAAATTTTAGTGTTACCAATCTCAGAGAGCCATAAACTAGACAAATGATCTATTAAGCTGCTTTTTATTGTGCTTCATATCTAAGCAGTTAATGAGGAAAAATATCGGTTATCGGTCAAGGACCGATATTTGAGATATCGGTTCTTGCGGTGGGATATCGGTAACTTTTATATCATGAATAAACTTATACACACACACACATATATAATATTAACAGTCAAATCAAAAGTCAAAACAAAAAAATGTTAGTATTTTATATTAGAAACATGATCTAGCAGGTGTGCGAAGTGCGAACGTGGGTGTATTAGGGAGTTAGGGCATTTACTTCGATGGTTTTGGCTATGGGTACAAGGCATTGGGCCAACATTTTTAAAGGGGAATGGGCATTGGGGCAGAAAAATGTTTAAAAAAAAGGGCCAAGATTAGTAAACCGAGAAACTCGGTGAGACAACCGATATTATGGAATCAAAATCTCGGCGATATCTCGGTAAATATCACTGATAATATCGGGACCGATATTTTGGCATAGGACCGATCACCGATATATCGCCGATATCGACTGCATAGCTTCATATAATCTTGATAAATGGCATGCACATTCAAACAAAATGTGAAACCACTCGATACACAATTCCAAAGGCTTAGACAAAGAGTCAAAGGCAAGACATTAACAAGATTTGCACTTAATAAGACAGATTAAGTAACCTCCCCTATTTTAGTACTAATATGGCTCGTTATGCAAGTACAATATAATCAAGAATGATAAGCTATAAAAAGAAAGGAGTAACAGTTTTAAATGAGAAAGAATGATGCGTGATTGCATGAAAAGTAAAAGAATCTTTAACAGAAACTAACATGCGCTCTAACTTCCCACGGTTGACAAAGAATCCATCATGCTTTATTGCTGAATTATCTACCTGGAAATAATCATCCTGGAGAACAGATAAAAAAGGAAAATAAATGTTACTTCCTATGCAAATGAAAACAGAAATGGATTCATGGAAAAATAAGTACAATGTGATAAAAATACTGCAAAAAAAAACCAAAAAGTAGTATCGCTGACCAGTTCAGCATCATCAATGAATGAATCTTCAGTATCATACTCATCATCATCCGGAACATCATTGAGATCTTCCTCATCACTACTATTTTTACCCTGAATGCAGAATATATCATCGTAAAAAAACGACATGAAAGATTCAAGATGATCATTCAGAAATCAGAACAATAACATCAGTCCTAGCATTTGACCAGATAATAAAATTTGATAACAAAACAAATATAATTCGCACCATGTATAACCGTTCAATCTTCTCAATAACAGCGCTAAAACGGCTACCAGGGGGTGCATCGTTTGCTTCATTTTCAGCAACATTTCCCTGCAAAAGTCAAAACATTTATCAATTCTGTTAAAAGAAAAACAAATAAATGCATAGAGAGAAAATGAAAATGATCTTTAATATATATTTTGAATCTGGTAAAACTACAAAAACATTATACTCATAAATTTCTTCTACAACAGAAGCATTACCAGCAACCAACTCTCAACATCCATAACAATTCTAACAAACAGAACTAAAAGCCCAATATTCATACCAATAAACAATCTCAAAACCCTAGTTTATGTAACCCTACTTTTTAGCCCAAATCAGAACCATCCGTAACAATTCAATTCCAAAATTCAACAAATTTATGCAAACATTACAGAATTGGGCGCAATGCGAGAATCGAGTGCCGGATTAGTAGCAACTGGAACGGGAGCAGACGGAGCGGATACATGAGGCACTTCATTATCGTTCTTATTCTTTGCCGCCTTATTGGCGTCCTTCATAAGCTTCTTCCAGGACACAATTGTCGTCTCTCCAGGCGTCAGTTCCACCTCAAACCTCAGCCGTCCACCGCCGCTTAATAATGTCGACGACGACGATGCCGCACCGCCACCAGCACCGGCTTCCTCCATCGATGATCCGGCAGATAGATTAAAGCTTCACAGAAAGTTTAGACACATGCATTTACAGTGAATTTATGCGTCAAATTGGATTGACACGTAAACCCTAACCGAGAGGAATTTGTGAATTTTTGTGGTGATTCCGGCCGGCGCTAAGAAATTTAATTTCTATTGTTGTGTTCTGAATCCAAAATTTTTAATTTAGTCACTGTATGGAGCTGGAGGGGTGAAATTAGTCTATTTCCACAAAATAGCCCATCTTTTTGTGGCCCACAAAACAGCCCAGGCACATTTTCTAACCCGACCGAACCGAACCGGTTATCGGTCAACGTTTATCGGTTAATAACTTGTTTTAACATGTTTAAAAACCTAACCTATGAAAAATAACAGGTTTCTTAAGAAAATTCAAGTAAATACTAAAAAAATATAAAATAACCTCAATAAAGTGTTCTTTTTGTTTACTTTTAATTTTTTTGAATTAACAAAACATAATAGAAGAACAAAAAAAATGGCTAATACATTTTCTTTTTAGATATATGATAATTGTCATCGTCTTTGTTTAGTTTTTATTTGTTGGCTTCAGTTGATGTTTGTGCTTGATCGTGAGTCGGGATGGTTTTCACCGTCTTGCAATGTTTTCACAAATGAGCTCTCAAAGTAGATTGGATATGGTTTTTGGAAAGACATGACAATTCTTGCATTAAACCATTTTAGTACTATTTGACATCTAACATAAACTGAATTTTGGAAGAAAAAAAATTAGGGTTTCTCTTTGTTGCTAGGGGTGTTCAAATTTGGATATCCGAAATTTTCGAATAGTTGATCTCACTATCCGAATCCGTATCCGCATCCGAAATTTTGGATACGGATTTAGATAGTGAAATGGATATTCGGAAAAAAAAATGAATATAATATTTTTAAATTATACAAACAATTAAAAATATACATATATAAATATATAAGTATACTATTTCGGGTTTCGATTCAAATTTTCTTATTTTTAAATTATAAAAATAATTTAAAAAATATATAAAAATATAATATTTTGGATATCCGAAACATCCGATTTTTTTTAAATCATTATCCGAATCCGAAAATTAGAATATATAAATTTTGGATATCCGAATTTTCGGATCATTCGAAATTGGGGTTTCTCTTTGTTGCTAGGGGTGTTCAAATTTGGATATTCGAAATTTTCGGATAGTTGATCTCACTATCTGAATCCATATCCGCATCCGAAATTTTGGATACGGATTTAGATAGTGAAATGGATATTCGGAAAAAAAAATGAATATAATATTTTTAAATTATACAAACAATTAAAAATATACATATATAAATATATAAGTATACTATTTCGGGTTTCGATTCAAATTTTCTTATTTTTAAATTATAAAAATAATTTAAAAAATATATAAAAATATAATATTTTGGATATCCGAAACATCCGATTTTTTTTTAAATCACTATCCGAATCCGAAAATTCGAATATCTAAATTTTGGATATCCGAATTTTCGGATCATTCGGATTCGGAATTTAAGATAATTCAGGTTCGGATTTGGAATTTTTTTTAACACCCCTATTTGTTGCTAGTATCACCACCGCGTTTGCTTCGCTTGTCATTTGAGCATTTGATACTTGAGAGTTTTTTAGCGGTTTTGCATATTTTGAGCTTTTTTTGTGTTTTTAAGAGCTAGAGAAGTGTTGTGATAAAACAATACACTTTATACAAACATATGACGGCAAAATGGTCCAAAAAAGTCCATCAAGCGGTAACAAACAGTTATATACCATTTAAAAAAGACTAGTTGTTTATTTGTAATGTTAATAACCGGTCTTTTTAACCAGTTCGAAACCTACAGTTTTTTTTTTCCTAACCTAAACCGGTTATTCATGTATTGTTGCAAACCGATTAAAGTTTCGATTAATAACTAGTTATTCCTATATCGGTTACAAATTAGTTAGAGGTGTACGTAGTGGCAAATACATAAAATTTTGGTAGGGGGTGCAAAATATGGGTCGGGTCAATTACATCTTCTAGTTGTACTCTATGTATTTTCATCTTTTGTAAACATTCAATTACATCTTCATTAGTAACATTGACAAGTTTCTCATTTTCTACGACACAAAATACACAAGTGTATAAGAAATTATCCCCAATATGATTGCGTAAACAAATAAAATACCATAAATAGACAAATAAATTTAACACAAACAATAAATTTAAATAAACAAAGAAATTAAACAAACAATTTAATAACAAGTAATTATTATAAACAAAAAGTCTAATAACAATCTATATCTATACTATATAATAAATAAAGGTTTTGGGATGACACTTGTCACTCTCAACATTTTTTTTCCGCCTCTCTCTCATATTAGTTATACAAATTTCTTTAACTTTTTTTAATTTTTTTTGTTTTTCGCCTCTCTCTCCTATTAAATAGTAATGTTTTTTTATAATTATTTTTATAAAATATTTTTTTATTTTAAAAAATATGTTTGCTCATAAAATATTTTTATAAATTGAACATTTCTTTTATTCTTTTTATAAAATAACTATTTCATCAATAGCATCCAACATACAAATCTTTCTAGAAACTACTAGTTTACAACAAGCTGTTTTTATTCAATCCATGTAATACATGAGTTTTAATGTAGTTATTTAATAAAAACAATCAATCAAGTTATATTTCGGAAAAGAAAAAAACTTGCAACAATAGGATATCTCTCCCCCTCATTCTTTAAAGGAACTCCTTTTGTTTTCACAATTTCTAGTGGGCCCCCATCGTAAATATCTATGCCCCCATCTGTAATATTGTGCCCTTCATTCTTCAAAGTTTGGACTAGATTTTAAAAAAATGGTTTTTACATACTCTATGTGGGATGTAGGGGCTGCCTTTCCACCCCGTAATTACTAGCTGAATCCGCGGCTGGGTGTACGGATCAAATTGAAGGCCAAATTGGTTCGTGTTTGTCAACAAAAATCAAACCTGGTTTTTGTCAAACCGGTTCGGATTGAAACCAGTTCTTGAGAAAGATTTGACCGGTTTAAAACAGGGTTAAAACTGGTTCTTGATGGGGTTTGATTGGTTAGTTCATGTTTGACCATGTTCAAACCGATTTTAGCCTATAAGGTTTGGAACCAGTTTTTTTTTGTTCACGTCAGGTTCTAAGCCGGTTTTTGTTCACAAATAAGTTTTTTTTTCCACTTCTACCCTTGAATATTCAAAAATCAAAAACATATTGTTCTTGCTTAATGTCTATGTTGTGAAATGTGAATTAGGATTGGTATAAAAAGAAATTAAAATAGTAAATAAAAACTCACATTGTCTTGATGGGAAACAAATATTATTTTTTTGTTTTTTTTAGTTAAAAAAAAAAGATAATAACTTTTTTAAGTAATCAAGGCATAGAATAAATTTGTCACTAAAAAATATATAAATATTCACTTTTTTAAAACTTTTTTTACATTTATGTTGCGTTGGTAAAAGTACTGAAAAAATTAAGGTGATTTTCTCTTCATAACTCGACTTTCAAATGTGGAGATGGAAAAAGGGTAAATATTTAAAAGATTATTAAAGTTACGAAACATACTATTTATTTTATATATAAGTATATAATTATAAAACTATAAGTTTTAAGTCATGAGGTTGAGTTGTTTTTTTAGATGGTGTTTATAGTACTGTGTAATATAAGATTAAAGAACTTTTAGTTAGGCATAAAAACACAGACCTGGCATCATCTATTTGTGTTAATAATTGAGTTGTTGATGTTTTATTAATAATAATAATAATAATAATAATAACAACAACAACAACAACAAGTTCTGTCGACAAAGGTGTTGAGCCGTGTTAACAGCGACGGTGGGACAGGGGTTTCCATTTGAATTGTTGGGAGCTATAAAGAGCTGATGCATGAACATTTGGTGTTCATCTAAACGATTGTGTTTAAAGATGATGAAACGTTTTAATGGAGACGTGTTGTAATATCCCACGTCGATTGAGGGGGAGAACGAAGCCTTCCTTATAAGGGATCTTCTCTATCAAGGCGCGTTTTGCCTGGGCGAGCAACTCGTTGGGTAAAAACAAAACCGTGAGTTCCTGAATGAGTAACCCATCGGGAGCAAAGCGGACAATATCTTGGTACGGATTGTTTGGGCTGTTATAGAGGGTTGTTACTAATGGTATTAGAGCCAGGGGCCAGACTAGTGTACCAGCGAGGACATTGGGCTCCGTAAGGGGGGTGGATTGTAATATCCCACGTCGGTTGAGGGGGGAGAACGAAGCCTTCCTTATAAGGGGCTGAATACCTTCTCTATCAAGAGGCGTTTTGCCTGGGCGAGCAACTCGTCGGGTAAAAACAAAACCGTGAGTTTCTAGATGGGCAACCCATCGGGGCAAAGCGGACAATATATTGGTACGGTTTGTTTGGGCTGTTACACGTGTGGTAGGAAAGGAAACATAGTATGACAATTGTCCACTACCAAAACACACTATTCATATCAGTTTATAAATCATATTATATTATATAAAATATTGATTTTATAATATTAGAAATAGTAGTCTTTTAAATATCCTTCTAGTGATACTTGGCAAACATTTTATACAACTGGAGTGGAGGAAATTTTATGAGGATTAAGCAATTATCCTTTTTCTCATCCAAAAAACTACTTGGCAAACATTTTATATACCTAGTAATTAATACTAGCCATCAGGCCTTTGGTCCGCTGGTCAGGTGGTTTTGCTATAAAACTTTCCTCATATGGATGTCTTAGATTCAATCCTCACCTTCATAATTTCAAGAACACCTTTTGTGGCAGGACTTGAACTCTAGGTTAGGAAGGGTTAGCGATATCCTAACCGACATGTTGTTCTAAAAATAAAAAAAATAATTAATACCAATATTAGGTTTTACGTAATTTATAAAGAGAATCATCATGCTTATAATTTATTGAAAAGTATATAATGCTTTTGACATTTGGTAATTGATTTGTTAATTTCAAATGTTGGAAAAGACCATTGACTTTATAAAATATAATATTTACGATAAGTTCTAGAACTAGTTGTGTCTAAAAATTACAAAGTACATGATGTATGTCCCATAATTTGTCAAGAGTGAAACACTAAGTTACATTACAACGTAGCATATTAAGTTGTGTATATGTCGGATATATGTGCTCAAGATATGTAACATATAACAAACATTGCTGATGAAATAAGATCCTATAGGATTACATATTGAGTAAAATTGTCGAAATCATGTTTAAATATATCTGAACGTAAACAAGTTAGTCATGATTAAACATTTTTATTATTTAGTTGAAATAGTGTATATGAATATTGTCATAACCCAAATGATTGATGACGATTATTATTTAGAGAAATAATCATAATTTTTTTATAATATATATCAATTACAAATAAGAGTTATTTATGAAATATGACATACTTAAACTATTTACATTAAAATGCATTCATATGTTTATATTTTTGGGATAAGAACATTACATAATTTTTATATATTCTTATGTAACATAAGATATACTTATATATAAGTTGTAAATGTATAAATATATGTTGTACAATATTGTTTAAATAACTAATTATAAGTGTAGTTGGATGATCTATTAGGGTAGAGGGGTGGAACCTCTTACCTCTAAACTACCCTAGCCCTATACTAATAGAAATTTGTCACGTCATTTCTACCTTAAACTACCCCTTCACACGGAGTGGAACCCCTGAACCCGTGAACTAATAAGACCTATTGGACTGCGTGAACTGAAGCTTAAACACACTGGTTGTAGAACCCGTGAAGCCGTTTAAGTTGCGGCGGTGCTGCCGACTTGCCATCCCAACCCGAGCTCGAAGCCGAGCTCCACCCCGTCCACCCATATCTATTATACAAAGTTTATATAAAAGGATCATTTAACTTAAATAATTGTGCAGTGGTACCACCCTAAAGAGTAATGGAGTTTGATGGATTTTGATTGTTTAATCTTCAACTTTTACCACGACTCACGAGCACCATTTTGAATATTATAATACGCATGTCATGTGTAGCAACTTGAATCTGCATGGTACGATGATAGACAAAGGTTGCTCCGCTTGTATTACTAAAAGATGTCCTACAAAACATACCATCGTCAGTCTCGCCGTAGGAGACCCCGGGGGTGTTTCTGTGGCAACCTCCAGCGTGATGATAAGAATTCGTTCGAGCCCAAAGATTAACAAACGAGAGTAACTACTAAGTTTAAGTGGTAATTGAGTGAATAGTTGAGAGAGAGTGATCATCTTTGATTTTTCAAGGGATACATACAGCTGGAAAATTTAAAAGTGGCAAAATATAAAGTTAAGGGGTTGGACTTTAAAGATGGGGGACTGAAAATGAAAAATTCTGAAAGTGAAAAGGGTAGCGGACCGCTATCCTAAGCCTTAGCGGTCCGCTCTGTGTGGGCTAAGGAAACACCCGGGAGATGACACGTGTCCCTGTGACTCACCGATTGAATTTCGACACGTGGAAGGATGGCGGATCGCTAGCCTGCGCCTTAGCGGTCCGCTACGTGTGCACTAAGGAAATTAGACCGCCTCAAGGGGTGGCAGACCGCCACACCTTTGCTTAGCGGTCCGCTACAGGCCCAAACCTCACCTATAAATACAAAGTCAACTTCAACTCAATTTCACACACAAACACTATCCATTTCACACACCTAAGCTTTGGTTTCCCGATTCCTGAGGTCCCGGTCTGCTCTCAAAAGTCCGGTTTCTCGCAATTCATTCACAAATTGCCGTAGATATTGCTGAGGTAAGGTTTCTGACACCCTGAGATTTCTTCGTATAAACCGAAGATAGGGATGTTGATTATGATAATGTCAGATATGATTCAGGGTTATGTGGAAGTGTTGATTATATAATTGATCAGAGAGGAGGTTCTACTTAAGGTGAGTTCCTCTAAACTGTGCTCTATGAAATGTTTTGTAAATGATTTTTATCTGAGATCCCAATACTATTCGTGCATATATCCTATAATAAGTACTTATTATGGCCATGATTGGGGTGAGACCGATGGACAAGACTGATCCTCTTATTTGAGATTTGGTACATATGGGACCAGCGCGTCGGAAGGTCTCTGTATATATATATGTATGTTGCAGACTCATAGTCCATACACGGTTACTGGGTGATAGATTGGAAGGAATGATCTCTAGACCCAGACGGGGCATTTCATTCTTGTAGCAAAAATATACGTTGTGGAAATATGATTTTGTTTATGAACTCACTAGCGTTATATTGATCCAAAATGTTTTCAAATGTTTTTGAGCATAGGTGAACCCTAGCTGGTAGTTGGCATTCCACGAGATGTACAAATGTTTTGATATAGGGATGACTGAGGGAAGGTCCCTGTGTGACTATAAGTCCTGAATGGATGGCACGTTCTTTGTGAACTATGAGTCCAGAGTTATGCGTTGTATTTACCAGTCAGTCCTTACTGTAAAAACAATGTTATATATGTGAAATAAAATAGTTTTTGATGTTAAGACTTCCACGAGAATGAATTCCAATAAGCAAAAGTAAAAATTGGGGAAATTGAAGTCCTCGCGGTACGCGAAGAATAAACCTCAGTCTCTCGCGGTACGCGAGAGAGTCCAGAATTGAGCCCGACTGTTTTGGCCCTCGCGGTACGCGAGAGAGTTAAAAATCCGCAAAAGCCTAAAAATCGAATTAAATAGAATTTGAAGCTTTTGGGGCTAGAGAAGGAAATTAAAGTACAAGTTTAGAGCTTTTGGATCCGGGTTCGTTAGTAATAGCCTATTCGATCTCAAGGTTGTGATTTTTATCTTTGATTTGATAGTTTGAAACCATGTTCTTGTTTGATTCTGCTGTTTTAGTTGCTTTGAACATGATCTTGCAAGACCCCAACCCGGGCATCCTACAGTTGGTTCTCATAACTGGTCATTCTCTTTTAAAACGCATTTATTACTAATCAATCTACAGCGGAAGTCTTTCTAAATTCTTTTACTGGTATTTAATGATATTAAATTACCCTACGAATGCCTGCACACCACTTTGAGTAATACCGCTCCCAAACCAAGATACGTCAACGCTACGCCTACCTGTAGAACAATCTAACGTACACACAAAGTCAGCTACGCTGAGTGAGTTCTAATAGTTTTAATTTAAATAAAAACCATCACGTCCTATTCATTAGTTATTCCACTCAGGACCCTCCGGTCCTCATAAAATAGCTTTACGATTCATTAACGAATAGTTAACCCCCCTGTTATCCCTCGCATCCCATAACCATTCATCACCCGGGACTCAGCCCGTACTTCCAATAATAATGATAATAATAATCTTATCACCTTGTTGACATAGACTTAATTTACCAGACTAATAACTCATACCCAAGAACAAGCATCAACCCGACACTTGGTCAACACAACAAACTCTAGACATTAACACACCCAGCCTTAACCAAGGCTCTCATAATTAACTGACACGACACTTATACACGTCACGTCATAATTTCAACACAACTGTCAATGTGACTCTACATATCACAATGATAACATCTACACGTCACACTAACATTACCACATTAATATCACCACATGCATAATCAATGTAACTCAATGTTTACATGCAATACTACACATATGTAAACACCGACATAAACACATACCTTGCCACTGCACCCTCGTCAGGGCGTTCGACACACCTGTTTTGGGTAAAAATTAACAAGACTAATTTTGTAACCAAACTTAGTTTGTGAGGTAGTGTGCTTGTAAAATTAACGTAGAACAATGCAAAAATGTAAAAAGTAAAACGGTTGTTTATGAGGAAAGCCCTTGATCTTTAGGGATCGCCGGCATAAAACCTCGGGAGGTGACAATCGTCCCCTGTCTCGTTTCTTGAATAAATAATAAAAAAAATTACAAGTGTTGAGCAGTAATGATCGAGCTAAGAGTGTTACAGAGCTGATTACGAGTCTAGAATGCTAAGTGCGTAGTGAATGTTATGCCTATTCGATCGATACTGCTGGAATAAATACAATGATAATGCTAACTAACTATCCGAGAATCTCGGGATAGACTAATTCTTCAAATATATCCATTGCAAGTCACTCCACGCGTCTTCAACACGTTCTCCTTGACTTCAGGAGCGATTCTTCAGGGATGACCTTGACTACACGTGTTTTACCTGCGTATTGGTCAAAATAATTGAAAGATAATAACGGTTAAATATTGAGGATACCGAAACCTGTCAGGATACCGAAGTACGTTGAAGATCTAGGATCCTGAGCTGTAAAATGACCCCTAACAATTGTCCCCAAATTTAACAACTGTCAATCTTATCGACATCTGTAAAATTTTAAAATTCAAATAATAAATGATGATAGGGTTAGGATGAGACTTTTACGTATACCGAGGCAATTTAACCGTTTGGGGCTTGTAGGATAAAACCATCATTACGCTTTCTCTTTCATATTTATCTTTTTCAAGCTGGAACAAGTAAATTACTTTCTGAAACTTTTTTACTTTCTTTCTTCTATTCTCCCGTCACCATGGGTAAGAAGATGACTAGATCGGCTTCCTCCATTATTGTTGAAACGATAGAGGATTTCAAGGATCAAGGAATCCTTGATCACTCTGATCCCGAGCTCAGCTCTTTCACTGACTCGGAGATCAAACTTTTGAAATCCAACAATGTTTTCCCTCAAAAAACCATTTTTAGGCCTTTCGATTTTCAAACAAAGGCGGATTTGATTTCTGAATAATGGATTTGTTTGTCGTATCCTTTTCCACCACTCATCACCGAGTTTTTTAAACTTACTGGTCTTTGTTATTCCCAAATCATGCCGATGGTTTGGAGGATTTTGGTTACTCTTGATAGGCTTAATCGTTCACATTCTTTGACCATTGACGTCCCTGAGCTAGTCGATACTTACAATCTAAGAACCCATGGCTCTTCTCGATTCGTCCTTTAGCTCAGGACTGGACGAACTCACTTAATCCCAAAAGCTACTCAAAATGATCCTGACTGGAAGGGGAAGTTCTTCTTTATCAGGAGAGATTCTATCCCCGGTGGGAGACATTTGCCGCTTGAATGGGTTAAGAAGGGTAGGAAATAGCTAGGATTCCTGCAAATTATATTATATTTTACCTGTTGCTAATAATTCTTGTTTGATCCTTGTGTAGCTCCAAAATTTCACGAATTGGTACCTGCAAGAAGTGATACAGACAAGAGGATCGAAGCGTTGTTAGAAATACCTGCAAATGAAAGATCCTTTTGCTTCGAGTCTATAGTCTGTCAGGCAAGCCTCGAGACCCAGTTTTCTGAATCCGAGATGTCTTCAGGTAAAGAATAGTTAATATCTTTGTTCATATTTGTCATGATCCTGAATTGTTCTATTTATGTGTAGGAATCCCTAAGTCGTACTCCGAGTTTGCTTTGTCTAATCTTGATAGCCTTCTGTCTGGGGCTATTGTGGGTAAAAAAGAGGGTCCCACTCCTACAAGTGCCAAGCCTCATGTCCCCGTTTCCCAGTCTAAAGCTTCTGGAAGCAAAAAGAGAAAAACGGTTGAGGTGGTGGATCTTGAGGTCTTCGAGGGAATGGATTCCGCTGAAACCACCAAGAACCTTCAGGGTTTGCTAAATCTGGAAAGTACTCTTTTGACTTCTTCATGATTATTTCAGGATCCCAAATAATTAATCTTGCCAAATCTTGTAGGGTTTGGAGAAGCTCTATGCCAACTTGTCTGAGGAAGAAAAGAGTGCTGACGATGCCATAAAGAAAGCTGAGGATTTGAAGAAGACCTTTGCCGCCAAGAGCAAATATTTGGAGAACGAGATCTAGAGTTAGAAGAACAAACTGCAAGATAGCATAGCCCAGTATGAGCTGAGGCTTCTATAGACCGTGGATGATGCCAAGAAATCCGTGGCTAAGGCTATTCTTCAATCCAGGATCCAGATGGCTGAGCAAGTTGTTGTTGAAGGTTTTGATCGTGTAACCTAGGATCTTGAGGGATGGCTGATCGCGATGTCAAGGTCAATCAAAAACATTTATAAAAACTACTACTTATCTACCTTAGACTGTAGACAGGGAAGTAGGGTTGTCGAATCCATAGGGAATCAGTGGAAAGTTCAATTGTTTAGATTAACAAATTAGAATAAAAACACAGATCAAATAAAGATGTAACCTCCTCCAAACTTCAGGTTCTAGGTTTATGCAAAACTCAGTTATTTAATTTGGACACCACATAGACATGGTGTTGGAAAATCAGTTAAAATAGTAATTGAAGACAGGCTGTTGTCAGCAACCTATACAACCAGTTCCGTCACAAACCATTATAATTCAATCACCCAATTTATGAATGCCAAGTTACCCCCTTTAGTCACCCAACCCTGCTACTAGGTTTTGTCATCAACCGAACAAGATCGTAAAGCAAGCAAACTCAAAGCATAATCATAAACTGTTTAAATCAACTAATACATCAATCTCTCAAGTTATTGTCAGAAACTAACAAGATCCAAACATGAATAAACTGAATCAAATACAAAAACCTATACGAACCGTCCGCCTGGAGGAAGCCACAAGTGAATCACCCGCTCATGGTGAGGGAGATCATCTTCAATCTTCAAGTAGATGTGTGAATCCTCTCAAAATCGCCCAAGAACTGTGGTGTAAAAGATGGATTTTGATTTTTGGAGAAGAAACCCTAATTAACCATTGAAAATCGGCTGTTTCCCCGACCACCGTAAGTTACGGTGGTTTTGCCGTAACTTACGGTCAGCTTTTTCCAAATTATAACTTACGGCTTGTAGCTTCTGCTTTACTGCCTCGAAAATCTAAATTTCTACCCACCGTAAGTTACGGCTGCCTAGCCGTAACTTACGGCCAGCCCTTTTTCACTTCTTCGTTTCTTCGTTCCGATTCCCGTAACCTGCATTTCCACATGCTCTAACATCTATGTTTTAACCCCTCTTACCTACAAACACAAAAGCTCGTAGTAATTGCTATCCATGCATATGTAATAAGAGAAAAACATATAAAATCGCGGGGTTAAAACACTATAAACACACAAAATCCACATCCCATCACATTCCCACACTTACTCTTTTGCGTCCCGAAAAAGAATTATGCAATGGAATCATAATTGAAACCTGCTCTCATGATCTCATACAATTAAAACATAATCACGCATTGACTGTAACAATTGGTATTTCTATCCGACTAAACCCAACCACCGATCTATTGAGCCCCCGATTCTGTGATCTACTATCCTATTTATGAACAAGCAATAGTTTCTCTATGGGTCTCACATTCAGGAAGCTACAACTTAGTCTAATCTCATCTCAAAGTCATGTTTAGGCACGGGTTAAACCATATAGATTTCCCACCATTATAAACACCAATTTATATGTTTTTGAAAATTATGGAATTATGGATCGATGGGTGCATGTTTTTGAGCTTTTATTATTATTTTATGAATGAACCTAACCCAGTGGTGTTTCAATCACGCTGGAACACGATATATGACACGTAGGCTACAGTTCTTAAGCCATGAAGAACATAAGCTTTGGAGTATTGGTGTATCCTTCAAGTCACCATCCCGAAGGGAAACACGTACTCCTAACTTAGTCATCCAATATTGATCACTTAAGTCCCGCCCATGGGTGTATCCTTCAAGTCACCATCCCGAAGGGAAACACGTAGGCTGAACTCAAGCTCTCAATTTTGTTTAATTAAGCTCATGCAAGATGGATTATGGATTGCGGGCGTCACCAATTTTCGGATTTATTTTCATAAAAAGAAAGTGGTGTGCCAAGTAATTTTAAAAACTTATAAATTTTTGCTTATAGTGGTACCTATCACCCTATGATGACAGTTTCAACCTTGCCGAAACCCCTAAGATAAGAACCCACAAGACATCCTGAATTAATTGTCAATTAACCCTAGATACAATATCAGGATATTTAAGCTCTTTAGATCGGTTGGGCCTACCAAAACATTACAAATCAAACGCATTTTCTATTTATTATTCAATTTGATCACACAAGCATAATTTCCAATTATATCTATCATTTTCTATTTAGTTACAAAAATTCTGATCCAAGGACATTTTTAAAAATTTTTAAATTTTTATGGATTTTTCAATTTATATATATATATTTTTTCTATACAAACTCAGTCTCCCATCCCCACACTTAAACTCTACATTGCCCCCAATGTAGAATGAGAGACGATGAAAATAAATATGCAAAAATAAAACTATATACAGAATTGGAAAGTACTTAGCTGGTTGCCAGCTGTAACTGTCTTCAATCCAAACTCATACGATCGTATAGCATTTTCTTCGCGATCGCCATCAAAATCTGCTATTGGGTTGCCTTTTACATGAAAATCAAACTCGAACCATCACCACCCGAATGGAGACTAAGTACGGGTGGATCAATACAAATCTAGAAAAATTAAACTCGAGACAAACCCAAAAGCATCAAACTGACTCAATGTATAACAACATAAAACTGACTCGATAAAAAAAAAACACACACACCTCTAAAACTCTACAAACGGGCTAGCATTCATTTGAAAACACGCACACTCACTTGAAAACCCATGAAAATTCCCCACACTTGGCCGGCTCACACACAAAACAAAGAAATAATTTCCTAACTCACTTTCGTAGGAATCACGAATGCATTTAGCATATGCATCTAGCCTTTTAAACCACTCGGTAGCCCGAGTGGACGAGTTTAGTCTCGTAAGGGTTTCTATTGAACACACCCGCAAAGTTCATTTAACTAGACAAGAAATTAAAACTTACCTTAGGCTACCTCCTAAGAGTGCTAAGTTTAACGTCTTCAGCCAGACGCAGTGTACCTTAGTTAGGTCATGGTGGTCGGGTAGGATGCTTGCAGTCCTCCTTCCCCACACTTAAATTCCTCTCATCGTCCACTTTTCTCCAAGCCTTCATAAACAGAGAAAAGAGTTCTTGATCTACATCATGAACTCGTGGTTTCTTCCCTTTCCGCTTTCTCTTTCTGACCCTTTTCTTCCCATTGGCTGGAGTCTCACCATTCTTCATCTCAACTGACTTGTTAAACACAACACAAGCATTCTCGACTGTGTGATTCACCTTTTTAGGTGATCCACATTTGTTAGCTTTCGGGGTTGGCAAGTTTGAAAAAATTTTAAGACTCATTTTCTGAGCCCCAAACCTCATCCTTATCATTCCTTCAGCACAATTAATATTTGCCTGAGCAGTGGCCAAGAATGGTCTACCCAAAATGATAGTTGGTTCTGTGTTCTTCACACAATCCAACACCAAGAAATCCACTGGGTAATAAAACTCTCCTACTTTCACAATCACATCCTTTACAATCCCCCGAGAATGTGCGGGAGTCTGATCAGCCAACACCACGGTGGTGTTAACTCTCTGTAATGGACCAAATTCATGCTGATCATACAGACTCCCTGGAATTATGCTCACAGATGCTCCAAGATCCAGTAATGCTCTATTCAATGTAATTTCACCTATTTGAATTGAAATAATAGGTGCCCCTGGATCTTGGAGTTTCGGGGGAAGGGTACCCGTAAACACGGCATTCACACTGACACTCAATTTTACTTGCTCGGGACATTTGTGCCGTCGCTTTCAGGTACTCAAACCTTTTAGACATTCAACATTATCAGGATCTTGTTTAAGCGTATTTAAAAATAACGAGTTAATTTTACGCTTCTCAAACTTTTCCCATCGTTCATCCTGTGTTGGATCTTTTTCTTTTAAAAACGGTTTGATTAGAGCATCTGGAAACGGGATTTTTACAGGTTTATTCACATTTTCAGTTTTCAAATTATTCTGTGAAATAAAATCCTGATTAGGATCAGATTCAGACTCATTATACTCCACCACTCTCTCTACTACCAGTGGTGGAGTATGTTCAACATCAGACAAATCAGATGAGGGTTGAAGACTTATATCATTTAGGTGTGCACTGTTTGTGGTTTGGGAACTTGAGGGCTGATGTGCACTGCAAGGCTTACCTACTTCTTTGATGATGCTTGCAACAACCCCAGTTAAGTGGGAAACAAGATCTATCAAAGCTTGATGAGCTTTTGCCTGGCTTTCCTGTTGCTACACCACTGCTTGTACCACTTTGGTCATCTCCTTCATATCTGACCGGATGACATCCAGTTCAGATTGATAGTTGTCTTGTTCCGGTGGTCCGCTCGGGTGGTAGTCTTGATTATAATTTTCCTGATAGCTTTGATACTCAGGACCACCACCATGTGAGTTGTATCTTGGGCAATCTTGAGCCCAATGGCCAGTGATGCCACAGTTACTGCATGGCTCATAGTAATACTGGTCATCATGATAAGTCCTGTCCATGCCGACCTGCACAAGTGGCACACCCAAGCAGTTCTGATCGAAGAAATAAACAAAATAAACACAAAATAAAAACAGAAGTAAAGAAAAACTTTTTTGGTGTTTGATAAGAATTAAAATCAACAAAAAACAATAAACTAAAGCAATAGAACTAAGCGCACCGATTCCCCGGCAACGGCGCCATTTTGATCGCGATGTCAAGGTCAATCAAAAACATTTATAAAAACTACTACTTATCTACCTTAGACTGTAGACAGGGAAGTAGGGTTGTCGAATCCACAGGGAATCAGTGGAAAGTTCAATTGTTTAGATTAACAAATTAGAATAAAAACACAGATCAAATAAAGATGTAACCTCCTCCAAACTTCAGGTTCTAGGTTTATGCAAAACTCAGTTATTTAATTTGGACACCACATAGACATGGTGTTGGAAAATCAGTTAAAATAGTAATTGAAGACAGGCTGTTGTCAGCAACCTATACAACCAGTTCCGTCACAAACCATTATAATTCAATCACCCAATTTATGAATGCCAAGTTACCCCCTTTAGTCACACAACCCTGCTACTAGGTTTTGTCATCAACCGAACAAGATCGTAAAGCAAGCAAACTCAAAGCATAATCATAAACTGTTTAAATCAACTAATACATCAATCTCTCAAGTTATTGTCAGAAACTAACAAGATCCAAACATGAATAAACTTAATCAAATACAAAAACCTATACGAACCGTCCGCCTGGAGGAAGCCACGAGTGAATCACCCGCTCATGGTGAGGGAGATCATCTTCAATCTTCAAGTAGATGTGTGAATCCTCTCAAAATCGCCCAAGAACTGTGGTGTAAAAGATGGCTTTTGATTTTTGGGGAAGGAACCCTAATTAACCATTGAAAATCGGCTGTTTCCCCGACCACCGTAAGTTACGGTGGTTTTGCCGTAACTTACGGTCAGCTTTTTCCAAATTATAACTTACGGCTTGTAGCTTCTGCTTTACGGCCTCGAAAATCTAAATTTCTACCCACCGTAAGTTACGGCTGCCTAGCCGTAACTTACGGCCAGCCCTTTTTCACTTCTTCGTTTCTTCGTTCCGATTCCCGTAACCTGCATTTCCACATGCTCTAACATCTATGTTTTAACCCCTCTTACCTACAAACACAAAAGCTCGTAATAATTGCTATCCATGCATATGTAATAAGAGAAAAACATATAAAATCGCGGGGTTAAAACACTATAAACACACAAAATCCACATCCCATCAATGGCGCTCCTCTCTAGCCAAGCTTGGAGGTGAAGCGGTAGACACCAGCAAGGCTGCTGAGGATGCTGGAGCTGGTGATGCTGAGAAGCAGGCTGATCAGGGCGATGAAGGTAAAAATGCTGAGACCTGAGCTATGGTATTTGATTATCTCTTGTGGTTGAATGTCTTGAAACAATTTTCTTTTTCTGTTTGTGGTTGATGAACAATTTACTTTTCCTGCTTTTGGGATCCCTGTTATGGGTTAGACAATTTGCTATGTTGTGATTCCGGGTGGATGGGTCGAGGTGTTGGATGAAGCCCGAATCACTTTTGTTTCCTGCACTTTAATATTAGTTAACAGTTGATTACTATTTGCCATAATTGTTACATGCTTGGTTTGTTTTGACATGTTTTTAGAAAATTAGGATCCTTAGGTAATCAAAAGTTTGAAATACTTAGGAAAAATGGGTTTGAACATATTCTCGGGATGTTGGATCCTTAATAATAAACTCTTAGGTTTTTATCAAACTTATACTTAGGAAAATATAATTCGGTTTTAATAAACGTTAAGTAAGAATTCCAAATGTATCATGACTTAGTCATTCAACTTTCAAATCTGAAAAATAAATATAACATACCTTAGTTGAGTATCAAGTGGGGTATATATATATACCGGATTATAGCATAAAGTTCAAAGTGTAACAACTATTAGTTGTCCCCCGTGTTGAGTCACGTTGTAGTCTTAGTAATTGAATTTCACGATGTTCACAAGTGTAAAACTTGTGACAAATTAGAATCGTGGGCTAAGCCAAAAACGTGGGCCAAGATAGTAACGTGGGCCAAGCCAGTATCGTGGGAAAGGCCAATTCTAGGTTAGCATGAAAATGCTAGAAACCTTAGCTTTAACACGTAAGTGTTAAATGATCGGAGAAACTTGAGTAATGACACGTCTGTTATATTCGTAGCACCTAATTTATAGCCAACAATGGAGAAATTATCAGCCATTGTTACATGGACTGGTCGCACCATCTTGAACTATAATTGGATATCGTGCGCTCCTGGCGGGGTGTATTAACCCAATACTTCGAAAGGCAAAAGCCGTTTAAACCTTCGAGGTATATCAGGATACCCAAAATTAGGAGAGATGGCCAATCTCTATCTTCTGTCGGGATCCCTGGAGGTGATTCCTACAAAACAAGAATCCTTGGTGATGGTGGGTGTTAGCCTGACTAACACCCCTCCGACGCTCAAGTCAGTAATTTGATAAAGAATAATCAAGTATATAAAAATAATTATGGAAAGAGGACGTACCTTTTTAGTTAGAACATAATTTCTAACTCACATGAAGTATGTTTTGAGATGGATGGCATTCCAGGATCTTGGCAGGATTTCTCCTTCCATAGTTGCCAGCCAATAAGCACCTTTGCATGCTTCCGAATCAATCAAGTATAGGCCTTCCCACTTTGGTGCAAGCTTTCCGTCACTAGGATTGGTTGTGTTCTGGAATGCCTTTCTTAGTACTAAGTCACCCACTTGGAATCTTCTGATCCTTATACTCTTGTTGTATGATCTTGCTATCCTCTGCTGGTAAGCTGCTATACAGACTTTTGCAAGATCCCTGAGCGCATCCACAGTATCAAGATCTTGAGCGAGGGCTTCTTTGTTAGATTCTGGAGTTTGAAGATTGGTTCTGGCAGTAGGGATAACCATCTTCGTAGGAATCATTGCTTCAGTTCCAAACACAAAAGAAAATGGAGTTTGTTCTGTTGCGGTTGTTCTATCTGCCCAAAGTACAAAAGTTAGCTCTTCAGCCCATCGTCCTTTCTTTGCTCCCAATCTTTTCTTTATGTTGTTGATGATGATCTTGTTGCTTGACTCCGCCTGTCCATTGGATTGAGGATGCACAGGGGTGGAAGTTATCATTTTAATTCCCCAACTAGCACAGAAGTTGGTTGTCCTTTTGTCGATGAATTGAGACCCATTGTCGCATACTATCTTCGCCGGGATCCCAAATCTCGTCAGGATTATTGCGCTTGATGAAGGAGATAACTTCCTTTTCTCTTACTTGGACAAATGCCTCATCTTCAATCCATTTTGAGAAGTAGTCGGTCATTGCTAGCATGAACACTTTACCTCCTGGTGCCTTGGGGAGTTTGCCGACTATGTCCGTTCCCCACTTCATAAATGGCCAAGGAGAGATTACTGGATACAATGGCTCTGCTGGTTGGTGAAGTATATTGCTATGTCATTGGCAGGCATCACACTTTTGAGAGTAGGTTACATCATCTTTCCTCATTGTAGGCCAGTAATATACTGTCCTCAGGATCTTTGAAAATAGCGCCCTGTCCCTAGTGTGATTTCCGCAATCTCCTTCGTGTATGTCTTTGAGAACCTCAAGTGCTTCAGGATCCTCCAAACATCTCAAATATAGACCTGCAATATATTTCCTTTACAAGACATCATTTAAAATTACAAAGTGGGACACCCTCATGCAAAAAGCCCTGTGGTTCTTTTCGTCACTCGGGATTTCTCCATCCTGCAAATATTTTTTAATAGGTAAAGTCCAGGATTCCGGACTGGGATCGGGATCCTGAATATCTATTTCTTCTGCATTTGACACTTTGTTTGGGTCTTCGATTGCTGGACTCAGGATATGTATGATCGGTATCGTGACTCCTTCTGGTATCTTGAGAGCCGAAGCGAGGTTCGCTAAGGCATCAGCTTCAGAGTTGTCTTCTCTTGGTACCTGGTTTATATCAAACATATCGAACTTCACAGATAATTGTTTAACTATTTCCAGATACTTGGCTAGTATTTCACCTTTCACTACATACGAGCCATTAAAATGGTTAGCGATTAACAAAGAGTCAACACATACTTGAAGATACATGATTTTCATATCCCAAGCTAATTTCAAGCCAGCTATCATAGCTTCATACTCAGCTTCGTTATTAGGCGCTTGGAACTCACAACTTATAGATTGGGGTATTATGTCCCCTTGTGGCAATTTCAGCATGATCCCTAGACCCGTTCCTCTAACGTTTGATGCCCCTTCAGTGAATAGGATCCACTTATCCTTTGATTCCTCTAACTGCTGAACTTCAAGGTATGCTATATCACTGCTGAAATCAGCTACAAAGTCTGTGAGTGCCTGTGAATTTATCATTGTTCTGGGCTCATATAAAAAATCATACGCACTGAGCTTGACTGATCATTTTGCCATCCTTCCAGACATTTCTGGCATTCTTAAAACACACTTAATAGGATAATTAGTCTTTACATGAATAGTGTGTGTTTCAAAATAATGTCTAAGTTTAGTGAATGCCATTATTAAAGCCAATATTAATTTTTCTAGATGAGAATACCTGGTTTCTACCGGGAGTAGGCTTTTACTTACACAATATACCAGATGTTGTTGGCCGTCGTGATCCTTAACTAGGACAGCGCTCATTGAGTTTCCAGATACCGCTAGATATAGGGATAATGGTTCTCCATCTTCGGGTTTCATTAGTAGAAGGGCGGTTGACAAGTACTCCTTTAATGATTGGAGTGCTTGCTCATGCTTCTTTTCCCATTCGAACCTCTTGTTCTTTTTCAGGATGTCATAGAATTCCCTGCATCTTTCCGAGGATCTTGAAATGAATCTGTTAAGTGCTGTTACTCTGCCAGTCAGTCTCTGGAAATCCTTAGTGTTTACTGGGGATCTCAAATTGATTATTGCTTTGATCTGTTCTGGACTGGCCTCTATTCCTCTCTTGGTCACCATGTATCCCAAGAATTTTCCTGCCCCCACTCCGACGTGGCACTTGGACGGGTTTCGCTTCATATTGTATTTGTTGAGGATGTCAAATGCTTCCCTGAGATCCCTGAGATGATCTTCAGCACTCTTTGATTTAACCACCATATCATCTATGTAGACTTCCATGGTGTCCCCTAGCTTGTCTTTAAACATCATGTTGATCAACCTTTGATATGTTGCACCTGCATTTTTCAAACAAAAAGGCATAGCAAAATAGCAGTATATACATGTCAGAGTCATGAATGCAGTATCCTCCTTGTCTGAGGGTTCCATCTGGATTTTTTGGAATCCTGACGAAGCGTCCATGAACGTGAGCATCTCATGGCCTGTTGTAGCATCAACCATTGAGTCTATTTGTGGCAATGGAAATGGATCTTTCGGACATGCATTGTTTAAGTCTGTGAAGTCTACACAAACTCTCCATTTTCCATTCTTCTTCTGGACCACTACCACGTTAGCTAGCCATTTTGAGAATTTTACTTCCCTTATCATCCCTGCTTTTAGTAGTATTTCAACTTCCTCTTATATCACTGTGTTTCTTTCTGGAGCAAATTTCCTTCTCTTTTAATGTATAGGCCTGAAACTGTTATCATGACCCAGTTTATGTGTAATAACGTTTTTAGAGATACCTGCCATGTCTTCATGCTTCCAGGCGAAAGTTGAAGTTCTACTCTTTAGCAATTCTACATGATATTGTTTAATATCCTTGGGGATACTAGTTCCAATAAGTGCCTTGACATCGGGATCCTTAACACTCAGGAATACCTCTTTCACATCCTGCTCCTTGGTGTCCAGGATGTCTCGGGCTTGCTTTTTTAATTAATATGCTTGCCTGGTCTTGGCGGAAGCCTTCATTGAAGAGGTGTTACAGTCCTTCACATCTTGTTGATCGATGTTGATCTTTACTACCCCCCCCCCCGAAGGGGTAGGCATCTTGACACATTGGTGATATGTCGAAGGTACCGCTTTCATATCGTGTATCCAGGATCTCCCTAGAATAATATTATCACAAGATAACGAATCTATTACACAAAATTTTTGTATAGTGTTTACCCCCTCGATATATATCGGAAGCTTTATCTCTCCGGCTGTGTTCTTGACATCTCCGCTGAATCCTACTAGTACCGTAGTCTTGGGGATAATTTCGGAATCTGGGATCCCCATTCTCTTTATGACATCATGCTGAATGATGTTTGCTGAGCTTCCTCCGTCTACCAATATCATTCTTATGAAGTGATTGGCGATATACAGAGTGATCACCAGTCCATCATGATGAGGATCCTGTACATTATCCCTGTCATCTTCATCGAAAGAGATCACCTTTTCTTCAGTCAGGCTAGAGGTTTTGATAGGCCTATCCCCTCTTTCTGTCTTTGCTTCCTTGGTATTTCTTTTTGCTGCAGAATAAGAAGTACCACAAATGTCAGACCCACCAGATATGAAACCCATTACCTTAGCATCTAGAGGTGGGGATTTTGCTCTTTGCGGGATCCTGTCTTGATCCTTAGTCTTGTTCTTTCCTTTGCCTAGGAATTCTTTGAGATACCCCTTGCTCAACAGGTAGCTTATCTCTTTGCGTAGGGCAATGCAATCTTCGGTCATATGGCCAAAGTCCTCATGGAAAGCACACCATTTGGACTTTTCCTTTCCTCCGGTATTCCTCTCAAATTTGTGAGGCCACCTAGCCTTGTCTCCGAGATCCTGCATAGCCTATAACAAACCAATTTGTGTCAAGTGAAAAAAAATATTCAGACAACTTAGGATATCCTTCCTCTTCCTCGTCATCTTCCACATCATTCACCCTATGTTTATCGGGTTTAGAATACGGTTTGGATCTATATAGCTTGAAGGGTGTAGACTCAATCTTCCGGTTAGGTTGAGTATAACTGGTCGGAGCTTCTGCCCTTTGTTGGATTTTCTTGTCATCCTCGAGCCTGATAAATCTTAACACCCTGTTCCTGACTTCGTCCAGATTCCTGCAAGGATTCATGACAAGGTCTTCATAGAATTGAGAGTCTTTCCTCAATCCCATCTTGAATGCTTGGACTGCAGTGGCAACGTCCAGCTTCGGGATGTCCAAGGATTCTCGGCCAAATTTGCTGACATAGTCTCGGAGTGATTCTCCGGGATTCTGAATTACCCTGTATAAGTCACTTGTTAACCTTTCAAAATTTCTACTGCAATAACATTGATTGTTAAACAAGTTAATCAAATGAGCAAATGAAGTAATAGAATATGGAGGAACATTAAGTAGCCATTTTAAGGCTAATCCTATTAAAGTAGAGTCGAAGCCCTTGCACAGACAAGCTTCATTCAGGTCCAGAGGTATGGGGTTAACCTCCATTCTTTCCCTGTATTGCGCGACATGCTCCTCAGGATCCGTAGTTCCGTCATAAAGCTTCATGTTGGGAGTCTGAAAGCGCTTAAGGATCTCCGCATCGCATATGGGATGGGCAAATCTGGAGATCCTGTGACTGGTAGTGGACATCTCGGGTATAGGCTGGACCACGCCTCGTACACTAGAGATCATCTCCCTCAGCTTCTTCAGTTTTTTAGCCATGGATGGAGTGATCCCTGTATCCTGCACAGATTCATTAGTATTGAAAAGTCTATTGAAAGTGTTACCCATGTCAGGATTTCCAGATGATGATCCTTGAGTAAATCCAAGATCCTGACTCGTAATAATTCTGACAGCCGGAGTAGGTCCAACAGTAGTGATCCTGGTGTGCTAGCGGACACTTCGGATCCCGAAAAACCCGCAGGAGTATTTTTCTTCTGCAGACTATCATTCTTTTTCTGGAATGACGGAGGAGGAGGAATAAGGTTGACTAACCCAAAGGTTGAAGATGGAGCAGAAACAGAAACATTCTTGGATTGGGACGACATTTTTTAAATCTGTTTTGAAAGATAATGATTGAACACGAATTTTAGTAAAGATTCTAGGATAAAAGGCACCACTTGCCTCACGGTGGGTGCCAAATTGTTTTGGGTAAAAATTAACAAGACTAATTTTGTAACCGAACTTACTTTGTGAGGTTGTGTGCTTGTAAAATTAACGTAGAACAATGCAAAAATGTAAAAAGTGACACGGTTGTTTACGAGGAAAGCCCTTGATCTTTAGGGATCGCAGGCATAAAACCTCGGGAGGTGACAATCTTCCCCTGCCTCGTTTCTTGAGTAAATAATAAAAAGATTGCAAGTGTTGAGAATTATGATCGAGCTAAGAGTGTTACAGAGCTGATTACGAGTCTAGAATGCTAAGTGCGTAGTGAATGTTGTGCCTATTCGATCGATACTGCTGGAATAAATACAATGATAATGCTAACTAACTATCCGAGAATCCCGGGATAGACTAATTCTTCAAATATATCCGTTGCAAGTCACTCCACGCGTCTTCAACACGTTCTCCTTGACTTCAGGAGCGATTCTTCAGGGATGACCTTGACTACACGTGTTTTACCTGCGTGTTGGTCAAAATAATTGAAAGATAATAACGGTTAAATATTGAGGATACCGGAACCTGCCAGGATACCGAAGTACGTTAATGATCCAGGATCTTTAGCTGTAAAATAACCCCTAACAACACCCTGAGCTCATCATAATCCTGTTAATAAATGTCACCGTTGGTGACTTTCTGACGAACCTCATCCTTCACAATTCCTGTTTGTTGTGCCATAATGACATGATGCAAACATACATCGACGAACACACAACACAACAACATACTAGCAATTACATGACTCGTTAACTATACTTGCACCTCACGCATAATCCTAGAACAACATATTTCTCACACAACATATCATAAGCATTTAATGTACTACACGACTCTTTCTGTGCAGCCTTTAACACATCACGCCTTAATAACCCATACCCGTAACTCACACATTTCAATGATCCCACCATAGACCCTACGACCACTTATCAATTATTTTATATTTAAACGCATCGGGTTAGAAGCCGA
This sequence comes from Smallanthus sonchifolius, assembly GCA_023525975.1. Classification (NCBI taxonomy): domain Eukaryota; kingdom Viridiplantae; phylum Streptophyta; class Magnoliopsida; order Asterales; family Asteraceae; genus Smallanthus; species Smallanthus sonchifolius. The sequence continues at coordinate 20,463,773 of CM042044.1, read as the reverse complement.
AATCCTTAACATAATCTATAAAGTAAACATATTTCGTAAATGTGTACGATAACCCCAAAATGTTAAAAACGTTTAAAGAGTGAGATTAGAAACTCACTGTTACGAAGCTTTCCTTCCGTAAGTCGCATACTCGCAAACGCGTAGTCCAACACTAACTTGTCGTCAAAATAACCATTCGGATCAACACGCTGACCCTTATAACACTAACCCACTTAATCAGGAGGACTATCGAGCTACAAGCTTGGTCTAAATCTTCCCAAACCATACAACCGACGCGCTTGTTCGCGTAGAAAAACCCCTAAATTAACGTTACTGAAAAACGTTCCCGAAAGTCATTTTCGGCATTTTTCTAATATCCCAAAAATGCTCCCCAACAATGAATATAAAGTTCTATGGGGTCATACCTTTGCGTACAAGCCGTTCTAAGCGCTCTTGTACGAAACTGTCGAGCACCATGCGAGAAGAAAACTTGTATTGCTCATATCTCGACCATACATGCTCCGTTTCTTGCGAACCACCTATCCACGCATTTGTATTGCCCAACCCTTTCAGACCCCCCAGTCTACGTCGTCAGAATCGGTGGCCTCCGTGGCCGGAAAGCGAAACAGTGGCCGGATTCGCGTGTTTTACGTGTCTAACTTCGCGCTACTCAAAACCCTATCAAACGAACTCGGAATTGACAAATAATATATCCACGCGACCGTGTCGCCAAACCCTTTCACCTATTATCCTCGCCGCCGCCGGATATGCAAAGAGTGGCCGGATTTCCTTACCGGAATCTTCGTTTTCGCTCGATTCCTCGCGAAACCTCAACCCTTGCAAAAACCCTCGAATTATAAATATTTTACATCATTAAATGGTGATCGAAACTGAAACAGAGGAGTATAGATAGAGAGAATACCTTAATCCGGCTCAAAATCATGATAATGGCTCTCCTCCTCCTTCCCTTGCTCTCTCGGCGGCCGCAACACCAAATGGGGTGTTCCCCATTGTGTAACACCCTACAGGGGTGTCTCCCTCGGGCCGGGCTTGGCCCCCTTCACGTGCCTCCGTTCCCCGGGCTTGGTCCGTTTGTGATTTTTAATGAAACCTCGCTAACTACTCGTTACCCCTTCTAATTATTTACATAGAACGAATTTTGCTCATGTGTATTTGGTTAAGTCCCGTTAAGTTCCCGTCCATACCATTTGAGAAAGGCTCGGTTCAACGAATAACCCGATTCATGTAGTTCACGAATTTCCGAGATGTTACAGATCTTTGGCTAAAACTTTAATACTGCCTAGGTCATTAGATGAATACTTAGTAAAGTAATGATTTTTATCGATTTTTGGATTAAATGTTTGTTTTATGATTTTGTAAACAATCTTAGTGAATGATTGTGATGAATATGCATGCTTAAGTATGATTGTGTGATTGATTTCAATTCTATACGTTGATTGTGGTTGTCTGCCAGTTCAAGTAGCGTGTCTTGATCATCAATTCTAGGGTTTGTGATTTTGTATGGTTTGCTAGAAATAAGAGCCATAGGAGTTCTGTTTAATTGCTGATTAGAGTTGAGTGTTCTTCCTAGTTCAATACCCGAGAGGTGAGAATTAGTTGTCTAGTCTTCTTCATTAGGAATCCGAGTGTTAACAGTCTGTGAGGGCGTTATTATTAGGTGTCTAATGATTGTTGCTAGGTCAAGTCATAGTTGTTATCCTAGGATTACCCTGTGCATCCCTTGAAAGTATCGTGCACAATGAGACTGAGAGGTAATCTGTCTATTCGGGTACTCTGTCATAGTTGGAAATACCCGAGAGGTGATACTACCATCTGGTGAGTTAATACACTGTAGGTAAGCTTAGTTGGTGACACCCTGAGAGTGATTAGGGATCCACTAGGTTGTCTTTAGTTGTTATCCTTAGAAACCAAAATCCATCATAGTTTCCAAGGCCGGTAGAAGTTAAGATTTGCAAGTAGGATTCCGACCTAGGTGGTACTCTTCCTATCTCTTGATTTTCCCTTAGCTCTTGTCTTGATAGTTGAGTCGATTTTAGTTTCTTGCACTCATTAGTTTAATTAAGTAGTGTAGTAAACCCCCAACAAATCAATATTTAGTCCAAGTCAGAGTCTAGTATTGTTACATAGTGTCTCTAGGGTTTGATAACTCGGTTTACCGTTAAGCTGTGCTACACTCGATAGGTACACTTGCCTGTCAGTGCGGTTTAGTTCATAGGTATTCCTTTTATTACTTAGGAGTCTAGGTTAGGTTTAGTAGTTTATTTTATAGACCGTCTGGACGACATCAGTAATCTTTGAAAAATCATTAATGAATCGCCTATAAAAAACCGCATGGCCCAAGAAACTATGAACGGATTTGACACTGGTCGGTGGTGGAAGTCTACTAATCGTATCAGTCTTAGCTCTATCCACTTCGATACCGTCACGTGAAACCTTGTGCCCTTCCATAATCCCCTCAGTCACCATGAAGTGACACTTCTCCTAATTAAACATCAACTTCGTATCTATGCATCTCCTCATCATCTTCTCCAGATTAAGCAAACACTAATCGAATGAACTTCCGTATATAGAAAAATCATACATGAAAACCTTCATGGAAGTCTCGATCATGTTCTGAAAGATAGCCACCATGCACCTCTTATAGGTGGCTGGAGCATTACATAACCCGATGGCATACGCCAGTATGCGAAGTTACCGTATGGGCATGTAAAAGTGGTCTTCTCCTAATCCTCCGGTGCAATGGGGATTTGGAAATAACCTGAGAAGCCATCTAGGAAACAGTAGAACGACTGCCCATATAGGAGCTCTAGAATCTTGTCAATGAAAGGAAGTGGGAAGTGATCCTTCCTAGTGGCATCATTCAGTCTCCTATAATCAATGCACACTCTCCAACCGGTGACTGTCCTAGTAGGGATCAACTCATCATTCTCATTCTTAAAAACTGTCATCCCACCGTTCTTCGGGATGACTTGAGTCGGGCTAACTCATGTGGAATCAAAAATAGGATAGATCAATTCAACATCGAGGAGTTTAAGGACCTTCTTCTTCACCACATCAGACATGTTTGGGTTAAGCCTCCTTTGAGGTTGAACAATAGGCTTGTACTCATCCTCCATGAGTATCCTATGCATGCAGAAAGTAGGGTTGATGCCCTTTATGTCTATGAGTTTCCACACAATAGCATGTTTATGTGCCTTTAACACATCTATCAACCTCTTCTTCTCCTCCTTCGTCAGTGCAGCAGAAATCACGGCAGGTAGACCGGCTTCACCATCAAAGAAAGCATACTCCAAGTGGGAGAGTAGCTTTTTAAGCTCAACGGATGGCGGTGCCTCAACCGATGGATTCTTCTCGTCCTCGGTAACCTCAACAACCTCAAATACCTATGGGTACTCGGGAAGCGTACAAGACGGGTGGCTTGGACCTTGCTTGGGGAGAGCATCACCCAGGTGTTGTGTGTTTAGTAGGTTAGCGCCACACACGTAGTCAAGGCAACGATCCATGTAAGATATGAAGGTGTCTAAAAAGAACACGGAAATGTCATGACCACTAGAATTCTTCATCTACTTCATGACATCAAAGGTGACATTCTCATCCCCCACTCGAATTGTGATCTTACCGTCAAAGACATCGATCAATGCCTTGGCGGTGCACAAAAAGGGGCGTCCCAAAATGAGTGGAACTCTATCGTCAACCTCCATATCAAGAATGACAAAGTCCACGGGGAAAACAAACTTATCAACCTTCACCAACAAATTCTCCACTATTCCCCATGGATACTTTACCGAACGGCCGACCAAAAATATACTCATGCGCGCAGCGGCCGGAAATCCAAGGCCTAGCTTCTCAAAGAGAGAGTATGGCATCAGGTTGATGCTAGTACCGAGATCGGTCAACGCGTGGTGCAGAGTCGAGCTACCAATCAAACACGGGATTGTGAAGACACTCGTATATGCTAATTTCTCCTGTAGCTTGTTCTGGACCATCGCAGAACATCTTTCATTCAGAGTCACAGCTGAAAGACCCTCCAACTTCTTCTTATTAGACATAATATCTTTATGGAATTTAGCATACTTAGGCATATGCTGGAGGTCTTCAACGAAAGGCAAATTAATTTTGAGCTGCTTGAACAACTGCAGAAAGTGTCAATAATCCTTAGCATATTTCTGCTGCATAAGGTGAGCAGGATATAGAAAATGACTAAGATCGACATCAGGGGTCTTCTTCTTCCCCTCACTCTTCTCCTTCTCAACTAGAGACTCACTGTTGGGCATGGTAGTTACTAGGACTCTGTGACACTCGATAAATTCCAGTTAACTTTGCTACAAACCACAGGGACTAATTCTGCCATAATTCAAACACAAACACATAAAATCACAGGTACTAATTATGTAATTAACCCAAACCCAATTCCTTTGACTTTTGAAAGTCAAAATCAACATTCTTGGATCCAAAACCAAACCCGTATCATCTATGCATGTCCAAATTCGTAACTGATATACGTGGTAATGATGATGTCGAGCATCATTGAATGGGTTCCATACATTTCTGATTGTTAATAATCACGGTTTAATCGAATTTAAACCCTCTAAAGCCGAAACCGTCGACCCCTCATCATGAATCCATCAATTTGGCCATTTAGTAAAACAATTGCGAAGTCAAACACTTCCCACGTCTCATTCGCACCTCTCAGGAACTTTTGCACAACTCAATTCGGCCGGAGACACAATCGAAGTCACCGGAGACCAAGTCGCTCGAAGTTGGAAACCCATTCCGTCGAACTCTGTCAATTCGAACTCAGTTCAGGTATCTAATCACACCCTCAAACTCCTTTCCATATCTAGAACAAAAGCCCTAAACTAATTGAGGCTTATATCATCGAATTGATGATGAACCGATTCTAGGGTTCATCACAATCTCGGTTTAGTCAAACCCTAATCTATACTCGACCTCAATCAAACTAAATTACATGAACATGTTCAGAATTATTTGCTTGTCAAAAGCCTTATCATTTCAATAGTTAATCTTATCGTATTCGATCAATTTGATTTCGTGTTTTTAAACTAGGGTTTCAATGTTTCAAACGAGCAATTAACAATCTTAAACTTGTTGTTTTTGAAATTAAATACACCCACAGGTTCGAAATGGATTGTTAATCAAAACCCCTAAACCCATGTCGCAAATCGCGATCGAATTCAGAGGATTCAGGGATGGTTCTTGATTCGGATCGCGATGAGGGAAGAACACTAAGACACTGAGTGTTAAAACGCATTTTTCGAGTTTTGTATGCGATTACCCTAGCGGGTGGACTGGTTAAGGTGTATGGCTATAGGGGAGAGACCCATGTTCGAGTCTCTCTGCCCCTATTTTTATTTTGAGCCACTTTTTATATAATATTTTTAAATAAAAACAAACCCTATGTTATTATAATCATATATTAATATGCTTTAACACCGGAAAACACCCGTAGGCTCGGGATTGAAATTATAACTCGTTTTAAGTGTTATTTCCACATTAAAAATAATATAATTAATTATATTATTTCCCAAACTATTATTAAATTCATAAAAACTCATGAACTATTATTTTATATTATTATCTCGCGTTTGGTGACGTTTTGAACGTACCACATCGATAATAAATATTAAACTAGAGATTCTTTAATTCCGATGACAAGTTTGTCTACTCGTAAATATTAAGTGTGTTTTAGGACATCTGACCTCTCCCGCATCGTCATCACAAAATCCTATGTGTTCCTAACGGTCATAAATCATATTCTAGGGCCTTCGTAGACTGTCCACGTGCTAGCCATTTATGTTTTTTATTGCATCCTTGTGTGGTGCTAATTACCTATGCTTTACACAACACATGTGAGTTTCACGACCCCTTTACTGTTTTTAAATTAGGGGGAGAAAACATGACGCAGACATATGATTGTTGTAATTCTTATATTATCACTTGTTAAGACTAAGCGTAACACTCTATCATGAAAATCCTTACAGATCGAACCGTTTAATATGAACTTAGTGAGGTAATCTTGAGTAGTACTACTAGGTTTGACAAAGCCCGCCCACGTTAGTCGCGCTAACTCGACTGGAGGTCGAACGAGTGTAATATTGTAACATCTCGAAAATAATAAATGACAATAAATGGAAACGGGTTGAACGCGAGACAAACGGAATAAACGAGCGTGGAATGGGCCGGCTATGGGCTTGCGAGCGTATGGGCTCAAGGGTAGTCTCTCCCTATAAATAACCTAGCCCATCTCTCTTCTCTCATTTTACAAGTTCTTGAGAGAGAAACCGAAGAGAGAGAAAGTAGACGGATCGGCCCGAGATTCCAGCAAAGTGTTGCTCCATAGCTCGTGAGAAGAACCTCCGAATCAGAAGCTCGATACAGGTAACGATCTGGTCCAGATCTGAGTTTTTGTTTGTTTTGGGGTTTTTCGGGTTTTGGATGAAAAGGTAACGTTTTTACGCATAAAACTCGAAAATGAGCATAGATTTAGCATCTAGAAGGAAAAACGAACGTTTTGAACAAAAATTCGGGATCTTGACATGATCAGATCTGCGTTCAAAAAGTTAGGGTTTTGCAAGAAAAAGGTCCTGCGTACTTATCAAGTACGTAAGAAGAAGGTTCTGCGTACTTATCAAGTACGCATGAAGCAAAGCCTGCGTACTTATCAAGTACGAAAGAAGCGAAGTCTGCGCACTTATTAAGTACGCAAGACAAGGCCTTGCGCACTTGCTAAGTGCGCAAGCATCAGGCTGGTTAGTAAAGTCAGTATGTTCGCCTAATTTAGAATGGTTAAACCGTTAGAGTCAGGATTGGTCGGATGTGTATTTAACTAATCAATTCAGATTGGAAGTGACGTTGTTGGACCTTTGTTTAGGACAACCCATATTAGCTTATCAGGTGAGTTCTAGAAGCCCTTCTTTAAATGTTTTAATTAATGTTTTGGGTTGGTGTGCATACATACGAAATGATGTTTTTATGAAATGATGTTTTATGAAACGATGTTTACGAAATGACGTTTACGAAATGACGTTTATGAAATGATGTTTATGAAGGATGATGTTTACGAGATGATGTTTATGAAATGTTTTGCCAAATGAAGTTACGAAAGGTTTACGAAAGATATGATGTTTTGTTTAATAAAACGTACGAATGCTTTAACTGAGATGAGGTAAAGGTTTTATGAAAGTCACGAATGAACGAATCTGCCACGAGTTCTTACGGGAGCTAGGGTATGTATGTATGTATGTATGAATTGGCCTCACCCTTACAGGGGGCCTCTGTGGCTGGCTAACGGTTGTACAACTGGTTGATGATGGGGTGACGACGGTCACCCATGGGATTATCGGGATCCCGATGGAAGGTACTATTCCTTGCAGGGAAATAGTGCCTAAGTTATGTTCTGTCTACCTAGAGGTAACGAGCCTTAGGAGACATATGTTTGGTCTACCTAGAGGTAACGAGCCTTAGGAGACATATGTTTGGTCCACCTAGAGGTAACGAGCCTTAGGGGACCTGTGTGACGGATGACTTAGAGGTAACGAGCCTTAAGTTCATCCGTTGGTATGCGATGTATGGAATTGACGGTTACGAGAAGGCGCAGATTCAATTCATGTTGACTTATGTTATGATGTTATTGCATGTTTTACGTATGCTTTTGTTAAACAAATGTATGTTATGTTTTTGGCAAAATGTTTATGTTAAGGTTTTATGTAAAGCTAGAACTCACCAGTGTAGCTAACTTTTAGTATGCACATTCAGGTTAATGGCAGGTCATGATGATGGACGGTGATGCTGGGCGGCTTGATGAGTTACCCAAATGATATGAAGACTGGCATCCCGTTATGTTTCATTTATGTTATTTTTATGTTTAAGACAATGTTACGCTTCCGCATGTTTGAACAAGTTTTAATTATGTTGAATGAATGATTCCGCTGCGTTATTCGATATTCAAGTTTAAGAAATGTTTGTGAATGAGTAAATCCAACAAGTGAGGCCTCCCGGGTTTGGGGTCTTACAAATATTGACCTAACAAATCACCATTGTTGATAGACATGGTGGAAGACATTCAAACACAACAAACAGTCAGCTTCGGTTGCGAGATATTTAGTATACATGAACATAAGTTATCTACCTATTGATACATAATGAATGTACATAATCTGACAAAAACTGTTACAAACTGAAACCAGTGAACTCACCAACCTAGTGTTAATACATTTTCTTATATGTTTTCTCAGGTTGCTAAAGCACAGGTGCACATTTCGGACATGCAATTAATAAAAATAAATAAATGAACCATTATATTATTATCATGAAAAGTAGGGTTTATAACCTATGATTTTTTTATTGTCACCTTTTATATTATAAACCCGTCTTTTATGCGTTATTTAAAATACGAACCGGGTATAACCATTTTTATAATAATATGACGAACTAGTTTAACGATAATAAAAATAAGTCGAGTGTTCACGTAAAAGGTCGAGTGAGAAGGTGGAAGAGTTAACGCGAGACCCGGTTTCACCATTTGACATCTCGTACCACCCGGTTAGCTTCCGAAATTGCTTGCACACTCTGTAGAATCGAGACCCGGAGTCCACAAAGTGGAATCGAAGACCCGCACAAAGGTGGTGGAACTCGTTTCTTGTACCGCAACCCGTAGAAGTGAAATGGGGGCTCAGGGCTGCTGTGAATGGAGGGAGGAGAGGTGGTGGCGTGCGGTGGATAATGTTGTTGATGTTGTTGTTGTTGTGGAGCCTAAAGGAAGAAGGATAAACGTGAGGGTGGGTGGTTAGGTGGAGTGAACCAAAAGAGAGGGAAAGATCAAGGAGAGTGTGGTTTGTGTGTGTTAAGTGCTTGTGTTCATGGATTTATATAGTCATCACCCTCGGACAATACCCACAAGGTGGTAGGTCTCAAGGGGACAAGGGATGCATCCATGGGAGGGAACAAGATATAAGTGTTGGTGTAGGAGGTAACACATGAGAAACAAAGGGGAGGACCCCTTTGAGGGTGTTCTTGGACGATAAGGGTGGTGTGGGTGGGGGTAGGGTGTGTGGTGTGGGGCGTTACCCGTTCGTTCCAAGTACGGTATAATACATGTGCGTCGTCTTTTTCCATTTGTCATTACATGTCGGGATGAGTCGGGTATTTAAAAATATAAGTTTAGTAGTTTTGGACATAATTCGTGACTGTGTCACATGTTTAGTAGGTATTCTCTATTATTAAAAAAAAGAATGTTTCGAGGAGTTTACTTTTCATTTAAAGTTTATCACTAACGCGATACGAGGTTTGATTATTCTCAAAAATCCCTAAAATTTTCTTCATGGTTGTATAGTGGTTGGACTCTACTAGACCGAATTAGACCAAATAAATAAATAATTAGTAGCGCACAGTCTTAAGTAATTATTTTTAAATAATCGTTTGGTAAAATTACCAGTTGTCACACGTCTCACCTCATGGTTCCACCTTTGGCGGGGTGTGACATTATATCACTCTAAGCCGCAGATTTTGGTCTTTTGGCTAAATGGTGGTAGAGGTTGAAAAATGATACCAAAAGCTTACAGAGGAAGGTAGTGTATGTGATTCATCATAATTCTCATTCTTGCTGTCACACCCCAACCGTGCATCTTAACCACGGGTGCGACTCAATTGACAAAAGAACACAGTGGAATAAAGACATTTACTATTAAAGTTTCATAATATTAAAAAAAATCCCAATTACATAAGTTTCGAATTAAACCAAACAGATAACATGTTCAAAAGACAAGCAACTTAAAATAAGATTCTTCAATTGATATCTAGGCAAATCCTATGTGATATTGGCTTGACCTATCACGAGCTTAATCACCTGAAACATGTACGAAAAACAAGTGTCAACTAAAAATAGTTGGTGAGAAATCACAGGTTTAATAAAAGTATAAGTTTGGCAAAGGTGACAATTCATATTCCAAGATCATCATATAGCACGTAATAAAACAAACACATGATTAGCAAATCCAACCTAAAATGATGAGTAACGAATAAGTGGTACAACTCGCAAGTTGCACTAATAACGAATAAGATGTCCAACCAAAAGTTGTCCATAAAGTATATGCGGTTTCCATCCTATGGCCCATATATGTACTACCGTTGGCTTGAAAGTTTCAAGTTAAGGATTTGCAAGTTTAACGTTTATCATGTTGTGTTCATTTACTCACATACATATATGATTCGCTTGTTTTAGAATTGTTTGAAAACGTGTTTTAATGTGTGCCAACGCGTACATGTTTCCCCCAAAACGATTTGAATAAAATGGGGCTATGAAGTCTCACCTTGAAAGCTAGACGAGATAAGAAACTTGAACGAATAGACGAGATGAATCACGGACCAGACCCTAAACAAATAAATAAACCAGTTTTAGGGTAGGTTCGATGGTTACGAGTAATAGATAGGCGGTTCGGGTCATAAGATTTAGAATTAGTTGCAAAAATAGAGTTTTAGTTGATTTTCAGATTTGGACAACAAAGTAGCTGAACAGAAACGGGATTGTTAAAAAAATCAAACGATGTCTAAAAATTATGAAATTTTATAGGGAATTAGTTTAAGTCGTTCCGAAGAAGTTTCGTTTAGAAAGTTTTTCCATTTGAGACTCGGATCATAGCCAAAATAGTCCAACAAGACAGAAGGTACTGAAAAAGGTTTCTGTCCCGTTTTGGCTACTACGGAGTCATACTTTTGAATTAGAAAACGATCCAATTATGGATGGAAAGGAAATTCGACGAAATACATCGTGGAAATTGAGTTTTCTCAGTTTAGATTAATTATGGTCAAGTTACGCTCAGTTAAATTCAGCACAGTTTCTGTCCAAAATCAATGGTTGCACTTAAGTGGTCCGTTTAGGGTTTTAAGATTACCGAACGCGCAAATAAAAATTAGACGAATGTTATTATGTTATTATAATACATAATATAATCAGATTAGGTTAGCCAAAATGTCCCGTGTCACCGGTCTAGCCATGATATTCACAGAAGCGTTTTGGAGAATCACAGAATGCAATCGGCATAGCCGACACGGGCAAGCGGATTCTATATTTAATTAGCGTGTGAGTTCATATAAGTGATAATATGGAATAAATAACATGTTTTAAGTTATCAAAAACATACTAAAGCATCGTCAGGTCCACTTTTGCAATAGTTGTCTTGAGGATTCGCAGAATGCGACGGCATAGCCGCCATTGCAAACGGGATCCTTTGTTTGTTAGTTGGTGATGTTAGCTTGATTTATTAGTTTGATTAAGATTATTAGACGGTTTTTAGGGCTGAGGTTTCACATGATCAAGTGATCATGGATAGAAAATAGAAAAAGATTGAGGGGATGAAGAAAGAATAAAATAAAAAGACGGTATTCAACTTCGGAGGGTTACTTACTTGTTTGATCTTCAAACTCTTGGAATCCTCTAAGGGATTTTCGAAATCTTCAAGGTTGGGAAGGGATTTCACAAATTAGGAGGGGTTGGGAGTGTTTGAGGGAGAATTAGCAAAGAAAACAAGATCCTAAGCCTCCTATTTATACTAATGGTTGAAGGGGTGTAAATATGGAATGTCTTGGAAAGAAATTTAGGGTTTTAGGGCCCTCAAATCTGCGAAATTTTCCTCAATGGGGCTGGGTTTTTTGTGATTTCTTGCTTGGGCTAGGTCCAAGAGTAGGTGGGTTGGGTCCTAGCTTGATCCGGTTGAGTGCGCGCATTCGAAAATTGCGATTTTAAGCATTTCTAAGCGAAATTGGCAAATGTTTTCAACATTAAAGTTGATTGTCATAACAAAAAAATTATGTTTAGCTAAAAACATTTAAGTTAAAGTTACGTTATTCACGTATAGTAGTTGGCGATCGGTGGGCGAGAAAACGGACTTTTTGATCGTTTTTCGAATTTCAGGATTTATTTAAGGAAAGTTTTGCAAACAAACTTTGTTTTAATTAAAGAAATGAATATTTTAAACATTTAAAACATAAATTAATGTCATGTTAAAAGATTTGTCGGTCATGGACGGTACGTAGTTAACGACGGTTTAAAAGGCGAACGATCGCACGAAAGTACTAACTAGTACTTTTAAGCATCAATTCACATTGAATGGGTTGTAAGAACATGTTTGAGATGTATGGGGGTGGTTCATGTGTATTTAATGTGTCATAAAGATCAATTAAGTCTACGTGCGATCCATGAATCAATCACAGATAAGTATAAGTCTTTGAAATCAAGCATAAACGTAATGTTTCACATGTGAACTAGTATTGTAACAACGTCTGAATAGGATTTCAAGTAAAATGAAATGTCATGCGGATTTTCATTGATAAGTCTAGAATGAGTACAAGTAGTGAAAATCAGAAGTGTCACAGTCTCCCCTAGTTAAAAGAATTTTGTCCCCGAAATTCAACTAGTAGAGGCTGTAGGGTCTAGAAAGAGATGAGGGTACTTATGTTTCATTTGGTCTTCACGTTCCCAGGTGAACTCAGGACCATGCTTGGCTTCCCAACGAACTTTCACGATAGATATGCGGCTACGCTTGAGTTTCTTGACTTCACGGTCCATGATTTCAACGGGCTTTTCGACGAAATGCATAGAGTTGTCGATACGAACATCATCCAGAGGAACTTGAAGTGTGTCATCAGCAAGGCACCTTTTAAGGTTTGATACATGAAAAATGTCATGAACGTTACAAAGTTCGGTTGGTAGCTTGAGTCTATAGGCTACTGGGCCAATCCTTTCAAGAATTTTGAATGGCCCAACGAACCTAGGGGCTAGCTTTCCCTTCTTCCCAAATCGGACAACACCTTTCCAGGGGGAAACCTTGAGTAAGACTCTATCACCGACTTGAAATTCAAGGGGCTTCCTACGGTTGTCAGCATAACTCTTTTGACGATCGCGAGAGGCCTTGAGTCTTTCTTGAATTTGAAGTATCTTGTCGGTGGTTTCTTGAATGAGTTCGGGACCGGTGATTTGAGCGTCTCTGATCTCGGTCCAACACACCGGAGATCGACACTTCATACCATATAGAGCCTCGAAAGGGGCGCACTTGATGCTCGTATGGTAACTATTGTTGTAAGAGAATTCGATGAGTGGCAAGTGTTGATCCCAACTTCCTCCAAAGTCAATCACACAAGAACGGAGCATGTCTTCCAAGGTCTGTATGGTCCTTTCACTTTGACCATCAGTCTGGGGATGGTAAGCCGTGCTATGGTTCAAACGAGTTCCCAAAGCTTTCTGTAAAGATTGCCAGAATCGGGAGGTAAAACGGCTATCATGGTCAGAGATAATGGATAGAGGGACACCGTGACGTGTCACGACCTCATTGATATAGAGTCTGGAAAGCTTCTCCATTTTGTAGTCCTCACGGATTGGGAGAAAATGAGCGGATTTGGTTAAGCGGTCAACAATGACCCAGATGGAGTCATGACCACTAGAGGTTTGCGGAAGCTTAGTGATGAAGTCCATGGAAATTTGCTCCCATTTCCATTGTGGGATTTCGGGTTGTTGGAGAAGACCAGATGGTTTCTGGTGCTCAGCTTTAACTTTAGAGCAAGTAAGACACTTCCCTACATAGAGGGCGATGTCTTTCTTCATTCCTGGCCACCAATAAAACTCTTTCAAGTCGTGATACATCTTATCAGCACCGGGATGAACAGAATAACGGGATTTATGTGCTTCATCAAGGATAAGGGTTCGGAGCTCACTTGAGTCGGGGATCCAAATTCGACCCATGAAGTAAAGGAGATCATCGGGTTTGGGTTCCAAGTGCTTTTCGACACCACAATCCAAATCCTTCTTCAACTCATCATTTGCAACAACTTGTTTTTGAGCTAGGAGGATCTTATCTTTGAGACTGGTTTGGACCAACATTCCCATGGCTCGCACACGGGTGGGTTTGATTCGGTCCTTACGGCTAAGGGCGTCAGCCACCACATTAGCTTTCCTCGGGTGGTAACGAATTTCGCAATCGTATTCACTAATTAATTCAACCCAATGTCGCTGCCTCATGTTGAGTTCTTTCTGGTTCAAAATATGTTGAAGGCTCTTGTGATCAGTAAAAACCACACATTTAGTGCCGTAGAGATAATGTCTCCAGATTTTCAAAGCAAAGACCACCGCACCCAACTCAAGGTCATGAGTGGTGTAGTTCTTTTCGTGAACCTTGAGTTGTCTGGATGCATAGGCTATGACCTTGTCTCCTTGCATCAACACGCAACCAAGACCTTGGTTTGAGGCATCACAGTATACAACGAAATCATCATTGCCATCGGAAAGACTTAGAATAGGGGAGTTGCACAATTTCTGCTTAAGAGTTTGGAACGCATCTTCTTGCTTTTGTTCCGAGACGAAAGGCTTATTTTTCTGAGTTAATGTAGTGAGAGGCAGGGCAATCTTCAAAAAGTTCGGGATGAATCTTCGATAATAACCCGCCAAACCCAGAAACGAACGGATCTCAGAGGGTGTGGATGGTGTACTCCAATTCTTGATAACGGTGACTTTGGCTGGATCGACGTGTATACCCTGGTTGTTGATCACGTGACCCAAGAAATGAATTTCTCTAAGCCAGAATTCACACTTGGAGAATTTAGCATACAGTTGTTCCTTCTTCAAGAGTTCCAAAATCAGCTTAAGGTGGGTTGTATGATCCTCTTTGGTTCGGGAGTAGATCAAGATGTCATCGATGAAGACAATGACAAATTGATCTAGGTAGGGTTTGCAGACACGGTTCATGAGGTCTATGAACACCGCGGGCGCATTGGTTAACCCAAAAGGCATAACCATGAACTCGTAGTGTCCATAACGAGTTCTAAAAGCAGTTTTGGGAATGTCCTCTTCATGGACTCGGAGTTGATGATACCTAGATCGGAGGTCAATCTTCGAGAAACAAGTTGCTCCTTGCAGTTGATCGAAAAGGTCATCGATCCTAGGTAGCGGGTAACGATTCTTGATGGTAAGCTTGTTTAGTTCACGGTAGTCGATGCACATGCGGAAGGACCCATCCTTCTTTTTGACAAAGAGAACCGGAGCTCCCCAAGGTGAGAAGCTCGGTCTAATGAATCCCTTGTCCAGCAGCTCTTGCAGTTGGCTAGATAGTTCTTGCATCTCAGAAGGGGCTAGGCGGTACGGAGATTTGGCAATGGGGTTAGCTCCCGGTAAAAGATCAATCCGAAATTCAACTTGTCGAGTTGGAGGGAGTCCATGCAAGTCATCAGGGAATACTTCCGGAAAATCTCGGATGATCGGTATATCTTGTAATTTCTTTTCTTCAGATTTCTCGACCACATGTGCCAAGAAAGCATAGTATCGCTTCCTTAAATATCTACGTGCCTTCATGCAGGAGATGAATTTCAAACCTTTGCAAGGTTTCTCTCCAAAGATTTTCAAGGTCTCACCGGATGGTAGAGGGATACGAATGAGTTTCTCCGAACAGTTGATTTCCGCATGATTGTGGGATAGCCAATCCATTCCCACGATGATATCAAAACTCCCAAGAGTGATGGGAATCAGGTCGATAGAGAATGTGTGATCGTTGAGAGTTAGAGCACAACCTCGGACAACGGAATGCACAACAGTTAGTTTGCCATCAGCTATTTCTATAGTATAAGAAGGTTCAAGAGCGGTACAACAAGTTTTAAGTAAAGGTTCAAATTCTAAGGAGACAAAGCTTTTATCCGCTCCGGTATCAAATAAGATAGAGGCATAACGATTATTGATGAGAAACGTACCAGTAACCACGGCATTGTCATTTCTGGCCTCGGTTGTTCCTATGGCAAAAGTGCGAGCACGTGCACCTCGGTTATTGTTGTTGAGCTTCGGGCATTGGTTTTTGTAGTGATCAGGAGCACCACATTCATAACAGGCCCTACCATCGATGATGGCAGGAGTGGCAGTTTGGGTAGTAGCAGCCTTTTCAGCTACGCGACAAGCGTTAGCAAAATGACCAAGCCTTCCACATTTAGTGCACGAACGACATTGAACAGTAGTAGGGTGATGGTATTGACACCTTGCACACAGCGGGTGAGGTCCACTATATGGCTTCCTGCCAGGTGCAGGTCTAGGTGCTACTTGGGCAACAGGAACAACTGGGGTAACCATGGCAAAGCTTTTAGAGGTCTTTTGCTTCTTGTGGCGATACTCAGGCTTTTTCGCCACTTCCTCCTTAACTCTCTTGTCACCTTTCCTGAATAGAACTCCAGACTTAACTAGATCGTCCGTTAAGGACGCAGATAAACGAATAGTAGCTTCAAGTGTTGATGGGCTACTACCCATGACAGTACCCCGAATTTGAGGCGGAAGGCCTCCAATATAACGATCAATCATTCGGGTCAAGGGTGTAACCAGATGAGGGACTAGGATGCAGAGTTCATGAAAGCGTGTGGTGTACGCCTCACTCTCCCCACTATCCTGGGTAAGGTCCCACAGCTTAATCTCCAACTTCTTCATCTCATTGCTAGGACAGAACTCCTCGATCATAATTTCCTTGAGCTTATCCCAAGTCATAGCAAGAGCTCCTTCCCTACCCCGAATTTTCTTTTCAGCATTCCACCAAGTCAGTGCCCTCCTTTGGAAGGCACTTGAAGCATATTTTACCTTAAGTTCACCGGGGCAGTCACTCATCTCAAATGTGTTCTCCATGCCTTCAAACCATTGCAATAGCCCTGTCGCACCTTCACATCCAAGGTACTTGTGTGGGTTACAAGAGTTGAAGTGCTTGAAAGTATAAACACTCCCACTAGATCCTCTGGTGGAGTTGTTGATTTGAGTGACAATAGTGGGTAAGACCGCAGCAAGTTGTTGAGTGAGCAGGGTGGCTATGGCGGTGGTTTCGGCGGAGGCTTCATTGGTGTTAGCCACGGTGTTATCAGGATCACGACGAGGAGGCATTCTACGAAAAAGAAATCATAAGTCGGTAGTTAGGATAGACATTCAAGAATTAAAAGTGACAATATTTATAAATAAAATCACTCATTCATTAATATTAATGTCTTACAAGATAAATAAAACATATATTTAAAACATATATGTCGAATTACAAATGAAATATAAAGACAAAACTGACTAGTCAAAATTCAAGATTCGGATGAATGATACTAGTGAGACGTGTTTTAGCCTATAAGTGAGCACTCACTCCAAGGGTCCCCAGGTAAGTGCGACTCGTAACGAACGTGCCTCACTTTCCTTTGACAAGACCCCCAGTGTACAGGCGCTCACCCTTCCAGATTACACGTGTCTCTAGTATCACTATCCAAGCCTTTGATTTTGATGAGAACATTATGGATTGGGCCTTGCCCAAGAGTTGGATTCAGCTTCACAAGTCAGCTTTCTTTTCTTGAATGGGAGTTGGGCCTCAGAAGTGGTTCCAACAAGGCTCTCTTGGTCTTCGGATTCCGAATCACTTGATATGTTGATTACTTCAGGCTTCGGTGCAGGCCGGCTTGTCGCATCGGAGATTAACTCGGGCTTGACATTATGTTTCGAGGGTAGCAGGCTTCCAGAGAAAGATGATCGTGGTGAGATTAGCCTACTCCAACTAATTGGGCTTTGGGACCCATCATCGGAAATAAGGCTTGAATTGCTAGAGATGTCAGCAGAGTACGACGACATACTAAAGATAAGAGAGTTAGTGGATTAGAATCACATAAGCATATAAGTTTCAAAGGGGAGCTTAGGTTATAGTCTAGGTCAAATGGTTGCCTAATTCTCTATAACCACGGCTCTGATACCAATCTGTCACACCCCAACCGTGCATCTTAACCACGGGTGCGACTCAATTGACAAAAGAACACAGTGGAATAAAGACATTTACTATTAAAGTTTCATAATATTAAAAAAAATCCCAATTACATAAGTTTCGAATTAAACCAAACAGATAACATGTTCAAAAGACAAGCAACTTAAAATAAGATTCTTCAATTGATATCTAGGCAAATCCTATGTGATATTGACTTGACCTATCACGAGCTTAATCACCTGAAACATGTACGAAAAACAAGTGTCAACTAAAAATAGTTGGTGAGAAATAACAGGTTTAATAAAAGTATAAGTTTGGCAAAGGTGACAATTCATATTCCAAGATCATCATATAGCACGTAATAAAACAAACACATGATTAGCAAATCCAACCTAAAATGATGAGTAACGAATAAGTGGTACAACTCGCAAGTTGCACTAATAACGAATAAGATGTCCAACCAAAAGTTGTCCATAAAGTATATGCGGTTTCCATCCTATGGCCCATATCTGTACTATCGTTGGCTTGAAAGTTTCAAGTTAAGGATTTGCAAGTTTAACGTTTATCATGTTGTGTTCATTTACTCACATACATATATGATTGAGTTTGCTCAGTTTAGATTAATTATGGTCAAGTTACGCTCAGTTAAATTCAGCACAGTTTCTGTC
Organism: Smallanthus sonchifolius; assembly: GCA_023525975.1. Classification (NCBI taxonomy): domain Eukaryota; kingdom Viridiplantae; phylum Streptophyta; class Magnoliopsida; order Asterales; family Asteraceae; genus Smallanthus; species Smallanthus sonchifolius. Next base: position 20,445,352 of record CM042044.1, on the reverse strand, counting down.
CAAAATCAATGGTTGCACTTAAGTGGTCCGTTTAGGGTTTTAAGATTACCGAACGCGCAAATAAAAATTTGACGAATGTTATTATGTTATTATAAAACATAATATAATCAGATTAGGTTAGCCAAAACGTCCCGTGTCACCAGTCTAGCCATGATATTCACAGAAGCGTTTTGGAGAATCACAGAATCCAATCGGCATAGCCGACACGAGCAAGTGGATTCTATATTTAATTAGCGTGTGAGTTCATATAAGTGATAATATAGAATAAATAACATGTTTTAAGTTATCAAGAACATACTAAAGCATCGGCAGGTCCACTTTTGCAATAGTTGTCTTGAGGATTCGCAGAATGCGACGGCATAGCCGCCATTGCAAACGAGATCCTTTGTTTGTTAGTTGGTGATGTTAGCTTGATTTATTAGTTTGATTAAGATTATTAGACGGTTTTTAGGGCTGAGGTTTCACATGATCAAGTGATCATGGATAGAAAATAGAAAAAGATTGAGGGGATGAAGAAAGAATAAAATAAAAAGACGGTATTCAACTTCGGAGGGTTACTTACTTGTTTGATCTTCAAACTCTTGGAATCCTCTAAGGGATTTTCGAAATCTTCAAGGTTGGGAAGGGATTTCACAACTTAGGAGGGGTTGGGAGTGTTTGAGGGAGAATTAGCAAAGAAAACAAGATCCTAAGCCTCCTATTTATACTAATGGTTGAAGGGGTGTAAATATGGAATGTCTTGGAAAGCAATTTAGGGTTTTAGGGCCCTCAAATCTGTGAAATTTTCCTCAATGGGGCTGGGTTTTTTGTGATTTCTTGCTTGGGCTAGGTCCAAGAGTAGGTGGGTTGGGTCCTAGCTTGATCCGGTTGAGTGCGCGCATTCGAAAATTACGATTTTAAGCATTTTTAAGCGAAATTGGCAAATGTTTTCAACATTAAAGTTGATTTTCATAACAAAAAAATTATGTTTAGCTAAAGACATTTAAGTTAAAGTTACGTTATTCGCGTATAGTAGTTGGCGATCGGTGGGCGAGAAAACAAACTTTTTGATCGTTTTTCGAATTTCAGGATTTATTTAAGGAAAGTTTTGCAAACAAACTTTGTTTTAATTAAAGAAATGAATATTTTAAACATTTAAAACATAAATTAATGTCATGTTAAACGATTTGTCAGTCGTGGACGGTACGTAGTTAACGACGGTTTAAAAGGCGAACGATCGCACGAAAGTACTAACTAGTACTTTTAAGCATCAATTCACATTGAATGGGTTGTAAGAACATGTTTTAGATGTATGGGGGTGGTTCATGTGTATTTAATGTGTCATAAAGATCAATTAAGTCTACGTGCGATCCATGAATCAATCACAGATAAGTATAAGTCTTTGAAATCAAGCATAAACGTAATGTTTCACATGTGAACTAGTATTGTAACAACGTCTGAATAGGATTTCAAGTAAAATGAAATGTCATGCGGATTTTCATTGATAAGTCTAGAATGAGTACAAGTAGTGAAAATCAGAAGTGTCACACTTGCTTGGTTAAGGTCTCGGCTACATGTGTTCGGAAAGTAATTGCAACAGCGGGTTAGGGTTTGGGTCACTACACCATAGATTTGGAGGTGAGAAGTAGCGAAGGGGATTTCAGAGTTCAATCCAGAAGTAAATTAATCGATGGTATAGGTCAACAACTTAATACTTTTGCCTTTTCTTAGAATAATTGGATTCCGATAAAAGTCAATATCCTTTGTTGGAGAGCCGAGATGTAGAGATTTCCTATACTTGAAGCTTTATCTCGAAGGAACATCACTATTCATGTAGTTTCTTGTTCGCTTTTTGGGGAAGTTAGAGAATCAACTGAACACTTGATATCATCTTGCCTTATCGCAAGTGCGGTTAACAAGGTATATCTATATGGTGCAAGTTATCTCCTATATACACATTCTCTTTTCGTGACATTTTTGAGTTCACAAGTCTCTATGCGGGTAACAAGGCTATGAGAAAATTGATACAAGCTATTATTTTTACCACATGTTGGAGCGAAGGCAAGGAACAATAAGGTCTTTAACAACAAACCGATGTTGATTACAAAGATAACGAAGGATGTCAAGACCATAAAATATTTATGGGTGAAAAACCGATTGAAGTTTCATAATTAGTGTTTTGGGTAAAATTTAACAAGACTAATTTTGTAACCAAACTTAGTTTGCGAGGTAGTGTGCTTATAAAATCAATGTAGAACAATGTAAAAACGTAAAAAGTGACACAGATGTTTACGAGGAAAGCCCTTGATCTTTAGGGATCGCCGGCATAAAACCTCGGGAGGTGACAATTGTCCCCTGCCTCTTTTCCTCATTAAATGGTAAAAAGATTATAAGTACGAGCAGTAGATGATCGACATCTAAGTGTTACAGAGCTGATTGCAAGTCTAGAGAGCTAAGTGCGTAGTGAGAATGTATCTGTTGAAGCACTTTCCTGTGACAACACTCTGGATAGAGTCTTAGTTTGTATTTTCATGTCTGTAATTGTCTTTGTATGTAAGAGTCTTTATGTATTAGTTTATCGAGTTGTATTTACTTTTACATATTGAATGTTGCATTTCTTTCTAAGTGTTTTGCGCACTTACATGTGCGCAGGAGAAAGCTCCTGCGTATTTAGCAAGTACGCAAGAACACATATGCGTACTTGTTAAGTACGCAAGAGCATTTTGCCCTGCGCACTTGCTAAGTGCGCAGGCATCAGGTCAGGTATAAATAGGATATGTTGACAGAAGTTAAGTACGCAGACAAAAACGCAAATACGCAGATTGTAAATTCAGTGCTTTTCTCTGTAACCTTCAAGTGTTTATAATACAAAGAACGTTTAAAGTGATTCTCTTGTTGGTTTACTCAGTTTAGTTTGACTCTCCACCTAGTCACGGGCATTCCGCACCCGGTTCGACTAGTAGACCCACTTGCATGTGACGATCCGCCACACCCGAGGGACCTACAAGTGGTATCAGAGCTTTTGCTCCTGATTTCGAGTGTTGTGAGTGAGTTTGGAGAGTTTTTACAAGCAAAAAGAGGTATTTTTGTTGATTTTTGTAATAAAATAGGGGTAGCTCTTGAGCACTATTTTAGAAGCAAAAATCACTCAAAAACTGATTTTTGTTGTGTATTTGAGTGTTTTGAGCATCAAAGGTTGGTTAGAAACAAGTTTCTGACCCTTTGGCTCATTTGCATTGATCATCAGACGAATTTTTACCATCTCCGGCGAGTTTCAGGCGACCGGAAAAGTTTGGTGAAAGTTGCTGAAAAGGTATCCTACGTACTTACCATTTCTGGCAAAAAGTACAAGTTTCTGCGTACTTACTAAATACGCAAGAGTTATCTCCTGTGTACTTACAAGTGCGCAAGAGTGAACTTATGCGAACTTAAGTTATATCCTGCGTACTTACATCTACTCCTGCGTACTTACAAGTACGCAAGAGCAAATATAAATACGCAAGACCATTTCTCAAGTGCGCAGGCCAAAGTCAAGTGCGCAGCTGTGTCTGATTTTTCTGAAAGTTGACTAAGTGTTCACTATGTCGAATCTTCAGAATTTGGGAAACATGTTAAATTATGATAATGAGATCGGTACACCACAGAAACCGCCAAAGTTGCTAAACGTAAACGATTATTCTAATTGGAAAGCACGTTTCAAGCACTACATTTCTTATACCGACTCATCGCTATGGATACCAATCCTTGAGGGATATAAGCATCCCACACACATCTATCTTGATGATGAATTGCCCAAGCCTATTTCTAAACTCGATGAGGAAGAAAAGAAAGCATATGATCGAGAGAAGAAGGCACTTGGTTCGATTACTATGGCATTAACTTGGGAATTGTTCCACAGTTTTCGAGGGTATGACAATTCTAAGGATCTCTGGAAAGCTTTACAGAAGAGATTCGAAGGAAATAGTGATATCAAGAAGAGTAAGCGGGATCTTCTCAGGAAGCAGTATGAGTGCTTCAGATTTCTTGAGAACGAATCTTTAGATGACCTCATCTCTAGGTTCTATCATTTACAGACTGAGTTGAAGGCTTTTGAACTCAAGTATCCGGATGAAGAGATGGTGGAAAAGTTTTTGGATGCTTTACCACCCAAATTTGAGATGTACACAACCCTGATGAGGGAAAATCCTAAATTCTATGAGCTGACAGTTGAAGAGGCAATAGGAAAGGTTCAAGCTCATGACATGAACCTAAGAAGAAAGGAGAGCTCTGGTAGACCCCAGATACAAGACCCTTCTATGTATCACGGGACGACTTCTACATCCAAGTCATCGGGCTCTGGAATTGCCCTCTTCACTGGAAATCCTACTGAAGAAGACCACTCAACTGGGTGTGGATCTCATCATCAAAATACCTCAAGAAATCCTCCTGCTACGTCTTCAGCTAACAACTCAGCTATAGCCAGAATAGCTGAAGATCATGTAGCACTATTCTCATCTTGCATGCTTGCATATGAAAACTTCATAGGTGGCAAGCTTACTGATTCAGAGACGATTGAAGAAGATTTTAATCAAGTGGATCCTGATGACATGGAGGACATGGATATTCAATGGAATATGGCCATGCTTTTGAGGAGAGCCAAGCGTTTCCTGAACAGAACAGGAAGAAAGTTTATTGGCGGGCATCCTAATGCCAAGGTCGGGTTTGACAAATCCAAGGCCAAATGCTACAAGTGTCTGAACTATGGACACTTTGCTCGTGAGTGTCAGAAAGACAGGGCACCTGCCTCTGGTTTCACCCGACCCAGCCAAGGAAACAGCCATGGCCAAAACAATCCAAACCACCACAATCAAAGCCAAGGTGGAACATCCAATGCACTGGTAGCCCAACAGGACGACAGCTTTGATTGGGGCGTTCATCTGGAGGATGCCATCATCGCACAAACACAGGTTGGTCTCATGGCTGAGATCATGGAAATGATGGAAGCAGAGAGAAGGGAGGCTTCTATGGCTGACCTAAAAGAGTCTACTACTGCTGCTACAGAGGAAGAGGAGGAAGCTGAAGGAAATGAAGCTTCTGTAGCCGAGAAAGAGGAATCGACTACTGCTGTTGCTCTCATGGCCATTGGAGAAGCAACAAGTTCATCTCATGATGTAGACTCTAATCCCTTTTCTGTTGTTTCATGTTCTAAGTGTCTAGGGCTAAAACTTGAAAATTCTAAGCTCCAAGACAAAATCGAACCCCTAAGTATGGCAGCTCTAAACTATAAAGAAAACGAAAAACGTTTTAAAGAGTCTATTGAAACGTTGAAAAAGGAAAAACGTGAGTATTCTTTAAAAATGAGCGATCAGCAGCTTCACTTGGATATTGCTTATAAGGGGTTAGAAAAACGGAACAATGAAATCAACAAACTGCAAAATGAGATCTTGCAGTTAAAATGCACTAATGAGAAGTTGAAAAACTCTCACTTTGTGGTGGAACACTACGAGTCTATGGTGAGACAACTGAATGGGTTAGGTTTGGGTACTAATGCCATTCCTCCACCAGTGAGCGGGAAGTTTGTCAATAGCTTAATAGACATTGATATCACTTGTCTAGATGAGTCCTCTGATACGGATGATTCCCCTAAAAAGGATGAATCCTCAAGTAAGGCTAACTCCACATCTAGTGAGGAGTTTGTTACTGCTTCTGAAGACGGGTCGGTTAACTCTTACCCTGAAGGAGTAGTATCTGAGGAGTTGTTGACTGAACAAAAGATAAAGAAAAACGTTATCACTAATGGTGATAACTGCATTTTAACTGAACCCGACATCATTGAAACAAATGATAAACTAAAGGTAATGCTTTACGGGGGATATAAAAGTCTTAACCAAGTAAAGAAAGAGGCTTTCTCAGCTCACTATGGGCTTGGTTATAAAGAAAATTTGGAAAAATATTATACTCCCAAAAACTAAACTGTAAAGGTTCAGACTAATGTTCATAAACCAACTCCTCCTTCTCATAATGCTAAGTTATCTAAGGCCAGATCTAATGAGCCTTACAAGAGAACTTATGTAGACAAGAGGAACTGTTTTCACTGTGGCTTGGTTGGTCACATTTTTGTGAACTGTCCTTCTAAGAACCAAGGGAAACGGCCTGTTGTTTCACAACCAGTTGTTATCCCCAGGTCGCCACCAGTGAAACCATCTCCCAAACATCCAAAGCAAAATGTGGTGAAACCACCAGTCAAACCGATGGTAAAGCCTAAGATCATATATGAAGCTAAACCATCTGTTTCAAGAAAGGTAACGCAACCTGCTGTACCTCGTGTATCTACCTCTGGTAGTACACGTACTGGTGAGAAACCTGTGGCAAGACTCTCTAAGCCACAGAGGAGGAGACGAAACAAGAGGTTGAGAAAGCTTGAGCAGCTGACTTCAGTTCAATCAGGTGAAGCTTCCACAAGTTCACCTGCTGTAGTTGAACCAAAGTCTCCTGTTCAGGTTAAGAAACAGAAGAGATCCTGGACTGCCAAATCCAAAACTTCTCAATCTCCTAGTTCTAATTCTTCTAAAGATTCATCAATTTTGAACAGTAATCATGACTGTGAGTTAAAGGAAGTAGTTTATTTTGAAAAGGATGGACGACCCAAGAACACAATGGCTTGGGTCTCCAAAACTAACTAATTCTTTTGTGACTCATGCAGGGACGTCCGAAGGGTACTATCTCTAACCGCTGGTATGTAGATAGTGGATGTTCTAGGCACATGACAGGAAACATGGCCCTTCTCCAAGACATTAAACCATTCAGAGGCGGCTATGTGGCCTTTGCCGGAGAAAAAGGCGGCAGCATCACGTGTCAAGGCGTGGTTTCGAACGGTTGTGTCAGCTTTGACAATGTCAACTTCTGCGAGCAGCTGAAGCATAACCTGTTGAGTGTCTCCCAAATGTGTGATAAGGAGTACTCGGTGATGTTTGACAAGTCTGAATGCCTGATTCTCAAACCCGATTTTGAAGTTCCAGAAGATTGGATCCTGATGAGAGCGCCAAGAACAAACGACACCTATCAGATCGATATGAGCGTGGAAACAACCACCTCATCAGTTCCTACTTGTTTGCTTACCAAAGCGACAGAGCTTGACTCCATCTTGTGGCATAGGAAACTCGGACATATTTCTTATCGTAAAATGAATCATCTTGTCCGAAACGGTTTGGTAACCGGGATTCCTAAGCTGAGATTTACCGTTGCAGATGACTGTATGCCTTGTAAAAAGGGCAAACAGCAATGGAAGTCTCACAAGCCCAAGCTCCAAAACTCTATTGATACCACTTTGGAGCTATTACACATGGATCTGTTTGGCCCCATAAGTATCAGGAGTATTGGAGGTAAGTCGTTCTGTCTAGAAGTAACTGATGATTTCTCACGTTTTTCTTGGGTGCATTTCTTAGGTACTAAAGACGAGACTGCTGATATTCTTCAATATTTGATCCTGAGCTTGGAATCTCTTTGCAAGCTGAAAGTCAGAAGAATTAGGAGTGACAACGGAACTTAGTTCAAGAATAATTTGATGGAGCTTTTCTGTCTCAAGAAAAGAATCTGTCACGAATTCAGCGCGCCATACACGCCTCAGCAGAATGGAGTTGCTGAATGAAAGAACAGAACACTGATTAAGACCGCAAGGACTATGCTGTCGGATGCAAAGCTTCCTGTCACTTTCTGGGCAGAAGCCGTTAATACAGCTTGTCACGTCTTAAACAGAGTTCTGGTTGTGAAGAGGCACAACAAGACTTGTTACGAGTTGATCAACAATTGACTTCCCAATCTTGATTACCTAGTTCCTTTCGGTAGTCCTTGTTCCTTGTTGCTACAGTACAAAGACCGCCAGTCTAAGTTTCATGCAAAAGCAGTGGAAGGCATCTTCTTAGGATACGTTGCCAACTCGCCTTGCAAGAGAGTGTACAATATAGGAACTCGTACTGTCGAGGAATGGTTTGAAGTGGATTGCAGTAAACACAGCATTCCACCCGAACCAACCGGTCCAGCTTGGGGTTTTGATTATGATGCGCTATTCAAGTCATTCAATATTTCTGATATATCTGCAGATGACGCCGCAAATGTTTATGAATTATTGGGTGGCGACAATGACTCCAGCTTCCCTACTCGTGCTATTGTACCGATTGTAACTCCTGATTCCAATGTTGCATCTGCATCTGGAACTCATGACAGTGATAACAGTGAAGATGTTCTTGTTGTTGGAGATGACGCTCAAGCCAATCCTTACACAACTGTAGGAAATGAAGCTCCAGCTGATCCAATTAACATTGAATCTTCTTCCTCTGGAACACAGGAAATGGGGGAGTTAAGCACGAATCTTGATCCAGAAATTCAGGAACAGATTATACCGGAGACGAGAGTGCATAGGAATCATCCAATCGACAACATTATTGGTGATCCTTATGCCGGTGTTCAGACTCGTCATCGAACTATCACTGAGAACACCAGTCTTTACATAGAGATACTTGACACTGGTGTCATGGAAACATGTCTGCATGCTTCATTCGTGTCCCAGTTAGAGCCGAAGAATGTGAAGGAGGCTCTCACTGACAACTGTTGGATTATGGCGATGCAAGATGAATTATCTCAATTCCAAAAGTTGCACGTGTGGGATTTGGTTGATTTGCCAAAAGGCTTTCAGCCAATTGTAACCAGATGGGTGTTCAAGTGCAAGACGGATGATCGTCATGTTGTTGTGAAGAACAAAGCAAGATTGGTTATTCAGGGTTTTTATCATCAAGAGGGCTTGGATTACACGGAAGTATATGCCCCAGTTGCTAGAATTGAAGCCATTCGACTGTTCTTGGCTTATGCCACATATGTCGGCTTCAAGGTCTATCAACTTGATGTGAAGAATGCTTTCCTTTATGGTAAAGTTCATGAAGAGGTCTATGTCACTCAACCTCCCGGTTTTGAAGATCCGCATAATATCAATAAAGTGTATAAGCTCGACAAAGCACTTTATGGTCTTCATCAAGCACCGCGGGCATGGTATGAGACATTATCTAAGCATCTACTGTCTAATGGTTTCGACCGTGGACAGATTGACTCGACTCTCTTCATTAGGAAATGTAAGGCCCCTTTCCCGGGGGGCCTCACTTGTTGGATTTACTCATTCACAAACAGTTCTTAAACATGAATATCAAATAACACAGCGAAAAATTTCATTCAAACATAACGTCATCATTGTTTATACATGCGGAAGCGTAAACATTGTTTAAAACATAAATACATCATAACTAAACATAACGGGATGCCAGTCTTCATAGTCAACCGGGTAACTCCTCTCGCTAGCTAAGCATCACCGTCCATCCTCATAACATGCCTTAACCTGAATGTGCACACTAAAAAGTCAGCTACGCTGGTGAGTTCTAGTTTTCGTTCGATTTAAGAAATGGTTCATCATTCAAAACATTCATTAGGGTTTAACATCACGTATAAGAAAATAGGGCCTTTCATTCATAAACCTTCAAACATTTAAACACATTTAACGGATCATTTGTTTAAAACATTTAACATTCATTTAAGTCATACATTACTATCTAAAATCTGTATCTTTCTTTACGCGTCTCTGTATCCCCGAAGGAACCCTGCATGTCGTGGACAACCGTTACGTATCATCGTCGTTGCCACAACATTCCGTCAATTCCCTTTTTGGTATTGCCCCCAAGGCTAACTGCACGAGGACCGACAATACCCATTCAGTTGTCCCCTTATGGCTCTCAGCCATAGATCGACAACCTCCATTGAAGGCTATGGCTCTCAGTCATAGACCGAAAACTTCCATCGACGGCTATGGCTCTCAGCCATAACACTGTCGGATCATAATTTAACCTGACGTAGGGTCACGTTAACCCTTGAGTAACCGTCGTTACTCCATACCAGTTGTACAACATCAAACCATTGGCAGGCCACTAAGACACTGCCCCTGTTGTTCTTATGGTAACTATGGCTCGCTGTTCATAATCTACCACAAGGCTGGGAATCTCATTCCCAGACTTCATTCGTCAATTCCATTCATTCGACATATTAGATTAGTGATGACTTCTTTAAAACCTTTGCCCTTTTTCTTTTCTTTTAACAAAACCTTTCCTTCACTTTCTTTATAAATATTCGTTCGTAAACATTCCGTTCATAAAACTTTCTTTCCATAAACCGTTCATTCCAAATCATTTCATTTCGTAAACATAGTTTCATAAACATCATTTTATAAAACAACATTTCATACTATACACACCAGCCCGAAAACATTATATAAAACATTTAAAAGAGGGCTTCTAGAACTCACCTTATAAGCTAGTCTCGGTTGTCCTAATCAAAGGCCCAACAACGTCACGTACGATCTGAATTGATTAGTTAAATACACATCAGACCAATACCGACTCTAACGGTTTAACCTTCTAAACATACCGACTTTACCTAATCAACCTGATGCATGCGCACTTAGCAAGTGCGCAGACCCTGCTGCCTGCGCACTTGTGCGTAGACCCTGCTGCCTGCGCACTTAGCAAGTGCGCAGACCCCTCTTCCTGCGTACTTGATAAGTACTCAGGACCTGCTCCGTGCGCACTTGGTAAGTGCGCACGACCTGTTTCTTCGCAAAACCCTAACTTTCGCATTCAGGTCTGATCTCGTCAAGATCTCGAACCTGTTTGCATTCAAAACGTTCGTTTTCCATTAAGGAACACAAATCTATGTATATCTTTCAGTTTCATCCGTAAAAACGTTGCCTTTTCACCCAAAACCCGAAAAACCCAACAACGAACAAAAACTCAGATTTAGGTCGGATCGTTACCTGAATCGAGCTTCTGATCCGGAGATTCTTCTCACGAGTTGTGGAGCAACAGTTTGCTGAAATCTCGGGTCGATCCGCCAACTTTCTCTCTCTACGATTTCTCTCTCTCGAAGTTGCAAATGAGAGAAATGGGTGGTGACCTTGGCTATTTATAGAGAGGCTCCCTTCTAGCCCATCCGGCCCGACCCGACATGCCTCGTTCGTTTATTTTGTCATTTCAACTGTCGTTTTATTTTTGGGATGTTACAAGTCTACCCCCCTTACAATAGGTTTCGTCCCCGAAACCTATCATAAGTCAAATAGTTGAGGGTACGACTCCCTAATTTCCGTCTCCGTTTCCCAAGTGGCTTCCGATCCCTTTCGATGCTTCCATTGGACTTTAACCAATTGGATAACCTTATTACGCAAACGCTTCTCCTTTCTGTCTAAGATGGCCACGGGTTCTTCGATGTAATTAAGGCTGTTGTTGACCTCGATGTCAGTAAGTGGTACGTGAGCTGATTCATCAGCCAAACACTTTCGCAAGTGTGATACATGGAAGGTAGGATGAATCCCACTCAACTCATCAGGCAACTCTAGCCGATAAGCGACTTCACCAACCCGTGCCATTATCCTGAATGGTCCGACGAACCTCGGACTTAACTTTCCTCTCTTCCTGAATCGTATTATTCCCTTCCAGGGTGACACTTTCAACATTACTCTGTCCCCAACATCGAACTCAATAGGCCTTCATCGTTTATCCGCATAGGATTTCTGACGATCTTGTGAGGCCTTCATTCGTGCTTTGATTTGATCAAACCTTTCTCACATTTCTCTTACTACTTCAAGACTCCCTAATTCCTTTTGTCCAATCTCACCCCAACAAATCGGGGTCCTGCATCTCCTCCCATACAACATTTCAAAAGGCGGCATGCCTATAGTCGTGTGATGACTATTGTTGTATGAAAATTCGGCTAACGGCAGATGACTGTCCCAACTGCCGCCAAAATCGATAATGCAAGCACGAAGCATATCCTCCAATGTCTGAATGGTCCTTTCGGACTGACCATCCGCTTGTGGGTGGTATGCAGTGCTGATATTAAGCCTCGTGCCCATCGCCTCGTGAAATCTTTTCCAGAACCTCGAAGTGAATCGTGTGTCCCGGTCATATACGATCGTCAAAGGCATCCCATGCCGTGCTACTACTTCGTTAATAAACACTTCTGCTAACCTTTCCGACGAGAACGTCTCGCGAATAGGTAGGAAATGAGCACTCTTCGTTAAACGGTCCACAATTACCCAAATGGTGTCATGACCTTTAGCTATGCGAGGTAGCTTGGTTATGAAGTCCATGGTAATGTGTTCCCACTTCCATTCCGGTATATCAAGTGGTTGGATCTTTCCATACAGTTTCTGGTGCTCGGCCTTTACTTGTGAGCAAGTCAAGCACTTGCTTACGTACTTTGTCACTTCATGCTTCATTCCAGGCCACCAGTATTCCTTCCTCAGATCTTGGTACATTTTATTGGTACCAGGATGGATAGAGTACCGAGACTTATGAGCCTCATCCAAGATTTTGGTTCTAAGCTCGCCACTCATAGGTATCCATACCCGTCCAAAACGTATCCTAACACCAAGGGTGTTATATTCCAACTTGTCCCGTTGGCCAACCATCTTTTCCTTCTTTATGTTTTCTTCTTTAAGTGCCTCGTCTTGAGCCACTTCGATTTCTCTCATCACATCCTATGTTATCACCAACTGGCAAGCTTTCACTCTAATAGGAGTAGGCACATCCTTTCGGCTTAGAGCCTCAGCCACCACGTTTGCCTTTCCAGGATGGTACATGATCTCACAGTCATAATCCTTCAGGAGTTCCAACCATCGTCTCTGCCTCATATTAAGCTCCTTTTGTTCGAAGAAATACTTCAAACTTTTATGGTCGGAGTAAATAGTAAACTTCACCCCGTAAAGGTAGTGCCTCCAGATTTTCAACGCGAATACGACAGCAGCAAGTTCAAATCGTGGGTTGGATAATTAGCTTCGTGAACCTTCAACTGTCGTGACGCATACGCGATCACTCTTCCGCGTTGCATCAACACGCATCCCAATCCCTGACCCGAAGCGTCAGAGTATACCACTAAGTCTTCATTACCCTCGGGAAGGGCCAAGACTGGAGCTTGGGATAGCCTCTTCTTCAATTCCTTAAACGCCTCATCTTGGGTCGAACCCCATTCATACTTAACCTCTTTCCGAGTCAACTTTGTCAACGGCGAAGCTATTTTCGAGAAATCCTGGATGAATCTCCGATAGTAGCCTGCCAATCCCAAGAAACTACGGATTTCAGTTGGCGTCTTAGGAATATTCCATTCTCTTACCGTCACTATCTTTGCTGGGTCAACCATAATGCCGTTCGGGTTAATGACGTGACCTAGGAATTGGACTTCCCTAAGCCAGAACGCGCATTTGGAGAACTTAGCATACAACTTTTCCTTCTTCAGAGCTTCCAATACTTCCTTCAAGTGACACGCGTGATCACCCTCATTCTTGGAGTAGATAAGGATATCATCGATGAACACGATTACCGATCGATCCAGCATTGGTCGATAAACTCTATTCATCAAATCCATGAACGCTGCGGGGGAGTTCGTCAATCCGAAAGACATCACGCGGAACTCAAAATGTCCATAACGCGTGCGAAATGCAGTTTTCGGTATGTCTTCCTCCCTTACCTTCAACTGATGGTACCCGGACCGAAGGTCAATTTTCGAGAACCAACTTGCGCCTTGCAATTGATCGAACAGGTCATCGATCCTTGGTAAAGGGTACTTGTTCTTCACCGTTCGTTTGTTCAACTCGCGATAATCAAAACACATTCTCATCGAACCGTCTTTCTTCTTCACAAACAACACCGGAGCACCCCACGGCGAGATGCTCGGTTGGATAAATCCTTTCTCAAGTAACTCGTCTAGTTGTGCCATTAATTCTTTCATCTCCACTGGTGCAAGTCGATATGGAGCCTTAGCCACGGGCTGGGCATCTGGTACTAAGTCGATTCGAAATTCGATCTCTCTGTCGGGTGGTATCCCAGGCAAGTCCTCTGGAAACACCTCCGGGTACTCGCGTACCACGGGTACATCATTTAGCTCCTTCACTTCCATACACTCGTCAATTACGTACACCAGATAAGCCTCACATTCGCGCCTCAAGTAATCTGCTGCCTTAATCATCGAGATGACGTTTTGCATCGGGGCATCACGATCTCCAAGAACCTTGACTTTGCTACCGTCCGGAGCCTTGAGTCGGATTATCTTTCGTTTGCATATAATTTGTGCTTCATTGGCAGTTAGCTAATCCATACCTAACACGACATCGAACCCACCCAAAACCATAACAAACAATCTGACAGGGAACCTATGTCCTTCTATTTTTATTGTGGAGTTGTCAACTACATCGGTCACTCTCGCAGTCCTACCCTCAGCGGTTTCTACGCTAAAGGCCCTTTCTAGCTTACTGACAGTGTACTTCACTCGTTTACAGAAATTCGCAGATATAAAACTCTTACTGGCACCCGAATCAAATAACACAGAAACAAAAGTGTTGTCAAGAATGAACGTAACTGACGCCACATCAGGGTCCGTCCTAGCCTGATCCTGCGTCAGTGCGTACGCTCGCGTCTTCGCACGAGATCCCTCTCCCTTCTCCTCCGGGCCCTTTCCCTTCCCGGTTTCCCCCATCCTGGGCTTCGGGCAGTCCCTACTCAGATGACCGACATCCCCACAGTTGTAGCACTTGTAGTGTTGTGTGCACTCACGGGCGTAGTGCCCGATCTTGCCACATTTGAAACACAAGTTAGATCCTAGTCTACATTCACCTGCATGCCTTACCCCACATTTCTTACAAACGGTAGGCTCATCCACCCGAGCCCTCTTATCACGAGCCCCAAACATCTTTCCCCCAGTTCGCTTGTTTGAGAAGCTCGGTCTCTTCTTTTGCTCTTCAACGGCAACAACATTCAGTGCCAGATCGTCAAATACCACGCCACTTAGCTCTACTGCCGAATCATAGGTATTAGGGGCGTTTGCCTTAACATAGGTGCGGACCTGGTCCGGCAACCCCTGAATGTAGCAGACAATCTTTCTCTCCTCAGTGGTGATCAGATGTGGCACCAGGCGTGCCAACTCGTTGTACCGGGTGGTGTATTGACGGTGAGTTATATTACCAGCCTTTAAATTCAGAAATTCTCTCTCCACCTTCTCAATCTCGTTCCTTGGGCAAAAATTCTTAATAACTAAAGTTTTCAAGTCGGCCCACATCATCGCATCCACAATCTCACTCCCTTTTGCTTGACGTACACCTTCCCACCAATGGGATGCTTCCTCCCTCAAGGAGTTAGCAGCAAATTTTACAACTTGATCCGTTCGACACTCGCTCAGACGAATGGCAGCTTCCATACGGACCACCCAATCAAACGTAGCCACCGCGTCTTTCTTTCAAGTAAGGACCGGTGGGTCACATGCTTTAAATGACTTGTAGTCGCATCCGCGAGCAGGCGGTGCGTTGTCGGTCTCATTGTTCTGAGCACCAGTTGCCGCACTAGACCCACCCACCCCATTGACCTGCTTCAATGCTTCTGCCAACAGACCTGGCAGAGAAGTCTTCATCAATTCTGTGAACTCTCGAGCTCTAGCTGCTCTCACTTCTGGTTCAAAAGTGAAAGGTTGTTCTTCAACCAGCGTCTGCTCAGTTCCATGCACACTAACCGCCGGTTCAGTGTGCACACTAACCGCCGGTTCAGTGTGAACACTTCCTTCTTCACTATTCTCTTGGCGCGCAGGGATCCTGCCACGTCCACCATTTCGACCGCTGGTACGACCACCGGTACGGCCCCCACCACGCCTTCCGTTTCCTCTCCTTGACATTTCGTACTATAAGACAAGAATCCAATGTCATCACGCTAGTTAACAAATAAAATTCAATAAGTACTGTAAGATGTTAATATACACTGGCCATCTACAATTAATCATTACACTACCTTTCGATTTCTATTTGACCACCTTTGTGATTCCATCAGAACACAAGTCCTTACGTACCTCTTTCTAAGGCACACTATATACGTAAATATATACTACCTTCATACCTGATGCTGTGGCTCGAGTTACCCGTACTGGCATCCGCTTTCGGTCCCATTCAAAGTTTAAGTTCAGACACTGGGAGTGTCTGAATCTCTCAAACTATTGCTCTGATACCAACTTGTAAGGCCCCTTTCCCGGGAGGCCTCACTTGTTGGATTTACTCATTCACAAACAGTTGTTAAACATGAATATCAAATAACGCAGCGGAAAATTTCATTCAAACATAACGTCATCATTGTTCATACATGCGGAAGCGTAAACATTGTTTAAAACATAAATACATCATAACTAAACATAACGGGATGCCAGTCTTCATAGTCAGCCGGGTAACTCCTCTCGCTAGCCAAGCATCACCGTCCATCCTCATAACATGCCTTAACCTGAATGTGCACACTAAAAAGTCAGCTACGCTGGTGAGTTCTAGTTTTCGTTCGATTTAAGAAATGGTTCATCATTCAAAACATTCATTACGGTTTAACATCACGTATAAGAAAATAGGGCCTTTCATTCATAAACTTTCAAACATTTAAACACATTGAACGGATCATTTGTTTAAAACATTTAACATTCATTTAAGTCATACATTACTATCTAAATCTGTATCTTTCTTTACGCGTCTCTGTGTCCCCGAAGGAACCCTGCATGTCGTGGACAACCGTTACGTATCATCGTCGTTGCCACAACATTCCGTCAATTCCCTTTTTGGTATTGCCCCCAAGGCTAACTGCACGAGGACCGACAATACCCATTCAGTTGTCCCCCTATGGCTCTCAGCCATATATCGACAACCTCCATTGAAGGCTATGGCTCTCAGCCATAGACCGAAAACTTCCATCGACGGCTATGGCTCTCAACCATAACACTGTCGGATCATAATTTAACCTGACGTAGGGTCACGTTAACCCTTGAGTAACCGTCGTTACTCCATACCAGTTGTACAACATCAAACCATTGGCAGGCCACTAAGACACTGCCCCTGTTGTTCTTATGGTAACTATGGCTCGCTGTCCATAATCTACCACAAGGCTGGGAATCTCATTCCCAGACTTCATTCGTCAATTCCATTCATTCGACATATTAGATTAGTGATGACTTCTTTAAAACCTTTGCCCTTTTTCTTTTCTTTTCACAAAACCTTTCCTTCACTTTCGAAACCCTTTACCTTTACTTTAAACCATTTCTTTATAAATATTCGTTCGTAAACATTCCGTTCATAAAACTTTCTTTCCATAAACCGTTCATTCCAAATCATTTCATTTCGTAAACATAGTTTCATAAACATCATTTTATAAAATAACATTTCATACTATACACACCAGCCCGAAAACATTATATAAAACATTTAAAAGAGGGCTTCTAGAACTCACCTTATAAGCTAGTCTCGGTTGTCCTAATCAAAGGCCCAACAACGTCACGTACGATCTGAATTGATTAGTTAAATACACATCAGACCAATACCGACTCTAACGGTTTAACCTTCTAAACATACCGACTTTACCTAATCAACCTGATGCCTGCGCACTTAGCAAGTGCGCAGACCCCTCTTCCTGCGTACCTGTTTCTTCGCAAAACCCTAACTTTCGCATTCAGGTCTGATCTCGTCAAGATCTCGAACCTGTTTGCATTCAAAACGTTCGTTTTCCATTAAGGAACTCAAATCTATGTATATCTTTCAGTTTCATCCGTAAAAACGTTGCCTTTTCACCCAAAACCCTAAAAACCCAAAAACGAACAAAAACTCAGATTTAGGTCGGATCGTTACCTGAATCGAGCTTCTGATCCGGAGGTTCTTCTCACGAGTTGTGGAGCAACAGTTTGCTGAAATCTCGGGTCGATCCGCCAACTTTCTCTCTCTACGGTTTCTCTCTCTAGAAGTTGCAAATGAGAGAAATGGGTGGTGACCTTGGCTATTTATAGAGAGGCTCCCTTCTAGCCCATCCGGCCTGACCCGACATGCCTCGTTCGTTTATTTTGTCATTTCAACTGTCGTTTTATTTTTGGGATGTTACAGGAAAGCAGGAGGTGACATTCTTCTTGTACAAGTATATGTCGACGACATCATTTTTGGGTCTACCAATGAAGGGATGTGTAGGGAATTCGAGCAGGTGATGAAGTCCAAATTTGAAATTAGTAATATGGGTGAATTGTCGTTTTTCCTGGGTCTGCAAGTCAGTCAAAGAGAGGATGACATTTATCTACATTAAACTAAGTATGTGCAGGACATCTTATCAAAATACAAGATGAATGATAGCAGTACTTATGGAACACCTATCCCAGTCAATCATGGTATGCATCCTGAAAAAGATGGAAAGGATGTAGACAACAGATTGTACCGTGGGATGATCGGATCACTTATGTATCTCACAGCTTCAAGACCCGATATAATGTTTGCTGTGTGCTTGTGCTCAAGGTTTCAGTCTCAACTGAAGGAGTCACATATGATAGCAGTGAAGAGAATTTTCAGATACCTGAAAGGGAAACCCCGATTAGGTCTTTGGTACTCTAAGCAGCAGTTATTCGACTTCAAAGCCTACACTGATTCAGATTATGGCGGTTGTAACCTTGACAGAAAGTCAACTTCTAGCGGATGTCAATTCTTAGGAGACAGACTGGTCTCCTGGCAGTGTAAGAAGCAGTCAACAGTTTCTGTCTCAACTTGTGAAGCAGAATACATTGCTGCAGCGAGCGGTTGTTCTCAGATACTATGGATTCAGCAGCAGTTGAGAGACTATGGCTTAAACTTCACTGGAACTCCTCTATTCATTGACAACAATGCCACGATGTCCATCACAAATAACCCGGTGAAACATTCCAAAACTAAACATATAGAGATTTGCTATCATTTCATCCGTGATTGTGCTGAAAAGCATTTAATTGAACGTGTAAAAGTTCACACGGATGACAATCTTGCTGACCTTTTCACAAAGGCATTTGATCGATCCCGTTTTGAGCATCTTATCAACTTGATAGAAATGTTCAATCCTGAGTGAAAATTAATTTTTCCTAAATCAATTCAATTCATGGAAGTTAAACTTTATTTCTTTTTTAAATTTTCTGTATAGCTCTTTTAAGTTACAAAATATTTTACAAAAACAAAAATAGAAAATGGAGAAAATTTCAAAGTTAACTTGAGAAAAAAGGAAATGATAGTACATCAGAAATGATCTAAACGTCATAGACTGCTCATATGGGAAGTGATTGCGTCATGCTTACTTAATTGTTTAACTTATTATGTTTTTAATCTGCTTATTTACAAGTAATTTAAATTGTCAGTAGGCTGTATGCTTCTTTGAATCACTAGTAGTGTGGAAACTAAATCTAAATTACACCTGTGATTTGAACCAATGTTTGCAAGTGTGTGCGTAAAAGAATAGAAAAGATCATTATCAGATATAGGATGTTAGATTTTGGCAATGATTTTCTTTTGAGGTCGGTTTCGGGTTATGCCATTAGCACAATTAATGCGGTTCATCTCACTGCCCATACTCACAAGTATGTAATGAGAGATTGAATCAAGACATGTCTCTACATTAACCGTTGAGCATGTATTCACCCTTGAATCATTCCTGATTCATTGAAATCAAATCCAGATAAAAGTTGGATCCTCTTACCCTATTCAATCACCATATATATTATCATGAATCATCATTCCGATATTCAATGAAGAAAATCAAATGAAACCAAGACAACTGAATCACTCGATTCTAAATCTTATGATTCCTGATAATCCTTATGGATTCTGCTTGATTTTCCTGTGCTAATAGATGTATCTTCATTCTGAAAATTTAGAAAATCATTGGGAAAATCTTAGATGCCTTGAGATAGTGCAAGTTAGAATAGCATATCAGTGGGGTACACGTTGTACATCTTATAAAAATACCTTAATACACAAGAATGTGATACAAAGATGCTTATAGTTTCAAATCTTATAATATTGTCAACTTGAATTACTTGTCTATATGCTTATTACGTATGAATAAATAGTATTCCATGACATGATCCCATATTCTTTGATGTTCATTTTGTATCGTTTTTGCTAAAAGATAGCCTGATATGACCCTCTACTCGTGTCTTTGATCAAAAATAGTTTGTGTGAATACTTGTATATTTCTATGAGAAAAGATCAAAAATATTTTTAGTTTATGCATAGTTCAACTTTATTCAGAAAAGCCAAAAATATTTGTGTTTAACCTTCCTGAATTGTATTTGAAACCTCATGATTGAATATTTTTATCTTGTTCGTTATTTGACTTGAAATCTTCATAATTTGAGTTGAAAGTGTGCGCACATAAGGGTCTCTGCGTACTTGATAAGTACGCATGAGGTAAACCCTGCGTACTTAACAAGTACGCAAGACTTAAGTCATGCGTACTTGGTAAGTACACAGGAGTTAAGTCCTGCGCACTTAGTAAGTACGCACGACCAATATGTGTTGGGTATAAATACAGGACTTAGAAAATTTTTTAGAGTTTATCACTTTCAAACCTTTTTCTCCTTTGATATTCCCTCTGACCATTTTCCTCAAAAAATTTCGAGTGTTCCAACCGGATTTTTCGTCCCGCTCATTGTTTAAACATCATCTAACATTTACTTGGTGAGAATCTCAGTCCATATCATCCATTAAATCCCATCTTTTCGACCGATTCATCGACGGTTTTGAGTGTGAAATTATTGACCTATTTTGGTGTTCTAAATGCAAATTAAGACCTAAAACTTGTTAATAATCACTAATCGAAACCTATTGACTCCTAATTTGTCCTTAACTTGGTTTGATTTTGGCCTTGACCCTCGATTGCCCGTTGGTTCAACTGGGTCGTCATCTAGGTCAAAAATTTGACGGGATTAGCGGTTAGTTGTGATGGATAGTGGTCCCATAGGTCTTAATCAAGTATTTCGACCTTGTGGTGACCATAATCCACGGCAATGCCTTTCTTCTGATTGACAGATGAGATTTCTGGAATTTTGGCTAAGTGCAAGTCTTGCGCACTTAACAAGTACGCAAGAAGTAATTCCTACGTACTTGTTAAGTACGCAAGAACAAACTCCTGCGTACTTGCTAAGTACGCAAGACCAACACTTAGCAAAAATTCCTAAGTCTGAAATTCACTTCATTGAGTAACTGCTATACTGAGTCATGTTTATCCATTTCCATTGATACGTGTTGTTCTGATTGTGCTTTCTGTGTGACTTTGCAGATTATGGCTCGGGCGTTTTCTAACGAATTCAACCTATTAGCTAACACTGAACCAGAATGGAAGGGTACAGCGTTGCAGTACAGAGACATAGTTGATTTCTTGAACCGTTCAAGAATCAGCTACACCATTTCTGCTAACCAGATTGTGTCAAGACCCTATCTCGAACAATTCTGGGAGACGGCGGAGCACGACTGCACGGTATCCCCCAATGTCATTAGGGCTACCGTTGCAGGTCAGGCTATCGCATTTTCTGAAGATACCATAAGAAGGGTCCTGCAGTTCAGAGACCTTGCTACCGACCCGACAGCCTATCCAGACTACTTTGTGGATGGGTGTTGGAGGCAACGATGGGATACGTCGGAGCAAGGGACTATGCTTCTTATAAAAAGATGTGGGTATTAGACCAATGGCGGTATTTCGCCCACATCATGATCATGTGCATCTCGTCAAGGAAAGCTGGGAAAGATGCCATGGGTTATGACCTTGCAGCAGCCATGGTCGGCCTTTCTCTCAACAAAGGCTACAACTTCTCCCGTTACATCTTTAAGGCCATCAATGACCAGATAAACACAACGGAGAGGTTTCGGTTCTTGTTATACCCTCGGTTTGTGCAACTTTTGATAAATGACGTGTTGCCAAACCTTCCTGCTATAGGGGAGAGACTACAAGTCAAGCAGGTGGACAAAAGAGTATTTGCTCAATTTCTGAATCCAGGCAGTGTAGAACCTACCCCTGTGCACACAGAACTCTTTGGCCACCTTCTAAATGAAGCATATGTGGCACCTAAAGACTAGAGATGGTACAGCCATGACCCAGAACCTGAAATGAGTGAACACTCCGATGAGCAACATGAACAACACGATGAGGAGAATGAAAGTGATAATGGATCGTCTGAGAATGGAGACGACGAAGGCGGTGATGATGGTGCTGAGGAATCCGATTCAGAGGCAACAGAATCAGATTCTTCTGATTCCGATGACGCACCATCACAGGCACACCCCAGGAGATCGACACAGGTAACCCTACCTGAGTCGTCCTCCAAAAGAAAGCGACAAAGCCCAAGCAGCGAATATGAGCCAAATTCTGAATCTGATGCTGTTGTACAAAGACAAAGAAGGGAAAGCATTCATAAGAACAGGGGAGATAGGCAAGAGGTTACTATCCCCAGGGTAGTAGAGGTCCCGACTGTGCAGCAAGTACAAGTTCCAGCTGCCAGTCCAGATTCAACCTCTACCCCACCTTCACAGCGGTTATACCGTAGGAGGAGAAGACCACAAGTTCAAGCTGAAGTGGTAGTCACGGCAGTCACAGAGGAGGTTCCTGTGACGGTGACCCTCCCTACAACATCAGTCCAGGTGGCGGTGACTACTCCAATTGTCACGGAGTCTGTCACGATCACCCCTACCATAACACCCACTCCCATCATCTCATCCTAAATCCCAACACCCACCATTGATCCTCCAAGCCAACCCTTCACTTATGAAGATTTCTCACAAGGGTTTGACTTTGGTACCATCTTCTCCTCCCCTATCCATAATGCCGAAGCATCATCGTTTAGGCATCCTGATCCGAATGAGGCCAGGATCGATGTGCTAGAAACCCAAGTTGCTGGACTGCTGAAGACTATTCAGAAGTCAAAGGAGGAATCTGATGCTCAACAAGCATAGATTAATTCACTGGCCGATGAAGTTAGGATTCTACATAGCCAGAGAACGGGGACTAATGAGCGACTGAAGAACGTGATGGCACAGAATGAGCTATTAATGAAGACAAATGAAATGATTCTAGGCCACAGAACGTCACTTGAGCTAAGGCTGGATTTACAAAGAAAAGAGCACGAAGCGATGGTCAAATTAGTTACAGAACTGACCAAGAAGCTTGATGCTCAAGGGGAGAAAGAGAAAGAGAAAGAGAAAGAAAAGAAATCCACTGGTGCTGAGCCTTGTCATCCAGTCGACTTGACTAAGGATGACGATAAAGAAAAGGATCCTGAAGCCGGTCCTAGTGGAGGTGAGCACCAAGCTTTGGGAATTGTGCCCATCTCTGCTATTCCAATGGCTGAGGGGGAGTCTACTCAGCAAGAGGGTGGTGATACCTCTGGTGGTGGTGGTGATAAAGGAAAGTCAGTGGCTGAAGTACTTAAGGACTTATCTGATGATGAGATCCTATATCTAGAGCCTGACTATTCAAAAGAAGCACAGATCGATGCTCTCCTTAAAGAGAAAGAGAAAGAGAAATAGAAAGAGAAAGAGAAAGAGATCGACTCTAGTGATGACTGGAATGATGATGATGAAGACGTGGTGATAGAGATTCCCAAGGGTGACGGGGAAGGAGAGTACGAGCTAGAAGATGGAGAGATCTTTGAAGTTCCATCCTTCGACGCTTCGCTCAACACAGGTTCAGTCGAGCAGGCTAGTAATGTAGAAGCCTCGACTGAAGCCTCCCCAGTTGACCCTGAACCTGTGGACCCAGAGGCACCGAAAGATACAGACATGCCTTCTACTTCATCAAAGGGTCCAGCTCCTGTGTGGCAAAAGACGTCTATCATAGACAAGCACGGAGCAACAGGAATGATCTTAGCTGTAAGGTTCGAGGAGGACAAGCAACTGTTCGCCATCAAAAGATCTGGCGGGGTTCAATACTTCAAACCCACCAGTGAAGCGTTCAGCTCCTTGCCCAAATATGACCTGGTGAACCTAGCAAACCGAGAGTTGCTGGGTCATTCCAATCACGCAGTGGCGATGGGTTTGTGGGTGGTTCTGCAGCGTGAAGCAAGATCTGGGAACTTTGAATTGTTCAAGCCTCAGGTGCCCAAGAGAGTTAAGGATAAGCACGCTATACATCCTGTGACTAAGAAGCACTTAAAGAAATTGGTATACAAGCCAGTGCGATGTGAAAATAAGATTCCCCTGAGCAAGTTATCTCAGGATATTCTTGGTGACATGTGGTACTAGTACGTAGATCCAAAAACAGGCGAGGCTGTGATCATGGGAAAGGGACGTTCCGAAAGTGGGAACATAGTGCCAAAAGAACTGATCAGAATATTTGATGAAGTTTGCTTCATCAACTTTTCTGTGAAAGATCTGGAGGTACTAGCTGATAGGTATTGTGTCCACACGGACGAATGGACAAAGCTCCTTGCTTCTAAATATGACAAGGTGATCAAGTTCTGCCTTGAATACAAGAAGAAGATGGAAGCTAAGGATGGACAGCTGTGAGGACTGAAGATTGAAGACTGAAGACGATGAAGATCCCGAGCTGTTGTCAAGGGGGAGTTTGTTGAAGCACTTTCCTGTGACAACACTCTGGATAGAGTCTTAGTTTGTATTTTCATGTCTGTAATTGTCTTTGTATGTAAGAGTCTTTATGTATTAGTTTATCGAGTTGTATTTACTTTTACATATTGAATGTTGCATTTCTTTCTAAGTGTTTTGCGCACTTACATGTGCATAGGAGAAAGCTCCTGCGTACTTAGCAAGTACGCAAGAATACTTGTGCGTACTTGTTAAGTATGCAAGAGCATTTTGCCCTGCGCACTTGCTAAATGCGCAGGTATCAGGTCAGGTATAAATAGGATAGGTTGACAGAAGTTAAGTACGCAGACAAAAACGCAAATACGCAGATTGTAAATTCAGTGCTTTTCTCTGTAACCTTCAAGTGTTTATAATACAAAGAACGTTTAAAGTGATTCTCTTGTTGGTTTACTCAGTTTAGTTTGACTCTCCACCTAGTCACGGGCATTCCGCACCCGGTTCGACTAGTAGACCCACTTGCATGTGACGATCCGCCACATCCGAGGGACCTACAGTATCTATAATCGATCAAGCTACTAAAATAAATACAAGGATAAAGCTAACTAACTATCAGAGAATCCCGGGATAGACTAATTATTCAAATATGACCGTTGCAAGTCATTCCACGCGTCTTCAACACGTTCTTCTTGAATCCAGGAGCGATTATTCACGAATGACCTTGACTACATGTGCTTTACCTGCGTATTAGTCAAAATAGACGAAAGATACAATGGTTAAATATTGAGGATACTGGAACCTGTCAGGATACTGAAGTATATTGAAGATCCAGGATCCTAAGCTGTAAAATCCTTAACAATTGTCCCCAAATTTAACAGTTGTCAATCTTATCGACATCTGTAAATTTTAAAAATCAAATAGGAAATAATGATAAGATTGCGAAGAGATCTTTGCGAAAACCAATGCGATTTAACCGTTGGGGGCTATTAAGATAAAACCATCATTACTACTTCTCTTTCATCCTCGTCTTCTCCAAGCCATTGCAGGTAAAAATATTCATCTTCTGTGATTTATGATTTCCTTCTTCTTTTTCATAATCATGGGCAAGAAAATGACAAGGTCGGCTTCCTCCATTATCGTTGAAACGATAGAGGATTTCACTGATCAGGGGATTCTCAATCACTCTGATCTCGAGCTCTGTTCTTTTACGGATCAAGAATAAAGCTTTTGAAATCAAGCAACGTTTTTCCTCAAAAAATTGTTTTCAGGCCTTTCGATTCTAGAACAAAAGCCGATTTAATTTCCAAAACTTGGGTTTGTTTCCATAGTTGTCCTTTCACTTTGGGTCTGTCATATCCTTTTCCACCACTTATCACCGAGTTTTTTAAGCTCACCGGTCTCTGTTATTCCCAAATCATGCCGATTATTTGGAGGATTTTGGCTACCCTTGAAAGGTTGAATCGTTCACATTCTTTGACTATTGGCATTCCTGAACTTGCCTCTATCTATAATTTGAGAACCCATGGCGCTTCCCGCTTCGTTCTTCAGCTTAAATCTGGGCAAACTCATTTAATCCCAAAAGCCACCCAAAATGATACTGACTGGAAGGGAAAGTTTTTCTTCGTAAGGAGAGATTCGATCCCCGGTGGGAAAAGTCTACCGCTTGAATGGGTTAAGAACGGTAGGAAACAGTTAGGATTCCTACAATTTTATTTTATTCTCTCCCTGTTGATTGTAATTTCTTGCTTTATTCTTGTGTAGCTCCGAAATTTGGCGAACTCGTACATGCAAGAAGTGATATAGACAAAAGGATTGAAGCATTATTGGAAATACCTGTGGGAGAGAGATCATTTCGTCTTGAATCCGTCGTTAGTCAAGCAAGCCTTGAGACCCAGTTTTCTGAATCCGAGATGTCTTTAGGTAAAGAATAGTCAGTATCTTTGTTCATATTTGTCATGATTCTATATTGTTTTATTTCCGTGTAGGAATCCCTAAATCAAACTCTGAGTTCGCTTTGTCTGATCTTGATAGCCTTCTGTCTTGGGCTATCGTGGTCAAGAAGGAGGGTCCCACACCCACAAGCACCAAGCCTCATGTCCCCGTTTCCCGATCCAAAGCTTCTGGAAGCAAAAAGAGAAAAATGGTTGAGGTGCTGGATCTTGAGATCTTTGAGGGGATGGACTCTGCTGAGACCACCAAGAAGCTTCAGTGCTTGATGAATCTGGTAAGTCTCCTTTTGGCATCCCAATGTATTTTTTCAGGATTCCAAATTATTAATCTCTCTATATCTTATAGGGTTTCGAGAAGCTTTACGCCAATTTTTCTGAGACAGAGAAGAGTGCTGAGGATGCTATAGAGAAAGCTGAGGATTTGAAGAAGATCTTTGCCGCCAAGAGCAAATATTTGGAGAATGAGATCCAGAGCCAGAAGAACAAGCTGCGGGATAGCATAACCCAGTATGAGCTAAGGCTTCTACAGACTGTAGACGATGCTAAGAAATCTGCGGCCAAGTCTATTCTTCAATCCAGGATCCAGATGGATGAGCAAGCTGCTTATGAAGGTTTTGATCATGCAGCCTGGGATCTTGAGGGATGGCGCTCTTCTCTGGCAAAGCTTGGAGGTGAAGCAATGGAGACCAGCAAGACTGCTGAGGATGCTGGAGCCGGTGATGCTGAGATGCAGGTTGATCAGGGCGATAAAGGTAAAAATGCTGAGACCTGAGCCTTGGTATTTGATTACTTATGTTGGTTGACTTGTCTTGAAACAATTTCCTTTTATGTTTGTGGTTGATGAACAATTTACTTTTCCTGCTTTTGGGATCCCTGCTATGGGATAGACAATTTGATATTTTGTGATTCCACGTCGATGGGTCCAGGTTTTGGATGAAGCCGGATCACTTTTCTTTCCTGCACTTTAAATATTAGTAGACGCTTGATAACTATTTGCCATGATTGGTTTTCTTTGATATGTTTTAGAAAATTAGGACCCCCAGATAATTAAAAGTTTGGAATACTTAGAAAAATAGGTTTGAACATATATTCGGGATACCGGATCCTTAATAACAAACTCTCGGGTTTTTATCCAACTTAGACTTAAGAAAATACAATTTGGTTTTGACAAATGTTAAGTAAAAGTACCAAACGTATCATGACTTAGTCATTCAACTTTCAAATATGAAAAATAAGTATCACATACCTTAGTTGTGTATCAAGTGGGGGTATATACACATACCAGATTATAGCATAGAGTCCAAAGTGTAACAACTATTAGTCGTCCCCAGTGTTGAGTCACGTTTAGTCTTAGTAATTGATCTTCATGATGTTCGTAAGGTTTTAATCTGTGACAAATTAGAATCATGGGCTAAGTAAAAAACGTGGGCTAAGCCAAATATTCGTGGGCTAAGCCAATGTCGTGGGCTAAGCCAAATAATCGTGGGCTAAGCCAACATCGTGGGCAAGGCCAATTCTGAGTTAACATGAAAATGCTAAAACCTTAGCTTTAAAACGTAAGTGTTAAATGATCGGATAAAATTGAGTAATAACACGTTTGTTATATTCGTAGCACCCGATATATAGCCAACAATGGCGAAATTATCAGCCACTGTTACATGGACTGGTTGCACCATCTTGAACTATAATCGGATGTCGTGCGCTCCTGACGGGGTGTATTAACCCAATACTTAGAAAGGCGAAAGCCGTTTAAACCTTCGAGGTATATCAGGATACCCAAACTTAGGAGAGATGGCCAATCTCTATCTTCTGTCGGGATCCCTGGAGATGATTCCTAAAAAACAGAAATCCTTGGTGACACCCCTCCGACGCTCAAGTCAGTAATTTGTTAAAGAATAATCAAATATATAAAAATAATTATGGAAAGAGGTGGAAGTTATCTTGTTGCTTGACTCCGCCTGTCCATTGGCTTGAGGATGCATAGGGGTGGAAGTTATCATTTTAATTCCCCAACTAGCACAGAAGTTGGTTGTCCTTTTGCCAATGAATTGAGACCATTGTCGCATACTATCTTCACCGGGATCCCGAATCTCGTCAGGATATTGCGCTTGATGAAGGAGATAACTTCCTTTTCTCTTACTTGGACAAATGCTTAGGCTTCGATCCATTTTGAGAAGTAGTCGGTCATTGCTAGCATGAACACTTTACCTCCTGGTGCCTTGGGGAGTTTGCCGACTATGTCCATTCCCCACTTCATAAATGGCCAAGGAGAGATTACTCGATACAATGGCTCTGCTGGTTGGTGAAGTATATTGTTGTGTCTTTGGCAGGCATCATACTTTTGAGAGTAGGTTACAGCATCTTTCCTCATTGTAGGCCAGTAATATCCCATCCTCAGGATCTTTGAAAATAGCGCCCTGTCAAGTGTGATTTTCGCAATCTCCTTCGTGTATGTCTTTGAGAACCTCAAGTGCTTCAGGATCCTCCTAACATCTCAAATATGGACCTGCAATAGATTTCTTGTACAAGACATCATGTAAAATAACAAAACGGGACACCCTCATGCGAAAAGCCCCGTGGTTCTTTTCGTCACTCGGGATTTCTCCATCCTGCAAAACCTCGGGAGGTGACAATCGTCCCCTGCCTCGTTTCTTCAATAAATGGTAAAAAGATTACAAGTACGAGCAGTAGATTATCGATATCTAAGTGTTACAGAGCTGATTGCAAGTTTAGAGAGCTAAGTGCGTAGTGAGAATTTATCTATAATCGATCAAGCTGCTGAAATAAATACAAGGATAAAGCTAACTAACTATCCGAGAATCTCGGGATAGACTAATTCTTCAAATATGACCGTTGCAAGTCATTCCACGCGTCTTCAACACGTTCTTCTTGACTCCAGGAGCGATTCTTCAGGAATAACCTTGACTACACGTGTTTTACCTGCGTATTAGTCAAAATAGACGAAAGATACAACGGTTAAATATTGATTATACCGGAACCTGTCCGGATACCGAAGTATGTTGAAGATCCAGGATCCTGAGCTGTAAAATGACCCTTAACAATTAGATTGGTCTATTTGGTGTAATTTTAATGTGGAAATTATGTATTAAAACTGGTGTTTGTTTATAATACCACCGTCGTTCCAAAAAAAGTTAAAATTATAATACATGTAAGTTTAATATATTTTTCAAAAAATAAAAACCTTTATAGAGTAATGATAGAAGCATATTACCAAAAATACATAAATTTGAAGCAGGTTCTTCAAATATAACAATTGAAATAAACTAGTGGGAATAAGTCACGCGCTGCGACAGGAATTTCGAATCAGCGGTGACATTGACGTGGTTAATTACACAAAGAGAAACATTTGAAGGTTAGGCAGCTTTGTTTAGAAATCCACATGTAGAAAAAAAACACATCAGAAAGGTATATTCGAAAATCATGAAAAAGTTTCATGGCTGCAAAATGATCATCAAGAAAAACGAAAGAGAATTTAAAAAAACCATCTAACCAAAAGAGAAAACCGTGTAAAACCGTGACATACATAAATTTAGCATTTCAAAATCTTGTTTTCAAATTATTTAACATATAAAAGATGTGAAACTTTAAGTGGGTGATGAGTTACTATTCACATTGACATGCAAAATTGTAGAGTATTATATAATAAAAATAATAATATAATAATCATAGTAGTAATAATAACAAAAGAAAGAGTTAATTACACGGATGGTCCTTGTGGTTTCGCCAAATTCCGAATGTAGTCCCTAACTTTGAGAATTTACGGGCTTGGTCCTAACATACTTTGATTTGTTACACCGATGGTCCCTCACATTGATGGAGGTTAACTTTTTCAATAAAATGAATGCAAAATGAAAAAAAAAATACCATTTAAGCTTTAATGGATTAAAAAAATAATGTGGGCCCACCATATTAAAACTAAAATAAGAGTTAATTACACGGATGGTCCGTGTGGTTTGCTCATATTACGGATATGGTCCATAACTTTGAGAAATTACGGGTTTGGTCCCTAGAATGGATGGGGTTAACTATTCTCTTAATTTTTTTTAAAATGACCAAAATAACTTTATCTCAAAAATACCAAAATAAAAAATAAAACTCAAATTTATATATTAATAAATAAACACATATATTAACCCAGCCCCCACCGCCATTGTTTCCTGCCCCTTCTTCTTCCATGTCCGACAACCTCTACCAACATTGCCGCCACCGTCAGGTAGCCTCCACCGACACCCACATCTTCATCTTCTGCTTGTTCCTATATACCCTAAAACAACAAAATCCTTCCTCCATCGACACCCACATCTTCATCTTCTGCTTGTTCCTATATACCCTAAAACAACAAAACCCTTCCCCTCCCCCTTCCCTTTCTTCCGACAACCGCCGACTCACTGACACTTACCACCAAATCAGGTGGTGAACCCTAAAACTGGTCACTCGATTCCTTCTTTGTAACGACCAACAAATAGCTGGATGTTCATCCAGCCCCTTCACTTCAGGTCTTCATCTCCGATTGGCCACCACAATGACTGTTGTAAACGCCACTGAAATTTGTGCCATGGATTCTCTAGCAACCATCTCAAATAAAAAATTAGAATTAATTACACGGATCAATGTGTATCTCTGTTTTTGTTTGATTAAATTGAAAATGGCAGAGGTGAAGAAACAGGGCGGCGAGAGATAGAGATGGTTCTTAGTTGTGAGCCAGTAGAATTGACGATCTTTAAACATGTCCCTACCAAAACCACCGACTAAAACCCCAATAACCGGTCCAAAACATCAAGATGGCAATGGTGATATCACAACATGTAGAGAAGATGATGATGATGGTGTAGTGGTGCAATGGTGGTATTCGTCGGAGTCACTAGAGACGGGCAGTTGAGAGACGTCGGAAACCCCAATTTTGACAGCGGCATTGGTGTTGGTTGTCGGAAGGCGGTGGCCGGGAAGCAACGGCCGGAACATGCTGGAAGCGGAGGGTGGGGGTTTGGTTTAATAGAAAGTCTTTCTTAGTTCTATATATATTTTTTAATTAAAAAATAGTAGGCCCTAACATATTAGTATATTCTTTTTATTTTTATTTATTTAATGTTAAGGGTATTTTAGTTTTTTTTTACAAGAAAAAAGTTAGCATGCATCCATGTCAGGGACCATCACTGTAAGAAAATCAAAGTATGCTTGGACCAAACCCGTAATTTCTCAAAGTTATGGACTATATCCGTAAATTAGCAAACCACATGGACTATCCGTGTAATTAACTCTTAAAATAAGTTAATAAATATTAAACTAATGTGGGCTTCACCCACACATTCCTTTTCCTTTGAATACCTGTCACCTTCCTTCTTCACCGCCACCACCACCACCACCACCGTAACCCTCCTCCACCATTTTCAGTCGCCACCTCTTAGCCTACCACACATGACTCTACAAATCTAAAAGCATCTACAAAAGACTTAAAACCCGGCATTTGACCCATATCAACCATACTAATCTGAGATGACTGCCTTTGTCGGATCCATGGTTGGAGTTGGGAGGCAGAAAGGCAGGAGCTCGGTAGTTGGAGTCAGAGATCACCAGAATTTGCCGGCTCCACCCTCTTCTTTCTTTCTCTCTAATGTGTGATTTGGGTTTAAATCCCATTTTTTGTTCAATCGCTCATCTCCTAAATGAGTCGTTCGGTGCTAACTGCTTTCAAACGATACTTAGGACAACATGTTTAAATCCCATTTCTCCAATTTGGAGGAACCTGTTTAAATCCCAATCTTTAAAACCTCATGCCGCATTGATAAATCCATCGATGGTTTCGGTTTAGGGTTTAGAGAAAACCCCAAATTCATCCACGATTGCAACTTATAACGGAGTAATCGTGGTGAAAAATGTAATATCCACGATTTTTAAACCATAAATTTTCTTTAGTCATTTAATTTTATAAACACTTGAAGTTCCATACTTATTCAAACTTAATATGTTACAATAATATTATTTTAACATACAAAATTTCCACTTAAATATTAATTCTTTACTATGTATAACACATTTAGCTATATTTAAATATATATATATATATATATATATATATATATATATAAAAGCAAACATTTGCAAACATATGAGTTTTTAAACTATGCTTTTACATCCTTTGGATTTATACACATATTTAATTACAAATATAAATGTAAATAGTATATTTGATTATATTGAATAAATCAACGTTACAACTTATAATTTCACAAAAATAGAAATTTTATAAAGTTCTAAACAAAAATAAATTTATAAATATGTATATATAATTATTTACACTTAAAAAAAACTCTTAAAGAATCTCTCTTTATATATATATACTTACATATATATATATATGTACATATATATATATATATATATATATATTTATAATTAGTTTGAACTCCCCCTAACCATTTGAACTCTTCCCCATCCTTGGAAATTGACCCACTTGACTCCAACATTAACCCCATTCACCACCTTTGACCAATTTTGACCCGATTTGACTGTTCAAAGTCAAACAAGCCAAATCCTTGCGAATTGGATGCTTAACTCGATCAAGATCCGACTGATTTGGACTTGCTCTGGATACTATATCAAATATCGACCAGTCTCAGGCCCAATTACCATCCCAATCCAACCAATTGAGCGGGCAAACTCGAATTCAAACGGGTGTACTTCACAAAGTCAAAACCATATCAATCCAACATCAAATCAGGCAATTGACTCGTCTTAAACCCCGCAAATCATGCCCTAATCAATCTCGCATGTATTCAGTCCAATATCATGACGCAATTCATCGTCTTTCAATGTAATTGACGCATAATTCCTTCAAACATCTGTCACATTCAAACCTCTGATCAAATCATACATTCAGGGTGAAATTGATCGACCTAATTCATTCACACACCTTCGCACATCTCACTATGAACTCTCTAAACACTTGGCTGATCCACATTACATCTTTGTACCCCCGATCGAGCATCAAGAACAACTGGTTCTTTGATCCGGTTGTTAGCACTCTTTAACCAACCAAATCAGGTATGGTTTACATCATTTGATTCGTTTTTGTTCATACATCGAAAGCCACATATCAATTTACAGAAATCGAGTGTATTAAATTCAATTCCTGTTGATTTTTCATAATCCTGTCCTTACGATTACAAATTGGGATTTCGATTCAATTCGTTTAGCATATTTAAGTTATTGGAATCATTATTTAACCAGTGAAACCATCTGATCCGACTGGCTAAGTCATTGCACCATCAGACCAGATGGCGTGGGTTCGAAACCCACAAGTCCAACTCTTTTTGCGTGTTTGTATAACCAAACCCCGCCCTTGTTTAGTTACAAGCTAATACCAAACCGAACTGAGACTATTACATGGGTTAGCCCCTGGTCCAACGGTAAGACCCAATACCCTCACAGAACCCACCCGGGTTCGAGCCGGGTGGAGTTATCCTTTTTTTAAATCGTTTTTAACAGCCTATTACATTCATAAAAATTTTTTTATAAAACCCAATACTATTTGGATCTGATTTGGGCAATAATTAGCAAAATTTTAAATGAGAACAATTATTTTCACATTTTAAATGGTTTTAAAAATCCATAAAAATTAATTAAAAGTTTATTTTAATTAAAGTTATTAGTCGTAATTAAAACTTTTCGAATACTTATTTTATAAAATTGTGTAAAGATTTTATAAAATACATAGTCCTTTTTAAAGAAATTCATAAAACAATATTATAAATCATTCTCCATTAATTAACTATTTAAATTTTACTTAAACAAATCTAAATTTTACTAATACATATATATTTATTTTTTTCCCCTTGTTTCTTTATAGAGACACATTATTTTAATAATATATATAAAAAAGAATTTAGTTATTTAAATTAACTATCTTTTTACAATAACAATCCATTAGAGTTTAAATTATATTTAATTTCATGCTACCTTTTTAAAGGCACACTATTCTAAATAAATAAATAGAAAGAATTTATTCATTTTAATACAACCCTAAGACAATTGTTATTTTAGTTAATTTTTATACTTTGAATTTACGTTTTATATTAAACTTTTATTTAATTACAAGCATCAACATACACACATTCTTTACATGGAATAACACAAGCCCTTTAAACAAATCCCTACACTTAAAACCCGTTGAACCCTAGACCTCGTTTTAGACTTTGTGCATGTTAACTAATTCAAGTTCATAGAATTCACTCTAGGTTAATTTTGTGATTTCAAATCATTTGTGCTACCTATTGCTCATGCTATCTACATAATTAACACAAGTGAATTTACATAGCCTCTTTTACATTTTTATACTTTTGGGGTGGAACACGATTACATTCAAACTATTTGCAATTATTACAATTCAAACATTATGATCATGTGTGCAATTTGTGACTTATGCTTGCACACTATGAGTGCAAACTACATTTACATTTTTGTGTGCAATTTTGCAAGTGCAATCATTAACTTTGTACAAGCCGACGGTAACAGTGATAGATCTATTGTGCCTGACAAACCCACACAGGTAGGGTGATTGTTGCCGATATTACATTTGGGATAACATTATATGCAAGTCACAAGTTTGATTGTACACCCCAGTTTAACTATAGTGGTTCTCCATAATTGCCTTATTAAACCATGTATCATAAGAATTATACACAACATATTTGAAAATTATTTGTGGTGTCAAAACCTATGTATGATCACCAACTTTTTAGTTGACCTCGTTTTTTTTACCATGTTTCATGTATGAATGTGTGAGTTAATCAAGTTGCTTTCATTTAAGATTGAGGACATAGTTTTAAACTTAATAAAGATATTCATGTATTTTTAATTATTGTAAATGTTGTATTTGATTACTTGAACTATGA
Organism: Smallanthus sonchifolius; assembly: GCA_023525975.1. NCBI lineage: Eukaryota > Viridiplantae > Streptophyta > Magnoliopsida > Asterales > Asteraceae > Smallanthus > Smallanthus sonchifolius. Next base: position 20,410,130 of record CM042044.1, on the reverse strand, counting down.
AATGAAATTGGTTGTTTAATTATTTCAGCTTTAGTAAATCATGAGCTTATGAACAGTCTACATGTCCCGCCCCGACGTATTCTGCCGTCGGTTGGGGTGTGACAAAAAAGAAGACGCTTGCACCGCACATTGTTGTCCGTGGAAGAAGACACGCGGCGACGACATCCGTGGTGGTGATGGGGTTTGATCGCCACTTGTCATTACCATATTTCATCTCACAACTTTTTCCCTCAAACCACATTTATATCCTTCATTTAATACTTTCAAATTTAACTTTTTTTTAAAATATACATAAATAAACATTTTCATTATTATTATCACCGGCTCATATTTTTTTAAAATTATCATCAAAAGTTAATATTTAAAAAAATCAATAAATTAAAAAACAAGAGATTTTAAAAAAGCGAGTTTTTAAAGTTTTAATATAAAAAAACGTTTTTTTTATTTTATCATCAAAAAAAAGATTTTTTTTTTAATTTTACATATAAAATTTGAAAATACTACGTTTGTCTTTTAAATAAATATGTATTAGAATAAATTTTACTAATATTGAAATAGTAGTTTTTAATTAAATTTGATATTTATAAACAGTTTTTTTATTTTGATTTATAATTTTCAATACTTAGTTTTTGATAAAATTAAGAAACTTGCAAATATTTATTTTTAAAAGTGTATTATACTTTAAACTTTAACTTTTTCTAAATGACGAGATTTTTTTTTCAAAAAACATATTTACAAGTTTCAATTCTAATTTATTAGTTTTAATTTTTTTATATTTAATTTTGGAATTTTTAAATTTAATTGTGTCAAAATATCAAAGAGTGAATTTTTTAAAATTTGGAGCTTTAAATTTTGAATTTAAAAGACGATGTGTTGTTGAAATTTAATTTTTATTTGTATCTTTTTATTAATTTTTTTTAATGAGAGATTTAGTATTAAAGGTTTAGCGAGATTACAAGTACAAATAGTATCCGTCAATCAGAGCATGTTGATGATGATTTTGATGAATGTTTATAATCTTCTGATTTTCTAAATGAACTTAGATTATCAGGTCTGTCAAACCATAAATTAGTTTAAATTTCGGTGTTCTAGTATTGTTATTAACAAATAATGATGAAAAAATGGTTTAGGTAATGTAACAAGTCTTCAGATCAAATCACAAGGTAATTACGTTATAGAAGCGAATATTATATTTTGAAAAAACATTGATCATCATAATTTTATCCCTATAATTGGGTTAACATATCCAGAAAAAATAATTTCATTAAAACTTCAAAGAAAAAAATACACAATTGTATTTTTGCAATGACCATGAATAAAAGTTTAGGGCAATCACTTTCAAATGTTGGTTTGTATTGAAAGATCAAATATTTATTTATGATCAGTTGTATGTTGCATTTTCAAGAGTTAAAAGTACATATGGACTCAAGCTAATAATCTTTAGTAAACATGAAAAAATTACTAATACTAGGTCAAATGTTACATATAATGAAGTATTTTTAAATTTGTAAATAATAATTGCAATGCTTCAATTTAACATGTAATTTAATATATTGTAAAAAGTACACAACTTATTATTGAATTTTCATGTATTTTTGATGTTTTAATTACTCTCATCCATATAATCTTAACATGTAACAAAATGAAAATGTTACACATACAATATCAAATTTGTATAAAAAGAGTTGTTAAAATTATTATCAATATAATCTTAACGTTTGTAACAAACCAAAAATCCAAAAATAAAATATTATTTGCTTAAAAAGTATTATGAGGTGAAATGGAGTAAAGTTAAGTTGGAGGCTTAAACCTTAATGTGTGGTTTCTTAAATTTTGGTTAAAAATGGCCAAAACTGAAAGTTTAAAGAGGCAATGTGTAAAATTGGAAAATTCATATTTTTGTCAATGGGAGGGGGCTATCCACGCCATTTTGGTGTGTGAGTGTGTGTGTGTGTTTTGGTTGAAAGACAAAATATAGGAGAATGGAGAATCAAGAACACCAAAATTGGAGTTTTGCATGAGGAATCTGATGGAATTGGAATGTTCATTATCAAGCAAGAATCATGTAAGTATCACTTCCATCTTTAAACCTCCATTAATGGAGTTCTTGGTGGGTTTTGGTGGAAAACCCAAATTTGGTTAATTGGTGGGGTGATTCAGATTAAATCTTGCTTAGAAGCTTTAATCTAGCATTGTTGATGTTGGAGAAACAAGAATTACTTGGTTTTAACATCTAATTTCATGATTTGTAAGTTAGGGTTCTTGAGGATCAAAATTGGGGGGTTTTGATTTGGGGATGTTTGAATGTTGAATTGAGGATGGGTAAGTGTCTAGGGAGTTAATAGACACACAACTAACCATAAAGCCCTAATTTTGATGGTGATTTATAAAATGGAGTTTTGGTGTAACTTGGTTAAATCCTTAACGGGTTATTTGGGTTAATGGAGTGTTGGGTGGTGTTTGAATGATGTATGAGTGTTGTGGCATGTCCATGAACACTATACCAAGTAGAAATCACATTCATAATGGGTGATTTATGAAATTAAGTGTGTTGGGGTGAACTTGGGTGATTCCTTAACGGGTCAATATGGGTTGAAAGATTGAATTGGGTGTTGGAGGTTTGGTTAAGGTTATGATAGCCAATCTAAGTTAGGGTGTTGATATTTAGTTCATACGAGTGTCATGAATCTCAATTTGATGAATGAATTAAGATTATAAGATTTCTAATGCAAGTTGATTGCTAGGTGATCAATGCATTAAAGAGCTAGCTTGAAGACCAAGTGGAATCGTCTCTTGCTAAAGGTAAGTGATTTGCACTTACTTAGTAATGATAGGTGATAGTGAAGGCACATATTTGATATACTTGTTGATTTTTTCGATTATTAAATGCGCATTTGTGTGTAAGTTGTGTTGGTTAAATTGGATATGGCGAAAGTATGCTAAGGGTGGGTACTTAAGGAGTTTGAGGTCTATGAACCTCACAATGTTGTATGATAATTGTAGTTGTTGAATTACTTATGAGTTTAATGGTGTTAATTGTATGTCTATGTTGAATGTAAGGATTTGTGGTGATTTAGGTGTAATTGAAGTCTTTGAACTTCACAAAAATAAATGGTGGAATTGGGATCTTTGAATCCCACGTGTCAGTAAATAATGGATGGGTTATAAATGTTGATTAGTGTCGTTTGTGTACACTTGTTTGTATGTTTAAGAGTCGGTGTTTGAAGTCTGAGAACCTCACACAAATTTTATTGAGGTAATGAACTTCACAAGGTTGTGTTGTGGCGTTTGAGGTCTTTTAGAACCTCATAAAGAGATTGAAGTCTAAGAACCTCACACGGTAGTTATTGAGGTCATGAACTTCACACGTCGTTTTGTGGTATTTGAAGTCTAAGAACCTCACACGATAGTTATTGAGATCACGAACTTCACACGTTGTTTTAAGGTATTTGAAGTCTAAGAACCTCACATGGAAGTCATTTGAGGTCATGAACTTCACATAGTCGTTTTGTGGTGTTTGAGCTCTTTAGAATCTCACAAAGAAGTGTGGTCGTTATGGGTGAAAGTGCAGGGAACATGGTTGTGTTGGTCTGAACATGACCAATTCAGGGAACATCAGTGTGTTTATCTGAACACAACCATGTCAGAAACCTTGTTTTTTTTTTCTGATGCTGAAAGGGAACACGATTGTGTTCATCTGAACAAGATTGTGTTCCGGAAACATGAACTCAGAAACTTTTATTCCATAGAATTTTCATTTATTTTGGTATTATTTGGTAATACCCATGGGGGGTCTTCAAACATGTTAGTATCATTACTAATGATGTTTTTATGGTGTTTTCTTGTAGGCGAGCTCCGGTTCGATGTCTCGGGTCACGCTTCATGGTGGATTGGATTCTCGTTCGTTGTGTTGTTTGTTAACGGTTGGAGTTAGAACTCCTTGATTGGGGTTCATTAACTTTTTTTGAGTCATCTCTTAGTTATTAAAACTTGTTGTTGTTCGAGATGTCGGTCTAATATTTTAAAACAAGTTATGTCGTCATTTTGTTATAAGTAACATGTGTTGTTTTGTCAAGAGTGTTAAAATGGACCTATTTTTCGCATTGTTTTGTAAGTCACAATTGGTCAAAAATTTTTGGTGTTACAACGTTTCACCCCGTGTAACACACGGAGTTAAAGCTAGTCAGTTAATGAAGACCTTATATGGGCTGGGTCCATGGTGTTTGACTTGGTGAAGATGGTGCATGCGGGCAGTTTGTGTCGGTTGGCGAAGGGGAGAAGACGATGGTGGGTTTTGGTCACCGATGGATTTCAATCGAATGTGGGTGTGGGTGATTGAAGAAGATGGTGGCGGGTAAGGTGTGGGTGGGGCCCATATTAGTTTAGTATTTATTAATTTTTTTAATCCATTAAAGCTTAAAGAGTATTTTTATCATTTCACATCCACTTACCTGAAAAGTTAACACCTAACACATACATGCCAGGGACTGTCAGTGTAACAAAATCAAAGTATGTTGAAACCAAACCCGTAATTTTTCAAAGTTAGGAACTATATTCATAATTTGACCAAACCACAAAGACCATCCGTGTAATTAACTCTAAAAGAAAAAAGACAAAAAATCGCTAGCCCTAAGGTTAGAACTCAAGACCTCCCGTTAGGGATACGGGTGACTTAACCATATAAGATGGGTTTGCATAAATAGTTTGAAAGAAACAAATTTATCTTTGAGAAAAAAGAGAGTGGGATAAGCAAAACACATCGAACTGGCTTGGGGAGGAGTTGGGGATTTAACCCGTTTGACGGGGGTGAAGGTGTTGACTTCAGACTAACTCAGCTAAATCATTTATATTTAATAATCCGACTTAATACGTATATATACATATTATATATAAATGTGCAGTTCATTATCCGTGAACAAAACCTATCGACCACGTGAATTATTACTATTATATATAAACTAATCTATGTTGTCATTTTATTTATTTGATTTTTTTTTCTTGTGAGGGTAGTAAGGATATATTTCGATTAATTTGCTTCTTGAATCTATGAATTAAATTAAGCTTTTTACAAGAATTAACTTATTTTTAACCACTTACAAATCAAATCTATAACTTATTTAAACCCTTAGTAAAATTGACTAGTCTCCTTAAAAACAATATATTTCTTTATTTAAATCAGGTAAACCCGAATATAAGTTTCATCCAAACTTTATGCATTCTAAAGGGTGAAAACACCTACGAAAACACACACATACCCAAATAGCGTTTTGGGGTCGCAGACCTTTCTTCTGAATTTCCCCCAAACCAAACGTGTTTCTCTCTCTCTCCAAACCTCTTTTCTATTGCCTCTTCATAATCGATACGATCACAAATTCAAGCTCTCTCCAATTCCTGATTCTTCTTCTTCAGGTACGGTGATCTTTACTCCCTTCTGCTTTCACCGAATTCGTGTGTTTTATTGTGTCGGTGGATGTATGTTTACCGTATTTTAATAATTTCATACGGCATTGACCTGCAAATGCACTCCTCGGCTAGGGTTAGGGTTTTAATTTCGGTGTTTATGTTTTTGATTTCTAGGGTTTTTACCTTGTTTTTGATGATTGCCGTCATTAGAGTTCGATTGTTTAGTTTATTTGTGTGTTCGTTAAGCTGGATTTTGGTATTGTTAGGGACATTGCGATGCAGTTAGCTGGTATGCAGCTTCTACTTTGTTGATGATTTTCACTCTCTTTCTTATACTAGATAGCTAATACTCCCACATTCACAAAACCTAGAAACAATACCTGTTATGTATGTGTGTGTGTGTGTATATTCCTGTTTGTGTATGTATCTTTGTATATGTCTATTGTATGAAAGCATAAACTTGAAATACAATTGGGAACATTGATGCACCAATATCAGTATACACCCTATGTATGTGCAAGGAATGGTCTGTTTTTACATAATACATATACATGTTTAGTTCTGTTGTTTTTGTTGGGACCAAAGTTTAAAAGAACGGAATCGCGCCTCGAGGCGTTTTCCCTTCGCCTCACGAGGCGTAAGCCTCGAGGCGAACCGAGGCGTAAGCCCGAGGCGGAATTAAAAAATAAATAAAAAAATTATATATCTTACAAAAATAAAATACTAAACATCAAACAATGTTTGTATCTTGTTTGTTGACTACATCAACCCCTTCAAAACCTTTCCCAGGTGTGATGTGTGGTAGAAGAATGAGAAATTAGGTCAAATTAAGGAGAAGAATGAGAAAATAGGTCAAATTAAGGAGAACCAAACGCGAATTATGGACTTTTGACCCATTTGAGTTGTGTATTTCGTTAATAGAACGATATACACAGCTCAAATGGGTCAAAAGTCCAGTCAAAAGTCATTTTTTTTCCATTTCTACCACTTCACCGCCTCAGCCCCGCCTCAGCCCGCCTCGACCGCCTCAGTCCGCCTCGACCGCCTCAGTCCGCCTCGACCGCCTCAGCCCCTGTGAGGCGTACGTACAAAAATACCTTGTGAGGCGTCGCCTCAGACTCGTTTTTCTACCGCCTAGGCGTACGCCTCGACCGTTTTTTTAAACCATGGTTGGGACCTCTGGTGTGCAAAGTAAATATATTGCACATCTTGTTTGTTTGTTTTCACATCATATTTAACAATGGCTGTAGATATATGTAAAATATTTGCTCTGTGCTTTTAAACAACCGAAGGGATTTTGCCATTTGTTCTTCAGTTTGAGTTTTATATAAATAACATCTGTGGAACAAAAGAAATTTGAAACTACCTTGCATTGGTGAAGCCATTAAGTGCCATTACCACACATGACAATTGGTTTGGTGCTAATATATGTCATTATTAATAAACTGATTCAATAAGCTAAGAGGTATAAATGTGCCAAATTTATCCGATGCATTTGTTTCTGCATTAGTCTGTATTCTATCAGTTTTGGGAGATATCTAATTGAAGGTATAACCATTCAATATTACACAAAAATCATATATGAATTAGCATGGATCACTTATTACACAATGAACATGAATGATGAAACTGAGAATTGAGTTTGATGCATATATATGTTTATCTTTGTATATATTTACAATTTTACACGGATGTTCTATAATTTTTTAAATTCAAAACAAAATTCTATATAATGATACATGAATTAAGAAAATATGTTTACATTTTTTGTAACTTGTATTGTAGAGTAGTAATGGTCGTTGTGAAGCAAGCTGATGGTTCTTAGTGCTTGAACCAATCAAAGTCATTTTGCCCTTTTCTAATGCACGGGTCGTTGATGGCTAATAAAGATTTTGAGATTGTACCAACAGAAAATGCACACTACCCTTCATGTGCCTTCAATGAGATTGTGTCTACTATGGAGCCTAATTATCTAGATGATGAGTTATCAGCATACTTAGATCCATGTGAGCCATTTCCAGTCATTGAGCCTGGGCCTGATTCTGAGCCCTGTAACAATGTGGATGAACTAAATATTTTAAAGACAGACGCCCTTGTTGACCCTTATAACTCTATTGTATTAACTGAACATTCTGATTTGAGAGACACTTATGGAAAAGATACTGGAAATAATATTAATGAACTTACACGTTCATCGAATCGACGAAGTACTCGCAAGAGTTCATCAAACCAAAAAAGCCATACCAAATCGGCTGCAAGAAAAAGCAGAAGAGGTTCTGGAAAGAGGCCAGTGGTAGATTTACTTGCTGCAGATGTTGGAAAAGGGCAAAGAAGTAATCTGGTCAGACCTGCTCGCCCTTCAGCTTGGGGACTTGTAGGAAAAATTGATGAAATTTTTAAGCAAAATGCAGAAAAGAATGTGGGTGCAAAGGGAAGAACGGTCCGTAGGGGAGGAAAGAGGAATACTGATTCTGTGAACAAAAGCATACAAAATTCAGAAGGTGAATCTAGAGCCTCAAACAAGGGTCTTCTTGTGAAGCTTAAATTGGGGACGGTGGCTATCCAAAACTGCCAATTGAATACTATACCTGATATGGAAAAAGATCTTGAAAGTTACAGGGAGATTAAGTTAGAAGCTTCTAATTTACAAAGTAATATAAAAGAAAATTATGAAAAAGAGGTTTCTAGGGCTTCTAATGAGAGTCTGGATAAAGGGACTGTGTCATTACAGTCGAATATTAACGACGTGCGTCCTGCAGAGAGGGAAAGAATTGAAAATAGATGCTTAGATCCTGGAACTTCACCCGACTCAGAAGTCATTAATGTGGCTCCAGATGCTCAAGCTAATGTAAATATTACAGAAGGCATTAGGGTTCCTTCAAAAGATTGTATTTCTCAGCAATCAGATGATTGTGGTGTTGCAAGTGGAATACCTAGTCCAGAAGTTGTGAATGATGTTTTATTATGTGAAAAACAATTTGAAGGATCATGGCCTAGTGTGCCATCCACGTCAATTACCAACTCTAGCAGGGAAGGATGTCCAATGGGACCCATGGCATCATTTCATCAAACAGAAGTTAAGGTCTCCATGGATATGTTTACAGTTGAAAGTCTCATGAAAGCTGATTATAGCATTACTGGGATTGAATCAGGGGAGTCAAGATCCAATGGTCAACATCTTCAGAAAAGCTCAAAGTCAAAATCTTCAGTGAATAAGAACAGAACCGATTGTCATCAGAAAGCATCACCAGCTAAGTTAACTGCTAAGGGAGATATTAAGGAGAGGAGCGGTAAAAACCAGACATACTGTGAAACAGAAACTCATCCAGTAACAGGTCTACCTTTTCTTAAAAAATTTCTGTACTTTATAGATATATGTTTACTTTTTCGTTTGTCACTCGTTCTAAGGTTCAGTTATATGTTGTAGGAAGTCTTAAAATGAATGATTCTAGAGGGCTGGAAGAAGGTTCTAGAAGCACTGGTGCACCATTATCCAACTCAATTATGGTGCCACGGAGTGCTTGGGTGTGTTGTGATGATTGTCATAAATGGAGACGTATATCAGCTATACTTGCAGATTCTATTGAATCAACAGAATGCAGATGGTATTATTTTCTACTTAATTTCATCTGTAAGTTTTAATCAGACATTATTAACACTTTCTGACTGCTATAATATGAAGGATTTGTAAGGACAACATGGATAAAGATTTCGCAGACTGCTCGATTCCACAAGAAAAGTCAAATGCGGACATTAACGAAGAGTTGGAATTATCTGAAGCATCTTGTGAGGAAGATGCTTGTAACAATACTTGGTTGAATTCCAGTCAGTTGGCCCAAAAGAAGCCTACAGGTACTCATTGACCTGGTGATGCTATGTACTGCATTTTTTGTGCTTGATTGCTATCGGTTAGAGGTGGTAAAGTGGGTGGGTCTGGTAATGGGTAAATCTGGTTTGCTCAAAATGGGTATTTTGTTTGGTGCATGTTAACTGCAAGCAGTTTTGTTGAATTTATACATAATTCACGTGTTAGGTATGATTAGAAAAACCATATTATTACAATAAAAATCTTAGTTTTTAAATGACGTGGTTTAGGAGGTTTTATGTATTTGAGTACACTTCGGATGACTTATGACCCAACGCGTTTGACCAAGTTTACTTGTAAGTAAATATGTAGCTTAAGCCGTCTGATGTGCTAGAGTTAAAAATATAACCCAAAGGAACCGGAACCATTTGTTGGTAAATGAGTTGAAATTGCCACCTCTACCTCTGGTCTTTAATGAGCTATTTCTAAGCAGTGAATCGTCTAAACCTTGTTGCAGATTCTCCGCAACCCTCGTGGAAGCTAATCAAGACAAATATGTTTCTGCATCGCAATCGTAAAAATCAACCCATTGATGAGGTTAAATTCTTTGCTTCTTATAAGAACTGCTGCTGTGTAATTGATGAAATAATGCTTGTGGGTTAAAGTAATGCGTGCTCACTAAAATGTGTATTCTTCGTTAATGCCTGTTAGGTTATGGTTTGCCACTGCAAACCTTCTGTAGATGGCCGGATGGGGTGTCGTGATGAATGCCTCAATAGGATGCTGAACATAGAGTGTGTAAAAGGAACATGCCCATGTGGAGAGTTATGTTCAAATCAACAGGTTTTTTTTTCTTCTTTTTGTATTTTTATGATTTTTTAGTTTTTCTTATCTTTTTTCAAAGAGGTTACAACAACACTTGCATTCTATATGATTGCAGTTCCAGAAACGCAAATATTCTAAAATGAAATGCGTCCCATCTGGCAAGAAGGGTTGTGGGCTTCAGTTGCAAGAGGATATTCTCAAAGGAAGGTTCCTTATTGAATATGTTGGGGAGGTAATAGGTCTACTTGCTTGATTTTGTAGTTTTCTATTGTTTGATATTATAGTTTCTAATTTAATTCTTTTCTTCCATATTCTGGTTTTTGTAGGTGCTTGATATGCCTTCATATGAGGCCCGGCAAAAAGAATATGCTTCAAAGGGTCATAAGCATTTCTATTTTATGACATTGAATGGCAGTGAGGTTTGTGTGTTCCTAATCTGTTTACTTCATCATCATAGTTAAACTGCTCATACTTTCTCTCAGAAGTGGAAAAAGAGGAAAAATTTAGAATGCAGTAACTATTTGTGTAAAAACAAAGTTCAAGATTTACAATCATCTGAGTGGTTCTTATCCTCAGTTTATTACTTTCTAGGTGAATATGTAGGGGAATGTTCCGTAAGTGTGCATATATTGCACTTGGTTTTAAAAATAGCTCCCTAGGAGCGCCCGAGGCTTGAGGTACTCGAGGCGCTCAGGAAAACGCCTCAGGGCCTTGAGGCGGCACCTCATGACATCTGGGTCAAAATTGATCTAGATTGGGGTTCGTAGGAGGGTGATACGTAGAAATAACCAAAGAGATGAAGAGATTATGAATGCTTTACATGATAAAAAAAGGCTGATGTGTAAAAAGATGAGATAGATGCAGCTTTTGATTGTATTTAAGGCTTATTTGGTTGTACTTAGAGCAACGCCTCACGTAGTACGTGAGGCTCTCGCCTCATGCCTCGCGCCTCACGCTTTTTAAAACCAGTTATTATTGCTAGCATAATGTCTTTCTATCTATGAATGTCATATTTTATCTGAATAATGGATCTAGGAGCAAGAATTCCCACCAGACTTGTTACTTTTATTCACACATAGTGGTTCTTTTTATTTTCTTGTGTTTGGGATTTGAGAACACGAAGGCATGGAAAAAGAGCATAAGCAAAATGTACAACAGAAATGTGAATGTGCTGAAACTTATGTGGCCATAAAAAGATGGGTATTTTCACAAATGATGTTATCTTTGGAAGGAAAAAACTAATCTTGGGAGAAAAAAACTAAGAATTCAAGTAAACACTTGGCATCTCATCAAACAATTAAAATCACAACTGAAAACAAGTTATGATGCATAAAATATCACAAAATGATGTAGAATAACCTAAATATAATGGAAGAACTTTATTTAGAACTAGCAGCAGCTGTGATTACTATCATATCATGTTTTTGTTTGCCGTGCATTTCCACCCCTAATTTCAGTTGAAGCGAACTCATTTAAATGAAGGTTAATTGTAGTTTTATTCGCCTGTTTTACTGTTCATTCCTCTTTTCAGGTAATAGATGCTTGTGCTAAAGGAAATTTGGGCCGTTTTATAAATCACAGCTGTGAACCAAATTGTCGCACTGAAAAGGTTTGTATAAGTACTTATTACCTTGTTTTAATTCAAATGAGGTTACAGTTATATGTTTTATAGAATATTGAATTGTAATATGAATGTAAATTATCAAATGCCGAATGCAGTATTAAGTGTTGTATTTGAAGTTCAGTGGAAATGATATATATAAATCCAGTTTATTAGAATATTCAATTGTAAAACCAACATGCTCATTGGTTATTCTTAAACAATTATATGTTTAATTTGTCAAAATTACCATTTACTTTGTGTTCCTTCCGACCAGTGGATGGTGAATGGAGAAGTTTGCATTGGACTCTTTGCAATTAGGGATATTAAGAAGGTATGCACATCTTTTACCATGTATTATTTTTGCACTCAAATTAAACACCAAAAAACTTCGTATAATCGTATTATTTAAAATGCCATTTTGACACTAGTTTTTTGTCTTTAATCGGTTATCTTACACTTTATTGTTTTTATTCAGGGGGAAGAATTGACATTTGATTACAACTATGTGAGGGTTTTCGGGGCTGCTGCTAAAAAATGTGTATGTGGATCATCTAGGTGTCGGGGCGTTATTGGTGGTGATCCACTAAATGACGAAACAGTTGTTCTGGGGGATTCTGATGATGAATATCCTGAACCTGTTACATTCTATGAGAACAATAGCAATAAATTGGATGATATAATCTCCATAACAGTGACCGCCGAAAGTAATTTTATGAATGACATAGAAAACAAGCAAAGTCCAGATTCTTTGTTTGTCAGGGATGAGAAAAATGATGATCCTGCAATTCTCATTGAATCTACAGAAGAAGTTTCTTTTGAAAGGTCTTCATCTGCCACATCAGCATCAGAAAGTAAAACAGAGCATATGGAGGAAATATTGCCATCTTCTGTTGAACCACTTGATACTTTTAAAGTGAAGAGTGAAATAATAAAACAAAAGGATAATACAACTTCAGTTAACTTGTTACTAGAAGACTGTGATTTGAAGAAGAAACCTAAATCTCACACAAATGCCAAAAAGTTTACCATTTTAAAACCAAAATCTCGCTCTAAAGTACATTCTCCATCATCAGCAGTGAAGAAAGGGAAATCCAAAAGTAAGCAAACAGAGATAGGTACCAAGCCACCTGTAGTGCCTCAAAAACCCAAAAAGCTAGTGGTTGATAACTTAACTGGTCGATTTGAAGCAGGTAATTGACCTTTCACTTTTTATTTCCATTTACCAAAGAATTTTATTATCTTTTAACATGATCAAATGTTAAAAAGTTTCCTGCTTGATATCTTGCAGTTGAAGAGGCACTCAATACTCTCTTAACTAAAGGGGGTATAAGCAAACGAAGAGTAAGTACACAAATTATGCTGTATTGCGGGTTTTTTCTTTCTTAGATGTGTTAATGTAATTTCATTTTATACCTGTCTGATTTTTTATGTATGTTTGTTTTGAAGGATGCTTGGAAGGGCTATCTGACACTTTTATGTCTAACTGCTAATGGTGGCAATGGGGAAGGAATTCAAAGGTTATTTTTGAGATTTTTATATGATGTTGAATTAATATATTTGGAAAAAAAGAAAGTAAACACTGAAGCTACGTATGTAACTATTTCAGCAATCGAGACCTTTCTATGATCCTGGATGCGCTCCTGAGAACAAAGTCTCGAACAGTTTTGCTCGACATAATCAACAAGAATGGTATAGGTTTTATTGTTTCTTTTTGAAACATTTGTTAATGACACATTTCCCTTTTCTGTTAATTGTTCTTTATGGTTTTGTTTTCTTTTTTCGTGACTTTACAGGTTTGCAGATGTTACACATTTTACTAAAGCGTTACAGAAAGGTGTTCAATAAGACTCCAATACTGCGAAAGCTTCTCAAGGTAAATTTAACAAAATGTAACAACATTATACAACCTAAGTTGTTGAATGACTAAAAGGGGCTCGAATTGCATTTCATATTTCTCATCCAGTGATCTTTTTCTATTTTGGATTTTTTTTTCATTCAGGTTTTGGAGTATCTGGCTGAAACAAAGATTCTTACGGTGGATAATATCTTAAAATCTTCTCTTCCTGGAGTTGAAAGGTCAGAACAAATTATAAGTATCATAATTCTGCATGATAAGCCTGTCCTATTTGTGTTTGTTATTTAACTTTAAATGCATCTTTACTGTTATAGTGTAAGTATGTATGCCCTTATAACAATTTGTTGTTTGTATGGTATACTTAGATGTGGCAGTTTTGATCCATACACTTATGAATGGGCCGATTTGTATTATGTTTTAACTCAAACGTGCCAAATGGAACACAAAAAAGAAAAAAAAATGGCTAAAAGAGGAACGGGTCAAATGGGTTGAGGGTTTTTGAAGTGTATTTTTAATATGCATACAACCTTCTAAAGTGTTTTGATTTAGATTGTTGTAATAGTATAGTATGTGTAACCATACTTAACACACTTGTTCATAACAAAACCTAAAAACGGACAATAAGATGTTTGTGGGTCAAGCGAACCAGGCTTGGCCTGTTTTTGACCCACATAAAATATGACCTTTTCAACCTGAACTTATCACTCAATCTAGGCATCCTACCCCACCAATCTTGCCACCTGTATACTTAATCATCTGCAGATTATTTGGCACCTGCTGGTAGCTTATAAAAAGGTGGGATCTGCTATATGCCTTATAGATGCTCCTGTTAGTGGAGTTTCCCTGTCTTAGTTGATGGTATTTAATTAGTATTTTATTTTGTTTTCATATGCAGAAGTACACTCTAAAAGTCAAGTATTTCTATTGTCTTTAACCATAAATGTTTGTAACTCTAATTTTTGTGATGCCTTAAATTTTGGATTCATTTTACTTCTGATGATACTTAATTGTTCAGTTAGTCAGCTTATGAGATTTTTGCACATATGGGCAGTAACTCATTAGTTTATACTTTATGATGGTTTTCTTTCTTTTCTCAGCTTCAAGGAATCAATTTTGTCATTGACAGAGCATGCTGACAAGGAGGTACATTTGAAACCTTTTGTGTTGCATTTTTATATATTTTAAAAAATGTACTAGTCATCTGACAATGATTGACCAATGTAGAGTGCATTTCATCTTATATTTACTACCTCTAGAAAGTAAAATAATCTGTTGATTACTGATTATGGTTTGGATTGTTGTAGCCTTCCCATACATTCAATTGCTTTCTAAGGCTTAATTTAGTAGAGGTGGCAAAATGGGGTCGGGCGGGTTGGGTAATAAGTCAAAATTGGTATTTCTGGTGTGTTTGACCTGAAACACTTTTTATCCAGATTTTTATCTTTTTATAAAATCATGTGTGCTATATGATTGCAAAAGCTATATCGTTACACTTTTGGGAGACTTTCAACCCATTTGACATTTTCTTTTAAGCCAAGTTCTTTGATTTACTCACTTCACCTGTTAAAGATAAAATAAACCAAAATAAAATCAATCCATTTCACCCACTTTTTGATCTATTTCTATGGCTGAACGACAGGTCCATCAAATTGCAAGAAATTTCCGTGATCGGTATATTCCATGGTCTGCCCGAAGAGTCAACCGGGCAGAAAGGGACACAGACCGGATGGAGTTTCAACAAAATTCACACTTAAAAAGTTTCTCATTACAACAAAGAAGTCCTTCTGAAATTGCAGAAAGGGACACAGACCGGATGGAATTTCAACAAAATTCAAACTTAAAAAGTTTCCCATTACAACAAAGAAGGCCTTCTGAAGTTGCAGATAACTCCATCAAACCGTCAATTAGTCCAGTTGAAGTACCTTCTAGTAGTTGCACTGATGGGGCCCGGCCTCGAAAACGTAAAAGTCGGTGGGACCAGCCCGGTGATGTGGGACCTGATCTACAATCACCATCAAAGAAAGAATTCAGGTCAAACAATGGTGCAAATGAACAAAAGCAAACCAATGGTGAAGATATGGATGTGGATGCTCCTCCTGGATTCTGTCCGTCTTCCACCACCACTCACCACTGTAAAACCGTCATGGGGCAACCACAAGACAGATTCATTTCACGGTTACCTACAGCCTTTGGGCTTCCATGTTCTCTTCTTAAAAAGCTAGGGGCATCTAACGGTGAAGGTGCACCTTCAGAGAGCTGGATTGTTGCTCCAGGAATGACTTTTCACCCTTTTCCACCTCTACCCTCGTACCCTCGCAATCCACATATAAAAGAAGAAGAATCATGGCGTAATTGTAAATTTCAAAGGGATAGGAACCCTAATACCCTTGGTAAGAGATACTTTAAGCAACAAAAGTGGAATTACTCTAGATCAGGTGGTGGTCAACCATGGAACCCGAACAAGTATGGGCCTGCGGGTTTTAGAGGCCCAAACCAAAACCCGTCAAACATAGGTGTCGGGTATGGAGCGAATGAAGCCAATGATACAGGAAACAGTTATCAGCAGCAGCAGCCGGCACATCACTGATCTTTTAGGAGGGTATCTATGATGGTATTTTGTTATTTGTACTTGGTAAAATCCTAGTTGACTTGAGAAAAATGGGTTATTTTGTTGTTTGTGGGTTCAAATTCACCTCAATTATTTTATTGAGCTAAAGTCATCGCCGTTACAGAGCTATGCCTGCTTGGGTACAGATTGATTATTCGCCTCGAAGAGGTAAAGCTTTCATTATTGAACTTCTTTGACTGATATTGAGGTTTCATTAAATAAATTTCATTTTTTTATATGTTTCCTATGTTTTATTTCAGTTTGCATCAAATAATCATATATCAATAGCTTGACATAATTCGTTTACCAATTTTTAAGTTTTCGTGCGGGTTTTAAAATGGGTTGGGTTTCTTTTACCTTTATAGTATTGGTTTAGTGCTATATTTTACTAAAGAAGCCTCATCTTGCAACATATCTTTTATCCCTAATGATGCAAAGCAATATTTTTGTCTAGTTTCAAATTTTGGGGGTGGATGTTTGCATATTAGTTTAATGGGCATGTTAAGAAATGCTGATTAGTCAACATTCATGTTAAGACATGCTTATTTTTATTGACATTTCAATGTAAATTTAATTCAAAACCGAGGTGTGAATTATAATGTACAAGTTATCAAAGCATAAACATTACAAGTTATCAAGGCTACTTCAATTTTTTGTTTTTTTTACTCTTTATATGACGTTTTTTAATTCTGAATACGCCGTTACAAAGTGTTTCTACATTTCAATGTAAACTTTAATCGAAGAGATGCTTAACGGTTTTAGTTTTTATTTTTATTTTTTTATTATTTTTTAAATAGAAAGACTATTTACCCTTCTCATTTTGTAAAATTCCAAATAGATAGTTGCGACTTTCTTTAGTTTATCTACATTTTCACACAATTTTTATTTTAAGCCGAGTGTTACAAGTTTCCTCTCGCGTCAATGCCCCCGCTGCAACTCACAGGTTTACGTCTACTAGTTTAAGACATAATATGATTCCAACTCACCTAAGATATCAAATCTAAGATTAGGAAGTAGTTAAATGAAAAGGGTTAAACTATCAAATCAAAATGCACTAAACCAAACCCAATTCCACTAGTTAATTTTTCTTCTTAAGTGAAAATCAAATCCTCGTCATCCAAGAATCATATGTTTCTAATTTAGTTGCTAGAAGTAAGCTTTCGTCATCCGAGAATCATATGTTCCCAATTCAGTCGTGGGAAGTACGTTCCCATCATCCAAGAATCAAACACATCCCAAACAACCTTATGAAAGTAATTCGTAAGTCCTCAGTCATCGGGCGATGGCGGCGTGGTTGGTGAGGGGTGAGATGGGGTGGGGGTGGGTGGCGGCGGTGGCGGCGGTGGTGGCGAAGTCATTTGGACTCGAACCCAATTGATAGTTTTTTTTTTTGTAAAACGAACCGTTTTGACCCGGACTAATTTTGCTCAAAACCCGTTTTGACCCGAAGTTATTTTGCTCATAACCCGTATTGACCCGAACCCGTTATGACCCGAACCCACCCGACCCGCACAGTTTGTCAGCCCTACCAGGAGCTTTCCATCTTTACTATAATATTAATGGCAACTCAGTCCCTTAAGTAATTAAAGTTTAGATATTTACATTTTTAACCCCATTACATAACATACATTTTTATAGCATCTTAACAGTGATTTACCACCACTCAAGCCAAGGTACAAGTCATTTATGCTCTTTTTACACCGTTTGCATATGCCACATGCATGGAGCAATTTCTTTCTTTATTTGATTCCTTTTTTATTTCTTTTTGTTTCTCTTCTATTTCTTTAAAATGACATTTATTTCTTATAATTCTTTAATGCTACCTTCTCCATAAACATACATTATTTTATAATTAAATTTCATAGTTTTTAACTAAAATTTAAATTCTATTATGGTTAACTAGTGGGTGTAACCCGCACTATGAGGCGGGATGGTAAAATTTGTAAGGTTCGGTTTCGACGACATGTACGTTTGTGCTTCGATAACCGTCAAGGTAACCAATATCCAGTATAGGAAACATGCATTTTGAACCTTAATGAAAAAAAGTTAAATTAAAGTCCAATAAACATTTTGCGACTCCATTAGCGGCTTGGTGCCTTCACTTCAGCTTCCATTTGCTTGAAGCATCTCTAATAACAATCAGCCAAGGATTATAAGAGGCATATGCACTTACCACCTACAAAATAGAGATTCAATAAAGTTTATAGAAACGTTTAATGCAACAAGAAATCATAACCATCTTCAGTTAAATGCACATGCACAACTTCATTGTTAATATTCTGCAAGTGTTACAACTTGCAACAAGTACCTTCAGATAACTTTACAATTGCACTGTAGATGCATCTTTCTTCAAAAAAGGTATTAATAAATAGTATGAACTTAGATGAATCAAATCAGTTTCTGTGCAACAATTAATACAGAAAAATAAGAAAAAAGAATTTCAACTTCAAAGAGCATATAACAACACAAAAAAGCCAATGTAATCAAGCACATAACATTAAAAGAGTTAAGTTCACTTCCCATTCAAATTAAAATTTTGGTCATCCTTAGTTGTTTTATCTGACCAAGTTCTCTGTATATCACATACCAATTTCAAGGCAAAGTTCCTTATTCAACACTTAAGTCAAAAGAAAACAAATAAGCATAGCTTTTAAATCACTTACATTGAGGAATGGTAATTTATGACTTCTAATAAGAAGAATGGCATACAATGAGTCTAGTGTGCAGGTCAAGTTCCTCATTGACTGCCAAAGCAATATGTTTAGTACTTATAACTGTTTCCTCCAGTCCTTTATAAATGAAATATATAAATAACATGATTGATTACCATAATACTTGTAAGAAAATAATGTTGTTGGTTGTTCTAAGTGCAGTGATTCTTTTAAGGGTTGTGAAAATCTAAAAAGCTATGCAAAGCATTACCCGCGGATAAGACTGTATGTGCAGGCCACTTCCATCTTCTCAAAGTAGGTTCCATAGTCCCTTCCTGCATCAAACATCAGACTTCCAGGGCAATCTGAACTGAATTCCAACTTTTCTTTCAAAAAATGATAATAACTGCCCAGGGAAGGTAAATGTCCTCATTTATGTTAACACTGAATATTTGTATAAAGCAATTCACGTCCTGTTTAACTTTATATAAACTAATAAATCCAACTTCATAATGCATCAATTTTGAGAAAACAAACTTATTGCTCATAAGGCTGCACCAGCAGTGAGACATTGTTCAGTTCTAGTTTATTGGGTCAGATCATATGAACCTTAATTTTAATGCTTTGAATTGTAACTCAAGTGAGTTATGCAGTTGACCAAATTCAAATCAAAATTTGCTAAAAAGGACTGCTATCAGTCAACAAGTCCCCCCAAAAAAATTGCATATGTAAAATTCAAATGCCCCAATAACATGCCCAACCGACGTATTCAAGATTCTCATCAAGCAAATATTCAATTAGCACTTTTGCAAAGCATATAAAAGATGACTAAAGATAAACACCATCAATATCATACAAACAAAATCATTACAAAGTGTAAGAAAAAGGAATTAAATCATACCCCTTTAATTCTTTTTCTCATTATTCATTCAGTATCAGAAGGTAGATTCGACGGTTCACCAAACTGATCAGCATGCATAAGCTCTCGCAATCTTGGTCTAAGTTCCCGTTCACAAAAATCATCGCATTCCCCTTTATCCCCTGCTTTCTTCTTAAAAATAAGGTTAATTAATACACAGAGGAGGAATCGCAGGAAATGGGGAATGACTTTTGGGCTTCTCAACGTAAGCAGGAAAATTGATTGGGCGAAAATTGTATCAATAAGATTAAACGGTAATTTAACATATTTCAAACACTTGTTTAGTTGTACCCTATACATAATAATTAGTATTAGGTGTCTTAAAATTTTAAGTAAATTACAATTGTGTCCTCTCAATATGTATTATATATTATATTATGGTTAATAACTTAAATTAAATGAATACTTTATTTATTTACTTTTATGATTATCTTAATTGCTTATTTATTGTTATAATTATATAAGTACATATATTTTTAGTTATTTTTTTAAACGATTATTTATTGTTATAATTATATAAATACTTATAGTTTTAGTTGCATTAAACTAAGATGAATAGTGCTTGTATGTGGTTTTTTGGTTTGGGCTATTTGTCTTTGGTTTTTTGGTTTGGGGCAGTGGCGTCACATGTTACGTTATAGTTAGTGTAATTTTTTTTATTACATTGAAATTTCTTTAACATATAAGAGTATGGGTTGCAAAGTTAACACTAAGAAGGCTTTTGCCTCAGCCGGTGTAACATCCTAATTTTTAAGAAATAAAAGTCCAGGGACTAAAAGTGTAAAAGTCCCAAAGTTAAAGGACTTAAAATAAAAGAAATGGGAAAAATGGACGGTAGCGGACCGCTACCAAGCCAGTAACTAGCCGCAATTGGCTTAGGAAACGAGAGGATGACACGTGTATGGTGACTCACCGAATAGAATTGGGTAGCGGACCGCTACACAGAGCATAACGGTCCGCTACGTAGCGAACAATGAAAACGGCTGGCAAAAGGCAGTAGCGGACCGCTACCGCCTAGCTTAGCGGTTCGCTACGGGTGACAGTCTCACCCTATAAATAGTTTGCACTTGCCTTTGAAAATGGAAGACAACAACACCAACACACACATACACACGACTCCCGAGGGGCTCCAAACGACGGTTACACGCACGACGGTTACAAGTGCGGTACGCGACGAGTGCGGTTCGAGTAAGAGAAACGTCTAGACGAGGAACGAACTTAGGAATTATCCGAGAATAATGTAAGTACATTGGAACCGTACCCCTAGACACAAATACATGAATTATGTGTTTAAATGATACGTGATATGTGCTATGCGATATAACGAGGGTACGGGGTAATGATAGATTAGTCTAGACACTAAACGGGAGTAATGGAGTAATCACGACGTATCCAAGAGGTGGTGGATACGCCGCTGGTACTTCCTATATATAAATCTCTTGTGTACTTCGTGGTGAAACCATTATAAATGTTTAGGGGTATAGACTAATAAATAATAAAGAAATATAGTAAATGTACGGGAGAACATCTAACCGGTATGTAGTTATCTGACAAACGGAATGTCCTGTCTAGGAAAGGGCGGTGTATAAATCTCTCCTAGACCCGTCGCTCTTTCCTGGGGACATCTCTGTTGGAGGTACTACTCTGGAAGGAAGATCACCCCAGTTTACAATATATGACGAATAAGAATAAGCGATGAAAGTATACCATGCATAACGAATGTGAACACGTGATGAATATGAATACGTGAAATGCATGATGAATACACGAATGCATGATGATATGTGTAAACATGAATGAGTAGAATGAAAACGAGTCTAAACCTAAAATAGAGTAACAAAGTACTCACGAAGTGCTAAAGGGGTGGTGGAAACGCCGCTGGTACTTTCTAGAAAACTTTTCCAAACATTGCAGGAAAGAAGTACGTGGAATAGAGCTTCCTATGGACAAGGCTGATCAGAGTTGAAAGATCCCTATGTAGGATAATGTAAATATTATTATTATTATCCTTTGTGAAACAATATTATTATAAATAAAAAGTTACCTTAGCCTTTATGGCAAGGTTTTTACTGACTTGGGACACGTTTTCCGCAATAAACTCTGATAAAATAATAAGAAATAAGTAGGGTGTTTTAAGTTGGTATCAGAGCACGGTTTGAGGGATTTAAGTATCAGAAATGGTACTTAAACTCAAACCATACGTGCTCATGATATAAATAGGGATTCAATCTGAGGCCGTCCAAGGAAGCAGGTATGTTAAATTCCAGTGCTTAAACAAAAATGCGTGAGTATACGTGGGCAGAACTTTGCATGAGATAAGCTTCATATGATAGTTGGGAGTATCAGGATGGTAATATACATTACCTTACGCCTGGCCAGTATAAGAGTTAATGCGTGGGACCATTATGATATCCCAAACACTGATTATGATATATGCATATGTACGAATACATGAGTATGAACTTTATGTGAAATCCTTAAATAGGATTAAATTGATACGAGGCTAATAGTATAAAACCCTAGAGTATGATTAGGGTAAACGAATGAGAGATTAAGCGATATCGTGTTTAAAAAAATGGCTGAACATTAGAACGATGAAATATGTGACGAGGGAAGCCACAGGAGGACTGAGTCCCCACGTCACGATGAGAACGAAGTAGAGCAAGTCCCGGAGAATATCCGGAGACAAATAGCAATAGAAGTAGGAAAAGCATTCGATGCGAACTTTCCGATCCTACAAGCAGATTTACAGAACTCATTAGAGAGTTGGTTTGAAAGTCATAGAGACATTACTCAAAATGGAGAAGGAGGAAATCCGAAGGTCGATACGAAATCATCCCGTTGCACGTACAAAGATTTTATGACGTGTAAACCATTAGAGTTTAAGGGAGCAATTAATCCCTTAGAAAGTCAGAGATGGACTGCCTCAATAGAAAGGGCATTCGATACATGCCATTGTGAAAAGGAGGATGAAGTCACCTTCGCCACCAATCATCTAAAAGAACGAGCTGATGATTGGTGGGGAGTAGTGAAAAGAGAGAAAGGCAGAGAAAGAATTAAGGAAATGAGATGGGAAGAATTTAAGGACGTCTTCCTAAAACATTATTTCCCTCGAGCGGCAATTGAGAGAATCACGGAGGAGTTTCTTCAACTCCGTCAGACAACAAAGACGGTAGATGAGATCACCGGGATCTTCTATGACAAGGCCAAATTCTATCCAGCTTTGTTGACAACCCCGGAGATGTGGATGACGAGATATCATCTCATTCTAAAAACATATATTAGAGAGTTTATCCATCCATCCAAGTGTGCGAACTTGGAAGAAATGATTGATTGGGCTCGAGAACGAGAAACTGAGCTCAAGAGACAAACGAAAAGAGATGGGAAGAGGAAAGGAGAAAGTTATCCTTCTCCCATGCCTCTTAATAGATTTAAGTTTCACAAACCGGGAGGTGGTTCCTCCCCAAGGAAAAGTATTCAAAGTTGTAGTACTTGTGGAAGGAGGCACCCAGGAGAATTCCGATTCAAGTCCACAACTTATCAACGTGTGGGAAGACACGACACACTGCATTGCATTGTATGAATGGCACCCGATTGTGCTACAACTTTTATAAGCCAGGTCACTTTAGTAGGGAATGTCCTGAGCTAAAATCGCAGACGGAGAAGGCCGGAGAAGGGTTGTATAAGAAATAAAAGGAATGTACCTTATATAGCTCAGGACATTCCCTACTAAAGGGTATGGGTTGTACCGTAGTAGGAAATTTCTTTAACATATAAGAGTATGGGTTGCAAAGTTAACACTAAGAAGGCTTTTGCCTCAGCTGGTGTAACATCCCAATTTTTAAGAAATAAAAGTCCAGGGACTAAAGTGTAAAAGTCCCAAAGTTAAAGGACTTAAAATAAAAGAAATGGGAAAAATGGACGGTTGCGGACTGCTACCAAGCCAATAACGGTCCGCTAGCCGCAATTGGCTCAGGAAACGAGAGGATGACATGTGTATGGTGACTCACCGAACAGGATTGGGTAGCAGAACGCTACCCAGAGCATAACGGTCCGCTATGTAGCGAACAAGGAAAACGGCTGTCAAGAGGCGGTAGCGGACCGCTACGGGTGGCAGTCTCACCCTATAAATAGTTTGCACTTGCCGTTCAAAATGGAAGACAACAACACCAACACACACATACACACGACTCCCGAGGGGCTCCAAACGACGGTTACACGCACGGCGGTTACAAGTGCGGTACGCGACGAGTGCGGTTCGAGTCAGAGAAACGTCTAGACGAGGAACGAACTTAGGAATTATCCGAGAATAATGTAAGTACACTGGACCCGTACCCCTAGACACAAATACGTGAATTATGTGTTTAAATGATACGTGATATGTGCTATGCGATATAACGAGGGTACGGGGTAATGATAGATTAGTCTAGACACTAAATGGAGTAATGGAGTAATCACGACGTATCCAAGGGGTGGTGGATACGCCGCTGGTACTTCCTATATATAAACCTCTTGTGTACTTCGTGGTGAAACCATTATGAATGTTTAGGGGTATAGACTAATAAAGAATAAAGAAATATAGTAAACGTACGGGAGAACATCCAACCGATATGTAATTATCTGACAAACGGAATGTCCTGTCTAGGAAAGGGCGGTGTATAAATCTCTCCTAGACCCGTCGCTCTTTCCTGTGGACATCTCTGTTGGAGGTACTACTCTGGAAGGAAGATCACCCCAGTTTACAATATATGACGAATAAGAATAAGAGATGAAAGTATGCCATGCATAACGAATGTGAACACGTGATGAATATGAATACGTGAAATGCATGATGAATACACGAATGCATGATGATATGTGTAAACATGAATGAGTAGAATGAAAACAAGTCTAAACCTAAAATAGAGTAACGGAGTACTCACGAAGTGCTAGAGGGTTGGTGGATACGTCGCTGGTACTTTCTATGTATAAACCCTTCTAATACATCGTGAAGAAACCGTTACAAAGTTTTAAGTTAAAGACTGGTTGATAAATGTGATGATACGTGTATCCATGAATGAGTATGATGGAACGAGGTTAAACCCCTAAAATGGAAGAACGAAGTACTCACGAAGTGTCAGAGGGGTGGTGGATACGCCGCTGGTACTTCCTATATAAAAACCCTTCTGATGCGTCGTGGAGAAACCGTTACGAAATTTTAACGGTGAGGACTGGTTGGTGAATTAATCAAGCATACTCATGAAATGAAAACAAATGCTTGATACATTTGGGAGGCGGTGAGTCAAAGATACTCAAGGTCACAAATGGAATGAGATACCCGGCCTGTAAGGTGGATCTCAATAAATAAAGAAGAAAAGAAAAGAAAAAAAGGAAACTTTAGGCCTACGGGGCTGAAAGAGTAAACTCTAGGCCTTCGGGGCTGAAAGAGTAAGATTCCAAGCCTACGGGGCCGAGGAATGAATAAGTCTTCGTAACAAATTCAAGGATGCCTATACTGACGAGTATAAGGACCTTGCCAATTGTAACATTTCTGATTTTCATCATGTAATCGTTTGATTTCAATAAACAAACACATTTCAGTTTCGATTCGTGTACAAACAAACTACGATGCAGTTACATATACAAACTATTCTATTACAATAACAAATTAAACAAAAACACCATTATCTCACAAGCCCCGAGGACCAAAACTGACAAAACTCAAAAACTACAAAACTAGGCAAGCACGGTCGCGCCTAGGACTAGGCACGGTCGCGCCTGCTGACCTAAGCACGGTCGCGCCTAATACAGGCACGGTCGCGCTGCTGAAACCACGTGACTCCGCAGAGTCAGTCAGTGGTCCATGCTCGTCGAATCAAATCGCGTTAAGGCCGGATTTCACGCGTCCGACCATACGCACTGTACACCATCTGAAACACGTCTCCGATTTTCAATCATCAACTACCCACTCCCACCACAATCATGAATTCGCAAACTTGACGTTATAAGGAGAATCCAATGCCCCTTACACCCTCATATGCATCCACACAATCACCCAGAACTCTCACTCGACACTCATACAACCTCTGTCGTCCGATTGATCGCCGAGAAGCAAAGCCGTCGACCCGTAGCCGACTGCATTAAATTGCCCTATTATAACAAGTAAGTAATACACCATTAGCTTCATATCACCCCCTACTACGAAAGCCCTATGCCAATTCGTAGTAAAAACACTCAAATCGGCCCGATTGTTGAACAAAAAGTCGAAACTACACTTTTAGTCGAACTACCACTTAAACACGATGTAAATACAATTAAACTACATAGATAGCTTCGCAATCATCCACTAAACGAAAGCCCTAAGAATCCAGAAGTGTTTAATATAAGAATCGAGCGATTTGGGTCTGGAAAAGACCCGACACGGTCGCGCTCATAAACGAGCGCGGTCGTGCCCGACCAAGCACAGTCGTGGTCCGAGTGTGGCCCGGCCGTGCTTACCGAGCAAACAAGTCCTGCCCAAAAACAAACACTAGACGCGGTCGTGCTGGACACGAGCACGGTCGTGCTCTATGTCTAGACACACTGTGGTCTTCTGACTCGACCACGGGCGCGCTCCAGACCACCACGGTCACGCCCGAAGGCGAGCGCGGTCGTGCCGTTGATGAGCACGGTCGTGCTCAGTCAAAACTAAACTTTTACAGTTTCTCAGATTTGATGATTTCATAAAGCTTATGTTATAAACCTAACTGTTTAAACAGAATCTTACCATTATTAAGCACAACAATTATTTTCATCGATTAAATTGTTTTAAACCGATTTTTACCATTTGAAAATACATTTTCATTTAAAATTTCTAAATTTATAAAAAGTTATAGCCAGATTTTATAAAACACTTTATTATGAAAAGGACTTGTATAAACCATTTGTACAAATCCTAGTTACATCAAATAAAACTTATCTAGATATAAACTACTTAATATTTTGTGACATTTTCTAAAATGAATAGATAAAACGAATTCATTTATTTATTTTATATTCAATCAAATATATATATATATATACCATACTACCTTTTACCCTAACTACATAAATAAATAATTTACTTATTTATTCAAATCTATTTATTTTAAACCACCAAGCCCTTAGTACAAGTTACAAACCCACTAAACCTTAGACTCTAGTCTTGGTATAAACATTGACACACGTTATACACTTATTCAATAGGTCAAACCTAGTGACTTACAACACGCCTTGGCATTTTGCTTGATTTGTGCAATCCACACTCTCTAACACAAGTGAGTTACATAGCCCCTCTTTTACTCTATTTACAAACTTTTGGGGTGGAACATGCGTTCTATTTACTATGTTTACAAACTACACAATATACAATTTCACCCTACAATCATGTGTTACAATTTTGAGCTTTGTGCTTGAGTACTAGGTGTGTAGACCAACACGCAGTTTGCTATTCACGTGCAATCATTAACTATTTTATAGCCTACAGTAAACAGTGATAGATCTATTGAGTCTGACAAACCCACCCAGGTAGGGTGACTGTTACTGCCAACACGCGTTTGTTTTGCATGCTAGTTACAAAGGTTTGATTGTACTACCAGGTCACACGATGGTATCTCTCCATAAATGCCTTAATTGCCATGTTTGTATGAATTGTATACACACAACACTACATTCTATTACATGACACGAAAACCTATGTATTCTCACCAACTTTTTAGTTGACTTTGTTTTTAACCATGTTTCAGGTGACCATGTTTGAAGTATTACAAGCTGCTACATATAGGATTTGGACCTAGCAATTAATCTAAACTATTTGTATTTTGTAATCTCTACATTTGGTTCTTGTATGGTATGAACTTGCTACGTGTAATGAAAATGAATGTTTAAATTATTCAAACTTTAGCAACCATGAGCTATGAACAGTCTGCACAGCTTCACGCCCTGACGTTTTTCGCCGTCGATCGGGGTGTGACAGATTGGTATCAGAGCCTTGGTTATAGGGAATTAGGTTATTAGACACCATTGACCTAGACTATAACTTTAGGACACCCAACAATGCCATGCTACATGTTTTATGTGATACGTGCTATTTGCTATATGTCACATGCTTTATGTGTTAGTTATTTGATACTTAAAATGTTTAGACTACATGACTTAATAAGCATACGTAAATAATAAATTAAATAAACCGTATCCATACCCGTATCCTAAGCCGCATATCCTCCTTAACTGCTTCTATGTCATCATCGCCATAACTTGTGGAAAAACTCATACTCGTAGACATTAGTCTATCAAAAATATTTTCATATACCCGTTAAGGTTTTAGACTCTGTTAATTATTAAAGGACATGTGCAATCTGGAAGGGTGACACCTGTATTCTGGGTTTTCTGTCTAGGAAAGCATTTCATATAAATCCCAATCAACCGAGGGATCCGTATGCTTTCCTGGGAATTCCCGGGATGAGTGTTTACCTATAGGCTAAAGCACGTCTCCTTGAAAATTATATAAGTCTAATTAACCTTAATATGTCATTGTGTTCAAGTAGAAATGTGATTACTTGAAAACAATCCGAACTATGAAATAAATGTGTTATTTTTCCTCCTATCCTAAATTTCAACGGATTTTTATAAATTCTCACAACACTTTTGTATCATTCTCTTTTATAGAATGCCTCCTCGTCGTAACATCAACCGCAACAACACCGACAACGCCAACGATAGCACCAACACCAATACCCGCAATGCCAACAACAACAATAATACCGACCTTGCTGCTCTCCTCACTCAGCTGGTAACTCAACTAACTCAAGCCAATAACAACAACAATGGGAACGCCAGTGGTAGTGCTAATACTGGTGGTGGCGGTGGTGCCAACCCGCCACAATGTACCTTCAAGCATTTCAACTCTTGCAATCCCCTGAAATTTTATGGCACCGAAGGAGCCACGGGACTCCTTCAATGGTTCGAAAATATTGAGGGCACCTTCCTCAATAGTGACTGTCCGGACAATCTGCGTGTTCGCCATGCCACTAGTGTCTTTCAAAAACGGGCACTAACCTGGTGGAATGGGGAAAAGAGAACAAGGGGAGTAGAAGTAGCAATGGCTCTGCCATGGGATGAGCTGAAAAGGATCATGACCGAGGAATTATGTCCTCGAAATGAGATGAAGAAACTGGAAGCGGAATTTTGGGATCTTACCCAAGATAGCGGTGAAAGCTTGGCGTACACCAACCGTTTTCACGAACTGAGCATGCTGGTACCTCACATGGTTACACCTTTTTCTAGGTGTATTGAAAAATATATCGGTGGTCTACCGAGACAAATCCAGGACACTGTTCTGGGAAGAAATCCTGCAAACCTAGAAGATGCTATTCGTCTAGCTGCCACACTGACCGATAATCACGTTAAAGCAGGTACTCTTACCAAAAAGGGGGCCAAGAAAGTTTCTGACACCACAACTCCTCCTACTCATGTCAAAGAAGTTCAAAACGAACAGTATCGAAACACCAGGAAGAGAAAGGCGAAGAATTTTGCAGTAGTCACTCCAGCTGCCCCAATTAATCAAGTTGCACCATTGACTCAAAATCCAGCCAAGAAAGCTTATGGAGGTACCTACCCACTCTGCAACAACTGCAACTATCATCACCCACAAACTGTCCCATGTCGCCTTTGCAATCATTGTGGGAAACTTGGCCATACGGCCAATATCTGCCGACAAAAGGCACTTACTACTCAAGCCAACCCGGTTAATCAACCCGGAGCTAATCAAGTGGTTCCAATCAATGCAAATGGACGGGCTTGCTTTGAATGTGGCAACCCGAACCACTTCCGGAACCAATGTCCAAAACTTGTGAACAATAATCAGGGCGGAGCTCGTGGGCGTGCTTTCAACATCAACGCCAATGAAGCTCAAGCCAACGATCATGTGGTCAACGGTACGTTTCTTGTAAATAAACAATTTGCATCTATACTATTTGATACCGGGGCCGATAAGAGTTTTGTGTCGCTTAACTTTGAACCTTTACTTGCAAAAACACGATCCAAACTCGAGAAAACCTTCACCGTTGAAGTAGCGGATGGAAACTCCATCACTATTGACTCCATCATTCATGACTGCTCACTAGAACTCAATGGTCACACGTTTCCAGTCAACCTTATACCCATGCCGTTGGGAAGCTTTGACGTCATCATCGGCATGGATTGGTTATCTAAAAACCATGCCGAGGTCATGTGCTTACCTCTTCCACCGGGAGACATATTGAAAGTCTTTGCCGAGAAACCTTGCAAAGGACTCAAACTAATGTCATGCATAACTGCCGAGAAATACATTCGAAAGAAGTACATGGTTTTCCTAGCTCATGTGATTCAAAAAGAAGACAAGGAGAGAAGAATAGAAGATATTCCCATCATTCGGGAGTTTCCCGAAGTCTTTCCCGACGACTTACCCGGTCTTCCACCTGTTCGGGAAGTAAAGTTTCGAATCGATCTTATACCCGGAGCAAACCCTGTGGCTAAAGCTCCATACCGGCTTGCACCTTCTGAATTGCAAGAACTTGCAAGTCAACTTCAAGAACTCGTTGACAAAGGTTTCATACGGCCAAGTCATTCACCGTGGGGTGCACCAGTCTTGTTTGTTAAAAAAAAGGATGGTTCATTCCGCATGTGTATTGACTATCGAGAGCTCAACAAGCTTACAATAAAAAACCGCTACCCGTTACCTAGGATTGACGACCTCTTCGATCAACTCCAAGGTTCTACTTGTTTCTCGAAGATTGATCTTCGATCTGGTTATCACCAACTGCGTGTCCGAGAAGAAGATATTCCAAAGACCGCCTTCCGAATAAGATATGGTCATTACGAGTTCACGGTTATGCCTTTTGGGTTGACCAATGCACCTGCTGTCTTTATGGATCTCATGAACCGCATGTGCAAACCATACCTTGACAAATTCGTGATCGTTTTCATCGATGACATCTTGATCTATTCCAAGACTGAGGAAGAACATGAACAGCACCTTAGACTGGTTTTGGATCTCCTGAGAACCGAACAATTATACGCCAAGTTCTCCAAATGTGAATTTTGGCTAAAGGAGGTTCAATTTTTGGGTCATGTTGTCAATAAAAAGGGAATACATGTCGACCCTGCCAAGATCGAAGCTGTCAAGAATTGGAGTGCTCCTCAAACCCCTACCGAAGTTCGTTCGTTTCTTGGTTTAGCGGGTTATTACCGAAGGTTCATTTCTAATTTCTCCAAGATTGCTGTTCCCCTCACCGCCTTGACACATAAAGGTAAACCTTATGAATGGGGGCCAAAACAAGAAGAAGCTTTCCAAACTCTTAAACAGAAGTTATGTGATGCTCCTATTCTGACTCTTCCAGAAGGAAACGATGATCTAGTCGTCTACTGCGATGCCTCTAACCTAGGCCTTGGTTGTGTTCTCATGCAACGAGGCAAGGTAATCGCTTATGCATCAAGGCAACTCAAGATCCATGAAAAGAACTATACGACGCACGATCTGGAGCTAGGTGCAGTCATATTTGCCTTGAAGATTTGGAGACATTATCTATATGGCACGAAATGTGTGGTATTTACCGCCCACAAAAGCCTCCAACACATCTTCAATCAAAAAGAACTCAACATGAGGCAACGACGTTGGGTTGAACTACTCAATGACTACGATTGCGAGATTCGTTATCATCCCGGTAAGGCTAATGTTGTAGCCGATGCGCTAAGCCGTAAAGAACACGTCATGCTCCAAAGTGTCAAGATTCATTCCGACATTCAAACCCGTATTCTAGCAGCTCAACACGTCTCGATTACCGAGGGCAATATGTATGAGGAAATGTCGTGTGGTGCTGAATTCCAACTAGAAACTAAAAACAATGGGTTGCTTTATTTCTTGGATCGTATTTGGGTTCCCAATCGCAATGATCTCCGGGAATTCCTCATGACTGAAGCACACAAGTCTCGGTATTCTATTCATCCCGGTGCGGATAAAATGTATCACAATCTTCGACCACAATATTGGTGTCCTGGTATGAAGAAAGACATTGCACTCTATGTTGCAAAATGTCTAACCTGCTCTAAAGTCAAGGCCGAACATCAACGTCCTTCCGGTTTACTTGAACAACCGGAAATCCCCGTGTGGAAATGGGAAAATCTAGCCATGGACTTCATTACTAAACTCCCCCGTACTTCAAACGGCTATGATAGCATTTGGGTAATCATTGACCGTCTCACAAAGTCCGCACACTTCCTGCCCATCCGTGAAGACTATCGGGTTGAGAAATTGGCCCGAATCTATATTAACGAAATTGTGAGTCGACACGGTATACCTTTGAACATAATCTCCGACAGAGATGCTCGTTTCACTTCCAGATTTTGGCAATCTCTGCAAAAGGCACTTGGCACACGATTGGATTTAAGCACAGCCTACCATCCCCAAACTGATGGCCAGACTGAACGAACAATCCAAACCCTCGAAGACATGCTGAGAGCATGTGTCATAGACTTTGGTGGCAATTGGGATTCACACTTGACACTTATTGAATTCTCCTACAATAACAGCTACCACACCAGCATCAACATGGCTCCATTCGAAGCTCTTTATGGTCGCAAATGCCGTTCTCCCATCTGTTGGAACGAGATTGGTGAAGCACAAATCACCGGTCCCGAGTTAATTCAGGAAACATCCGATAAAATCCTTCAAATCCGTGACAACATCCGAGTAGCGAGAAGTCGACAAAAGAGCTATGCCGACAAGCGACGAAAACCCTTGGAATTCCAAGTGGGTGACCTTGTGCTTCTCAAAGTATCCCCTTGGAAGGGTGTGATCCGCTTTGGAAAGAAAGGCAAGCTAGCACCTCGTTACGTAGGCCCGTTCAAGATCCTTGAAAGAATCGGGAAAGTGGCTTACAAACTTGAGCTACCTCCAGCACTCAACAATGTTCATCCAACATTCCACGTGTCCAACCTGAAGAAATGTCTTGTTGATGAGAACCTCCACATACCTCTTGACGACGTGCGCATTGATGAAACGATGCATTTCGTCGAGAAACCGGTGGAAATCATGGACCGTGAGATCAAGCAACTCAAGCGCAGCCGTATTCCTATAGTCAAAGTCCGTTGGGATTCTAAACGTGGTCCTGGGTTTACTTGGGAACGTGAAGATCAAATGAAACTCAAGTATCCTCACCTATTCACCAATTCTGCAGCCTCAACTAGTTGAATTTCGGGACGAAATCCCCTCAACAAGGGGAGACTGTAACATTTCTGATTTTCATCATGTAATCGTTTGATTTCAATAAACAAACACATTTCAGTTTCGATTCGTGTACAAACAAACTACGATGCAGTTACATATACAAACTATTCTATTACAATAACAAATTAAACAAAAACACCATTATCTCACAAGCCCCGAGGACCAAAACTGACAAAACTCAAAAACTACAAAACTAGGCAAGCACGGTCGCGCCTAGGACTAGGCACGGTCGCGCCTGCTGACCTAAGCACGGTCGCGCCTAATACAGGCACGGTCGCGCTGCTGAAACCACGTGACTCCGCAGAGTCAGTCAGTGGTCCATGCTCGTCGAATCAAATCGCGTTAAGGCCGGATTTCACGCGTCCGACCATACGCACTGTACACCATCTGAAACACGTCTCCGATTTTCAATCATCAACTACCCACTCCCACCACAATCATGAATTCGCAAACTTGACGTTATAAGGAGAATCCAATGCCCCTTACACCCTCATATGCATCCACACAATCACCCAGAACTCTCACTCGACACTCATACAACCTCTGTCGTCCGATTGATCGCCGAGAAGCAAAGCCGTCGACCCGTAGCCGACTGCATTAAATTGCCCTATTATAACAAGTAAGTAATACACCATTAGCTTCATATCACCCCCTACTACGAAAGCCCTATGCCAATTCGTAGTAAAAACACTCAAATCGGCCCGATTGTTGAACAAAAAGTCGAAACTACACTTTTAGTCGAACTACCACTTAAACACGATGTAAATACAATTAAACTACATAGATAGCTTCGCAATCATCCACTAAACGAAAGCCCTAAGAATCCAGAAGTGTTTAATATAAGAATCGAGCGATTTGGGTCTGGAAAAGACCCGACACGGTCGCGCTCATAAACGAGCGCGGTCGTGCCCGACCAAGCACAGTCGTGGTCCGAGTGTGGCCTGGCCGTGCTTACCGAGCAAACAAGTCCTGCCCAAAAACAAACACTAGACGCGGTCGTGCTGGACACGAGCACGGTCGTGCTCTATGTCTAGACACACTGTGGTCTTCTGACTCGACCACGGGCGCGCTCCAGACCACCACGGTCACGCCCGAAGGCGAGCGCGGTCGTGCCGTTGATGAGCACGGTCGTGCTCAGTCAAAACTAAACTTTTACAGTTTCTCAGATTTGATGATTTCATAAAGCTTATGTTATAAACCTAACTGTTTAAACAGAATCTTACCATTATTAAGCACAACAATTATTTTCATCGATTAAATTGTTTTAAACCGATTTTTACCATTTGAAAATACATTTTCATTTAAAATTTCTAAATTTATAAAAAGTTATAGCCAGATTTTATAAAACACTTTATTATGAAAAGGACTTGTATAAACCATTTGTACAAATCCTAGTTACATCAAATAAAACTTATCTAGATATAAACTACTTAATATTTTGTGACATTTTCTAAAATGAATAGATAAAACGAATTCATTTATTTATTTTATATTCAATCAAATATATATATATATATACCATACTACCTTTTACCCTAACTACATAAATAAATAATTTACTTATTTATTCAAATCTATTTATTTTAAACCACCAAGCCCTTAGTACAAGTTACAAACCCACTAAACCTTAGACTCTAGTCTTGGTACAAACATTGACACACGTTATACACTTATTCAATAGGTCAAACCTAGTGACTTACAACACGCCTTGGCATTTTGCTTGATTTGTGCAATCCACACTCTCCAACACAAATGAGTTACATAGCCCCTCTTTTACTCTATTTACAAACTTTTGGGGTGGAACATGCGTTCTATTTACTATGTTTACAAACTACACAATATACAATTCCACCCTACAATCATGTGTTACAATTTTGAGCTTTGTGCTTGAGTACTAGGTGTGTAGACCAACACGCAGTTTGCTATTCACGTGCAATCATTAACTATTTTATAGCCTACAGTAAACAGTGATAGATCTATTGAGTCTGACAAACCCACCCAGGTAGGGTGACTGTTACTGCCAACACGCGTTTGTTTTGCATGCTAGTTACAAAGGTTTGATTGTACTACCAGGTCACACGATGGTATCTCTCCATAAATGCCTTAATTGCCATGTTTGTATGAATTGTATACACACAACACTACATTCTATTACATGACACGAAAACCTATGTATTCTCACCAACTTTTTAGTTGACTTTGTTTTTAACCATGTTTCAGGTGACCATGTTTGAAGTATTACAAGCTGCTACATATAGGATTTGGACCTAGCAATTAATCTAAACTATTTGTATTTTGTAATCTCTACATTTGGTTCTTGTATGGTATGAACTTGCTACGTGTAATGAAAATGAATGTTTAAATTATTCAAACTTTAGCAACCATGAGCTATGAACAGTCTGCACAGCTTCACGCCCCGACGTTTTTCGCCGTCGGTCGGGGTGTGACACCAATGCTCGGACCGGAGGTACGGCCTGTGATGGTTGCGAGGGGGTTAGCATACCCATAAAATATACGAAAAGCGTGGTCGGAGGTACGTTCGGAGATGGTCACGTGGGCTCGAGAGCCCTAGAAAACTTGAACAATAAGAAACTAAAGGGTTTATAATAAAATGAATGATGCGGTGTACTTAATTAACGTAAGCTAGTTCAAAAACGTTTTCCAAATACTGCAGGAAAGAAGTACGTGGAATAGAGCTTCCTATGGACAAGGTTGATCGGAGTTGAAAGATCCCAATGTAGGATAATGTAAATATTATTATTATCCTTTGTAAACAATATTATTATAAATAAAAAGTTATTTTATCTTTTATGGCAAGGTTTTTACTGATATGAGACACGTTTTCCGCAATAAACTCTGATAAAATAATAAGAAATAAGTAGGGTGTTACAGTTGCGCGCCAACACTCTCTTCACACCATCCACCCGGGCTCGAACCCTAGGTGTGGTCTTTTTTGTACATTTTAACGTTCCCACATGTTATCACTTATATCCTGGTTCGAGTCCACGACCCCGCCGCGTAGCGCGGGGAACAATCGCTAGTTTTTAACATTTTACGACATTTTGATCTGGTTTCCAAAATAAATAAATTGGAATTATACCAACAAAATAAAAAAAATCTTTTATCATTTTTATATAGGTTATAAAACTCCCACCAAACTATGTCACAAAGATTAGATGTTAGACTGAGTGTAGCCGATTCACGTACAGAGGCGTGATTTACCCGAGTCAGCATCACTTTTATAGAGATTTGAGCGAAAAGGGCGTTAAACATCGCGCCGGAGGGGACGTGAAGGAAGTGGCGGAGCTTGAAAAAATAAGTAGCGGAGGTCGAAAGTCACGAGACCCATAATTGTTTCTCTAATCTCTATGTTTCGGGTTACATGTTCGGGTCGGCGATTCACTTTGGGTCGGGTCAAACAAATTTTTTTCCTATCGCTATGTTTCAGGTTATATGTAGGGATCAAAACAATCAAAATTTAAAATTACTTAGGTTTCATAAAAATTTACCAACAATTCATAAAAAAGAGCATAAACATTCAAAATCTTTAATCAAAAGCCAACCTTGAGAAAGAAGTTACCCATGTCAGAGCACATGAAATTAACTCGAACTTAACACATAAAAAATAAAGCCCACAAAAAGAAAACATTAAGAAACCTCAATTGGGACAATAATGACCAAGAATTGGGTGTGTGAAGGAGTGAAGCGGTAGCGAACGAGCAACAGTGAGAGGCACTGAAGCGGTGAAGGAGTGAACTCGTGAAGAGGATTTCAATTTTGGGGGAAGCGGGACTGATTTGAACGACGAAAGGCGGAGGAGGGGGATTTCAATTTTAGGGTGAATGATTTGAACTTTTCATTTTCCCCCTTTAAACTTACACTTTTATTTTTTAAATGCACAATTTTTTTATAATTTTTAATTTCGTACTGATAACTTATCGAATCAATCTGATTAGAGCATTGAACTGAAAATTTTAGGGATAAAAATTAGAGGGGGCCAAGAATTTTTAGAGAAAAAAATTAGGGCGGCCAAGAATTTTTTAGGGAAAAAAATCAGAGGGCCCAGCTCAATACATATAAAAAATTTCGGATGAAAACGTGAAAATTTAAACTACTAACGAAAAAAACAGGGAGGCCGGGGCAACCCTTGGCCCCTTTAATGCTTCGCCCTGCATGAAGGGCGGGGCGTTGCCCTACTAACGTTCAAAGGGGCGGAGGAGTTGGGCGTGAAAGATTTGGTCGATGTGGAGATGTGGCTCCGGCATGGTGGTGGGGCATGAAGGACGCCAACCCACTATGAATAGTCTTTAAGTTAAGTATCCTTTGATTATATGGCATAACCCAGTATATTGCTGTAACACCTGCCACAAAAAAATGTCTAAGATTTGGCAAAAAGGTAAACCCTACGGACTATAAGTATAAAAATATTAAACTCTAGGGTAAAAAGTGAAAAATTTGGACTTGGGTAGATAGCGGACCGCTATTATATCCATGTCGGTCCGCAAAGAATAAAAGGTGGGGTAGCGGACCCTATCATTTGGATAACGGTCCGACAGCCGCCTTTAGCCGCAATTTCTCGTGTTGACACATGTCCTATGACTCAGCATTGAAAATCTGACGCGTGTCACTATAACGGACCGCTATGCACCTCCATAACGGCCTGCTAGCCGTAATACGAGGTGCGGTCCAATCAAATTGAGACGCGTAGGGCTGACGCCAGCATAGGCGGATAGCGGACTGCTATCCCTGGCCATAACGGTCCACCACGGACCCAGTTTTCAGCCTATAAATAGTTCAACAATTTCATTCGAATTCTTCACAACAAACTCGTCCAACACACTCCAAACTCGTTCCAGAGCCCTCTTCGACGACTCCCGACGATCCCGGTCCAGCTCCCGCTCCTCGTAGTGCCCGGTTAAGCAAGAAACGCGCGTAGAAAGGTCAATACGCTAGAGAAACCAGGATAAGAAGCTAGCTTGTAAGATTTGAACTTTAGAGGCTCACTACTACTAAAAGGTGAATACTCTATCTCTTTTGAAATTTGTGTCAAACATTTTATTTACGAAAATGGCCAAATAAAGGTTAACGAAGTAATGCTCAATGTTCTTCTACGAACAAGCATCCAGGCCATAGGTATACGTAAAACTTTCAAAGGATACACGGGTTACGTGTGAAATTCCCGGACTGCGGCTGTTGCTTATCTTAT
Organism: Smallanthus sonchifolius; assembly: GCA_023525975.1. NCBI lineage: Eukaryota > Viridiplantae > Streptophyta > Magnoliopsida > Asterales > Asteraceae > Smallanthus > Smallanthus sonchifolius. The sequence continues at coordinate 20,371,994 of CM042044.1, read as the reverse complement.
AACAAATTCGGAGGTGTAAACCTGTCCGCTGTTATAAGCTATGACGCTAGTTTATACTGTGGTGCGATTGAACATGACGGGCCTGTTGAGTGTGTAGATTAAACATGAAGTTGTGATTATGAAATTAATACTTATTTGTGCCAAATGATTTTATGTCAAGATATTGTTTTCACCCGCGTTCGTGTTGATGTTTAATTTTCAAAATGTTTTTCAGGTAACGAATAAAATGTGATGAGAATGGGGTATAGTCAAACATAAGATCTGACCCAAGAAAAGGAAAGTGTGAAAGGCAAACAACAGATCTGACCTCTGAAAAGGATACGTTACACGTTGGATTCTCAGGCCTCGTGTATAGGGAATCTTAAACAAAGAAAGAGGAGATAGAACCAGGGAACTTATCAACCCTAGATGGCTATTTCCCGTGGCTTGGAACTTGTCCACAAAAGACAAGAAATGTATTTGATTTCAACTTGGTTTTGTAATCAAATAAAAGGGTATTTAAATCCCTGTGTTTATGAAAGTAAATACAAATCTTTTGTTTCCAACTGAGTTTTGATATTTACATATACAACCCTTAAGGTTGAGACAAATGATGAAACGATACTTTTGAAAAGACTTCCGCTTTATTTTATAAAAACTCTGAAATCAAAGAATCAAATATATCAATCGGGCTCACACACGTCCAGAGGGTGCCTGAGGCGGGATGTGCCAATTGCATAAGTGTTAATCATCATTAGTCGTGGTTCTTCTGTTGCCAATTCCTCAAATATATTCAACTCACGAAGTGATCGATTTCTTCAAACTGCTCGACGATAATATGCTTTCTGTCTTATTTTCCTTTGTTGACTTGTTTGGTTTATTTGATCCCTTCGATATTCTTGCATTGATGATTTAAGAGTGTAAGATATGAGCATAATTATATTAAGCATTTGTATCGCATGATATTATTATTATTTTCATCAAAGTAAGAAATGCATTTTAAATAGCTAACCATGTATTTTGACAAAAATGATTTGCATTTTCACATGAAGACGAGCCTGGTCGAATTCATAAGCACACTAGCCCGCAAGTTGAAGGTCGAGGGTTCAAATCCCACCCCACCCTAGAGGTGCACATAAAAACCAGTTTATTAAGTGCTCAAGATTCCTTTGAAGTCGATGCTTCCTTGAGTGAAGTAACCGTGGTAAGGACCATACCAATAACGAGAAACCCACGACTTTTTTTAAAATACGATTTATATGAAATGTCCAACGGTAGCAAAAAAATATAATATATTCACTATTTTTATCAAAAAATGAACACTTAACGAAGATGACGACGATGATTTTTATCAAAAAAAATGTACTCGTCATTTTTAATGTTTTTATTGATGAATTTATATATTATTAATTCCAAAAACACATATAAATAAGGTTTATTGAGTTTATTTTATATATTTAGTATTTTTTTTGGATGTTTTTAGTTATTAAAAAAAACGGTTGGCAGTTAAACTGTCCAAAAACACCCTAATCAATTAGATATGTTATGATTCTCGACCTCTCCGAACCAGTTTTTTTCAAACCGGTTTTCACCATGTTTGAAAAAACAGGTTTGGTTAATAACCGGTCTATGTAGTTTTTTTTATTAACATATTATTAATTCTCAAATTTCAAAAATACATATAAATAAAGTTTATTGAGTTTATTTTATATATTTAGTATTTTTTTGGATGTTTTTAGTTATTTATAAAAAAAATGGTTGGCAGTTAAACTGTCCAAAAACACCATAATCAATTAGATAGGTTATGATTCTCGACACCTCTAAACCAGTTTTTTTCAAACCGGTTTTCACCATGTTCGAAAAAACAGGTTTGGTTAATAACCGGTCTATGTATTTTTTTATTAACATATTATTAATTCTCAAAATTCAAAAATACATATAAATAAAGTTTATTGAGTTTATTTTATATATTTAGTATTTTTTTTTATTTTTTGGATGTTTTTAGTTATTTATAAAAAAACGGTTGGCAGTTAAACTGTTCAAAAACACCCTAATCAATTAGATAGGTTATGATTCTCGACCCCTCCGAACCAGTTTTTTTCAAATCGGTTTTCACCATGTTTGAAAAAACAGGTTTGGTTAATAACCGGTCTATATTTTTTTTATGGGTTATTGGATTTTAATAATCCCACCTTTTACTAATTGGCCAATAATAATCTCAACTGAGAATATTCTTACCACCGGTCCCTACTTTCAAAATATTTTTTACGGACCCCCCGTTAAAAAAACTTAACGCCGTTAGAGTTTATATGACGTGGACATCTGCAAACCGCCGAAAGTCGAGTCAAGCTAGCAGTGGTCTCGTGTTGGCTTTTGAAAATGGCTTTGGTGGTGTTTAACTGGTCTCATTAAACACCACCGATGTCTCTGTTTGGACTTTTCGGACCCACGAGACCAGTTAAACACCACTAGAACCAATTTCAAAAGCCACCACGAGACCACTGCTAGCTTGGCTTGGATTTCCGGCGGTTTGCAGATGTCCACGCCATATAAACTCTAACGACGTTAAGTTTTTTTAACGGGGTGTCCAATGTATAAAAATAGTTTGAAAGTAGAGACCGGTGGTAAGAATATTCTCAGTTGGGATTATTATTGGCCAATTGGTAAAAGGTGAGATTATTAAACTCCAATAATCCTTTTTTTATTAACCGAAATGTGCACCCACCGTCATTTTTTGTCTTTTTTAGGGAAAAGGTCCAGGCCCTAGAGGTGAACAAAAAAACCGGAACCGTCCAAGGAACATGAACGGGTTCTTCCAGAAAACCAGTTTTGCGGACCCAGATCGGAACCGACCCTACCCGTAGAATCTGGATATGTTCCAATATTTATAGTCAAAACCGGTTCTTCCCGAAACCGATTCTCCCAAAACCGGTTCTTCCCGAAACCGATTCTCCCAAAATCAGCTCTTACCGAAAAACGTGTTGGACTCTTTTTTGACCGTGTTGTAACGGTAAATATAGCTGTTATAGCCTCTTTTTAGGCACCCTAACTTAGTATAAATAGTTGTTCGATGTTTAGGTTTAGTTATCACACTCGAAAATGATCAAAATCTAAAAAAAACGCTAAAAAATGGCTTCCGAATCGGCTACCGCTTCACCTCGACTAGTAGCAAACCAAACTTGGTAGAAGTTACTCCCACAACGAGAAACCCAAGTCTTTTTATTCATTTCGAGTTACGTAAATCTAGTTTTTCTATATAATTTATCTATATTTTATGAGTTTATTTTTTAAACATTTATCTATTTTGTAACATTTTAAGTTTTTTATGTTATTGGACTTTCTAAGTTAGTTATTTATATGTTTAATTAATGTATTTATATGTTTAACTAAGTTTTACGAATACCCGAAAATAGGTTCTTGAAATACTCACCTTGAAGTACCGGAATCGGTAATAACCGGAACCTGTTCTTGAAAAACTGGAACCTGGTACATAGGGTTCGGTTTTTCAACCAAGAACCGGAAGCGAAACCGGTTCCGAAACTGGTTTTTAAGAATACCAAATTTGTGCACCTCCACCGGACCCCAACTTTCTAGGCCGGTTTCATCTTCTTGGCCCAACCCCAGTTTCATCTTCTTGGGCCAACCCATTTTTGCTTCTTCAATTGAGCCCAAGGACGTTTAAATATCTATATCTATACTATATAATAAATAAATGTTTTTAATGCTAAGTGTCGCCTTCATATTTATTTTTATCTTTTTTTCTCGTCTCTCTCTTATTAAATACACCTCAGTCTTTAAATAATAATATATTTAAAAAAATACTAATCTTTATTTAATAAATCTTGACATAAATTTTGACGAGTATATGTGTTAATAGATTATATTGTAGTGCCCGGTTTACTCAACCCATATAAACATGAGTTTTTAGAAAATAATTTTTTTTATTACTTAATATATAATATTATACTTATTTAATCTATACATACTAATAAATAAAGGTTTTGACAATGACACTTGTCACTTCCGCATGACTTGTCACATTAGTTTTCTCGACTCTCTCTCCTAATAAATACACATGAATCTTATTAAATAATAATGAAATTGTAAATATATAATTAAAGAAAAATACTAATTATATTAAATAAGAATATATATATATATATATATATATATAGGGGGTGGTTCAAATAAAAAGTAGGTTTTCGCTAAGAAATCTAAGTAATGACCAAAACGCTTAGAAACGATATCAAACGAACTCCGATTGAGCTCATTTCAGCGGCGTTGGAACCGTCTCGTCGAACTCTACCATCTTAGCTTTTAGGGTTTAGCTTTTAAAGTTAAAATTTTAGCGTTGAATTTTAAGATTTTAGTCTTAGGGTTTAGGTTTTTTTTTGGAGGTGAGGGTTTAGGTTTTTGGTTTTAGGGGGGGTTAGGTTTTTGGGAGGTTGGGTGGTGGTTTAGGCTTTTCGGGTTGGGGTTAGAGGGAGGGGTTTAGGTTTTTGGGAGTGCGGGTGGAGGGGGGTTTAGGTTTTTGGGTCCGGATTAAGGTTCGATGAGATGGTTCCAACGCCGCTGGAATGAACTCAATCGGAGTTCGTTTGACCAACTTTTTAGGATTTCTTAGCGAAAAACCACTTTTTAGTGGAACCTTCCCCTATATACATAATAGGAAATCAAAATATAACTAATTAAAGAAAAATACTATTTTGTTATATACACACATTTTCACTTGATATATTTCGAGACGATCATAATAGTCTAACAATTTAGACGATCATAAATAGTCTGACAAGTTATGATATATTTATAAATTTATAAATTATACGTTTTCAATATACAACTCGTGTAATATACGAGATCTAACCTAGTTCATTTAATATACGGGATTTTAAATAAATGTTTTTAAATTGCTTTTGCATGTTAATGAATCTTTTGATCAGGTCAATGAGGCTGGAAGCCACGTGTGTGGCGAGCCTTTGTCGTGCTCTAACATGCCACGTGTTTGGATGTAGTAAGTTGTTGAACCATCACGTGACATCCAAGTTGACTCTTCTTGTAAATCATATTTCATATGGAGACTGTTCTAGAAAAATTAAATATATAGGAAGAGGTTAAGACTACAGCTGCACATAAAAACCGGTACTAAGATCGGACCGAGGGTTCTACATGTAACCGGAACCGGTTTCTACCTAGTCTACAGACTACAGTGGAACCGGTTTAGACCTGAAAAACCCGATAGTTTCTATCCTGTACCTATTATTCAGTTTTATACTAAAACAGGACCTGAACTAGTAAAAACCGTCCAAAAACCGTTCAGACTTAAAAAAACTCGGTCAACAACCCGATCAATACCCAGTCAACAACCGGAACCAAAACTGGTTCCATCGTATACCCTGTAAAAAAACCCGGTTCGGAGGAACCGGTTCCAAAAAACTGGTTTATGCACCACTAGTTAAGACATTGAAAAATGGGTATGAATTAAAAAATAATAACAATAATAAAACAGATTTAAAGAAATGAAGGTTTTTAAAATTTCTAAAATAAATAGAACTATTTAGTCATGTTTCCTTATTTTAAACCAATGACGGCTCAAGGAAATGAAATAAAGTAACGGCTTCAGACCCCCACTTTCCTAGAGCTCCGAAATTAAAAACAAATTATACGTAGGTAACTTGGGTTTTGGGATTGTTGACGGTTGAGTTTGTCGTCTATAATTAAGCATACACAAAGATGATATATGAATCATAGGATCGAGGCAAATTTTGTTTGATTAAAAATGCCTCAATTTCTTTTTTATCTACTTTGAGCCTCTAAAAAGTTTGAGACGTCCATGATTTAAACCTTAAGATTTATTTATTTAATTATGTTATGTTTTATTGACTAACTTAGACTCCATGCTAATTAATTATAAAGTTAGTTGGATTTAGGGTCGGGGATAACGCGACTCATACCTCAAGGTGTTTCTAAGTAGTCTATTGGACTAATGAGTAGTGAGGTATTGTGACTTCAAGAGAGGTATTGTTATGACATAAGAATATCATCTTCGTTATAAGGGTATGAGAGTTGTTGCTAATAATGATGAAGTCACGTTACATCGAGAGATTTGTTGAATAAGGTAAATAAGAAGATACTAATGCAATAGAGTTAAAGCTAAAACTTGGTGTGGGAAATCACCGCTTCACTTATGAATGAAAACATATGAAATGTATTACTGCTTATTAATTTTTACTGGCTGATCACCTCTTAACCTAGTGTCATCTAGTGTTTATTTCTATTAAAATGGTGCGGTTTCAAATCTCTCAAAGTAAACAATATATGAATTTTAAAAGTAGAATTTAAGGGGGTGGGTTTTTGTTATTAAAAAAATTTATAACTTTTAGTAGGTTAAAATGTTAATAAAGTATATATTACAAATTATTATTCTACCTTTTTAAATTATTCGGTTTTTTCTATATTAACAAAAACAAAACCCCCAAAATTCAAATTAATAACGTGATTGTCCAAACCGACCAAAAAGTGAGAGTCCAAACCATATAATCTAATCTAATCTAAAATGTTCAATACTTCAAATAGATAATTCTATTTTATTCAAATAATCCTAATAAATCGTGGGCTTAAAAATTCTTCAAATTGAAATAAAATTTACAAAAAACATATATGCTTTTATTTTAAAAAAATAAAACAATTTTCTGATTTTATATTATAATAATTAGTGATGCAATAATACCTACCATTGATGTTTAGGAAAGAAAAACAATTAATTTATTAGATATCTATAGATTTATTCGAATAAAATAATAAAAAGTTTTAATGAGAAATAAAAAAGATTGTTAGTGGCTTGTGACTTGAGCCTGGGGTCCCCTCTTGTACACGAGCATGAAAAGCAAACCTAATAAAGGAAAATAAAACGGCCACCGTTGAGCCACTGTTCATCATCTCCGGCCACCAGATCACACTTTTCTCACCTGCATTTCTCACCACTGATGTGATAACGTAATGTCTACTACTGCTACATTTTCATCTGAATCTGTAGTCAACGACACCAACAGTGAAGCTCTTGCGATTATGAGTCAAACGGAGCTCGCCGGAGAGTACCGGGACCGGAATGTGGCCGGAGGTCGGACAGTTGTGGTCGGAGTGAAGCTAGATTCGCAGAGCAGAGAGTTGCTGACGTGGACGTTGGTTAAACAAGCTCAGCCTGGTGACAGTGTTATTGCTCTTCATATCCTCACCAATAATGGTAGGGTTAGGGTTAATGACGCTAAATCTGTTGTTATTTTTTCAATTTCGTACTAATTTTATGAATTAAATGTGTTTATTGTTTCAATTTGGTTTTTGATTGAAGAAATTGTGGATCGTGATGGCAAATCTTCGTTGTTATCGCTTGTAAATTCGTTCGATTCCATTCTAGCTGTGTACGAAGGATTTTGTAATCTCAAACAGGTAGGTTTTATCATATTTAGCTGTAAATTGTTCCAATCACTGAATCATATGGTGTGTGTGTGTGTGTGTTTTGTGACTGATATACTTAATGCCTCTCAATCAAGAGTATTAAAGCTCATTCAATTGAAGTAATTACCGAGGTGAAATTGATTTTAAAGAACACAAATTTGACTTTTGCTGTATTTCCCCAATTTATGGGATTTTGCAGGTGGATCTTAAGTTAAAGATCTGCAGAGGGACTTCAATTCGAAAAATTCTTGTTCGAGAAGTGAAATCTTATGATGCAAATGAGGTTATTGTTGGAACATCACGAACTAATCATACAACTAGATCATCACCCCCCATAGCTAAATACTGTGCTAAAAAGTTGTCAAAAAACTGTTCTATAATAGCTGTCAATGGTGGCAAAATTGTGTTTCATAGACAATCCCCTTTGTCATCATCGGGTGTGAAAGGTACTGTTTAGTTTTTGGGAATAAGATGCATGTGATTTTGATTCTGAAACATGTTATTTGTTTTGATGTTGAATTGTTTTCTGGTTACATTGTAGGCAGTTCGGATCGTCACAGGAATCATTTATTTAGTTTGATTCAGAGATCATTGAGTTTGAACCCTAAATTACTAAAAGATGAAAATGCAGCAAAAGACGATCAAAATGATTGCAAGAAACTGGAGCTGGCTTTAGTAAATTCTGAATCTGAGTGCACACCAAGTTCAGTGCAAGATAATTGTTCAATATGTTCACTGGATTTGGTTCCTGTTCTTGAAGTTTCTTGTGGTAATGGTGATGATGATGAAGAAGATAACTCCATGGCTTTAGTGCCTGTACAGAAATTAGAAGCTTCATCAAGCTCAACCTCTTTATTACTAAGAGAATTGCCTGAATTGAGACCTGGTTGGCCACTCCTTCGCCGGGCCATTTCATCCAATCAGCTTCCATCTGATAAACAGCGGGTCCACCAGAATTCGGTGGTTCAGTGGGCGATGAAACTGCCTGTTAGACATTGCTTTCAAATCACAAACTCAGATTCAAGAAATGATGGTGTGTTTTATGATCAAAAGGATGGATCTGTAGAAGTAAATGTAGAAAACAGAGCAATTGTTTGTGTTGGTGGTGATGAATTTCATTCTGGTCTATCTTCTTCCCCAGATCATGATTCGGTTAGCCTACCGAAAGAATTAGAGGGTCTTCATGACAAATATTCAGCCACTTGTAGATTGTTTAAATATCAAGAACTTCTCTCAGCAACACAAAATTTCAAACCCGGTTTGTGTTCTATATTTTATCTTAAATTTTTATCCGTATATGTATTTGTATATCAATTTTTATGGCTCACTTTTTGATGAAATCTTTATTTGATTTTCAGAGAATATGATAGGAAAAGGAGGGAGTAGTAAAGTTTACAAAGGGTGTCTTCCTGATGGCAAGGAAATAGCTGTTAAAATCTTGAAGTCATCTGAAGATGTCTTGAAAGAATTCGTGTTAGAAATTGAGATTATTACTGCTTTACATCATCAAAATATCATATCCCTTTTCGGGTTTTGCTTTGAAGACAACAATCTCCTCTTAGTTTATGATTTTCTTTCAAGAGGGAGTCTTGAAGATAATTTGCACGGTATCTCATTTGTGAAAATGAAATAATACAATTTTTATACCAGTAGATATATGATATTTTTCCCTTGATTCATAATTTCATATTATTATCTGTTAAATTAGGCAATAAGAAAGACTCTGCATTTGGATGGAATGAGAGATATAAGGTTGCTGTTGGTGTAGCTGAAGCACTTGTTTATTTACATAATAGCTGTGATCAAACAGTAATCCACAGGGATGTTAAATCATCAAATATTTTACTCTCTGATGATTTTGAGCCACAGGTGATTTATTCAATCATTTTCTTTTTGTTAACTTGCATTTGTCGGTTTTAGTAACTTTTTTTAATTTACGTCTTTTTCCAGCTCTCTGATTTTGGGCTTGCAAAGTGGGCGTCAACCACCTCGGCTCATATAACTTGCACTGATGTTGCAGGAACTTTTGGGTTTGTAACTTCAATTCTGAAAATTTTTGTTATTTTTTACAGAAATGTCAACTGATACATTTTGAAAGTAAAATTTAAGACTGAAATTGACTAAAGGTTTTATGATGCAGTTACTTGGCTCCAGAATATTTTATGTACGGAAAAGTAACTGATAAGATTGATGTGTATGCATTTGGTGTTGTTCTTCTTGAGCTTCTTTCAGGGAGAAAACCAATAAGCAGTGAATATCCCAAGGGCGAGGAAAGCTTGGTCATTTGGGTATGTATATCCCCTTATGCATCTCATATTAATGTTGCCATTTGGGTGGTGATAGTGTCAGGTTGCTGGGTTAAATCGCTGAACCCGAACACTGCCCGTCTGCCCATATATTTATTCGTGTCAAATATCAACCCTAACCCAAGACATATCTGAAAATGTGCAACCATATACAACCTGTTTAACCCATCTATCTTAACCGGGTTGATGGTTTGTAATGAAGTTTTAAACGTAGTCGTTTGGTCAACTTGTTTAATCAAATGGGTTAAATAGCTCAACCTGAACATAATCTGTTTCCTAAACGGGTTAGATAATATGACAACCTTTTGTGTAGTGTTCGTATCATGTTTCGGGTTGTATTAAGAATATCCACCCGTAGTCTTTATTAATTTAAGAAAAAAAAAATCTTTTACAGGCGAAACCAATTTTGAGTAGTGCGAAATATTCTCAACTATTAGACCAGAATTTTGGTAATAACTTTGATGCTGATCAAATGGAGAGGATGGCTCTAGCTGCTACTCTTTGCATAAGACGTGCGCCACGTGCTCGGCCCCACATGACCTCTGTAAGTGTATTTGTTGTTCAAACTGTCATTTTCTTGCCATTCTGTCTAGTAATTCAGAAAATAATAATTAGAACTTACCAAACATATGATCATGTAATCATCACAGGTTCTGAAAGTTCTTCATGGGGATGTTGAGGTGACCAAATGGGCCAGGTTAGAAGTCGGGTCTGATGCACGAGTACAAGTATCCGAAGAGGAGTCGAACATAAGGTCACATCTGAACCTTGCATTGCTTGATGTTGAGGATTCGTCTCTTTCCATGAGCAGTGTCGAGGAAAGTGTGTCGTTAGAGGATTATCTACGTGGCAGGTGGAGCCGCTCATCAAGTTTCGACTAATCCCTGGGTTTTAATCAAAATATAAAATTTCGATAGTTTAGATCAAGTTGGCTTTAAATCCATGATGTTTTCTAGGGCTAATTTGTAAATTCATTGTCTTTTGTGGTGGTGTTGAATGAAGTTTGAATGCTCTCTTTTTGGTGAGATCAAATTCCTAGTGTAAAAAAGAGACGTGCTTTCTAATTATAGAATAAAAGATTATTCTGTGTTACCCTTTGGTTTTGTGCTTTTACTTGACTGGAGCACATTATGTTCAAAATTACATTAACCATGTAACGGACTTGTACATAATGCATGAAAGATAATTAAAGTAGCGGGAGAGAGAAAGTTAGTCGGTTATGTAACCGTCTTGTGTATCAGATTTAAAGCAATACGTACAAGTGAGGTTCGTACAGTTTTCAACGTAATGAAGGCCTCTTCATTTAATCAGTTTGAATAATTTTCTTGATATGTTACTCGGTACCAATTGCCACTAACTAGCTCTGCTAACGTACTACACAGCTGAACTTGAAAATGGCAAAAAAAAAAAAATCCATGTTCAACACGAATGACAAAAAAAGTGGGGCGGGTCGGGTTTGGCAATGATGGCGTTAGTGGTGATGGTAGGTGGTGGTGGGCTGGTTGCAAACATCGGCAGTGTGTAGTGCTAGCCGATTTGGGCTCTGTTCTTGGTTAACAAATTACATAGGTATAATTCAAACATATCCAGATGAACCTGTTCATCAAACAAAAAGTACCAGAAACAACCCATATATCGAAGAACAGTTCATGATTCTCGGGTTTAATGGTTATCTTAAACTACCATGTCCTATTAACTGCTTTACATGTTTGTGGCCAAGAACTTGTAAACAAGTCATTTATCCAAAAGCAGCATCATCGCCTTCTTCTCACTTGGTCGCACTTTCAGGACGTTCTTATCTGTCCATGGTACAATAACATCTTCGTTGGGGACGTGCTGTCATGCATGAAAATGATATACATATATATATTATAGATCACTAGAGGTTATAAAATGGGCGGGAGGGGTAATGGGCCAAAATGTGTAGATTTTTTATATGGACCGAAACAGATCAGGTTGACCCAAAAAACTAGCATCCAAAGTTCTTATATTTTCTTTATCAACAACACTGATTATGTTTACAAAATTTATATGATTTTTCAGTAATACTAACTTTCGAGGTTATATACATTAAAAATACACCACGGGCCAGATTTTGACCCGTTAGTGATAAAACATAACCTGAATTGGCCGGTTCATAAGTAAATGGCCTGTTTAAAAAGCTTACTTCTAGCCAGAAGCAAAACATCCGCAAGAGATTAAGAGCTTTAGGTGGATCATTCTGGGCAGAATTAAGCAACGTTTTGAAGCTTCCTGTATGTTAAAGGTAACAAGAAAATTCATTGATGAATGATACAAGAACTTAATTTAAGTTGTACAAATTGTGGTTTAAAAGGTATGCTGCAATATAAATGCGGGGAAATTACATATCTACCCTTGAAAACTTGTATAATATCATATTTACCCAACTAAAAAAGTAATATCAAATATACACATTCAAAATAGTTAAAGTTTCATATTTATCCATTTCATTAAATACGATATATAATCTGACCATTATACCGCTCTCTTCTCTTTACACTCAAAACTCTCATATCCTAATGTAAGTTTTAAGGGAAGGGCATAAATGTTATAAATTTGAAAATGGGTATATTAATATATTTGATAATATGATCTTTTTGTTGGGTAAATATGATATCATACCAAGTTTTGAAGAGATGTATGATATTATCCCTAAAAGCGGTTAAAAGTTGCAGAATATAAAAAGAAGAAAGGCATTTTTATTGAAGAAAATGTGAAAACGTGAATTTACCAGGGCCATCATCAAGCACCGATTTTTCCATTCCACCGAGAGCAGATGATACGGGCCTGCCACGCAAGTCTAAATGTCGACATATCGGCTTCTTTTGCTCTATATATTCTGAAAGTTCTTCATGCTCTTTTTCATTATATGGCTGCTTAAGAATATTCAAGAGCTTTTCCCTTAACTGAAATAATATAATTATTTAGACTATATGTTAAACTTATAATAATAATATATGGAACAATGCTAATTAACATTAACGATATAATCAGCATATAAACATGTTACTTAAGTTGCAAAACCGATATCATTACAATAACCATTTAAATGTTTGAAAAAAACAATTTACTTTCAACTAGTTTGACCTGTTTGAGATAAACACAAACCCAAATCGAAGCATTAATAAGTAAACGGGTCAAAATTGCCACCTGTATAAAGATAAGAAGAAAACACATGCACATGACTCTTTTTCTGCTACTACTAGTTGCTTATTCTTTACTTCACTGCAATTCTGAACATTATCCAAAATCATTATATCTGAATCTGAATCAGAACCATTCTTTTCATTTTCCAGAGAATATTCTTCAGATTTAACTGCAACGAGTTCAGGACGTGAGTTCATGTACATCTGGTAGCAAGGATCAATAATCATAACAGGGTTAAGTGGTGTTATAGTCTTGTTATCATTAATCTTTTTTCTTCTAGAAAATTCTTTTTTAGTAGAAATCATCCCGCTCTTTTCATTCAGCTTCTTTTTACCCGTCTGATTGATCTGCGAATCTTCAAAAACGGTTAATTCATCTCCACTATTATCAGTACTAGTTTGAAGCTCATCACACCACTCTGAATCGTCCAGCTCTTCATAATATACATAACAAGGTTCCTCATCATCTTGAGAAACTTTAAGCTTATATGCTTTACCATGTTCTGTGAGATTATCCAAAAACATGCGATATTGAGGATCTTCATCTTTATTTTCATTTTCATTTTCATTTTCGTTTTCATTTTCATATTCATTTTGATCCTCGCATCCGATGACTTCTGTTTGTGCATTCTGTTCAATCATAAACTTCATAAGCCAAACATATTCAGTGTCCACTTCTTGATCCCCAAGTTTCATATACCAAGCCTTAAAGCATGGTTTGTTAGGATCAAGATCAGGAATTTTAAAATAAGGCGTTTCTCTATTTGACCGCCTGGTGTAAATCTGACAATAACGGTCACTATTAGATGAACGGTCCATATTCCACCTCATTATGATCAACTGCAAGAAAATTAAATCATGCATTTGATTGAGTACTCCTCTAACTAAACCAAATTTTGTTCATAAAGAGTAAAGATTCATAAAAGACATGAAGTCCTACAAATTTGTATTCAAGATTGAAAATTAAGAACAATTTTCTAGAGCACATTAGCAAAATAATTCATATCAAGTGTAGAAATTAAAATCTCCTTTAACAAAATTGCAAAAGACTGTGAACTATTCTATAGTTTACATAATGGAGCACAATATATCATAATATTAGAAATTTAAAAGTCTTGAAATAACACATGTTCAGATAAGAACATGATTACTCCCAAATTTTCATCCAAACCTAGACAATGAAGATTGCAAACATTCAACATAAAACCCCAAATTGTAACAATCAAAAACCTTAACAGAGGGTGAAGATTGGCAGTAACAATCGATGTAGTGTCTATGAAGATTAGAGAGTGGAGAATCGAAGTTACCATAAAACATTTGATGATGATGATTGAAGGCCAGCGATCGATCGATCGATCATTCGTAAAAGAAACAAAAAGGGTTTTGCTATATCCTTCTTCAGGTGTTCACGGTCTCTTTCTTTAATTCAACACTTCGCCGCCAAACTATGCGTATTGTATAGGGCTATACCACCAGGCGTATAGTCCTTATAAGATTTTTATTTTTAAAGTGGGCTGATTTTTTGTTTTTATATGCCTATACATGGAGTATAGCCATATACAACAAGTATATGAATTTTTTGGGTTGTAAGTGTTTGGGTTGTGTATGACTTATACGTCACTTATTTCTGAGACAATACGACACGTAACGTGTTGTATGGTCTCGAGAATGAGTGGAGTATAGGTCATACGTCACCCAAAACCATGTGAGACAGACTAGTCTCCTTCTTTAAGAACTATACGCCACATATAGACATATACGTGCCATATAATTCAAAAGAAATAACTATTTGCCACATATAGACCTATATGAGACATATAGATTAGTTTTTTAAACTTCATGACAATTTGTAATTAGTTACATGTATGCGGTTGTTATATATTGTGTTCCTTGATCTTTACTACTATTCATTATCTTTTTAAACTGTATCTTACACGATGCATGTACATATGTTCTCAATCTTCTGCAACATTACTTTGGTGCAAACTCCAAAGACCATTTGGTCATGATTGACTTGCATACTGACAATTATTTGGCCTACATTGCTATGTTTAGACATTTTTGACTAAACATAGTAATGTAGGCCAAATAATTGTCAGAATACAAGTCAAACATGAACTTATATCATTCATTAAAACTTATTATGGTCTATAATGACTAATTACAGCCACTATTACATCTATTAGTCAAACATTGTCAAAAATAGTTAAATAATGACTAAACATAGCAATGTAGACCAAATAATTGTCAGTATAAACGTCAAACATGAACTTATATCATCCATTAAATTAAGACTTATTATGGTCTATAATGACTTATTACGACCACTATGACATCTATGAGTCAAACATTGTCAAGAACAGTTAAACATGGTCAATCATGACTAAACATAGTAATGTAGGCTAAATAATTGTCAACATACAAATCAAACATAAACTTATATCATCCATTAAGACTTATTATACTTTATAATGACTCATCACGACCACTATCAGTGTTTACAATTTGTCATAAAAGGAAAAAAAAAAAACTAAGCTATGCGTCTTGTATTGTCCTATACGTGGCGTATAGTTAATAATATTTAAACTATACGCCATGTATAGCCTGTACACGGCGTATAGTTCGTCTGTTGAAGATGAATATGAACATGTAATGCAATGGGTAGCGTATAGGGGAATGGGAGGCGTATGACCCGTACACCACCCATTCCTGAGATCATATGACACATATAAAGCTATACGTGTCGTATGGTCTTAGGAATGGGTCGCGTTCACACGCAACCCAATCAATGTCGAGGCATAACTTTATAAAAGTGGTGGTAATATTAAAAAATATATATGCTTGTCGTATAGGACTATACTCTGCGTATAAGCCTATGAAAACAAAAAATTGGCCAACTATGGAGATAAAAATCGCATAGGGTCTATACGCCTCGTATGGCCTCCTATGCCTCGTATTGACGAGCCGCTAGACAAATTGTAACACATGCAGGGGTTTATACGCCTCGTATAGCCCTATATGAGGCGTATAACTTTCCTAATTTCCAACGACATACATCTTGCAGAAGGTACATTGTACCCTATATGCCTCATATAGGGCTATATGTGGTGTATAGATCTCTATACACCACATATAGCCCTATATATACACCACATATAACCCTATATGAGACATATAGGGTACGATGTACCCTTCTGCAAGATGTCTAATATTGAAAATTTAGAAAGTTATATGCCCCATATAGAGATATATGAAGTGTATGAAAGGTATCAAAATATGGTTTTGGGTAGGACCCTTCTTTAATAACTTGTCAATTCTATAGCCTTATAAAAAAATGAATGGCGTGAGTCCACGTGTCCACTACAACTTTTTCTTTTTGCATTTCATCCCTTTTACTATATGTAATAAACGCTTTTAATCCGTTTGATTTTCTATTAATATATTTTTCTATAACTCGTTAATTGTTTTTTTAAATGGAATGCGTTGCTGATATTTTTTTTGTGAATGTTCCGGCATAATTGTTTTTTTAAACGGAATTATATTCAAAATTGAGTAAATACTTTTTTGTATCGTACGCTATATCGATTAACGTTAACATTGCATAGCCAGTGACAAACCCAACAACTTATGAGCGAACATCATCGTTGCCGGTGTTTTAGTATTATCGCAGCCGATATCAGTGCACACATTTATGGTTTTCGACAAGCTGAACCGATAACGACCAAACTTATGCCGCGCAATGCGGGGAAAAATGACCATGCTCTCGCCGCAAAGCGCGTGTACAATTACTAGTTAAATATTAAATTTAATAGTCGTTCAAAAAAATTAATTTAAGACATCTTTTTAGTTTTCACATATATAAAATCTCATCTTATTAGTTTTTTTTCACACAAGAGGGAGACACGTGTCATCTTATTTACTTATTTATTAATTTTAATATATCTTTTTAGCTAATTACACGGATAATCCCTGTGGTTGTACAAATTGCATTGCAAGTATGGTCTTAAGTTTGAAAAAGTCCACATGTTTATCAAAACGTAATCAGGGGTGATTGATGCATCTTTAGGGTCACTAGAATCATAGTTATCTTTCCCGAGTGTTTCTGTACCAAATAAGGTATGTGTAAGGCGATGAAGAACAAAAAGGGGATTACGGTTTTGAAAAGAGCAATGTCGTGCTGATAACGTATTTTTAACTAGCTTAATAACAAAGGGATATGAGAAGATATATAGGGAAAGAGATGTTTATATCATTAATAGTTGTTTAGAGGTGCACATTAAGAACCAGTTCCGGGTATGATCGGTTCCGAAAAACTGGGTATTAGAAAGAACCGGGTCCGGTTCTCGATTGAAAAACCATACCCTATGTACCCGGTTCCGGGTATTTCAAGAACCTATTTCCGGGTATTCAAAAAAGTTAGTTAAACATATAAATACATTAATTAGACATATAAATAACTAACTTAAAAAGTCCAATGACATTAAAACTCAAAATGTTAAAATAGATAAATGTTTAAAACATAAAGTCATAAAACATAGATAAATTATATAAAAAAATTAGATTGTTTCAAGAACCAGACATGGTTTTAGGGTTTAAGGTTAGAGGTGCACATTTCAGGTATTCTCAAGAACGGTTCCAGAACCAGTTCCGGGCATGATCGGTTCTGGAAAACCGGCAATTAGAAGGAACCGGTTCCGGTTCTTGATTTAAAAGACATACCCTATGTACCGGTTCCAGGTAATTAAGAACCGGTTCCTTTTTTTTGTGCACCTCTAGTTGTGTACCAAAATGAAATTACAATAATATGTATATAAAGGATAAAACCCAATCAACCTAAAACTTTAACAACCATTTAAATAACATGATAAATATATTTATAATAGAGTCTATCTATACATTTGTTGATAAGCACACTAATTATTTTATATTCCTAAACCTTAAAAGCCATTGGTGGCGGTGCCCAATGACAGAAAACCAACAAAGCATTTTCTCTATTTTATAATTACTAGCTTTAACCCCGTGTGTTATATTTGATGAAACATTAAGATTATATTGATGAATATCTTAACACCTCTTTTTATACAACATTTTATGTATTGGTAATCTTTATATCTTGTTAAACATTAAGATTATATTGATGAGAATAATTAAAAAATCAAAAATATACCTGAAAATTATTTCATAAGTTGTGTTCTTTTTACAATACATTAAATTATATGTTAAATGAAACCGTACCACGGTGATTTACAAATTTGAAAATAGTTATTTGTATACAACATTTTACGTGATATTGGTAACTTTTTCATATTTATCAAAGATTAATAGATTGAGTCCATCTCTGCTTTTAACTCTTAACAATACAACATACATATGGCCATGAGTAAACACTAAATCTTTCAAATACAAACCAACCATTGAAAGTGATTGTCCTTGACTTTTATTAATGATCATTGTAAAACATACAATAAATGAAATTGTCGTTTTTGGAAATTTAAATAAACTCTTTTGTCTGAAAGTGTTAACCCAATTGTAAGGATAAAAGTGTGATGACAAATGTTGGTTCCAGATATAATCTCAACTTCTATAACAAGATTACCTAATGATTTGACCTGAAGTCTTATGTAATGCGGCGAACATTTTGGTGCATTCAATAAACCATTATATGAAAAAAAGTTTCTAACCACATGATACAACAAAGGGAGACCATAATATTTATAACGCCTTCTACTTACAAAGCTATTACAATTCATGTTTTATCTAACCACGTTCAAGTAAATACAATGTACGACGAAGTTTGTTGCCAACCCAAAAGTTATATTAAAAAAGTAGCGAATGATTCAATCTGCTAATCCTTCGACTCCTTCCTTCTTTGCATCCAAAAGTAGCTACATGCAAATATAAACATTATCGAATCTGATAATTCTTTGACTCCTTCCTTATTTGCATCTAAAAGTAGCTACATGCAAATATAAACATTTTGTATGGTAACATGTTTGTCATTTGGAGCGACATGGGTTGGATCAGTTTACCAGTTCAACATTTCTCTATATGGGTCATTGCATTTGAGCTTACTTACTAAACACCTTAATGCATACAGAAAAAATAAGAAGACAATAATAATATGATTGGCACAATAACAAGAGCCTAAACAAAGTAGCCATAATATAAAATTCTAAGGAAAATAGCTAACAAACAAGCGGGTCAATAGGTCGGTTTATAATCGCTTTGAATGAACATCTATAAATAAAATTAACTAAAGCTTGAGGGGCTCATCATGGTTCATAATTGACCTAAAGCGATCTCAAAATTCACAATTTGTTGGTTCATAGAGGGTCGATCTCCCTGCAATCAAAACAGTTATCAATATTATAAAAAAAGTAACCAAGGATTTATTTCCGGTTCTAGCAAAATTATAAGAGCGAATGGAAACTGAGATGCATACAGTTAGCCTCTGATTTTGATCCAACCTATGACAAGAACAAAATGTCTATATCACTTATCGTCAATGTTTATTATGCATAAAACATGAAGAAACATTTAACCATATTAGGAACATTATTTATAAAGAAAAAGTATTCCAATTCGTCTGATCTAAAAACTGATAAATAGGTTTTGAGGGGTTTATCCACAGAAAAAAAAAACAATAATCATGTGCATCTCTAGTAAATACTGACCAAGGGGTTGGAAAGAGATTGACAATAATCAAATTTATAGTTGAGCAATTGTATAAGTATAAGAATGCAAAAAAGCTTTTTAATGATGAACATAATGACTCATGAGTAGAGAAAGATAAAGAAAATAAGAAAAACAGGTACTTTGCCAATTGTTTATGGGATGAACCATGTAATATTCTGAAGATACACAACGGAATATTAATATTACGTTGAGAACATAACTCAATAAAGTGGGTTCCTTTTAGAGCAGATTCATTAAACAAAACTCCGTTGTTTCCTATAATTCCAACTGGTTGTCCAAGAATTCTAGCAAAGCCTGCTACAAGGGTCTGCAAAATGAAAAAAAAGAACAAAAACCTATGTAAATTAGGGTAAAAAGTGATAAATTTAGCCCTCACAATTGATCAAAACCAATAACTCAATTGTGTATGACTTAAAGAGATAGTGTACAATCACCTCCCATTTATTCTCTACTCTTAAATATATAATACCATCACTGCAATCATACCACTCTCTACGATGAACCTAGGGGATTTGTTACACTGCAATCATAACAATACAACCTCATCAAGAACAAAATCACATATACTTTTTACTCAGTCATTTTATCAAACACCTGACATACATTGAAAAAAAGTAAAAAGATAGGGTTTTTATGTACCTTGAAATTGAATCTGGGGAAGTCCTATCAAACCCCATAGATAGCTTTTGCTGATAGTGTCTTTCGATTGAAGAGTGTGCAACCAAAAGAATCAAAGAACAAAAGACGATTGACGATTGTGTCTTCCGATTGAATAGGGTGGTGTTGGAGGTGAGGCGTTGGATCGCTGAATAGGGCAGAACATTAGCTTTTGCTGATAGTGTATTCCGATTAAAGAAACAATCACAGAACATAAACGATTGTGTCTTCCGATTGTGGTGTTCAAAGTGAGGCGTTGGTCTCTGAAGAGGCAGATTAGGGTTTCATGAGATTGTTTCGGGTTAAAAGAAAATTATAGGATCCGAAACGTATTAGATGGGTAAGTTTAAGATCCGCGATACGGGTTTTTTAGTTTTTTATTAGAATAAGGATTTATCAATCGAATAACACTTACATTTTTGAAGACTAAACTGGTCTTTGGATGAGTCTGATAGAGCATTCTTAGCCCGTTCTTTATATTCCGTATCATTATCATTATAATTACACTAAAAAAAACTACTTCTTTTACCTTTTATCTCTACTTTTCTCTCTCTCTTTATCCTTATAATTATACTAAAAACCAATACTTTTATCCTTATATTTACAAAAACCTTATATATTTTCTCTCTCCTTCACTCACAACCACTTTAAACCACTCCTTAAAATATACAAAACTCACTCACATAATTAAACCAAACGGGTTGTGAATGGTCTTAGCTCACGGGTTCCATTCCCATGGCAGCAACTATTTTCGTTTTTTTCTTCTTTTTGATTTCATACAACTTTTATTTTTTATTACTTTTCTTTAATTTAAGTTTTCTCATAATATTTTTTCTTATCTATAGTTTAATCTCCAAAATCAAACCGTTTCAAATTCGTACGTTTCTTTTATGTTCTTAGGCACGTTATTGTCACTACAATAACACGCGTAACTTGATTCATAAACGTGCCCTTACCCACGTTAGTGTCATCGTACGGCTTCACCGCAACGTGCATGTCATAACATTTGAACATTGGTTTTTCTTCATGAGTTTACTTTTACACTGCAAAGTACGAGTATAAAGCGGTTGTTTTTTATATAAGGTCTTAAATATTTATGATGCTCTAACTGCAACACGTGAGTTTACATAATGCTTTTGATTTTTTTTATAAACAGTTTCGAAGCCGTTGATTGATTTCGTGGTTTAACGAGCCGCAACGTATAAATGTTTTTTTTACTTTATTTTCATTTCTTTCATTAATTTAGCAAATGTTAACATAAGATTAACGCGCGATAAGTAACTCATGTTTACGTTGCAATGTGCGAGACGAGTCGTAATGTGTGAGGAATCGACATACTTATTTTTCTTAATGTTTTGTTCAATGTCGTCGCTGCACTGCGCGGGTCTTTAAACTAGTTTATAACATAAAGATAATTAACTCATACTATCACTTAATTCATTTTTTTGCCATCAGGTCTTTGGTCTGGTGGTCAGGGGGTTTTGTCATAAGGCTTTCCTCCTGTGGAGGTATCAGGTTCAATCCTCACAAGATGCACTTCATAATTTCAGGAACACCCTCTGTGGCAGGACTTGAACTCTGGACTAGAAGGGGTTAGCGATATCCTAACCGGCATGCCGTTCTAAAAAGAATAAAAACTTAATTCATTTTTTTATTTAAACGGATCCCACTTTTTTAAAGAAAGTTAATTGAGTTCTGACACGAAATATGTGACAAACCTTAAACGTAAACGTAAAGGGATTCATATAATTAATGCAAATTAAAGATGATAGGTACATTTTTCTATAGTGAACCATGATCCATACATATTTAATTAAACATTTTACACCACATGATTTGACTTCTTTATTTTAGTGACTCATTATTTATACACCACACAATTAAGCATTTAACACAATTGATGTGACTTTTTACTTTTAGCCAAGAATCATATATTATTAAAAAAGTCAAATCAATCTTTTTTTTAAGTTAAAAAACTTTAAATTTTTTACTTTAAATTTTATCCATTATTATTTGGTTTCTTTATTTTTATATTACTCTAAATTTTGTATATAAGCTTAATATTTTTTTTTAAAGTTAAGTTAACTATTGTTCTTTTTTTATTTAATTTAACTATTTTTTATATAAACTTAATATAATAATAACTAGTTTTTTCCTCCGCGCTACGCGACAGGAATTAGATAGTTATCGGTTCGGCTCGTCCACAGGGATAAAACTTACATTTAAACACAGACTGCTGTAGCGTACGATACAAAAAAAAAAAATACTCGGATTGTTGGCAAAAAAAATAAACAAAACCGTGCATCCCGTTTAAGAAAAGCTTAACGAACGAAAGTTATTACATAAATTACGAAACTTAAGTTTCTCACTTTATTTTTTGAATTAAGAATTTTTATTTGTTGGTTTATTTGTTTTTTTAGGTTTTTAAATTTTATTATTATTTAATAACTAATTTTAATAATGTTTTGTTTTCCTCTCGTGACTTTAAAATATAACACTTATTTAAATTCCGAATATAACGTTACGATATACCTATTTTTATTTGTGTTTTTATGTAAATTTCGTTTAACACCGAGTCGGCCAGGTATAATATATTTTAACTTATTTTATTTTTAAACTTAGTTTTGCTTTCCTTAACGTTTATTTTCACTGCACCGTAATCCGAATATACTGTTATGACGTGTTTATTTTTATTTATGTTTAGATATAAACTTTTTTTGAAACCAAGCCGCGGCAACGCTCAGTGTAAAACGCATCACGTGTTCAAATCCTTGCAGTGGTACCTTACAAGTTTCATCACTATATTGTTGGAAACAAAAACAAAAACAATAAATGTTTAATTTTAATAAATATTATTTTATTTTCGTTTTCGTTTAATAACTTTCGTTCGTTAACTTTTTTTCAAAATACGGAGTGCGCAAGTGTTTTTAGTTTTTTTTATCAACGTTCCGATATTTTTTTTAAACGGAGTTGTATTCAAAATCGAGTTTTTCTTTTCGTTGCCTACATGTGTGATACCGTGACGAGTATAACCATCTAGTTTGATTTAATTTAAAATAAAGTATTAGATGTAAACAGTTTATAAAAAATAGATGATTTAAAAAGATGTATTACGTATTCCTTCAAATTTTGTATTTGATGCAAAAAGTTCATAAAAAAAATTTGATTTTTTTATTAAAAAGTTCATTAGAAAAGTTTATTAAAAAAGATTATTAGAAAAATACGTGATGCAAAAAGATGTATTAAGTATTCCTTCAAATTAAAAAATTTGATACTGTGTAACTTTTTATTAAAAAAAATTATTAGAAAAGTTTATTAAAAAATAGGTGTATTTTTTGTTAGATGATTTTTGCAAAAAAATGTATTAAAAATATTAATGGTAATTCAAGACATGCAACACGACTTTTTATGTTTACTATTTGTTAAAGTGACACAAAATTTTATATAACTTTTTATTAAAGTGGTGTATATGGCTTTAGTGGTGTATTAATCTCATCACCCTTGTTTTTATCCATAATTATCATACATCATTAAAGAAGTCAAAGCAACTTATTTTTTTAATTTAATTTAACTAGCTTTTATTCTTTTTACTCTAAATTTTATCCATAATTATTTGTTTTCTTTGTTTTTAATTTACTTTAAATTCCGTACATAAACTTAATATAATTTCTTTTTTTAAATTGAAGTTAACTATTATTATTTTTTTTATTTGTATGTAAATCTCAAAAGAAAATTAATAAAAACAATAAAAATTTCACTAACAAATAAAAAAAATTAAAAAAAAACATTTATCACCATACTGGTTTTGCATCAACGTGGAATAATTTTTCTTACATTTATATTAGATTTTTTTGAGCCTTCCACATATTGATTAAAAAAAGAAAAACATTAATTCATGTTTTTGATAACTACAGTGTTGTAAAAATCGCGCCTAGGCGCCGATTAATCGCTAGGCGCTCGGCCAAGGAGGAATTTTGGGCCTAGGCGGTCCTAGGCGGCCTAGGCGGGTCTAGGCGGTCCTAGGCGGGCCTAGGCGGCCAGATTCCGGTGAACATTCCGGCGAACATTCCGGCAAAAACCTGAAATTTCCGGCGAAAACCTGAATTTTCCGGCCAAATTCCGACGAAAACTTTTGGTGTGGTTTAAAAATGAACATTTTTATAAAAATTACATATAAAAATGTGTGTATATATATAAAAAACTGAAAATTACATATAAAAATTATAATCCGATTAATCCCGCCTAGGCCCCGATTAATCCCGCCTAGGCCTAGGCCCTACCCCACCGCCCGACTAGCGCCTAGCGATTTTTACAACACTGGATAACTATATTTATTATTTTAGCATTTAATTTTAATAGAAATAAATAAATAAATACAAACAAACTCTCTATTTATCAACACTATAACCTCTTTATAAGGATTAATTTTACCTAACTAATTCCATCCAAGTAGAAGGATGTGTTATAGACGTTTTTCACATGTCAAAAGCTTGGCACCAGCATTGGGACCCTCTCCATTGTCAAAGATGTGTGTTATCCATCCCATTGCCTTTGCAATTTCTTCAAGTTTATAGATGAATGAATTCACATCACGAATATAAACATGCCCGTTTGGTCGTAAAATCCGATTCATCTCCAGCATTATGGTAGAGATATTGCACCTGCTCAAGTAAAAGCAAAAAAAAAAAAAAAAAAAATTGTACAAAAGATAAGAGATGGGTATTTTTAAAAAAATTGTTTATGAATTAGTCGATTTGGTTAAGTTTTTATCTCATACAGGTCAAATCAAATAACGTAGCTGCTGTTCAAGAAAACTAAAATCAATTTAGCTAAAAAGATGAGTGAAGCAAGTTGAAAGTCCCAAAGTATGTTTTTAAGGGATATCCATTTAAAAAAAATGGGCAAAAATTTGTTTGCGGGTCAACCCGGCCCAGTTTGGCCCGTTTCAACCCGTACTAAAGATGATTTATTTCAACCTGAACCCGTTACCTCACCAGCCTATGGGGCAAGTGAGTCCAGATTCCAGAATTTGCCTAATCAGTTGTCACTGCAATAATAATAATAATAATTATTATTATTATACTTTGTGAATTTCAATAGCTCATCAAGACCAAAATAAAATGGGCCCCTATGAACTGTTTAAAACAAAAAAACTGGACTTTTGACATAATTTGGATGCACAAAATAGTGTTCTGGCATAGGGTCCAAAATCAAGCTCCATACCTATACAGGAATTTCAACCAATGGGTCCATGTCGGTTATGTTTTATCTAGGGGTGAGCAAAAAACCGAAATAACCGAACCGAAACCGAATTAACCGAAAAAACCGCACCGAATTAACCGACGGTTTTAGTTTTGTATTTTTTGAAAACCAAAAATTACGGTTTGGTTTCAGTTTTGTATCTTTTGAAAACTGAACCGAACTTATACATATGCTTAAATTATATATTATATGCATTCACATTTCATAATATATAGTATATTGTGTTGTGTGCTAGTATGTTAAAAGTGTATACATATTTGTGTTACACGTATTTGTATTTATAGTAGATTATTATTTATATTTATTGAATTTATAGATTATAATGTTTTTTTTATGTTGAGTATTTTTAAAAAAATTAGTAATTTTTGTAGTCTAAAATATTTAGTCAAATGTGTGATAATCATTAGTTAATAAAAATAATTTAGGTCCAAAATTTCAAACAAGTTCATTATTTTGGGCTATTTTTCTTTTACCCCCAAAAAATTTAAGCCCAATCGGTTTTAAAACCGAAAAAAACCGAACAAACAGAAACCGAACGGTTTTAAAAAACCCAAAACCGAACTTTCGGTTTTTGGTTTGGTTTTACCCCAAAACCGACCCATGCACACCCCTAGTTTTATCTCTAAAGGGTCAAATGGTAAAATAAAAAACTTAGGTAAAAAGGTCAAAACTGGCACAAAATGTATTTAAATAAAAAATTTAGCTAAAAAGGTCAAAACTGGCACAAAATATATTTAAATAAAAAATTTAGCTAAAAAGGTCAAAACTGGCACAAAATGTATTTATTACTGAAATATTTTGTAACCATATTTGACACAGCTAATTATTTGTAACAGAACCTAAATTACGGACAAAAATTACCAAAAGAAGTAGGTGAAAGATTACTCATATTTCACACTAATTATTGTTGTAATCAATTTTTCCAAAAAGTTTTCAGGTCAACTCAACATGGTTTGTCCGGTAGAAAAATTAACCGTTTTGAACTGCTTGAATCGAGCATTTTCCACCTTTATCCTACTCAATATATCTTTCTGGAGTAGTAGGTGAATGATAAGAGAGAATAAAAGAAGAATTGAACATTTTACCTTTTTTGCTCTTTGGAAAAGAGACCGGCGGCATTCAATATGTCATAAGTTCTAGGGTATGTATCAAATGGCTCACACCTGGAAAAGCAAAATTAATATTTTGATTCAACTTAAGATGAGAGCACGGGTTTGAAGAAATAACTAAAGTAGACCACATGCTTATTTAAAAGTATGGGTTAAAAGAAGCCAAAATATCAAGAACAATAGTAGCTCATACCAGTCATGTACAACACCTATGAGCCCACGGTCATATATTACAGGCAAAGTATTGGTATCACTAACAGGAACAACGTTCATAACCCAACAATCAACCCCATGATCGTGTAATGCAGCTGCAAATCTGTCATTATAAACATGCAGTAAATGTAGGATATCACAATATTTTAAAAAAGTAGAGGTGACGATTTCCACCTATTTACTTATAAAAGGGTCGATTTGGGTTGTGTTTTCTCACAAATAGGTGAAATAAAAAAATTAGTTAAACAGGCTGAATGTTGCTCAATGTCTATTTTAGAAACATACAACCTCCTAATTTTTTTAGTCAGATTTAGTTTTGTTATTGTATTTGTAGTCATAACTAGCGCATTAACTATCTATAACTTTAAAAAAAATTACAAAAAAGTGTTTGTATGTCAACCCAACTCGACCCATAATAAAGTGATCAGTTTCAATCCAAACCCGATTTGACCCATTCCCTAGACTGCCTATCTTGTCACCTCTACCAAAAAGAGTAGTTACAAGTATGTAAATAAGATACCCTCCATATCTAGCCCTCATGTCCATCACATTTCGTACATTCAATGTTTTCCAACGAAAAACATTTACATAACTGAAGGTTATATCTTTCCAATATTTTGACCAGCCTTGTAGATATCATTTCTGGATAAAAATGCATCCATTATTATACTTTGAAGCCTATCTGGTGGATGATGAAGGCGTGCGGGCCATGTTGTAACATTAGCTTCATAACCATTTTCAGGTAATTGAGTGATGCATGCCTTCAGTGGGACATACCTAAACCATTGTAACAATAAAGGTATGATACATCACAATCCAAAAATAAGCAATGACAAATCATGGTTTTTTAAATTTACAGAATAGACATAATAGTAGTTACCATGAAGGGGTGGACTACACTTGGATTATAAAAGATAAAATTAAAATTGGTTGTATCATGTTACAGAATGGATAAAGTATACCATGACATACCAAACATTATCGGGGTCATCATTGGCATCACATAATGGAGGTTGTACATCTAGATTGCGGCCCATGTAGCAAGTGTTGTTTTGAGGCTTGCGCCAGATGGCGATATATCCTTCTTTTGCTATGAGTTCCCAACATATCCGGTCAGTAAGATTTTCCATTTCTGCAGTTGGATCATTCAAAAATGATTTTAGAAACAGAGAAAAGGATTAAAAGAATATAAATGAAATTTAAGCCTTCAACAAAAAATATATAAAAATTGTAACATGGAATTGTTAGATACTTGACATATGTTATTAAAATGTAGTGAAAATATTTTGTAGGTTTGTTTAGTGCTGAATTAAAAAACTACCTTTCCACTGTTCTTGAAGCGCATTTTCATGTTTATAAACAGGTTGGGCAGCCCAGACAAAATATCCTCCTGCCCTTAGCATCCTGTTCACCTCCAGAAGCAAAATTCCATCTTAAACACAGATGAAAAAAATGGTAAAAGCTGATTAATAACAATGATAATACTAATGAAGGATCCATAAACACACACTTGCTTCCAATACAACCTAAAAAATGTCAAATATCATGACATACTTTAAAGACCTGAGGCTAAAAGAAAGACATGTCCTGAAGATCCAAGTTTCAAATTACATCTAATCGAAATAAGTATGAAGAGGCATATAAAGAAGATATGTAAGCTCATAGCCTCTACTCCATGCCATAAAATTATTAAAAGAATAATATACATTATAGGAAAAAAATCATGCAACTATATTTGACTCTACTTATTTGAGGTAACAAGTTAGAGATTGGGTGACATAAAATGGGTAATTTATTGTATGGTTGCAACAGGTTGGGTTGGGTTGGGCTGACCAGAAACTCTTTCTGTCCAAAGTTCTAGATTTTCTTATAAATAATTAATGTTTCAAATATGATAACAAAAATTATATTAATTCAATAATAATCTAACTCTTTTACTAGAATGATTTAGAAGATTCTATGCATTCAAAACGACCTTTGACCCGATCGACCATTTCACCATTTTCTTTTTTGATTTCTTTTCTTGATTATATTTATACCCGTACATAACCCGAACTGACCCATTCATAAGTAAATGGGGCAAAATTGGCACCTCTAGTATGTATCATGTAAAACAATCACAAAGGAGGCGGCATACCATCACGAGTCCAATTTATTCTACATCTTGAGCAATGTATTAAATCAAATGCTTGGCTTGGATATAATAAACGATGTGTTGCAAATACTGCCACCATGGCAGGTACACCTCGCTCTAGAGCAAATTGAATCTGATTTTCATGAACATCTTTTGGTGCTACTGATAAAGTAGTCACATTTCGGTCCAGTAAAAAGGCACCAAAACTTGCTACACCACAACCAACATCCAATGCAACTCGGACACGTTGACCAAAGTCAATATCAGGAACCATCTGCATGTTTGGCCAAAAGATGGAGTCAAAGAGATGCATACATGATTATATTTAAGTATAATGTGAAAATAAAAAAAACCTTGGAAATCTGATCCAAGTACTGATTTGCACCATGTATGAACTGTGTTCCACCTCCTGGAAATATAAATTTGTCTTTGTTTCTTGATATCCAGTTTTGGCCTCCTTTATCTTCAACCAAACGGGTATGAGGTACATTATCAAACCATACCTGAATTAGCATTTCAGAAAACTCAGAACAGAACACATGGAACTGAAAACCTAGGTAGTTAAAGGCAAAAGGCTCACCCAAGGCGTGAAGGGCTCGCTTGTCGCCTAAGCGCCAAACAAGCGCACACCCAAGAAAAAAATCGCAATAATAAAAAAAATAAAAATACATATATAATAAAAGTTAACAATTTAATACTATTCTAAAAATATAATAAAAATCTTTTTCATAATATCTTTGGCTGTTGGTTTGGTTCGAACAGGGTGATTGCCCCACCCCACCTGAGACTAGAACGAGGCGTGCTTTTTCAAGATGGTCGTCTTGTGTGTCTCCTAGGCACCTATGCGTGCGCCTCTTGCAGCCTTGCTTACATAGCTGAAAACTGACTACATGTTTTCCGCTCATTAAACTACAACCCACTAGACTCCTGTTTATACCAGCAATAGAAGCCTCTAGCTACTAACTAGTAAGAAAAAAACATAAATTCAAACAAAAAAATAAAAAATTTACTAATTAACTAAACAATCTCTATTAGATCTCAACTGCTTTTCCTCCAACTTGGAGTTTAATCCTTTGATATTATCACTAAATCAAGAAACACTACCATAACCTATAGAAATAAAATCCACTGGTGATATCTATAGAATTTCCAAATCCAAATATGATCAACACCAACTAAATCAAGCAAATCTAAACAAGAATTATGTACCTCATCTCGACTTTTCGGCCACGGAATGTGATCTTTGTACCCCTTGGGATTGGGCACCAGACAATCCAATTCTTCATCTTTTGCTGGACAATGCCTTTCATAATTCTCCCCCTTTTCGGTCGAATTCAACCTAGAAATCACATCCACATTGTCCAAACAAGGTATATACTCTCTCTTACTCTCATCACAAACCCTAAATTTCTCAATTTTCCCACAATTCTGACCCCCCACGCCTCCTCTCTCCACCGAACTCTCATTAGCCGCATTCTCAAGTAAACTCAAATCGTAATCCCCTATAACAAAGTCCTCCGCCATCGCACCGTTCTCGTTCACAATCCCCGTCCGTTCCACAACATTGTCCGGCTCCGGCAGTGGTGGCGGCGGCGGAGGCGGTGAGACTGAGGGCGGAGGAGGCGGTGGGACTGCGGTCGGCGGTGCGGACAAAGAAGTGGTGGACCTGGTGGTGTTGATGGGCAAAGAGAAGGGAAGAGAGAAGTCCTGAGGATAGGTGGTGTCGGAGGAGAAGTGTTTGACGGCGAAGAAGAGGGAGAGGGAGAGGAATGAGATGACTAGGATTTTGATGAATGTGTTAGGGTTTGTGATGTGATCCGACGGGAAGTAGGTGGTGGTGGTTCTTATGGCGGCGACCGCCGTGAGTTGGAGTAACGGTGACTCTAGGTAGTTAAATTTGTGAAAAAGGTTGGTGTCAGGCAACTAATGAGAGTGTAATGATAAAACCATGCAAATCACGCCCACACCGGCCTCTAGACAGAGCATTCACTATCATCCAGGGTGTTCAAAAAAATCCGATTCTGAAACTAAACCCGAATCCGAATTATCTAAAATTTCGAATCTGAATCATCCGAAAATTTGGATATTCAAAAAAAAAATTGGATACTGATATTGGAAATTTTCGGATATTTCGGATATCCGATACTGAAATATTTTATTTATTTATTTGTATATATATATATATATATATATATGGGAAACTCCATGTGTTTTAAAAGTTTAACTAGGAGGATTCACGCGCGCTACGTGGTAGGAACTTGGTCGGTATCGGTTCATTAAAGTACCGGTATAGAACTGATACTCGTATGTTCCACTAATAAGTAGTTTTTCGCTAAAAATCCTAAAAAGTGGGTCAAACGACTCCGATTGAGCTTATTCCAGCGGCGTTGGAACCGTCTCATCGATCCCTAATCCGGACCCAAAAACCTAAACCCCCTCCACCCACACCCCCAAAAACCTACCCCCCCGCCCTAACCTCACCCCGAAAAGCCTAAAACCACCACCCAACCCCCCAAAAACCTAACCCCAAAAAAAAAAAACCTAAACCCACCCCCAAAAACCTAAACCCCCACCCCCACCCCTAAAAAAAACCTAAACCCTAAGGCTAAAATTCTAAAATTCAACGCTAAAATCTAAACCCTAAAAGCTAAGATGGTAGAGTTCGACGATACGGTTCCAACGCCGCTAAAATGAGCTCAATTGGAGTTCGTTTGATATCGTTTGTTAATGTTTTTGTCATTTCTTAGATTTCTTAGCGAAAAACAACTTCTTATTTGAACCTCCCCAATATATATATTAACATTTAACACATTGAAAGTAAAAATGAAAGAGAATGATGAAAGCTTCACACGTGCATGATCACATGCAAGTGTACGTTGGATAAAAGACCGTTTGAATAAGCTGTTTTAGTCAAGCACGTGTTGTTATGTTAATGCACGATTTCCTATTTGTTTACTTTTTACTCGTTCAAGTTTGTTTCCTGTTTTCTAGCTAAACTAAGTCAAGTACTTTTTTCCTTTTTCGTGTATTTAAAGCCGTTTAGGCCTCAGTAATAAATCAAGCTTTTCATGAGTTTACATACTTGTGATATCCAATACATTAATTGGTATCAGAGCCTAAACCTTCGATCTAGAGAGAAAACTTCAAAGATGAGTGAAGAAAAGTTGAAGATCCCGATGTTCGATGGCCATTATGAACATTGGAGTGAGATGATGGAAAATTTGTTGCGTGCAAAGCAACTATGGAACTTGTGTGATCCAGGGAACATTGAGCTAGCCATTGGAATCACCAGAAGCGACGCCCAGAAAAAGAAGTTGGAGGAACTAAGAATGAAAGATATGCAGGTCAAACACTACTTGTATGAATCTTTTGATAGGATCACCTTTGAGCAGATTTTGGATAGACGAACCTCCAAAGCTGTGTGGGATTCCATGAGGAAGAGATATACCGATAATGATCGGGTAAAGAAATCCATGCTTTAAAAGTTGAGACAAGACTTCGAGGTGCTAGAGATGAAGAACAGTAGGACCATACATGAGTATTTTGTTAGGGTCTTATTCATTTCAAACCAGATGCAGAGTAATGGGGAATCCATGCCTGATGTCAAGATCATAGAGAATATTCTAAGTACTCTCTCTGAGAAGTACATGTACATGGTTGTGTCAATTGAAGAGTCCAAGATATTGAAGAAATGACCATTGGAGAACTACAAATTACTCTTGTTGTTCACGAACATAAGTTCAAAGGAGTTGACAAATATGATGAACAAGTCTTGAAGATCGAAGATAGCGATAACCCAAGTGGCAGAGGTGGTCGTTTTAGCCTACGAGGAAGAGGTCAAGGGAGAGGATGAACATCTTACAACAAAGAGACTATTGAGTGCTACAAGTGTCACAAGTTAGGGCATTTCTCCTATGAATGCCATACCTTGAAGGAAGCTATCTTTGCTGGTTTTGATGAGGGAGAGGAAATCATGTTGATGGCTGAAGTATGCACTCAAGAAAACAGTTTCATGGCCCTTACCAATGATGAATGCAAGAATCAAATGTGGTTCCTTGATTCCGGATGTTCCAACCACATGTGCGACATCAAGGAAAGGTTTGTTAACTTTGATCAAAGTTTTTCCACAACTGTTAGGCTTGGCAACAACGCTCGCATGGATGTTGCTAGAAAAGGAAATATTAAGTTGGTGTTGAATGGGGCGGTGTTTGTCGTTATTGATGTTTACTATGTGCCCGACCTTAAAAAATGCTTACTCAGCATAGGTCAAATTCAACAAAGAGGATTGTCTTTCCTTTTTCAATTTGATGTCTGTAAAGTATGTAACGAACCAAAATCCGGGTTTCGTTTTAAATAAATAAATATTTCTAATTAATATTATGGTGGAAATAATATTTTAGAAATAAGTTGAAACAAGAGGGTTTCAAGTTAGTTTTGGGGTTATGTTAGTTTTTAACTAATTTTGGCATGAAAATGGAGGAAATGGGAGTTGAGAGACTGAAAGTGTAAATGTGGCAAATCTACCATATTTGACTTGGATGAAGTCAAAATTGAGCATTTGTGTTGGTGTGGGGGTCGATGTTTGCAAGAGAAAAGAGAGAACATGAGTTTGAAGCTAAATCTTGCAATTGAAGCTTGATTTGTGAATGTTTTGGCTTACACATCTTCTTCCTAACATCAAGTAAGTGATAATCTTTCATTTATTTCACCATTGATGGGTTAGTAAATAGGTTTTGTAGAAATCCGGAATTTATGGTGCATGAGGTTAATTGGTGTTAGGTTGTTGATAATCTAGCTAAACTAAAGGTAAAGAATGGTGATTAATATCCTAGAACCCTTTGATTTTGATTATGAGATATTAGGGTTCATATGGAAAGAATTGGGGGTTTTTGGGTTATGATGATAGGATGATAAATTAATGATGAATAAGTGTTTATATGATGTTAGACACTTGAATGAACACAAAATTAACCTAATTTTAAAGATTTAATGAAAATTTAGTGTTAAGAAATGGTAATGAAACTCAAGTAGGTGAGTTTGGGTGGAAAATGGTGAATGGGTTGAGAACCCAAATGAATGTGATTTTGAAGTATGATAGATTACTAAACTAGGTGTATGCGTTT
The DNA here is from genome assembly GCA_023525975.1 of Smallanthus sonchifolius. Classification (NCBI taxonomy): domain Eukaryota; kingdom Viridiplantae; phylum Streptophyta; class Magnoliopsida; order Asterales; family Asteraceae; genus Smallanthus; species Smallanthus sonchifolius. The sequence goes on along the minus strand of CM042044.1, from coordinate 20,337,896 downwards.
AGGTAATAAATTGCAAATCGTGAAGGGGAAACGGGATCTTCAAACCCGAAAGGTAAGTGCTCTTGCACTTACTTAGTATTGATGATAAATGGTGATACATGTGTTATGTTTGCATACTATGTTGTGTGTTATGAATATGTATGAATGTGTATGAACATGTGAATGAATGTAGTTATAGTTAAAACACTATAATGGAAAAGTGATGAAGTTATGGTCTAAGTACCATGTAGGATCGTGAAAGTACAAGATGGTTCTGTTCTTAGTTGAAATTGGCGGAAACAATAGCAACTACACAAGTATAATCGAGTAAACAGAAAGAATACCAATAAGAACACTGTTGTATTAAGCTTTTGTGAATAAACGATTACAAATGAAAACTCAATCAAAAACCACACTTATAATGAAGTGTTTACACAATATTTATACTAACTTAGAATCAAGACAGACCCTTGATTCTAAGGATCAGATCTAACACAGACCGTTGATCTTTTGAATAAAGCTAACAATTACAAGTTTAGTCTAAACTAGCTAACTTTATTGAAGCGTCTTCTTTATGCATCATTACTTGCATGCTTGGAGAAGAGCATTGTTTTCCATCATTGGTTGCACCATTGAGGTTCCTTCTACTTTGAGTGTGTCAGTAGCTTTTGCAGAAAGTTGTCAGTGACGCTTGGAGTGGATAGTCAGCTGCAACGATTTATCTTCAAGGCACAAGGCTGTCAGCAGCAAGGATGAGGATCAACAGCAAGATGTGACCATCCAAAGCTGCTGATGATTTTCCTATCAGCAGCATCAAGTGTTGATGCTGCTGAGAAGCCTATCCGCAGCAACTCTGGTCTTCAGCAGATAAGGCTATCCGCAGTAGATTTGTTCTTCAGCAGAAGAACAAGTATCCGCTGCAGATAAGCTTGTCTGCTGCAGAGCTTGTCCGCAGCAGTTTGTTGGTCAGCAGCAAACTCTGAGATCAGCAGCATTTGTACTTAGAGAATTTTGTAGCCATCAGTCTTTATTTCTACAAACTCCCCCTAGACTGATGCTACCAAAACTCTCTTACTGCTTTTGTTGCTGAAGCTTTTGCATGTTGCTGACTATTCTTTCAACCTCATATCCTCTCTGGTCCATGCTGGGATTGTTAAGAGGAAGCTCAGATAGAGTCTTGATGTCTTTGCTTGCCATTTTGAAGATAGCCTTGCTTGAACACCTCATCTTCTGTCCTTTAACATCTGTCAGTGTGAATTCATCCTTGTCAGCATTGTTGGACCAGCTGATGAATGGAGAGTGGGATTGGAGAGGTTTGGCATCAATGATTTCATCTTTGCTGGGGTTGAAGTAATGTTTGATTACCAGCAATAGATGTCTCCCACCTTCATTCTCAGGCTCATTGGCTTCACCCAGCTCCATCATTCTTCTTAGATCAGAATCTGGAAGCTGTAGTACCTCATCAACAGATGTATAAATTGATCTTTTAGCTTCTGTCCTCCCCCTGAACACTTCAAACCATTGGTCTTGAGGGCTGTATGACCATCTGATTATTTCTCTTGAGTCTTCTGGTTTGGAAGTGGGTTTGTTTTTCTTTTTGGGAGGTTGTTGATGAGTAGGAGCTGGGTGTGAGGATTTGGACTTTGAGGGAGGAGAGGAGGGAGGTCTAGGATGGAGAGTGGAAGGTTGTTGGATTGAGGAAGTGTTGGGTGAGAGAGAAGGCTTGGGTTTCTTTGATTTCCTTTCTTCTTCTTGAATGATTACCCTTTTCTTAAAGCCTTTCTTCTCCAATCTTTCTTCCTCATCCTTCTTGACTTTAAAGTAGAGGGCTTGCAGGTTCATGAAATTCATGGGACCTAGCCTCTTTCCACTCTCTCCTCTAGCCTTAAGGAAGTCAATCATGATCTTCCTTTCTTCATGGGTTCTTTGATTAAAGGCAATGATCTTTTTGGACTTTTGTTTGGCTTTTTCTTCTTCTTCAGCCTTTTTCTTCTTTGCCAATTGACCCTGCTGACCCATGAAGGCTCTGTAGATTTCTTTATTGGATAGTTTCTCAAGGTAGTCTACATCCTCACCTTGAGAAATCAGAGCCTTTACCCACTCCTCTCTCATTTCTTTGGCTAGTTCAGAATCAGTTATTCTGAACTTAGCCTCTTTCTTCTTCTTCTTTTGAATTTCTTCTTCTTCTTTATCAAATTGTTCCTGCAGTTGAAGGGCAATAGCTTCATCTTCTTCAATTTGATAAACTGCAGGAATCTTTACTTTCAGATCATCCAGCTGTTTTGCATACAGCTGGATCTGTTGTTCTCTGAGGAGAATGACTGTGAGTCTATCTTGAGTTTTCTTTATTTCAGTCATCTCCTCCTCTTCTTCTTCTTCTTCTTCTTCTTCTTTCTTCCTTCTCTTTCTTCTCTCTTAGCAACCTCTCTTCATCTTCTTTGGTCATAATTCCCTTTCCCTTATCTTTGTGGATGCCTCTGCTTCGGCTTCACTGATCACAACAGCAGATGATGGTGCTGCTGTTGGAATCTCAGCCTCAGCTTCATTGGCATTTTGGGGAATGGATAAGGGAGGGGAACTTACTTCATCTTCTTCCCATTCCATACCTGTCATATCCTTCCATGCCTCTTTCATCTTTTCCTCTTCTCTTCTTTTTGATTCTTATTCTGTGTTTAGTCTGACTGTTGGAGAAGAGAGAAAGGATAGGTCCGAGTCAGATCCAGATTCCTCCTTATAAAGAGAAGCCTTGATGATTTTGATCATTTCTTGACTTTCTAAGGAGTTGACATTGAAGATGAGTGATCTGAGCTCAAAGAACTTATGCAGGAAGGCTGATGGTAGGAGCAAGATCTCTTTGATGTTGATTGATAGAGAAGATCCATTGCTCAGGAAGAGGGTGAAGTCATGGGAGTCAGTGCTCATCCATCCTTGCATTTCGATATCCCTGACCATTCTATTGTACAGGAATCTTCTCCAGCACAGAACTTGGAATTTCAGTGCTCATCCATCCTTGCATTGAGTTATCAGTGCTCCTTATTATTTCAACTCCTACCTCTAAAACAAACATATCACCATTTCTTCTTGAAGCTCCTTCTCAAGCCTCAACCACTGCTGCTTTTGTTTCTGAAAACTCAAGCAACATGTACTTTATCAAGGAGGATCTTGAGTGCTTCCATCCAGATGATCTAGAAGAAATGGATATACAGCACTCGTATGCCATGCTCTCCATAAGAGCAAAAAGGTTCTACTCTAGAACCGGAAGACCCATTCCAAGCAACAGCTCAAACACCAGAGTTGGCTTGGATAAAAGCAAATTGAAATGTTACAACTGTAACCAACTGGGTCATTTTGCTACAGAATGCAAGGCACCTAGGGCAAACCCAGCAGCTCACTAAGCCCATCCAAGACATCAACAGCAACAAGCTACTCCTCCAGCTCAAACTGTAGCTTGCGCAGCTGTTGGAACATCTGACTTTGACTGGAGCTTCCAGTATGAAGATCTGCCTACTAACAACCAAGCTCTTATGGCAGACACAACTGAGATACCGCCTCAGGTATATGAACATCTATGTTCCCAAGCCTGTATTGATAAGGTTTTAGGCTACAGAAAGCATAATCAAAACCTAATATATCAAAATGAAGAGTTTCATCAAATGAAATCTGAATTCAAAAAGGTCGAAGACAGTTACAAAGAAAAAATTAACTGCCTAAAGAAAGAGATTTCATCATTAAAACATGAACAAACCAATCTTGAAACTCAGATTGATGATCTACTGGCCAGATTAAAAGCTACCAGAGCAGAATTGGCAGAACAAAAAGTTCATGTCGACAAATATGAATTTGCATCCAAAAAGCTGCAAAGACTTTTGGATGCTCAAATTCATGATAAGGTAAAAACTGGTGTGGGGTATCATGCTGAACAATATCAAGCCGTTGCACCTCCTGCTGATTACGTGACCATTCATGAACCAAGCTTCAATCTGGCAAATCTTGATATGGCCAACAGAAATCTTGATCCTTCTAAGGATGAATCTTTGGTACAAGAATACACTACCTCATCAAAGTCTGATTCAACTTACCCAGACTCCACTGAAACAAGTAAAGCTTCATCTCCTCTTGCTCCTCAAGTCACTCTGACTAAAGATGAAGTCCATTCAGCACATGTACCAGCCATGTCAGTACCAGTTCCTACACCATTCAAACAAATCAAAATTAGCTATCCTCCAGAAGGTAGGAAGCTAAATACTGAAAAGGGCCAGTCCTCAACTTCAGTCCAACCAAGGAAGGTGTTCGACATATGTCATGCGCCTGGAGAGAAGGTTCCATATGTTCAAAAGACATTGGAAGAAGCTACATTTGAGCACAACAAAGCTCACCCTTGGAATTTCAAAGACCTTTTCAAAAGAAAGGATTATGTGTATCTTTCAAGGGATAAACTGGTAAAATTATGTTTTGTCTGTGAAAAATATAACCACACTGCCAGCACCTGCTTCTACTACCTTCAGCAGCAAAGATACCTCAAGCAACATGCTTTTGAGAAGACAAAGAAGAACAAACAGGTAAGAAGTTTTGAAGCTAAGACAACTCAATTCAGAAAATCTCTTTCTCCACCAAGGGAGCAGTTGTCAAAACCTCAACAATCTTGCATCATCTGTGGAGAATCAGACCACTTTGCTGCAAACTGTAAGTTTAACCCTTTCAACCAGATCCTTCATCAAGCCCCTCAAAGACAAAGAGTAAAAAAGGATCAGCATACATCGGTTGTTAGTCCAGTTAAGCCCAAGAAAACGAAGTAGAAGCTTTCAGCAACAACCAAGTCTGCTGCTGATAAGCTAAAATCGTCCGCAGCAAAATCTGCTGCTGATAAGGCAAAATCCAAGGCAAAGCTTTCGGCAGCAACAAAGTCTGCAGCTGCTCAAGTAAAATCATCAGATACAACGTCTGCTGCTGAAAAGACAAAGAGAGCTGGAAAACCACCAACTCAACAATGGAAGGTAAAGAAAACACCAAGCATCATCATCGGTTAAGCTAAATGCGTCTATCCTTTGTTGTAAATATGTCTGTCTTATGTTGTAAATAAAAGTTATAAGTAAGCAGCATCCTTTTTGGCTGCTGACAGGCCTGATCCTCTACAGCAAAGGATTTGCCACTAACTGCCTTAAGTTATCAGCAGGAACAAAGTTCCTGCGGATAGCTTTAAGGCCATCAGCAGGAACATCCCTGCTGCAGATCATTGCATTTATCAGCAACAATTAAGTTTGCTGCTGACAGACTTAACCTTCCGCAGTAACCAAAGTTGCAGCGTATAGGCTTATTCATCCACATCAACCAAGTTTGCTGCTGATGGGTAAACTTAAGTCCAAATTAACTTTTACCCGCTGTAAAAGAAATTAACGTCAGTCTTTACCATGACCGTCTCGGTGTATTACAGCTGTAACAATGAAAAGTAAATAAGGGTGTACTGTACAAGTCATTTTGCTTTTTCTCTTCTCTGCAGCTATAAGAACAAATCAAATTTTCTTTACCACCTTTTCACATTCAATTCAACCTAATCAACTATCTCTTTCACCCTAAGTCCCCATATTCTCCATACTCCCAAGTCTCCACCATACTCAAACCATATTCAAATCATCCCTCCAAAATCAAACGGCTATGGCTGATATCAACAACCCAGATGACAAGTTTCCCCCATACCATAACCTAACAGCATACCTGACCAAAGGAAAGAAATCCGAAGGTTTTGACGATATGATCGATTTCTTATGTCGATCAAAGATCTACTTTGCACTCACCACCAACCCTACCATATATATCCCTCATATGGAGGATTTCTGGAGTACCGCCGTCTACTCAACCGAACAGGGGATTCCCCAAATCAAAGCCAAAGTAGACGGCAAGAATATCACCATCTTGGAAGCTACACTCAGAAAACATCTTAAGCTTCAAGATGAGGGAGCAGCCATCTCATACTCGAAGGACGAATACATGAGGACCTTTGTCTCCATTGGATACACTGGAAATCAAACCGAGTATACGATCGAGAAGGCGCTGATGGGCCCTCCATGGAAGTACCTCTGCCACACTCTTCTCCAATGCATATCTCAGAAGAGGAGTTGATGGCATCAGGTGAGCTTTGCCCTGGCCTCCGCCTTCCATGGTATAGTCACTAACCAAGGTTTCAACTTTGCACATCTCATTTTTGAGGGTTTGCGATATAACCTTCAAGAGGGTGCAAAGCAGCAATTTTTCATGTACCCAAGATTCCTGCAGGAAGTTTTCAATCAAGAACTAAAAGAACTTTCAAAAGCTGCAAGAATCTACATCATGTTGGGTCATAAAAATAACATTTTTCAAAGCATGAGGACTGTTTCCAAAAAGTTCTCAGGGGTCAACGTTCCATTGTTATCTACAATGCTGAACGTACAAAGTACCCCGGGTGACAGTTCAGCAATCCCAGCTGATACTGATCCCACACCCTCCACCTCACATCCTGAACAACAGTCTGCATCCACCATTCGAACCCCTGTGCATACTACTAAGGATGCACAGGCACAAAAATTACTTACACCTCTTTTGGATGTTATTGTTCAACCAGAACACAGGGCCCCGGTTGCAACAACATATACTAGAAAAAGGGGCAAGAGAACTCCTTCTTCTTTTGCCTCCAAGGCCCAAACCCAACCTATCAGCCCTCACTCAGAATCACAACATTCTAGTGAGAATATCATAAGGGAAAGCCACATTATTAGGGAGACTCCTTCAGATGCCTCTCTATTATCCCGGATCCATAGAACAGCCCCCTGAGCCCTTCCTTTCTCTTCTGAACTTAAGTGTTGAGGAACCTGATCAAGACGATGTACCTTCTCCAACTACCACTATCTCGGAGGTACTGATTGATCTTGCTTCCAACACACCCAACCCAAGTTCATCTACCCTGAAGGTCCACTCTCGGAGCTATGAAAGAGTGGATGTGGAAGAGGCTGTCAGTACTGCTGGTCCATCAAATGACCAAGAGGACAGTGACAAACCACGGCAACTCACAGTGAGGATGTTTCCTTGGAAACTCCATTCACTGAGAGGAATCCCAGGTGCCAAGAAACCATGGGTGATGGGGATGAAGAGGCTAGGCCTAAGGCCCCATCTGGGTCCAAGGATTCCACAACTGTGGATGAGGACAGACTGAAACTTCATAACTTGGAATTGACGACCAGGGTGGCTATGCTAGAGGCTGAAGTGTCCAAACTAAGACACCAAGTCTTTATGCATGAAGCCCATCAATGCCCAACTTTAACCACTCCCTCTCTTGTATCAGTAGGCACCCAAACTGATGCTTACTTGTCTACTGATGCAACCAAAAAGGGGGAGATGGTCTCAATGGAGGAAGACACAGACAGTCTTGACGACTGGATTCAAGAGCAGGTTGTAATTCAAAGCTCACTATTCAAGCCGGATTTTGTACAAGTTCATGACTTGCCAGTCTCAGATAACGAAGAAGAAGTGACATCTGAAGACTGGAAGTTGGTCGTTAGGACTGTTGATGAAATGCTGAATGATGCTGAAGACACAGAACAAACAAATACATCATTCAGCATCCTTCCTGAAGCAGCAGCCATCATAAGTCAATCCATTACCCCCTAACTGTTTCAAACTACACAGAAGCTAGAATTTGACTCCATTCTAGCTTGGGGGTATGATGGATCAGCTGAGAGATTTTGGATTGGATGGGAGTTTAGTGGAGTAGAAGAGCTAAACTGGAACTCTCTCAATGCCCTCCAAGTCCTACAACTGTATTTAACTAACTGCATCAACACTTCATCAGATCTCTCAGCAGAACTTGCCATTGACAGGTTCCATGACTTGATGGAGGATAATCTACCCCACTTCGAAAGACTAATACAAACAACAAAACGAGTAGCTTATCCTGAATCTTCGGCAGCAGCAGAAAGAAGACTGACTCCTAGAAGACTTGACATTATAAGGAGCAGTCTTCTCACTAAAGAAGAAATTTACTGCTTAAGAAGATTTCTGTACTCCTTCATTGTTAAAGACTTAGATGTGCTGGGATGGACAAGCACTAAGTCTCTTGACCACACCTTCTTACTAAGCAATGACTCTCTCTCACCATCAACACCAGGAACATCTTGTCACTTCCTACAGACTTTCTCTACAAGATCTTTCAACTCAGGGCAAATATCTGCAATGTCAACTCACTTGAAAGCCAAGCAATGATAGCTACTGTCAGAGCCAAACTTGAACAAGTAGGAAGAATTACTGAGGAAGTATATGTGTCAAACTCTGACACTGATACTGACTCAGCTTCCCCTTGAGTAGACATCTGTGCTGCAGCATATGAGTCAAGATCAACTATCAAAGAAATGCTGAAAGAAGTCACAAGTCCTGAGTGCAAATCGGATGAAACCAATGACCTTCCCTTGTTCACATCTCAACTTGCCAATGAAGCTGAGGCAGAGATCCCAATAGCAGCACCATCATCTGCTGTTGTGGTCAGTGAAGCCGAAGCAGAGGCATCCAATGTAAACAAGGGAAAGGGAATTATGACAGATGAAGATGAAGAGAGGTTGCTAAAAGAGAAAAGAGAGAGGGAAGAGAAAAGAAGAAGAAGAGAAGAACAGGAGATGGCTGACATTAAAAAGGCTCAAGAAAGAAAAACAGCCATTCTCCTAAGAGAACGAACCATCCAGCTGTATGCTAGACAGCTGGATGAACTGAAAAGAAAGATTCCTGCAGTTGACCAGATTGAAGAAGATGCAGCTCTTGCTCTTCAACTGCATGAACAATTCAACAGAGAAGAGGAAGAATTGGAGAAGAAGAAGAAAGAAGAAGCTAAGTTCAGAATAACCGATTCAGAACTAGCTAAAGAAATGAGGGAGGAGTGGGTAAAGACCCTAGTTTCTCAAGGTGAGGATGCAGACTACCTTGAGAAACTATCAAATAAAGAAGTCTACAGAGCCTTCATGGGTCAGCAAGGTAAATTGGCAAAGAAGAAACAGGCTGAAGAAGAAGAAAAAGCCAAACAACAGTCCAAAAATCCCATTGCCTTTAATAAACGGCCCCATGAAGAAAGGAAGGTCATGATTGACTTCCTTAAGGCTAGAGGAGAGAGTGGAAAGAGGATAGGTCCCATGAACTTCATGAACCTGCAAGCCCTCTACTTCAAAGTCAAGAAGGATGAGGAAGAAAGAGTGGGGAAGAAGGGCTCCAAGAAAAGGGTACCTATTCAGGAAGAAGGAGAAACAAAAGCAAAGAAACCCAAGCCTTCTCCCTCACCTACCTCTTCCTCAGTCCAACAACCTTCCACTCTCCTCCCCAAACCTTCCACTCCTCCACCCACAAAGTCCAAACCATCTCACCCAACCCCCACTCATCAACAGCCTCCCTTGAATAAATTCAAACCCACTCCTAAACCAGAAGACTCAAGAGACATAGTTAATTGGGTCTATAATCCACAGGATCAAAGGTTTGAGATCTTCAGGGGGAGAACTGAAAGAAGAATATCTATCTACAGATCTGTTGATGAAGTTCTGCAATTGCCAGATTCAGATCTTGGCAGAATTTTGGAGCTAGGTGAAGCTCATGAGCCTGCAAATGAGGGTGGGAAACTTCTTGTGCTAGCCATCAAACACTACTTCAACCCTAGCAAAGATGTGATCATTGACATCAAACCACTCAAGTCCCACTCTCCATTTGTAAGTTGGTCCTATAATGCTGAATTGGACGAGTTCACTTTAACTGATGTAAGGAAGCAGAAGATGAGATGTTCAAGCAACACAATCTACAAAATGCCACATAAAGACATCAAAACTCTGTCTGCACTTCCACTGAACAATCCCAGCAAGGATCCAAGAGGCTATGAGGTCAGCCACATGCAAAAGCTTCAGCAGCAAAGTGATTAGAAGAATTTTGGTTGCATCAGTCTAGGGGGAGTTTGTAGAACCAAAGACTGATTGCTACCAAATTATTCTAAGTACAAATGTTGCTGATAGGCTTATCAGCAGCATTCAACACATATGGTTGCTGATAGGCTTATCAGCAGCATTCAACACATATGGCTGCTGATAGGCTTATCAGCAGCATCATTCTCATTCTTGCTGCTGATAGCTATGTTCCTTGAAGACAAATCGTTGCAGCTGACTATCCATGCCAAGCATCACTGACAACTTTCTGCAAAAGCAACTGACACACTCAAAGCAGAAGGAACCTCAATGGTGCAACTAATGACGGACGACAATGCTCTTCTCCGAGCATGCAAACAATGATGAATAAAGAAAACGCTTCAATAAAGTTAGCTAGTTTAGCTTTAACGTGTAAAATTAGCTTTTGTATAAAAGATCAACGGTCTGTGTTCGATCTGATCCTTAGAATCAAGGGTCTGTCTTGATTCTAAGTTAGTATAAATATTGTGTAAACACTTCATTGTATGTGTGCTTCTTCACTGAGTTTTCATTTGTAATCGTTTATTCACAAAGCTTAATACAACAGTGTTCTTATTAGTATTCATTCTGCTTACTTGATTATATTTGTGTAGTTGTTATTGTTTCCACCAATCTCAATTAAGAACAAAACCATCTTGTAATTTCACGATCCTACAAGTTGGCATTGAAGATGAGTGATCTGAGCTCAAAGAACTTGTGCAGGAAGGCTGATGGTAGGAGCAAAATCTCTTTGATGTTGATTGATAGAGAAGATCCATTGCTCAGGAAGAAGGTGAAGTCATGGGAGTCAGTGCTCATCCATCCTTGCATTTCGATATCCCTGACCATTCTATTGTACATGAATCTTCTCCAGCACAGAACTTCTTCTTTAGTGAGAAGACTGCTCCTTATTATTTCAAGTCTTCTAGGAGTCAGTCTTCTTTCTGCTGTTGTTGAAGATTCAGGATAGGCTACCCTTTTTGCTGCTTGTATTTGTCTTTCGAAGTTGGGTAGATTATCCTCCATCAAGTCATAGAACCTGCCAATAGCAAGTTCTGCTGAGAGGTCCGTTGAGTTGTTGATGCATTGTAGATGGTATAGGTGAAGGACTTGGATGCTGTTGAGAAAGTCCCAGTTTAGCTCTTCTACTCCGCCAAACTCCCAACCAATCCAGAACCTCTCAGACTTTCCATCATACCCCCAAGCTAGTATTGTGTCAAACTCTAGCTGTGTTGAAGTCAGTGGAAATTGGGGGGCAGTGGATTGACTTATGATGGCTGCTGCTTCAAGGATGATGCTGAAAGATGTATATGTTTGTTCTGTGTCTTCAGCATCAGTCAGCATCTCATCAACAGCCCTGACGACTAACTTCCAGTCTTCAGATGTCTCTTCTTCTTCGTCATCTAAAGCTGGCAAGTCATGAACCTATACAAAAACTGGCTTGAATAGTGTGCTTTGAAATATAGACTGCTCTTGAATCCAGTCATCAAGACTGTCTGAGTCTTCTTCCATTGGGACCATCTCCCCTTTTTTGGTTGCATCAGTGGACAAGTAAGCATCAGTTTGGGTGCCCACTGATACAAGAGAGGGAGTAGGCACAGTTAGGCATTGATGGGCTTCATGCATAGAGACTTGGTGTCTTAGTTTGGACACTTCAGCCTCTAGCATAGCCACCCTGGCCATCAATTCCAAGTTATGAAGTTTCAGTCTGTCCCCATCCACAGTTGTGGAATCCTTGGACCAAGATGGGGCCTTAGGCCTAACCTCTGCATCCCCATCACCCATGGTTTCTTAGCGCCTGGGATTCCTCTCAGTGAGGGGAGTTTCCAAGGAAGCATCCTCACTGTGAGTTGCCGTGGTTGAGGTCTTAGCGATGTTGTCACTGTTCTCCTGGTCATTTGATGGACCAGCAGTAGTGACAACCTCTTCCACATCCACTCTGTCATAACTCCTAGAGTGGATCTTCAGGGTAGAAGAACTTGGGTTGGGTGTGTTGGAAGCAAGATCAATCAGTACCTCCGAGATAGTGGTAGTTGGAGAAGGTACATCATCTTGATCAGGTTCCTCAACACTTAAGTTCAGAAGAGAAAGGAATGGCTCAGGGGGTTGCTCAATGGATCCGGGATGTGATCCTGATCCTAATAGAGAGGCTTCCAAGGAAGTCTCTCTAGTGTTGTGGCTATCCCTTTTGATATTCTCATCAGAATGTTGGGATTCTAAATGAGGGCTTAGATGTTGGGTTTGGGCCTTGGAGGCAAGAGAAGAAGGAGTTCTCTTGCTTCTTTTTCTGGTATATGTCGTTGCAACCGGGGCCCTGTGTTCCGGTTGAACGATAATATCCAAAACAGGTGTAAGTAATTTTTGTACCTGTGCATCCTTAGTAGTATGCACAGGGGTTCGAATGGTGGAAGCGGATTGTTGTTCAGGATGTGAGGTGGAGGGTGTGGGATCAGTATCAGATGGGATTGCTGAACTGTCACCCGGGGTACTTTGTATGTTCAGCATTGTAGATAACAATGGAACATTGACCCCTGAGAACTTTTTGGAAACAATTCTCATGCTTTGAAAAATATTATTTTTATGTCCCAACATGATGTAGATTCTTGCAGGTTTTGAAAGTTCTTTTAGTTCTTGATTGAAAACCTCCTGCAAGAATCATGGGTACATAAAAAATTGTTGCTTTGCACCCTCTTGAAGGTTATACTCAAACCCTCAAAGATGAGGTGTGCAAAGTTGAAGCCTAAGCCAGTGATCATACCATGGAAGGCGGAGGCAAGTGCCGAGCTCACCTGATGCCATCCACTCCTCTTCTGAGATATGCATTGGAGAAGAGTGTGGCAGAGATGCTTCCATGGAGGGCCCATCAGCGCCTTCTCAATTGTATACTCATTCTGATTTCCAGTGTACCCTATGGATACAAAGGTCCTCATGTACTCATCCTTTGAGTATGAGATGACTGCTCCCTCATCTTGAAGCTTAAGATGTTTTCTGAGTGTGGCTTTCGAGATGGTGATATCCTTGCCGTCTACCTTGGCTTTAATTTGGGGAATCCCCTATTCGGTAGAGTAGACGGCGGTACTCCAGAAATCCTCCATATGAGGGATATATATATGGAAGGGTTGGTTGTGAGGGCAAAATGGATCTTTGATCGACATAAGAAGTCGATCATATCATTGAATCCTTCGGATTTCTTTCCCTTGGTTAGGTATGTTGTAAGGTTATGGTATGGGGAGAACTTATCGTCAGGGTTATTGATGTCTGCCATTGCTGTTTGATTTGGGGGAGAGGTTTAGAATATGGAAGGCTTTTAATGCTTTAAGGATGAAAGGCTTTGAATGTGGTAAGGACTTGAGAGAAAGTGATGTGGGTTTAGGGTGAAATTGAAGGTGAAGAGGTGGTAAGGAAATTTGATTTGTTCTTATAACGGCAGAGGAGGGAAAAAGCAAAATGACTTGTACAGTACAACCTTATTCACCTTTTACTGTTACTGTAACATTTCTGATTTTTTTCATGTATTTGTGTGATGCAACAAACAAAAATATAATTATAATTCAATATTGATGCGAACATTTCATTTGATACATGGATAAATTCCAAGAAATCAAAACCTTTTCAAATTAACCTCATATATTACAAGATATAACATCTAAATTTATTCTTTTGCTCATCAAAGTAAATGTATATATATATATATATGTGTGTGATTATGAATGTATACACATATAAAATTCCTTAGCTTACATACATTCTTTGGTTTATAAACAAATTAGTCTTGAAACTTACCTTCCCAAGGTCTTTTGAACCCTAAACATGAACCCCCACACTCTCAATCGAACCTTTGATCTAGATTGGACCTCATATGGCTCAATTTTGACTCTCATTCGTCAACTTTGACTTTAAAAGTCAAACAGGCCCAAAGCTATGAAATTCACCATATGAAATCGATTAAGGCCGGTTGTCATGGTCCTGTCCCGTGTACAAGCAACAAAATCAGCCCAATCCAGACCCAAATATCAACTCAATTCGTTCAATTACGCGGGTGAATTCAATTTTGAATGGTTTGACCTCTTGGAGTCAAAGTTAAATCAATCCGAGTCAATTTGATTAATAAAACGCGTTTCAATCCCAGAAATCACGCATAAGCTGATCGTGCATGTACCCGGACCTATTACACGACCAAATACATTCGATTCTAACCGGATTAACGCGTAATTGAAGCTACGGCTGTCACACCGTAATCCCCTCAATCGAATCGAGCATTAATGACGAAATTAATCAAATTAAATCGCCACGAACCTTTGGACGACTCTATATAATCTTCCTCAAACCTCGATTGAGTCTCATTCCACCCCTGCTTGCCAGTCGATCACCAAGAACACCGTCCCTGTCCGGCTAGCCGACGACCTTCGTTACGCAACCAAATCAGGTACGGTTTATCGCATTTGGTTCGTTTTTAATTACTTATCGAAAGACCCATATCGCTTTACAAAACAACAATCCAAATCAGATTCAATTTCTGTAAATCCTTGAACTTGTTCATACGATTGCAAAAGGATTTCGGATTCATTTCTGTTAAGGGCTTTAATCTTATTCGATTCATGTTATACCAGTGAATCCACTCGGTTCCACTGGTTAAATCATTTCACCAGTGAGCCGAGTGGCATGGGTTCGAAACCCACACACCAGCGGTCTTTTTGCGCGCCTGTTAAACCAAATCCGGCCCGTGTGTTGTAACCTGTTAAAGGATTTTCGTAAAGGGTTTAGAACACAGTCCAGTCCCTTGATCAACCGGTAAGCCACACACCTAATACAGAAGCCACCCGGGTTCGAGCCGGGTGGTCTGTTTATTTTTTTAAAATCACTTTTAAAGCTTAAAAAAATTATATAAAATTATTTTTATAAACCCTACACGAGTTAGAACAAGTTACAACTAAGGTTGTGATGTTTAACATAAGAGGCCTATTTTTTTTTTACAAATTAAGTGTTTAAAACCACATATTATTATTTAAAGGTATATTTTTAAATAATCAAATTCCTAGTTTATACATATTTTGACAAGGTATTTTATAGAAATACATTTTTTTTCTATATATACTTATAAATATATTTTCGTGTTTATAAATAAAAAAAAACCTTTTCTTTTATATATATACATAAATACTTTTATTCCTTATTTATTTATTTTAACAATAGATAAATAAAAGCTATTGCATTGTACCCTAGTAAATTCGCCTTGGGTTTTCTTTAACCGACATTAATATACTTTGACACATTGTCATAAATAAATAAATAGATATATGTACAACCGCACTTCTTTTAAAAGACTTATTACTCTAATTAAATGAATATAAAGATTTTTATTTATTAAACTATGAACCCTAACGACTAATGTTTTCATGTAACCCCTTGAACTTACGAGTTTAAATCAAACTTTTGACAACTTATCCTCCTACATAAAATGACACAACCCTTATACAAATTCACACCTAACAAGACCCGATGCATATCACTAATTTAAAATCATGCTTCACACTAGGTTAACTTGTGATTGAGAATCACTCGTGCTTCGTACTTGCTCGCGTTATCCTCACAACTTATACAAGTGAGTTTACATAGCCCCTCTTTTACATTTTTACATATTTTGGGGTGAAACCTGATCTATTCTTTAAAGCTTTTTACATAGACTTAAATGCAATTCAATAATATGGTATTATGTGTTACGTGCTTTATGTTTGAATGCTATGAGTTAAGACTACATATACATGACTTTAGTATAATCATTAACTACGTACAAGCCAACGGTTAACATTGATGGATCTATTGTGTCTGACAAACCCACTCGGTTAGGGTGTTTGTTACCGACTTTACATAAGGATAACCTGCGTGTTATGCCTCAGTCCAAGGTTTGATTGTACATAGTTTGACTATAGGTTCTCCATAAATGCCATATACACATGTATCGTATGAATTGTATAAAACATCTTAAACTTGTTGTGTATCAAAACCTATGTATGCTCACCAACTTTTTAGTTGACCTCGTTTTCATCATGTTTCAGGTACTAATGCTTGAGAATAAGTACAAGTTGCTTCACTTAGGATCGAGGACCTAGAATGAAATTTAAAGAAACTATTTATGTATTTTCCTATTCTTGTATTGTGGAATTTTGATGTTTTAATGAAATTGGTTGTTTAAATACTTCAACTTTAGTAAACCTTGAGCTTTTGAACAGTCCGCATGTCCCGCCCCGACGTATTCCGCCGTCGGTTGGGGTGTGACAGTTACAGCTGTAATACACCGAGACAGTCATGATAAAGAATGACGTTAATTTTTACAGTGGGTAAAAGTTAATGTGGACTTAAATTTACCCATCAGCAGCAAACTTGGTTGTTGTGGATGAATAAGCTTGTCCGTTGCAAACTTGGTTGCTGCGGAAGGTTAAGTCTGTCAGCAGCAAACCCATCTGCTGCTGATGGATTTAATAATCCGCAGCAAAGATGTTGCTGCTGACAGTCTTAAAGAAATCTGCAGGAAACTTGTTCCTGCTGATAACTTAAAGCAGTCAGCTGCAAGTCTTTTGCTGCTGAAGATTGAACCTATCAGCAGTTAACTCATCTGCTGCTGACGGATTTAATAATCCGCAGCAAAGATGTTGCTGCTGACAGTCTTAAAGATATCCGCAGGAAACCTGTTCCTACTGATAACTTAAAGAAGTCAGTTGCAAATATTTTGCTGTTGAAGATTAAACTTGTCAGCAGCTGAAGGACGAAAATGCTGCTGACTTATAACTTTTATTTACAACAAAGAGACAAAGCATATTTTAAAATAGAACTTTTAGAGATAGATTTTAATCAAAGTTCATCATACCAATGGATTCAACTAAATATTTAAATCTAGCTTCATCAAAAGGTTTTGTAAACAAATCAGCATATTGCTCATTCGTATGAACTTTGGTTAAAATAATCCTCTTTTTCTCAGCTTGATCTCTTATGAAATGATACCTGATGTCAATGTGCTTTGTCTTGGAGTGCTGCACCGGATTGTTTGTGATTGATATAGCACTCATGTTGTCAATGTGAATTGGAGTTGCCATGAAAGTCATCCCGTAATCCAGCATTTGATTTTGTATCCAGATGACTTGTGCACAACAACTTGAAGCTGCAATGTATTCTGCTTCAGCTGTAGAAGTTGAAACACATGTTTGCTTCTTGCACTGCCATGAAATTATTCTTCCTCCCAGAAACTGACATCCCCCTGAAGTGGACTTTTTATCCAAGTTGCATCCCCCGTAGTCACTGTTAGTGTTTGCATACAGATTAAACATGTCATTTTTAGAGTACCATATCCCAAGTCTTGAGGCACCCTTTAGGTATCTAAAAATTCTCTTGACGGCTTGAAGATGTGAAACTTTTGGAGCTACTTGAAATCTTGCACAGAGACATACTGCAAACATGATATTTGGCCTTGAGGCAGTGAGATACATGAGAGACCCTATCATTGCACGGTACTGATGTTGATCAGTGCCTTGGCCATCTTTGTCTGGAGTCAGCTGATGATGCACTTGCATAGGGGTTCTTGCAGCAGAGCAGTCAGCCATTTTGAATCTTTCCAAAATGCTCTTTACATATTTGGATTGGCTGATGAAGATTCCATTTGGGACCTGTTTGACTTGTAGGCCCAAGAAGAAATTTAGTTCACCCATTAAACTCATTTCAAACTTTGAGTGCATCAGAATCTCAAAGTCTTTGCACAGTTGTTTCCTTGTTGATCCAAAGATGATGTCATCAACATAAATTTGAACTAGTAAGATTTCTCCCCCTTCATCTTTGATAAACAAGGTTTGGTCAATGGCACCTCTTCTGAAGTTGTTTCTTAGTAGATATCCTGACAAGGTTTCATACCAGGCTCTTGGTGCCTAATGTAGGCCATACAGAGCTTTATCTAGTTTGAACACTTGAGTAGGATGTGCAGGATCTATAAAGCCTGGAGGCTGTTTGACGTATACTTTCTCACCAATCTTCCCATACAGAAAGGCACTTTTTACGTCCATTTGATAGACAATGAAATTCTTGGATGCAGCATATGCCAGGAAGATTCTGATGGCCTCCAACCTGGAAACAGGAGCAAAGACTTCATCATAGTCAATTCCTTCTTCCTGAGTGTAGCCTTGAGCTACAAGTCTGGCTTTGTTCTTGACTACATTGCCTCTCTCGTCTTGCTTGTTCCTGAAAACCCATCTTGTGCCAATAGCATATTTACCTGGTGGAAGATCAACAAGTTTTCAGACATCCTGCCTCTTGAATTGTAGCAATTCTTCCTGCATTGCCTCAATCCAGCTGCTGTGTTTAAGTGCTTCATCTATCTTCTTGGGTTCCCCCTGAGATAGGAAACATGAAAACAAGCATATATTGGCCTCGTGAGATTTGCTTCTTGTGAGAACTCCTTGGTGGACTTGGACAATAATATTTTCATGAGGATGTTCTTTGTGGATCCTCTGTGCTGGTACCACCTCCAGCTGTATCTCTTGCTCCAGATTGCTTTGATTTTGATCAGGGGTCTCTTCATTCATGATGGAAGAGTCTTCAACATCATTAGCCACATCAATATTTTCAACAATAGCATCATCAGCATCTACAGCATTTACCGAAGAGTCTGCATTTAGGTTTTCAGTTTCAGACAGGCTGCTGTTGGTTACATTAGACAGTCTTGTGCCGGCTTCACTTGCTTCAATTGCTTCCACAACTGATGGAGGGTCAATTGATGGTCTTCTTAGACTGATAGAAGATTTAGGAAAATCCAGTCTGTAGTCAGTGGATGAAGTGGAGGCAGGTGTTTGTGTAGACGTAGACTCCATATTTGAGAAGGTGAGAGGCTCAAATATTTGGGAGAAGGAGTCTATGTCAAAGAGCCAGTTTGGACCTTTTCCCTGCTCACAGACTATGTGTTCCCTACATTCCACATTTGCTGATTCTTCCATAATTCTTGTTCTTGAATTGAATACTCTATATGCCTTTGATTGAGAGGAATAGCCCACAAAATATCCTTCATCAGATTTGGCACCAAACTTAGGAAGAACCCCATGTGTGATGAGAATGGTGCATGGACACCCAAAAGGTTTTAGAAACCCAATGTAGGGAACTCTTTGAAACCAAAGTTCATAAGGAGTCTTGTTGAGGGGTTTGACAATTAGAACTCTATTTTGCACATAACAGGTTGTGCTAACTGCTTTTGCCCAGAATGTGAGTGGCAGTTTTGAGTCAGCCAACATAGATCTTGCTGACTCAATTAGAGTTCTGTTTCTCCTTTCAGCAACTCCATTTTGTTGGGGAGTTCTTGGAGCACTGTATTGTCTTTCTATCCCCTTGCTTTCATAGAAACAGTTCAAAGTATGATTTTTGAACTCTGTGCCCTGATCATACCTTATGATTTTCACCTTTTGATTGCTTTGATTTTCTACCCTCAGAATGTAGGATTTGAGAATTTCAGCAGTTTCATCTTTAGTTCTCAAGAAGTATACCCAAGAGAATCTGGTGTAGTCATCAGTTATCACCAGACAATATGACTTTTTGCCCATTGACATGACATTTGTAGGACCAAAGAGATCCATATGCAGCAGTTGTAGTGGAGTGTCATTTGTATTTAAGGTCTTGGGCTTGTGAGAACTCTTGTGTTGCTTCCCCTTTAAGCACGCAATGCAGTGATCTTCTAGCTGAAATTCTTTGTCAGGAAGCCCTCTGACAAGATTATTCTTCACCAATTTTTTAATAGTTTTGATATTAACATGGCTTAATCTCCTGTGCCAGAGAGCTGATTCATCAACTGAGGCTTTTGATAGAAAACAGGAAACACTCCCAGATGGAGTGACTTCACTCATGTCCAGTACATAGAGATTTTCTTTTCTCTGAGCAGTTAATAAAATGCTTTCTAGAGGAGGTATGGATAAGCCTGGAGATAGTACAAAGCATTCTTTATCTGTGAAAAGCATCCAATGCTTTTGGTCACAGACCTGGGAAACACTCATGAGATTGAAGTCCAATTCTTTGACATAGTTGACCTTATCAATGCTCATTCTTTCGTTGGACACAGTTCCTTGTCCAGTAATGGATCCTCCCTTTGAGTCACTTCCAAAGGCAACATATCCTCCATTGAAATGTCTGAAGTTGGAGAGGATGGATCTGTTGCCTGTCATGTGCCTGGAACAACCACTGTCTACCACCCAGGTGTTATTCTTGTGACCTGGCTGTCCCTGCACATGATAGATTTCTTAATTAGTAGGAGGAACCCAAGAGTCTGCAGACTTGAAAAAGATGGTTGTTAGTTTATCCTTTTCAGTATGTTTGCAGTCAATGGAACCATGATGATGCTTGGAGATGGTTTGGCTTTCCATTGCTTTGTTCGTGATTTTCTAGTTTTCCTCACATTGTCAGCAGCGGATTTTGCTACTGATATTTCTGGCTTGTCAACAGTAGATCCTACTGCTGATAGCTTTGCTGAAGTGGCAGCATTCTTGGCTGCTGAAGGCATTGCCTTGGATTTTGCCTTATCAGCAGTGGATACTCTTGCTGCTGATGGCTTTGCCTTATCAGCAACAGATTTTTCTGCGAAGGATTTTAGCTTATCAGCAGCAGATTTGGTTGCTGCTGAAAGCTTCTGCTTTGTTTTCTTGGGCTTTACTTGACTACCAACATTTTTTTTGGCTGTTGATGGTTTAACAACCGATGTAAGCTGATCCTTCTTTACCTTTTATCTTTGAGGGGCTTGATGAAGGATCTGATTGAAAGGGTTAAATTTACAATTTGCAGCAAAGTGGTCTGATTCACCACAAATGATGCAAGTTTGTTGAGATTTAGGCAGCTTCACTCTTGGGGGAGATAGAGACTCCCTGAACTTAGTTGCTTTGACCTCGAGCTTCTTACCTTCTTGTTTTTGTTAGTCTTTTCAAAGACATGCTGCTTTGAATTTCTTTGGTATTCCAGGTAATGAAAGCAGGTGCTGGAAGTGTGGTTATATCTGCCACACACAAAGGATGATCTTGCCAGTTTGTCTCTTGAAAGGTAGACATATTCCTTTCTTTGGAATAGATCCTTGAAGTTCCATGGATGAGCTTTGTTATGTTCAAAAGTGGCTTCTTCTAGGGTCTTTTGAACATATGGAACTTTTTCTTCAGGCGTATGACATATATCAAACACCTTCCTCTTTGTGATTGGCTTTGACTGAGGCTTGGGGTTTGTGGGTCCTGATGTCTCTCCCTTTTCAATGTTTAGCTTTCTTCCATCTGGAGGATAGCTGATCTTGATCTGTTTGAATGGGACAGGGGCTGGAATAGCTGGAATAACAGCAGGAACTTCAACTCTATTCAGAACAGCTTCAGATGGGGTTGCACTAGTTTCATCATGGTCTGAGTAGGTTGACTCAGATTCCGATGAGGTAGTGCAGTCTTCGACGAAAGGTTCATCCGTTGAAGGATCAAGGTTTCGGTTTGCAGTGTCAAGATTTGCAACATTGAAGTTTGGTTCGTGAATGGCAATATAGTCAGCAGGAGGAGGAACAGATTTGTACTGATCATTGTTATACCCAAGTCCAGTCTTTACCTTCTCATGGACTTGAATATCTAAAAGTCTTTGTAACTTTTTGGAGGAAAATTCATATTTTTCAACATGAACTTTCTGTTTCGCCAGTTCAGCTCTGGTACTTTTAGTTTGACAAGTAGATCATCAATCTGAGTTTCAAGATTAGTTTGTTTGTGTTTTAACAAAGAAATCTCTTTCTTAAGGCAGTTAATCTTTTCTTTATAAGTATTTTCAACCTTTTTGAACTCAGATTTCATCTGATGAAACTCTTCGTTTTGATCTATAAGGTTTTGGTTATGCTTTCTATAACCCAAAACTTTATCAATACAGCCTTGAGAGCAAAGATGTTCAAATACCTGAGGTGGTATCTCTGCAGCGTCTGCCATAAGAGCTTGGTTGTTGGCAGGCAGCTCTTCATACTGGAAGCTCCAGTCGAAGTCAGAAGTTCCAACAGTTGCACAGGCTGCAGTTTGAACTGGAGGAGTAGCTTGTTGTTGTTGTTGTTGTTGTCTGGGTTGGGCTTGGTGAGCTTGTCTTGACTGAGGAGTAGCTGGATTTGCTCTTGGTGCCTTGCATTCTCTAGCAAAGTGACCCAGTAGGTTACAGTTGTAACATCTTAGTTTGCTCTTATCCAATCCAACTCTGGTGTTGGAGTTGTTGCTTGGAATGGGTCTTCCGGTTCTAGAGTAGAACCTTTTTGCTCTTATAGAGAGCATGGCATACGAGTGCTGTATGTCCATTTCTTCTAAGTCATCTGGGTGGAAGCATTCCAGATCCTCCTTGATAAAGGACATGTTGCTTGAGTTTTTCGAAACAAAAGCAGCAGAGATTGAGGTTTGAGGTGGAGCTTCTAGGAGAAATGGTGAGGTGTTTGTTTGAGAGGTCGGAGTTTGTGGATGGGTGACAATGGGAGGATAGTAGTTGCTGGAACTAGGACCTGAGTGGTCGGAGTGAAGCGCAGATGAGATGGTGGAGGAAGAAGAGGCTGATTGGTGATTGGAGCTCCTTTCCTTGGCTTGAATCATTTCTAATTCATATGATTTCAGCATGCCAAAGAGCCCTGTCATCTGGAGAGTTTTTAAATTCTTCGTTCTTCTTATAGACACTGTATATAGTGTCTAGCAGCTTGGGAGAGATCTGATAATTTTTTTTGAGAATGTCTTCATTCTCTAGCTTTACTTTGGAGCACTGCAGTTCTCCCACCAAGTAAGTGTACCTGTTATACAAAATGGTTAGTGACTCACCTTCTTTCCAGACGAAGTTTTCGTATTGCTGTTTCAGGACGTCCCTTCTGTTTTCTTTGACTTCCTCTGAGCAAGCAAACATCTTCTCAAGAGCCTCCCAGAGCTCTTTAGCAGTTTTGTAACTTCTGAAGTTATGAAAAACTTCATTTGGAAGGCACATTTGGATAGCTCTTAATGCCTTGAAATCCACCTCCATTTTCTTTATGTCCTCTTCTGAATACTTGGAGGGCTCCTTCGGAACTAGTGGTCCTCCAGAATCAGCAGAGGCCACCATGGGAGTGTAGGGTCCATCCCTGATGGATTTCCACATTCCGTACTCCTGATAACAGAAAAAGCTTTCCATGCGATTCCACATGTCGTAGTCTTCCCCAGATACCAATCTTGGTGGTCGGTTGATGTTGCCGATGTTTTTAAATCCATTGCTCTGTGCCATCTTTGTTTTTGTGATTTTGGGTGACTTGATTGAAGAGAGTTTAGAATAGAACCATAAGTGATTAAACAAGTGTGAGTTTGTTTAATCTGAGCCAAAGCTCTGATACCACTTGTAGGATCGTGAAAGTACAAGATGGTTCTGTTCTTAGTTGAAATTGGCGGAAACAATAGCAACTACACAAGTATAATCGAGTAAACAGAAAGAATACCAATAAGAACACTGTTGTATTAAGCTTTTGTGAATAAACGATTACAAATGAAAACTCAATCAAAAACCACACTTACAATGAAATGTTTACACAGTATTTATACTAACTTAGAATCAAGACAGACCCTTGATTCTAAGGATCAGATCTAACACAGACCGTTGATCTTTTGAATAAAGCTAACAATTACAAGTTTAGTCTAAACTAGCTAACTTTATTGAAGCGTCTTCTTTATGCATCATTACTTGCATGCTTGGAGAAGAGCATTGTTGTCCATCATTGGTTGCACCATTGAGGTTCCTTCTGCTTTGAGTGTGTCAGTAGCTTTTGCAGAAAGTTGTCAGTGATGCTTGGAGTGGATAGTCAGCTGCAACGATTTATCTTCAAAGCACAAGGTTGTTAGCAGCAAGGATGAGGATCAGCAGCAAGATGTGACCATCCAAAGCTGCTGATGATTTGCCTATCAGCAGCATCAAGTGTTGATGCTGCTGAGAAGCCTATCCGCAGCAACTCTGGTCTTCAGCAGATAAGGCTATCCGCAGCAGATTTGTTCTTCAGCAGAAGAACAAGTATCCGCTGCAGATAAGCTTGTCCGCAGCAGTTTGTTGGTCAGCAGCAAACTCTGAGATCAGCAGCATTTGTACTTAGATAATTTTGTAGCCATCAGTCTTTATTTCTACATACCATAATGGAAATATGGTGATGAAGTTATGGTCTAAGTACCATAATGGAAATGTGGTGATGAAGTTATGGTCTGAATACCATAATGGAAATGTGATGAAAATAATGGTCTAAGTACCATATTGGTAATGTGATGGATTTATGGTCTTGTACCATAATGGAAATGAAATGATGTCAAGTATGTTAAAGTTGCAAGGAAAGAATGAAACTTGTAAGGTGTTATGCAAGCGATATGTTGCCTAATGACTAGTTGGGTGGAAACGGGTCAAATGGGTGAATGGGTGAAAACAAGTCAATTCTACTTGTTGTTATGTTTTATCTTCATTACTAATGGTGAAATGTTTATGTGGTTATGTAGGAAAAGCTCCGATGTAGTCAAAGTCAAGTCCATGGCGGAAGACGGGTTCTCGTATGCGTATTTGATGTTTTTGGGGGTAAATAGAAATCCTTTAAAAAGATATAAATGATACATGATGTATGTAATTTTTGGTGTAAAGAATGATGTTTGAATGTTGTAACCCAAACCCCAAGTGTTGGGAAAATTTCATTGAAATGGTAATTGATGAAAATTTGGCTAAGTGTTGAAACTGGGCAGAAATGAAACTTTCTGTTTACTGGGTGTTCTCGCGCCACGCGAAGAACCGGTTTCTCTGTCATACATGTTTGGGACTCCCTCGTGGCACGCGAAGGGAGGGCCCCTAAAGTTCGCGACACGCGAGCTAGTAAAAGAAAAAAAAAATCTTAGGACGAATGTTTCTGCGTGTTAAATGTTTAAATAACCGGTGTTTGAAAATAGGGTGTTACAAATTATTTCATCCAGATAGGGTTTATTGTTCCAAAGCAACATGAGTGCAAATAGGATGTATCCTATTTGTGAAGATGCTGGGGTCTAATGCTACTCAAAGATCAGAAGGCTGCAATTACACGAGTGATGAAGATGTAGCTAAGCTTTGGCATGAACGCCTAGCGCATCTCAACAAGACAAGAATGGGAACATTGCAGCAAAAAGGGTTGGTTCGAGACCTGCCACCCTTTTCAGTTGATACTACGGTTTGTGGTGATTGACTGATTGGAAAACAAACTAGGGAAGATATCCCCAAAGTAAGCAAATGGCGTGCAAGTGAAGTTCTTGAGTTGATTCATTCCGATATATGTGGCTCGATCACTCCTTCCTCTTATACAGTCAAAAGGTACATGTTGAGCTTTATGGATGATTATAGTAGAAAGGCTTGGCTATATTTACTATCAGAAAAATCACAAGCTAAAAATTCAAAGAATTTAAAAGTCGAGTTGAACTGAAACGGGAAAGGTTGTTAAATGCCTTCGAATAGATAGAATGGGGGAATATATATCTGATTCTTTCAATAACTTCTTTAAAGAATACGACATTAAAAGGCAGTTAACAACTTGGTTTACCCCACAGCAAAACGGAGTAGTCGAACGTAAGAACCGCACTGTTATTGGGATGATTATAACTCTGCTTGCTTCTAAGAACATGCCTAAGATGTTTTGAGCCGAAGCAACCATGTGGAGTTTTTATGTGCTTAACAGGAGTCCAAGCAAGGCTCTTACTGATGCTACTCATGAAGAGGCGTGGATTGGGTCAAAACCTACTGTTGTGCACTTTAGGGTCTGGGGATCTCTGGCACCTATTCACATGCCAAAAGAAAAGAGAGTCAAGCTTGATGACAGGAGTTTCCCTTGTGTTTTGACTAGGGTGAGTGAGGATTCCAAACCCTATAGATTAATTGACCCTAAATCTATAAAGGTGGTGGTTAGTAAAGATGTGTTGTTTGAAGAACATAAAGCCTGGGATTGGAATAATGTCAAGGAAAAGGCAAGTATTATGGAAGAACTTGATTAGGGAAACTACACTCTAGATGTAGAAGAAATTGAACAGGATGAAGGCAATGAAGTTCAAGACATAGTGAACGCACATGTGTGCGCTCCCAGTTCCAGCACTACAATAACCAAGGAGGGAAAGAAGAGAAGACCTCTTAGTTACTTGCAAGATTACGTAACAAGTGATGACCAGCATTCCGATGATGAAGAATTAAATGTCATGACCCGATTAAATACGAAGAGGCTGTAAAAGATGACAAGTGGAAGAAGGCAATGGATGTGGAGATTCAGTCCATAAAGAAAAAATCAGACTTGGTCCTTGGTGGAGCTGCCAACAGGAGCTAAGTGCATTGGTGTGAAGCGGCTCTTCAAAACAAAATTAAATGAGAAGGGTGAAGTTGAAAAGTACAAGGCCAGGCTGGTAGCTCGTGGGTATGTGCAGGAGTATGGAATTGACTATGTGGAAGTGTATGCTCTGGTGGCACAAATGGACACCATTCACATGATGATAGCTATAGTTGCTCAGAAGGGTTGGAACATCCATCAAATGGATGTTAAGTCAGCCTTTTTACATGGTGTATTGGAAGAGGATGTTTATGTGCAACAACGCAAGGTTATGTGGTGAAGAATGATGAACACAAGGTGTACAAACCGAGGAAGGCACTGTACGGGCTAAAACAAGCACTCAGGGCTTGGTTTACTCGTATATGTTGATGATTTGATTTGCATAGGAAGTGATGAGAAGATGTTAAGTGATTTCAAACTCTCAATGAAAAATGAGTTTGAGATGACTGATCTGGGCAAGATGAGATACTTTTTTGGGAATAGAAGTGGTGCAAACAACGGATGGAATCCACATCTCTTAGAGAAAATATGCATACGAGATTCTAGACCGGTTTAATATGGTGGAATGCAATGGCGTAATCAATCCTACAGTGTCACGTACGAAATTAAAGAAAGATAAAGGGGCGGTGGATGACATTCTTTTTAAACAAGTGGTAGGAAGTCTAATGTACATCACCACCACCCGTCCAGATATTCAGTTTGTGGTAAGTCTCATTAGCCGTTTCATGTCAAAACCCACTGAAGATCATTATGCAGCTGCAAAAAGAGTGATTCGGTACTTGCAAAACATATTGGATTATCGAATATGGTACAAGAGAGGAGGCACGTGGAAAATGAAAGTTTACACTGATAGTGACTTTGCAGGAGGTTTTGATGACAGGAAAAGTACTTCTGGTCACATGATCTTATGAGATGGAGCTGATGTTTCTTGGTCCTCAAAGAAACAAAGTGTTGTTGCTTTATCCTCAACAGAATCCGTATACATGGCAGCTGCAACATGTGCATGTCAAGTCATCTAGAGCCGTGGCATCCTAGAAGAGCTTGGTGTAAAATTGGATGAAGGAACTATGATTTTATGTGACGATACATCAACTATTAATTTAGCTAAAAATCTTGTGTTTCATGGAATATGCAAACACATTGGTGTTAGGTTTCATTTCCTTCGAGATCTTGTAAATGAAGGAACAATCAAGTTGGATTTCTGTGGAACTAGTGAGGAGATTGCGAATATACTCACTAAGCCTCTGCACATGAATGTGTTTGTGAAATTGAGAGAACAATTGGGAGTTTGCTCTCTGAAAGGCAAACAAAGCATGGGCACCCTGCCTAGTTTGAGGGAGGGATTGAAAGAGAATGATGAAAGATTCACACATGCATGATCACATGCAAGTGTGCGTTGGATAAAAGACCGTTTGAAGAAGTTTGAATAAGTTGTTTTAGTCAAGCACACGTTGTTATTTAACGCACGATTTCCTATTTGTTTGCTTTTTACTCGTTCAAGTTTGTTTCCTGTTTCTAGCTAAACTAGGTTAAGTGCTTGTTTCCTTTTTTGTGTATTTAAAGCCGTTTAGGCCTCAGTAATGAATCAAGCTTTTCGTGAGTTTACATACCTGTGATATCCAATACATTAAAAAAAACCTAAATCCCTTCTTCTTCTGCAGTCCCACGTAGCCACATACCACAGTTCTACCTCAAATCCAAACCTCCCGTGAGACTTCCAAGCTCCTCACTCAGCGTCCAAGCCTGCTCGACTCCAAACCTCAAATCCGACTCCCTACAACAGGCCGATGGTTGTGTGTCACATGCGTTCGTGCTCGATTTCCATTTGTATGTCACCTGCGTTACTGCTTGACCTGAAAAATTGATGTTTCCCCAACACAGATTATTATTTTATGCTTAAATGTAATATTTTTTCCAGGAATTTGATTTCATTTGTTTTTCGGGGGACATGATGAGGGATTTAATATTCAGGGGACAGGACCTCATTCAAATAAAGCTCAAATCGAGTTAATTTTAGGTTATTGAATCCATTTAGTTAGTTTTAGACCATTCAAATATGTTTTTTCTTGACCTGCATTCAAGTTTGCATTCAAATTTGCTGTTGTGATTCAAATAAAAATGGGTCAGTTGTTTCATGACAATTCAAACAAAACTATGCCATTTTTTTCTTTAGATTTCGGATGTCCGATTCACTATCCGTATCCGAATTTTCGGATATCCGAAACTTCGGATACGGATTCAGATAGTGAAATCCACTATCCGAAATTTTCGGTTATCCGAATTGAACACCCCTAACATCATCTCCACATCTTTATTCCTATAATTTAACTAAAAAATATTATTTCTTAAATTTATATTTTATTTTTAAAAAAACTTCAAGATCAAACTCCTTATATCTATCTTTTGTTTCAATTAAATAATAATTATTTATTTATTTATTATTATTATTCCTCTTTCTTCCACTCACACACACTTAAAGGGTGAATGATAACCCCCTAAATATAAAGGGTTCTTATAGTTTCCTCTACAAATATAGAGGATGGAGATGAGGATGTGGGAGCTGATGTGAGCGTAAAATTACATTATTTTTTATGTTTCTTTTATAATTTAGAGATTAGGGTGGAGATTGGGGAGCTGATGTAAATGCCCTGATTGGGGTGTGAATGGGTGGGGGTGTTTGGGCATTCATAGTGGAGTGGCTCTTTCACTTGGTCAAAATATTTGTTGAAAGAGTCGTTGGGTTTAAAAAAAATAATACTTAATTTTTAATATATATATATATATATAGGAAATGGTTCAAATGATAACTAGTTTTTTATGTGATAATTGTGATAACCACTCTCAAACAATCACATAATTTATAAATTATTTTAATTTTAATTGTTAAAAGAGTAAGTATGTTAGAACATAATCTTGAATGTAAATACGAAAATGAGAAGTCTTATATATACGTAACACTATGTTTGAGAGTGGTTATCATATAAATATTAGTTGTCATTTGAACCTAACGACATAGGAGGGGGGTTCAAATAAGAAATGTTTTTTGCTAAGAAAACGTAAGAAACGAAAAAACCATGAGAAACGATATCAAACGAACTTCGATTCTCATTCCAACGGTGTTGTGTAACACCCCGGGTTTTTAACTACTAAACGGGACTAGTGTATATGAGTATATAATTGTACATATTGGACGAAGAGCGGGCCAAGCCCGGTGGGTGCGACGCAAATGAGGATACCCTCATTTGCATATTGCGGCTGCCGAGAACACCAAGGGGGAGAGGAGGAGATCGAGCATCGAATTCTTGTCCGGATTAAGGTAGGATCTCGAGCCTCTAATCATCATATACGTGTTTTTAGCCCCGTTTAATCGTAATGCTCATGTTTGTGACTCTAGGGTTTCGTAGAAAGCAAGAGAAGGAGAGAGACAAGTTCTCTAGTGATTCGATTCGCACGAGTCACTCGAATCTAAGGTATAATGTTATTACCTATCTCGTTATTATGTTTATTAATTTCGAAGCCCCTCACGGGCGTTGAGGCAGCTTGAGCAAATAACTTTGATTTTTTAGTTAAATATTTCATTTAATATTTGTTTTGATTTTTATCAAATAACTTTCACATGTTGGCTTTAATAAAAAAAAACGAAATGCACAAGCTTACTTTTTTTTTCTTGAACATCCCAATATAAATTTTAACAAAACGAGTCTTAAGCTCTTGACATAACTATACTATATAATAAATAAAGGTTTTTCATGCCATGTGTCGGCTCCATATTCATTCTCATCATTTTTTTTTCGTATCTCTCTTATTAAATACACTTTTATTTTTTAATAATAATATATATTTAAAGAAAATACTAATCTTTATATTAATAAATCTCCTGACCTATTTTGATGAGTGCATGTGTTAACAGTTCATATTGTATTCCACTGGTTTATTTAACCCGTGTAAAACACGAGTTTTTAAAAAATATTTTTTTTATTACTTAATGTATAATATTATATTTATTCAACTTGTGTAATATACGAGATTTTAACCTAGTATAAGAATATATTCTTGTTTCACAATCAAAACTCCCTCCATTTCAAGGGAGCAATTACAGATAGAGCTAAACAATATCCTAGCCATTACAAGAAACATGCTACACAATTTGAATTTGCAATTAAAAAAAATAATAAACTATTTTTGGTCAAGTTGGAAGATTTTAGCAGTGGTAACTGAACACAGTGATTCCATTAGAATGTATACTCTATAGTTTCTACCTCGGTTGGTCGCCATAACGTCTTTTCTACACACAGCAATCCTTCTTGTTCCTTGTTGTAAGTCATACGAATATTCCAATGCAGAGACTTCGCCATGTTCTCGATCTCAGCAATCGTCTCAACATTATCACGCACGATAAGTTTTCCTTCTGGCCTTAATATCCTGTCAATTTCTGCAATCACTGATGCTAACTTGCACCTGTAACATAAATTTATCTGTCAGTGATGCATGCTAGAGGTGGTAAATGGGCCGAATATGAATCTTTTTGAAATGGGTCACACGCCTCAGTAGAACCCACTAAAATCTAACCCGCTTTCTAGTAAATGGGTCAGAAATGAAAGTTTCTGAAAAGGGTCAAATGTTGTAGCGGAGCCTGATAAAAGCTAACCCGCTTTCTAGTAAATGGGCCTGACATGAAACTTTTAAAAGGGGTCAAACGTTGTAATAGAGCCTGATAAAATCTAACCTGCTTTCTAGTAAATGGGTTAGAAATGAAAGTTTCTGACGAGCCTGAAAAAATCTAACCCGCTTTCTAGTAAATGGGCCAGACAAAACATTTTTTAAGGGGTCAAACGTTGTAGTAGAGCCTGATAAAATCTAACCCACTTTCTAGTAAATGGGCCAAATATGAAACTTTTTGAAACGGTCACACATTGTTGTAGAGCCCAATAAAATCTAACCCGTTTTCTCATAAATGGGTTAAAAATGGAACTTTTCGAAATGGGTCAAATGTTGTAGCTGAGCCTGATAAAATCTAACCCGCTTTCTAGTAAATGGGCCAAATATGAAACTTTTCGAAAAGCTTAAAACATTGTAGAAGAGCCTGAGAGAATCCAACCCTTTTCTAGTAATTGGGCCAAATATGAAACTTTTAGAAACGTGACAAACGTTGTAGAAGAGCCTGATAAAATCTTACCCCTTTTCTAGTAATTGGGCCAAATATGAAACGTTTTGAAACATGTCAAATGTTGCAGTAGAGCCCACTAAATCTAACCTGTTTTCTAGTAAATGGGCTAAAAATGTAACTTTTTGAAAGGTGTCAAAAGTTGTAGAAGAGCCCGGTCAAATCCAACCGATTTCTAGTAAACGGGTTAAAAATGGCACCTCTACGTTGTAGCATAAGAATAAATGAACTACCTTTTCTTAAGATCTGAGAAAAGATGATCAGCATGAAGAAGATCATATGTTCTTGGGTAAGTGCTGAATGATTCACACCAGTTATGATATATCCCAAACAGTCCACGTTCGTATATTACTGGAAGTGTATCTAGTGAATCAAGTGGCACCACATTCATCACCCAGACTTTCAGATCTCTCAATGCAGCAGCAAATCTAGAAACATTTGACAACAATAAACAACAAAACAGCTCAGACCGAGTAGGGGATGTTTGGATGTAATCAATCTCACATCCAAACACCCTTTTAAGAATATTGGTTTGACTTTGACTTACCCTCCATAAATGGATCTCATGTCCATGACATTTCTGATAGAAGACCAATCAATTCCTAAGCCATTTATGTATGATTTGGAGACAACACGTTTCCAGTGGTCATAGTCAGAAGTGAAGTCATCGGGAGCTGATTTTCCATAAACTCCTTTATCCGTGCTCTTCAACCAGTATGGTGGTGTGCCCAACCTTTCGGGCCACATCTTGGGCCAGTTCGAACCGCGTACAGATGAGTCAACCGGGACTTTATGCATGCATGCCTCAAGTTCTACATTCCTGTGGCATAATAAATAATGCCAAAACATTTTAACAGAATATTCTTTATTTTTCTGTTTTAGGACTCAAATCAATATGTAATTATAACATGAAAACTTCCTAAAATGGAAAAAAGGTGGGAGCTTTTACCTATTTACTTATGAATGGGTCGACTTGAGTTTTGTTTTCTCTCAAATGGGTCAAATAAAAACAATTAGCTCAAAGGGGAACGGTTTGAGAGCTTCCCAAAGTCTAATTTAATGCATACAACCTCCTAAATTGTTTTGTTCATATTTATATTGTTTCTGAATCATACTTGACATTTAAAAAAAAATATTTACGGGTCAACCCAACCGACCAAATTAATTACGAAACGCATGAAAATGGTATGTTTTCCTTTTTTTTATGTTATGATCATTTCCCGCATAAGCATTTGATGAAATTTTAAGAAAATTTAAAAAAAAAACCTTACCAGATTGCATCTGGATCATCGTTGCTTTCGCACATAGGTGGATCATTTTTTTGTCTGTTGTCATAGCATTCATTGGAAGTTGGTTTTTTGTATATTGCTGCACCTACTTCATTCAGTTTATCTTTGTAAACCACCACAAGCTCCCAACACATAGCCTTTGTTAATTTAGACATAACTGCCACATCATTTCACATATGAGATGGGAAACAAGAGGGGGAACTCATAAAACTGAATACAATTATAAGTTTTGAAATATTTAAAAAAATTCATGTAAATTTTCAATTAATCCAGTGGTAAATTCAAGTTTAAATATGATGGTTGATTCCATTTGCTTTACACAAGGAGAATCCACCAAAAAAAAGAAGAAATGTAAAAGGGTGTTTTTGGTATTTCCTTTTATTTACCTTGGGCCATATGGTCAAAGAAGTCTATAAGTGTAGACATATTTTAGTATGGGTCAAAATTGGCCTATTCAAGTTGGGTTGACCCACCAACACTTTTTTGTCCATAATTTATACCTTTTATAAATAATTAACGCGTTAGGTATGAATCATCTGTAAAAAATATAAAATATGGGCCTGCTCTAAGTTAGCTAGCTTCATAGGAGTAACCATTTTGACCCATTATATAATTCAAGGTGACCCAAATCAACCCATATAGCTGATAAAAATTACCCGAATCAACTCGTTTATTTAAGAATAGGTCATAATTGCCATGCGTATGTATGATTACAAAAATGATATTATTACAATAATAGCTTGTATTAATAATATAAATGTATAACTAAAACGATTTTAAGAGGTCACATGCACTAAAAATGATTTTTGGCAATATTCTACCCGTTTGAACGCAGATGCCCTTTTAGCTAAAGCTTTCAGTTGACCCGTTGGAGATAAAACACAACCCAAATTGACTCATTTTTAAGTAACCACATCAAACATCTCATGAAACAAAATAAATCCTAAGATGAAAATAATTACTTTCTAATTACAAAAACCTTTACCTTTCCATATCTCCACATCTTCGGCCTCCTTTCGATAAACCGGGGTAGCAGACCAAACAAAATAACCACCAGGTCTTAAAAGACGATTGAGCTCCAACAGAAGTTTTCCACCTGAAAACACACATATAACATCTTTAAACTATTTTCTGTTCATAATTAAATCATTTTTAAATTCACCACAACAACTATTTGAATGTATCACCTTCAATGTGCCATGGGACCCTGCAACGCGCGCAATGAATGGCATCGAATACCTTACTGGGGAAGGGCAATCTTTGGGTACCCATAACAGCAGAAATGGCAGGAATACCCCTTTCAAGTGCAAACTGCACTTGAGCTTCATGTTCATCTTTTGGTGCAAATGACATTGCAATTACGTCTCTTTCAAAAAGGTACCCTCCAAAGCTTGCAACTCCACATCCAACGTCTAGTAATACACGGGTTTTTTTGCCCCATTTAATATCAGGCAATGACTGCAATTGTAAAATGAAAAAAAAACTTATTATGACACTAAATATTCAGTGGAAAGACACAAGTAGAAGAGGTAAGGCGATTGGGTAATGGGTCAAAATGGGTACTTTTTTATATAGGTAGAATTGGATTGGGTTGACCCGAAACACTTTTGTCCAAAATCCAAATACTATATTATTTCAAGAATAATGTATTTTCTGAAAAATAAAACGGTATAGGATGTTTTATGAATTGAAAATAAACTTATGGGTGACTTCAGATTGACCAATTTGACTGGTTTCCAATTTAAACAAACAAACAAAACATACACAGCAAACTCCCACTCAAAAGTAGGGTCTAGGATCTCAAGGGATAAAGCGGTTGCTCCCAGATATACCACTAAAGCTAAAAAAAGAAAATAATAACCTGTTTTATTGTATTATTATTATTATTATTTTTGGGTCCAATTTACATATTTCTATTTATCGACCCATTTGACCAGTTTCCATTCGTAAGTCAATGGATCAAAATGCCTACTGTAACAATGAGTATAAAATGAGACTTACCTTTTGAATATGATCAATATAGTGAAGAGCTCCATTCTTGAACTGAGTACCACCCCCGGGAAAAGTTAGATATTCACCGGTTACTTTGACCCAGTTTTGATGCCCTTTGACTTCAGCCAGGGTGGTGCTGGGAATGTTATTGTACCATATCTGAAATATACAGTCAGCACTGGATCAGAAAACTGTTTAACTTTTGATGTCGATTTGGGTATTTATTTTTATATCAGGCGGGTTAAATGGGCTAAATAAACAAATTTAACTAAAGAGGAATAAGTCAAATGAACCAAGCGGGTTGAAAGTTACCCAAAGTCTACTTTTAATGCATATAGCCTCTTAGATTGTTTTATTCAAAACTTAATGTGATTATTCTAATAATACTAATTTTGTAATCTACTACTTCATCAACTATTTATAAATTGTTTTTAAAAAAGTTGAGAAAAAGAAGTTTGCAGGTCAACCCAACCTGACCGGCCTGTCTCAACTCATACTAAAACTGACTCATTCAACCAGACCCATTTCAAACCGTTACCCGACTCACAAGATTATACCTGCTCTCGGCTTCTGGGCCATCTGATTGGGATCTTGTAACCTCGAGGAAGTCGGACCAGGCAAGTGGGAGGTTCTGCTGGACAGTGTCTCTCCCTGTGTTCATAGTGTAGTGTACTATGAATGTTTCTAAGGGCTGCTACATTATCAAGACAAGGAATAAAATTCGGGCCCGTTTTTGCTTTACAAGTCTTCCACTTGTAAACGTTTTCTGATCTCTTTGATTCTTTATCTTTCGCTGACTCAGCTGCTTGTGTGGAAAAAGCTCCACTTTCGGGTCGGGATTCCTTTAGAATTTCAGACTGAGCAACATCCGGGAAAGATTCGGGCTTTTTACCGCCTTCTAGCTTCTTTTCTTCTTTCTCAACCTCAGAACCCGATTTCTCAGTCTCATTAGTATCAGCTTTTGTGTCAGATTCCTCGATTCTTGATTTGGGTTCTTCACCATTGCTCTTTCTGTCACCATTTTCACCGTCATTTCTTGATGGGTCTTCTGTTAAATCACCAGAATTATCTTCAAACTGGGAAGTTGGAACTGATGACACATTTGACTTTGACTTTGACTCTGGCTTGGAATCCTGAACCAGCCCGTTTGGATTCTGACCCGGGAAAACGGGTGATGACATAAACATCCATATACCAATCAAACAAACACCAGTAACCACCATAACTGCTGTTATGGAACATGATGACTTTTTCCCATCAACCCGCGAATACTTTCCCTGAGCCATGTATTAGAAACCTGAAAGCCCCGAATCGAATATTGAATGTTTAGAACAATTTCACAGAACTTCAAACAAACAAACAGATGACCCATACCGAATATTATCGTCACGCAATATTATCTCGTGGGTGGGTTAGAACAAATATGTCACAGTTGTGCTATTGTCATCTTGTCTAAGTTATTTTAGGTAATTTAACATTTTTATTTATTGGGACTGGATTATAACATAGGTGAGAACAAATGAAGTGGTCCTAGTTAGATAGGCATGGACAAATAAAGGGCAAATGACATCATACACAACCCTTGCATCATGTCATTATGTTACAAAAAAACAAATAGAAGTTTCACAAGATGCCACTTTAAACAATTTTGAGTGGTTTCTTACAATTCACTATTTTAAATGTAAGATTTTGGAAGATATGTGACATTTACGGAAGTGATAAAAACCGGTATCTCGCCTATTAAGATTAAAAGAACATGTTACGCAAAATTAAGTTTTTTAAACATTTTTAATAGGAGGATAAACGAGCCAAACTACTCAAAATCTGCTAGTCATAAGCTCGAATCAATTCAAAGTTAAACACTTCACTAGGCTCATAAGCAGGGGTGTTTGGGATTACTTTTCAAAACAACTTATTAACTTATTATCTTTTGAAATAAGGTAATAAGTTATAAGTTTGTTTGGTAAATTCAAAATAAGATGGAAGATGTGAGAAGGAGAAGTCAAAATCCAAAAGTAAGAAATTCTTACTTTTGGAAATGACTTTTGGAAAAGTAATAAGTAGCTCAAATAAGTAATCCCAAACACCCCAAATCGAATGTAATTCTAAGGTATTATGCTACCGGTACTGCCCTTGACAACAAAAGTAAAAGTTGAGACTGTCACCGGCCAAACTATTATTATCGGTTAATGATCATAGTTTGAATTATTAAAATCTAATTTACCTTTATATAAATATAATAACTTTTATTTCTTATAGTAAATATATAACTATATAATAAATATTATTATATATAGTTATGATAAAATACTAAATAAGATATATTATGTAATATGTATAATAAAATTATAAATATTACTAAAATAATCAGTAAATAATAAACGAGTCCAACCTGCTAAACCTTGGCTCCCAAGTTAGAACATATCCTCGTTTACGGCCCTAACTTTTAAAATAAATTCAATTTTTTATAAAGTTTATGTGAACAGTATATTAACAATCCGTAAACAATTTACAAGCCAAAATCCCAAATCATATTAAAAGCAAAAAAAAAAGTCAAATAAGGTAAAAATGAGAGCTCAAAATCATGAAGAAGTATGTAAGCAAAGGGTTTAATTACCTTGACGATTGGTGTGACTCACACTTTGAAGCTCATTTTGTTCAACAATGGCAGAAAATAAGAAGAGATGAAGATGGAATGTATAGGGAGGAGAGAGGTGAATATAATAAGAAATGATTTGGACGAGGATACGATGGCGAGGAAACGGGAGTAGATCCAGGGGAGCACTGGTTACCAATGAGGGGGTTATGTTTACATTTTCTAACTTCAGGGGCCAATCATGTAATCAATTTTTTTTTCTTTTACTTCAATTTACTATAAATACAACTTTACCCCTAAATTTAAAAACTACTTTTTTAAGGACATTATTTTTACTCCTAAATCTATATCTATCTATACTACCTAATAAATAAGTAAATTAGAAGAACACTTGTCATATTTTTAGGTATCCTTATTTTTATTTTTTGGCCTCTATCTCTCCTATTAATAATCAAATCTATTATTTTAGTCAACTAAATTAATTATTTTTTTTAATTTTTATCTACACATTTTTTGAATTTAAAATTGTGTATAAATTCTTTAAATAAAAAACTTTTAATCATATATTTATATATTCACATTGTTCCATTTTGACGAATGTATGTGTTAACAGATTACATTATATTTTATTCAACCCGTATATTACACAGGTTTTAAAAACATAAACTTTTTATTAGGCTATCCGTAGTGGTTTCACGCCCCTTCACGTCAGCGTCACATCAGCGCCACATCAGCACAGGGCTTTTCACTGCCCATTTTCACTAAGGTGTAGTGGTTTCACGCCCCGCATTTAATTAATAATAGTAATAATAATAATAATAAAACTAATAATAAAAAACTAAAAACTAAAAACATATAATAATAATAAAACTAATAATAATAATAAAAATAATAAAACTAATAATGATAATAATAATAATAATAAAATAAATAATAATAACAATTTGGCTCAAAAGTCAAACAAGGACCAAGCTCAGCACCCGTGAAATGCCCCACGTCCCCCCTTTTCACGCCACTTTCACGCCTAGGGGAGCGGTGTTCCGGGGCGTGAAATCCTATGTGGCTCATGCCACCTCCCTCTCATGCTCCCACTACGGATGGTCTTACTAAGTATATAACATTACATTTATTCAACCCGCAATAAACGTGATACTAACTTAGTACCATATAAACCTACACTAAACATGATTTAAATACACATTTTTGTTGGAGACAATCACCAATGCCATTAGGTCGCAAGTTTATAGACTAAAAACTATCTTTTAGTTATTGGATATTACGTAATAATATATTTGTAACTAACATGAAAACATGCTATATTCGGTGGTAAATACGTGTATATTCATTAGTAAATACATGTATTCATTAGTTTATACACTATAGAAAATCAGTGATATTTTCATAATTAATGTAAAATGCATTGTGCTAACTAGATATCCAAGGTGTTCATTGGTTCGGTTAACGATCTATTCGGTTTTGATTTTTTTTAACACTTATCCGTTAATCAAATCAAACCAAATTGAAAATGTTCCTAACCGAACCGAGTTCAACCGAATAAACCAAATAAACCAATTTAAAAAATAATATCCAAATACACCGAACCGTATTGGAAATATGTCTAACCGAATTAAAAAAAGGTATATCCGATAACCGAATTTGCAATTCGGATACGATTAGTAACCGAATCAAAAATGGAATTCACAATTCAGTTCGTTTTTTTTTTGTTACGTGAGTTTTTTTCCGTTTTCTTTGCACTAACCCTACTAGATAGATATAGTGTGTTCTTGTTGAATTCCTTATTAGAAACCATAATGTATTAATTGGTTAATCAAAATTTTGACTTAACATGTTCTTATTAATTACAAAAATATCATTGTATAATAAAAATCTTTATCAAGTAGATCAGATGGCTAAAAAGAATTTCTTATTTTTTTGTAGTGGTTCAATATGAAGTCTTCACACACCTAAACTTATATGTGAAACATGTCAAGACTATGTCACTTGAGTTTATTTATATCAAAGCTATGGCATTTTTTTTATTAAATACCAACAAACTAATTTTTCCTGATTTTACTATTTACATTCAAAACTTATTTCTTTCACAATGTTTAATGGCTTGGAAAGTTATATTCGTCATCACACAAGCAAGAGAAATTTATAAGAAATATTGTAAATGAAATAACTTTTAACTTGGAAAGCAAAATTAGGAAAAAAAAATAGTTTGTAGGTATTTAAGTAAGAGATAAAGTATGACGTAAATTAACTAAAATCACATATGAATTATGTATGTAAATGAAGAGGAGTGTAACAATATTATTTTAATAGAGTAGTCACTTTCTTAACTTATATTTAGTCAATATTAAATTTATGAAAATAATAATTCTTTAAAACAACATCTAATATAGTGAACCATCCTCTTTTTGGGACTAGGGCATCAAAATGAAACATATATTGGAGCTTATTTGTACTTTCCCAAAAGATGAAGAGCTATTATTGCAATATGTGTAAACATTATAGACTATTTATGTAATATTCTTTTTTCTTGAGGGGGTTTATTGATACTTCCATTGAATTACGAGCAAGATGTTCCTTCACGGAGTGCTTCATTTAAATCTTACACAAATATAACAAACATGACACTTGCATAGGACCAATATAGGACAATAATGACATTAGCATATATATTTTCAATATTTTACCGGACCCAAAATTATCGTATATATTACTACTTTTAGGTTCTTCTTCCACTAAATGTATTCAATTTTAAGAAATCGATATTCAAAATTTATTGTTTTTATTTTATTTTAAATTAATCTTATAAAAAATGTAAGTTCTCCTTCTATGAGTGTTGTCCTGACCTGAATGCAAAAGTAATGAGACGAGATGGTTTTATGAGTTATTTGATATCGATTCGTAAAAAGTTTTAATCGAATCAAACTTAAATAAATTATAGTCTTAATCGAAGCTCATTTAATAGATGAGTTCGAAGTTGAATTTCATATATTGACTTTTTTTAGATGAACTATATTCATTAAAACTTGAAAAACTTTTACATTGAAATAGAATGTAAACGGCTAAGAAGCTATGTCGCTATCCAAATAGAGTGTCACCCTAGCATCACCCAACCCATCTCCTCGTCTCGTGCTCGTGCCACGCCACACGTCGGAAGCAACCTCTCCTCGGCTACGGGCGTAGAGTGTCACCCTAGCAGCCCGCACCGGCTACCATCTCTCCACTGTCGTCTCATGTACCACCGTGAACCACCATCGTCTTCTCTCCCTCCGTTCTCGCCGAGAGAAACTCTAACCGGATCTCTCGTCATGCCGGAACACAACTAACCTTATCACCTCATCGTCCGTTTCCGTGAACCACCACCACGCCACCCCTCCGATGACTCCATCGCTTGCTTCACTCAGCAACCACCGCCGCTGCCATCACCACCGTAGCCACTATCGGTCTCCGCCTAGTCTTCCTCCCCGGTTAACCATAACCCAAACCAAACCCTAATCAAGTTTCATGCACACCCGTAAACAATACGTAAATGAAGGAACTAAGAGAAAGAGCATTACCTGGTTGCGTTCCGGAGCTGCCTTGTCGGACCACCTACTCGTCGCCATCCCTTCCTCCTTGCGGGTTTATCCCGGCCGTCGCACACACACACTCCTAGGCCGAATGTCCTAGGGTTTATGTTTAGGCTGCTTTTAAACTTTGCCGGTTTACACTCGGGTCCCTCTAGATACGCCTTGCGCGTTTCGAATTTGAAATGTTTGCTACTTGGCTAACCGGGTCCTCTAATTTTCGTTAATCCCAACTTTTCTCAACGATCCTTGCTAATTCGATAGAAATTCGGCTTACCCGTAACCCAACCGTTAGATATTTTGTTTTAGGGATGTTACATCGGCCCTGCCCTGGTGACTTTTAAATGGAATGTCTCCGATTCGAATCCGAGCCACAATAGAAAAAGTGCATGTGGCCAGATCAGAGGGTTTACCTTGTTGAGGGGTTTCTCCTAGGGTGGGCTACCTTAGATGATAGGTGTTGCCCAGAAGAAAACTCAATTATCCTATAATATATAGGTGTTACGATTAAAAAAAATTAAAATCTTCTAAATTAGTTAATATTAATAAATTATTTAATTTAATCAAGTAAAGTAAATCTATACTAATAAATAAAGGTTTTGTATTGCCACATGTCATCTTGTGGTTCAAGCTCAAACTTATTTTCCCTTCAAAACTTCTTGTAATCTTATTTCTTAATTAAATATTTTTAAAATTTATGACCTTTAGGTTGTTTCCATTTTGACTAAATTATGTACCAAATCTTAGATATTTCCTTAATAATAAAAATATTATTTCAAAAAAATAAAAAATATTACATTATTGTCAAGATTGATTCATTCATAAAAATAAAAATATTTATTTCAAAATTTTGTCTTTTAACAAAATTAAGTTACCAAAAATAATCTAAAACTATGTGATTTTCACATTTCTCATATATATACTTATTACACTTTACCATTTTTATTATTAAATGTATTTTATTATTTTAAATGTTAATTCATTACGTTACATTATATAATGAGATGAAATTTATTGTTTATTTTTTGAATTGTTAAGTAAATACATTCTATATAAAAAAATAATTGTTCCTAATTGTTTTATTTTAGTTTATAAATTTTTTTGATAATAGATTTCAGATTTAAAAAGAAAAAAAATTAGTTTTGTGAATGTAATTGTAATTTTATTTTTTTTCTATGTAAAGTAGCTTATTATTTTACTTATAAAATTGTTTTAGACACTAATTAATGATATATATTTTTTTATTAATCGTGTATTATATGGGATAGTAACCTAGTAAAATAATAAATGAAATATTAATTACTTTGACTTTTAAACTATGAAAGTAACATAACTTGACTGGCCTTGCTACCAAGTTTCAGCCCAAAAGGAATCAAGGCTCAGTTGTCGAGGCAGCAGTTCAGCCGCTCGGTCTGCTTGACATTAGTCCACACTCCACCCTAATTAAAAGAGTATTTATTTTCTCAACCTCCATGAATGATTTTAAAGCCTTTTAAATCTCAAAAACGATTTTAAAACATGCTTCTAGCAAAATTCCACATTATATATCCTCTTGTTGCTGATGTTACCAAAGTGTGTGATAAGAATGTATGCAACGCTGACAATCATCATTTTCAAATCCAGGCCTAGTTAGCACGTCAAATCAGTTTTCCAGTCATCATTGTTATAAACTTTTTTTACCTTAACACTATCATACCTATCTTTTCTACATACAACCTCTTTATTTTCACACCACTATTACTTTTTTATTTTATTTAACAAATATATTATTTTTATTTAAAATAATAATAATATAAATAAATCAATAAAAATAAAAGTAGATAACTAAATACTTAAACAAAAATAAAATTTCATTAAATCAAATAAAAATAACAACCTAAAACAATAAAATAAAACAACAATAGAAAACATAAATAAAACTATTCACTATTTAAAAATAGGTTTTAGAATTAATTACACGGATGGCCCCAGTGGTTTACTTAGATTTCACTTTTGGCCCCTAGAAATTAGAAAATACAAGTTTGGTCCAATAGTTTGCACGAATGTAACCTATTTGGCCCCTGAGTTGGATGTCAGTTATCTTTTAGGGTTAAATTTTTTAAAATGACCTACATACCCTTTATATAATAAAAACTAAAAATAATAAAAATACCCACCCCTCCCCCACCCCACCCAAAACAAATCAAAAGCAAAAGCAACCCTCACCTTCTCACACCTCCTCCATCGCTGTCTCCGCCTTCCATCGCCGTCTCCCCAAAAGCTACCACCTCCGCCACCGCTACTCCAGCACAACTACCACCACCGTTGGCCAGATCTGGTTCATCGATTGCATCAGTTCAAACCTTTTCTATTAAATCAAGGTCGCCACGAAACAAGTCAGTGATGAGAAACCTTTTCCACAAGAGGGCATTTGTTTACTTTGCCTAAACCAAAGAGACTATCTGTTTATAGTTTCAATTGCAAGAAACATGTAGCCACCATGAAGGCCACAAGTCGAGTAACTTCTCACTGACAGTCCCTTTGAAACGGAATATGTAGATCAAATTTTAAAATAGGTTCAATACATAGAGTGACACTTATACGGCCTACTTACCAACAGGAATATCGGTTACCTCATGATTTTGGAGTTTTGTTTTTAGTGCATTCAATCCCTTGTTTTGATCCCTAATTCAAATTTGCAGGTTCTTGGCGGCGTTTTCCGGCGAGGACCAAACGCTTTTCCGGCGGACCAGTGAGGCGGTTGGACGGTGGGGAGGTAGGGGGCAACGATGAAGGTTGGGTGGTGGTGGTATGTTGGTAAGCTTTTAGGGTTAGGGTATGGGTCTGGTAAGGGAGGTGAACCATTTATTTTTTTTTAATGTAAGGGTATTTTAGACATTTTACACACACTTAACAGCCAAACTTAACGGACATCCAACCCAGGAGCAATGAGTGTTACAATCGTGCAAACTATCGGGTCAAAGTTATAGTTTAGCATTACGAGGGGCTAAAAATGAAATCTGAGTAAACCACAGGGGCCATCCGTGTAATTAATTCTAGGTTTTAATTTCGTTAAATAAGAAAGAAAGAAGAAAAAAAATAAAATAAAAGAAGTGGGCCCTACATCATTCAAACAATCAGCTGCCCTTGGGGCGTGCGGAAGGTGACGGGCAAGGAAGGCTCAACGTGGGCTTTTTTGACAAGCGCTCCACGTCAGCTATGTGCAACCTCTACGGCTCAGCGTTGGAGGCCATCTAAATGTGTTCATTGTTTGGGTTCAAGTTTTTTGTGAACAAATGTATAAATTTAAGAGTTTGTGAGTTAACTATTATAAAAAAAATATAAAATAACAAAAATAACAAAGTAGATGATTTTAATTTAGTCTAAAATCTTTCTTTTGAATTATGTGAAAACCAAATGAATACATATTAAGAACGGGACCTTAATCACACTAATGCAATTAATAAACTTCCACTAAAAAAAGCCATTCAATCATTAACATACAAAAAAAAAGTGTCACAAAAAATCAAAAAGAGTAAACTGTAATTTGTATCCATGTGGTTTAGGCCCGCTGACAC
Organism: Smallanthus sonchifolius; assembly: GCA_023525975.1. Taxonomy (NCBI): domain Eukaryota; kingdom Viridiplantae; phylum Streptophyta; class Magnoliopsida; order Asterales; family Asteraceae; genus Smallanthus; species Smallanthus sonchifolius. The sequence continues at coordinate 20,293,491 of CM042044.1, read as the reverse complement.
ATTTCAATCCTGTTTAAAATAAAGTGCAATTTGCTCCTCCTGTGATTTGGTTTCTCTCTCTTTACACCCCTGTGGTTACAAACACCGTTAATCTTTTAACTCCGTTAAAGGTATTAAGGCCATTTCACCCAAAACCCAAAACCTAACATAATATGCATCACTGTGGTTTGGTTTCTCACTCTCTTTGCATCCCTCACCCTCACCCTTCCCGTCTGCGGCCCCCCCCCTTCCCCTCTCCCGTCCGCCGCCGTCAAGACTCCAACGCCCGGAACACCTGTCCTAACCAGGTAACCCTAATCAGACTCCAACGCCCGGAACCTCCTAATCAGGTAACGCCCGGAACTCCGAGTTTCTCAGCTTTCTTCACCTTCTTTGACCAACGTTTTTTCATCTGAATAGGGATAGTAGAAAACCCCGAACCCGATGGAAAACCCGATACCCGAAACATCCGGGTCAGGTAACGGGCTAGTTATTCGGGTCATGGAATCCGACTATAATTAATTTGTTTTTCCCTTTCCTAGATAAATATGAATCACGCTTCGGTTCCTTTAATCCTTTCCCCATTCCCTAATACAAATTCCAATTTCCAATATTGACATCCTAATTCCTTCCCAAGATGAAATCGGACCTCACGAGTCAAGAATTACTTTTTTTTATATATGCATTAACACAATTACTTAGAGGGTGTTTGAGATTGCGTTAGAAAACTGCTTATTGACTTCAAAAGCCAATAAGCTAAAAAAAGTGTTTGGTAAACATAAAAACATTTTTTGTTTTAACTTTTTGATAAAGGTAAAAAGTTATTTTTTAAGAAGCCACAAATTCTTGGCTTTTCAAATGGCTTTTGGCTTTTGCAATAAAATATTACAATTCTACCCCTAACAATTTCTAACAAATACATATATAAAATATAAAAATGTCATTTTCTGGTCATTTTACGTGAATAACCTAAGTCAAACACTTTTTAAAAAACAATTTTTAGACTTATTGATTTTTTCCATCATAAAAGCTAATCCAAACACTTTTTAAAAACTTTTTTTTTTAAAAGTTATAAGGTAATAAACACTTTTAACAAAAAACACTTTTGAAGTTAAATAAGCAATCCCAAACACCCTCTTAATATATATGCATGATGAACAGATTTTGTTTCAATTTTGTTACATTCTGTTTTCCAGGTAATGTGGATAATGAAGGAGAAGGAATTATAGGTATCCGCGGGTATGCCTGATATCCGATATAACGGGTATACCCGATGTCCGCGGATATACCCGAAACCCGACGGGTAATTACCCGACATAAACCCGACGGGTAACGGGTCGGGTATGGGACAAAAAATTATAATCGGGTATGGGTTTGGGATTACCAATACCTAGCCTGAACCCGAACCATTGCCATCCCTACATCTGAACAAGATCATATCTCACCTTTTGATCCTTTGATGGAAACCTATTATTCAATAGCTCACCTACACTATCCTCTTCATGTTTGACTCTTCATGTTTGACGGTTGCACCTTTTGATCCTTTGATGGAAACCTATTATTCAATAGCTCACCTACATTATCCTCTTCATGTTTGACGGTTGCAGTTGAGACCCAATTGCTTCCATGGGGAGGGAATGGAGAGAAGGAGAAGCAGAATTACAATCATAATTAGTTGGTAACAAAAAATGGCAAAAGGAAGCTAATTATATCCATGGTGCCATGTATACAATCAGAATCAGGGCCGTTCCCGAGTAGAGGTGTACAAATCGGTTTTTTTTAAGAATCGGTTCCGGTTCTTTCCAGTTCCGGTTTTACCGGTTCCAGTTCTTACCAGTTCCGGTTCTTTGTTGAAAAACAGGAACCTATGTACCGGTTCCGGTTTTTCAAGAACCGGTTTCAGTTCTTACCGGTTCCAGTTCTTAACGGTTCCGGTAATTCAAGGCGGGTATTTCAAAAATGTATTTCCGGGGTATTCACAAAACTTAGTTAAACATATAAATACTTTAATTAAACATATAAATAACTAACTTAAAAAGTTCAATAACATTAAAAACTTAAAATGTTACAAAACAGATAAATGTTTAAAACATAAACTCATAAAACATAGATAAATTATATAAAAAAACTAGATTATCTGACCCGTTTGACTTATAAAAACTTTTTTTTAACCAATTTAAGTTTTACCATTATTAAAACTTTAAGCATATACGCGTCACGAATCTGTAAAATATAGATGAATTAGTGTCACAAGACACAAGGGTAATGGTGCACAAATTGGGTATTCTCAAGAACCGGTTTCGGTTCCATGTCCGGTTCTTGGTTGAAAAACCGGAACCTATGTACCTGGTTATGGAAGAACTGGTTTTCGGTAAGAACCGGTTCATTTCTTCTGCTGCCGTTCTTGTGTCCTGTCTCCTGCATCTTTTGAGTTTCCTTCCCACTTATTTTGTTATTTTTTAATAAGTTTGAAAATCTAATGGGCCATTTTTAATTTATAAGTGAGTTAATAAGATAAATAAATAATACAAGTAGTGGACCTTTTTTTAATTTTTAAGTGTGTTAATAGGATAAATAGATAGTTTTTATATATATATATATATATTATATATATATATATATATAATATATAAAAGATTTTAAAAAATTACGGGCCCCTTAAGAGATCGGGTCCCGGACGGTCGCCCTCCCTGCCCCCCTAAGGGCCTCCTCTTATCAGAATTAGTCTATTAATAAGAATTTTTGTGTTAAATATTCAGAATGAAATTACATTTTACGCAACAAAGTATTAGTCACTGATCAGGCCTTCCTAATTTACAAAATTCCAGATTATAGCATCATCTAGGTACGCCCGGAACCTCCTAATCAGGTCTTTCTTCCTAATCGGAGGTATAGTTCACCGGTATAGTTCACCGGAGAAGAAGAGGGTAAATTTGGGGTGAGGTCAGGGGTATTATCGTCTTTTCATTAGAAAAGATAACAACAAGGGTGTAAAGAGAGAGAGAAATCAAACCAAAAGGGGGCAAATTACACTTTATTTTAAACAGAGTTACAATGTGTCAGCAGGCCTAAACCACATTGCTGCAAATTGCAGTTTACTCTATCAAAAAAGTACCACTAAAGATTCTTATAGGAATGAGCGGCATACAAAAAAATGTTACTAGAAATGCTACCACCAAAGCCTTTTAGTGGCATTTTTTTATCTGTCACTACAAATTTTTAAGCTTTTAGTGACACTTTTTTATCCGTCACTACAAACTATGTAATAAAATAAAATAGCTTGGGCTGAAAGTCTGAAACAGATACCAAAGACCTCTGTTGGACTGGAAATAAAGCTGGGATGAAATCAATGGGCTGGATCCGTGTCAAGGCCCAAACTCAGGCAACATACTTCATTTTATTTTTGATATTGTTGATTAAAATTACACCATGTTTTCACTTATACAACTCTGACAGTAGATTAACAATCATTTAGTCCTAAAGTTGTCCATATGTTTCGTCTATCTATACACAATACAATGGGTATAGAAAACATATATATTGACAATTGACAACAAAAGGGTGAGGGAGTATGCTTGGAGTTGGAGCTTTTGCGACACATATTTAGTTCAGTCACCATAGACATGTAGTTCGTAACACATAAGGTAGCAATGGATTACTATCTCATTGATTGTGAGATGATAGAACATAAAATATTAAAACCACAAAATTTAAAAATGTAAAAAAAAACCTTTTTAAACCCATAAAATATAAACTTTTTTTAACATCTTACTACAAATTTTTAGGCTTTTAGTGACGACTTTTTTTGCCACAATATAACAAAAGCTTTTGTGGCATAAATTTTGTGTCAGTAAAAACGATTTCTAGTTAAATATTCATAATACTTTTAGTAACACATAACTTTTGCCACATAAATCAAATCAAATTAAATATCACTATAGACGTTTATCATACTAATTTTGATTAATTAAAATCATTATTATTTATATGTAACACCCCAAGATTCAAGATATTAAAGTATAAGATTTGAATAGTCATTAGCCCAAATTGCAAGGACCACAAATGGAAAGTTGGGACCTTTGGGCTATAACGGACCGTCACAAGATCATAACAGTCTATCACGACACATAATGGACCGTGACCAAAAGGACACAGTCCGTTACGGGCTTGCCAATGGAAGGATGCAGGAATGACATGTGTCTACTGACTAGCGGCTAAGAATTGACAAGTGTTACCTTCCAGGAGCCAACACGTGGCAGTGTAACCATCCCATTGCACGGGTGTGCAATGCCCTTCCTTCTCCCCCACGGCCCAGTACAGTGTCCTCTTTACCCTGTTTGATTCCCGAGGCCTTTGCACGACCGTGCAACCCAATGCATGGCCGTGCATTGCACATTTTGAGGCCTATAAATAGAAGCTTGAGTTCTTCATCCACACACCCATCCATACCTTAAGAACACACCAAAGAGAGCTTATTTTGTACTTAGAGTAGAGAGTATAGGGGCTCTTCCTCCTTGTTCCACAATACGGGAGCCTACGAAACTCATCGTTACGCTAGTCGTTATGGCCATTCGTGGCTAAAGCTTCGTTGTATTGCTATGGCGAAGATGATATTTGGTGCATTTAATGTTTAACGTATTAATTTGGTGGAATGTTTATGTCTTTAATTATTCGCTCTTAAAACCACCTTTTGGCGGGCTTTTATTATCGTCTAAATTCGTCTTTATATTTGCGAGTGACTTGATTTTTTAACGAACCAAAATCCGGGTTTCGTTTTCAAATAAATAATAAAATATTATGGTGAAAATAATATTTTAGAAATAAGTTGAAACAAGTGATTATACTAGTTTTTAACTAGTAGTGGAATGAAGTGGGTGAAATGGAAGTTGAGGGGCTAAACTTGTAAATGTGGCAAATCTGCCACGTTTGACCTATTGAAGTCAAAATTGGCATTTTTGTGTGAAAAGGGGCCGTTCATCTCAAGAGGAGAAAAAGGAGAATCGAGTTTGAATCATACAACATGCATTTGGAGCTTGATTTGTGGGGGTTTTGGCTTGCACATCACTCTCCTAATATCAAGGAAGTGATTTCCTTCTCTTGATTTCAATTTGAATGTGATTTTTGGTGGGTTTTGAAGAAATCCGAAAATTTAGTATGCATGTGGTGAATTAGTGTTAGATTGTGATAATCTAGCTAAACTAAAGGTAAAGAGTAGTGATTAACATCCTAGAACCATTGGATTATGATTTTGAAAGGTTAGGGTTCATAGAAATTGGAGGTGTTTGGATCATGATGCTAAAATGATGAATTAGTGAAGATTAAGTGTTTAGGTGGTAATAGACACTTGAACAAACACCAAATTGACCTAATAAAAGTTATTGATTAAGAAATTAGTGTCAAGGTATTGGAAAGAAAACTCATGTAGGTGAATTTGTGTTGAAAGAGGGTGTTTGGTTATGGGGATAACCCAAACGGGTCAATTTGGGTTGGAAATGAAAATTGAGTTGTGGACTCAATTGTAATGTGATGATGTATGTATGTTAGATTACTAAACTAGGAGTATATGTTTAGGTAATCAAATTGCGAAGCTAGAAGGTGGTACAAGATCTTCTAAATCAAAAGGTAAGTGCCTTTGCACTTACTTAGTAATGTTGATAATTGGGTGGTTTATGTGTTATGAAGCATACTATGTATTGAAATGAATGTATGTGAAGATTGAATGAATGATTATGGTTAATGTGGAAATACCTTAATGGTTATGTGAATGAGTGTAGTTATAGTTGAAATGCTATAATGGATATGTAAAATGAATGAATGTAGTTATAGTGTAATACTATAATGGATATGTGTGAACGAGGTTATGATCTATGAATCATAATGGATATGAGGTTATGATCTATGAATCATAATGGATATGAGGTTATGGTTAAAATACCATAATGGATAAGAGGTTATGATCTAAGTATCATAATGAATATGAGGTTATGGCTTAAGAGTCATAATGGATATGTAATGATGTAAGTGAATGTTAAATGAATGAAATGAAACTTGTAAGTGAAAATGCAAGTGTTATGATCCTTAAATGGCCAAATGGGTGCAAACGGGTCAAACGGGTCAAATGGGTGAATGGGTGGAATTAAGTATTTAAATACTTGATTGTTATGTTTATCTTCATTACTAATGGTGAAATGTTCATGTGATTATGCACGCAAAGCTTCGATGTAGGTCAATGTCAAGTCCGAGGCGTTGAAGGATTCTCGTACGCGTTTTTGGTATTTTGGGGGTTTAAAAGAAAATCCTTAGTTAGTATGTAATACAAAACTTGATGTTTTGGTAAATTTTGATAATGTGTATATGATGTTTACGAAATGGTCAAAATACCCAAGTGTTGGGATTTTTGGTGTCTTGTTTTTGTGATAAATGGGAAAATTTGGCTAAGTGTGGAGCTGGGCAGAAAAACTCAATTTTTTGTTTACAGGAGTCCCTCGCGGTACACGAGAGCCAGGGAGGGTTCTCTCGCGGTACGCGAGAGACCTGGCTCTCGGTCAGGCAATTCTGGACTCCCTCGCGGTATGCGAGGGGAGTTGTTCAGGTTCTCGCGGTACGCGAGAAAATAAAATAAAAAATTTCTTGGGATAAATGCTTTCGCGTGTGTTTAATGTTTTAATAATTGGTGTTTCAAATTATGGATGTTACAGATTTTAAAGAGTAAGATCGTAAAACCCTTTTTAATTGAACTTCCTTTGAAACTCGTACGTCTTTATACGAGCAGAGATTGATAAGCTAAGGCTTGGTCTATACTTCTGTAGAACCAAAGACTGATTGCTACCAAATTATTCTAAGTACAAATGCTGCTGATAGGCTTATCAGCAGCATTCATCACATATGGCTGCTGATAGGCTTATCAGCAGCATTCATCACATATGGCTGCTGATAGGCTTATCAGCAGCATTCAACACTTGTTGCTGCTGATAGGCTTATCAGCAGCATTCAACACTTGTTGCTGCTGATGGGCTTATCAGCAACATTATTCTCATCTCTGCTGCTGATAGCCTTACTAACTGAAGACCAAACGTTGCAGCTGACTATCCATGTGAAGCGCCTCTGATACCTTTCTGTAAAAGCTACTGCCACACTCCAAGCAGAAGGAACCTCAGTGGTGCAACCAATAAAGGAAAAGGACGCGCGTCTCCAAGCATGCAAACAATGATGCCTAAGAAGACGTTTCAATAAAGTTATCTAGATTAGCCTTTGCGTATAATTTAGATTAATAAACAAGATCAACGGCTTGTGTTAGATCTGATCCTTAGAATCAAGGGTCTGTCTTGATTCTAAGTTACTATAAATACTGTGTAAACACTTCATAGTAAGTGTGTCTTTTTAAGTGCTTGATGTGCTTTCATAGTGCTTCTTGATAGTGTTTTACTTGTAAACTTGTAATCTCAAAAGTTCAATACAACAGTGCATTTATCAGTATTCTTGCTGTTTACTTGTTTACTTTGTTGGTTGTTATTGTTTCCGCCAATATCAACTAGAATAGAATCACTGTAACATCCCAAAATAAATGAGGATTTTAAATAACGGGTTGAACCGGGACGAACGGGATAAAAGAACGAGGCGTAACGGGCCGGGCCGGTTGGGCCGGCAAACTTGAAGGAAGGGGGGGGTTTCCTCCCTTTAAATAGCCAACACACACACCATTTCTCTCATTTGCAAGAATCTAGAGAGAGAAACCGTAGAGAGAGAAAGTTGGCGGATCGACCCGAGATTGAAGGAGCTTGTTGCTACTGAGCTCGTGAGCAAAACCTCCGGATCAGAATCTCGAAATCAGGTAACACCCGAACCAAATCTGAGTTTTTGTTCGTTTTTGGGTTTTCGGGTATTTTTGAGAAAATGACGGGTTTTTATAAACCAAATGAGGAAAGGGTTATAAATCTGGAATCACGAAGGAAAATACACGTTTTGAATGTAAAAAGTCCGGATCTTGACCAGGTCGGACCTGCATTGCGAAAGTTAGGGTTTTTCACGGGGAAGATAGCTGAGTTCTGCAGGTATCGAAACTAGAGTTTCGAGCGGCCTGCAGGTGTCGAAACTAGAAGTTTCGAGCGGCCTGCAGGTGTCGAAACTAGAAGTTTCGAGCGGCCTGCAGGTGTCGAAACTAGAAGTTTCGAGTGACCTGCAGTTATCGAAACTAGAAGTTTCGATGGGCCTGCACCTGTCGAAACTAAGTAGTTTCGATAGGTCTGCATCAGTAAGTGAAGTCAGTGTATTCACCTGTAACAGAACGAGTAAACCGTTAGAGTCGGGATTTAGGTCTGATGTGTATTTAATTAATCAATTCAGATCGGAAGTGACTTTGTTGGACCTTTGTTTAGGACAACCGAGACTAGCTTATAAGGTGAGTTCTAGAAGCCCTCTTTTAAATGTTTTTATATAATGTTTTCGGGCTGGTGTGTACACGTATGAAATGTTGTTTTATAAAAATGATTTTTATGAAACTACGTTTACGAAAGGAAATGATTTGGAACGAAGGATTTATGGAAAGAAAGTTTATGAACGGAATGTTTACGAACGAATGTTATAAAGAAATGGTTTAATGAAAAGGTAAAGGGTTTTGAAAGTGAAGGAAATGTTTTATGAAAAGAAAACAAAAAGGGGCAAAGGTTTTAAAGAAGTCATTACAAATCTAATCTGTCGAATGAATGGAATTGACGAATGAAGTCTGGGAATGTGATTCCCAGCCTTGTGGTAGATTATGGACAGCGAGCCATAGTTACCACAAGAACAACATGGGCAATGTCTTTGTGGCATGTCAATGGTTTTGATGTTGTACAACTGGTAAGGGAGTAACGACGGTTACTCGGGTGATGACGATCATCCTAAGCGAACGAGGTAATGGGAAATCAATGACGGCGATACGTAACGGTTGATTTCCAAAGGAAAGATGCGTGTTGGGCAATGACGGCGATACGTAACGGTTGACCCCACGCATTGAAGGGTTGGGCAATGACGGCGATACGTAACGGTTGACCCAACGTAGTGGTATGGTTGTGGCAATGACGGCGATACGTAACGGTTGCCCACAACATTAAAAGTTCCTACGGGGACATAGAGACGCGTAACGATACAGATTTAGATAATAATGTATGACTTAAATGAATGTTAATGTTTTAAACAAATGATTGTGTTTAAATATGCGAAGGTTTACGAATGAAAGGCCCTGTTTTCTTATACGAATGTTAAACCCTATTGAATGTTTGAGTGATGAACCATTTCTTAAAACGAACGAAAACTAGAACTCACCAGCGTAGCTGACGTTTTTAAGTGTACACATTCAGGTTAAGGTAGGTTCTGAGGATGGACGGTGATGCTTGGCTAGAGATGAAGAGTTACCCGACTGCTTTTGAAGACTGACATCCCGTTATGTTTTGTCTATGATGTAATTATGATTTAATCAATGTTTACGCTTCCGCATGTATGAATAACGATTAAGTTATGTTTAAATGAAAATTTTCCGCTGCGTTATTTGATATTCATGTTTAAGAACTGTTTGTGAATGAGTAAATCCAACAAGTGGGGCCTCCCGGGTTTGGGGCCTCACAAGTTGGTATCAGAGCAATAGTTTGAGAGATTCGGACACTCCCTGTGTCTGAACTTAAACTTTGAATGGGACCGAAAGCGGATGCCAGTACGGGTAACTCGAGCCACAGCATCAGGTATGAAGGTAGTATATATATTACGTATATAGTATGCCTTAGAAGAGGTTAGATGAGGACTTGAGTTCTGATGGAATCACAAAGGTGGTCAAATGGAAATCGAAAGGTAGTGTAATGGTTAATTACAGATGGCCAGTGTATATTAACATCTTACAGTGCTTATTGAATTTTATTTGTTAACTAGCGTGATGACATTGGATTTCTTGTCTTATAGAACGAAATGGCGAGGAGAGGGAACGGAAGGCGTGGTGGCCGTACCAGTGGTCGTACCGGCGGTCGAAATGGTGGGCGTGGCAGGATTCCTGCTCGCCAAGAACACAGTGAAGAAGGAAGTGTTCACACTGAACCGGCGGTTAGTGTGCATGAAGCTGAGCAGACACAAGTTGAAGAGCAACCTTTCACTTTTGAACCCGAAGTGAGAGCAGCTATAGCTCGAGAGTTCACAGAACTGATGAAGGCTTCTCTGCCAGGTCTGTTGGCAGAAGCATTGAAGCAAGTCAATGGGGCGGGTGGGTCTAGCACGGCAATTGGTGCTCAGAACAATGAGACCGACAATGCACCGCCTGCTCGCGGATGTGATTATAAGTCCTTTAAGGCATGTGACCCGCCGATACTCACTGGGAAGAAGGACGCGGTAGCTACTTTTGATTGGGTAATACGTATGGAAGCCGCCATCCGTCTGAGCGAGTGTCGAGCTAATCAAGTAGTGAAGTTTGCTGCTAACTCCTTGAGGGAGGAAGCATCCCACTGGTGGGAAGGTGTACGCCAGGCTAAGGGGAACGAGGTGGTTGATTCGATGATGTGGGATGATTTGAAAACTTTGGTGATCAAGAATTTCTGTCCAAGGAACGAGATTGAAAAGGTAGAGAGGGAATTTCTGGGTTTGAAGGCCGGGAACATGACGCACCGGCAATACACAACCCGATTTAATGAACTGGCACGTCTGGTGCCACACCTCGCCACTACTGAAGAGAGAAAGATTGCCTGTTATATTCAAGGGTTGCCGGACCAGGTCCGCACCTATGTTAAGGCAAACGCCCCTACTACCTATGATTTGGCAGTAGAGCTAAGTGGCGTAGTATTTGACGATCTGGCACTGAATGTTGTTGCCGTTGAAGAGCAAAAGAAGAGACCGAGCTTCTCAAACAAGCGAACTGGGGGAAAGATGTTTGGGTCTCGTGATAAGAGGGCTCGGGTGGGTGAGCCGACTGTTTGTAAGAAGTGTGGAAGGGAGCATGTAGGTGAATGCAGACTGGGATCTAGCTTGTGCTATAAGTGTGGCAAGACCGGGCACTACTCTCGAGAATGCCCGCAAGGCTACAAATGCTACAACTGTGGGGATTTCGGCCATATGAGCCGAGAATGTACCAAGCCCAGGATGGGGGAAACCGGGAAAGGAAAGGGCCCGGAAAAGAAGGGAGAAGGATCTCGTGCAAAGACTCGTGCGTACGCACTGACGCAAGAACAAGCCAGGGCGGATCCCGATGTGGCGTCAGGTACATTCATCCTTGACAACACTTTGGTTTCTGTGTTATTTGATTCGGGTGCTAGTAAGAGTTTTATATCTGCGAGTTTTTGTAAGCGAGTGAAGTACACAGTTAGTAAGCTAGAAAAGGCCTTTAGCGTAGAAACCGCTGAGGGTAGAACTGCAAGAGTAACCGATGTAGTTAACAACTCCACGATAAAGATAGAAGGTCATAGATTTCCCGTCAGATTGTTCGTTATGGTTTTGGGAGGGTTCGATGTGGTGTTGGGTATGGATTGGCTAACTGCCAATGAAGCGCAAATTATATGTAAACGAAAGATAATCCAACTCAAGGCTCCAGATGGTAGCAAAGTCGAAGTCTTTGGAGATCGTGACGCCCCGATGCCAAACGTCATCTCAATGATTAAGGCAACGAATTACTTGAGGCGCGGATGCGAGGCTTATCTGGTATATGTGATTGACCAGTGTAAGGAAGTGAAGGAACTAGACGATGTACCCGTGGTACGCGAGTACCCGGAGGTGTTTCCAGAGGATTTGCCTGGGATACCACCCGACAGAGAGATTGAGTTCCGAATCGACTTAGTACCAGATGCCCAGCCCGTGGCTAAGGCTCCATATCGACTAGCACCAGTGGAAATGAAAGAACTTATGGTACAACTAGACGAGTTACTTGAGAAAGGATTTATCCAACCAAGCATCTCACCTTGGGGTGCTCCGGTGTTGTTTGTGAAGAAGAAGGATGGGTCGATGAGAATGTGTATTGATTATCGCGAGTTGAATAAACGAACGGTGAAGAACAAGTACCCTTTACCAAGGATCGATGACCTGTTCGACCAGTTGCAAGGCGCAAGTTGGTTTTCGAAAATCGACCTTCGGTCCGGGTACCATCAGTTGAAGGTGAGGGAAGAAGACATACCGAAAACGGCGTTTCGCACGCGTTATGGACATTTCGAGTTCCGCGTAATGTCTTTCGGATTAACGAACGCCCCCGCAGCGTTCATGGATTTAATGAATAGGGTGTGTCGACCGATGCTGGATCGATCGGTAATCGTGTTCATCGATGATATCCTTATCTACTCCAAGAATGAGGGTGATCACGCGTGTCATTTGAAGGAAGTGTTGGAAGCTCTAAGGAAGGAGAAGTTGTATGCTAAGTTCTCCAAATGCGCGTTCTGGCTTAGGGAAGTCCAATTCCTAGGTCACGTCATTGGCCCGAACGGCATTATGGTTGACCCAGCAAAGATAGTAACGGTAAGTGAATGGGACATTCCTAAGACGCCAACTGAAATCCGCAGTTTCTTGGGATTGGCAGGCTACTATCGGAGATTCATCCAGGATTTCTCGAAAATAGCTTCGCCATTGACAAAGTTGACTCGGAAAGAAGTTAAGTATGAATGGGGTTCGACCCAAGATGAGGCGTTTAAGAAATTGAAGGAAAAGCTAACTCAAGCTCCAGTCTTGGCCCTTCCCGAGGGCAGTGAAGATTTGGTGGTATACTCTGATGCTTCGGGTCAGGGGTTGGGGTGTGTGTTGATGCAACGCGGTAGAGTGATTGCATATGCGTCGCGGCAGTTGAAAGTTCACGAAGTCAACTATCCGACTCACGATTTGGAACTTGCTGCTGTCGTATTTGCATTGAAAATTTGGAGGCACTACCTCTATGGGGTAAGGTTTACCATATACTCCGATCACAAAAGTCTGAAGTACTTCTTCGAGCAAAAGGAGTTAAATATGAGGCAGAGGCGATGGTTGGAACTTTTGAAAGACTATGACTGTGAAATCATGTACCATCCTGGAAAAGCAAACGTGGTGGCTGACGCTCTAAGCCGGAAGGATGTGCCTGCTCCTATTAGAGTGAAAGCTTGCCAAATGGTGGTAACGTCGGATGTGATGAGGGAAATTGAAAAGGCTCAAGAAGAGGCACTAAAGGGGGAAAACATAAAGAAGGAAAGGATGGTTGGCCAACAGGATAAGTTAGAATATAACACCCTTGGTGTTAGGACACGTTTTGGTCGAGTATGGATACCTATGGGTGACGAGCTTAGGACCAAAATCTTGGATGAGGCTCATAAGTCTCGTTACTCTATCCATCCCGGTACCAACAAAATGTACCAAGATCTGAAGAAGGAATACTGGTGGCCTGGGATGAAACACGAAGTGACGAAATACGTAAGCAAGTGCTTGACTTGCTCACAAGTGAAGGCCGAACACCAGAAACCGTATGGGAAAATTCAACCACTTGAGATACCGGAATGGAAGTGGGAACACATTACTATGGACTTCATAACCAAGCTACCTCGCACAGCTAAAGGTCATGACACCATTTGGGTAATTGTGGACCGTTTAACGAAGAGTGCTCATTTTCTACCTATTCGCGAGACGTTCTCGTCGGAAAGGTTAGCAGAAGTATTTATTAATGAAGTAGTAGCACGGCACGGGATGCCTTTAACGATTGTATCCGACCGGGACACACGATTCACATCGAGGTTCTGGAAAAGATTTCACGAGGCGATGGGTACGAGACTTAATATCAGCACGGCATACCACCCGCAAACGGATGGTCAGACCGAAAGGACCATTCAGACGTTGGAGGACATGCTTCGTGCATGTATTATCGACTTTGGTGGCAGTTGGGACAGTCATCTGCCATTAGCCGAATTCTCCTACAACAACAGTTATCACACGACGATAGGCATGCCGCCTTATGAAATGTTGTATGGGAGAAGATGCAGGACCCCGGTTTGTTGGGGTGAGATTGGACAGAAGGAATTGGGAAGTCTCGAAGTTGTTAAAGAAACATCGGAAAGGTTTGATCAGATCAAAGCACGCATGAAGGCCGCCCAAGATCGTCAGAAATCCTATGCGGATAAACGACGAAGGCCTATTGAGTTTAATGTTGGGGATAGAGTAATGTTGAAAGTGTCGCCTTGGAAGGGAATCATACGATTCAGAAAGAGAGGAAAGCTAAGTCCGAGGTTTATCGGACCATTCAGGATTATGGCACGGGTTGGTGAAGTCGCATATCGGTTGGAATTGCCTGATGAGTTAAGTGGGATTCATCCTACCTTCCATGTATCACACTTGCGAAAGTGTTTGGCGGATGAATCAGCTCACGTACCACTTACTGACATCGAGGTCGACAACAGCCTTAATTACATCGAAGAACCCGTGGCTATCTTAGACCGAAAGGAAAAGCGTTTGCGTAATAAAGTTATTCCATTGGTTAAAGTCCAATGGAGGCACCGAAAGGGATCGGAGGCTACATGGGAAACGGAGGCGGAGATGAGGGAGTCGTACCCTCAATTATTTGACTTGTGATAGGTTTCGGGGACGAAACCTATTATAAGGGGGGTAGACTTGTAACATCCCAAAATAAATGAGGATTTTAAATAACGGGTTGAACCGGGACGAACGGGATAAAAGAACGAGGCGTAACGGGCCGGGCCGGTTGGGCCGGCAAACTTGAAGGAAGGGGGGGTTTCCTCCCTTTAAATAGCCAACACACACACCATTTCTCTCATTTGCAAGAATCTAGAGAGAGAAACCGTAGAGAGAGAAAGTTGGCGGATCGACCCGAGATTGAAGGAGCTTGTTGCTACTGAGCTCGTGAGCAAAACCTCCGGATCAGAATCTCGAAATCAGGTAACACCCGAACCAAATCTGAGTTTTTGTTCGTTTTTGGGTTTTCGGGTATTTTCGAGAAAATGACGGGTTTTTATAAACCAAATGAGGAAAGGGTTATAAATCTGGAATCACGAAGGAAAATACACGTTTTGAATGTAAAAAGTCCGGATCTTGACCAGGTCGGACCTGCATTGCGAAAGTTAGGGTTTTTCACGGGGAAGATAGCTGAGTTCTGCAGGTATCGAAACTAGAGTTTCGAGCGGCCTGTAGGTGTCGAAACTAGAAGTTTCGAGCGGCCTGCAGGTGTCGAAACTAGAAGTTTCGAGCGGCCTGCAGGTGTCGAAACTAGAAGTTTCGAGCGGCCTGCAGGTGTCGAAACTAGAAGTTTCGAGCGGCCTGCAGGTGTCGAAACTAGAAGTTTCGAGTGACCTGCAGTTATCGAAACTAGAAGTTTCGATGGGCCTGCACCTGTCGAAACTAAGTAGTTTCGATAGGTCTGCATCAGTAAGTGAAGTCAGTGTATTCACCTGTAACAGAACGAGTAAACCGTTAGAGTCGGGATTTAGGTCTGATGTGTATTTAATTAATCAATTCAGATCGGAAGTGACTTTGTTGGACCTTTGTTTAGGACAACCGAGACTAGCTTATAAGGTGAGTTCTAGAAGCCCTCTTTTAAATGTTTTTATATAATGTTTTCGGGCTGGTGTGTACACGTATGAAATGTTGTTTTATAAAAATGATTTTTATGAAACTACGTTTACGAAAGGAAATGATTTGGAACGAAGGATTTATGGAAAGAAAGTTTATGAACGGAATGTTTACGAACGAATGTTATAAAGAAATGGTTTAATGAAAAGGTAAAGGGTTTTGAAAGTGAAGGAAATGTTTTATGAAAAGAAAACAAAAAGGGGCAAAGGTTTTAAAGAAGTCATTACAAATCTAATCTGTCGAATGAATGGAATTGACGAATGAAGTCTGGGAATGTGATTCCCAGCCTTGTGGTAGATTATGGACAGCGAGCCATAGTTACCACAAGAACAACATGGGCAATGTCTTTGTGGCATGTCAATGGTTTTGATGTTGTACAACTGGTAAGGGAGTAACGACGGTTACTCGGGTGATGACGATCATCCTAAGCGAACGAGGTAATGGGAAATCAATGACGGCGATACGTAACGGTTGATTTCCAAAGGAAAGATGCGTGTTGGGCAATGACGGCGATACGTAACGGTTGACCCCACGCATTGAAGGGTTGGGCAATGACGGCGATACGTAACGGTTGACCCAACGTAGTGGTATGGTTGTGGCAATGACGGCGATACGTAACGGTTGCCCACAACATTAAAAGTTCCTACGGGGACATAGAGACGCGTAACGATACAGATTTAGATAATAATGTATGACTTAAATGAATGTTAATGTTTTAAACAAATGATTGTGTTTAAATATGCGAAGGTTTACGAATGAAAGGCCCTGTTTTCTTATACGAATGTTAAACCCTATTGAATGTTTGAGTGATGAACCATTTCTTAAAACGAACGAAAACTAGAACTCACCAGCGTAGCTGACGTTTTTAAGTGTACACATTCAGGTTAAGGTAGGTTCTGAGGATGGACGGTGATGCTTGGCTAGAGATGAAGAGTTACCCGACTGCTTTTGAAGACTGACATCCCGTTATGTTTTGTCTATGATGTAATTATGATTTAATCAATGTTTACGCTTCCGCATGTATGAATAACGATTAAGTTATGTTTAAATGAAAATTTTCCGCTGCGTTATTTGATATTCATGTTTAAGAACTGTTTGTGAATGAGTAAATCCAACAAGTGGGGCCTCCCGGGTTTGGGGCCTCACAATCACCTTGTAATCTTACGATCCTACAAGTGGTATCAGAGCTTTGTCTCAAGATTAAACAAACTAACGTTTGTTTAATCACTTTCTGATTCTATTCTAAACTCTATTCTTGATCAAGTCACATCAAATCAAAAAAAAAAATGGCACAAAGCAACGGGCTTGAAGACATCCTGAAGCAGCAATACGAAAACTTTGTCTGCAATGAAGGTGAGTCACTAACCAGAGTGTATAACAGGTACACTTACTTGGTAGGAGAGCTGCAGTGCTCGAAGGTGAAACTGGAGAATGAAGACATTCTCAAAAGGTTCATCAGATCTCTTCCGAGTTGCTGGACACTTTACACAGTGTCAATAAGAAGAACTGAGAATCTGAAGACTCTGCAGATGACCGAGCTCTTTTGTATGCTAAAAGCCTATGAATTAGAAATAATTCAAGCCAAAGAAAGAAGCTCAAGCCATCAATCAGCCTCTTCCTCCATCTCTCCCGCGCTGTACTCTGACCACTCAGGTCCTAGTTCAAGCGACTACTATCCTCAAGCACAAACTGCAGCCTGTGCAAATGTTGGAACTACTGACTTTGACTGGAGCTTCCAGCCTGAGGATCTTTCTACCAACAATCAAGCTCTCATGGTAGACGCATTAGAGGTATCCTCTCAAACTTCAGACACATCAGAGGTACCACCAAAGGTATATGAAAATCTATGTACTCAAGAGTGCATTGATAAGGTCCTTGGATATAGGAAACATAACCAGAAGCTCATAGATCAAAATGAAGAATTTCACCAAATGAAATCTGAATTTAAAAAGATTGAAAATAGTTACAAGGAAAAGAATGATTGTTTAAAGAAAGAAATTTCATCATTAAAACATGAACAAACAAACCTTGAAACTCAAATTGATGATATTCTGGTTAAGTTGAAAGCTACAAGGGCTGAATTGGCAGACCAAAAGGTACATGTGGAAAAATATGAATTTGCATCCAAAAAGCTGCAAAGACTTTTGGATATTCAAATCCATGAAAATGTAAAAACTGGGCTGGGATATCATGCTGACCAGTATAAAACCGTCGCACCTCCTGCTGATTACGTTGCCATCCATGAACCAAGCTTCAATCTAGCAAATCTTGACATGGCCAACCGAAATCTTGACCCTGCTGTCAAAGAAACCCCTGTGCAAGAATGCACTACTTCATCACAGACTGAGTCAACTTGCTCAGACTCCATTGAATCAAGTAATGCCTCATCTCCTCCTTCCCCTCAAGTGATAGTCACTAAAGATGAAGTCCCTATTATCCCTTCAATACCAGTTCCTAAACCCTTCAAACAAATCAGAATTAGCTATCCTCCAGAAGGAAGAAAGCTAACTATTGAAAAGGGACAGTCTTCCACATCCACCAACTCAAAGCCTTCTTCCAATTCAGTCCAGCCAAGGAAGGTGTTTGACACATATCATGCGCCTGAAGAAAGGGTTCCATATGTTCAAAAAACATTGGAAGAAGCTACTTTTGAGCACAACAAAGCTCACCCTTGGAACTTCAAAGACCTTTTCAAACGAAAGGATTATGTGCATCTTTCAAAGGATAAACTGGCAAAATCATGTTTTGTCTGTGGGAAATATAACCACACTGCCAGCACCTGCTTCTACTACCTACAGCAGCAAAGAAACCTCAAGCAACATGCTTTTGAGAAGACAAAGAAGAACAAACAGGTAAGAAGCTTTGAAGCTAAGACAACTCAATTCAGAAAATCTCTTTCTCCACCAAGGGAGCAGTTGTCAAAACCTCAAAAATCCTGCATTATCTGTGGAGAATCAGACCACTTTGCTGCAAACTGTAAGTTTAACCCTTTCAACCAGATTCTTCATCAAGCCCCTCAAGGACAAAGGGTAAAGAAGGATCAGCATACATCAGTTGTTAGTCCAGTTAAGCCCAAGAAAACAAAGCAGAAGCCTTCAGCAGCAACCAAGTCTGCTGCTGATAAGCTAAAATCCTCCGCAGCAAGAGTGCCCATTACTGATAAGGCAAAATCCAAGGCAAAGCCTACAGTAGCAAAGAATGCTGCACTTCAACAATGCTGTCAGCAACAGGATCTACTGTCAACAAGCCAGAAACATCAGCAGCAAAATCTGCTGCTGGTAGTGTGAGGAAAACTAGAAAAACACCAATAATGCAATGGAAAGCCAAATCATCAGATACAACGTCTGCTGCTGAAAAGACAAAGAAAGCTTGAAAACCACCAACTCAACAATGGAAGGTAAAGAAAACTCCAAGCATCATCATCAGTTAAGCTCAATGCATCTATCTTCTGTTGTAAATATGTCTGTCTAATGTTGTAAATAAAAGTTATAAGTCAGCAGCATTTTTGCCTTTCAGCTGCTGACAGGTTTAAATTTTCATCAGCAAAGCCTTTGCCACTGATCGCTTTAAGTTATCAGCAGGAACAAGTTTCCTACGGATAGCTTTAAGGCGGTCAGCAGCAACCTTTTTGCTGCGGAATGAATACAACAGTCAGCAGCTACCAAATCTGCTGCTGAAAGACTTCACTATCCACAGCAACCAAGTTTACAGCGGATAGCACACCATCGGCAGCAACCAAGTTTGCTGCTGATGGGTAAAACAAGTCTACATTAACTTTTACCCGCGGTAAAAACTACTCTCAGTCTTTACCATGACTGCTCGAGTGCTTTACATCTGTAACAATGAAAAGTGAAAAAGGTTTTACTGTACAAGTGAAGTTGCTTTTTCTTCGTCTGCCGTTATATCACAATCTCAAACGTTCCCACCACCTCTTCATTTTCAATTTCAAACCCTAACCTCCCATCACTTTCCCTCCCGTCCCCACAACATTCAAAGCCCTCCATTATCAACCACCATTCAAACACCCTTCTCCCTTCCCTCCAAATCTATAACAATGGCAGGCGCAGACGTAAACAACCCCAACGACAAGTTTTCCCCATATCACAACCTCACGGCATGCCTAATAAAGGGCAAGAAATCTGAAGGTTTCAACGATATGATCGACTTCCTTTGTCAGTCCAAAATCCTCCATGCCCTAACAGTCAACCCAACCATCTACACTTCCCACATGGAAGATTTTTGGACCTCAGCCGAGTATTCTACTGAACAGGGCACTCCCCAAATCAAAGGAACAGTAGACGGCAAAAAGATAATCATCACTGAAGCAAAGCTCCGCCAACACCTCAAGCTTCAAGATGAAGGGGACGCCTCCTCTTACCCAAGAGACGTATACATGTGGACCTTTGTATCCATAGGGTACACTGGGAATCAAACAGAGTATACGATAGAGAAGGCACTCATGGGTCCCAAATGGAAGTATCTCTGCCACACTCTTCTCCAATGCATATCCCAGAAGAGGAGTGGCTGGAACCAACTCAGCTCCGGACTTGCGTCGGCAATTCACGGTATGATAACTGGGGAGGGTTTCAATTTTTCTCACCTCATTCTTGAAGGTTTGAGATACAACCTTCAAGAGGGGTGAAATCACAGTTCTTCATGTACCCAAGATTCTTGCAGGAAGTGTTCAACATTGAGCACCAAGATCTTTCAAAAACTGCAAGAATCTACTCAATTTTGGGACATAAGAACAATATTTTTCAAAGCATGAGAACGGTTTCATCAAAGTTCTTAGGGGCCGATGTTCTATTGTTGTCTACAATGTTGAACACGCAAAGTGCCCAGGGTGACAGTTCAGCAAACCCAGCTGATACTGATCCCACACCCTCCACCTCACTGCCACAAACTCAAACTACTGCTTCCTTTGATCGAACCCCTGTGCATTCTACTGAGGATGTACAGGCACATAATCTACTCACCCCCAGTTTGATTGCTCAACCGGAACACAGGGCCCCGGTTGCAGCCAAATATACAAGGAAGAGGGGCAAGAGAACTCCTTCTTCTCTTGCCTCCAAGGCCCAAACCCAAGCCAACATCCCTCACTCAGAATCACAACATTCTAGTGAGAATATCATAAGGGAAAGCCACACTGTTAGGGAGACTCCTTCGGAAGTCTCTCTATTAGGATTAGGATCACTTCCCGGATCCATAGAACAGCCCTTCGAGCCATTCCTGTCTTCTTTGGACTTAAGTGTTGAGGAACCTGACCAAAGTGATGTACCTTCTCCAACTACCACTATCAAGGAGGTACTGATTGGTCTTGCTTCCGAAACACCCAACCCAAGTTCTTCACCCTTGAAGGTCCACTCTGGGAGTTATGATGGAGTGGATGTGGAAGAGGCTGTCACTACTGCTGGTCCATCATCTGACCAAGAGGACAGTGACAACATCTTTAAGACCTCAACCACGGCAACTCATGGTGAGGGTGTTTCCTTGGAAACTCCCCTCACTGAGAGGAATCCCAGGCGCCAAGAAACCGCGGGTGATGGGGATGCTGAGGCTCGGCCTACGGCCCCATCTGGGTCCAAGGATTCCACAACTGTGGATGAGGACAGACTGAAACTTCATAACTTGGAATTGACGGCCAGGGTGGCTATGCTAGAGGCTGAAGTGTCCAAACTAAGACACCAAGTCTCTATGCATGAAGCCCATCAATGCCTAACTTTAGCCACTCCCTCTCTTGTATCAGTAGGCACCCAAACTGATGCCTACCTGTCTACTGATGCAACCAAAAAGGGGGAGATGGTCTCAATGGAAGAAGATAAAGACAGTCTTGACGACTGGATTCAAGAGCAGGTTGTACTTCAAAGCTTACTATTCAAGCCAGCCTTTGTCCAAATTCATGACTTGCTAGTCCCAGATAACGAAGACGAAGAGAAATCTGAAGACTGGAAGTTGGTCGTCAGGGCTGTCGATGAAATGCTGAATGGTACTGAAGACACAGAATAACCAAATACACCATTCAGCATCATCCCTGAAGCAGCAGCCATCATTGGTCAATCCTCAACCCCCCAAATATTCAGATCATCAAGAAAGCTAGAATTTGACTCCATCCTAGCTTGGGGGTATGATGGATCAGCTGAGAGGTTTTGGATTGGATGGGAATTCAGCGGAGTAGAAGAGCTGAACTGGAATTCTCTCAATGCCCTCCAAGTCCTAGAGCTATACGTATCAAACTGCATCAACAACTCAGCAGATCTCTCAGCAGAACTTGCCATTGGCAGGTTCTATGACCTGATGGAGGATAATCTACCCAGGTTCCAAAGATTCCTAAAAGCAGCACATCGGGTAGCTTATCCTGAATCCTCGGCGGCCGCAGAAAGGAGACTGACTCCTAGCAATCTTGAAATAACAAGGAGCAGTCTTCTCACTGAAGAAGAAAGAAGAAGCTAAGTTCAGAATAACTGATTCTGAACTAGCTAAAGAGATGAGGGAGGAGTGGATAAAGACTCTAGTCTCTCAAGGTGAGGATGCAGACTACCTTGAGAAACTATCAACTAAAGAAGTCTACAGAGCCTTCATGGGTCAGCAGGGTCAATTGGCTAGCAAGAAAAGGGCTGAAGAAGAAGAAAAAGCCAAGCTACAGTCCAAGAAGACCATTGCACTGAATAAAAGAACCCATGAAGAAAGGAAGGTCATGATTGACTTCCTTAAGGCTAGAGGAGACAGTGGAAAGAGGCTAGGTCCCATGAATTTCATGAACCTGCAAGCCCTCTACTTCAAAGTCAAAAAGGATGAGGAAGAAAGACTAGGGAAGAAGGGCTCCAAGAAAAGGGTACTTATCAAAGAAGAAGAAAAACCAAAAACAAAGAAACCCAAGCCTTCTCCCTCACCTACCTCTTCCTCAATCCAACAGCCTTCCACTCTCCTCCCCAAAACTTCCACTCCTCCACCCAACAAGTCCAAATCAACCCACCCAGCTCCCTCTCATCAACAACCTCCCTTGAAGAAATCCAAACTCTTATCTGAACCTGAAGACTCAAGAGACATAGTTGAATGGGTCTACAATCCACAGGGTCAAAGGTTTGAAATCTTCAGGGGGAGAACTGAAAGAAGAAGATCTACATACAGGTCTGTTGATGAGGTTCTGCAATTACCAGATTCAGACCTACGAAGAATTTTGGAGCTGGGTGAAGCTCATGAGCATGCAAATGAGAGTGGGAAACGTCTTGTGCTAGCAATCAAACACTACTTCAACCCTAGCAAAGATGTAATCATTAACATCAAGCCACTCAAGTCCCACTCTCCATTTGTATCTTGGTCCTACAATGCTGATCTGGATGAGTTCACTCTGATTGATGTAAAGAAGCAGCAGATGAGATGTTCAAGCAAAGCAATCTACAAAATGCCACACAAAGACATCAAGACTCTGTCTGAACTTCCACTGAACAATCCCAGCAAGGATCCAAGAGGCTATGAGGTCGAAAGGATAGTCAGCCACATGCAAAAGCTTCAGCAGCAAAGTGATTAGAAGAATTTTGGTTGCATCAGTCTAGGGGGAGTTTGTAGAACCAAAGACTGATTGCTACCAAATTATTCTAAGTACAAATGCTGCTGATAGGCTTATCAGCAGCATTCATCACATATGGCTGCTGATAGGCTTATCAGCAGCATTCATCACATATGGCTGCTGATAGGCTTATCAGCAGCATTCAACACTTGTTGCTGCTGATAGGCTTATCAGCAGCATTCAACACTTGTTGCTGCTGATGGGCTTATCAGCAGCATTATTCTCATCTCTGCTGCTGATAGCCTTACTAACTGAAGACCAAACGTTGCAGCTGATTATCCATGTGAAGCGCCTCTGACACCTTTCTGTAAAAGCTACTGCCACACTCCAAGCAGAAGGAACCTCAGTGGTGCAACCAATAAAGGAAAAGGACGCGCGTCTCCAAGCATGCAAACAATGATGCCTAAGAAGACGTTTCAATAAAGTTATCTAGATTAGCCTTTGCGTATAATTTAGATTAATAAACAAGATCAACGGCTTGTGTTACATCTGATCCTTAGAATCAAAGGTCTGTCTTGATTCTAAGTTACTATAAATACTGTGTAAACACTTCATAGTAAGTGTGTCTTTTTAAGTGCTTGCTGTGCTTTCATAGTGCTTCTTGATAGTGTTTTACTTGTAAACTTGTAATCTCAGAAGTTCAATACAACAGTGCATTTATCAGTATTCTTGCTGTTTACTTGTTTACTTTGTTGGTTGTTATTGTTTCCGCCAATATCAACTAGAATAGAATCACCTTGTAATCTTACGATCCTACAACTTCTAAGATCGTACGTCTTTGTACGAACTTATTATGCGACCAAGAATTGGTGAACTCATGTTGAGAACGGTACGTCTTTATACTTTGTCCCATTGTTACACCGCCTCCCGGTGATCAAAATATAATCACCTATTTAACTCTAATATAAAGCATTTTAAGTTCGATGTCTTAAACAAACCCGGAGATGACCATTCGAAGGGTTGAGGGTAACTGTTGTCCCTAACAGGGGGCACTACTATTTTAATTTAAAGATTATAATTCGTGAATCAAATGTAACGAGGACAAGGCTCTAGCGGTGACTGGGTCACAAGTTTGTAGTAGTCATATCACTGAATTAGTCAACTTAACATTATCACGTACCAAGCTGATTCGAAACCTGAATCAATATTATCCGTAACCTGATCATTTCCGCCATATTTACTTTTCTGCTAGTTACATTTCTGTTACACACATCACGCATATTTTTTCTTTTATGTTATTTACTTTACCGTCATTTACTTTTCTGCTTCACAAGCACACAAAACCCACTCACTAATTAATCCAAGTAAACGATAACAAAAGTTGAGTATTGGAACTCAGCCATGTCCATTGGTTCGATACTTGATTTTTACCTAGACTATTTACGCTGCGATAGGTACACTTGCCTATTGTGTGTGTTTTATGTTAAAGTAATTATCATTTTATAAATTTAAAACCTGATGCCGTGAAACCATCCTAAAAATACATTTATTATATTTTTATATTCATCACATGACACATCAATAGGATAGCCTGTTTCTTTTGGTTAGCGCTATGATTGTCGAGAGTATCTCACAATCCATTACTATCATATGTGTATAAGTAGTAGTCGCCTATTATGTAATTAATATCAGTTTTAATCAAACAATATACGAGTGATTGATAGTATTATAAATCTTATTTGTTCTTTTCTATTAATTGTTATCTGTCTAGATTATTTCTGTCAATCCTTACAAAGTAGAATCATCTTAGTAGATCTTGACAAATACTCAAGCTTTAACGAAACCCTAGCACCACAACGTGTCAACAACGATCCAACGATCAAATATATGAAATGAAGGATTAAGGGTTGCGAGTTTTTACCTGGAAACTAACAAATTACACAAAACTACAACGACCCATGCTAATTCTCTACGAAACTAACAAATTACACAATTGCCGTTCTTTTAAGAAAAAAACAGGATGTTTCAGTAAGGGTTGCAGTGGTGTTACCGCTTAGTCGAGACCGAAAATCGAACCCGTAACCCACCCCATCCACCCTCACTTTGACATGATTCATTAATAATATTACTGGTACTTACACTTCTTTGCATTGTTGTGTATTACTTTTTGTACCCACTTATAAATCCTATTATAAAGTAGCAGTGTTCATGTTTCGGTTTTGCGATATGTAAAATGACGACACATAAAAAATTAACGTTTTCGAATGCTATTTGTGGAACTGTGCCAACCTCCGTCACCTGTGTTTATTTATATATTTCAATGATAATTGTTAGATAAGTACATGTCCTGAAGTACGGCCAACATCCATCATCGCTACGACGGTGTTATTTTGGCGCTCTTAATTAACCATAATTATCCCTAAGTGGGGACAACAACTAGTATTGATCCTAATAGCCACTCTTATAAACTAATTAACCCTAACTACTCCTAACTAACTCAATTTGACCAACATTGACACGAATTAGCCCTAATTACAACTAATTGACAATATTGACCCTCATTTACTATCCTTGCCCAATTTAGGAACTAATTGCCCCCTAATTGATCTTAACTGGCGATTCTTAACCAATATCGACCCTAACTGTCTTGATTGTCTCTAGCTGACACTAGTTGACCCTTGTTACCCCATATTGATCTTAATTGCCCCAATTTGACCAATATTGATCCTCATTAACCATCCTTGACCAATATTGATGCCATTTGACTCTACTTGCCCATAAATAGCCCCTATTTACCATCATTAACCAATATTAAGGCCATTTGACTCTATTTGACCATAATTGGCCCCTATTAACTATCATTGACCAGTATTGAGGCCATTTGAGTATACTTGCTCATAATTGATCATAAACTTAACTTTATTGATCAATATTAAATCTGATTCATCGTAATTGAGCCTAATTGCCCTTACGTGTGTGTGTATATATATACACACATACACATTGATATACGCATAGGCATACACAAACAATTACATACGCATATACATATACATACACACACATATACCCTTACGTATACATATACACCCATATACAAACATAAATACACATAGATACATACACATACACATATGCATGCAAACACAATACATATTCACATATGCATACACTACATATACATACACACACATATACCCTTACGTTTACATATACACCCATATATAAACATAAATGCACATGGATACATACACATACACATATGCGTACACACACAATACACATTCACTACATACAAATACACACGCGTATGTACACATACATATACATACACACACATATACACTTACATATACAAATACATACACATAGATAGAGAAATATACACATACACATACACAAACGCATTAATTGATTTTAAAATGTTAGATAGAACTAATTACTTTTTATTTGTATAAATCCATTTTTATTATATTATTAATGAATTAAAAAAATACGAAATTAAAATTTTGCGTTTATATTAATTTTAACATTTTACATAGAACTAATCACTTTTTATCTGTATAAATCCATTTTGTTATATATTGTTATTGTATGAATAAAATAAAAACATGAAATTAAAATTTTACATCGGAAATGCGTCACAACTTTTCGACACATTTGCGACGCAACTTATATTACTCTTTTTATTAATGTATTAAATACGAAACTGAAAATTTGCATCAGAAATGTGTCACAAGTTTCGACACATATCTATTAATGTATTAACAAAACAAAAATACGAAATTAAAAGTTTGTGTCAGAAATGCGCCACAAATTCCAACACATTTGTGACACAACCTATAATATTATATTTATTAACGTATTAACAAAACTAAAATACGAAATTAGATATTTGCGTCGGAAATGTGTCGCAAATTCCGACACATTTGCGACGCAACCTATATTATTCTTTTTGTTAATCTATTAAAAAAACTAAAATACGAAATTAAAATTTTGCGTCGCAAATCCGACACATTTGCGACGCAACCTATATTATTCTTTTTGTTAATCTGTTAAGAAAACTAAAATACGAAATTAAAATTTTGCGTCGCAAATCCGACACATTTTCGACACAACCTATATTATTCTTTTTATTAATCTATTAACAAAACTAAAATACGAAATTAAAAGTTTGCGTTGGAAATGCGTTGCAAATTCCGACA
This sequence comes from Smallanthus sonchifolius, assembly GCA_023525975.1. Classification (NCBI taxonomy): domain Eukaryota; kingdom Viridiplantae; phylum Streptophyta; class Magnoliopsida; order Asterales; family Asteraceae; genus Smallanthus; species Smallanthus sonchifolius. The sequence goes on along the minus strand of CM042044.1, from coordinate 20,266,266 downwards.
CATTTGCGACGCATTTCGTAAGACTTTAGGGTTTTACTTTTGGTCGCAATTGTGTCGCGAATTGTGACACAAAACTTTGCGTCGGGAATTGCGACAAAAAATTTTGCGTCACTGATGTCGTCCAGATGGTCTATAAAATAAATAACAAAATCTAACCTAGACTCGTAAGTAATAAATGAAAAACCTATGAATTAAACCGCATTGACAAGCAAGTGGACCTATTGAGTGTAGCACAGCTTAATGGTAAACCAAGTTATCGAACCCTAGAGACACTACGAATAACAAACTAGACTCTGACTAAAGATTGATTTGATTTGGGGGTTTACTAGACTACTGAATTAACTAAGGAATGCTGAAAAAGTAAGTACTAATCAAGCTATCAAGACAAGAACAAAGGAAATATCAAGAGATGGGAAGAACACTACCTAGGTCGGAATCCTGCTTGCAAAGAACAACTTCTGCCGGTTATGGACTATGATGGATTTGGGTTTCTAAGGATAACAACTATAGATAACCTAGTGGATCCCTAATCACTCTCAGGGTGTCACCAACTAAGGAACCTAAAGTGTACTAAACTCACCAGATTGTTGGATCACTTCTCAGGTATTTCTAACTATGATATTGTACCCTAATGAACAGATTACTTTTCAGTCTCACCATCCACAATACATTCAAGGAATGCACGGGGTAATCCTAGGATAACAACTATGATTCAAAATTGCAACATATCACTAGACACCTAATACCAATTTCCTCTCAGACAGTCGACACTCGGATTCCTAATGACGAAGACTAACCGACTAATTCTCACCTCTCGGGTATTGAACTAGGATACACACTTAAGTCTAATCAGCGATCAACCACAATTCCTATGGCTACTACGTCTAGCAAACCACTGAAATCACAAACCCTAAGATGTATGACCTAAATATGCTAACCGAACTGGTAGACAACCACAATCAACGCATGGAATTAATAATCAATCACACAATCAGATTTAAGCATACATATTCATCACAATCATTAACTAGGATTGTTTACAAAATCATTAAGCCATCAATCAATCCAAAACCAAATAAAAATTAGAACTTTAACAAAAATTTATCGTTAACCTAGGCAGTATTAATGTTTTAGCCTAGGATCATGTTCAAACAACCAAACACAGAAGTAAATAACATTCACCATGGTTTCAAACATAGAATTCAAGAAGAAAGTTTTGAACTTTAGAACCGAAAACATAAGTCAAACGAACCCGGACTCCAAAGCTTTGATCTTTACACTTGATTCTTCTTCCAATTGCTCCAAAATTGCCTAAAACCCTTCTCTGGACGGCTAAGATACGATCTCCCCTGATTATGGGATTACAATTCTATTAAAAACGAAATTAGGGTTTTTCCCGGAATACGACTCTCTCGCGTACCGCAAGGGCCAAATTAGTCGGGCTGGGTTTTGGAACTCCTCGCGTACCGTGAAGGAATGGATTTTTAGATTTTTGACTTTTAGTTCTTGAACTTCATTCTCGTGCTCGGTTTCTTCCCGTTTGCACTTGTATTCATCATAAGCACCTGAGAACATAACAACGACTCAATATGTAACAAAAATGACTCAAAACAAATAGAAAACTAATTAAAAACGCACGAAAACGATGGAATAAAGATGTATGCTTTGCACTACATCAGTCACAAATTTCAATAGCAAACTCATTCATTTTCTAGTAGTAAAATTTGATAAACAAACAAATTCTCAAAGATAAATTCTAAACAGTGTTCAACTAGTAAATATTAACCATAAGCAACATAATAATCCAATTTTTAAATGACCAAATGATAATTGAAAACACACTGAAAGAGCAAAACAACTAATACACAAAAACAAGTATCTAAATTCTCTTGTGGTGTCTGAATTGTCTAAAGTCTTGCCTTCAAAATTCTGGCATTGGGGGTACTATTTACTATTTTATTAAGCAGTTCAAATACAAATTTATATTATTTTATTAAAAGATTTATAGTAATTATGGTGTTCGTGTATATGTAATTGTCTAGATTCTCTAAAAATAGCATAAGAGTTCACTTTTAGATTGCATTATTTTCGTGGTATACACAAAATTCAATCGGATAAAATTCAATAACGAATATGTGAAAGTCTATTAGGAATTTCGTATGTCTGATATTGGCCAAAACACATGTATATATATGGGGTAATCAAATACACTGCCACAACCGTCAATCCATAACTGCTAAGTCATTCTACTCCGAAGAGGCAATTTTACTCCGGAGGAGTAAACAAAGCAAGATCAAACTGGTCCGAAGGACCATCGTTTAACAGTTTACATTTCCGTAATCATTTTCTGATACATAACAAAACATGAAACTAATTTTTTTTCCAAGCTGACCTTGCTACTTAAGCCTAGGCAGGGGCGTTGTCCTTTGGACACACTATGGGTGCGAACCCTGCTAACCAGGGGCGCTGCCTCTGGACCCCGTTGTTCAATGGGTTTATCCACTGATACAACAAGGTGTATTTACCATCAGAAGTCATAAGATCATCAAATAAGTGTGCATCCAAACTTAACATGTTTAATGTTTCATTTTGATTTCTCATTTAATCATTAAAAACTCAGTTATATAAAATAACTAGATGACACTAAAATCATCATTCACTAATAATAATAATAATAATAATAATAATAATAATTCTTTCATATACAAATCAACTCAAAAGTCGATCCCTTTTAATATTTTTGACCCATTGGTGATCCTCATCATTCTTTGACATTTAACACTCATTGTCTGGTTGACTTGTAAGGAATTTGCAACCACAAGTAGTTGCAATCTACGAGTGCCCCTACGACAACACAAGATTCTTCGACACCCCATAAGCACGGGCTTCGAACAATTTTCAAATATACTCCCTTCGAAAATATTTAACGTCATTTTTCAAAATCTAGTATATTTTCAAATATAATGCCCTCTCTCATTATACTTCGTTTCTTCGTTTTCAAATATTCAGAAAAAACCCAATTCATCTCCTCCAAAAACCCGAGCTCTACTATTTTTTTCTACTATGTGTATTACACGGGTTAAATAAATAAAATGTTATATACTTAGTAATAAAATTTTTATATTTTTAAAAACCTGTGTAATACACGGGTTGAATAAACTGGTATATTACATTGGTTGAACTATTTATAATTAAATAATATGTATCCGTAATTAGATTTATATTAAAAATGTAAAAACAAATTCTTTTAATATCATTATTCGATATAAGGGAGAGGCAAGAAAAAAATAATACAGATGAACCAGAAAGTACACGTGTCTATAAAAAAATATTTGTTAATATAAAAATTATTATTTAATAATATTATTTAATAACAGAGAGAAACAAAAAATTTAATATTTAATAAGAGAGACATGCGAGAAAATAAAGTTGTGAGGTAACCAGAGAGTGAGACGTGTCTTTCATGGTTTTCCCTTTATTATATAGTATAGAAATATAGATATAGATTTATTTTTATTTATTACTTTAAGTTTAATAAATTTATTTTTATTACAAAATACTCTTACCTATGTGAGAGAGATGACAAGTGAAAAAACTGTACACAGAGAGAGGTCTCTAAACGAAACTGTATACAGAGAGAAGTCTCTAAACGATGATTTGTTGTTATAAACCTAACATAATATATTATACTTTATTTATTATATTTACTATGATTTGTTGTCGTAAACGTGACGTATTATATTTCAATGACACTGTATTTTTATTTTTGGGTTTTATTATTTGATTTGACCCAACCTGATCTGAAAAATTTGACTCCGAGTTATTATAAACCCGAGTAGGAAAAAGTTCTTGACTTTGCCATTAGGTGTTCCCTTTCCAAGAGGTTGTGTATTTTGATCCCGTCATAAAGAAGTGGTTTAGGTTTTAAAGTAAACTAGTTTTTACCTCCTGCGCTTCGCGGCGGTAGTCTGGTCATTATTGGTTTGACTCGTTTGCGTGGATCCAACTCTATTATCGAAAAAATAAGGAAATGGTCATCTACTGGCTGACTACACACTGCCTGGAAAGCATATATGTTTTATTAAATGATTAGCGGTTTCATTTTTGCTATGCTCTGCATATAAAACTTACATCGAATCGTAGACTTGTTACAGTGTACGATACCAAAAAACACTCGAATTTAAATACAACGCCGTCTTCAATAAATTTTAAACTAGAACATTGACAAAAAGTCATTTAATAAAAGCTAACGACCGAAAGTTATCATAGAAAACGGTGTCAGACCAATCGTTAATAAAATTTAAACTAAAACGTAGACGCAACGGTAAAAATAATGTTAACAGAAAAGAAACAAAAAACTAAACATTAAAAAAAGGAAAAAAAACAAAAAAAAAATTACTGATTAGGGTCTTCGAAAACCATAAGGCGAATACCGATACAGGTTCTGGTAATACCAATATCGACGATGATGTTGTTCGCCCATAATAGGTTCGGTTCGTCACGATACCACAACGGTAACGACACTCGTTATAGGCAACGATAAAAAACTCACTTTTGAATACAACTCCGTTTTAAAAAAAAATATTGTAACGTTCACAAAAAAACTACCAACAGTTGCGTAGTCCGTATTTTAAAAAAAAGTTAACGAACGAAAGTTATTAAAGAAAAACGAAATTAATAGAAAATAAAACAGGCTAAAATCGCATATTATATATCGTATAAGGGTTGAAAATGAAAATATAGAAAGAAAAACAAACAAACGTGGCATATAGTGGAAAAAAGTATGAAAAAAAAAGTTATGGGGCCAAATTTGAAAAGACAAAAAGATAACTATTCCCTCACGTTTGTTTTTAATCTTAGTTTATAATAATAATGCATTATATTAAAAATATATAGGTTATTAGAATAAGTATTATACTATCAAACAATTATCAACTTGATGAGCAGTAAAGTACAAGAGGTTCAAGCAACAATCAAAGTACAAGTGTGTATTGCTGGCTTATCCCTTATATTAAAAACAAAATGGAATGCTGGTGACATGGTTGAGACATTGTCTTTAAATCCTTCCTTTATTTCTTCTGTTTAACCCAGGTTCGATTCCTAGGTAGGTTTTTTTTTGCCATTTCTTTCTCAAGTTAACTTAATATATTTTTTTCCACTGATTTACATTTAATCAAGATCGTTGTGTGTTTACTTTATTTTGTACTTTTCGTATTCCTTATGTTTCCCATTTTGTACTTTTCGTATTCCTTATGTTTCCCAAACACGCGTTTTGATCTTTTATGCCTTAAGTTTCTCAAACATGCGTTTAGGTATTTGGTATCGTTCAAGACTTCCCGCCGCAACGCGCGGCTCAACCCTTCTAGTTTTAATTATGACATATTAGTGTTAATAGTATTAAAATAAGTAATTGGTCGATTCCACCAAATATGCTCCGTCAAATCCCTATACGTAGGTTTAGATATTGCGTGTCGCGTATTGTGCTGCGAATTATTTGTTTCTCTACGGAGCTTAGTTGTGTCGGTGACGTTTGCGGGTTATCATCATAGTTTTGGTAATTCCAATAAATGTTATGTAATATTATGTAAGTGTACATAATATTTCTTTTTTATTTCTTTGGACCACATTCGACAAGGTTTGTTAAACATAACCCATTTTTTCTTTAGAACTCCAAATGCGTGTTCGATATCCTTCCTTGCTGATTCTTGTGCTGTTTTGAAAAGTTCTCTTGTCTCAACAATTGGGATAGTATATGTTTTGACAAACGTGATGTACTCCGGATATATACCATCGGTAAGATAATACTCGTGCTCGTATCGGACATCATAGACAATGAATGAAGAACCGTGTACAACTCTGTCTATGATATCCTTGAATATATGCGATTGATCCAAAGCTTTAGGAGTTATAAAAGTAAACAATGATTTTTCTCTCATACCCTGACATCGCCAATTGTGAGTATATGTAATTTTAGAAAAAAAACTTGGTGTGTTTTTGGGTAAAGAAGAAGCAATATTTGATTTTCTAAAGTTTACTTATTCAAGGGGATAATAAGTCCCGATTTCTTTAAAACAAAATCAGGTTTTAAAGTTCTATGAAATAAACCATTATTTAGTTTAATTATTTTACAACTAAACTTTCATGAAATTGATACAAGCCTTTGAAATGTTTTAAGTTTGTAAATTGTAATTTATACAGATTAATCTAAAAAATAATAAAAAAAGTTCACATTATTAACTCTTTTAAAGAGCATGAGATTAAATAGTAAAATAGGGATGTGCAAGGGGCAATCCATCATGTAGAAGTAGGGATTGCTCATACAAACGCGTTTTTCTTTTCACACCAAACCCAAACTAGAGTTTCCCCTAAACAACAGTGAGCGAGCAACATACTCCTTGATATCATTTGTTATTATCAAGGAACAAATGATAATAACAAGTAAATTACTATTTTAGTCGGTGTGGTTTATTCAAAATAAGTCCAATAGTAGTTTAAATCTTGTCAAAATAGTACCTAATCTTTCATCAAGTCCGGTCCACTAACACCCTCTAACCCTGTTATTAATTTTTTTTATAAATTTATTAAAATACTCCTATATTAAAAAATAAAAAAATATATATTCATCCTCTCTCTCTACACAAGCCAGACTTCAAGAAGCCTTCGCCGGCCAAATCTCCGATCAACCAGAACCATTAAGGAACATGAACCGATTTAACGGGGGAGACGTTCAGAAGCACCATCGTCGGCCACACCTCCTCTCCGCTACTCTCTCTTTTAGATTGGTTTTGGTTGATTAACGACTTGGGTTTTTTGATAGTTTAGGATTTTGTGGATGTCTGCTACTCTCTCCCTCTGATTGTTTTTGGTTGATTAACGATTGGAAACCCTAAGGGGGTCACGAATGGTATATAAGACCCCAATTCGGGCATCCTACAGTTGGTTCTCATAACGGGTCATTCTCTTTAAAACACATTTATTATTACTCAAACTACAGCGGAAGTCTTTCTAAAATCATTTATTACTATTTAATGTTATTAAACTTACCTCACGAATGCCTTCATAACAATTCGAGTAGCACCGCTCCCAAGCCAAGATACGTCAACGCGACGCTTACCTGCAAAACAATCTATCGCACACACAAAGTCAGCTTATAAAGTAGTTTACCAGTTCGTTAACAAATACATAGCCCCTGCATCACCCGGTATCCCGTAATTATTCATCACCCAAGACTCGTCTCATCATAATAATAATCCCCCAGTCTCGTCGACATAGATCGAACTTTATACGCTAATAACTCATACTCTGGGACACGTATTAACTCGACACTTAGTTAACCCAACAAAACCCTAGACATCAACTTTACCCCACCTTAATCAAGGCTCTCACATTTCAAATGACACGACAGTTGTACACGTCACATTACAATCCTGACACCACTGTCGATCTAACGCTATATACCACAATAATAATATTCACACGTCACATTAGCATTATCACCTTAATATTCTCTACACGTCACATTAACACTACCACATTAATAACATCACCTGCACAATAAATATAGATCAACGTTTGCACGCAATTCCACGCACATGTAAATATACACGTAAGCACATACCTCGTCACTTGTAGGTCCCCGGGTGTCTCGGATCGTTACGTGTGGGTGTGTGACTAGTCAGACCGGGTGTGGAATACCCGTGACTAGGTGGAGAATCAAGTAACACAAAGTAAACCGACAGCGAAAAACACTTTCAAACTTCGTATGTTATAAAACTTGTAGGTTACAGAGATGTTACAAATGAGTGCGTACATAACTTCTGTCACCATAACCTATTTATACTAGACCTGATCTCTGCGCACTTAACAAGTGCGCTGGGAAAATTGTTCCTGCGTACTTAACAAGTACACAGAGTATTCTTGCGTACTTGCTAAGTACACAGAAAGTAATTCCTGCGCACATGCTTAGTGCGCAAAACACTTAGAGAAAACAGACGACCAGTACATACATTAGTAATTACAACTCGATAACTAATACATACAGACACTAACATACAAAGACTAATACATACAAGACAAGTACAAAAGCTAAGACAGTACCCAGAGTGTTTGTCACACAAAAGTGCTTCAACAAACTCCCCCTTGACAACAACTCTGGATTGTCTTCGGTCTTCACTGCTCCAAGCTTTAACTTCCATCTTCTTCTTGTAGTCAAGGCAGAACTTGACCCCCTTGTCATATTTAGAAGCAAGGAACTTTGTCCACTTGTCCGTGTACATGCAGTACTTGTCAGCTAGCGCCTCCAGATCTTTCACATAAAAGTTTATGAAGCAGACTTCATCAAAAACTCTGATCAGTTCCTTTGGAACTAAGCTTCCACTCTCAGACCACACCTTTCTAATCACCACTGCCTTGCCCGATTTAGGATCTACGTACCAGTACCATATGTTACCGAGGATATCCTGAGATAACTTGCTCAGGGGAATCTTGGTTTCTCACAGCACTAGCTTGTATACCACTTTCTTTAAGATTTTATGAGTCACTGGATGTCTAACATTCTTGTCCCTGACTCGCTTGGGCACTTGAGTCTTAAACATTTCGAACTTCCCAGATCTTACCTCTCGCTGTAGAACCTGCCACAAACCCATCGCTATTGCTTGATTTGAGTGACCCAGCAGCTCTCGGCTTGCTAGGTTCACAAGGTCGTACTTTGGCAAGGAGCTGAAAGCTTCACTGGTTGGTTTCAAGTATTGAACCCCCCAGCTCGCTTAATTGCAAACAGCTTCTTGTCATACTCGAACCTCACAGCTAAGATCATACATGTCTCTCCATGTTTGTCTATGATTGATGTCTTCTGCTAGATAGGAGCCGGATCATTTGATGAACTTGTAGGCGTATGTTTGTTTTTCTGCGCCTCTGGATCCACAGGTGTAGGGTCAGTAGGAGAGGCTTCAGTCGATGCCACAACAGTACTTACAGCCTCGACTGAACCTGTGTCAAGATTAGTTTCAAAGAATGGAGCTTCAAAAATCTCTCCATCCTCAAACTCATATTTTCCTTCCCCGTCACCCTTGGGAACTTCAATCACAACATCCTCATCCTCCTCGTCCCAGTCATCACCAGACTCGATCTCTCTCTCTCTTCCAGATTGCAGAGAGCATCGATCTGTGCTTCTTTGGAATAGTCTGGCTCTAACAATAAGATCACATCATCCGACACGTCATCAGATAGATCTTTCAAAACGTCAGCTACCGACTTTCCTTTATCACGAACCGAAGCATCACCTCCACCTTCACTACGAGTAGACTCCCCCTCAGCCATAGGCATGACAGAAATGGGAACAATCACCAAAGCCGACGATTGCTGCTCACTTCCACTCGGTCCGGCTTCAGGATCCTTGTCCTGATCATCACCCTTAGTTAGATCAACTAAGTGACTAGCCTCTTCACTGCTAGGCTTAGGTGGTTGCTTCTCCAACAATTCTTTCAATCTCCCCCCCTGAGCAGCAATCGTCTTGGCCATGTCACAGACCAGTTTAACCATAGTTTCATGCTCCTTACACTACTTTTCATCAACCGCTTGCTGTTTCTTCAAAGCGGCTACTTCATCAATCAGTGAGTTTATCTGACCCTGTTGCTTGTTAGATTCTTCACGTGATTTCTATACCATTTCAAGTAATCTAGCGACTTGAGTCTCTAGAGTAGTGATCATGAAATCTCTAGGATCAGGACCCCTAGACGACGATGCTTCTGCTTGATGAGTTGGGAAGGAGAAAATTTCATCAAAATCAAATCCATGAGTAAAATCCAACTTAGGAAATGGTTCACTGATGTGTTGGAGAGTGTTTGTGGGGATTGAGGTAGGGATGGTGGTTGGGGTGATGGTGACAGACTCGGTCATAATTAGAGTCGTTACTGCCACCTGGACAGAATGTACAGGGAGGGTTACTATCACAGGAACCTCCTATGTGATAGTAGTAGTAGCCTCAACAGATGTTACCAATGGCCTCCTCCTCTGTCGTCGATAAAGCTGCTGTGAAGGTGAAGTAGAAGTCGATTCAGTGCTCGCAACTGCCAATGTTACCTGCCTCTGAGCACTTACTTCCACCTCACAAAGAATAGGTTGATGTTGCCTATCCCCCCGACGCTTGTTGATACTTTCCCGTCTGTGTCTCTGTATAGCAGCATCCAAATCAGAATCGGGCTCATTTTCACTGCTAGTTTCTTGTCTTTTTCTCTTGGAAGATGACTCGGGAAGGGTCACATTCGTCAATCTCCTTGGGTGTGCCTGGGATGGTGCATCATCAGAATCAGATGAATCTGATTTGGTCGCTTCTGAGTCGGATTCTTCAGCACCCCCACTTCCCTGTTCTTCGTCTCCTCCTTATTCAGACACTTCTTCCTCAGATTCAAATTCCTCTTCTTCCTGTTGTTCATCACTGTGTTTACTGAGTTCAGGCTCAGACTCTGCACTATACCATCTCCAATCTGCAGGTGCCACATAAGCTTCATTGATCAGGTGGCCAAAGAGTGGAGTATGCTCAGGGGTAGGTTTTACACTGCCTGGCGTTAAAAATTGTGAGAAAACTCTCTTTGCCACCCTCTTAACTTGCAATCTCTCCCCAATAGCAGGTAGATTAGGCAACGCATCATTTGCCAAGAGTTGCACAAATCTGGGGTATAACAAGAACCTATGAGTCTCCGCTGTGTTAATCTGATCAGTGATAGCCTTGTAGATGTAGCGGCCCCTATTGAGAGACAGCCCAACCATAGCGGCTGCTAGATCATGACCCATGGCATCCTCCCCGCCTTCCTGGAAGACATGCACTTGATCATAATGTGGGCAAAGTACCTCCACTGATCCAGCACCCACATTTTCTTGTAAGATGAATAATCCCGCACACCGACGTATCCCATACGTTGTCTCCAACACCCATCCACAAAGTAATCAGGATAGGAGACTGGGCCGGTTGCAAGATCTCTGAATGGTAAGACCCGCCTGATGGTGTCCTCAGAAATGGCAATATCATGACCTGTCATAGTAGCCCGAATGACATTAGGGGTTACCGTGTAGTCATGTTCTGTAGTATCCCAGAACTGCTCCAAGTAAGGTCTTGATATGACAGGGTCTGCTGAAATTGCATAGCTTATCCTTGAGCGGTTCAAGAAATCAATGATCTCCCGGTATTTAAGTGCAGCACCCTTCCATTCCGATTCAGTAAGTGCCATTAGATTGAACTCACTTGTAAATGCACGAGCCATCACTGCAAAAACAAACAGTAAACACAATAAGAACAAGAAGCATCATTGGAAATGAATACACATGACCAAGTATAGCACAATCACAATGAACTAAACATTCAGACTTAGAAATATTTTAGAATGGCCCTTCCTGCGTACTTGGTAAGTACGCAGGGTTTATGCCTTGCGTACTTAGCAAGTACGCATGACTTATGTCTTGCGTACTTGTTAAGTACACAGGCTTAACACTTGGCCAAATTTCAAAAATCCAAAATCCTTAAAATGTGAAATTTGATGGTGATGTTGGTCACCAATGAGTCGAAAAACATGTTTATCACCATTGGAACCAAAACCAACATCAATCTTATGCTACAACTAGGTCATTTTGAGCTTAGTTTCGACCGACGTAAACTGACGTTCACCCACATAGTCAAAACCAAAATCAACAAGTGTTATGGACAAATTTGGTATTGTAAGGCTTCAAATGATGTTATTAAACTAGCTTTAAGGCATAATTTCTTTCAAAAACTCCCAAAATCAGTCTAAATTCCATCATCAAAACCCTCGATTCTCAAAATCACAAATCGGTCAATATCACATGATTTAACGGATGAAATGGTCCTAGATTCTCACCAAATGTTAGTTAGATGATGTTAAAACTAGAATCGGGATGAAAAACCGTTCGGGAACACACGAAATTTTGAGTGAAAAATGATCAGGAGTATTCAGCGGTCGCTAAGGTTTGAAATGAGATGAAACTCTGAAAATTCCTAAGTCCTATTTATATACCCCACACATTTGGGTCTTGTGTACTTAGCAAGTACGCAAGGTTTAATTCCTGCGCACTTGTCAAGTATGCAGAAACCCTTGAGTTTTCACAAATTTCAACTCAAATTATGAAGAAGTCAAAGTCAAATAACGAACAGGATAAGCATATTCAATCAAGAGGATTTAAAGTCTATTCAAGAAGGTTAAACACAAATATTTTTTGCTTATTCTGAGTAGAATGAACTGTGCGTAAACTTAAAATCTTTTTGATCTTTTCTGAATAGAGATATACAAGTAAATACACACGCACTATTTTTGTTTAAAGAAACGAGCAGAGGATCATATCAGGCTAAACTACAGCAATGATGATACAAGATAAACATCAAAGAATATGGGATCATGTCATGGATTACTGTTTATTCATACGTAATAAGCACATAAACAAGTAATTCAAGTTGGCAATATTATAAGATTTGAAACCATAAGCATCTTAGTATCATGTTCTTGTGTGTTAAGGTATTAGTTATAAATACACAACGTGTGCCCCGCAGTTATGCTATGAACTTACTTTGCACTGATCTCAAGGCATCTAAGATTTTCTCAATGATTTTCTAAATTTTCAGAATGAGGCTACATCAATTAGCATAGGAAAAATCAAACAGAATCCATAAGGATTATCAGGAATCATAAGATTCAGAATCAAGTGATTCATTTGTCTTGGTTTCATGTGATTTTTTCAGTGAATATCGGTATGATTATTCAGGATAATAAATATGGTGTTTGAGGATTTAGGTAAGGGGATCCAACTTTTATCTGGATTTGAATTCAATGAATCAGGAGTGATTCAAGGGTGAATACATGCTCAACGGTTGATGTCAAGACATATCTTGATTCAATCTCTCATTCCATACTTGTGAGTATGGGCAGTGAGATGAACCGCATTAATTATCCCAATTACCTAACCCGAAACTGGTCTCAGAAGAAAATAATTGCCAAAATCTAACATCCTGTATCTGATAGTGATGTTTTGCATTCTTTTACGCACACACACTAGCAAACATGGGTTCAAATCACAGTTGTAGTATTGATTTACTTTCCACAATACTAATGTTTCAAAGATGCTTACAGCTTACAGACAATTCAAATTACTTGTAAATAAGCAGATTAAAAACACAACAATTTAAACAATCAAGTAAGCATGACGCAATCATTTCCCACATGTGCAGTCTAAGACGTTTAGATCATTTTTGATATACTATCCACAATACTAATGTTTCAAAGATGCTTACAGCTTACAGACAATTCAAATTACTTGTAAATAAGCAGATTAAAAACACAACAATTTAAACAATCAAGTAAGCATGACGCAATCATTTCCCACATGTGCAGTCTAAGACGTTTAGATCATTTTTGATGCTTACAGCTTACAGACAATTCAAATTACTTGTAAATAAGCAGATTAAAAACACAACAATTTAAACAATCAAGTAAGCATGACGCAATCATTTCCCACATGTGCAGTCTAAGACGTTTAGATCATTTTTGATATACTATCATTTCCTATTTTCTCAAGAGAAATTTGAAATTTTCTGGTTTTCTATTTTGTTTGGATTTTTGTAAAATATTTAAAAATTAAAAGAACTATACAGAAAACATTTAAAAGAAATAAAATTTAACTTTCATAAATTGAATTGATTTAAGAAAAACAAGTTTTCACTCCGAATTGAACATTCCTATCATGTTGACAAGATGTTCAAAACGTGTTCGATCAAACGCCTTAGTGAAAAGGTCAGCAAAGTTGTTATCCGTGTGAACCTTTACAAGTTCAATGAGATGCTTTTCAGCACAATCACGGATGAAATGATGGCGAATTTCAATATGTTTAGTTTTGGAATGTTTCACCGGGTTGTTTGTGATGGACATGGTGGCATTGTTGTCAATGAATAGTGGAGTTCCAGTGAAGTTTAAGCCGTAGTCTCTCAATTGCTACTGAATCCACAATATCTGAGAATAACCGCTCGCTGTAGCAATGTACTCTGCTTCACATGTTGAGACAGAAACCGTTGACTGCTTCTTGAACTGACAAGAAACCAGCCTGTCTCCCAAGAATTGACATCCACCTGAAGTTGATTTTCTATCAAGGTTACAACCGCCATAGTCTGAATCAGTATAGGCTTTGAGGTTAAATGACTGCTGCTTTGAGTACCAAAGACCCAATCGGGGTTTCCCTTTCAAGTATCTGAATATCCTCTTGACAGCTATCATATGAGACTCCTTTGGTTGTGAATGAAACCTTGAGCACAAAAATACAACAAGCATTATGTCAGGCCTTGAAGCTGTGGGATACATGAGAGAACCGATCATCCCATGATACAATTTACAATCCACATCCTTTCCATCTTTGTCTGGATGCAAACCGTGATTGACAGGGATAGGTGTGCCATAAGTATTGCTATCATTCATCTTGTATTTCGACAAAATGTCTTGCACATACTTAGTTTGATGTAGATAGATGCCATCCTTTCTTTGACTGACTTGCAGACCTAGGAAGAATGACAATTCACCCATGTTGCTCATCTCAAACTTGGACTTCATCACCTGTTCGAATTCCCTACACATCTCTTCATTTGTATACCCAAAGATAATATCGTCGACATACACTTGTACGAGTAGAATATCACCTCCTGCTTTCCAAAAGAAGAGGGTCGAGTTAATCTGTCCACGATCGAAACCATTTGACAGTAGATGTTTTGATAACGTCTCATACCATGCCCGAGGTGCTTGATGAAGACCATAAAGTGCTTTGTCGAGCTTGTACACTTTATTGATATTATGCGGATCTTCAAAGCCAGGAGGTTGAGTGACATAGACCTCTTCATGAACTTTTCCATACAGGAAAGCACTCTTCACATCAAGTTGATAGACCTTGAAGCCGACATAGGAGGCATATGCCAGAAATAGTCGAATGGCCTCAAGTCTAGCAACTGGGGCAAATATTTCAGTGTAATCCAGGCCCTCTTGTTGATAAAATCCTTGAACAACCAACCTTGCTTTATTCTTCACTACGACATGACGATCATCCGTTTTTCACTTGAACACCCATCTGGTTCCAATTGGTTGTACGCCTCTTGGCAAGTCAACTAATTCCCACACATGCAACTTTTGGAATTGGGACAGTTCATCTTGCATCGCCTCAATCCAACAGTTGTCAGCGAGAGCCTCCTTTACATTCTTCGGCTCCAACTGGGACACGAATGCAGCATGCAAACATGTTTCCATGATACCAGTGCCAAGTATCTCAGTGTACAAACTAGTGTTCTTAGCAATGGTTCTATGACGAGTCTGAACACCAGCACAAGGATCACCAATAATGTTGTCAATTGGATGATTCTTATGCACTCTCGTCTCTGGTATGAGCGGTTCCTGGAGATTTGTGTTGTCTAGATTCGTGCTCAACTCCCCCATATCCCGTGATCAAGAAGACGATGATTCAATGTTATTTGGATCAGCTGGAGCTTCATTTCCTTCATGAGAGTTAGGATTAGCTAGAGCGTCATCTCCATCAACATGGACAACTTCAACATCATCACTGTCATGAGTTCCAGATGCAGATGCAACATTGGAATCAGGAGTTACAATGGGCACCGTGGCACGAGTGGAGAAATTTGAATCATCACCGCCATTAAAGAAATCATACACATTTGTGGCATCATCGGCAGACAAATCAGGAAGGTTGAAAGACTTGAATAGCGCATCATAATCAAAACCCTAAGCTGGACCAGTTGGTTCTGGTGGAATGTTGTGTTTACTGCAATCCACTTCGAACCATTCCTCGACAGTACGAGTTCCTATATTGTACACTCTCTTGCATGGTGAATTGGCAACATGTCCTAAGAAAATGCTTTCCACTGCTTTTGCATGAAATTTAGATTTTCGATCCTTGTATTATGGCAATAAGGAACATGAACTACCAAAAGGAAACAGGTAGTCAAGATTGGGAGGTCGATTGTTGATCAACTCATAGCAGGTCTTGCTGTGCCTCTTCACAACCAGAACTCTGTTCAAAACGTAACAAGCTGTATTTACTGCTTCTGCCTAGAAAGTTACAGGAAGCTTTGCATCTGACAACATTGTCCTTGTAGTCTCGATAAAGGTTCTGTTCTTCCTTTCTGCAACTCCGTTCTGCTGAGGTGTATACGGGGCACTAAATTCGTGACAGATACCCTTCTTGAGACAGAAAAGCTCCATCAAATTATTCTTGAATTCAGTTCCGTTATCACTCCTTATTCTTCTAACCTTCAACTTGCAAAAGGATTCCAAGCTCAGGATTAGGTATTGAAGAATGTCAGCAGTCTCTTCCTTTGTACCTAAAAAATGCACCCAAGAAAAACGTGAGAAGTCATCAGTTGCAACTAGACAGTATAACTTACCTCCAATACTCCTGATACTTATGGGGCCAAACAGATCCATATGTAATAGCTCCAAAAGGGTATCGATAGAGTTTTGGAGCTTGGGCTTGAAAACTTCCGTTGCTATTTTCTCTTTTTACAAGGCATACAGTCATCTACAACGGCAAATCTCAGCTTAGGAACATCGGTTACCAAACCGTTTCGGACAAGATGATTCATTTGTCGATAAGAAATGTGTCCGAGTTTCCTATGCCACAAGATTGAGTCAAGTTCTGTCGCATTGGTAAGCAAACAAGTAACAACTGATGAGGTGGTTGTTGCCACGCTCATATCGATCAGATAAGTGTCGTTTCTCCTTGGCGCTCGCATCAGAATCCAGTCTTCAGGAACTTCAAAACCAGGTTTGAGAATCATGCATTCTGCCTTGTCAAACATAACTGAGTACTCCTTGTCGCACATCTGGGAGAGACTCAACAGGTTATGCTTCAGCTGCTCGCAGTAGTTGACGTTGTTGAAGCTAACACATCCATTCGAAACCACGCCTTGACACGTGATACTACCTCCTTTCTCTCCAGCAAAGCCCGCATAGCCGCCTCTGAATGGTTTGACATCTTGAAGCAGGGCCATGTTACCTGTCATGTGCCGGGAGCATCCACTATCTACATACCAACGATTAGAGATAATACCCTTCGGATGTCCCTGCACAAGTCACAAAACAGATCAGTTAGTTTTGGAGACCCAAGCCATAATGGTCTTGGGTCGTCCGTCTTTCTCAAAATAAACAACCTCTATTAACTTACAGTCGTGAATGTCTTGAAAACTTGGGATCAGGAAATTGAGAACTTTTGGATTTCTTGTTCCAGGACCTCTTCTTTTTCTTAACTGGAACAGTAGGCTTACATTCAACAACAACAGGTGAACTAGTGGAAGCTTAACCTGATTGAACTCCAGCCAGTTGTTCCAGCTTTCTCAATCTCTTGTTCCTTCTTCTCCTCGGTGGTTTGGAGAGTTTTACCATAGGTTTCTCACCAGTTGGTGCACTACCAGAGGTAGATGCACAAGGTTTAGCAGGAAGCTTTTCCATTTTTGGAACAGTTGGTTTAGCCTCAAATGTGGTCTTTGGCTTTACCAACGGTTTCACTGGTGGTTTCATCTCATTTTTCTTTGGACTCTTGGTCTATTTCACCGGTGGTGACTTGGGAACAACAACTGGTTGTGAAATAACTGGCCGTTTCCCTTGGTTCTTTTTCGGGCAGTTCACAATAATGTGGCTGATCGTACCACAGTGAAAACAGGTTCTCCTATCTTTGTAAGTTCTTCTGTAAGGCTCATTTGATTTGAAATTTGATGACTCAGCATGATGAACAGGAGAAGTTGTTTGGTGAACAGTAGTTTGACCCGATGATGATTAGTTTTTGGGAATATAGTACTTTTGCATATTTTTTTGATAGCAAAGCCCGTAATGAGCTGAAAAGGCTTCTTTCTTAACTTGATTAATGTTTTTATATCCCCCATAAAGCATCACTTTTAATTTTTCATTTGATTCAACGATATCGGGTTCAGTCAAAATACAATTATCACAATCAGTTTCAATGTTTTTCTTAACTTTCTATTCACTGAGCAACTCCTCCGAGACTACTCCTTCAGGGCAGGTGTTCTCAGACCCATCATCAGAAGCAGTAAAGAACTCTTCATCAGATGCAGAGTTAGCCTTACTTGAGGAATCATCCTTACTTGAGGACTCATCAAGGCAAGACAGATCAATGTCAATTAAACCGCTGGCAAATTTCCCGCTTACTGGTGGAGGAATGGCATTAGTACCCAGCCCTAAGCCATTCACTTGTCTCACTACAGACTCGTAGTGTTCCACCACAAAACGAGAGTTTTTCAACTTTTCAATATTTCCTTTCAACTGCAAGATCTCATTTTGCAGCTTGGTGATCTCATTGTTTCTCTTTTCCAGCCCCTTGTACACAACATCCAAATGAAACTGTTGATCACTGATTTTAAGTGAATAATTACGTTTTTCTTTCTTCAAAGTTTTAATTGAATCTTTGTATCGTTTTTCATTTTCTTTGTAGCTTAAAGCTGCAATACGAAGGGGTCGACTTTGTCTTGAAGCTTAGAATTTTCATCCTTTAAGCTCTGACATTTTAAACAAGAAATGACAGCAAAAGAGTTAAAATCTACCTCATTTGATGAACATGATGCCTCTCCAATAGCCATGAGGGCAACTGCAGTTGTAGACTCTTCTTGGTCAGCCACAGAAGCTTCCCTTTCCTCTGCTTCCATCATCTCCATGATCTCAGACATGAGACCAACCTGTGTTTGAGTAATAATGGCATCCTCTAGATGAACACCCCAATCAAAGCTATCGTTCTGTTGAGCTACCAAAGCATTGGATGTATCACCTTGACTTTGATTGCGGTTGTTGGAGTTGCTGTACCCTTGGCTGTTTCCTTGGCTAGGTCTGGTGAAACCCGAGGCCGGTGCTTTGTTCTTTTGACATTCACGAGCAAAGTGTCCAAAATTCTGACACTTATAGCACTTGGCTTTGGATTTATCAAAACCAACCTCGGCATTTGAATGCCCACCAATGAATTTTCTTTCTGATTTGTTCAGGAAACGCTTGGCTCTTCTCAAGATCATGGACATATCCCACTGAATATCCATGTCCTCCATATCATCCGGATCCACCTGATTAAAGTCTTCTTCCATGGTTTCAGGATCCGTTAGCTTGCCACAAATGAAGTTTTCATAGGCAAGCATACAGGATGAAAACAAAGCCACATGATCTTCAGCTATCTTGGCTATTGCAGATTGGTTAGCTGAAGATGTGGAAGAAGGATTTCTTGAGGAGTTCTGGTGATGAGATCCATAACCAGATCCAGATGCTGTATAGCAAGTATGACCACCACAAACTTTTGAATTATCCTCCTCGTGAGAGTTCCCTGAGAAAAGGGCGGCAATTCCAGAACCCGATGACTTGGCTATAGAAGACGTCCCATAATACATAGAAGGGTCTTGTATTTGAGGTATCCCTGAGCTCTCCTTTCTTTTTAGGTTCATATCATGTGTTTGAACCTTTCCGATTGCTTCATCAATTGTCATCTCATAAAACTTTGAGTTCTCTCTCATCAAGGTAGTATACATCTCAAATTTTGGTGGTAGGGCATCCAGAAACTTCTCAACTAACTCCTCATTTGGATAGATGAGGTCAAAACCTTTCCGATTGCTTCATCAATTGTCATCTCATAAAACTTTGAGTTCTCTCTCATCAAGGTAGTATACATCTCAAATTTTGGTGGTAGGGCATCCAGAAACTTCTCAACTAACTCCTCATTTGGATAGATGAGGTCAAAAGCTTTCAGCTCAGTTTACAGATGATAGAATCTAGAGATGAGTTCATCTATGGATTTATTCTCCAGATATTTGAAGAACTCATACTGCTTCCTAAGAAGATCCCTCTTACACTTCTTGATGTCGCTGTTTCCTTCGAATCTCTTCTACAGAGCCTTCCAGAGATCCTTGGAGTTATCGTATCCTCTAAAGCTATGGAATAACTCCCTGGTTAAGGCCATAGTAATAGATTCGTGTGCCTGCTTCTCTCTGTCATAAACTTTATTTTCTTCTTCATCAAGTTTGGAGATAGGCTTGGGAACTTCCTCATCAAGATATGTATATGTGGGATGCTTATAACCCTCTAGAATGGGTATCCAAAGTGAAGAATTGGTGTATGAGATATAATGGTCAAAACGTGCTTTCCAGTTTGAGTAATCATTTATGTTAAGCAGCTTTGGTGGTTTCTGTGGGGGTTCCAATCTCATTGTCATAATTTAAAAGGTTACCGAGGTTCTGAGGATTTTCCATGGTGAAACACTTAGTCAAATTTCAGAAAAATCAAAGTAATGTGCGCACTTAAGTTCTGGCCTTGCGCACTTAGGAACTTGGTCTTGCACACTTAAGATTTGCTCATGCGTACTTAACAAGTACGCATGAGTAAATGACAAGTACACAGGAAGGAGTTAAGTACACAACAAGAAATGTTCTTGCGTACTTGGTAAGTGCGCATACTTGTTTCCAAAAATGGTAAGTACGCAGATCACTTTTTCACCAACCCTCACCAAATTTTCCCGGTCACTGAAATCTCACCGGAGATAGCAAAATTTGAAGATATGACCAAACAAAATGAGCCAAAGGGTCATAAAATCGTTTCTAACCAACCTTTAATGCTCAAAACACTCAAATACACAACTAAAGGTCGGTTTTTGAGTTATTTTTGCTTCTAAAATAGTACTCAAGAGCTACCCCTATTTTATCACAAAAATCACCAAAAGACACTCTCTTTTGCTTGTAAAACACTGTAGGATGTGTAGAAGATGCTCCTAACACACTCACAACACTTGAAATCAAGAGCTATGCTCTAATACCACTTGTAGGTCCCCGGGTGTCTCGGATCGTTACGTGTGGGTGTGTGACTAGTCGGACCGGGTGCGGAATACCCGTGACTAGGTGGAGAATCAAGTAACACAAAGTAAACCGACAGCGAAAAACACTTTCAAACTTCGTCTATTATAAAACTTGTAGGTTACAGAGATGTTACAAATGAGTGCGTACATAACTTCTGTCACCACAACCTATTTATACTAGACCTGATCTCTGCGCACTTAACAAGTGCGCAGGGCAAATTGTTCCTGCGTACTTAACAAGTACACAGAGTATTCTTGCGTACTTGCTAAGTACGCAAGAAGTAATTCCTGCGCACATGCTAAGTGCGCAAAACACTTAGAGAAAACAGACGACTAGTACATACATTAGTAATTACAACTCGATAACTAATACAAACAAAGACTAATACATACATGACAAGTACAAAATCTAAGAAAATATCCAGAGTGTTTTTCACACAAAAGTGCTTCAACATCACTACACCCTCGTTAGGGTGATCGACACACCCTGAGCTCTTCATTAACCTGTTAAGTGTTGTCACCTTTGGTGACTTCCCGAAGTACCTCGTCCTTCACAAACCCTGTTTGCGATGTCATATAGACAACGATGCAAACACGACACATAATCATAAAACATATAATATCACACATTATTTGCAGGACTCGTTAACTACACCTACACTAGAACGACATATATATTCCACATGAATTCATAAGCATTTAATTTAAGGTCCGACTCTTCCCGATCGGCCCTTAACACGTCCAATATTAACGACCCATACCATTGGCTCACATATTTCCATGAACGCACCATACACCCTACGACTCCTTAATTATCATTTTATATTCAAAACACATTGGGTTGGAACCCAAAACCCTTAACACGACTAATAACATCACCTGCACAATAAATAAAGGTCAACGTTTTCACGTAATTCCACGCACACGTAAATATACACGTACACACATACCTCGTCACTGCACCCTTGTTAGGGTTACCCTCGTCAGGGTGATCGACACACCCTGAGCTCTTCATTAACCTGTTAAGTATTGTCACCTTTGGTGACTTCCCGAAGTACCTCGTCCTTCACAAACTCTGTTTGCGATGTCATATAGACAACGATGCAAACACGACACATAATCATAAAACATATAATATCACACATTATTTGCAGGACTCGTTAACTACACCTACACTAGAACGAAATATATATTCCACATGAATTCGTAAGCATTTAATTTAAGGCCCGACTCTTCCCGATCGGCCCTTAACACGCCCCATATTAACGACACATACCCTTTTCTAACATATTTCCATGAACGCACCATAGACCCTACGACTCCTTAATAATCATTTTATATACAAAACACATTGGGTTGGAACCCGAAACCCTTAACACGACTAATTATATTAACACCTCTTGAAAGTATGTATGATAGCCTCAAAACAGTAAAAAAACATTTAAAAAGTAGGGGATTAGAAACTCAACGGTATGAAGTTCTAACTCCTTTTTCTACAAACGGCCCGCTCACGCTTGCCCAAACCTTTCAGTCATATGATCACACGACCAGGATACATGCTAGACACACTACGGATAACGTATTCCTAATACGGGCCCCGACACTCATCTTGCATTCCTAAACCGGGTTTCTTGCATGCACGCATGCGTGCCACGCGAAAACCCTAACCTTCTCATTGATAAATTCTACTCGCATGGGATCATCTGGACCTGTTGGAAACCGAACGCCCGGTCGTGTTCCCATGCACATACGTAACTTGAGCCACATGCAACCGTAGTCGAGTAAACCCCATTCGACCTTGTTCCCGACTTCTATCTTCCTTGTCACCTTCGTACACCACTAACTTGTTGGGAATCATGGTACTGGTTTTAACTTTTATAACATTAATTATTTAAACCTTTTAAATAAATAAATCAGATATATTTTAGCGAAAGCGATATAATAATACCATTAACAAATCAGATCTAGATTCCATACAGTGATCCGATTACACAGCGTTTAGAAAATAATAAATAAATAAAACAAATCAATAGGGTGTTTAGGGTTTTTATACCTTTGACGAAACAACCGGGTTGAAACACCCGGGTACAAAAAACGTCATGCTAGATGACAACAACGAGCTTGTCACACGAACACGTCACACGAAACACTCCAAATGAGAACCCGGTTCTCTCCCACTTGTCCGATTCGGCTCGCGAGGAAACAAGTAAACACAGCGGCGGTGCACGGTGGCAGTGGCGGCGGCTGGTGGTGGCCGACGGCGGCAAAGGGGTGGCCGACTTAGGTAGGCGACGCGGGGGGGGGGGGGATTTCGGCTTCTCCTTCTTTGCGCAAACCTCTTGGTGGCTAGAACTAGTATTTGGGTTTTGACTTAATGATATATTTATAGTAAAACATTTTACAAGTCAACTCGTGAATAATTAACACTTAATTATTAACTAATTAGCAATTAATCAGTTCCAGTCCTCGTTGTTTATGATTACATTAATCATAAATAAAACTTTGCGTAAAAACCGATCACTTTATATTTAATAATTAAATATAAAATCCCGACTATATATCACACACACACACATATATAAAACCTTATTCCGTCCAACGTTTAATTATTCTAAATAACTAAACATAAATAATAAATATCCTTCTAGATATTTAATCCATCGACTTCTTAATTCTTGTTTCATGTGATAAAGTTTAACAATTAAATGATATAATATTTTCTTTGCCCAATGTGCAACTCTTCGGATCGTACCTCGATAGTAACGTTGATATTATCGATGATTGGACATCTAATATCCAACAATCTCACACTTGGTCGATTCATCGATTAATCAGGTCAACGTAGACAGTGGTGGACGCCTAGCTGCATCTCACATCCCCTAACAAGGTATGACGTATTTATAATCGTCAACTAGTTCCTTGTGTTCAAGTAACTCTTACAATAGCCATGTTAAACATATATATATATATATATATATATATATATATATATATATATATAGAGGAGGGATCAAGAGAAAACCACAAAGTTAGGCGAAAACCGAGAAAACCACATCATTGCAGGCAATTTTTTATTTACGTATACGTATCAAAAAACAATTTTTTTGATTTACGTATATGTAACCACAATTTGTTTGTTTTATGTTTACGTATACGTAACACTATGTGTAAAAATGTTTAATATTACATTGATACTCTTATAAATAAATAAAAATAAAATAAAACAAAAAATAAATATTCTTATATGATTGGGTAAAATTGGTTTTTTTAGTGGTTTTCTCGGTTTTCGCCTAACTTGTGGTTTTCTCTCCCCTATATATATATATATGTGTGTGTGTGTGTGTGTCCTTTCTGTTTAGGTCATTCGTTGAACATAAGACATGGATACAAGTCACTTCTCATATGTGGTTCAACTATTCTTGTTCTCGTTCTCGGATTCAAATATGGTCTAAACAAACTACTCTAGTTTGTGCGTGGCCACGCGATATGTTGTAGTCTGAATCAACGAGGGCACCAGAATGTCCAGATCCTAATTAAAGGATAACATAATTCCTTTGGCCACGTACAACTCCCACTTAACTACAGATTACTCCTGATCATATCCTTATTATTGCCTGTTAAGGTACATCGTTAGATAAGATCAAGGAATAAACTTTAGTCAGAGTTAGTTCTAGTGTGTGCCTCGGGTCAAAGGATCAATAGATCTTACCATATTCAAAACTTCTCAAGACATTGATCCATGAAGATAGTTACATTCAATAATCATTCTCTAATGATTATCTGTGAACATGACATCCAACCATTTGGCCTTTCATTCCTAATGAACCAATAATCCAATTCACAATAGTCTTACGTTCAGATTGATTCCCATGAATCTGATCGACTACGAACATTTAGAATATAGCATAATATTCAAGGATTTCTAAAACGTACAAAAAATCGAATCATAGAAACATCTATTTACTAATAAATCAAACTCAAGTCTAGCATTTCTATTATCTATCAACATGCTCCTTATACAGATTGAGGTATAGGTTTAGCAAATGTAACATCCCAATTTTTAAGGAAATAAAAGTACAGGAGCTAAAGTGTAAATACCTCAAAGTTGGAGGGTTCAAAATAAAAGATTTTGAAATAGGAGATGGTAGCGGACCACTACCAAGCTTGTAACGGTCCGTTAGCCGCAACTGGTTCGAACAAGGAGAAGGCAACACATGTATGGTGACTCGCTGAACCGGATTGGGTAGCGGACCGCTACCCAAAGCCATAACGGTCCGCTACGTAGCAAGCAAGAAAGACGGCTGGCAAGAGGCGGTAGCGGACCGCTACCGCCTAGCTTAGCAGTCCTCTACGGGTGGCTTCTCACCCCTATAAATACTTGCAATTGTCGTTCAAATTGAAACAACAACAAACACATCAACACCTCCATTTACACACAATCACGCATACCGAGGAGATCGGAGTGACGGTTACGAGTGCGGTGGTTACGAGTGCAGTGCGCTGAGAGTACGGTTCAAGCTTGGAGAAACGTTTAAAGCGAGGAACAAACTTAGGAATTGCCCAAGGATAATGTAATTACACTAGAAACGTACCATAGACACCAATACGTGAATTATGTGTTTAAATGATATGTGTTATGTGATATGTGATACGATAAGGGTACGGGGTAATGGCGAATTAGTCTAAACACTAAACGGGAATAATGGAGTAATCACGACGTATCCAAGGAGTGGTGGATACGCTGCTGGTACTTCAAATATATAAACTTCTTGGTACTTCGTGGTGAAACAATTATGAATGTTTAGGGGTATAGACTAATAAATAATAATGGAATATAGTAAACGTACAGGAGAACATCCAACCGGTATGTAGTTATCTAACAAACGGAATGTTTTTTCTAAGGAAAGAGTGGTGTATAAATCTCTCCTAGACCCGTCACTCTTTCCTGGGAACATCTCTGTTTGAGGTACTGCTATGGAAGGAAAATAACTCCAGTTTACAATAAATGACTAATACGAATATGAGATGAAAGTATACCATGCATAATGAATGTGAATACGTGATGAATATGAATACGTGAAATGCATGATGAATACGTGAATGCATGATGATAAGTGCAAATATGAATGAGTATGACGGAACGAGTCTAAACCCTAAAATGGAATAATGGAGTACTCACAGAGTGTTAGAGGGGTGGTGGATACGCCGCTGATACTTCCTATATATAAACCCTCCTAATGCATCGTGGAGAAACCGTTACGAAGTTTTGAGGTGAGGACTGGTTGGTGAATAAATCAAGTATATACGTGAAATAAAAACAAATGCTTGATACATTTGGGAGGCAGTGAGTCAAAGATACTCAAGGTCCCAAATGAAATGAGATACCCGGCCTATGAGGTGGATCTCAATAAATAAAGAAAGAATTGGAAACTCTAGGCCTACGGGGCTGAAAGAGTAAAAGATTCCAAGCCTATAGGGCTGAGGAATGAATGAGTCTTCGTGACAAATGCAAAGGGTCTATACTGAAGAGTATAAGAACCTTGCAGATACTCAGACCAGAGGTACGACCTAAGATGGTTGCGAGGGGATTAGCACACCCATAAAATATACGAATGACGTGACCGGAGGTACGTTCGGAGATGGTCATGGGGGCGTCGAGAGCCTAGGGAACTTGAACAATAATAAGAACCTAAATGGTTCATAATACAATGAACGATGCAGTGTACTTACTTAGCGTAAGCTAATTCAAAAACGTTTTTCAAGCACTGTGTATGCTCACCAACTTTTTAGTTGACCTTATTTTATTCATGTTTCAGGTACTAATGTGAGGTTTTGATCAAGACTTGCTACACTTAAGTTTTGGACCTAGATAATTTTAAATAAAGGATTATGTATTTCATTTTATGTACTTGGTTTGATTTGGTTTTATCTTGAATACTTGAAATGAATTTGAATGATTAATATATTTCAATTTAGTCAACCTTGTGCTCATGAACAGTCTACATGTCCCGCCCTGACGTTTCCGCCATCGGTTGGGGTGTGACACCTTTAATATCACGGGTGTATCTGAAGACGCTATCTACTTGCGTTTATTTCCATTCTTGCTCTTTGGGCGTACATCTGCTTGGCTTGACACCCTTCCTGACAACTCTATTACCAATTGGGAGGATCTTCAAGCTAAGTTCTACAAGAAGTATTATCCACTTTCCAAGGTCGCTCGCCTCAGGGATCAAATCCACTCCTTCCGGATGGATCCTGATGAGCCTTATCATTTGGCCGGGGAGCGGTTCAACACGCTGTTGAGCCGATGTCCCCAGCATGGTCTATCATACTGGGTGATAGTGGAGAAATTCTACAATGGTCTCACCTTCGAGAAGCAGCAAATGTTTAACACAGCTGCGGGAGGCCATATCATGGATAGACTCGACCCTGCTGAGTGCGAGGAAATGTTAGAGAGCTTCGCTCAAGCCGAACAGCAGCATCCATTTACTAGGACTTCCATTCCTAGTGCTAGATCATCCACCTCATCTTCTAGAGGTGTGCATCAGGTCACCCCTGATTCTAGCATGGCTGCTTCACTCGCCTCAATGTCTAACAAGATTAAGGAGCTGAAGCTCAGTGCTCAATACCAGAACCGAGGGTACATCAACTACAATTCATTTGGCTCGGGATGGAGATCTGGAAACAACCCACCGGGGTTTAACGGTCGTCAGCTGCAGCATGGAGGAGAAGATATAGAACCTAGCACGGGAAGTAGTGTCGACACGATCATGGTAAAGGAGATGCTTGAGACGCAGACACAGTTGCTTGCCCACTTAGTCCAGCAGGACAGGATGCTAGGCTGAGATTGGATAGCCACGATGCTCTATTGAAGAATCAATAATCGGCATTCCATGATCTGAAACACACGGTTGAGGACATCGCTAAGAGTCTGAAGGATCGACTGGGAGGTCAATCTTCAGGCTCCAATGCTTCATTTATTTCCGTGTCGGTCAGGAGTGTGGAGGAGACAGAGGTTGCAGAGGATGACTCCCACTCCAGCAAGTATAACATTCCGTGACCTGAGGAGGTCAATAAGATTGACTAGAAGGCTAGATTCGCGGAGATTGATGCCAGGATGACCGAGGAGTAGGTAGATGAGGAGATAGTAGTTGAGGTTCCTACTGAGAAGGCAGAGGAGAAGAAGTGGGCGGAGATGTAGACCCCCTGAGATTGACCCGACTCGTGTTCCTTACCCAACACGTTTGATGCCATTCAAGCAAGCCAGGGAACACAGTCACTGTAGGACCGGTGAATACAAGTTGGTTCTATTCTAGTTGAGATTGGCGGAAATAATCATAACTAAGCAATGTAAACAAGTAAACACGAAGAATACTGATAAATGCAATTTGTATTAAGCTTCAATGGTTACAAGATTACAGGGAAAACTCTAAGAAAGCACACTTGTACAATGAACGAATACAGTACTTATATAGTAACTTAGAATCAAGACAGACCCTTGATTCTAAGTATCAGATCGAACACAAGCCATTGATCTTGTATCCTAGAAGCTATACTACATGTAAAGATAATAAATACTACAATGGTTAACTTTACTCAAACGTCTTCTTAGTATCATTGCTTGGATACGTGGAAGGAGAGCGTTGTTGTCTTTTATTGTCTGCACCAATAACATTCTTTTTGCATGGATATGTCAGAGTTGCATAAGAAAGTTATCAGCTGTAAAGTTGCTTTTGAAATGCCAGTCATCAGCAACGAATGATCTTCATTGGGTATCGCTATCAGCAGCATTGCTGATGATCCGCAGTAAGACTCAACTATCCAAAGCTGCTAATGATTTGCCTATCAGTAGCATCAAGTGTTTGATGCTGCCGAGAAGCCTATCCGCAGCAACTCTGGTCTTCATCAGATAAGGCTGTCCACAGCAGAATTGTTCATCAGCAGGAGAACAACTATCCGCAACAAACAAGCTTATCCACATCAGCTTGTTGGTCAGCAGCAAAACTGTGGAGTCCGCAGCAGTTGTACTTAGAGAATTTTATAGCCATCAGTCTTTATTTCTACAAACTCCCCCTAGACTGATGCTACCAAAACTCTCTTACTGCTTTTGTTGCTAAAGCTTTTGCATGTTGGCAATTATCCTTGCAACCTCATAGCCTCTAGGGTCCTTGATGGAATTGTCAAGATGAAGCTCAGATAGAGTCTTGATGTCTTTGCTTGTCATTTTGAAGATGGCATTGTTTGAACATTTCATCTTCTGTCCTTTGACATCTATCAAACTGAACTCATCCTTAGCAGCATTGTAGGACCAACTGATGAATGGAAAGTGGGATTGGAGAGGTTTAGCATCAAAGATTACATCTTTGCTAGGATTGAAGTGATGTTTGATCACTAGCAACAAATGCCTTCCACCTTCATTCTCGGGCTCATTCTCTTCACCCAGCTCCATAGTTCTTCTAAGATCAGAATCTAGGAGTTGCATTACCTCATCAACTGATTTGTAGATTGACCTTTTTACTTCTGCCCTTTCCCTGAAAACCTCAAACCATTGATCTTGATTGCTGTAGAACCAGATAACAATTTCTCTTGAGTCTTCTGGTGTGGTAGTTGGTTTAGTTTTCTTTTTGGGAGACTGTTGATGAGGAAGAGCTGGGTGGGAGGATTTGAACTTTTTGGGTGGAAAGGAGGGAGGTCTATAAGGGAGAGTGGAAGGTTGTTAAATAGAGGAAGGGGTGGATGAGGGAGTAGGCTTGAGTTTCTTTGTTTTTCTGTCATCAGCTTGAGTAATCACCCTTTTCTTGGAGCCTGTCTTCTCCAGTCTTTCTTCCTCTTCCTTCTTTACTTTGCAGTACAAGGCTTGCAGGTTCATGAAACTCATGGGACCTAGCCTCTTTCCACTTCCTCCTCTAGCCTTTAGGAAGTCCATCCTGACCTTCCTTTCTTCATGTGTCCTTATGTTAAAAGCAATGGTCTTCTTGGTTTTCTGTTTGGCTTTTTCTTCTTCTTCACCCTTTTTTTATTTGCCAGTTGACCTTGCTGACCCATGAAAGCTTTGTAGATTTCTTTATTTGACAATTTCTCAAGGTAGTCTGCATCCTCACCTTGAGAAATCAGAGCTTCTATCCACTCCTCTCTCATTTCTTTGGCTAGTTCAGAATCAGTTATCCTAAACTTAGCCTCTTCTTTTCTTTCTTCCTCTTCTTTATTCAATTGTTCCTGCAGCTGAAGAGCTAGAGCTTCATCTTCTTGTAGTTGAGTAGCTACAGGAATTTTAACTTTCAGAGCATCTAGTTGCCTAGCATGCAACTGGATCTGTTGTTTTCTGAGGAGAAAGACAACTTTTCTTTCTTGAATCTTTCTAAACTCTGCCATCTCCTCTTCTTCTCTTTCCCTTCTTCTCTTCTCCCTTTCTCTCTTCTCCTTCTTTAATTTTTCTTTTTCTTCTTCTTCTTCTTCTTCTTCTTCTGTCATGATGCCCTTCCCCTTGTCCTTGTTGGATGCCTCTGCTTCAGCTTCATGAATCACAACAACAGATGTAAGAGATGCTGTTGGGATCTCAGCTTCAGCTTCATTGGCAAGTTGAGGAATAGACACAGAGGAAGGGACTGCTTCACTTTCTTCCTTTTCCCATTCACTCCCATGTATAGCTTTGAAGGCTTCTTTGACATTCTGAGTAGCCACTTTTCTTGACTCTACTTCTGCACTCTGTATGATAGTTGGTGAAGAGGGAAGGGATAGATCTAAGTCAGAGTCATCCATTGCAAGCCTTCCCTCCTTTTCAAGATAAGCTTTGATAATTTTGAGCATTGTTTGACTTTCTAAGGAGTTGATGTTGCAGATGTGTGTTCTAAGCTCAAAGACCTTGTTCAGGAAGTCTGGATTAAAGAGCATGATCTTTTGGATTTTGTTGATTGTGAAAGATGATCCATCACTTAAGAAGAACTGAAAGCCAGAGCACCCAGTGCTTGACCATCCTTGCACTTCTAGGCCCCTGACCACTTCATTGTAGAAAAATCTTCTCCAACATAGAACTTCTTCTTCTATTAAAGCACTGCTCCTTATCAAGTCAAATCTTGGAGCCAGTCTTTGTTCTGATGTTGTTGAAGATTCTGCATGGTGTTTAGGATTGGCCAACTTGTTTGCTTCTTCTAGTAACCTTTCAAACCAGGGCAGATTATCCTCCATCAAAACATAGAACCTGTCGATTGTAAGTTCCGCTGAGAGATCTATAGAAGTGTTGATGCAGCTTGATAGATACAGTTCAAGAACCTGAAGTGGATTCAGTGTATTCCAATTCAGCTCTTCTATTCCACCAAACTCCCGTCCAGTCCAGAATCTCTCAGATAGACCATCATACCCCCAAACTAGAATGGAGTCAAATTCTAGCTTATTTGCAGTCGGTGTGAATTAAGGGGTAATGGTCTGTCTTGATATGGCTGCAGCAGCAGGAAGTATGTTGAATGATGAAGGTGTGTCTTAATTTTGACTTTCATTCTTCAACACCTCATCAACAGCTCGGACAACTAACTTCCAATCCTCTGTGATATCTTCCTCTTCATCTACTGAGTCTGGCAAGTCGTGGATTTGAACAAAAGAAGGTTTGAAGAGAGAACTTTGAAAAGCAGCCTGCTCTTGTATCCATTCTTCGAGGCTGTCAGCATCATCTTCCGCAGTAACTATCTCCCACTTTTTGGTTGCATCAGTGCATAGAGTCTCATTAGTTTGAGTGCCCACTAATACAAGGGAGGGAGTAGTCACTGGAGGGCATTGATGGGCTTCATGCATAGAGACTTGGTGCCTTAGTTTGGACACTTCGGCCTCTAGCATTGTCACCCTGGCCGTCAATTCCAAATTATGAAGTTTCAGTCTATCCTCATCCACAGTTGTGGAATCCTTGGAACAAGATGGGGCCTTAGGCCTAGCCTCTGCATCCCCATCACACTTGGCACCTGGGATTCCTCTCAGTGAAGAGAGTTTCAAGAGAAACATCCTCATTGTGAGTTGTCGTGGTTAGGGTCTTCGTGATGTTATCACTGTCCTCCTGGTCAAATGATGTACCAGGAGTAGTGACAGCCCTTTCCACATTCACTCTATCATCGCTTCCAGAGTGAACCTTCTTAGGTGATGAACTTGGGTTGTGTACATTAGCAGCCAAGTCAATCAATACCTCCGAAATAGTGGTAGTTGGAGAAGGTATATCATCTTGACTAGGTGCCTCTGCACTTAAGTTCAGAGAAGAAAAATAATGATATGGCTCAGCAGGTTGTTCTATGGATCCAGGATGTGATCCTGATCCTAATAGAGAAACTTCCAAGGAAATCTCTCTAGTGGTTTAGCTATCCCTTTTGATATTCTCATCAGAATGTTGGGATTCTGAATGAGGGCTTTTAGGTTGGGATTGGGTCTGTGAGACAAGTGTAGAAGGAGTCTTCTTGCTCCTTTTTCTGGTGTATTTTGCCACAACTGGGGCATGTGTTCCAGTTGGGCGGTGATAACATCCAAAAGAGGTGTAAGTAGTTTTGTACCTGTGCATCCTTAGTAGTATGCGCAGGGGTTCGAACATTAGAAGCAGTTTGTTGTTTAGGTTTTGAAGTGGACGGTGTGGGATCAGTATCAGCTGGGATTGCTGAACTGTCACCCTGGGTACTTTGTATGTTCATCATTGTAGATAACAATGGAACATTGACCCCTGAGAACTTTTTGGAAACAGTTCTCATGCTTTGCAAAATATTATTTTTATGACTCAACATAAGATAGATTCTTCCAAGTTTTGAAAGATCTTTTAGTTCATTGTTAAAAACCTCCTGCAAGAACCTTGGGTACATATAGAATTTCTGCTTTGCACCTTCTTGAAGGTTATATCTCAAACCTTCAAAGATGAGATGTGCAAAGTTAAAACCTTGGCCAGTGACCATACCGTGAAAAGCAGAGGCAAGTGCAGAGCTCATTTGGTGCCATCGAATTCTCTTCTGGGATATGCATTATAGAAGGGTGTGGCATAGAAACTTCCTTGGAGGGCCCATCAGCGCCTTTTCAATGGTGTACTCGTTCTGTTTCTAGTGTACCATATGGATACAAAGGTCCTCATATACTCTTCCCTTGAGTATGAAATGGCGGCCCCCTCGTCCTGAAGCTTGAGATGTTTTCGGAGGGTAGCTTCAGTGATGGTGATGTCTTTGCAGTCTACCGTAGCTTGGATTTGGAGAATCCCCTGTTCGGTAGAGTAGACGGCGGTGTTCCAAAAGTCCTCCATATGAGGGATGTATATGGTGGGGTTGACGATTAGTGCATGGTGTATCTTTGATCGACAGAGAAAGTCGATCATGTCATTAAACCCCTTGGACTTCTTTCCTTTTATTAGGTATGCAGTGAGATTGTGGTAGGGTTAGAACTTGTTATCAGGCTGGTTTATGTCTACTTCTGCCGTTGTTGTTGGGTTTGGAAGGAAGAAGGAAGGTTTTTGAAAGGTGGTTAAGTATGGAAGGATTTGAATGCTGTGAAAGCTTGAGAGAAAATGGTGAGTGTTAGGTTGGAATTGAATGTGAAAAGGTTATGGAGAAATTTGATTTGTGTTATAACGACAGAGGAGGGAAAAAGCAAAGTTACTTGTATAGTATAACCTTATTCACTTTTCACTGTTACGGCTGTAATACACTATAGCAGTCATGGTAAAGACTGAAAGTACTTTTTACAGCGGGTAAAAGTTAATTTAGACTTACTTTTACCCATCAGCAGCAAACTTGGTTGCTGCAGATGGTTAAGCCTATCCGCTGCAAACTTGGTTGCTGCGGATGGTTAAGTCTGTCAGTAGCAAACTCAATTGCTGCTGATGGATGCAATGATCCTCAACAAAGTTGTTGCTCCCGACTGACTTAAAGCTATCCGCAGGAAACTTGTTCCTGCTGATAACTTAAAGCAGTCAGTGGCAAATTTTTTGCTGCTGAAGATTAAACCTGCCAGCAGCAAAAATGGTTATTGCTGACTTATAACTTTTATTTACAACAAAAGACAAACACATTTATAAAACAATTTTTAGAGACAAATTTTAGTCAAAATACATTATACCAATGGATTCAACTAAATATCTTAATCTAGCTTCATCAAAAGGTTTTGTAAACAAATCAGAATATTTCTCATTGGTATGAACTTTGGTTAAAATAATTCTCTTTTTCTCAGCTTGATCTATTATGAAGTGATACCTGATACCAATGTGCTTTGTCTTGGAGTGCTGCACCGGATTGTTTGTGATTGATATAGCACTCATGTTGTCAATGTGAATGGGAGTGGCCATGAAAGTCATCCCATAATCCAGCATTTGGTTTTGTATCCAGATGACTTGTGCACAACAACTTGAAGCTGCAATGTATTCTGCTTCTGCTGTAGAAGTTGATACACAGGTTTTCTTCTTGCACTGCCATGAAATCAGTCTTCCTCCCAGAAACTGACATCCCCCGGAAGTGGAATTTTTGTTCAAGTTGCATCCCTCATAGTCACTATCAGTGTATGCATACAGATTGAACTTATCATTTTTAGAGTACCATAGCCTAAGTCTTGGGGCCCCTTTTAGGTATCTAAAAATTCTCTTAACAACTTAAAGATGTGTATTCTTTGGAGCTGCTTGGAATCTTGCACAGAGGCATACTGCAAACATCATATCTGGCCTTGAGGCAGTGAGATACATGAGTGATCCTATCATTGCATGGTATTGATGTTGATCAGTGTCTTGACCATCTTTTTCTGGAGTCAGTTGATGGTGCACTTGCATAGGAGTTCTTGTGGCAGAGCAGTCAACCATCTTGAATCTTTCCAAAATGCTCTTGACATATTTGGATTGGCTGATGAAGATTCCATTTGGTACTTGTTTGACTTGAAGACCGAGAAAGAAATTTAGTTCACCCATTGAACTCATTTCAAACTTTGAGTGCATCAGGATCTCAAAGTCTTTACACAACTTCTTCCTTGTTGATCCAAAGATGATGTCATCAACATAGATTTGTTCCAGTAGGATTTCTCCCCCTTCATCTTTGATAAACAAGGTCTGGTCAATGACTCCTCTTCTGAAGTTGTTGCTTAGCAGATATCCAGACAGAGTTTCATACCAGGCTCTTGGAGCTTAATGTAAGCCATAAAGAGCTTTGTCTAGTTTGAACACTTTGTTAGGATGTGCAAGATCTATAAAGCCTGGAGGCTGTTTGACATATACTTCCTCACCAATCTTCCCATACAGAAAAGCACTCTTGACCTCCATTTGATAAACCATGAATTTCTTGGATGCATCATATGCCAGGAAGATTCTGATGGCCTCCAGCCTGGCAACAGGAGCAAAGACTTCATCATAGTCAATTCCCTCTTCCAGAGTGTAGGCTTGAGCTACAAGTCTGGCTTTGTTCTTGATGACAATGCCTCTCTTATCTTGCTTGTTCTTGAATACCCATCGTGTGCCAATAGCAGTTTGACCAGGTGGAAGATCAACAAGTTTCCAAATATCTTGTCTCTTGAATTACAGCAACTCTTCCTGCATTGCCTCAATCCAACTGCTATGTTGCAAAGCTTCATCTATCTTCTTGGGTTCTACCTGAGATAGAAAACATGAAAACAAACATATATTGGCCTCATGAGATTTGCTTCTTGTTAGAACTCCTTGGTGAACTTGGCCAATGATATTTTCTAGGGGATGTTCCTTATTGATTCTCTGTGCTGGTACCACATCCAGTTGTATCCCTTGCTCAAGATTGCTCTGATTCTGATCAGGAAACTTTTCATTCATGGTGGAGGAGTCTTCAATATCAACAACAACATCAGCATTTTCAGCAGCAGCATCAGAAGCATCCGCAACAGATGCTTCTACAACATTTACAGATGTGTCTTCATTCAGATTTTCATTTTCAGAGAGGCTTTTGCTAGTGACATTTGAGAGTCTGGTTCTGATTTCACCGACTTCAATAACTTCCACAACAGATGGAGGATCAATAGATGGTTGTTTCAGTCTGATAGAGGGGCTAGGAAACTCCAATATGTAGTTAGAGGAAGAAGTGGAAGCTGGTACTTTGGAAGAGGTAGACTCCATATTTGAGAAGATGAGAGGCTCAAATATTTTTGTGAAAGAGTCTATATCAAAGAGCCAATCTAGGCCTTTTCCCTGTTCACATGCGATGTGTTCCATACATTCCACATTGGCTGATTCTTTCACAATTCTTGTTCTTGAGTTGAATACTCTGTAGGCCTTAGATTGAGAGGAATAGCCCACAAAATTACCTTCATCAGATTTGGCACCAAACTTAGGAAGAACCCCATCTGTGATTAGAATGGTGCATGGACATCCAAAAGGTTTTAGAAATCCAATGTAGGAAACTCTTTTGAACCAGAGTTCATGAGGTGTCTTGTTGAGGAGCTTGACTATGAGAACTCTATTATGCACATAGCAGGCTGTACTGACTGCTTCTATCCAGAATATGAGGGGCAGTTTTGAGTCAGCCAACATTGATCTTGCTAATTCAATTAGAGTTCTGTTTTTTCTTTCAACAACCCCATTTTGTTGAGGAGTTCTAGGAGCAATGTATTGTCTTTCTATGCCCTTGCTATCACAAAAACAGTTCAAGGTGTGGTTCTTGAACTCTGTACCTTGATCACACCTTATGACTTTGACTTTCTGATGGCTTTGATTCTCTACCCTAAGAATGTAGGATTTGAGAATCTCAGCAGTTTCATCTTTTGTTCTCAAGAAATATACCAATGAGAATCTGGTATAGTCATCAATTATCACTAGATAGTATGACTTCTTGCCCATTGACATTTCATTTGTAGGACCAAAAAGATCCATATGCAGCAGCTCTAGTGGAGTGTCATTTGTATTCAAAGTCTTGGGCTTGTGAGAACTCTTGTGTTGCTTCCCCTTCAAACAGGCAATGCAATGATCTTCAAGTTAGAATTATTTGTCAGGAAGCCCTCTAACAAGATTTTCCTTCACCTACTTGTTAATGGTTTTGATATTGACATGGCTTAATCTCCTGTGCCAGAAAGCTAATTCATCAACTGATGCCTTTGACAGAAAACAAGATACACTACCAGATGGAGTGACCTCATTCATGTCAAGCACATATAGATTATCTTTTCTCTGAGCAGTCAATAGGATCTTTTCTGGAGGAGGTTTGGTTAAGCCAGGAGATAGTACAAAACATTCTTTATCTGTGAAAAGCTTCAAATACTTTTGATCACAGACCTGTGACACACTCATGAGATTGAAGTCTAATTCTTTAACATAATTTACTCATTTAGTACTCATCCTTTCATTGGACACTGTTCCTTTTCCAGGGATTGATCCTCCTTTTGAATCACTCCCGAAGGCAACATATCCTCCATTGAAGTGTCTGAAGTTGGAGAGGATGGATCTGTTGCCGGTCATGTGCCTGGAACAACCACTGTCTACAACCCATGTGTTATTCTTGTGACCTGGCTATCCCTGCACGTGAGAGAGATCTAGTTAGAGGGAGGAACCCAAGAACTTACAAACTTGGGAAAGTGTGTTATTGGATCATCAACATCAGCATGCTTGCATTCAATGGAACCAATGATGATGCTTGGAGGGATAGAGGCTGGGATCTTGGCCTTCCATTGCTGAGGTGGTGGTTTTCCAGATTTCTTTGATCTATCAACAACTGATGTTGCTACTGAGAACTTTGGCTTATCAATGGCAGATTTTGTTGCTGCTGATGGTTTTACTTGAGCAGCAGCAGACTTGGTTGCTGTTGAAGGCTTGTCCTTTGGTTTCTTGGGCTTTACTTGATCAACAATATTTTCGCTGGCTGTTGATGGTTTAACAACAGATGTATGCCTATCCTTCTTTACCTTGTTACCAGATAGTTTCTCTGTAGAAGTTCTTCTGTTGATAGGCTTTTAGTTAGTAGAGACTTGATGAAGAATCTGGTTGAAGGGATTAAATTTACAATTTGCAGCAAAGTCGTCTGTTTCACCACAGATGATGCAAGATTTTTGAGGTTTTGGCCGCTGCTTCCTTGGTGGGGATAGAGAGTTTCTGAAATGAGTTTCCTTGGCTTCAAAGCTTCTTACCTTTTTGTTTTTGTTCGTCTTCTCAAAAGCATGTTGTTTGAGGTTTCTTTTTTGCTGAAGGTAGTAGAAGAAGGTGCTGGCAGTGTGGTTGTATTTGCCACAGACAAAGCATGATTCAGCCAGTTTGTCCCTTTGAAGGTACACATATTGAACAAATATTTGAAGATCCAGGGGTTAGCTTTGTTGTGCTCAAAAGTGCTTCGTCCAATGTATTTTGAACATATGGAGTTCTCTCTCTAGGCGCATGACATATGTCAAACACCTTCTTTGGTGGATTGGTTTTGATTGAGGATTTGGGTTGGTGGAGGTTGAAGACTGTCCCTTTTAAACATTTAGCTTTCTTCCTTCTAGAGGATAGATAATTTTGATTTGTTTGGATGGTTGAGGTACTGGTACTGAAGCAGCTGGTACTGGTATTGAAGGAATGACATATGTGCATGGGTCAGATTTGGCTGTTTTGAGAATTACTTCATTTGTGGGAAATAAAGGGGCTTCATTTGTTTCAGTGGAGTCTGAGCATGTGGACTCAGACTCAGATGAGGTAGTGCATTCTTGCACAAGTGGTTCTTCCTTTGAAGGATCAAGACTTCAGTTGGCCAGATCAAGATTTGAAAGATTGAAGCTTGGTTCATGAATGGCTACATAGTCAGCAGGTGGTGCAACAGTTTTATACTGGTCAGCATGGTACCCCAGACCAGTCTTGTAATACTTCTGATTTTATTTATTTGCAATTCAATGTAACACGTTTAAACCCGTTCTAGTGCAATATTTTATGTTATTCGTACAAACAATTTGAACTCTAACTCATGAAAATTCTCAAATTCAGTCTCAACATTTTCTCAAAATTTCTATACAAATGCATATATATATATATATATATATATATATATATATATATATATATATATATATATATATATTTAGGCACGCATAGGTAAACATACACGTACATACATCATACAAATACATACACGTAACCATACACGATGATTTGAACCCTAACCTACTAAACACTTGAACCCTCGAGCCTTGAACCCCGCCTTTTTATCTTGAGCTCGTAAATGTAAATGGATTGACTTATAAAAGTCAGAATTGAACCAAGACTCCCAAGAAATCGACCTGTTTGACTTTAAAAAGTCGAATAGGGCTGAATCCTTTCAATCCATGCCACGATATGGATCAAATCGAGTCCCGTGGGTTCTATCTCGTGTACAAGAAATAAATCGGCCTAATACAGACCCAAACAACAAATCAATTCGTTCAATCACGTGGTCAGATTCGAATTTTGAAAGGATTTGACTTTGCATAGTCAAATCCGTGTCAATTACATTCAATTCAAGAAAACTAACGCTTCTTAATCCCGCATATAACTCGCAGGACAATCACGTACGTACCTAGACCATTAACAGGACGCGATTCACTCTCAATTCAGTGAATTTACGCGTAATCAGGCCTCCCCGTCCATTTCGGTCAACTTAAAATCAAAACAGCTGATCCGCGTGAAGTTAAACGAATTAAATCATGCGTACACCTTCGCCTAGTCTATTATAACTTTTCTGAACCGCTAATCGCATCTCATTCCCCATATGGAACCAAACCAAGCATCAAGAACGACGAGACCGGGAGGGTAGCCGCCTGCATTCGTGCCCAATCCAAATCCGTAAGTCTTGGTATCATTCGACTCGTTTTTGAGTCCTTATAAAAAGCCCCATATCCAATTGTAAGAACATAACCCATCAAACACAAATTGAATTAGGGTTCTTGTTCTTATGAATGTATTTCTGATTTGGGGATTTGATAAAACGTACTTTTCGTATTTAAATTTTTGGGTTTCTAGTTAAACAGCGAAACCACCTGGTCTGACTGGTTAGGCCACTGCACCATTAGACCAGATGGCCCGGGTTCGAAACCCACAAGCCGCTAAATCGGTCGGCTCTTTTTGCGCGTATCCCCATAGCCGACCAGATGGCCCGGAGCACTGTATTGTCTTTCTATGCCCTTGCTATCACAAAAACAGTTCAAGGTTTGGTTCTTGAACTCTGTACCTTGATGACACCTTATGACTTTGGCTTTCTGATTGCTTTGATTCTCTACCCTAATAATGTTGGATTTGAGAATCTCAACAGTTTCATCTTTTGTTCTCAAGAAGTATACCCATGAGAATCTGGTATAGTCATCAGTTATCACCAGACAGTATGACTTCTTGCCCATTGACATGACATTTGTAGGACCAAAAAGATCCATATGCAGCAGCTATAGTGGAGTGTCGTTTGTATTCAAAGTCTTGGGCTTGTGAGAACTCTTGTGTTGCTTCCCCTTCAAACAGGCCGTGCAATGATCTTCAAGTTGGAATTCTTTGTCAGGAAGCCCTCTAACAATATTTTCCTTCACCAACTTGTTAATGGTTTTGATATTGACATGGCTTAATCTCCTCTGCCAGAGAGCTGATTCATCAACTGATGCCTTTGACAGAAAAAAAGATACATTACTAGATGGAGTGACCTCATTCATGTCAAACACATATAGATTATCTATTCTCTAAGCAGTCAATAGTATCATTTATGGAGGAGGTTTGGTTAAGCTAGGAGATAGTACAAAACATTCTTTATCTGTGAATAGCATCCAATGCTTTTGATCACAGACCTGTGACACATTCATGAGATTGAAGTCTAATTCTTTGACATAATTTACTCGTTCAATACTCATCCTTTCATTGGACGCAGTTCCTTGTACAGTGATTGATCCTCCTTTTGAATCACTCCCAATGGCAACATATCCTCTATTGAAGTGTCTAAAGTTGGAGAGGATGGATCTGTTGCCGGTCATGTGCCTGGAACAACCACTGTATACAACCCAGGTGTTATTCTTGTGACATGGCTGTCCCTGCACGTGAGAGAGATCTAGTTAGAGGGAGGAACCCAAGAACTTGCAAACTTGGGAAAGTGTGTAATTGGATCATCAGCATCAGCATGCTTGCATTCAATGGAACCAATGATGATGCTTGGAGGGATAGAGGCTGGGATCTTAGCCTTCCATTGCCGAGGTGGTGGTTTTCCAGATTTCTTTGATCTATCAACAACTGATGTTGCTATAGAGGACTTTGGCTTATCAATGACAGATTTTGTTGCTGCTGATGGTTTTACTTGAGAAACAGCAGACTTGGTTGCTGCTGAAGGCATGTCCTTTGGTTTCTTGGGCTTTACTTGATCAACAACATTTTTGCTGGCTGTTGATGGTTTAACAACAGATGTATGCCTATCCTTCTTTACCTTTTTACCAGATAGTTTCTCTGTAGAAGTTCTTCTGTTGATAGGCTTTTGGTTAGGAGTGACTTAATGAAGAATCTGGTTGAAGGGATTAAATTTACAATTTGCAGCAAAGTGGTCTGTTTCACCACAGATGATGCAAGATTTTTGAGGTTTTGGCAGCTGCTTCCTTGGTGGGGAGAAAGAGTTTCTGAAATGAGTTGCCTTG
This sequence comes from Smallanthus sonchifolius, assembly GCA_023525975.1. Classification (NCBI taxonomy): domain Eukaryota; kingdom Viridiplantae; phylum Streptophyta; class Magnoliopsida; order Asterales; family Asteraceae; genus Smallanthus; species Smallanthus sonchifolius. The sequence continues at coordinate 20,224,842 of CM042044.1, read as the reverse complement.
GCTTCAAAGCTTCTTACCTTTTTGTTTTTTTTCGTCTTCTCAAAAGCATGTTGCTTGAGTTTTCTTTTTTGCTGAAGGTAGTAGAAGAAGGTGTTGTCAGTGTGGTTGTATTTGCCACAGACAAAGCATGATTCAGCCAGTTTGTCCCTTTGAAGGTACACATATTGAACAAATCTTTGAAGATCCAGGGGTGAGCTTTGTTGTGCTCAAAAGTGGCTTCTTCCAGTGTCTTTTGAACATATGGAGTTCTCTCTCTAGGCGCATGACATATGTCAAACACCTTCTTTGGTTGGATTGGTTTGGATTGAGGATTTGGGTTGGTGGAGGTTGAAGACTGTCCCTTTTCAACATTTAGCTTTCTTCCTTCTGGAGGATAGATAATTTTGATTTGTTTGGATGGTTGAGGTACTGGTACTGAAGCAGCTGGTACTGGTATGGAAGGAATGACAGATGTGTATGGGTCAGATTTGGTTGTTTTGAGAATTACTTCATTTGTGGGAAGTAGAGGGGCTTCATTTGGTTCAGTGGAGTCTGAGCATGTGGACTCGAACTCAGATGAAGTAGTGCATTCTTGCACAAGTGGTTCTTCCTTTGAAGGATCAAGACTTCAGTTGGCCAGATCAAGATTTGAAAGATTGAAGCCTGGTTCATGAATGGCTACATAGTCAGCAGGTGGTGCAACAGTTTTATACTGGTCAGCATGGTACCCCAGACTAGTCTTGTAATACTTCTGATTTTATTTATTTGCAATTCAATGTAACACGTTTAAACCCGTTCTAGTGCAATATTTTATGTTATTCGTACAAACAATTTGAACTCTAACTCATGAAAATTCTCAAATTCAGTCTCAACATTTTCTCAAAATTTCTATACAAATGGATACTTATATATATATATATAGTTATTTAGGAATTGCATAGTTAAACATACACGTACATAAATCATACAAATACATACACGTAACCATACGCGATGATTTGAACCCTAACCTCCTAAACATTTGAACCCTCGAGCCTTGAACCCCGAATTTTTGTCTTGAACTCGTAAATGTAAATGGATTGACTTATAAAAGTCAGAATTGAACCAAGACTCCCAAGAAATAGACCTGTTTGACTTTCAAAAGTCAAACAGGGCCGAATCCTTTCAATCCAAGCCACGATATGGATCACATCGAGTCCCATGGGTTCTATCTCGTGTACAAGCAATAAATCGGCCCAATCCAGACCCAAAAAACAAATCAATTCCTTCAATCACGCGGTCAAATTTGAAATTTGAAAGGATTTGACTTTGCATAGTCAAATCCGTATCAATTACATTCAATTCAAGAAAACTAACGCGTCTTAATCCCGCAAATCACTCGCAGCTCAATCACGTACGTACCTAGACCATTAACATGACCCGATTCACTCTTAATTCAGTGAATTTACGCGTAATCAGGCCTCCCCGTCAATTTCGGTCAAATTAAAATCAAAACAGCTAATCCGCGTGAAATTAAAGGAATTAAATCATGCGTACACCTTTGCCTAGTCTATTACAACCTTTCTGAACCGCTAATCGCATCTCATTCCACGTCTGGAACCAAACCAAGAATCAAGAACGACGAGACCGAGAGGGTAGCCGCCTGTATTCGTGCCCAATCCAAATCCGTAAGTCTTGGTATCATTCGACTCGTTTTCGAGTCCTTATCAAAAGCCCCATCAAACACAAATCGAATTAGGGTTCTTGTTCTTATGAATGTATTTCTGATTCGGGGATTTCATAAAACGTACTTTTCGTATTTAAATTTTTGGGTTCTAGTTAATCAGCGAAACCCCCTGGTCTGACTGGTTAGGCCACTGCACCATCAGACCAGATGGGTTCGAAACCTGCAAGCTGCTAAATCGGTCGACTCTTTTTGCGCGTATCCCTGTAGCCGACCCGGTCCCCTACCCCGAACATGTTATGGTCAAAACAAACCGGTCAGCGGATAAGGAATACCCCCTGGTCCAGTGGTAACTCGTAGCCCTCTCACAGGAACCACCCGGGTTCGAACCGGGTGGTCTGTTTACATTTTGTTAACCATTTTTAAAAACTCCAAAAATTTTATAAAAATTATTTTTATAAACTTTACAATATTTTTAACAGAATAAAACCAAAATTTATAAAATCTCAATATAAAATCATTTTATTTCGAATTTTATTATTAAAATTGTATATCAAATATTTAAAACAAAAATTTAGACTTTTAATAATTAAAGGAAATTTATTTACCAAATAAGATATTTGTTCTCCCAAAATTTATAAAGTTATAAAACTCTAACCTTAATTCCAAATACTTATTTTTTTTAAAAAAGAAAAAAAGAGAGGGATAAACAGATAAATAAATTTATTTATTTTTGATCTACTCTAAATGTGTTAATTTTAATCCTCAATATTTTTACACACCTTTATAAACAAATAAATAAAGAAAAACTATTTATTTAATTTATACTTAATATAATTCACGCTATTTTTATAACTAAATAAATAAATAACAACTATTTAATTTTATTTAGTTATTCAAACCCAAACTCTAACTTCAATCATTTTAAACTATTCATTTCAAACTTTCGTTTTATAAAAACACCTATCCAAGTATAAACCAAAATCACCACCTACAACTTCAACATACATTACACACTAGGTTAACAATGTGAAATTTCAAGGATCATTTTGTTGTCTAGTCTCGCGTGCTAGCTACACCTTTGAATCATGTGAGTATTACATAGCCCCTTTTCACACTTTTACACTTTTTGGGGTGAAACATGAACTCTATACATACAATTGTTTACATTTACACAAACTACACAAACACAAATCCTCTTTACATTCATTTTTGCAAATTCGAGCTTTATGTTTGAGTACTATGTGTGTTAACTGTCTGTGTGTAATTTATGTGCAATCATTAACTATTCAAGCCGACGGTTAACAATGAGAGATCTATTGACTCTGACAAACCCACCCAGATTAGGGTGATTGTTACCGACAACATAATTTGCATGCTAGTTACAAAGGTTTGATTGTACTTTTGGTTACACGATAGTGGTTCCCCATAAATGCCTTATTTTATCATGGTAAGTAAGGACTTGTTAATTCACATCAATATACTATCTATGTACAAACCTGTGTATGCTCACCAACTTTATAGTTGACCTTATTTTATTCATGTTTTAGGTGCCAATGTTTGATCAAGGCTTGCTACACATAGGCTTTGGGACTTAGTTAATTTTAATTCAAGAACAATTTGTGTTTCATTTATGTACTTTGGAATTGGTTTATGTTTGTTTGAATTAAAATGGATTTAATATATTACAATTTAGTCAACCTTGAGCTCATGAACAGTCTACATGTCCCGCCCCGACGTATTCCGTCGTCGGTTGGGGTGTGACAAGTCTTTACTTTGTCATGAACTTGAACATCTAAAAGTCTTCGCAGCTTTTTGGATGCAAACTCATATTTTTCAACATGAACTTTATGTTCAGCCAATTCTGCGCTGGTAGCTTTTAATTTGACCAACAGATCATCAATCTGAGTTTCAAGATTTGTTTGTTCATGTTTTAATGATGAAATATCTTTCTTTAGGCAGTTAATCTTTTCTTTATAACTGTTTTAAACCTTTTTGAATTCAGATTGTATTTGGTGAAACTCTTCATTTTGATCTATAAGGTTTTGATTATGCTTTCTGTAACCTAGAACCTTATCAATACAAGCTTGAGAACAAAGATATTCATATACTTAGGGTGGTATCTCAGTTGTGTCTGCCATGAGTGCTTGGTTGTTGGCAGGAAGATCTTCATACTGGAAGCTCCAGTCAAACTCAACAGTTCCAACAGCTGCACAAGCTGCAGTTTGAGCAGGAGGAGTGGCTTGTTGCTGTTGTTGTCTTGGCTGAGCTTGGTGAGCTTGTCTTGTTTGAGCAGCAGCTGGATTTGCCTTTGGTGCCTTGCATTCTCTAGCAAAATGACCAAGTTGGTTATAGTTGTAACATCTCATTTTTCTTTTGTCCAAGCCAACTCTGGTGTTGGAGTTGTTGCTTGGAATGGGTCTTCCCGTTCTAGAGTAGAACCTTTTTGCTCTTAGAGAGAGCATGGCATAGGAATGCTGTATGTCCATTTCTTCTAGATCATCTGGATGAAAACATTCCAGATCTTCCTTGATAAAGGACATATTGCTTGAGTTTTAACAGACAAAAGCAGCAGAGGTTGAGGCTTGAGGTGGGGCTTCAAGAAGAAATGGTGCGTTGTTTGATTGAGAGGTTGGAGTCTGGGGATGAGTGACAATGGGAGGGTATTAGTTGCTTGAACTAGGAACTCAGTGGTCAGAGTGTAGTGCAGAGGAAGTGGTGGTGGATGATGAGGCTGTTGAGTAACTTGAGCTCCTTTCTTTGGCTTGAATCATTTCTAATTCATAGGTCTTCAACATGCCAAACAACTCGGTCATCTGCAGAGTCTTCAAATTTTTAGTTCTTCTTATTGACACTATGTAAAGTGTCCAGCAGCTAAGCAGAGACCTGATGAACTTCTTGAGAATGTCTTCATTCTCCAGCTTCATTTTTGAGCACTGTAGCTCTCCCACAAGGTAAGTGTACCTGTTATACAACACAGTTAGGGACTCACCTTCCTTCTAGACAAAGTTCTCATATTGTTGCTTCAGAATGTCTCTTCTGTTTTCTTTCACTTCTTCTGAACCAGCAAACATCTTCTCAAGAGCCTCCCATAGCTCCTTGGCAGTCTTGTATCCTCTGAAGTTGTGAAATACTTCATTTGGAAAGCACATATGAATGGCTCCTAAAGCTTTGAAGTCTACGTCCATCTTCTTGATGTCTTCTTCTGAATACTTTGAGGGTTCTTTGGGGACTGATGGACATCCGAAATCAGTAGAGGCCACCATGGGTACATATGGTTTATCTTTAATGGATCTCCACATCCCATACTCTTGATAGCAGAAGAAACTTTCCATCCTGTTCTTCCACATATCATAGTCTTCTCCAGACACCAGTGTTGGTGGTCTGTTGATGCTTCCAGTATCCTCAAAACCATTGTTTTGTGCCATTTTGATTTGTGATATACGATGTCTTAGCAAAGAGAGTGATTAAACAAGTGTGAGTTTGTTTAATCTGAGTTAAAGCTCTGATACCACTTGTAGGATCGGTGAATACAAGATGGTTCTATTCTAGTTGAGATTGGCGGAAACAATCACAACTAAGCAATGTAAACAAGTAAACACGAAGAATACTGATAAATGCAATTTGTATTAAGCTTCAATGGTTACAAGATTACAGATAAAACTCTAAGAAAGCATATTTGTACAATGAATGAATACAATACTTATATAGTAACTTAGAATCAAGACAGACCTTGATTCTAAGGATCAGATCGAACACAAGCCGTTGATCTTGTATCCTAGAAGCTATATTGCATGTAAAGACAATAAATACTACAATGGTTAACTTTACTCAAACGTCTTCTTAGGCATCATTGCTTGGATACTTGGAAGGAGAGCGTTGTTTCCTTTTATTGTCTGCACCAGTAACATTTTTTCTGCATGGGATGTGTCAGAGTTGCAGCAGAAAGTTGTCAGTGGTAAAGTTGCTTTTGCAAGGCCAGTCAGCAGCAACGATTGATATTCATCGGATATAGCTATCAACAGCATTGTTGATGATCCGCAGCAAGACTCAACTATCCAAAGTTGCTGATGATTTGCCTATCAGCAGCATCAAGTGTTTGATGCTGCTGAGAAACCTATCCGCAGCAACTCTGGTCTTCAGCAAATAAGGCTGTTCGTAGCAGAATTGTTCATCAACAGGAGAACAACTATCCGCAATAAACAAGCTTATCCGTAGCAGCTTGTTAGTCAACAGCAAAACTGTCGAGTCCGCAACACTTCCTTGACTTGTTCAAACAACTAAAGGTCAATCTTCCGCTGATAGAGACCCTGCAGCGCATGCCAAAGTATGGAAAGTTCCTTAAAGATATTCTTTCCAACAAGAACAAGCTCGAGGAGGTCTCTAAAGTCTCACTTAGTGAGCAACGCTCTGCGGTGGTGCAGAACAAGCTGCCAGAGAAACTGGGAGATTCGGGTCATTTCACGATCCCAAGTCACCTAGGAAGTTTGCCTTTGCACCACGTGTTAGCCGATCTAGGTGCTAGAATCAATCTAATACCCTATTCCTTATATAAGCAGCTAGAACTAGGCGAACCACAACCGATGCATATGAGCATTTCCTTGGCTGACCGCTTAGTCAAGTATCCACGGGGAATTGTGGAGAATCTGTTAGTGAAAGTAGGAAAATTTGTCTTTCCCGTGGATTTTGTCATTCGAGATATGGAAGTGGATGACGGAGTCCCACTCATCTTAGGGCGCCCATTCATGCGCACCGCCAAGGCAGTAATCGATGTCTTTGATGGGAGACTCACACTTCGTGTGGGGGATGAGTCGGTAATATTTGATGTCATACAGTCCGTGGAGGAAGTTGGCGAGCATAGCCACTCCGTGCGCATGCTTGATGCCTTCATGGACTACCATCAGGACTCTGATAAGGTATTAGATGTTGGTGAACCCGCCCCTAATTTAGAAGAACCATCCGATTGGGCGATAGAGTTGGAGATATTGTTAGAAGAGCTGGACGATTACGGTGATGAGACGCCTGATGATCTGCTGGGGATGATGGCAGAGGTAGATGCAATCATAGGTAAAACCCCAAGTATGGGGAAGTTGGGGGAAGTTGTAGAGGACCCGGATGATCCGGGTGGATTTTTAGAGATCACATCCATAGTTAATCCCATTCCCGAATCACCGCTCATCATCGTCGTGCTTTCTGAGAGGGTGAGTGTTGACCCGATCATTAGTTCCAATACTCCTAGGTCTAGGCCACCCCGTGAGAGAATCCGTGTGTTGAGAGAAGTAGGTGAGTTAGAGAGAGTGAAAACCCTAAGTGTGGGGACGTATAGGGATGACAGGTTACTTAGTTATTTGATTCATATCATTTTTGGACCGGGTAGGTATAAGCTACGGTGGAAGGAGTGAAGTGTTGGCTGCGATAAGAGTTCTATGCTTAATAGGGCTTTGAGTGTGATAAGTTTGTACACAACCGGGAGACCGTGGAGGATGAAGGAGGTTCCGGTTAGGATCAAGGAGAGGCCTCCTGATAGACTTGCTTGAGTCTTGAGAAAGTGCCCGTGATGTAGAGTTTGTATGCTTACGTGGTCCGTGTCAGTGTCATTTTCTGTATTTTTCGGTACTGTGTCTTGTGTGTGTCGTGTCATTCGTGCTTGATTTAGCATGAGAAATCATTGGGACGAAGTGCCAGGTATGTTTTACTTTGGTTTTTATCATTGGAACAAGTTTTGGGAAAATTGGGTGAAAAAGATTTTTAAGAGGCCAAAAATATTATAAGTATAAAAATGAAAAAAAAATCAAAACTTTATGTGATTAAGGCCTCCTCGCGGTACGCGAAGCTTGTGCCCATGTCTCTTGCAGTAGGGGAGAGACAAGAATCTTGGCCGGATTGAATTTCAACTACTCGCGATATGCGAGGAGTGGCCGGCTATTCTTCGCGGTACGCGGGGCCAGCCTGGATTTGTTTTTGTTCCTTTGTTTTCCCATGGCCTCCCATACCCACCACCGTGAACCGACATCTTTCATCACCATCCATCACCCAATCTCATTCACCCACACCACCATCACACCGACCACCACATTCCACCACCATCTATCACATTATCCACCATCTCCATCCATCATAGCATATCATTCATTCGCCGACCATGACCATGGGAAACTTGGAAACCCGTTCATAACCGATGATCCACCTTGCTGTGGCATTCATGTCTATGTGTTTGTCACCCATCGGGCACGTATCCTTACATATGTATCCAGAGTCAGTTTGAGTCAGTCATGTCGATAGTTAATTTGAGTCTTTTATTTGTGTTAGTTTAATGATGAGGGTTTGTTGTGAGGTTTATTTTTGCAGGTATTATTTATCCTGCCCGTACTCAATCTCCATTCGGGCAGGATCGATGCTTCTATTAGTTTGTAAAGGCAACCCAGTAGTGTGTGCAACCACGACCGGAATGCTATAAGGGACACACAAGGAAGAACGAAGCTGGACATTTGTTTACACATTCATTACCAGGTAAGTTGCTTCTTTTTTTATTTTTTTATTTTTATTTTTAGTGTGTCTTGCTTCACATTGAGGACAATGTGTCTTTTAAGTGTGGGGATGTGAGTGTCTAGTCTAGCTAGTTTATGTCCTTATAAAAATCCAAAAATACAATTTTTTTTTGAAAAATTTCCTTTAAATACAAGAAGTTTTTGCATAATAAATGGAAAATGATAGTACAACTAGATCTACTTGTTTGTTTAAATGAATAAATATTTGAATACGCGTCTAATTAGTGATGTTTTGGTAGACCCAACTAGTTTGAATAGCTTAAATAGCCTGTGAGTGTTAGTTAGGATTAATCACTTAATAAATTCATGATATCTTATGGGTACTCATCTTAGGGTGTCGGTAATATTGAAACTGTCAACATAGGGTGATAGGTACCACATAAAGCTAAAATTTAGAGGTTTCTGAAAACTTTCATGGCACACCAATTCTCTTTTTTGAGGATAAATCCGATTTTGGTGGCGCCTGCATCCATAATTCCATCTAATAATGACTGTAATTAATAAACTGAAAGCTCGAGTCTTGACCTACGTGTTACCTTCCGGGATAGTGACTTGGTGGATACACACATGGGTTGGGATTTGATTGATCAGGGTTTAGATAAATAAGTTTTGACTTATGTGTTTCCCATGGGGATAGTGACTTTGTGGATATGCCTCTAAGTTGATTCTTATGTTCTCAATTGATAGACTGCATCCTATGTGCTACCTTCTAGGATATTGACTTGGGAGACGCCCCCTAGGTGAGGTTGAATCATATATAATTAATAATACTCATTCCATTCATTCCATAATCCGTTGATTTCTAAAAACATGTAAATCTTAGTTTAACGTGGTGGGAAAATCTACAGGGTTTAACCCGTGCCTAAACATGACCGTGAGACAGGATTAGGTAGAGTTGTAACTTCAAAGCGTGAGTCACATAGATAGATTGATTGTTTTATAAATTGGAATTAGAACACATTATGGGGGCTAGATAGTTGGTGGTTGGGTTTAATCGGACAGAAATACTGATTGTTGCTTTTTAACGCGTGAGTATGTTTAATCAATTGGTAATTGATGTTTTTAAAGTTAGATGTCAGTTATGATTCCATTGTAGAATTTTTTGAGGACTAAAAAAGCTTAAGTGTGGGGATGTTTGATGTAATGCAAAGCACATGTCTTTATTCATGTGTTTTCCAGTCGTTTTTAACTAGTTTTCTATTCGTTGTGAGTCATTTTTGGTTCGTATTAAGTTTTTGTTATGTTCTCAGGTGCTCGTGGTAATAACAGGTGAAAACCGGAAGAAGCCGAGCACGAGAATGAAGCCCGATGATCAAAAGTGAAAAAATGGGAAAAATCTACTCCTCGCGGTACGCGAAGATCAGAGGTGAATGTCTCGCGGTACGCGAGGGAAAGAAGAACCGGGTGTGACTTATTTGACCTTCGCGCTACGCGAAGGACCAAGTCACTTCTCTCGTGGTACGCGAGAGAGTCATAAACCGAGAAAAAAAAACCCTAATCGACTTTTAAATATATTTCGAATGCAATTATGCAATGAGTTCGATTTACAGCCGTCTAAGGAGAGTCCAGACGCGATTTTGGAAGTTGGAAGAAGAATTGAAGCTAAAGATTAAAGCTTTGGACTCCGCGTTTGTAAGATTAACTTGTTCGGTTTTCCAAGATTGAATCTTTGTGTTTGTTTTCTGAGATTGAACCCATGTTTATGTTTAATTACTTCTGCTTTGATGTTTTAAACATGAATATAAGCTAAACTCATATATTGCCTAGGTCTTATGATGATTTGTTGTTAAAGTTACGATTTTTATCGGTTTTTGGATTTAATGTTGGTTTAATGATTTTGTAAATGATTTTAGTATGATGATTATGATGTATTTACATGCTATAATTTTGGTCGTGTGATTGATTTTGATTCCTTGCGTTGATTGTGGTTGTCTGCCATGTTTAATTAGCGTATCTAGGTAATAGATCTTAGGGTTTGTGATTTTGGTGGTTTTCTAGATGTAGTAGCCATAGGAGTTGTGATTGACTGCTGATTTAGAGTTGAGTGTGTGTCCTAGTTCAATACCCGAGAGGTGAGAAATAGTTGGTTAGTCTTCGTCTTTAGGAATCCGATTGTCAACTGTTTGAGAGGAAGTTGGTTTAGGTGTCTAGTGATTGTTGCTATTCTGAATCATAGTTGTTATTCTACGATTACCCCGATGCATTCTTTGAGTGTATTGTGGAGGGTGAGACTGAGAGGTAATCCATCCATTAGGGTACACTAGCATAGTTGGAAATACCTGAGAAGTGATCCAACAATCCGGTGAGTTATTACACCTTTAGGTAGCTTAGTTGGTGACACCCTGAGAGTGATTAGGGATCCACTAGGTTGTCTAGAGTTGTTTTCTTAGAAACCCAGATCCATCATAGTTTCCATAACCGGTAGAAATTGTTCTTTACAAGTAGGATTCGACCTAGGTAGTGTTATTCACATATCTTGATATTTCCTTAGTTCTTCCTCTTGATATTTGAGTCGACATTTTTTTATTGCATTCTTAGTTAATTCAGTAGTGTAGTAAACCCCCCCTAAACCAATCAATCTTAAGTCCGAGTCAGAGTCTGTTTTTTTATTCATAGTGTCTCTAGGGTTCGATAATACGATTTGCCATTAAGCTGTGCTACACTCGATAGGTTCACTTGCCTATCAGTGCGGTTTAGTTAGAGGGTATTTCTTTTACTACTTAGGAGTCTAGGTTAGGTTTAGTAGTTTATCTATAGACCACCTGGACGACATCAATAGGCTATGACCTTGTCTCGTTACATCAGTGTAACATCCCGAAAATTCGGAAAAAACTAATGGTTCGGGTTTTTGGACAACTCGAATCCGTATTATGGGTCATGAATAGTATGGAATTACATGTAAAGCTTTAGTTACGGGACTTGAGGAGACAAGTAGACGTGTAATGCATTATGTGAGAACGAAACACACGATAACAGAACCGCATCGACCGAATTGTAAATACGAGAGGCTTAAAAGAACTTTAAAGAAAAGCCCTAGTCCATTCGGCCTAGGGGAGTCGCGACGGCAGCAGTAAAGAGAGCGGATGAGGGGGCGATCGGAGGTGGTCAGACGAGAAACAAGAAGCGGTAACGCAGTGGTTTCAACCAGGAGTCTCCAAAACACGACGAGGTAATCTCCTTTTTCCTCATTGTATTCGGTTTTGGATGTTTTTTCTATTAGGGTTTCTTAATTGAAGTGTCATGGCCGCTAGGAGGCGACATGGAGACGATCGGTGAAGAAATCAAGCGAGAACTGAAATCCGGTGAGGATTTCCGACCACTGTTCAGTTTTCCGACGACGGCGAGGGTATAAGGTGAAAGGGTTTGGCGACACGGTCGCGTGGATATATTATTTGTCCAATTCCGAGTTCGTTTGATAAGGTTTCGAGTAGCGCGAAGTTAAACGCGTAAAACACGCGAATCCGACCACTGTTTTGCTTTCCAGCGATGGAGGCGGCAGATTCCGGCGACGGAGACAGGGGGCGTGAAAAGGTTCGGCGATACGGACGCGTGGAAATATGATTCGCCTAAAACGGAGTTCATTTGGGTCGTTTTTAAGCTACTCGTATTTTGACGAGTAAAACCGTGCGCGCTGAAAGACGAGTCTGCGTTCTTGCAGCAGCGGTGGTGGCGACGGCCGACATCAATAATTTTCTGAGGTCAGGTGTATCGATACGAACGCGTGGATAGATGGATCGCGCGAAACGGAACTCATATGATCGAGATATGAGCAAAACAAATTTTCCTCTCGCGTGGTGCTTAGCAGTTTTGTACGAAACCGCTTAGAACGGCTTGTATGCAGAGGTATGACCTCATATAACTTTATATTCAATGTTGGGGACTATTTTAGGATATGAGAAAAATGTCAGGAATGACTTTCGGGAACGTTATTTTAAGGGTTTTTGTACGCGAATGAGCGTGCCGGTTGTATGGTTTGGGATGATTGAACATGTAGCTTGATGGTCTTGAGTAAGTGGGTTATTGTTATAAAGGTCAGATATTGATCTGGATGATTATTTTGATGACAGGTTCGCGTTGGACTATGCGTTTGTGAGTATGCGGCTTACGGAAGGAAAGCTTTGCAACCGGTGAGTTTCTAATCCTCTCTTTTAAACGTTTTAATGTTTTGGGTCTATCGTACATACTTATAAGACGTGTTTTATTACATTAAATATGTAACGAACTTTAGGGTTTAACCCGATGAATTGATGAACTCGAATATGGGGCTAAGGGATTATGTATTGTCCATGGGATGTGTAGGTTAAAGGTGGGTACGTGCTCAGGTAACAGGACATAACATCTGTATTTATAATAGTGGTGCATTGTGTTAAGGGTTGATCGGGGAGAGTCGGAACTGAAGCTAAATGCTTATGATTTTATGTGGGATATATTTATTATTTTAGTGCTATGTGTAAGGTGCACTGCAGGTGTGGTTAATGAGTCAGATGAATATTGTGTGATATTTTATGTGTTATAATTGTGTTGTGTGCTTGTGTCATTGTCCATGTGATACGACGGGCATTGTGTTTGCGTCTTTGTCTTTATGACATGGCAAACGGGATTGTGAAGGACGAATTTCGTCCGGAAGTCACCAACGGTGACAGTTATTAACAGGTTAAGCTCAAGGTGTGTCGAACGCCCTGACAAGGGTAACCCTGACGAGGGTGTAGTGATGAGGTATGTGTTTGCAAGCTTACATATGTGTTTATTTGCATGCAAGTGATAAGTTATGTTTATTGTGCGTGAGATAGAATTAATGTGATGTGTAGATGATATTAATGTGGCAAGTAGAGTTAGTTTGACCGTTGTATCAGGATTTTGATGCGGTGTTGATAACTGTTGTGTCTGTTGATTGGTAAGAGCCTTAGTTAAGGCCGAGTAAGTCAAGGTCTAGGGTTTTGTTGTGGTTAACCAAGTGTTGGGGTAATACGTGTGCTAGAGTACGAGTTATTAGTATAGTAAGTTCGACCTAAGTTGATGAAACTGCGAGATTATTATTGTTATGGGATGAGTCTCGGGTGGTGAACGGTTATGGGATATCATGTGATGACAAAGGTTATCTATTCTTAATGAATTATGAAACTATTTTATAAGGACCGAGAGTCCTGAGTAAAGTTTAAATAACTTTTGTGACGAGTTGGCTTTTAATTAAATTAAACTATTAGAACTCACTCAGCGTAGTTGACTTTGTGTGTACGTTAGGTTGTTTTGCAGGTAAGTGTAGTGTTGACGTATCTTGGCTTGGGAGCAGTGTTACTCGGACTGGTGTGCATCCTTTCGTGAGGTATTTAATATCATTAAATGACAATAAAAGAATTTATAAAGACTTCCGCTGTAATTAAGTTAATTATAAATGTGTTATAAAAGTGAATGACCCATTATGAGAACCAACTGTAGGATGCCCGGGTTGGGGTCTTACAAGTTGGTATCAGAGTTGTGGTTTAAGAGAAAACTGGTTTTTTAAACAAATAAAATACTTTAACTTAAACCTAAAAATGGGACGAGGGTGAAACGAATGCCACCACGAGTAACCGCGAGCCAAAAGGTATGTCTTTCAAGTTAAACAATACTTATTATTTACCATTTGTGTAGTGTTACGATAGGTAAAGCGATTAGTGGAGTGAGTGATTTATGGTTCCGTGTGGGAACATGATGTGTGCTATGTGTTGTAGTAGTATGTAGAACTATGTGAACTTGTGTGGTGTGATTTGGTGAAATCATGTTCTGTGAGTTAATTAACGTGTAGTGGCATTAATTGCGTTGTGTGAGATGGTTTGTTGTGTTAGTATGGTTTAGTGATTTTTGTGTGTAACCTTGTGTGGTGTGCATTCATGATTAATATGATGATTTGCTAGATTATTGCGTAGTTCTATGTGATTTGTATGGGATGCATGTGCATCCGTGGAGCGTGAATGTATAAAGTTAGTGTGAGTATGATGGGAAAGGTTTAGAATCCGAGAAGTGATGTGGACCACCAAATTGCATTTGATCACCATGATTTGGCAGTCTATGATTACTCTCATATTCTGAATTTGTGCCCATAGTAATCACTCTAGCGTTTTATCTTGAGTAGGATTAGGTGGTTATGACGAAGCATACGAGATCGGTCAGGGGTGACGCTCTTATTAAAGGGAATGCAGAACGACTAGTCAAGACGACGGTTGCTGCGGGTGAAACTGCTAGAGAAACAAGAGTAATGTTGGCATTTATCGTGCCAAGTGACTAGAGCTTCGGTCTACGACATACTGCGTGGATCTGTGATTGAAAACACGGAATGGAAAAGGAAATGCAGTGCCAGCTGTACGTGATATTCCTCCAGGATGTGGACCTGCACGGTTGAGAGATCGACCACATGCTGGGGTTAATAGAGCTTTGTTTCAAGGGGAACCAGAGGAGGACACTCTAGATGCACCTGACGTGGTCTAGTAGTGATTTGGTTGGCCGTGTTTGGGATGCTCGATTGCTTGATGAGTAGTTAGTATGGCAGTTGTCATGAGAGATATCTGGTTGATGTGACGCTATGACTAACTAGATGTTTACGTGGTGTGATACTTAATGCAAATATTGAGTATTTGATTTGACACTGGTCCTGAGTTTTACCGCATGGTGAATTGCCAGTGACTAAAAATAGTCGTATTTGTGATAGCCTACTATGGTGAGTGCAGTGTTAAATTTAGTGCGGTATGGTGTGATTATGTGATTACCTTTTGAACAACGTGAGTTCATATTAAATGTAATTCTTGCTGTGGTGCTAGTGCATGTTTAATTAGATGGTATGAGTAGACTTGTATAGACATGAGTTTTGAAATTGTCTTTGTCTACAATCTTAAGATAGGGTCACTGATGTGATAATGAACAGGTGATGTTTGGAGTGCAATGTGTGTGTTGCACTTTGTGTGAAAGTGTAGGACAGGGTCATGTGGGAAATTGTGGTTATATACCTTGTGTGTAGGTATAAAGGAACAGGACGAGGTCCTGTGGGGAATTATGACTTATATATTATGTGCATAAATGATTAGGGTGACGTCTTGTGTCTAGACTGATTAATGTGTTATCCTGAACCATCGGTACGACCCGCTGGGGTGAATAGAAGATAGGGTTTATTGTGTGTGTGTATGAGACTATAAATGATGAGTTCATATTATATATAGGTAGACTTCTTCAGGTCCAGCTAATTGTGTGTGTGCACGTTGTGCAAATTAGACGGTGAGGATACTAGTACGTGCGTAGGACATTGTGTGTTCTATAGTTTCATTGTGTCGGTGTGTGTCCTTGTAGTACACGCTTAGTCGTGCATAGGACGGGTAGTCAGTGTGCTCAGGAATAGTATTTCTATCTTGATGATTTTCTCGACGTTGATACATCAAGGTGATGTCATTCGAGACGATCGGCAAGGTGCTCTTATGAGATACCTATACTTATATCTCGGGAATACGGAGCACAGATCCGAGGGGTGCCGCGGAGAGAGATGACGATGAAAGCATTAAGTGGACGCTTGATTGGAACTAGTCATGACGCGATCGAGATGAAGACGCAAAAGTCGTTAGCACGGAATGGAGGACGTGACGGTAGGGTCTTTATGGAATACGTTCCATAAAAGGAATTCCATCAATGAAAGACAGGAAAGGGACGGGAATAGTTTCTCGGAACGAGGCGATGGATATCTGAGACTTATGATAGGGCGGACTTAACGTTCGTACTCGTTGAATGAGACGCGATAGGTGATCGCATTGTAGCGATAGAACAACAAAGATGGCGAGGTAAAGGGAAGACAAGTGCAGGATTGCATATAAGTGACTGTGAAGGAAATGCCTACGTTGGTAGACATATGACTAGAATGAAGACGACCTACGGTGGAACCTCAGTTGAGGATAATGTGTTGGATATGTGATTGAGATGCGAGAAGATTTTTGAGAAAACATCGGGAGCTGATGATATTGGCTCTAGTTTGAGGAATATGTGTGTATTGATGAGGTGTGTGGAATGCATGATAATGGTGTAAAGGAGTGTCTTAGGAGAGACACGTTGGGACTATAGAGATGAGAGGAGCTTTACACAAGCACCTAGAGATTATCAAAAGAGGACAAGGGAAGTACCTTTATGAAAAAGGCGGTGGTGCTTGAGTTTTAAGGAGTCATCGTTGGATGGCGACCGAAGTATGAGATAAGAAGGACGTCGGATGATCCTGATAAAAAAGGCAGGGAGCCTTATTTGGGAACAACTGTCGGAGTTACGAGATCATCAGGGTTGTGCAAGAGTGATGGTATATGTGTAGGGAGCGATCAGGTAAACAGGATAAGTAAACAGGTAATTAATAATGTTGTGCCGTAAAAGTGAAAGTTGAAGAACGAGTAATAAGGGAATATGTAGAGGATCCTTCAAGTTTCAAAGTTGAAACCGGGCAATGGGGTAGATTTTCTTTGAACACCAAGGTTGGTGGCTAAGTTGAAAAGTGGTGACCAGGATGATACATGCGCGAAAGAGAATGAGATACACCGAAGGATTGGGGTGCACGAGTAAGGATGGGAAGCATGAGTTGTGTTGATTTGTACCGACGTAGGATTCGAGGACGAATCCTCTTTCAAGGGGGGTAGACTTGTAACTTCCCGAAAATTCAAAAAAAACTAATGGTTCGGGTTTTTGGACAACTCGAATCCTTATTATGGGTCATGAATAATATGGAATTACACGTAAAGCTTTAGTTACGGGATCTGAGGAGACGAGTAGACGTGTAATGCATTATGTGAGAACGAAACGCGCGATAACAGAACCGTAGGGACCCGAGTGTAAATACGAGAGGTTTAAAAGAAACTTTAGGGAAAAGCCCTAGACCATTCAGCCTAGGGGAGTCGCGACGTCAGCAGTAAAGAGAGTGGAGGAGGGGGAGATCTGAGGTGGTCGGACGAGAAAAAAGAAGCGGTAACGCGGTGGTTTTAACCGGGAGTCTCCGAAACACGACGAGGTAATCTCCTTTTTCCTCATTTTATTCGGTTTTGGATGTTTTTTCTTTTATGGTTGCTTAATTGAAGTGTTATGGCCACTAGGAGGCGACATGGAGACGATCGGTGAAGAAATCAAGCGAGAACGAAAATCCGGCGAGGATTTCCGGCCACTGTTTGGTATTCCGGCGGCGGCGTTGGCAGCTTCAGGCGGCGGCGAGGGTAGCAGGTGAAAGGGTTTGGCGACACGGTCGCGTGGATATATTATTTATCCAATTCCTAGTTCGTTTGATAGGGTTTCAAGCAGCGCGCAGTTAGACGCGTAAAACACGCGAATCCGGCCAATGTTTCGCTTTCCGGCGATGGAGGGGGCGGATTCCGGCGACGGAGACTGGGACCTGAAAGGGTTCGGCGATAGATTCGCCTAAAACGGAGTTCATTTGGGTCGTTTTTATGCTACTCGTATTTTGACGAGCAAAACCGAACGTGCTGAAAGACGAGTCTTCATTCTGGCAGCAGCGGCGGTGGCGGCGGCCGATACCAATAATTTTCTAAGGTCAGGTGTATCGATACGAACGCGTGGATAGATGGATCGCGCAAAACGGAACTCGTATGATCGAGATATGAGCAAAACAAGTTTTCCTCTCGTGTGGTGCTTAGCTGTTTCATACGAAACCGCTTAGAACGCTTGTACGCAAGGCTATGACCCTATATAACTTTATATTCAATGTTGGGGACTATTTTAGGATATGAGAAAAATGCCGGGAATGACTTTCGGGAACGTTTTTCAGTAATGTTATTTTAAGGGTTTTTGTACGCGAATTAGCGCGTCGATTGTACAGTTTGGGACGATTTAGACCGAGCATGTATCTTGATGGTCTTGAGTAAGTGGGTTAGTGTTATAAAGGTTAGAGATTGATATGGATAATTATTTTGACGACAGGTTCGCGTTGGACTACGCGTTTGTGAGTATGCGGCTTACGGAAGGAAAGCTTCGCAACCGGTGAGTTTCTAATCCCCTCTTTTAAACGTTTTAATGTTTTAGGGCTATCGTACATACTTATAAGATGTGTTTTATTACATTAAATATGTAACAAACTTTGGGGTTTAACCCGATGAGTTTGTGAATTGATGAACTCGAATATGGTGCTAAGGGATTATGTGTTGTCCATGGGATGTGTAGGTTAAAGGTGGGTACGTGCTTAGGTAATGTGACATAGCATCTATATTTATAATAGTGGTACATTGTGTTAAGGGTTGATCGGGGAGAGTCAGAACTTAAGCTAAATGCTTATGATTTTATGCGGGATATATTTATTATTTTAGTGTTATGTGTAAGGTGCAGTGCAGGTATGGTTAATAAGTCAGATGAATATTGTGTGATATTTTATGTGTTATAATTGTGTTGTGTGCTTGTGTCGTTGTACATGTGATACGACGGGCATTGTATTTGCGTCTTTGTCTTTATGACATGGCAAACGGGATTGTGAAGGACGAAGTTCGTCGGGAAGTTACCTACAGTGACATTTATTAACAGGTTAATGATGAGCTCAGGGTGTGTCGAACGCCCTGACGAGGGTAACCCTGACGAGGGTGCAGTGATGACGCATGTGTTTGCATGCTTACATATGTGTTAATTTGTATGCAAGTGATAAGTTATATTTATTGTGTGTGAGATAGCATTAACGTGATGTGTAGATGATATTATTGTGGCAAGTAGAGTTAGTTTGACCGTTGTATCAGGATTTTGATGCGGTGTTGATAAATGTTATGTCAGTTGATTGGTAAGAGCCTTAGTTGAGGCCGAGTAAGTCAAGGTCTAGGGTTTTTTTGTGGTTAACCAAGTGTGGAGGTAATACGTGTGCTAGAGTACGAGTTATTAGTATAGTAAGTTCGACCTAAGTCGATGAAACTGCGAGATTATTATTGTTATGGGATGAGTCTCGGGTGGTGAATGGTTATGGATAATCATGTGATAACAGAGGTTATCTATTCTAATGAATTATGAAACTATTTTATAAGGACCGAGAGTCCTGAGTAAAGTTTAAATAACTTTTGTGATGAGTTGGCTTTTAATTAAATTAAATTATTAGAACTCACTCAGCGTAGCTGACTTTGTGTGTACGTTAGGTTGTTTTGCAGGTAAGTGTAGCGTTGACGTATCTTGGCTTGGGAGCAGTGTTACTCGGACTGGTGTGCATGCATTCGTGAGGTATTTAATATCATTAAATGACAATAAAAGAATTTAGAAAGACTTCTGCTGTAATTAAGTTAATAATAAATGCGTTATAAATGCGAATGGCCCGTCATGAGAACGAACTGTAGGATGACCGGGTTGGGGTCTTACAATCAGCACGCAACCAAGACCCTGGTTCGAGGCATCATAATAGACCACACAATCATCATTGCCGTCGGGGAGGCTTAAGATAGGAGAGTTACACGATTTCTGTTTAAGTAGTTGGAATGCTTCTTCTTGTTTCTGCTCCAAGATGAAAGGTTTATTTTTCTGAGTTGATGTAGTAAGAGGCAGGGCGAACTTCAAAAAGTTCAAGATGAATCTTCGATAATAACCCGCCAAACCCAGAAATAAACGTATCTTAGAGGGTGTAGATGGTGCACTCCAATTCTTGATAGCGATGACCTTGGATAGATCGACTTGTATACCCTGGTCATTGATCACATGACCCAAGAAATGAACTTCTCTAAGCCAGAATTCACACTTGGAGAATTTAGCATAAAGTTGTTCCTTCTTCAAGAGTTCCAAAATCAGCTTGAGGTGGGTTGTATGATCTTCTTTGGTTCGGGAGAAGATCAAGATGTCATCAGTGAAGACAATGACAAATTGATCCCGGTAGGGTTTGCAGACCCGGTTCATAAGATCCATGAACACCGCGGGTGCATTGGTTAAGCCAAATGACATAACCATGAACTCGTAGTGCCCATAGCGGGTTCGAAAAGCGGTATTTGGTGCCCATAGCGGGTTCGGAAAGCGGTCGTTGGGATGTCTTCCTCAAGAACTCGGAGTTGATGATAACCAGAACGGAGGTCAATCTTTGAGAAGCAAGTCGCTCCTTGAAGTTGGTCAAATAAGTCATCAATACTCGGCAATGGGTGCTGATTTTTGATGGTCAGCATGTTGAGTTCGCGGTAGTCGATGCACATGCAGAAGGACCCATCCTTCTTCTTAACAAAGAGAACCGGAGCTCCCCATGGTGAGAAGCTTGGTCTAATGAATCCTTTGTCTAGCAGCTCTTGTAGTTGGCTAGACAGTTCTTGCATCTCAGAAGGGGCTAAGCGGTATAGAGATTTGGTAATGGGGTTAGCTCCAGGTACAAGATCAATCCAAATTTCAACTTATCGAGTTGGAGGGAGTCGAGACAAGTCATCAGGGAATACTTCCGGAAAATCTCGGATGATCGGTTTGTCTTGTAGTTTCCTCTCTTCGGATTTCTCCACCACATTTGCCAAGAAAGCATAGTATTGCTTCCTTAAATAGCTACGTGCCTTCATGCAGGAGATGAATTTCAAACTTTTGCAAGGTTTTTCTCGAAATTTTCAAAGTCTCACCGGATGGTAGAGGGATACGAATGAGTTTCTCCGAGCAAACAATTTCCACATGATTGTGGGATAGCCAATCCATTCCCACAATGATATCGAAACTCCCTAGAGTGATGGGAATCAGGTCGATAGAGAATGTGTGATCGTTGAGAGTTAGGGCACAACCTCGGACAACAGAATGCACAACAATTAGTTTGCAATTGGCTATTTCCATAGTATAAGCATGTTCAAGAGCGGTACGACAAGTTTCAAGTGAAGGTTCAAATTCTACAGAGACAAAGCTTTTATCCACTCCGGTATCAAATAAGATAGAGGCATAACAATTATTGATGAGAAACGTACCAGTAACCACGACATTGTCATTTTTTGCCTTGGTCGCTCCTATGGCAAAAGTGCGAGCACGTGTACCTCGGTTATTTTTGTTGAGCTTCGGGCATTGGTTTTTGTAGTGATCAGGAGCACCGCATTCATAACAGGCCTTACCATTAGTGATGGCAGAATTAGGAGTTTGGGCAGTAGCAGCCTTTTAAGCTACGCGACAAGCATTAGCAAAGTGACCAACCCTTCCACATTTAGTGCATGAACGACATTGAATAGTATTAGGGTGATGGTATAGGCACTTGGCACAGAATGGGTGTGGCCCCGAATAAGCTTTCCTTGCGGACATTGGAGTAGCAGGAGCCACTTGGGTCATAGGAATGGCAGGGGTAGCAGATGCCACTAAGGCAAAGTTTTTGGTGTTTTTCTGTTTCTTGCGACGAGGATCGGATTTCTTTGCCTCTTCGGCTTTGGACCATTTTTCACCCTTCACGTATAAAATACCCGACTTCACCAACTCGTCTGTGAGGGATGTAGCCAGGCGGATACCAGCCTCAAGAGTGATGGGATTGCTCCCCATAATAGTACCCCTAATCTGACTGAGTAAACCCCCGATGTAACGATCTATTTTGTTGTTAAAGGAGTAACCATGTGTGGAACCAAAATACACAACTCGTGGAAACGAGTGGTGTAGGCTTCACTCTCCCCACTATCCTGAGTCAAATCCCACAATTCCACCTCCAACTTCTTGATTTCACTCTGAGGCAGAATTCCTCAATCATGATCTTTTTTAAAATCATCCCAAGTTAGAGTGAGAGCCTCATCCTTGCCTCTGGTTTTCTTCTCGGCGTTCCACCAAGTGAGGGCCCTTTTTTGAAAGACACTCGTGCCGATTTTAACCTTCACATTGTTAGGGCAGTCACACATATCAAAGGTTCCTTCGATGCTTTCAAACCATTGAAGTAGTCCGGTCGCACCTTCAGAACCTGAGAACTTGTGCGGGTTACAGGAATTGAAGCTCTTGTAGTTGAAAGAATTACCATTAGAGTTACTACCCCCATATCCAGGAGTGGGAGTCAAGGTTTTGTTGAGTTCGGCTACCATTGTAGGGATTACAGCGGCGAGTTGCTGCGTAATGACAACAACCGATTCAGTGGTTTCGGTATTGGTAACAGTCATGTTGGTGTCGGTAGGATCTCTGCGAGGAGGCATTCTACGAAAAAGAAATCATAAGTCGGTAGTTAGGATAGACATTCAAGAAAAATAAAAGTAACAATATTTGTAAATAGGATCACCCATTAATTAATATTAATGTCTTACAAGATAAATAGAACATATATTAAAACATATATGTTGAATTACATATGAAAAAAATAGACAAAACTGACTAGTCAAAATTCAAGGTTCAGATGAATGATACTAGTGAGACATGTTTTAGCCTATAGGCGAGCACTCACTCCCAGGGTCTCCAGGTAAGTTCGACTCATAACGAACGTGCCTCACTTTCCTTTGAAAAGACCCCCAGTGTACAGGCGCTCACCCTTCCAATTACACGTGTCTCTAGTATCACCATCCAAGCCTTTGATTTTGATGAGAACATTATGGAATGGGCCTTGCCCAAGAGTTGGCTTCAGCTTCACAAGTCAGCCTCCTTTTCTTGAACAGGATTTAGGCCTCATAAATGAGTCTAGCATGGCTCTCTTGGTCTTCGGATTCCAAATCGCTTGATATGTTGATTACTTCAGGTTTAGGTGTGGGGCAGCTTGTTGCATCGGAGATTAACTCAGGCTTAACATTATGTTTCGAGGTTAGCAGGCTTCCAGAATAAGATGATGGTGGTGAGATTAGCCTACTCTAACTAATTGGGCTTTGGGACCCATCATCAGAAGAAAGGCTTGAGTTGCTAGAGATGTCGGCGGAGTACGATGACATACTAAATATAAGAGAGTTAGTGGATTAGAATCACATAAGCACGTAAGTTTCAAAGGGAGCTTAGGTTATAGTCTAGGTCAAATGGTTACCTAATTCTCTATAACCACGACTCTGATACCAATCTGTCACACCTCAACCGTGCATATTAACCATGGGTGCGACTTATTGAATCATAAACCAAGGTATAAAGACATTTACTACTAAAGTTTCATAATATTAAAAAACCCAATTACATAAGTCTTAGAATTCAAACAAAACAAACAAACAAACGAAGTCTTGATAATAAAATAAAATTTCTTTAATTGATATATAGGCAAATCCTATGTGATCTTAACTTGACCTATCACGAGCTTAATTACCTGAAACATGTACGAAAAACAAGTGTCAACTAAAATAGTTGGTGAGAAGTCATAGGTTTAATAAAAGTATATGTTTGGCAATGCAAGAGTAACAATTCATAATTCAATATCATCATATAGGACATAAATAAAACAAAGACATGATTAGCAAATCCAACCTAAAATGATGAATAATGAATAGGTGGTACAACTAGCAAGTTGCACTAATAACGAATAAGATGTCCAACCAAAAGTTGTCCATAAAGTATATGTGGTTTCCATCCTATGCCCATATCTGTACTACCATTGGCTTGAAAACTTTAAGTTAAGGATTTGCAAGTTCAACGTTTATCATGTTGTGTTCATTTATTCACATACATAAGATTCAATTGTTTTAGAATTGTTTTAAAAAACGTGTTTTAATGCGTGCCAACGCGTACATGTTTCCCCCAAAACGATTTGAATAAAGTGGGGCTATGAAGTCTCACCTTGAAAGCTAGGCGAGATAAGAGACTTGGACAAATGAATGAGGTGGATCACGGATCAGACACTAAACATATGAATAAACTAGTTTTAGGGCAGGTTCGATGGTTATGAGTGTTAAATAGGCGGTTCTAGTCATAAGATTAAGAATTAGATGTAAAATAGGGGTTTTAGTTGTTTTACTGATTTGTACAGCATAGTAGCAGAACATAAACGAGCTTGTTAAAAATATCAAACGAGATCAAAAAATTATAAAAATATGCAGGTGATTATTTTAAGTCGGTCCGAACAAGTTTCATTTAGAAAGTGTTTCCATTTGAGACTCGGATCATAGCCAAAACAGTCTAACAAGACAGAAGGTTCTGAAAAAGGTTTCTGTCCCGTTTTGGTTACTACGAAGTCATACGTTAGAGTTAGAAAACGTACTTTATATGGTTAGAAATCTATCTTGACGAGCTACGTCATGGAGTTGCGTTTGTTCAGTTTTGTTTAATTATGATCAAGTTATGCTCAGTTAAAATCAGCATCGTTTATGTCCAAAGTCAACGGTTGCACTTAAATGGACCGTTTAGGGTTTTAAGGTTACCGAACGCGTAAAATAAAATTAAAAGAATGTTATTATATTATTATAATACATAATATAATCAGATTAGTTTAGCCAAAATGTCCCGTGTCACCGGTCTAGCCATGGTATTCATAGAAGCGTTTTAGAGAATCACATGATGCAATAGGCATAACCGACACGAGCAAGCGGATTATATTTTAAGTTAGCGTGTGAGTTCATATAAGTAAAAATACATAATTATTAACATGTTTTAAGTTATCAAGAACATACTAAAGCATCGGCAGAGCCACTTTTGCAATAGTTGTCTTAAGGATTCACAGAATGTGACGGCATAGACACCATTACAAACGGGATCGTTTGTTTGTTAGTCGTTGATGTTAGCTTGATTTGTTTGTTTACTTAAGATTATTAGAGGGTTTTTAGGGTTGAGGTTCCACATGATCAAGTGATCATGGATATAAAATAGAAAAAAGATTTAGGGGATGAAGAAGGAATGAACTAAAAGACGGTATTGAACTTTAGAGGGTTACTTACTTGTTTGATCTTCAACTCTTGGAATCCTCTTGGGATTTTAGAAATATTCAAAATGGGAGGCAAGGATTTCACTAATTATAAACGTTTGAGAGTGTTTGAGGGAGAATTAGCAAAGAAAACAAGATACTAAGCCTTCTATTTATACTAATGGTTGAAGGGGTGTAAATATGGAAAGTCTTGGAAAACACTTTAGGGTTTTAAGTGAGGCTCAAAACTATAAAGGGCTGGAATTTGCAAAAAATTTCTTTGGCTAGGTCCAAGTGAGAGTGGGTCGGGTCCTATCATGGCCTGATTGAGTGCGCGTATTCGAAAATTGCGATTTTAAACATTTCTAAGCAACATTGGCAATTCTTTTCAACATGAAAGTTTATTTTCATAAAAAAATGCATATGTTTAGGTAAAAACATTTAAGTTAAAGTTAATTTATTTGCGTACGGTGGTTGGCGGTCGGTGGGTGAGAAAACGAACTTTTTGATCGTTTTTCGAATTTCGGGATATATTTAAGGAAAGTTTTTGCAAACAAAATTTGTTTTAAATAAAGAAATGAATATGTTAAACATTTAAAACATAAATTATTTTCATGTTAGATGAATTTGTCGTCCATGGACGGTATGCAACTAACGACGGTTTAAAAGTCGAACAGTCGCACGAAAGTACTAACTAATTATTTTACGCATCAATTCACATTGAATGAGTTGTAAGAACATGTTTGACATGTAGGGGAGTGGTTCATGTGTATTTAATGTGTCATAAAGATCAATTAAGTCTATGTGCAATCCATGAATTAATCACAGATAAGTATAAGTTTTTGTAATCAAGCATAAACGTAAGATTCCACATGTGAACTAGCATTGTAACAATGTACAAATAGGATTCCAAGTAAAATGAAATGTCATGCGGATTCTCATTGATAAGTCTAGAACGAGTACAAGTAGTAAAAATCAGAAGTGTCACAGTCTCCCCTAGTTTTAGGGCAGGTTCGATGGTTACGAGTGTTAGATAGGCGGTTCGGGTCATAAGATTAAGAATTAGATGTAAAATAGGGGTTTTAGTTGTTTTACTCATTTGGACAGCAATGTAGCTGAATTGAAACGGGCTTGTTAAAAATATAAAACGACGTCCAAAAATTATTAAAATTTGCAGCTGATTAGTTTAGTCGGTCCGAACAAGTTTTGTTTAGAAAGTTTTTCCATTTGAGACTCGGATCATAGCCAAAACAGTCCAACAAAATAGAAGGTGGTGAAAACGGTTTCTATCCTGTTTTGGCTACTACGGAGTCATACGTAGTTTACATGGTTAGAAAGCTATCTCGATAGCTACGTCTTGTAGTTGGGGTTGCCTGGTTTCGTTTAATTATGATCAAGTTATGCTCAGTTAAAGTCAGCACCGTTTATGTCCAAAGTCAATGGTTGCACCTAAGTGGACTGTTTAGGGTTTTAAGGTTACCGAACGCGTAAAATAAAATTAGAAGAATGTTATTATATTATTATAATAGATAATATAATTAGATTAGGTTAGCCAAAACATCCTGTTTCATCGGTCTAGCCATGATATTCACAGAAGCGTTTTGGGGAATCGCAGGATGCAATCGACATAGCCGACACGAGCAAGCAAGTTATATTATAAGTTAGTGTGTGAGTTCATATAAGTAAAAATACATAATTATTAACATGTTTTAAGTTATCAAGAACATACTAAAGCATCGACAGAGCCACTTTTGCAATAGTTGTCTTGAGGATTCACAGAATGCGACGACATAGCTGCCATTGCAAACGGGATCCTTTGTTTGTTAGTTGTTGATGTTAGCTTGATTTGTTTGTTTAGTTAACATTGTTAGAGGGTTTTTAGGGCTAAGGTTTCACATGATCAAGTGATCATGAATAGAAAACAGAAAAAATTGAGGGGATGAAGAAGGAATGAACTAAAAGACGGTATTGAACTTCAGATGGTTACTTACTTGTTTGGTCTTCAACTCTTGGAATCCTATTGGGATTTTTGAAATCTACAAAAGAGGAGGCAGGGATTTCACCAATTATAAATGTTTGGGAGTGTTTGAGGGAGAATTAGCAAAGAAAACAAGATCATAAGCCTCCTATTTATACTAATGGTTGAAGGGGTGTAAATATGGAAAGTATTGGAAAACACTTTAGGTTTTAAGGGAGGCTCAAAGCTGCGAAATTTGGCTAATAGAGGGCTGGAATTTGCGTACGGTAGTTGGCGGTCGGTGGGCGAGAAAACGGATTTTTTGATCGTTTTTTGAATTTCGGGATATATTTAAGGAAAGTTTTGCAACAAACTTTGTTTTAATAAGGAAATTAATATGTTAAAAATTTAAAACATAAATTATTTTCATGTTAGACGAATTTGTCCACCGTGGACGGTATGTAGCTAACGGCGTTTTAAAAGTCGAACAGTCGCACGAAAGTACTAACTAATTATTTTAGGCATCAATTCACATTGAATGAGTTGTAAGAACATGTTTGACATGTAGGGGAGTGGTTCATGTGTATTTAATGTGTCATAAAGATCAATTAAGTCTATGTGCAATCCATGAATTAATCACAGATAAGTATAAGTTTTTGTAATCAAGCATAAACGTAAGATTCCACATGTGAACTAGCATTGTAATAATGTATAAATAGGATTCCAAGTAAAATGAAATGTCATGCGGATTCTCAATGATAAGTCTAGAACGAGTACAAGTAGTAAAAATCAGAAGTGTCACATTCTCCCCTACTTTTAGGGCAGGTTCGATGGTTACGAGTGTTAGATAGCGCGGTTTGGGTCATAAGATTAAGAATTACATGTAAAATAGGGGTTTTAGTTGTTTTACTCATTTGGACAACAATGTAGCTGAATTGAAACGGGCTTGTTAAAAATATAAAACGACGTCCAAAAATTATTAAAATTTGCAGCTGATTAGTTTAGTCGGTCCGAGCAAGTTTTGTTTAGAAAGTTTTTCCATTTGAGACTCGGATCATAGCCAAAACAGTCCAACAAGATAGAAGGTGGTGAAAACAGTTTCTATCCTGTTTTGGCTACTACGGAGTCATACGTTTGAGTTAGAAAACGTACTTTACATGGTTAGAAAGCTATCTCGATTAGCTACGTCTTGGAGTTGGGGTTTCTTGGTTTCTTTAATTATGATCAAGTTATGCTCAGTTAAAGTCAGCACCGTTTATGTCCAAAGTCAACGGTTGCACTTAAGTGGACCGTTTAGGGTTTTAAGGTTACCGAACGAGTAAAATAAAATTAGAAGAATGTTATTATATTATTATAATACACAATATAATTAGATTAGGTTAGCCAAAACATCCCGTTTCATCGGTCTAGCCATGATATTCACAGAAGCGTTTTGGAGAATCGCAGGATGCAATCGGCATAGCCGACACGAGCAAGCAAGTTATATTTTAAGTTAGCGTGTGAGTTCATATAAGTAAAGATACATAATTATTAACATGTTTTAAGTTATCAAGAACATACTAAAGCATCGGCAGAGCCACTTTTGCAATAGTTGTCTAGAGGATTCACAGAATGCGACGACATAGCTGCCATTGCAAACGGGATCCTTTGTTTGTTAGTTGTTGATGTTAGCTTGATTTGTTTGTTTAGTTAACATTGTTAGAGGGTTTTTAGGGCTGAGGTTTCACATGATCAAGTGATTATGAATAGAAAACATAAAAAATTGAGGGGATGAAGAAGGAATGAACTAAAAGACGGTATTGAACTTCAGATGGTTACTTACTTGTTTGATCTTCAACTCTTGGAATCCTCTTGGGATTTTTGAAATCTACAAAAGAGGAGGTAGGGATTTCACCAATTATAAATGTTTGGGAGTGTTTGAGGGAGAATTAGCAAAGAAAACAAGATCATAAGCCTCCTATTTATACTAATGGTTGAAGGGGTGTAAATATGGAAAGTATTGGAAAACACTTTAGGGTTTTAAGAGAGGCTCAAAGCTGCGAAATTTGGCTAATAGAGGGCTGGAATTTGCGTACGGTAGTTGGCGGTTGGTGGGCGAGAAAATGGATTTTTTGATCGTTTTTTGAATTTCGGGATATATTTAAGGAAAGTTTTGCAACAAACTTTGTTTTAAATAAAGAAATGAATATGTTAAACATTTAAAACATAAATTATTTTCATGTTAGACGAATTTGTCCGCCGTGGACGGTATGTAGCTAACGACGGTTTAAAAGTCGAACAGTCGCACGAAAGTACTAACTAATTATTTTAGGCATCAATTCACATTGAATGAGTTGTAAGAACATGTTTGAGATGTAGGGGGTGGTTCATGTGTATTTAATGTGTCATAAAGATCAATTAAGTCTATGTGCGATCCATGAATCAATCACAGATAAGTATAAGTTTTTGTAATCAAGCACAAACGTAAGGTTTCACATGTGAACTAGCATTGTAACAATGTATAAATAGGATTCCAAGTAAAATGAATTGTCATGCGGATTCTCATTGATAAGTCTAGAACGAGTACAAGTAGTGAAAATCAGAAGTGTCACAGTCTCCCCTAGTTAAGAGAATTTCTTCCCCCGAAATTCAACTAGTACGTCCCCAAATTTTTGTCCTCGAAATAGAAGGAAGAATGTACGTTAAATTCCAGTGCTTAAACAAAAATGTGTGAGTATATGTGGGCAGAACTTTGTATGAGATAAGCTCCATATGGTAGCTGGGGGTATCAGGATGGTAATATACATTACCTTATGCCTGGCTAGTATAAAAGTTAATGCATGGGAACATCATGATATCGCAAACGTCATATAATAACTTATGTCAGTAGATAGTAAACAGGGGATGTGAATATGCATTATTAAGATACATGATTGAATGTATATATGCATACATGAATATGAGCTTTAGTTGAAATCCTTGAATGGGATTAAATTGATACGAGGCCTATAGTATAAGACCCTAGACTATGATTAGGGTAAACGAACGAGAGATTAAACACGCCATGTTTTAGCAAATGGCTGAACATCAAAACGACGAGGTACGTGATGAGGGAAGCCACAGGAGAACTGAATCTCTACATTATGATGAAAACGAAGTAGTACAAATCCCGAAGAATATCCGAAGACAAATAGCAATAGAAGTAGGAAAGGCATTTGATGCAAACTTCCCAATCTTACAAGCCGATTTACAGAATTCCTTAGAAAGCTGGTTTGAAAGCCACAATTACATTACTCATAATGGAGAAGGAGGAAATCCCAAAGTTGATGCGAAGTCAACTCGTTGTACGTATAAGGATTTCATGACCTGTAAACCTTTAGAATTTAAGGGAGCTGCTAATCCCTTAGAAAGTCAAAGGTGGATCGCCTCAATTGAAAGGGTAATCGATACATGCCACTATGAGAAGGAGGATGAAGTTACCTTCGCCACCAATTAGTTAAAAGAATGACCCGACGATTGGTGGGTAGTAGTGCAGAGAGTAAAAGGTAGAAAGAGAATCAAAGAGATGAGGTGGGAAGAGTTCAAGGATATCTTCTTAAAACATTATTGCCCGCGAGCGACAATTAAAAGAATCACAGAGGAATTTCTTCAACTCCGTCAGACAACGAAGAAGGTAGATGAGATCACAGGGATCTTCTATGACAAAGCGAGGTTCTGTCCAACTTTGTTAACAACCCTTGAGATGTGGATGACAAGATATCATCTCATTCTAAAAACAGAGATTAGAGAGTTTATCCATCCATCCAAGTGCGCGAACTTGTAGGAAATGATTGATTGGGCTCGAGAGGGTGAGACTGAGCTCAAGAGACAAACAGAGAGATAGATGGAAAGAGGAAAGGAGAAAGTTATCCTTCTCCTATACCTCTTAAGAGGTTCAAGTTCAATAAACTGGGAGGCGGTTCCTCCCCAAGGAAAGGTATTCAAAGTTGTAGGACTTGTAGAAAGAAGCACTGGGAGAGTGTTGATTGAAGTCTACAACTTGTCACAAGTGTGGAAATGGGGGACACGCTGCATTGCAATGTATGAGTAGCACCCGATTGTGCTACAATTGTTACAAGCCAGGACATTTTAGCAAGGAATGTCCTGAGCTAAAATATGACACCCGACAAAAATCTAGGTCAACATCCATACCCGACTAAGACTTAGGTCATACTATACGTCATACATTCCACTTAATTTATAGTAATTAATTTCATTTCACCCTTAGCAAATCAATCCGTTTACACGTGTCGGTAATCCAGAAGATTACCCGGTCAAACACGCGTGCTGCAGCACTATCGTTGTTGATAATTCAAATAAATACCTAGACATATAATCTATGTGTGTAAGTTATACGTGACACTGTTATTTAATTAATCATGCCTACATGAATTTTTCTGTGATTTATAGAAATACTTTTGCTTTCAGCATAGTTCGGTGGACAAGCGGTGTGCACTAGCTAGATAATTAATTCTATGCATAAAATTAGACGTATATTTGATGTGCACAAATCAAATGGAATACTGTGATATATTATTCTAAGACTCTGTGAATTTTTTAGGAATTTTCTGAGAAACTTTCTGTTTAACGTTGTCCGGCCAATCTGCAGTATGTACCGACATTTTCAAATAAAATTCTAAAAATTTTATATGTTAGACTTACCAACATGAATCATCATATTTTTAAATAATTTTGTTCATACCTATTCGGGATTTCTGTCAATAAATCGGTAACTATTCGCTTTCCACCACCCGGTACAAAAACCCCCTATAAATACCCACCAACTCCCCAACATCTCCATCTTCACTCTCACACTCCCCCTCTCTCCTCTCTTGGCCGAGAACCACACCCACCACCATCAATATTCATATTTTGTTCTTTTGATCTTTTTTTTCTTCAAATCCAAGCATCTAACATCAAGAATCCAAGATTTGCAAGAGATTTCATCCATTAATCCATCCATTTTCGAGTATGGTAAGCATCAATACCCATCTTTTTCCATTCTTCATCTTCATGTTCATATGAAAATGCATCCAAAGAAATCTTGTTTTCTTTAAAGATTAACCATAGATTCTTAAAGGAAACGTGTTTTTAAACTCAAATGGTACATATTGTTGGTGACTTTGGACCCGGATATTGTTCATAGCTCGGTTTCCACTTATGGAAACTTTATTATGTATTCATGTGCTAGATGATGAGATTTTGTTGATTTGATGATGGATTATGTTGTGATAATAGTTGTAGATGGATAATATATGCAAACTTTGTTGTCAAAAGTGTTGGATGATACATACACGCTCGGTTTTGTTATTTTTGGAAACTTTAATTTTGGGTTTCATGTTAGATGCCATGTTTAGGGTGATTTGATGATGGAAAATGGTAAATATGTATAAAGAATGGATAATATGTGTAGATTTTCTAGCTAGAACATTTGGTCATATGATGTAGGATCGGTAAATACAAGATGGTTCTATTCCAGTTGAGATTGGCGAAAACAATCACAACTTAATCAAAGTAAACAAGTAAACACAAGAAGTACTGATAAATGTAATTTGTATTAAGCTTCAATGGTTACAAGATTACATAGAAAACTCTAAGAAAAAGCACTAAGGTACAATGACTCTAAGTACTACTTATATAGTAACTTAGAATCAAGACAGACCCTTGATTCTAAGGATCAGATCTAACACAAACCGTTGATCTTGTATTGAAGCTATTCTACACATATTGACAATAAACACTATAAAAGTTTACTTTACTCAAACGTCTTCTTAGGCATCATTGCTTGCATGCTTGGAGAAGAGCGTTGTAGTGCTTTATTGTCTGCACCAGTGACATTCTTTCTGCATGGAGTGTGTCAGTGGTGTAACCGAAAGTTATCAATGGTTGCTTTATCGAAGTCAGTCAGCTGCAACATTTGATCTTCAGTGAAAATAGCTATCAGCTGCAAAGATGGAGATCAGCAGCAAGATGCAACCATCCAAAGCTGCTGATGATTTGCCTATCAGCAGCATCAAGTGTTGATGCTGCTGAGAAGCCTATCCGCAGCAACTCTGGTTATCAGCAGATAAGGCTATCCATAGCAGATTTGTTCTTCAGCAGAAGAGCAAGTATCCGCTGCAGATAAGCTTATCCGCAATAGTTTGTTGGTCATCAGCATACTCTGAGGTAAGCAACATTTGTACTTAGAAAGTTTTGTAGCCATCAGTCTTTATTTCTACAAACTCCCCCTAGACTGATGCTACCAAAACTCTCTTACTTCTTTTGCTGCTGAAGCTTTTCCATGTTGCTGACTATTCTGTCAACTTCATATCCTCTCTGGTCCTTGCTGGGATTATTAAGAGGGATCTCAGATAGAGTTTTGATGTCTTTGCTTGCCATTTTGAATATGGCCTTGCTTAAACACCTCATCTTCTGTCCTTTAACATCTGTCAATGTGAACTCATTCTTTTCAGCATTATAGGACCAACTGATGAATGGAGAGTGGGATTGGAGAGGTTTGGCATCAATGATTTCATCTTTCCTGGGGTTGAAGTAATGTTTGATCACCAGCAGCAGATATCTCCCACCTTCATTCTCAGGCTCATTGGCTTCACCCAGCTCCATCATTCTTCTTAGATCAGAATCTGGAAGCTGCAATACCTCATCAACAGTTGTATAAATTGATCTTCTTTCTTCTGTTCTTCCCCTGAAGACTTCAAACCTTTGATCTTGAGTGCTGTAGAACCAGTTGACAATTTCTCTTGAGTCTTCTGGTTTGGTAGTAGGTTTTCTTTTCTTCTTGGGAGGTTGTTGATGAGTAGGAGCTGGGTGGGAGGATTTGGACTTTGTGGGTGGAGAGGAGGGAGGTCTAGGATGGAGAGTGGAAGGTCGTTGGATAGAGGAAGTCGTGGATGAGGGAGAAGGCTTGGGTTTCTTTGGTTTCCTATCTTCTTCTTGATTGATTACCCTCTTCTTTGAGCCTTTCTTCCTTTTCCTTTTTGACTTTAAAGTAAAGAGCTTGGAGGTTCATGAAGCTCATGGGACCCATCCTTTTTCCACTCTCTCCTCTAGCCTTTAGGAAGTCAATCATGCCCTTCCTTTCTTCATGGGTTCTTTTGTTGAAGGCAATGGTCTTCTTAGATTTCTGTTTGGCTTTTTCTTCTTCTTCAACCCTTTTCTTATTTCCCAATTGACCTTGCTGACCCATAAAGGCTCTGTAGATTTCTTTATTTGATAGTTTCTCAAGGTAGTCTGCATCCTCACCTTGAGAAATCAGAGCCTCTATCCACTCCTCTCTCATTTCTTTGGCTAGTTCAGAATCAGTTATTCTGAACTTGGCCTCTTCCTTCTTCTTCTTCTCTCTTTCTTCTTCTTCTTTATTAAATTATTCCTGCAGTTGAAGAGCAAGAGCTTCATATTCTTGAATTTGATAGACTGCAGGAATCTTGACTTTCAGATCATCCAGCTGTTTGGCATACTGGATCTGTTGTTCTCTGAGGAGAATGGCTGCTTTTCTTTCTTGAGCTTTTCTTAGTTCAGTCATCTCCTCTTCTTCTCTTCTTCTTCTTCTTTCCTTCTTCTCTTTTAACAACTTTTCTTCATCTTCTTCTGTCATAGGTCTTTTCCCTTTGTCTTTGCTGGATGCCTCTACTTCAGCTTCATGGACCACAATAGCAGATGTAAGAGATGCTATTGGGATCTCAGCTTCATCTTCATTGGCATGATGAGAAGTAGACACAGAGGAAGGGACTGCTTCACTCTCTTCCTTTTCCCATTCATTCTTATATAGAGCTTTAAAGGCCTCTATGATATTCTGAGCAGCCATTTTTCTTTACCCTTCTGTTGCGTTCAGTATGACAGTTGGTGATGAGGGAAGGGATAGATCTGAGTTAGAGTCATTCACTGTAGGCGATTCCTCCTTATAAAGAGAAGCCTTGAGAGTTTGATCATTTCTTGACTTTCTAAGGAGTTGATGTTGCAGATGAGTGATCTGAGCTCAAAGACCTTGTGCAGGAAGTCTGAAGGTAGGAGTAAGATCTCTTTGATGTTGATTGAGAGAGAAGATCCATTGATTAGGAAGAAGTTGAAATCAAAAGAATCAGTGCTCACCCATCCTAGCACTTCCAAGTCCCTGACCATGATGTTATACAGGAATCTTCGCCAGCAGATAACTTCTTATTCAGTTAAAGCACTGCTCTTGATTAAGTCAAGTCTTCTTGGAGCCAGTCTTTGTTCTGCTGTTGATGAAGATTCAGGATAATCCACCCTATTTGCTTCTTTTAGTAGTCTTTCAAACCATGGCATATTATCCTCCATTAAGTCATAGAACCTGCTGATTGCAAGTTCTGCTGAGAGATCTGATGAAGTGTTGATACATCTTGTCAGATACAGATTAAGACCTGGAGGGCATTAAGAGTGTTCCAGTTTAGATCTTCTACTCCACTAAACTCCCATCCAATCCAGAATCTCTCAGCTATGCCATCATACCCCCAAGCTAGAATGGAGTCGAATTCTAGCTTTTTTGAAGTTAGTGAGAATTGGGGAGATGATGTTTGACTTGTTATGGCTGCAGCTTCAGGAAGTATGCTGAATGATGGAGGTGTGTCTTCATGGAGAGTTTCATCTTGCTACACCTCATCAACAGCTCGGACAACTAACTTCCAATCCTCAGTGATATCTTCCTCTTCATCTACTGTGTCTGGCAAGTCATGGATTTGAACAAAAGCAGGTTTGTATAGCGAACTTTGAAACACAGTCTGCTCTTGTATCCATTCTTCTAGGTTGTCTGCATCATCTTCCTTGGTAACTACCTCCCCCTTTTTGGTTGCATCAGTGCATAGAGTGTTATCTGTTTGGGTGCCCACTTATATAATGGAGGGAGAGGTCACTGGAGGGCATTGATGGGCTTCATTTATAGAGACTTGGTGCCGCAGTTTGGACA
This sequence comes from Smallanthus sonchifolius, assembly GCA_023525975.1. Lineage (NCBI taxonomy): Eukaryota > Viridiplantae > Streptophyta > Magnoliopsida > Asterales > Asteraceae > Smallanthus > Smallanthus sonchifolius. The sequence goes on along the minus strand of CM042044.1, from coordinate 20,189,082 downwards.
CTTCAGCCTCTAGCATTGCCACCCTGGCCGTCAATTCCAAATGATGAAGTTTCAGTCTGTCCTCATCCAAAGTTATGGAATCCTTTGAGCTGGATGGGCTCTTAGGCCTAGCCTCTACATCCCCATCACCCTGGTTTTATTGGCGCCTGGGATTCCTCTCAGTGAAGAGTGTTTCTAAGGAAACATCCTCACTATGAGTTGTCGTGGTTAGGGTCTTAGTTATGTTATCACTGTCCTCCCGGTCAGTTGATGTACCAGGAGTAGTGACAGCCCTCTCCACATTCACTCTATCATCACTCCCAGAGTGAACTTTCTTGGGTGATGAACTTGGGTTGGGTGCATTAGCAGCCAAGTCAATCAATACCTCCGAGATAGTGGTAGTTGGAGAAGGTATATCATCTTGACTAGGTGCCTCTACACTTAAGTTCAGAGAAGAGAAATAATGATATGGCTCAGCAGGTTGTTCTATGGATCCGGGATGTGCTCCTGATCCTAATAAAGAAACTTCCAAGGAAGTCTCTCTAATGGTGTGGCTATCCCTTTTGATATTCTCATCAGAATGTTGGGATTCTGAATGAGGGCTTTTAGGTTTGGATTGGGCCTGTGAGACAAGAAGAGAATGAGTCTTCTTGCTCTTTCTAGTGTATGTCGTTGCAACTGGGGCCCTTTGTTCCTGTTGAAAGATAATATCCAAAAAATATGTAAGTGATTTTTGTACATGTGCATCCTTAGTAGTTTCACAGGGATTCGAGCAATGGAAGCAGCTTGTTGTTCAGGATTTGAAGTGGAGGGTGTGGGATCAGTATCAGCTGGGATTGCTGAACTGTCACCCTGGGTACTTTGTATGTTTAGCATTGTAGAGAACAATGGAACATTGACCCTTGAGAAATTTTTGGAAACATTTCTCATACTTTAAAAAATATTATTTTTATGACCCTACATGATGTAGATTCTTGCAGGTTTTGAGAGATCTTTTAGTTCTTGGTTGAAAACCTCCTGCAAGAATCTGGGGTACATAAAAAATTGTTGCTTTGCACCCTCTTGAAGGTTATATATCAAACCCTTAAAGATGAGGTGTGCAAAGTTAAAGTCTAAGCCAGTAACCATACCATGGAAAGCAGAGGCAAGTGCAGAGCTCACTTGATGCCATCCACTTCTCTTCTGAGATATGCATTGTAGAAGAGTGTGGCAGAGATACTTCCATGAAGGGCCCATCAGTGCCTTCTCTATTGTGTACTCATTTTGATTTCCAGTGTACCCTATGGATACAAAGGTCCTCATGTATTCTTCGTTTGAGTATGAGATGTCTACCCCCTCATCTTGAAGCTGAAGATGTTTTCGGAGAGTAGCTTCAGAGATGATGATGTCCTTGCCTTTTATTTGGGGAATCCCCTGTTCGATAGAGTAGACGGCGGTATTCCAAAAATCCTCCATATGAGGAATATAAATGGTAGGGTTGACTGTTAGTGCAAAATGTATCTTTGATCGGCACAGAAAATCGATCATATCATCGAATCCCTCAGACTTCTTTCCTTTGGTTAAGTATGCCGTGAGGTTGTGATATGGGGAGAACTTATCATCAGGATTGTTTATATCTGCCATTTTTGTTGGTTTGGAGGGAAAGGGGAAGATTTTGAAGGGTGGTTAGGAATGGAAGGCTTTGAATGTTGTGGGGGCTTGAGAGAAAGTGATGGGAGTTAGGGCGAAATTGAATGTGAAGGGGTGGTGAAGAAATTTGATTTGTTCTTGTAACGGCAGAGGAGGGAAAAGCAAGATGACTTGTACAGTACAATCTCATTCACCTTTTTACTGTTACAGCTGTAATACACTATAGCAGTCATGGTAAAGACTGAAAGGAATTTTTACAGCGGGTAAAAGTTAATTTAGACTTATTTTTTACCCAGCAGCAACAAACTTGGTTATTGCAGATTGTTAAGCCTATCTGCTGCAAGCTTGGTTAGAGCGGATAGTTAAGTCTGTCAGCAGCAAACTCTATTGCTGCCGATGGATACAATGATCCGCAGCAAGGGTGTTGCTGCTGACTGCCTTAGAGCTCTCCGAAGGAAACTTGTTCCTGCTGATTACTTAAAGCGGTCAGTGGCAAAATCTTTGCTGCTGATTATTAAACCTGTCAGCAGCAAAAAAATGGATGTTGCTGACTTGTAACTTTTATTTATAACAAAAGACAAACATATTTACAAAGGCAAAATTTTAGAGACATATTTTAATCAAAGTTCATCATACCAATAGATTCAACTAAATATGAAAATCTAGCTTCATGAAACGGTTTTGTAAACAAATCAGCATATTGTCCATTGGTATGAACTTTGGTTAAAATAATTCTCTTTTTCTCAGCTTGATCTTTTATGAAGTAATACCTGATGTCAATGTGCTTTGTCTTGGAGTGCTGCACCGGATTGTTTGTGATTGATATAGCACTCATGTTGTCAATGTGAATGGGAGTGGCCATGAAAGTCATCCCATAATCCAACATTTGATTTTGTATCCAGATGACTTGTGCACAGCAACTTGAAGCAGCAATGTATTCTGCTTCTACTGTAAAAATTGAAACACATGTTTGCTTCTTGCACTGCCATGAAATCAGTCTCCCTCCAAGAAACTGACATCCCCGTGAAGTGGACTTTTTGTCCAAGTTGCATCCCCATAATCACTGTCAGTGTATGCATACAGATTGAACTTATCATTTTTAGAGTACCATAGCCCAAGTCTTGGGGTTCCCTTTAGGTATCTGAAAATTCTCTTGATAGCTTGAAGATGTGAAATCTTTGGAGCTGCTATGAATCTTCCACAGAGACATACTGCATACATGATATCTGGCCTTGAGGCAGTGAGATACATGAGAGACCCTATCATTACACGGTACTGATGTTGATCAGTGTCTTGACCATCTTTGTCTGGAGTCAGCTGATGGTGCAGTTGCATAGGGGTTCTTGCAGCAGAGCAGTCAGCCATCTTGAATCTTTCCAGAATGCTCTTGACATATTTGGATTGACTGATGAAGATTCCATTTGGAACTTGTTTGACTTGAAGACCCAGAAAGAAAATTAGCTCACCCATTGAGCTCATTTCAAACTTTGAGTGCATCAGGATCTCGAAGTCTTTACACAACTTCTTCCTTGTTGATCCAAAGATGATATCATCTACGTAGATTTGAACCAGACAAAGTTTCATACCATGCTCTTGGGGCTTGATGTAAGCCATATAGAGCTTTGTCTAGTTTGAACACTTGGTAAGGATGTGCAGGATCTACAAAGCCTGGAGGCTGTTTGACATATACTTCTTCACCAATCTTCCCATACAGAAAGGCACTCTTGACATCCATTTGATAGACCATGAAATTCTTGGATGCAGCATATGCCAGGAAGATTCTGATGGCCTCTAGTATGGCAATAGGAGCAAAGACTTCATCATAGTCAATTCCCTCTTCCTGAGTGTAGCCTTGAGCTACAAGTCTGGCTTTGTTTTTTACTACAATGCCTCTCTCATCTTGCTTATTCCTGAATACCCATCTTGTGCCAATGGCATATTGATCAGGTGGAAGATCAACAAGCTTCCAGACATCCTGTCTTCTGAATTGCAGCAACTCTTCCTGCATTGCCTCAATCTAACTGATGTTTTGTAGAGTTTCATCTATCTTCTTTGGTTCCACATGAGATGGAAAACATGAAAACAAACATATATTGGCCTTATGAGATTTGCTTCTTGTTAGAACTCCTTGGTGAACTTGGCCAATAATATTTTCCAGAGGATGTTTCTTGTTGATCCTTTGTGCTGGTACCACCTCCAGCTGTATCCCTTGCTCAAGATTGCTTTGATTTTGATCAGGGATTTCTTCATTCATGGTTGAAGAGTCTTCAAGATCAACAACTACATCAGTATTCTCAGCAATGGTATTTGCAGCATCTACAGCATTTACCGAAGAGTCTTCATTCAAGTTTTCATTTTTAGACAGGCTGCTGCTGGTGACATTAGAGAGTGTGGTTCTGGCTGCACTTGCTTCAATGGCTTCTATAACAGAATGGAGGATCAATGGATGGTCTTCTCAAACTGATAGAAGATTTTGGAAAATCCAGTCTGTAGTCAGATGAGGTGGAAGCAGGTGCTTGAGAAGAGGAAGACTCTATATTTGAGAAGATGAGAGGCTCAAATATTTGGGTGAAGGAGTCTATGTCAAAAAGCCAGTTTGGGCTTTTTCCCTGTTCACAGACAATGTGTTCTCTGCATTCCACATTGGCTGATTCTTCCACAATTCTTGTTCTTGAGTTGAATACTTTGTAGGCCTTGGATTGAGAGGAATAGCCCACAAAATATCCTTCATCAGATTTGGCACCAAACTTAGGAAGAACCCCATGTGTGATCAGAATTGTGCATGGACATCCAAAAGGTTTTAGAAATCTAATGTATGGAACTCTTTGGAACCATAGTTCATAGGGTGTCTTGTTGAGAGGCTTGACTATGAGAACTCTATTTTGCACATAGCAGGCTGTGCTTACTACTTCAGCCCAAAATGTGAGAGGCAGTTTTGAGTCAGCCAACATAGATCTTGCTGACTCAATTAGAGTTCTGTTTCTTCTTTCAGCAACTCCATTTTGTTGATGAGTTCTTGGAGCACTGTATTGCCTTTCAATTCCTTTGCTCTCACAGAAACAGTTTAAAGTGTGATTCTTGAACTCTGTGCCCTGATCACACCTTATGATCTTCACTTTCTGATTGCTTTGATTCTCTACTTTAAGGATGTAGGATTTAAGGATCTCAGCAGTTTCATCTTTAGTTCTCAAAAGTATACCCATGAGAATCTGGTGTAGTCATCAGTTATCACTAGACAGTATGACTTCTTGCCCATTGATATAATATTTGTAGGACCAAAGAGATCCATATGCAGCAGCTGTAGTGGAGAATCATTTGTATTTAAAGTCTTGGGCTTGTGAGAACTCTTGTGTTGCTTCCCTTTCAAACAAGTAATGCAGTGATCTTCTAGCTGGAATTCTTTATCAGGAAGCCCTCTAACAAGATTTTCCTTCACCAATTTGTTGATAGTTTTGATGTTAACATGGCTTAATCTCCTGTGCCAGAGAGCTGATTCATCAACTGAAGCTTTTGACAGAAAACAGGATACATTGCCAGATGGAGTGACCTCATTCATGTCAAGCACACAAAGATTTTCTTTTCTTTGAGCAGTTAATAAAATCTTTTCTGGATGAGGTTTGGATAAGCCAGGAGATAGTACAAAGCATTCTTTGTCTGTGAAGAGCATCCAGTGCTTTTGATCACAGACCTAGGAAACACTCATGAGATTGAAGTCTAGTTCTTTGACATAATTTACTTTATCAATACTCAATCTTTCATTTGACACAGTCCCTTGTCTAGTAATAGATCCTCCTTTTGAGTCACTCCCAAAGGCAACATATCCTCCATTGAAGTGTCTGAAGTTGGAGAGGATGGATCTGTTGCATGTCATGTGCCTGGAACAACCACTGTCACCCAAGTGTTATTATTGTGACCTGGCTACCTCTGCACATGAGAGAGATCTAGTTAGTGGGAGGAATCCAAGAGCTTGCATCCTTGAAGAAAAGGGTTTTCGGAATATCAGATTCAGCATGTGTGCATTCAACAAAGCCAATGATGATTCTTGGAGGGATAGAAGCTGGGATCTTGGCTTTCCATTGCTGAGGAGATGGTTTTCCAATTTTCTTTGCTCTGTCCGCAGGTGATGTTGCTTTGGCTGCTGATGACTTTGGCTTATCAGCAGCTGATTTTGTTGCTGCTGAGAACTTCAGCTTATCAGCTGAGGATTTTGCTGTTGATGACTTTAGCTTATCAGTAGTGGATTTTGTTGCTGCTGATGGTTTTGCCTGAGCAGCAGCAAACTTGGTTGCTGCTGAAGGCTTGTCCTTTGGTTTCTTGGCTTGGCTTGATTACCAACATTTTTGCTGGCTGATGATGGTTCAACAACCAATGTATGCTTATCCTTCTTTACCTTGTTGACTGAGGGCTTCTTTGTAGAAGTTCTCATGCTGATGGGCTTTTGTTTAGGAGGGGTTTGATGAAGGATCTGGTTGAAAGGATTAAAATCACAATGTGTAGCAAAGTGGTCTGATTCACCACAGATGATGCAAGATTGTTGAGGCTTTGGTAGCTGCTTCCTTGATAGGGAAAGAGAGTTTCTGAAATGAGTTTCCTTGGCTTCAGAACTCCTTACCTTTATGTTCTTGTGTGTCTTCTCAAAAGCATGTTGTTTGAGGTTTCTTTGTTGCTGAAGGTAGTAGAAGCAGATGCTGGCAGTGTGGTTGTATTTTCCACAGACAAAGCATGATTTAGCCAGTTTGTCCCTTGAAAGGTAAACATAGTCCTTTCTTTTGAATATGTCTTTAAAGTTCCAGGGGTGAGCTTTGTTGTGCTCAAAGGTGGCTTCTTCCAATGTCTTTTGAACATATGGAACACTTTCTCCAGGCGCATGACATATGTTAAACACCTTTCTTTGAGGCTTTAAGTTGGAGGAGTTTGAAGACTGTCCCTTTTCAACAGTTAGCTTTCTTCCTTCTGGAGGATAGCTGATTTTGATTTGTTTGAAAGCCATAGGAACCGGAACAGCTGGTAAAGGGACATGAGCACTTGTTTGAATGACTTCGAGAACAGGCGGTTCTAGTACTTGTACTGGTGATGAGGCCTCCTCAGTTTTAGTGGACTCTGAGCAAGTTGACTCAGATTCTGACGAGGTAGTGCATTCTTGTACCAATGGTTCATGTATTGAAGGATCAAGATCTCTGTTGGCCTTTTCAAGATTTGAGAGGTTGAAGCTTGTTTCATGGATGGCAACGTAGTCAGCAGGAGGTGCAACGGCTTGATATTGTTCAGCATGATACCCCAGACCAGTTTTTACCTTGGCATGAATTTGAGCGTCCAAAAGTCTTTGCAGCTTTTTGGATGCAAATTCATATTTGTCAACATGAACTTTTTGTTCTGCCAATTCTGCACTGGTAGCTTTTAATCTAGCCAGTAGATCATCAATCTGAGTTTCAAGATTGGTTTGTTCATGTTTTAGTAAAGAAATCTCTTTCTTTAGGCAGTTAATTTTTTCTTTATAACTATTTTCTACTTTTGTGAATTCAGATTTCATTTGATGAAACTCTTCATTTTGATCTATAAGGTTTTGATTATGCTTTCTGTAGCCTAGCACCTTATCAATACAAGCTTGGGAACAGAGATGTTCATATACCTGAGGTGGTATTTCAGTTGTGTCTGCCATAAGAGCTTGGTTGTTAGCAGACAGATCTTCATACTGGAAGCTCCAATCAAAGTCAGAAGTTCCAACGGCTGCAGTTTGAGCTCGAGGAGTAGCTTATTGTTGTCTTGGTTGTGCTTGGTGAGGTTGTCTTAATTGAGGAGCTGCTGGGTTTGCCCTAGGTGCCTTGCATTCTCTAGCAAAATGACCTAGTTGGTTACAGTTGTAACATCTTAATTTGCTTTTATCCAAGCCAACTCTGGTGTTGGAGTTGTTACTTAGAATGGGTCTTCCTGTTCTAGAGTAGAACCTCTTTGCTCTTGTAGATAGCATGGCATACGAGTGCTGTATGTCCATTTCTTCTAAGTCATCTAGATGGAAGCATTCCAGATCCTCTTTGATAAAGGACATGTTGCTTGAGTTTTCAGAAACAAAAGCAGCAGAGGTTGAGGCTTGAGGAGGAGCTTCAAGAAGAAATGGTGAGGTATTTTATTGAGAGGTAGGAGTTTGAGGATGTGTGATGATGGGAGGATAATAGTTTCTTGAAATAGGACCTGAGTGATCAGAGTGGAGGGCAGAAGAGGTGGTGGTGGATGTTGAGGCTGTTTGGTAGCTTGAGTTTCTTTCTTTTGCCTGAATCATCTCTGGTTTTTAGCATTCCAAAAAGTTTAGTCATCTGGAGAGTCTTCAAATTTTCAGTTCTTCTGATGGACACTGTGTAGAGTGTCCAGTAACTCGGTAGAGACCTGATGAACTTCTTGAGAATATCTTCATTCTCCAGCTTCACCTTTGAGCATTGCAGCTCACATAGAAGATAGGTAAATCTGTTATATAAAACCGTTAGAGACCCACCTTCCTTCCAGATGAAGTTTTCATATTGCTGCTTAATGATGTCTCTTCTTTTTTCTTTCACTTCTTCTGAACTAGCAAACATCTTTTCAAGAGCCTCCCATAGCTCTTTTGCAGTTTTATAACCTCTGAAGTTATGAAAAACTTCATTTGGTAAGCACATCTGGATGGCTCCCAAGGCTTGGAAGTCTACCTCCATTTTCTTGATGTCTTCATCAAAGTACTTGGAGGGTTCTTTGGGAACTAGTGCACCTCCGGAATTAGCAAAGGACACCATGGGTATGTATGGACCATCTTTAATGGATTTCCACATCCCATATTCCTGATAGCAGAAGAAGCTTTCCATTCTGTTCTTCCACATATTGTAGTCTTCCCTAGACACCAGTCTTGGTGGTTTGTTGATGCTTCCAATATCTTCAAATCCATTGTTTTGAGCCATTTTGTTTTGATTTGTGATAGTGAGAGACTTTAACAAAGAGATAGTTTAGAATAGAACCGAAGGATGATTAAACAAGTGTGAGTTTGTTTAATCTATGAGCCAAAGGTCTGATACCACTTGTAGGATCGGTAAATACAAGATGGTTCTATTCCAGTTGAGATTGGCGGAAACAATCACAACTTAATCAAAGTAAACACAAGAAGTACTGATAAATGTAATTTGTATTAAGCTTCAATGGTTACAAGATTACATAGAAAACTCTAAGAAAAAGAACTAAGGTACAATGACTCTAAGTACTACTTATATAGTAACTTAGAATCAAGTCAGACCCTTGATTCTAAGGATCAGATCTAACACAAACCGTTGATCTTGTATTGAAGCTATTCTACATATAATGACAATAAACACGATAAAAGTTAACTTTACTCAAACGTCTTCTTAGGCATCAATGCTTGCATGCTTGGAGAAGAGCGTTGTAGTGCTTTATTGTCTGCACCAGTGACATTCTTTCGGCATGGAGTGTGTCAGTGGTGTAGCCGAAAGTTGTCAATGGTTGCTTTATCAAAGTTAGTCAGCTGCAACGTTTGATCTTTAATGGAATGGCTATCAGCTGCTAAGATGGAGATCAGCAGCAAGATGCAACCATCCAAAGCTGCTGATGATTTGCCTATCAGCAGCATCAAGTGTTGATGCTGCTGAGAAGCCTATCCGCAGCAACTCTGGTCTTCAGCAGATAAGGCTATCCGCAGCAGATTTGTTCTTCAGCAGAAGAGCAAGTATCCGCTGCAGATAAGCTTATCCGCAGCAATTTGTTGGTCAGCAGCAAACTCTGAGGTAAGCAGCATTTGTACTTAGAAAGTTTTGTAGCCATCTATCTTTATTTCTACATATGAGATTTCATGCTCGGTTCTATTTATGGAAACTTTAAAATATGGGTTTTTGTTCAAGAAGGTTATGATGTGTTTTGTTTGGTGGAAATGATGCCTAAACACTAGATATAGAGATTGTATGATTATTTTTAGTAAAATCACATGTTCATAGTGATTTAGGCTCGTTTTCTATTTTTAGAAACTTTATTTCTTGACATGCATGAGGAACTTGATGATTGAACACATGTAAAGCATGAGACTAGTGTATTGAACATTATGGAAGCATGATTGACTAAAATGATGGATTAAAATGCATGTATATGAGTTCTAGAGCCCGGTTTCTAAATAAGGACACTTTATTCATCCATGAGTTATGTTTACAAGTTGTTAACATGTTTAGAAGGTCTAAATGACTTAGTAACATGTAACTAGGTACATTGTATGATAATGTATGTTGTTTTTCCATAAACTTGACAACTTGACATAGTCTTGCCGTAATAGGAAACTTTAATTATCCGAAACTCGCATGTTTGTCTATTGATATCAAGTTAACCTTGAAATGTTCTATATGTGTTACAACATGCCTAATTTCATGTGTGAACATCCACTTTGCGTAGTTGCCATGTTTAGGACTCAAAAACTTGACTTTCAATTAAGGAAACTTTAATGTATCAAAAGTTGTATTTCAAGTTCTAAACTCCATTCGAATGTGCCAATGTGTTTATTAGACGATAATAGCTATTTCAAAGTAGGTTTGAATTCTATGTTAGGATTTGAATGCTTAAGTCCAATGTGTCACAAGTGGGTCATCGAATCAAAACAATCTTTGAAATATCAAAGACACTTTTCAAAACTCTCTTGGATGCATAGAGTTCATAGTCAAACATTTACAAATGTTTAGACCTTAAAGTCCTAATTGTTCCTAGGGCACAAGTAGATCATCTCATTTAGTCCAGATTTGCTAAGAGTCTTTCAAGTCGTTTATCAGGTGAGTTCTCACAGCCCCTTTTTATTCATTTACCGTTTTGGGGTGAGATACATGCTCAAGTATACATTTTTCCAAATGTTACATTTTCACACTTACATAGTTACATTAATTATATACGTTTTGTACTAGGTGTACAAAGTCCTCTCGGAATCAACCGTTAATTTGTCCAAAAGCTAGGTGATCATGAACAGTACTGTTAGGGTTAACAACCCATGCCCGGGTTAGTAGCGCTAACCTCGACTGGAGGTCGAACAGGTACATAATTGACCTATTCCATTCATGTGCAAGGCACAAAGAGGCGAACCACATCCTTTTCCTATACAGTGGCTACAGTTAGCGTCGGTTGATGGACTTATGATAATTTTTGGTTTTGTCTGATTAACAATGATTGTGTAGAGTACTAATGTTTTTCCATACAATCATAAAATTGTTTTCCATTACAATTACCTATGAACTCATTAACTTTATGTTGACCCGTTTTAGCAAGTTTATCTCAGGTCTTTGAATGCTAGGATATGTGGCTAGGATGCACCCACTTGAGTCACGCACTATTCATGCATAACATCCTATTTTGATAAAAAATATTTTATCATCCTTATTTTCAAATATTGTAAACATTTAAACCTTTGCTTCTGCACTTTTACTTTGGACCATGTCAAACTTTATTTTGGACTCATTCGAGTCATGCATTAAACAGGTATTTTGAAAACCATTTAGTGGTCGTTCAAAGTAATTCAATTGTAAAGATCCTCTAGCATCACGCCCCGCGAGTATAGCCTGAAGTGGAACTTTGGGGTGTGACATAAAATCTCAGACGGGAGAAGGGTAAAAAAATGGCAGAGATTGAGGTAAAGAGAATCGAGGCCCCGAAGCCAAGAGGTAGGGCTTGTCTGATCACTACAGAGGAAGCGAAAGATGATCCTGACGTTGTATCAGGTACATTCCTCTTGAATTCTCTACCTGTTTGTGTTTTATTCGATACGGGAGCTGGTCAATGAAAGAAGGTATTATGATGATGTGTATAGACTACCGCGAATTGAACAAATTGACTATCAAGAATAGGTATCATTTACCTAGAATTGATGATCTTTTTGATCAATTACAAGGATTAAGTTGGTTTTCCAAAATTGACTTAAGATCCGGTTTTCATCAAGTTAAGGTACGAGAAGAAGATGTACCTAAAACAGCATTCAGAACTCGTTATGGACACTATGAATTTGTAGTAATGCCGTTTGGAGTAACAAATGCTCCGGCTGTTTTCATGGACCTCATGAATAGAGAATGCCAGCCAATGTTAGATAAATTCGTTATTGTCTTCGTTGATGACATTCTTATTTATTCAAAGAATGAAGAAAACATGCACAACATCTTTGTGAAGTACTTAGTACTTTACGGAAAGAGAAACTTTACGCTAAATTCTCAAAATGTGCATTCTGTTTGAGAGAGGTTCAATTTCTAGGTCATGTTTTAAACGCAGAAGGTATCTCAGTTGATCGAGCAAAGGTAGAGGCTGTAATGAAATGGTCTCCACATAAGAATCCATCGAAAGTTAGAAGTTTCTTGGGATTTGCTTGGCTATTATAGAAGGTTCATCCAAGACTTCTCTAAGATAGCAACCCCATTGACTAAGCTAAATCGAAAGAACTCGAAATACGAATGGAATGCGGCATAAGAGAAGGCATTCTTGATATTGAAAGAAAGATTGACGCAAGCCCCAGTTATGGCCATGCCAGAAGGAGTAGAAAACTTTGTGGTGTATTCTGATGCCTCAAAACTTGGGTTAGGATGTGTTCTGAAGCAAAGAGGAAAGGTGATAGCCTATGCCTCTCGACAACTAAAGACACATGAAGTAAACTATCCAACCCATGATCTAGAATTAGTTGCAGTAGTGTTTGCACTAAAGATCTGGAGGTATTACCTGTATGAAACGAAGTGTACGATTTACATAGACCACAAAAGTCTTATTTATTTCTTTGACCAGAAGGACTTAAACATGAGGCAACGGCGATGGTTAGAATTGGTCAAGGATTATGATTGTGAAATTTTATATCATCCCGGAAAGGCTAACGTGGTAGCCGATGCTCAAAGCCGCAAGGAGGAGCATCATCCTATTTGGGTAAAAGAATATAAGTTAGTGATAACTCCTGATTTCATGAGCCAACTTCGAGAAGTCCAAACTATTAGAAGTTATATGAAACTCTTTCAGAATATTATATTCTAATGTTTCTCGGTCACAACATCTCATGTTTGTGTAAATGTTATTGATGAAACTTTTCTATCAGATAACGCTGATGTATCATATAATCATTATCAGATAATGTATCATGTAATCATTCTCAATGATCACTTCATGGTGTTTGTATCTTAAACCTTTTAAGATCGTTGTGTTTGACTAGTAGGTTGTCATAACTAATTATGATGTTGTTTCAAGAACCCTTGTTGTAAGTCAAAGTTGGTACTTTAGCATATTATCCAATAAGATAGCATTGTCTTATCATAACACTTTATGATCACCATTATATGCTTCTCAAGCATTATTATTTTCCTTTTTGTCATAACTAAATTTCAAAGTTCTTTTTCATCGTATGAAAAATATTTACAATTCTTGTTATCCTTTTAGATGATACTTTATGAACCACTTCATTTTTCATACTATCCCAATCATTATAGGCTATGGATAATGTTAACGGTATATGTCTTTATTGATTTGTCACACAAAACATTTAACACATCTTTATTAATGTCAATAGATTGCTGTGATTCTTACTTTAGAATCTTTCCCTTTTATGTATCATATACATTCCATGATAACACTTATCATCCCCTGTTTATTTTGTGTATCATTATACACTCTATGATAACACTTGTCATCCTTATTTGTGGTTTTCTGTGTATCACTATACACTCCTCTTAATAATGTGTCTCTTACACATTCTTATTGTTGTAGGTATTCACTCCCACTGGTCTTTGCATCTATCATATTGAATCTTATTTGAAATGATCATATCACTTTCAATGATTCAATGTTCTCAGACATGTCCAGACTTCTATACTTTTCATGCAGCTAATTTATTACAAGAACATACATGTTTGTATTGAATAGTTTATTCAACTGTTCAAAAACTTGTAATATGTTTCCTTTTAAGGATACTAGGAATCCAATTCCTATTTTATTAACCTTTGATAATATGTTAGGCTTCTAGTATTAAAGATCCATTTTTTGTTTCTAAAAAAACTTCTACATCCGGATGAATGTCATTCATGTGTAGTCTGATCAAATCTTTATTTGTCGTAAATGGATTGTGTATTTGGATCATCATTGGATGATTTGACTAAAGAATCTCATTCTCTCATCGTATGATCCCTAGTGTCTGTTGTAAAAGATCTCATCTATTCCTTCATATACTTATCAATTATAAAAGATCTCATCTTTTGTTTTTGATATCAAATGTAAAAGATCACATCTTTTATTTATGATAAACATTTATATTTTTTCTACGATCTGATCCTTGTCTGTATATGAAATTTTGATATCAAATGTAAAAGATCACAACTTTAAACAACACTTGTTTCTTGTTCAAGAATCAAGTATATCAGGGTTATGAACAATTTGAATCTTATTGAAGTATTTATTAAGGCAGCAAACGAAACTATTTCATATAGGGGTTCATAATATCCTATCCTTATTTTTTGATAGGTCTCTTTTCTATTCATATCCCATATGAATCTTTATACATGTTCTGAATGAACCTTTTGGTTCAAGGCTAGTGATTTGGATTTTGTGCAGTTGCTTTGTATGACTAACTACTTAGTCTTATAGTAGTGATAACTCTTATCGCTCTTTTATATCTTATCTCATAAGATCGTTTCTAGAGGAATTTATTGAAACTATTTCAATCATAAAGTCATATGTACACATTTATATCACATAAATGTCTTTTATAGGACTTAATATGTTTCATGGTATCTACTAGATCCGATCTAGTTAATTATCTAATGGACTTGAATAACATGTCTCACATGTCTCCATGTCAAATAGATGGTAATGAATTCTTAATTCACTGCAGACAACAGCCATAATGCATGAAAGATTTAAATAAGTCATACTTAAAATAATCAAGCAATATTCAAAAGAAAATAAATCCAGAATTTAAATTTGTTCCAAACAAAAATAAGATAACATCATCAAATGGTGTAATCAACAACTTGAAGTAATCTTCAAGCTGTGCCCGTCTTTCTTTTCCTTTTCCTTTCTATCTTTTCTTTTATCTCTACAAAAAGCCAGTTTGCATACGTTAAAAGTCTAACTTTTAAGCGATAAAGAAACAATGAAAAAGTTGCCTAGATACCAGGAGTATATGCATATATCCATCCACTAGCTTTAGCAGCTTTAAGCAATTTTCTAACACGACGCTTCCTTTTAGAGATATTTGCTTCGGTCTCACCAATAGCTATGCCTTTATCCCCGGTCTTGACAGTCATTACCTGTACCTTTTTACTTGTGAAACACAAGTAAAGATCATCATCTATTATAGATTTCAAGATGTTTTTAATGGGATAAATCCCTATTCTTTCAACCTTATCAATGAAGCATGGCATCCTTGAAGCATCATCGGGCACCCACTCGGCATACTGAGAGAGGAAACCTCTAACATAGTCATAACGACTAAGGGGATGCCCTTCCCAATTAAAGTCGTCAAATGTGTTATCAACAATGATGTCTATGATCAAGTGATCATCTATGGGAATGTATGCTTCCTTTATGTCTGATGCTTTCTTTTCCATGACCACGACACGTTCTGGATTCTTCAAGGCAACGTCTTTAATGTGTGACATTAAAGAGTGAGAAAAATCCATGTTGTAATCTTGATGGTATTTTACCTTCAAGTTACAAATCATGTCATATGCAGACAACTTCCGAAGTGATTTTCTAATCTCTGAGTCAACATATGCTAGCATAAGGTTTGATATAGCACGGGTATCAACCTTAAGTTTGCTTCATGCATTTATGACAAACTCGCCAGCATCCTCAGATGGCTGCTTAGGGAGGGGAATTTTAAAAACATGCATCTTCTTGTTATATCTAAGGACTTTCTTTAGATTGTAGTACCATTCCAAAAAGTTTGTGTCATCGAGTTTGATTTTAAGAATATCGTTAAGATGCTCTAAGATAACAACATCAGCAGACGGAGCCATCTACAAAATTCGATTAAATTTTAGTATTTTCATGCTTTAATTATCTTAATTATATTAATGACCCAAAGATAAAAATATTTATTATTAAGAATGAGAACCTGGTTTACTATGTTACAGTGAATGGCTAAGCACTTTTCACGGGTATAGTTAGACAGGTATGTAATGATTACCGATTGTATCAACTATCTCGTCGTTTTACTATGTTACAGTGAATGGCTAAGCACTTTCTCGTCGTTTTATAAGATTATGTTAAATGTTTTTTATAAAAATATTTGTGGTTTTAATTATTATTCTAATTAATTATATCAAGCACAAACATACAAAACAACCATCGAGCCATTAGTAAGCTTGTTCGGATTCGTTCAAGCCATCAATCGAGTAACCGAACCGGTCTAAGGGACAACAAATAAAAATAAACTTGTCGCCTCCCACTTAGTCCAAGATCTCTATCTTCAAACTCCCGTCTTTTTCAATCCATGCCTTTAAATCTTCGTCTTGATAAGTTTACAACTTTTATACTTTTACAATAAAAAATAAAAGAAATCTATCTATTACATCCGGGTTCTAAATAACCCAAAAATAAAATACAAATATAATAAAAACAAACATGACAAAACAACTACGGGTCACTAGGGCTCGATGTTCCAAACACAATCACAACCAAAACGATAAAGGCTCGATATTTTGTCAAACAAAAGTTTTGACAAATAAAACAACAGATCGATTTAAAATAAACAATTATGTCTAAACGCGCGTAAAGGTGGCTCTGATACCACTGTTGGGAATCATGGTACAAGTTTTAAATTTTAAAACATTAATTATTTAAACCTTTTAATTAAATAAATCAGATATATTTTAGCGCAAGCGATTTAATAATACAATTAACATATCATATATGGATTCCATATAGTGTTCCGATTACACAGCGTTTAGACAATAATAAATAAATAAAACACATCACTTGGGTGTTTAGGGTTTTTATACCTTTGACGAAACAACCGGATTGAAACAGTTGGGTACAAAGAACGTCACGCTAGATGACATCAACGAGCTCGTCGCACGAAACACTCCAAACGAGAACCCGGTTCTCTCCTCCTTATCCGGTTCGGCTCACGAGGAAACAAGGAAACATAGCGGCGGTGCGCGGTGGCAGCGGCTGGTGGTGGCCGACGGCGACAAGGGGGTGGCCGATTTAGGTCAGCGACGCAAGGGGGGGGGATTCGTGTTCTCCTTCTTTGTGCAAACCATTTGGTGGCTAGAACTAGGATTAGGGTTTTAACTTAATGATATATTTATAGTAAAACATTTTACAAGTCAACCCCTGAATAATTAACACTTAATTATTAACTGATTAACAATTAATCAGTTATGGTCCTTTTAGTTTATGATTACATTAATCATAAATAAAACTTTGCGTAAAAACCGATCACTTTATATTTAACAATTAAATATAAAATCCCGACTATATATATCACACACATATATATAAAACCTTATACCTTCCAACGTTTAATTATTCTAAATAACTAAACATACATAATAAATATCTCTCTAGATATTTAATTCACCGAATTCTTAATTCTTGTTTCATGAGATAAAGTTTAACAATTAAACGATATAATTTGTTCCTTGGCCAAAGTGTAACTTTTTGGATCGTACCTCGATAGTAATGTTCATATTATCGATGATCGGACATCTAATATTCAACATAACCGGCCGTTTCGGCGTCACCGTCTTCCTCCTCGGGTGAAACCCTAGCTGATCGCTACCCAAACACCACCACTGTGCGTCTCGACGTTCTCCTCCCCTCATCGCCACAACGCTACCATTGCAGCTGCCTCACTGGTTCATCACGGTTCGAGCCGCGTACCACCACCTCTGCCGTTACAGCAGTTTCTAAGCGTCACCGCGGCTACCAATCGCCATATGCACCACCATGCATATATATCTAGCGATTGCCGCCTCCTGCTACACTCGTGTCCATCACAACAGCCAACACCACTACCGTTCTTGCCTCATTCGTCGCCCATGATTAAGAGACCCAAACCCTACACGGGTTTTAAACGGAAATACTAACAAAACATGTATTAAAACGTAAACGAGGATTACCTTGGCTAAGTGTGAAGTTCCCGCTTGAATCCGCCATCGAACTGCCGTTCTCCGGCGTCCCCTCCTCTGCGTCGACTCTTGCTGCCGTCGTGCGCCATAAGGTGGCTTTTAAACCCCCTTTTAACTTCCATCTAGGTCCCTCCAGTTATCCCTCGTATATTTCGATACCGAGCCCTTTACAAGAGACTAACTGTTTCTTTTCCGACGTCAAAACCACATTGCTTCTTAATACATTTAGTAAAGATTCGGGTAGCCCACTACCCGACCCATCATCATATGGATTTCCGGCATGTTACATGGTATTGCAAACAAGCTTGAGATCAATGTTTCTTGAGATTCTCGTCGAGCGGAGCAATAGAGAAAAGGGATTGGTAAGGGAAGAAGAAGGATTAGTTGAGGTTGAATTACTCTGAGCAGTGGTGGTGTTTTGCGCAGATTGCAGGCAGAGGTTTCAGGTGAGGGAAAGGAGATAAACTTCAAAGAATGATGATGATCAGTGACAAGGTGTGATTCGATGTTGTGTTTCTGGATTTGATATGCGAGTTTCTCCATTTTTAGTGGGTTATGAAGGTAGTGATCATAAGTAAGGGAGAATCGTAGGAGGAGATTGATGTGAATGTTTTGATATAAAAATATAAGTAAATATATTTTTGGATGATTTCACAAGATCAGGTTTAAAATTATAAAATGACAATTACGTTAACTTAAAACACACACAATATGCAAGTGTACCTATCGCAACGTAATATAGTTAGGTAAGAACCAAGTATCGAACCAATGGACACGGTCGAGTTCCAACACTCAACTTTTGTTATCATTTAGCCGGATTATTTAGTGAGTGGGTTTTGTGTGCTTGTGAAGCCGAAAAGTAAATGACGGTAAAGTAAATAACATAAAAGTAAAAATGTGCGTGAAGTGTGTAACAGAAATGTAACTAGCAGAATATTAAATATAAGAAAAGTAAATAAGGCGAAAATGATCAAATTACGGAATGTATTGCTTCGAGATTCGAATCAGCTTGGTACGTGATAATGTTAAGTTGACTAATTCAGTGGTATGACTACTAAAAACTTGTGACCCGAGTCATCGCTAGAGCCTCGTCCTCACTACATTTGATTTGCAAATTATAATCTTTAAAAGTGGCAGTGCCTCCCGCGAGGGACAACATTTACCCTCAACCCATCGAATGGTCATCACCGGGTTGGTTTAAGACATCGAACTCAAAATGCTTTATATTAAAGTTAAATAGGTGATTATATTTTGCTCACCGAGAGGCGGTGTAACAATGGGACCAAGTATAAAGGCGTACCGTTCCCAACATGAGTTCACCAATTCTTGGACGCATAATAATCTCGTATAAAAACGTACGATATTAGAAGTATAGACAAAACCTTGGCTTATCAATCTCTCCTCGTATGAAGACGTACGAGTTTCAAAGGAAGTTTGATTAAAAAGGGTTTTACGATCTTACTCTCTAAAATCATGACACTCACAAATATAAAAACGGATTTAAACAATAATAAAAGCCCATCAAAAGATGGCTTTTGGGAACGAATTAGTTAAAGACATAAACATACCACTTCATTAATACGTTAAACATTAACATGCACCAAACATCATCTTCACCCTAGCAATACAAAGAAGTTTTAGCCACGAATGGCCATAACGACTAGCGTAATGATGAGTTTCGTAGGCTCCCCTATTGTGGAACAAGGAGGAAGAGCCCCTCTACTCTCTACTCTAACTACGAGAATGATATCTTCTTGAGTGTTCTTTAGGTATGGATTGGTGTGTTGAATGAAGAACTCAAGCCTCCTATTTATAGGCCTCAAAATGTGCAATGCACGGCCGTGCAATGGGTTGCACGGTCGTGCAAAGGCCTAGGGAATCAAACAGGGTACAGAGGACACTGTCCTGGTCCGTGCAGAAGAAGACAGGGCAATGCACGACTGTGCATTGGGATGCACGGCCGTGCAACCCTCGACTTCCTTCCAACTTTGTCTTTTAGCTTATTGTTGACTCTTGTTAACCAATTTTGACTTCTTGGGGGTCAATGCTCGGGAATGAACCTTCTAGAAGCTTGAATTCTTGATGTTTTTTATACGATTTAGCTTGATTTGTATTTTCAACACCGAATAACCTGCAATTACAAAATATTAGTGTTTTAAGCATAAATTGCAAGATTATTATTCAATTAGTACCATAATGTGGGATTATTATTTATATAAAATATCTATAAATGATGGCATATCAGAGATGTTTTAGGAGTTTAGGGTAAAGATGAAGATGATGAGATATTTTTTTTGTTATACGTTTTTTGTTTTTTTTTTATTATAAGGGTTTATTGGTTATTTGACAAAAAGTTAACAGAAGAATAATGACGGGTTAATGAAATGGACTTGATTGCAATGAAAATGAAATATCAGATACCGTTTTGACAAGATTTTAACTATTGGACTAAATGAGTTATTTGTAGCAAACCATAGGAATGAAAATAGTAATTTACTCTCTAATAATTTTATGGTTGTACATATGATCTGTATAACAAGTTTATACAAGTAAATACAAATAATAATAATAAAAAATTATACGGTGGAAAAAAAGTTACATATATGTGTAGGGAAGGTATGTATATAGCCGTTGATTCAGACGAGAACCATTAATATTTAAGCAGCCTATATATATGTTCTTAAATATTAGAGTAAATTACACAGATTGTTAATTATAATATAAATTACAGTCTATGTCTTTTGACTTCAATAAGTACACAAGTCATTTTTTTAGATATTTTTGCACACCATATGTCCTTTACACTAACCGGTGTTAAGTTTTTCTGTTAAGTTTTAACATGTGTAAGACGCATAAAGATATAATGGTCTTTTAATCTATTAAAGGACAATTAATCTGGTTAATTTTTAAAATACAACAGTACCCTTTCATACTCCCCATCCCCATTTGTTAATTATAATATAAATTACAGTCTATGTCTTTTGACTTCAATAAGTACACAAGTCATTTTTTTAGATATTTTTGCACACCATATGTCCTTTACACTAACCGGTGTTAAGTTTTTCTGTTAAGTTTTAACATGTGTAAGACGCATAAAGATATAATGGTCTTTTAATCTATTAAAGGACAATTAATCTGGTTAATTTTTAAAATACAACAGTACCCTTTCATACTCCCCATCCCCATGACTGCTCCATCTTCTTTTCCATCGTAGAGCTTCAACTGGTTGGTAGAGCTTCCATCAAAGGTAGTCAATCGCAAGTTTTTGGGTTCAATTTTAGATTTTTGGGTTTAATCGTAGAGGTTCTTTAACAGGCACCGTTCCGCCTTCAGTCTCCTCTTCACTGTCTCCAAACCCTAGATCTCTCAAACAACAAATTAGCTGGTTCCGATAAATCCGACGCTTGTTAATTTCACTGCGTCATCCTTTTTACCTAATCCTGGCCTTTGTGGTGAGATCGTTCGCACAGATGAAGCTTCAACAGAGTCTGTCCATGAGTCTAATTGTTTCATTAAAAATCGTTCCTTCTAATTAATAAAGTCGCAAACTGGTAGTTTGTTCTTTCTTTATTTTATTTTTTACAAGTATTATTTTTATAAAAAATACAAAAAAATTGAAAGAAGCAAATGATGTGATCATTTATAAGACAAACTAGAGCGTGTTACACACGTTGAATTGGTACACAAAGGGCCATGATTAGTCGCTTTATGAATGTCCCAACCCCTCAAAAATATTTCATAAATTTAACTTATATGTGTAAGTCTTCTTCAACTGACAAAATAGGCAAATAAGTTGAAATTAAATGTCAAATATATGTTCGTCGGTGGCCAAATACACAATATTTTCAGACGTGTATAATTTCCAGTATTGGAAAATTTATTAAATCAAATGTTCGTGAGATTACATGGCTTTTATAGTTATTTTATCTAATTATTAAATTGATTTATTTATTTATTATTAATCTATGGCTAGTAATTAGTTGATTGATCTAATTATTTTTAATAGGCCATTAATTGGTTTCCCTTGGGTATCTATACTATGGATTAGGTTCAGGTAAAAAGTATTTTAATTATAAAAATGGTGAGAATGATTTAGGGACATTAGATCAAATTGTAGAAAAGATTTATTGGTTAAGATTAAATTATAGAAGAAAAATTTGTTGAAAGTTTATTTTATTCTTAGCCACTTTTGTTGACTTTTATCAAATTCCCCTCTCATTTTTAAAGGTACATAACTTTTACACATAACATTATTTTTTCAAAAAAATTACACCATAAAAACGAGCGTTTTTTATCTTTAAAACGAGTATAATCTCGTTATAAACAAAAACGAATTTTTTTTACGTTTTTCAGCTTATTGTGTAATTAGTCAGGTCAATGTGTAATACGAGTTTATTGTGTAATACGAGTTTATTGTGTAATACAACTTCAATGTGTAATACAAGTTTATTGTGTAATACAACTTCAATGTGTAATACAAGTTCATTGTGTAATACCACGTCTGATCATTGTGTAATACAAGTTCATTGTTTATATGTATTTATCATTGTGTTTTACGTTTTCCAGCTCATTGTGTAGTTAGTCAGGTCATTGTGTAATACAAGTTCATCGTGTAATACAAGTTCATTGTGAAATACCACGTCTGGTCATTGTGTAATACAAGTTTATTGTGTAATTAAAGTCATTGTGTAATACAAGTTCATTGTGTAATACCACGTCTGGTCATTGTGTAATACAAGTTCATTGTGTTATATGTATTTATCATTGTGTTTTACGTTTTCCAGCTCATTGTGTAGTTAGTAAGGTCATTGTGTAATACAAGTTCATCGTGTAATACAAAGTTCATTGTGTATTACAAGTTCATTGGGTAATACAAGTTCATTGTGTAATACCACGTCTGGTCATTGTGTAATACAAGTTCATTGTGTAATACAAGTTCAATGTGTAATACAAGTTCATTGTGTTATATATATATATATATATATATTTATCATTGTGTTTTACATTTTCCAGCTCATTGTGTGGTTAATCAGGTCATTGTGTAATACAAGTTCATCGTGTAATACAAGTTCATTGTGTAATATCACGTCTGGTCATTGTGTAATACAAGTTCATTGAGTAATTAGTCAACTCATTGTGTAATACAAGTTCATTGTGTAATTAGTCAGGTCATTGTGTAATACAAGTTTATTGTGTCAAATATTTTTCATCATTGTGTTATATGTTTTCATCATTGTGTTTTACGTTTTCCAGCTCATTGTGTAATTCGCTCATTATTGTGTAATTCTACCAAATATCTCAGATCATTGTGTAATATGCTCATTGTGTAATATCAGTCCATTGTGTAATATCAGGTCTGATCATTGTGTAATATCAGAACTTGTATTACACATTGACCTAGTGTATTACACATTGACCTGGTATATTATACATTGACAATTATACCCTCCCTTTAAAAACAATAAAATGACACATGTCAAGCTTAAAATCCTTCTTACCCTTTAAAATCCTTCTTACCCTTTAAAACCCTTTTTACTATAACGAACCCTCTATACTATATAATAAAGGAAAACTATTGGAGACACGTGTCACTCTCTGGTTACTCCTAACCTTTGTTTTCCCGCATCTCTATTCTATTAAATATGAAATTTTATGTTTCTCTCTTCTATTAAATAATAATCTTTATATTAATAAACCTAATTAAAGATACTTATTATTTAATTGTAAATAGTTATTATATCATCAATCTAATGAACTTAATATGAACTAACATTTATAAATTAAATAAAAAATATTAATATTGAGTTGAAAAAAAATATTTTAAAAACTAACTTAACAGACCTTATAATTGTCACGACAAATTACATTTTTTAAAAACATATTTTGACGTGTGTGTTTGTTAACAAATTACATTTTATTTTATTCAACCGATCTAATATACTTGTTTATTCAATCTGTGTATTACACGGGTTTTTAAAAATATAAAATTTTTATTACTAAATATATAATATTTTATTTATTTAACCCGTATAATACACGGGATTTTAACATAGTATATATAAATAAAGAGAGATAATTATAGAGAATTGACTAATCATTCAATTATCACCAACATCAAATTTGTCCCTCTCTCCCTCTTACATAACCGTGAGTTCTAACAAACTCACCTTAGCCATCCTAAACTAGAACCCGATCCTCCTTTGGATCATGACGTCTTCCCTCTCTGTAGTTAGTTTATCAGGTATGATTTATATTATTGTTTTCCCATAATCATGTTACAAAAATTGATCAACATGTGGTGTTTGAGCAGATGTTGATTATTCATTTCTTTTTCGTTTCCTTTATACTGGGATTAAAATCGAAAAACAAGTTCTTGATTAAACATGATGAAAAATCGTTTAAACTTTCATGGTTTTCTGTTTTAAAATATTTTCGAAAAAATAAATTGTTTTGATCTCCTTAATTGAGATCTATGTTTTTCGAAATCTGTAATTATAACCGTTTAAAAATTTTGATTCTAGAAAGGTGATATTAATAGTTACTTTTTCGAAGATGTTCTTGATGTCCATCGTAATTTTTGAAAGAATTCCCTTATTTTGAATACAATCAATATTATTATTTGTTTTTCCAAATTTTGGGTAACTTTATCTCCAAGTTTTTTTTGAAATCTGAATAAATAAATTAAATAATTTCAAAATTTAATAAAATCTTGGATATACTTAAAACCATTAAAACTGAAATCAAATAAATCAACATCCCTTTATTTTGGTATAAAGTAGTGTTTTGATTCTATTTCCTAAAAAAACGTGTATCTTTATCTCTAAGTTTCACATTAAATTTATTATTTTTTTATTTAAAAATCTGCTGACTAATTAGACTTGGATATACATTGAAACAATTTATATTTTCAAAATCAGAATATACTCAAAATCCCTTAATTTTCACACATGCCTTATCCGGTTTAAATTTCACGGTTTTATATTCACGGGTATAATAGTTCACGACGAGAGACTTCACGGGCATCATAGTTCATGGTTTATATTTACCGTTACCTCTATTCATCCCGTGAACCTGATGTCATCCCGTGAACCTGATGTCATCCCGACGGTCTATAAAACCTAACTATAAAACCTAACCTAGACTCCTAAGTAATAAATGGAAATCCTATGAACTAAACCGCACTGACAGGCAAGTGAACCTATCGATTGTAGCACAGCTTAATGGTAAACCGGATTATCGAACCCTAGAGACACTACGTAACAATACTAGACTCTTACTCGAACTTAAGATTTGATTGATGGGGAGTTTACTACACTAAATATTATCACTAAAGAATGCAGAAAACAAAGGAAGATTCAACTATCAAGAGACAGGAACAAAGGTGAATTCAAGATTTGGAAGAACACTACCTAGGTCGGAATCCTACTTGCAAAGCACAACTTCTATCGGTTCTGTAAACTATGATGGAGCTGGGTTTCTAAGGATAACTGCTAAAGACAAACTAGTGGATCTCTAATCACTCTCAGGATGTCACCAACTAAGCTACCTAAAGTGTACTAAACTCACCATATTGTCGGATCACTTCTTTGGTATTTTCAACTATGATCAAGTACTCTAATGAACGGATTACCTCTCAGACTCACCGCCCACCATACATTCATGGAATGCCCCGGGTAATCTTAGAATAACAACTATGACTCAGAATAGTAACAATCAATAGACACCTAAACCAACTTCCTCTCATACAATTGATACTCGGATTCTTAATGACGAAGACTAAACGACTAATTCTCACCTCTCGGGTATTGAATTAGGACACATACTTAACTCTAATCAGCAAGCAATAACAACTCCTATGGTAACTACGTCTAGCAAACCACCGAAATCACAAACCCTAAAATCTATGACCTAGATACGCTAATTACACATGGCAGACAACCACAATCAACGCAAGGAATTGAAATCAATCACATAATCGGATTTAAAGCAAGCATATACGTCATAAATATCAACTAAGATCGTTTACAAAATCATAAATCCATCAATTAAATCCAAAAACCAATAAAAATTAAGACTTTAACAAGCATTCATCAATTGACCTAGGCAGTATTAAGGTTTTAGCCTATAATCATATCTAAAACATCCAAACAGAAGTAATAAACATTCATCGTTGGTTCAAACATAGAAAACAAATATAAAGATTCGAACTTTAAACCCTAGAACGCTACGACAACGAACCCAGAATCCAAAAGCTTCGATCTTGCACTTCAATTGCTCTTCTTTCTCCCTAAATCGCCTCTGATAATGCTCTGGACGGCTAAGATATGAAATCCCTTGATTATTGCGTTACAATTCTATTAAACTAATTTTAGGGTTTTTTTATCGGAATTTAGGGCCCTTGCGTACCGCGAGAGATATGCCCTGGTCCTTCGAATACCGCGAAGGAAAATTTAGTTGCGGCCGGTTTCTTGAACTTCTCGCGTACCGCGAAGCTTGGGTTCTTCTCTTTCGCGTACCACGAGAGATGCAATTTCCATATTTTTTTCTCTTTTAATTCTTGGACTTCATTCTCATGCTCGGTTTCTTCGTGTTTTGACTTATTATTTCTCGAGCACATGTGAACAAAAAGTAGACTCAATATAAACCAAAAATGACTCAATACAAATACAAAACTAGTTAAAACGACACTAAAATGATGGAATAAAGATGTGTGCTTTGCACAACATCAAACATCCCCACACTTAACCTTTTTTCGTTCTCGAAAAAGTCTGCAATGAAATCATAACTGAGATCTAACTTTAATAATCAATTACCAATTAGTTTAAATATACTCACGCGTTAAAAAGCAATAATTAGTAGTTCTGTCCGATTAAACCCAAGCACCAACTATCTAGCCCCCATGATGTGTTCTAATTCCATTTTATACAACACTCATTCAACCTATATGACTCACACTTAGAAGTTACAGCTCTACCTAATCACGTCTCAAGGTCATGTTTAGGCACGGGTTAAACCATGCAGATTTGCCACCACGTTAAACTAAGATTTACAGATTTTTAGAAATGAATAGATTTTGGAATGAATGGATGGAAATGAGCGTTAATTAAAGCATAGGAACCTTCGTCTAGAGGCGTCTCAACCAAGTCACTCTCTCGGAAGCTAACACATAGACTAGATTCTACACATTTAAGCACATAAATCTCACTTAGGGGTGTATTCTCCAAGTCGCCATCCCAGAGGGAAACACATAAGCCAGACTCAGTTTCTAAATTAATTAAGCTCGTAATTATGAACATATATATTTATGGAATGTGCGCCACCGACACTCGGATTTATTCTCATAAAAAGAGAGTGGTGTGCCATGAAATAGTTTTCAAAAACCTCTAAATTTTAACATAACGTGGTACATATCACCCTATATTGACAGTTTCAGTATTACCATTACGCTAAGATGAGTACCCACAAGATATCATGATTTTTTTAAGTGATTAATCTTAAGTAACCCTCATAGGCTATTTAAGCTTTTCAAGCTGGCTGGGTCTACCAACACATCACTAATTAGACGCGTTTTCAATTATTTATATCAACTAAACAAACAAGCACATCCAGTTTTACTATCATTTTCCATTTATTATGCAAAGACTTTTGATTTCAAAGGACATTTTTTCAAATTTTTCAATTTTTTTTTGTATTTTTGGATTTTTATAATGACACAAATTAAGACTTAGACACTCACATCCCCACACTTAAAATACACATTGTCTTCAATGTAAAGCAAGACCCACTAAAAAGAATAAAAATGCAAAATCAACAGGAAGCGACTTAGCTGGTAATAAATTGCATTCACGTGAATGTACAGCTTCGTTCTTCCTCGTGTGCACCGTATAGCATTTCGGTCGCGGTTGCACAACTCTGTTGGGTTGCCTTTACACTATGATAGAAGCATTTGTCCCGTCCGAATAGAGATTGAGTATAGACACGATGAACAATACCTGCAAAATAAACCTCACAACAAACCCGCAAAATTAAACTGATGCAAATAAAAGACTCAAACTGAAACTGACTCACTAAGACTCACAATGACTCTGGATAGAATGCAAGGATACGTACCCGATGGGTGGCAAACACATAGAAATGAACGCCATGGCAAGATGGATCATCGGTTATGAACGGGTCCCTAGTTTCGCATGGTCGGTGGTAGTCGGTGAATGATATGATGATGATGATGGATAGATGGTGGTGGATATGATGGTATGATTCTAGGGAGATGGTGGATGAATGGTCATGGATGATGTGGATGGTGGTGGGTGTCGGTGGACGGGATTGGAAGACCCTGGGAAACAAAGGAAAAAAGGGCACTCCTAGAACTCCTCGCGTACCGCGAAGAGTTGGCGACCACTCCTCGCGTACCGCGAAGGAGTGGCATTTAAGCGGCCTCGAAGTTTGTCTCTCGTGTACCGCGAGAGACTTGTGGTCAGGCTTCGCGTACCGCGAGGGAGTGCTGGTAACAGAAAGTTAAGAAATTTTTCAATTTTTATACTTAGAAAAATTTTGACCCCTTAAAATTCTTGTTCACCCAATTTTTCCAAAACTCGTTCCAATGATGAAAACCAATGCAACATATATGTGGAACTTTGTTCCCGATGATTTTCATCGGCGAATCAAGCGCGAACCCCTGGACGACACGACACACACAAAACACATATACCGAAAAACACAGAAAATAACACTGACACGGACGACGTAAGCATACAAACCCTACATCCCGGGCACTTGCCCGGGAATCAAACAAGCCTATCAGGAGGCTTCTCCTTGATCCTAATCGGAAACGCCTTCATTCTCCGCGGTCTACCGGCTATGCACAAACTCATCGCATACCTACCACTCTCAAACCTCGAACTCATATCACATTTTTCACACCGATCTTTCCACCACAGCTTAAATCTAACCGGTCCAAAAATAATGTAACTCAAATAGCCAAGCATTTTACTCTCCCTAAACGTCTCCACACTTGGGGTTTGCACTACCCTCACCCTAGATGAAACTATTAACGCGCGGGTTCTCTTACGGGGTGGCCTAGACCTAGGGAAACTGGAAGTGGGGATAGGCTAAATACTCACCCACTTAGAGTGGACAACTGTGACTGGTAGAAGCTCAGATAAGGGTGGTTCTACAGGTGTGGACTCTAATATTTCAACCCTTTGTGTCTCACATACTATCATCTCTACCTGTGCTAATATGTCATTTAAACTGAACTCATCATCGCTAGCACTTAGGAATGAGGACCCTAATAATTTCTTCTCGAACTCCTCTAACCAATCCGGGTGTTCCTCCTTCATCCTTCCTACATCTCTATCAACATCATCCTCTAACGGATTAGAGTCCCAATAATCATGTATGGAGGCATCAAGCATACATACGGAGTGGCTATGCTCGCCAACATCCTCCACCGACATAGTGGTATCAAATACAACCGACTCATCCCCCACACGAAGTGTGAGTTTCCCGTCATAGACATCAATCACTTCCTTGGCGGTGCGCAAAAATGAGCGCCCTAAGATGAGTGGGACTCCATCATCCACCCCCATGTCAAAGATGACGAAATCGACGGGAAAACAAACTTGCCCACTTTCACTAGAAGATTCTCCACAATTCCTCTTGGATACTTGACTGAGCGGTCAGCCAAGGAAATGCTCATGCCCGTCGGTTGTGGTTCGCCTAGGTTTAGCTGCTTATATAAGGAATAAGGCATCAGATTTATGCTAGCACCTAAATCAGCCAACGCGTGGTGCAAGGGCAAACTGCTTAGGAGACACGGAATTGTGAAATGACCCGAATCTCCCAGTTTCTCTGGCAGCTTGTTCTGCTCCGTCGCAAAACATTTCTCACTAATTGAAACTTTAGAGACCTCCTCGGGCTTCTTCTTGTTGGAAAGAAGGTGTTTCAGGAACTTGCCATATTTTGGCATACTCTAGATGGTCTCTATGAGTGGGAGATTGACCTTGAGAAGTTTGAACATGTCAAGGAAGTGACCGTGCTCCCTAGCTTGCTTAAATGGCAGCAAACGTGTTGGGTAGGGAACACGAGTCAGGTCAATCTTGAGGGTCTTCATCTCCACCCCCTTCTTCTTCTCCTCTGCCTTCTCGGTAGGCACCTCAACTACTATCTCTTCGTCTACCTGTTCCTCGGCCATCTTGGCATCGATCTCAGTGATTCTTTAGTAAAGTGTCATGGCTATCCAATCTCTGCCTAGCATCCCTGTGTTACTGGACTAGGTGGGCAAGCAGCTGTGTCTGAGTCTCAAGCATCTCTTTCATCGAAGTCGTGTCGAAAC
The DNA here is from genome assembly GCA_023525975.1 of Smallanthus sonchifolius. NCBI lineage: Eukaryota > Viridiplantae > Streptophyta > Magnoliopsida > Asterales > Asteraceae > Smallanthus > Smallanthus sonchifolius. The sequence goes on along the minus strand of CM042044.1, from coordinate 20,159,046 downwards.
TGCTTCCCGTGCTAGGTCCTATCTCTCCTCCTCCATTCTGTTGATATTATTGACGACCATTAAACCCTGGCGGGTTTTGTCCAGATCTCCATCCCGAGCCAAATGAATTTTGATTGTTATACCCTCGGTTCTAGTACTGGTTGCCAGCGTAGCTCACCTGCTCGGATCCCTGACTGCACAGTCCCGGGTGTCGTGGCCTCCGCTTCACACTTGACACCGCTGAGCACTAGCTTCAGCTCCTTTATTTCATTGGCCATAGAGGTGAGGGCAGCAGCCACACTAGAATCAGGAGTGACCTGATGCACATCTCTAGGGGATGTGGTGGATGATCTAACACTAGGAATGGAAGTCCTAGAAGATGGGTACCGCTGTTCACCTTGACCGAAGCTCTCAAACATCTCATCACACACAGCAGGCTCAACCTTTTCCATTATATGGCCTCCTGCATCTGTATTAAACATTTCCTGCTTCTCGAAGGTGAGCCCATTATAGAATTTCTCCACTATCGCCCAGTCAGAAAGACCGTGCTGGGGACATCGGCTCAATAGCACGTTAAACCTCTCCCAGGCCATGTGATAGGGGTCGTCAGGATCCATTCAAAAGGAGTGAATTTGGTCCCGAAAGCGAGCGGCCCTGTAAGGTGGATAGTACTTTTTGAAGAACTTAGCTTCGAGATCATCCCAAGTAGTGATCGAGTTGTCTGGGAGATTGTCGAGCCAAGTAGAAGCACACCTAGAGAGCAAGAATGGGAAGAGAAGTAAGTAGATTGCGTCTTTAGATACACCCGTGATATTGAAAGTATCACATATGCGCGCAAAGCGGGACACATGTCTGGTGCATCCTTATCCTCAAGGCCATGGAATTGAGTAGCATGAGTGATCATACTCATGACATGTGATGGGATCTGCCAAGAATTGACATTAGGAATAGCGGGGCGAGTGATCAAAGATCTCGGGCCCGTGACCCCATCACTGGCCCTCGGGTGTACTGTACGCCTCGATGGAGGATCAGCGCCCTCGAAAGTCGCGGGTGCGCTCGTGTAGCTCTCACTCGGGCTCTAAGAAAGCAGGATAAGACGGTGATCCCTGCGAGCGAGTGTTGTGCATAAACATAAAGACTCAATAGAAAAAAGACACAGAGACTCAAGAACAAAAAGACTCGATTCTATGTTAGACACACAAGAAAAACACGTAGGACAAGCACACAAGACAGACTTAAATAAGACAAAATAAACCAAAAATCAAACAAAGAACTAATCAGAGTTAATATTGCTATTGCTAAGTGTCCCCGGCAACGGCGCCAAAAACATAATGTCGTCAAGACGGTCTATAAAAACTAACTATAAAACCTAAGCTAGACTCCTAAGTAATAAATGGAAAACCTATTAACTAAACCGCACTGACAGGCAAGTGAACCTATCGATTGTAGCATAACTTAATGGTAAACCGGTTTATCAAACCCTAGAGACACTACGTAACAATACTAGACTTTGACTCGAACTTAAGATTTGATTGATGGGGGGGTTTACTACACTAAAGATTATCACTAAAGAATGCAGAAAACTAAGGACGATTCAACTATCAAGAGACAGGAACAAAGGTGAATTCAAGATTTGGAAGAACACTACCGAGGTCGGAATCCTACTTGCAAAGCACAACTTCTATCGGTTCTGTAAACTATGATGTATCTGGATTTCTAAGGATAAATGCTAAAGACAACCTAGTGGATCCCTAATCACTCTCAGGGTGTCACCAACTAAGCTACCTAAAGTGTACTAAACTCATCAGATTGTGGGATCACTTCTCAGGTATTTCCAACTATGATCAAGTACCCTAATGAACGAATTACCTCTTAGTGTCACCGTCCACCATACATCAAGGAATGCATGGGGTAATCTTACAATAACAACTATGACTCAGAATAGCAACAATCAATAGACACCTAAACCAACTTCCTCTCACACAATTCGATTCCTAAAGACGAAGACTAAATGACTAATTTTCACCTCTCGGGTATTGAACTAGGACACACACTTAACTCTAATCAGCAATCAATAACAACTCCTATGGTCACTACGTCTAGCAAACCACCGAAATCACAAACCCTAAAATCTATGACCTAGACACACTAATTACACATGGCAGACAACCACAATCAACGCAAGGAATTGAAATCAATCACATAATCAGATTTAAAGCATGCATATACGTCATAATTATCAACTAAGATCGTTAACAAAATCATAAATCCATCAATTAAATCCAAAACCAATAAAAATCAAGACTTTAACAAGCATTCATCAATTGACCTAGGCAGTATTAAGGTTTTAGCCTAGAATCATATCTAAAACATCCAAATAGAAGTAATAAACATTCATCATTGGTTCAAACACAGAAAACTAAGATAAAGATTCGAACTTTAAAACCTAGAACACTACTACAACGAACTCGGAATCCAAAAGCTTCGATCTTGCACTTCAAAGGCTCTTCTTTCTCCCAAAATCGCCACTGATAATGCTCTGGACGGCTACGATACGAACTCCCTTGATTATTGCATTACAATTCTATTAAAACTAATTTTAGGGTTTTTTTATCAGAATTTGGGGCCCTCGCGTACCGTGAGAGATATGCTCTGGTCCTTCGCGTACAGCGAAGGACAATTTAGTCGCGACCGGTTTCTTGAACTTCTCGCGTACCGCGAAGCTTGGGTTCTTCTCTTTTGCGTACCGCGAGAGATGCAATTTCAACATTTTTTATCTTTTAATTCTTGGACTTCATTCTCGTCCTCAGTTTCTTCAGGTTTTGACTTATTATTTCTCGAGCACATGTGAACACAGCGTAGACTCAATACAAACAAAAAACGACTTAAAACAAATACAAAACTAGTTAAAACGACACTAAAACGATGGAATAAAGATGTGTACTTTGCACAACATCAGAACCTTACTTTTTTTCGAGAACTCTAATCATCCCTTTGAATCTTAAACAATGGGCGTTCACTTTCGTTAATGACCAACTGTTTTGTTAAATAACACCTAAACTTTGGGCCGTAGGAGGTCATCTAGGTCTAAAAGGCCTACTAACTTTGATGGATTGATATCTTTAATGCTTTGAACCATGGAAACAATTCATCCTCAATCAAATCCTACACACTCAGAAACTAATGTTGCTTCTAATATACCTAAAAATGAAAGCATCTAACCAAGAGCTAATCATATAAACTTGAAACTCCCAATAAACCTAATAATCAACTCAGGAAGTCATCTCGGTCTAAAAGGCCAACTAACTTTCATAGATTGATATCTTTAAAGCTTTGGACCATGGTAACAATTCATCCTCCATCAACTCCTACACACTAAGAAACTAATGTTGCTCCTAATATACTTGAAAATGAAAGCACCTAACCAAGAGCTAATGATATAAACTTGAAACTCCTAATAAACCCAATAATCAACTCAGGAGGTTATCTAGGTCTAAAAGGCCGACTAACTTTGATGGATTGATATCTTTAAAGCTTTGGACCATGGTAACAATTTATCCTCCATAAACTCCTACACACTTAGTGTAACATCCCAAAATTTAAGGAAAAGAAAGTTCTGAGACTAAAGTGTAATTTCCCTAGAGTTCAAATGGTTTAAAACAAAGAAAATGGAAATGGAGGTGGTAGCGGACCGCTACCAAGGTCTTAGTGCTCCTCTAGGAGCAATTGGACCGGACAAGGAGAAGATGGCACGTGTTTTAATGACTCATGTAGAGGAATTGGGTAGCGGACCGCTACCCAAAGCCATAGCGGTCCGCTACGTAATGGGAAAGAAAAACGGCTGAGTTAAGGCGGTAGCGGACCGCTACCACTTACCTTAGAGGTCCGCCACCGGTGGCTTAACAGCCTATAAATAGATGACTTTGCCGTTTAAAATGGAGAACAACAACAATTAAAACCACCACCATCACACACACACACGCACGTCGAGGCGACGGTTACGAGCGCGGTGGTTACAAGTGCGGTGCGCGACGAGTACGGTTCATGTTTGAGAAACGTTTAAAGCAAGGAACGAACTTAGGAACTATCCAAAGATAAAGTAAGTACACTGTACCCGTACCCTAGACACGGTTATGTGAAATACGTGCTTATATATAATTATGTGATACGTGATATATGATGATGAGGGTACGGGGTAATGACGGATTAGTCTAGACACTAAACGGGAGTAATGGAGTAATCACGACGTATCCAAGGGGTGGTGGATACGCCGCATATACTTCCTATATATAAACCTCTTGTGTACTTCATGGTGAAACCATTATGAATGTTTAGGGGCATAGACAAATAATGAATAAAGAAATATAGTAAACGTATGGGAGAACATCCAACCGGTATGTAGTTATCTAACAAACAGAATGTCCTGTCTAGGAAAGGGCGGTGTATAAATCTCTCCTAGACCCGTCTCTCTTTCCTGGGGACATCTCTGTTGGAGGTACTACTCTGGACGAAAGATCACCCCAGTTTACGATATATAACGAATAAGAGTAAGCGATGAAAGTATACCATGCATAACGAATGTGAACACGTGATGAATATGAATACGTAAAATGCATGATGAATACACGAATGCATGACGATACGTGCAAACATGAATGAGTAGAATGAAAATGAGTCTAAACCTAAAATAGAGTAACAGAGTACTCACGAAGTGCTAGAGGGGTGTTGGATACGCCGCTGGTACTTCGTATATATAAACCCTTCTAATACATTGTGAAGAAACCGTTACAAAGTTTTAAGGTAAAGACTTGTTGATAAATATGAGGATACGTCTATACATGAATGAGTATGATGGAACAAGTCTAAACCCTAAAATGGAATAACGGAGTACTCACGAAGTGTCAGAGGGTGGTGGATACGCAGTTGGTACTTCCTATATATAAACCCTTCTGATACATCGTGGAGAAACCGTTACGAAGTTTTAACGGTGAGGACTGGTTGGTGGATAAATCAAGCATATACATGAAATGAAAACAAATGCTTGATACATTTAAGAGACTGTGAGTCAAAGATACTCAAGGTCCCAAATGAGATGAGATTATCGGCCTGTAAGGTGGATCTCAATAAATAAAGAAGAAAAGAAAAGGAAAAGGAAACTCTAGGCCTTTGGGGCTGAAAGAGTAAACTCTAGGCCTTCGGGGCTAAAAGAGTAAAAGTCTACGTGGCTGAGGAATGAATTAGTCTTCGTGACAAATTCAAGGATGCCTATACTAACGAGTATAAAGACCTTGCCAATTCTCGGACCAGAGGCAAGGCCTGTGATGGTTGCGAGGGGGTTAGCACACCCATAAAATATACCAAAGTGTGGCCGGAAGTAAGTCCGGAGATGGTCACGTGGGCTAGAGAGCTCCAGAAAACTTGAACAATAAGAACCTAAAGAGTTCATAATAAAATGAACGATGCAGTGTACTTACTTAGCGAAAGCTAATTCAAAAACGTTTTCCAAACACTGCAGGAAAGAAGTACGTGGAATAAAGTTTCCTGTGGACAGAGCTATCGGAGTTGGAAAATCCCTATGTATAAAGATGTAATTATATCATTTTTTGTAAAAACAATATATTATTATAAATGAAAAAAAGTTACCTTAGCCATTATGGCAAGGTTTTACTGATCTAGGACATGTTTTCCGCAATAAATTCTGATAAAATAATAGTAAAATAAGTAGGGTGTTTCAAGTTGGTATCTGAGCACAGTTTGAGGGATTTAAGTATCATAAAGGGTACTTAAACTCAAACCATAAGTGCTCATGATATAAATAGGGATTCAATCCGAAGCCGTCCAAGGAAGCATGTATGTTAAATTCCAGTGCTTAAACATAAATGCATGAGTATACGTGGGCAGAACTTTGTATGAGATAAGCTCCATATGATAGTTGGGAGTATCAGGATGGTACTATACATTACCTTATGCCTAGCCAGTATAAGAGTTAATGCATGGGACCATCATGATATCCCAAACACCATATGATAACTTATGTCAGCAGATAGTAAGCTGGGGATATGAATATGCATGATTATGATGTATGCATATGTACAAATACATGAGTATGATATTTATGAAATCCTTGAATAGGATTACATTGATGTAAATCCTATAGTATAAAACCCTAGACTACGATTAGGGTAAAACGAATGTGAGAAGGAGGACGAAGTCACCTTCGCCACCAATCAGCTGAAAGAACGAGCTGGTGATTGGTGGGGAGTAGTGAAGAGGGAAAAAAGAAGAGAAAGGATTAAGGAAATGAAGTGGGAAGAATTCAAGGATATCTTGCTCAAACATTATTGCCCTCGAGCGGCAATTGAAAGGATTACTGAGGAGTTTCTTCAACTCCGTCAGACAACATAAACAGTAGATGAGATCACGGGGATCTTTTACGACAAAGCTAGGTTTTTTCCAGCTTTATTAACAACCCCGGAGATGTGGATGATGAGATTTCATCTCGTTCTAAAAACAGAGATTAGAGAGTTTATCCATCCATCCAAGTGCGCGAACTTGGAGGAAATGATCGATTAGGCTCAGGAACTAGAAACTGAGCTCAAGAGGCAGAATGAGAGATGTGGGAAGAGGAAAGGAGAAAAGTATCCCTTTCTTATGCCTCTTAAAAGGTTTAAGTTTAACAAATCGGGAGGCTGTTCCTCCCCGAAGAAAAGTTTTCAGAGTTGTAGGATTTGTGGCAAGAGGCACCCGGGAGAGTGCCGACTTAAAGTGACGAGTTGTCACAAGTGTGGGAAGTCAGGACACACTGCATTGCAATTTATGAGTGGCACCCAACTGTGCTACAATTGTTATAAGCCAGGACACTTTAGCAGGGAATGTCCTGAGCTAAAATCTCAAAAAGAAATGACCGGAGAAGGGTCTAGAGTGGCAGATAATGAGATAAAATGGATCGAAACCCTGAAGCTAAGGGGTTGGGCTTTTCAGATCACCACAGAGGAGGCGAAAGATGTTCCTGACTTTATATCATGTACATTCGTCTTGAATTCCCTACCTGCTTGTACTTTATTTGATACAGGAGCTAGTCGATCATTTATTTCTGTAAAGTATGCAAACTCTAGAGGCTTCAATAGAAGTAAGTTGGCTAAGGCATTAGAAGTTGAAATCGCGAGTGATCAAAACTACGTAGTAACTGAAATATGCGAAGATTGCCGACTACTAATAGAGGGAGAAGAATATCTTTTTGACCTAATTCTAATGCCGATGCAAGAGTTTGACGTAATATTTGGAATGGATTGGTTATTGATAGGGTGTGATAAGTGTATAAAAATATAAGTAAATATATTTTTAGGATTATTTCACAAGATCGGGTTTTAAATTTATAAAATGATAGTTACTTTAACTTAAAACACACACAATAGGCAAGTGTACCTATCGCAGTGTAATATAGTTTGGGTAAGAACCATGTATCGAACCATGGACACGGATCCTGTACTCAACCCTCGCTATTGTCTGACTAGAATAATAAGTTGGAAAATGGGTTTTGTTTAGAAGGAAAATAAAAAGTTAAGAAATGTAATTAGAACTATTATTTTGTTTAAGGTGTTACTCTAGTTTTCATCCCTTGTTAATTAATGTTATATTTAAAGTAAGGTTGGTCATAGTTACTAGTACTAACCCTTTCGATAGGGGAGTTAGTATGTCATAACGGAACAATGGATACGATCGGCCAACTTTTCCTTATTGAATATAACGGATCCTAAATGGGGTGTCAAGTCCGTTGGTATCATCACAATTCATTATTCAGACTTATTATCCTTCTGACTGACGTACATCTGGTCTTGTAACTTCTTCCGGTAAGTCAGAATGCACGACTTCCTCCGAAGGTACTTTATGAACGCTCGGACCTTACTAATTATGTTCTTAAATAGTTGTCTTTACTTATAATATTATTTAAAATAAATAAGACTTTCCTTCTCAAGATCAAACCCCATGGCTCCCGCTAGAAGTCCTCTGTAAGCCGATGCAAGATAAGTAGAGAATTACCGACACAAACCGCCCGGTCTGATTAGGGCTCAAACGGCCTACTGAATACCCAAACCTCCAATCAACCCATAATATTAATCTATACTAACCGGCCGGACTAGCACCAAGATTTTTATATAGACAGTACAAATACAGGATAAGTTTCCCAAACAAGAAGTCTTGCTAGGGTAACTCACAAAATAAAAGATTACTAGATTGATTTAAAGATCACTTATTCTGGTCTTTTTTAGATAAATTATAGTAAAGACTTTAAAAACATAACTTACTAAAAATACTTCATTAATTAATTAAAGTTCAACCAACTCGAGTAACACAAGAGGATTAGCCATGAATGACCATACAAGTGACTCCACTAACCCTTAGATAATGTGTGGAAGTGTTACAAAACCAAGGGAGAGTGGGTATAGGTTGTCTCTTGTTTCACTCGAACGAGAAGAATAAGTTCTTATTACAAGACTTAGAAAAGAAAATAAAAAGAAAAAGCTTAATGGACCAAAACCGAGAGAGTTCCGACTGTTAGCAGAGCACTAAGGCCTTCCCTACTCTTGATCTTGGACACCTAAAACATTAGAATGAGCTTGCTATTTATAGACTCAGAATTTGGTAATGCACGACCGTGCATTGGAATGCACAGTCGTGCAAAGCACACATCTCTTGCACGTGAGGGAATCTGGTAGAGTTGGAAATGACTGGGCCACGTGTCACCATTTGCACGGCCGTGCATTGCAATGCACGACCGTGCAAAGTCAAATTTTGATTGTTGCTTGATTTTGACTGTTGCTTGATTTTGACCTTCTGGGTTGACTTCATGCATCCGGTTTCGTTCAATTGGGTTTCGAATGCTGATTTTGCCTTGTTTTTGGGTCTTTTCTTCATGTTTTTGTATGCAAGGGTTAATTATCCTATTGTAACACAAATAAGTGGATTAAGTATCATATCTTATCATGTTCTCTATAATTTGTTCTATTTATGGGGATAATTATGCATGTAAAAGATGTATAAATTATGGCATATCATAACACCCCATACTTAAACTTTGCTTGTACTCAAGCAAACTCATGCATGATTATACCCGTAGAATAAAACATTAATTTAATGTTAATCTAAAGCTTTTGTACCTAGTGGTTAAACGCCTCTTTTAACAAAAATAACTTGATGTTTGCACCTTTCGAATGTTTCTCCATAATAGGGTAGCAAGCAAAACATACTTGATGGAACTATGATTATGCACAAAATTACAGTCTCACAAATGTTCACTCAACACTCGGGTTTAATATATGGATAATGTATGTCATGAAAAACACTCAATGTTATAATTAATGCTTGCATAATCAAAGGCTTGTATAGAAATCAAATCTCCATCAATTGACATAAAATATGTGCATAAATCAAGAGGGCTTTAAGTGGGTTGTAATGATAGGCTTAAGGTTAGGGTAGGAAATATTTGGGAAAAGTGGCTAATTGTGGGAAATCGGACTTGGCTTAATGATTAAATGGTGAGTGAGCTTGTTGATAATCTTTGACTAGACATTGTGACTAATCTAAGGACTCTTTTAAGGTCAGATTGTCAATACCAATTTCTTTCTTCAAGAATGCAAACATCTTCTTATTTTGAAGCATTCACTACTATCAATCCCCCATAGATTTTTTGGTTGTTTCTTCCTAATACATCCATATTCTTGATTTGCTTTACATACTCCAATTTTTCGAGTAAGTTTGATTTTTTTTTGATGAAATTTCTTTTCAACAACTTGAGCGAGTATAACTTTTCTTTTTGTTGCCCCTTTTTCTTTTCTTTTCTTTTCATTTTCATATTCATCCTTTTCTTCTTGCTAATTTTCGTTCGTTGATCATAAGATAAATGTATGATCCTTATTGTGGATAATAGCTCCTCATATCATAGCCAAGTTGACTTCCAACTAAATGGGAAAAAGGAAACAACGCCAAAAACTTGATGTCGTTTATGGGTTAGTAGTGTGGGTTTTAGAAATGAAAAGGGTTTAGGCTCAAAGGGGTTAACTAGGGGATAATGTTTAGGGTAGGTGAAAGAGGATAAGAAGGCTAAAGAAAGTGGGTGAATCTACTTGCCTCAATCATTTTTATGCATTCTTTTAGTCCATGATCTTGAAATGTATGTTTTACACAAGTTCTAACATGCAGAGCAATAATTAGCAAACACTCTATCAAACGAAATGAGCATGTAAAATTTGGCAATGGTGTCAAAAACTTGATGTGTTATATAATAGTGCTCGGATAGGCTTAAATTCTCACACGAAACGGAGGATAAAGGGGTTTAAAAATAAAAATATGCATAAACTTATTTCTTTCTTTCTGTTGTGCTTACTAATCTTCCCTATTTGTTTCCTTGATTCATTTCAATGGTATTTCAAATTATTGTTTTTATAAGATCGTTTTATTCCAAATGATTTTTAATACTTTTAGCTTTTAGATTATTTATGAAGCTCACAACTTTATAGGTTGATTTTGAAAATGTTTAATGACTTCTACGTGTATTTCGATTCAAAGGATCGAACACTTGTTAATCATGCATTTGTAATACTTGGGACAGCATTATGTTGTCGATGCATTGGTGAGTTTCCTAACACCCCATACTTAGAATTTGACAATGTCCTTGTTATACGAGAATATGTTATTTAATAGTTGTCATAGGTAAGAAAAGGATGAAAGAGAATTGAAACTCCCCTTTTAATGCATCAACATTATGTGTATGGTTGATTTCCTTAGCTTGATTAATATGTGCTCCAAAAACTTATGTCCCTGTTATGCTATGCAATGCTCAAACACTAAAAAAGTAAATATTAAACATAAAATTAACTAATATTCGCCAAATATTGGCGCCCGAATAAGTTGATGGCAATGCCACCATGTCAACTGTTACACCTGCAACCGGTAAAAATGGTACGTGTCCAGAAAAACAAACCAACAAACATTGTTCAACATCAAGAACCATAACTACATCAGATAAGAACCACAAATATCAAAGATGAAGGATGAAGAGAGTAACTACCGGAAAGGAGGACGCTGCCACTGTGGGTGAGGGCCAGGAGGCTGCTGCTGATACTGTTGATGGGCATACAGATCATGGGTGTGATTGTAGAAGTCCTGCCGCATACTGTCCATCATGTGTCCCAATTGACCCATGCGGATTATCAAATCTAGCATAGTGAGATCAACAGTAGTGTGATACATATCTGGGCCTTGATATCCCAGTTGCACCCTTGGTACTTCCTTGTCCTCAGACTCTTCAACTTCACCTGTCTAAATATTTCCCCGGTCTCCCACCAACCGATACAACCCATTAAATTTCTTTATCATACGCATATTGATCATTACCTGGGTGTCGATGGGTTGAATGGGTAGATCCATATCTTGTATTTGGCCAAGATTTATAGGGGACAAAACACCTAACTATTGAGCCAAATGGGTGATGTATGGTCCTCCAAAGATGTGGCTGCTGGAGCTATAGCCTGTGGCTCGGGTTTAGCCAAGCTGTAGTCTAGGTTACAGGGGACTTGATCAATTAGACAATGGAGATGGAAGAGGTCTCTCAAGGTTACCACCCCGGTGCTATCTTTCCTTCCCAATAGAAAGGATAATACGTCGATGCAGATATCAGTAGAGAGGGTGTTTTATCCTGGTGCTTTTCTGGGTATGCGGGTCATAGGGTCCTGACCCGATTTTGTTCCAAAATGCCGAGGCCTCACATCTGCAAACTCTGATTTTCTCTTGGTGAAGATCGGTTATGTCCTCTCCCTATGCCTATACAATCCAAACTTTACCCCAAATTCTGACAAAGTCATCACATACCACTGTTTGGCCATCCTAAATCTCACACAGTCTTGCATCTCCATATTCACCACCGACCTATCAAACTCAAAAGAGGCTAAGAACTCAAGAGTGAGCTCATAGTATGTTGCTTCCCTAATAGCAAAGAACCTCTGCCAAGGCTTTGTGATTAGAGGAATTGCACTATCCAGGAGATTAACATCCTCTAAAGTTGGATAGCAGATGGTTTTATGCTGTAATATCTCACATCGGTTGAGGAGGAGAACGAAGCCTTCCTGATAAGGGGGTGGATACCTTCTCTATCAAGACGCGTTTTTCCTGGGCGAGCAACTCGTCGGGTAAAAACAAAACCGTGAGTTCCTGGACGGGCAACCCATCGGGGGCAAAGAGGACAATATCTTGGTACGGTTTGCTTGGGCTGTTACAGATGGTATCAGAGCTAGGGGCCGGACTGGTGTGCCAGCGAGGACGTTGGGCTCCGTAAGGGGGTGGATTGTTGTGACACCCAGTATTTCAGGTCAATATCCATATTACATAAATGCACGTTCATAACATATATTTCCTGAAGTTTTATTTTGACTAAGTAAAGTCAATGAGTCTAACAAAGGAAATTTATATCAAAATAGTAATTTTTAAGAATTACTAGGAAATAAACGATAATAACCCGCATTGAACGTTCGTTGATGATTAACGGGATTTTATTCCGGAAAAAGTGTAGGGACACGTTTTAATATAAAAACGTATATATTGGTGACTAAACCTTAAAACATGAACACAAAATGATGGTTGCATGACCTTGAGTTATTTTATATGTATAATATAGTTAAAGTAATAACTATGTCGGGAATTCACTAGCAGATTATTAAAGCTAGTCAAACTACACAAAATGTATAAATTTCGGGTATTATACCGCATCTAAATCATCATCATGGTGTCTTTCTTTGCTTACACCTCACTCAACCTCATAATCATCAGGATTATAGCAAGGAGTACAAGCAAACTCTAAACATCAAATCACCACGAATAATGATGATAAATATGTCTAGATGCACACTCCACCCCATCTAATATATATATATATATATATGTATATAAATAAATAATTGCCCTGGACAACCCGAACGATGGGGATAAATTCAAATATAACCATTACGTCTTTTAAAAATCCAAAATATATGCGTAATATATTTTGCGAAGCAAATAATTAAAGAGTTCTTTAACCGGGCATTATATCATCGGGGGCACCTACCGAGTATACCCTACCTAAAAATAGCTTGACTAATACAGAGACTTAGTTAAATGATGGAACAAGACCCAACCCCCCACCCTACTACCCATTTCGGCCAAGAAAAGGGGGGGACCACCTACACACCATCACCTACACCAACTTTCTTACAACATCATGTCCTTTTAACCAACAATCAAGCCAAGGTCAAATCACATCTAATCCATCCATGTTTGTGATGATTAAGTAGAGTCCAACACTCCACCTCCCTTTCTTTCCCTCATTTGAATGGCTATATCAACCACCCCATCATCAATGCTCTTACACTATGTCATACATCACCATCTCTTTCACCATGATTACAAGCAAGAGTCTAATCAAGTCATAGATGGTAATGATGAAGATGATTATGGCAAAGATTACACTCCATCTCCTTAGTATATATAGGATCGTATGGCATCAAGCAAGAACTCTTGTCTTGCTCTCTCTTTTTCTCTCGATCCTAACCAGCCCCAAGACCGGAAAAATACCCAAAATCCCGTAATGATAGTTTTTGGCAGATTTTTGGGCCAACTTTGCAAGACCATATCTCCTTCGTTACTTGGCCAAATCGGTCCATTTTTCTTCTAGAATGAAGCCCCATGTTAAGAAGGAAGAACCCAAGTGGAATCACTCGAATACATGGAGTATTCGACCTCCAAACAGCCGACGCAAGAAGGCCGCTCCGTGCAGGTCGAATCTGGATATCTCTTTCCATTTTTCTGTTTTGAGGTACCTACACAACTCCAAGCATAATAATTCTTTTTCATATCACCTCTGGTTTCAATAAACTTGATTTTAGAAGAAAACCCCAAGTCATTTGGTCTTCTAAAACCATCTAAAAGTCTATTCGAAGTACGCCTAAAAATCTGAGTTTTCAAGAACAAGATGAAACATAAAAGTCTTGATGAGTTTTGACTTTATTTCTTCATAAGTCATGTTTAAATACATATATTTAAACACGTACATGTTCATACATAAAATACCAAACTAGAAGGACCATGGACAAGACAAGGACACATCAAATATAAACTACATATATATATACTATCACATAAAATAACACTTGGATGATGGTGTTCTTCATAAACCCTTCATTCCATTCATGTGTTATGTTGAAGGATACATGTTCGAGAAGTTATATGATCATGTGTGACTTACCTGGCAAGACCCGAGGTAGTGTCCTATGATTCAAGAAGACATACGAACGATTATCATCAACATATGAACGTGAAAGGTGTTACTAAAAATATATGTTTATGGATAAAATTATGATATATATGTGTTGATGTACGGTTTTGGTTAAATCATGGAGATGTTCTAGGAATTAAAGATTAGTATCCTAATATGAACATTGGATATATGTACATGGAACATATGAAGAGATTCGGTTAAAAATAAATAATCACGTGATATCGTGAAACATAAGTAAATATATTTTAAGTTACAAAAATAATATTTATTTTTGATACACTTAATAAGTCACCAATAGGGAAACATATTATCCTCTCGGAAAATATGTAAGCGTCTAGACTGGAATAATAATCACCAACGAGTAGTAAATAAAAACACTATTTTTACTAAACAAAGGCGTACTTAACAGGATTTGTTAAGTCGGATGAACAACTTACGTATAAGACAAGTAGTTTTAACACATTAGTGCCCTTGTGTGATTTGGGTACGGATAGACAAGAACTAGCACAAGTTTGTTTGCTAGGATTCATCGAACACGAGGTGAGTTCACGGCCCCCTTTTCGCTTTTTAATGTTTTGTAAACTGCGGGGGAGAAACATACTTACTTCTTATGTTTTGAGAACATGAAATACAATTGCTTACACGTTTGACAATATGAACATTCTGGTTTAACTCTTTGTGAGTTTCACTAACCCCTTTTTCTAAAGTTTTTGAAATGATTTGGGGTGGAAACATACTTGTAAAAGACTTTTGATGTAAATGAATGAACTAATGATCTGACCGTAGGTGTGTATTGAGGGAAAAGTAAAGCGCTTAAAGTCCTCTGAATAAGTTAGTAACCATTAGCTATTTTAGCCCGGGATTATATGGATAGTACTATTGGGGGTGACGCCTCCGGTCATGGTTAGTCGCGCTAACCAGGGGTCCAAATGGCCGAATGACCGCATATTGTCTTACTCGCAGAAAGGCGGGGGGAGGCACAGAATGTTGGGGTTTGGTTACGGTCTCGTACATTACATACTATTTTGTATTCCTTGCAAGTTTACAAATGGGGTCAATAGATCGGATTAGTATTCGGATTCTTTGGTAATGCATATAAAAGAGTTTTGATCAGGTTTAAACAAAAGAGTGCTGATCAGGTTAAAGTGATCAGGTTTAAACAAAGGGTTCTGATCAGGTTAAAGTGATCAGGTTTAAACAAAGGGTTCTGATCAGGTTAAAGTGATCAGGTTTAAACAAAGGGTTTTGATCAGGCTAAAGTGATCAGGTTTAAACAAAGGGTTCTGATCAGGTTAAGGTGATCAGGTTTAAACAAAGGGTTTTGATCAGGTTAAAATGATCAGGTTTATACAAAGAGTTTTGATCAGGTTAAAATGATCATGTTTAAACATTGGATTTATGACGGTTAAGTCATGGTAATGTTTTCAAAGAAAAACTACATATTTTATGACGGTTAAGTCATGGTAATGTTTTCAAAGGAAAACCACATATTTTATGACGGTTAAGTCATGGTAATGTTTTCAAAGGAAAACTACTTATTTCATGACGGATAGGTCATGGGCATGTTTTCAAAGGAAAACTACTTATTTCATGACGGATAGGTCATGGGCATGTTTTCAAAGGAAAACTACTTATTTTATGACGGTATAGTCATGGGCGTGTTTTCAAATGAAAACTACTTATTAATTATGACGGTTAAGTCATGTATAGTTTTTCGGGGAAAACTACTTAGTTTTATGACGGTAAAGTCATGTACATGTTTTCGGGAAAAACTATAAGCACTGATATAACTAACTCTGTGAACTCACCAACCTTTGTGTTGACACTTTCAAGTATGTTTCTCAGGTAACCTTTTTCCATGGCGCGGTTGGAATAGGCTAGCTATGTTGGATCAATTCCTAGTAGCTGGAAGGACGTAGAATATCAAGTCTCAAGTCTATCGTTGATCTAGAAGAACTTAGATCATAGTATTACTTAGTTTTACTAATTGTATATGTAATCAAGTCTTAGAAATCACTATTACAGCTTCCGCTATCGTGTAATGAACCAATCGTTGCAACCTGTATTTATTTAATAAGTAAATAAATTTGGGGGTGTGACAGATTGGTATCAGAGCAATGGTAATTAGGTTTCCTTAGTGATACCTAGGCTCTAACCGGACTCATTTAGGGACCAAGATTTCTAAGATTTGCATCACACTAAAAACACCCAAGACTTGAGCATAGGAATTCCAACCATTGCCGAACAATTTGTGTAGACTATTAGTGTATGGAGTTACACTAGGGTACCATTAGCTACACTAATACAATTACATGGCACATGTAGTGAACACTTAAACACATACAATAATGTGGAAATAATAAACACTTATAACATGTTACTGTTCGGATTACGAGTCAAGAATAACGGGTACTCAGCATACTGCAACCTTAGAAGATCGAGTTACGAGCTGAGCTTGGGCGACGACAGCAGCAACCGTCAGTTACCGATCTTGGTATCACAACAGGCTGAACCCGTACCAGAATCTGTACCTATACCTGCACCACACCGACAACTAATCTAGCTGTGGAGGCAACTTTCTTTCTGACGTACGTGCGGTATAAATACTCTAATTCATGAGTTGCCGAATCGAACGAATAGACTTTCGCCATGAGATGTGGCAGACGGGATTGCCCGGACCAAAGGGAATCCAAGGTGGATAAGCAGGACTAAACGGGGGAGAACTCCAAGGGTCAGGAGACCCAGACATACATCAGGATCATGTGGATCCATGCATATATACAGACTTGGAGCATGAGTTGCTCGACACTCGTTTGAGGATCTCTGCCCAACACATAGTGCCTGAATTTCACCGTGCACATTTTTTAAGAGACACTGGTGGTGCCTCTCTACCATTAGCCTCATCCGACAACAGCCATATTTGGCAGATTCATGAGTATTGGTACACATAATTAAGAGTAATCCGATAAAACAATACACACTCCTGTACAAATGTGCAAACGCAATCTAATGATCATTTCAAATCCCTTTTGATTAAAAGCTAGGGATAGAAGAAACGCTATAGGGATCAGGCAAGGCAAATTATCATTACGGGTGCACACGTAATCATAATTTGCAGTGCATGGGAACTTTAGTGAGTCTTGCTGTCTAAGCTGATGATCAACCCATGTTCTCAATCACTTGATTAAGGATTGAATCTTAACAATTCAGACTTCTCAATTAGGTGCTCACAAAGCATTCTCCTAGTTTTGGAGGAACGAGAGAATTCAAATTGAATTCAACCAATCCTTAGTGAATCCTGAACGGCGAAGGAATTCACACATTCATTCTTTGAGATTCTACTGGTCAAGATAGCTTTAAATTGAGCATTACCACAACCCATGCTTACAATAATTGCACAATTATTGTGGGAGATTATAGCATAATCTCAAGATCCATCGTACAATTTAGTCTCACATATACTTGAAATTTTCATCAGGAGTGCCAGGCACTAACTCCGGTAATGGGGCAGAAAATATTTCTGACCCGCATACACATAGTACCTATGAGGTATTGTGGAAGCTCTATGTGAGACAAGTAGCTAATCTGACATTTCAGAATATCGGTCAAACAGGGTTGCTCTCGCAGCCATTGACATTCAATATACCTTTAAGTCCGACTATTCTCCCGGTGATGAATAGGTCGGGGATGATGCTCAAGCGAATGCCAAAGAAACCTAAGTGTGGACTAACGACTATTGTCGCACTAACAGGAAAACGACATGCAAAACTCTTAAAGGAGTCCCAAATGCGGAATTTCATTCTAATCTCATTAGTTCATGATATGCATAAGGGACGTAAGCTCGAGCTATTCACAACAGGCCACTGTCCACAAAGAGTTGAGAAGAATAATTTATTACTCTACTTCCCCAAAGTTCATCTTGTTGGATGGATCCCAGATTTTAGCCTAGAAGAGAGGCGTGATCACATCTTTCACTCCTAGTTTTCTATAGTTGGGAAGCTCTAGAGCATCTATTGTTAAGAAATGATCTCCTGGAGTAGGCTCAGTTAGAATTCAAAAGTCTCGACGTTCAACACTCATTACCTCAAGTTTATCCTTGTGCTAAGGATTTTGAGGCTATAACCTGAATGAGTGGAATACGTAATGGTATGTCACCAAAGTACCATTCAAACCCTAAGGAAGTGCAGATACACTGAATGACAACAAGATGGTAATTGTAAAACTCCCAAAACATCTCAGCCAACTTAATGGGTTGACAAGCCCATAGCCCATTTTGGGGAAAGCACTAATTCGATGAGACCATTCTCACAGTATCACTATTCATTTCCTCACATAGACAGAATGTGAATATTCCAAAAAAACATCAAACTTCGTACGGCTTACATACTTTGAAGGTATGGTAGTCGAGACATGAGTTTACATATCAAGACGCTACAACCTAAAGGCTAGTCTGCCTCGAAAGGTAGTGCGTGCAAAGGGGTAAAGTGGTGATTAGACTCGAAGTTCACAAATAAGAGCTCCCAAGGAACATCAAATCTTAGCTCCATGAAGGCACATGGAGAGGAAAATCCTAGAAAACATGAAACCTGAAATAAGAGAAAGGTCTTAGTCCAGGAAAATGCTTTCGAAAAGCATAAGAGGGACAAACATAAAGTTTCATTTTCGTATTGTTTCATTACTACCCAATATTCAACTAAAACCTGGACACCTCGTCGAGTAATTCTTTCCTAAGATCTATAGTGCGTAGACGAATAGTGGGTGTGTCAACATACGCTCAAGATTCGCAGGCACCATTCCTTTCATTACCAGGAATGAGCATCACATAACCCTACCATATTGAGGGTAATCAAATAAAGGGGTTCTTGCACGTTTAATATTGTTAGTCGGAGAAGTATTCGCTTTGCTTTCGAATACCGACTACCAAGTAAATGGAATCAAACAATTGAAACCTAAGTTGGATGATACAGATAGAATTTGGGTACTAGGTATCGGTAGCCTATGTGGAAGGTTATGGATGAAGTCCATAAGCCCAAGTACTCCATTCATCCAGAATCGAATAAAACGTACAAGGATCCCGAGGAACTCCATTATGTGGCAAAACATGAAAGGAGAAATTGCTATTTATGTTGGGAGATACCCGACAGTAAAAGCAGAATGTTAGGAATCACCTGAGTGAACGCAAAAACCGCAGATTCCTCAATGGAAATGGGAGGAGAATTCCATAGGTTTCATTACAAATCTACCTAGAACACCTAGCGGCTATGATACTATATGGGTAATCATCAGTCGTTTGACGAAATCCGCTCACTCCCTACCAATAAAGGAGACAGATAAAAGTAAGAAGCGTGCGAGGCTAAATATTAAGGAAATTGAGGCTAGGCATGGTATGCCAGTTTCCATTTTCTCTAAAAGGGACAGTCGATTCATGTCAAGAACCTGGCAGTCTGTACAAGAAGCCTTGGGCACACGCCCTTACATGAGCACTGCATATCATCCCCAGATGAACGGTCAAGGTAAAAGGACCATCCAAACTTTAAAAGATGTGCTCCGTGCGTGTGTAATCAATTTTAGAGGAAATAGGGATACTCACCGTCGTTGGCTGAGTTTTCATATAATAACAACTACCATACCAGCATTAAATCCGCTCCGTTAAGGCTTTGTATGGTTGTAAGTGTCACCCATCGCTATGTTGGGTGGAGGTTGGCAAAAAGCATTTGACTGGTCCTGATATTGGCTAGGGAACCATTGACAAAATCGTCAAAATAAAAGATCGTCTGAAAGCCACTCAAGACAGACGAAAGAGAGTTGAGCTAGCAACAGACGAAAACCATTAGAATTCCAAGTGGGAGACAAAGTCATGTTGAAGGTCTAACCTTGGAAAAGAGTTGCAAGATTTGGCAACCGTGGCAAGCTTAACCCTAGGTACGTTGAACCATTTGAAATTTTGGCTAGGGTTGGCCCTGTAGCATACAAGCTCAAGTTGCCACAAGAACTAAGCAATGTACATGGTACGTTTCATGTATCAAATCTCAAGAAGTGTTTATCAGACGAGACATTAATTATACCGCCTGATGAGATTCATATAGATAACAATCTACACTTTGTCAAGGAAACCCATTGAAGTCACAGATTGGAAGGTTCAAAAAACAAGGCGTAGCCGGTTTAAATTGGTTAAGGTACGTTGGAATTCAAAGCGCGGCCCCGAGTATACGTGGGAGCAGGAAGATAAAATGAAAGCCAAGTATCCGTCCTTGTTCATGAACACTCCAAGTCAAGATGACAAGAACTGAATTTCGGGACGAAATTCTCTTTAACATGGGGAGAATGTGACACCCAGTATTTCAGGTCAATATCCATATTACATAAATGCACGTTCATAACATATATTTCCTGAAGTTTTATTTTGACTAAGTAAAGTCAAGGAGTCTAACAAAGGAAATTTATATCAAAATAGTAATTTTTAAGAATTACTAGGAAATAAACGATAATAACCTGCATTGAACGTTCGTTGGTGATTAACGGGATTTTATTCCGGAAAAAGTCTAGGGACACGTTTTAATATAAAAACGTATATATTGGTGACTAAACCTTAAAACATGAACACAAAATGATGGTTGCATGACCTTGAGTTATTTTATATGTATAATATAGTTAAAGTAATAACTATGTCGGGAATTCACTAGCAGATTATTAAAGCTAGTCAAACTACACAAAATGTAGGACGTTTTAATAATTAAAGATATTAAAGCGGGTATAAATTTTGGGTATTATACCGCATCTAAATCATCATCATCATGGTGTCTTTCTTTGCTTACACCTCACTCAACCTCATAATCATCATGATTATGGCAAGGAGTACAAGCAAACTCTAAACATCAAATCACCACGAATAATGATGATAAATATGTCTAGATGCACACTCCACCCCATCTAATATATATATATATATATATATATATATATATATATATATATATATATATATATATATATATATATATATATATAAATAAATAATTGCCCTGGACAACCCGAACGATGGGGATAAATTCAAATATAACCATTACGTCGTTTAAAAATCCAAAATATATGCGTAATATATTTTGCGAAGCAAATAATTAAAGAGTTCTTTAACCGGGCATTATATCATCGGGGGCACCTACCGAGTATACCCTACCTAAAAATAGCTTGACTAGTACTGAGACTTAGTTAAATGATGGAACAAGACCCAACCACCCACCCTACTACCCATTTCGGCCAAGAAAAGGGGGGGGGGGGACCACCCACACACCATCATCTACACCAACTTTCTTACAACATCATGTCCTTTTAACCAACAATCAAGCCAAGGTCAAATCACATATAATCCATCCATGTTTGTGATGATTAAGTAGAGTCCAACACTCTACCTCCCTTTCTTTCCCTCATTTGAATGGCTATATCAACCACCTCATCATCAATGCTCTTACACTATGTCATACACCACCATCTCTTTCACCATGATTACAAGCAAGAGTCTAATCAAGTCATAGATGGTAATGATGAAGATGATTATGGCAAAGATTACACTCCATCTCCTTAGTATATATAGGAGCATATGGCATCAAGCAAGAACTCTTGTCTTGCTCTCTCTTTTTCTCTCGATCCTAACCAGCCCCAAGACCGGAAAAATACCCAAAATCCCGTAATGATAGTTTTTGGCAGATTTTTGGGCCAACTTTGCAAGACCATATCTCCTTCATTACTTGGCCAAATCGGTCCATTTTTCTTCTAGAATGAAGCCCCATGTTAGGAAGGAAGAACCCAAGTGGAATCACTCGAATCCATGGAGTATTCGACCTCCAAACAGCCGACGCAAGAAGGCCGCTCCGTGCAGGTCGAATCTGGATATCTCTTTCCATTTTTCTGTTTTGAGGTACCTACACAACTCCAAGCGTAATAATTCTTTTTCACATCTCCTCTCGTTTCAATAAATTTGATTTTAGAAGAAAACCCCAAGTCATTTGGTCTTCTAAAACCATCTAAAATTCTATTCGAAATACGCCTAAAAATCTGAGTTTTCAAGAACAAGATGAAACATAAAAGTCTTGATGAGTTTTGACTTTATTTCTTCATAAGTCATGTTTAAATACATATATTTAAACACGTACATGTTCATACATAAAATACCAAACTAGAAGGACCATGGACAAGACAAGGACTCATCAAATATAAACTACATATATATATACTATCACATAAAATAACACTTGGATGAGGGTGTTCTTCATAAACCCTTCATTCCATTCAAGTGTTATGTTGAAGGATACATGTTCGAGAAGTTATATGATCATGTGTGACTTACCTGGCAAGACCTGAGGTAGTGTCCTATGATTCAAGAAGACATACGAACGATTATCATCAACATATGAACGTGAAAGGTGCTACTAAAAATATATGTTTATGGATAAAATTATGATATATATGTGTTGATGTACGGTTTTGGTTAAATCATGGAGATGTTCTAGGAATTAAAGATTAGTATCCTAATATGAACATTGGATACATGTACATGGAACATATGAGGAGATTCGGTTAAAAATAAATAATCACATGACATCGTGAAACATAAGTGATTATATTTTAAGTTACAAAAATAATATTTATTTTTGATACACTTAATAAGTCACCAATAGGGAAACATATTATCCTCTCGGAAAATATGTAAGCGTCTAGACTGGAATAATAATCACCAACGAGTAGTAAATAAAAACACTATTTTTACTAAATAAAGGCGTACTTAACAGGATTTGTTAAGTCGGATGAACAACTTACGTATAAGACGAGTAGTTTTAACACATTAGTACCCTTGTGTGATTAGGGTATGGATAGACAAGAACTAGCACAAGTTTGTTTGCTAGGATTTCATCGAATACGAGGTGAGTTCACGGCCCCCTTTTCGCTTTTTAATGTTTTGTAAACTGCGGGGGAGAAACATACTTACTTCTTATGTTTTGAGAACATGAAATACAATTGCTTACACGTTTGACAATATGAACATTCTGGTTTAACTCTTTGTGAGTTTCACTAACCCCTTTTTCTAAAGTTTTTGAAATGATTTGGGGTGGAAACATACTTGTAAAAGACTTTTGTATGTAAATGAATGAACTAATGATCTGACTGTATGTGTGTATTGAGGGAAAAGTAAAGCGCTTAAAGTCCTCTGAATAAGTTAGTAACCATTAGCTATTTTAGCCCGGGATTATATGGATAGTACTATTGGGGGTGACGCCTCCGGTCATGGTTAGTCGCGCTAACCAGGGGTCCAAATGGCCGAATGACCGCATATTGTCTTACTCACAGAAAGGCGGGGGGAGGCACAGAATGTTGGGGTTTGGTTACGGTCTCGTACATTACATACTATTTTGTATTCCTTGCAAGTTTACAAATGGGGTCAATAGATCGGATTAGTATTCGGATTCATTGGTAATACATATAAAAGAGTTTTGATCAGGTTTAAACAAAAGAGTGCTGATCAGGTTAAAGTGATCAGGTTTAAACAAAGGGTTCTGATCAGGTTAAAGTGATCAGGTTTAAACAAAGGGTTTTGATCACGCTAAAGTGATCAGGTTTAAACAAAGGGTTCTGATCAGGTTAAAGTGATCAGGTTTAAACAAAGGGTTTTGATCAGGTTAAAATGATCAGGTTTATACAAAGAGTTTTGATCAGGTTAAAATGATCATGTTTAAACATTGGATTTATGACGGTTAAGTCATGGTAATGTTTTCAAAGAAAAACTACATATTTTATGACAGTTAAGTCATGGTAATGTTTTCAAATGAAAACTACATATTTTATGACGGTTAAGTCATGGTATTGTTTTCAAAGGAAAACTACTTATTTCATGATGGATAGGTCATGGGCATGTTTTCAAAGGAAAACTACTTATTTCATGACGGATAGGTCATGGGCATGTTTTCAAAGGAAAACTACTTATTTTATGACGGTATAGTAATGGGCATGTTTTCAAATGAAAACTACTTATTAATTATGACGGTTAAGTCATGTATAGTTTTTCGGGGAAAACTACTTAGTTTTATGACGGTAAAGTCATGTACATGTTTTCGGGAAAAACTATAAGCACTGATATAACTAACTCTGTGAACTCACCAACCTTTGTGTTGACACTTTCAAGTATGTTTCTCAGGTAACCTTTAGCCATGGCGCGGTTGGAATAGGCTAGCTATGTTGGATCAATTCCTAGTAGCTGGAAGGACGTAGAATATCAAGTCTCAAGTCTATCATTGATCTAGAAGAACTTAGATCATAGTATTACTTAGTTTTACTAATTGTATATGTAATCAAGTCTTAGAAATCACTATTACAGCTTCCGCTATCGTGTAATGAACCAATTGTTGCAACCTGTATTTATTTAATAAGTAAATAAATTTGGGGGTATGACAATTGTAATATCCCACATCGATTGAGGAAGAGAACGAAGCCTTCCTTATAAGGGGGTGGATACCTTCTCTATCAAGACGCGTTTTCCCTGGGCGAGAAACTCGTCTGGTGAAAACAAAACCGTGAGTTCCTGGATGGGCAACCCATCGGGGGCAAAGCGGATAATATCTTGGTACAGTTTGCTTGGGCTATTACATATGTATCCCAAAGGTTTTGTGTTAGTAGGTGGCTAAGAGCTGGTAAGCATGGATCTTGATAGCATCATCGGGGTCAAAGATAAGTCATGGGTGCAAGTCTTGTGGTAACTCTGGCATAGGTTGCGGATTGAAAGGTGGCGGAGGTGATGGTGGAGTTGGTGGCGAGCCACTCATGTGGGCAGACGAGGCAGATCCTGTTCGGAAACTCGATCTGGTGTTCCTTCTTTTCTGTCCTACTTATCTAGATGACTCGGCCATGTCCTATACAACAACAAAATGGAGTTAATATAGGGAAATATCATTACCCATATGGAAATGACTCCAAAAATTTGATATGACATAAAAATTTATGCATAATATATTTTAGGATCACTCAAAGAAAATTTAAATTCATGCATTGTGTTAGACCTAGATTGTTTGTTATGATTAAGTTTAGCTATTAATGTCTTTGTATGACGTAACCGTGAACCAAGGGTTCACGGGTTGGGTGGATATGGGCCGGCCATTAGGCCGAGTAGGGGTATTTAGGCCTATTAAGGTTTGTATGGGTATATATATCTCTAAACCCTAACCGTGTGAGGTTAGCGGTTGTGTTTAGTTTTTCTCTGTAATTCTGTTAAACAATATACGTGTATTACGAGTGAATCCGTGTGTTCTTGAATCACCATAATCAATACTTTCCGCCTATTGATTGTGAGAGTTGATATCATGTGTGTGTGTATTCGTGTGTGTGTTTATACGAAGATCCATTCATGTTTGGGACTTACAATTGGTATCAGAGCCATTGAAGTCATTCAAGGCTCGGTTTAGATATCAACGATTCAAGAAGAAGGATTTGAGGTATTTTTAAGTGTTTTCAGTTAGTTATACTACTGATAGACTGTTATTGCTATAATTCTTTTGTGAAATCGTTGAGATTCAAGAAGTTATTGCTTCTTTTCAAAATCACTGTTGAACTTAAACAGTCTGCTAGACTTACAAATTGGTACAAGCACTAAACCTCCAAGACTAACTTGTGCTGAAGACTATGTGGACTGGAAATTTAGGTTCATGAATCACGTGTTACTATTTGAAGCAAAGATGTGGAGAAGCATACTCAAGGGACCGCAAGTCCCTATGTTTGATAAGGCTGATGGTACTAAGGCACCAAAACAAATTGAGAACTATACTGATGAAGATTTTGATCTTGTTAAAAGAGACATAAAGGCTTTAGCTTCTCTGACCATGGCTCTATCACCTGATATAGCCCATAATTTTAAAGAGTGCACTTCCGCTAAGCAACTTTGGGAGTCTTTAGCTCAGGCCTTTGAAGGGAATGATGATATGAAGGCCAGTAGAAAGGAAATGATTCTACAGCATTTTAACATGTTCAATCATGTCTTAGGTGAAACACTTGAAGCACAACTGCAGAGATTCACAAAGCTAGTTTCACAGATGAAAGGTGCTCAGATTGTAATGAGTGATGGTGATCTGAACAGAAAGTTGTTGAATGGGTTACCACAAAGCTGGGGTTAGAACGTTTCTCTGCTAAAAGGAACCAAAGATTTTAACAAGATAACTTTAAATGATCTGATATCTATTATCAAATCCTATGATCTGGATGACCAGGAAAGAAAAGTCAATCATGTTAACACAATAAACTATGTTGGTGCTCAAAGCAGCAACAATGCTTTTTTCTCTAGTGTTTCTTAGGGAGGATCTGGATCTGGAGATATGAACTCTGGTGCTGCTGCTACAACTAAAACATCCGCAACTGAGCAACATGCATATTCTGCTCAACAAGCTAAGCTTATTGAAGTAAATACTTCTCTATGCACTGGCATCATGAATTGTTATGCAGCATTTGTCTCAGGCAATCTATCACCTTCAGAGGTCCTTACTACTGAACTAAATCAAATTCATCCAGAGGATGTGGAGGAGCTGGATATTTCTTAGCCACTGGCTATGGCTGACTTTAGGGCTAAAAACTTCATTAACAAGACCAAAAAATCCAGATGGAGTGAAGACAGAGGGAAAAAGATTGGTTTTAACAAGTAAAATCTTCGCTGCTACAATTGCCATGAACCAGGACACTTTGCAAGAGAATGTACTAGACCAAAGGAGCAAAGAGGAAGTGATGCTGGATCATCTTTAGGGGGGAATAATGCTGCTAACTCAAAGGCCTTGATTAGTCAGCAAACTGGTGGATATGACTGGGGAGATCAAATAAAGGAGTTGAACCTGAATCATGCTTTAATGGCATATTTTATTGTAGAATCTTCTGCATATCCATCTTCTGATACTCCACCTGAGGTAATTTCTTCCCTGTGTTCTCAGTCTTGCATAGATAAAGTAGAACTTTATAGAAAACATAATGTTGATCTAATTTTTGAGATGGAAAATTTAAAATATCATAAAAAGAAATTTCTTAAAACTGAAAAGGATTATAAAGAAGCAATAGAGGCTGGTAAAAAGGATGTTTCTTTACTCAAATCTCAACTCAGCAATACATGTTGTTTTCTTACCGATGCTAAGCAAGAAATTGTAAGATTAACTACTGATCTAGAAAAGCAAAATCAAACTTTGCCGAGGCCAAATTCAAAGTAGATTACATTGGACAATCTAGTAAAGTAGTTGACATACTTGAAAATCAACTTCATAAACCGGGTAATGGGAGCAAGGGTCTTAGGTATAACAAAATGTACCTCCTCCTTTTAATGGAAATTGTACTACTATGCCTCCCTCTGTAGAGGAACAAGTTAAGGATTTTTTCATGTTTACTCCTGGGAGCAAATCATGTGATAGTGATTCCCAATCATCATCTTCAACCCCTAAATGTGTGAGCAATTGTAATTCGTCTACCTCATGTGCAGAACAAATAGAAATACAGGATTGATCAAGTGAGGATGATGAAGATGATAAGTCAAAAGTTTGCAGTCTGAAATCAAATCATTAAAAATCTGAAAACAATGTTTTTGTTCCTTCTATTTTGAAAAACTCTAAGTCTTCTGTGTGTGATGTGATTGGTTTGAATGTTTCTAGTTCCAAAACTTCTTATTCTAAAAATGCTAATATTCATAAGAACAATGTGTTTGTTAAACATTTAGCTAATGGAAACACTGAGAAGCATGTTTTCCAGAAACCAAAATTTGTGACTAAACAAAAGGTCACTAATCAACCATCAAATGCTTTACCAAAACATTTCACAAAGGATCAATTCTTTGCTGAATATGATCATCACCATTTGAAGTTTGAGTAGAGACATGCTCATTAACAGTTCAAACCTAAACAGGTTACAAGCAGGATGCGTCCTACTATCCTAACTCTGACAAGTTTGGATCTGCGCCGTATCTCAAGAAACAGTGTTGTTATACCTATGGAAAGCCAGGACATCAGGCTAAACATTGTGTTCATCGTCCCTATATTCCGTATTATGTTAAAAATCAGAAGGAGTCACGTAGGCTGATGGGTTCTAAGCTAGTGAAGACTTTCAAGTCTGAGGCAATGAAGAATCATTTGACCTCTAAAAAATCTTCTGATAAAGATTGGAATGTGGCTAAACAGAACAGACATGCTTATTTTGAAAGGCAAACGAATAAGAATATCAAACAAAATGCTAATATCAAAAATACGCCGAGTAAAGCACCTAAAAACTTTATTTTACCTAAGCCTGTTTGGAAAGCTAAAATTGAAAGTATTATTAGTAACAAAGTCGAATAAAAAAATGACATGTGTTTACAAGCAAAGTATCATACATAGATGCTAATGGAATACCCAGATCTACCATGGCCTGGGTTCCAATTACTAATTAATCCCGCTCTTTGTGCAGGAACACCCAAGGAGGAATGTCAATAATCTTTGGTTTGTTGATAGTGGATGTTCCAGGAACATGACAGGACACATGTCTCTATTACATTATGTGCAAAATTTCAATGGAGGTTATGTCTCATTTGCGGGAGGTAAAGGTGGAAAAATCAGCAAGAAAGGTACTGTGATAAATGGATCTTTAAGTTTTCATGATGTAAGTTACGTTAGTGAGCTCAATCATAGCTTACTGAGTGTATCACAAATTTGTGATAAGCAGTTTTCAGCTCATTTCACAAATAAAGAATGCTTAATTTTAAAACCAGGATTTGTGGTTCCTGAGGAATGGATTTTGTTAAGAACACCCCGTAAGGGAAACTCCTATGTTATTGATATGAAAAGTAAACTTGTTTATGAAAATACTTGTTTGTTATCAAAATCAGTTGAATCTGATGCTATGTTATGACATCGTCGTCTTAGACACGTAAATCTCAAAAACTTAAATCGAATGGCAAAAGGTAATCATGTTCGTGATTTGCCTGTGTCTGAGTTCTTTTCAATAGAAAAATGTGTGGCTTGTGCTAAAGGGAAACAACATAGAAAGCCTCATAAGTCAAAAATGTTTAACTCTATTGACTGCATTCTTCATCTCCTTCATATGGATTTATTTGGTCCTGTAAATGTGATGAGCATTGGGCAAAAATCTTATTGTCTAGTTATAACTGATGATTACTCAGATTTCTCGTGGGTTTTCTTTTTGGCTAATAAGAGTGAGACTGCAGAGCTGATAAAGAACTTTATAGTGTTGGTTGAAAATCAAAGAGAAGTGAAGGTGAAAGCACTAAGATATGATAATGGAACTGTATTCAAGAATGCAGTGCTGAATCAGTTTTGTACTGAAAAAGGGATCGCTAGACAGTCTAGTGCAGCTCGAACACCTCAGCAGAATGGTGTTGCTGAAAGGAAGAACATAACACTCATTGAAGCTGCAAGAACCATGCTTCCTAAATCAAAGCTGCCATTATTTTTCTGGGTAGAGGCTGTAAACACTGCATGTTATGTGCTCAACCGAGTCCTCCTTAACAAGAAAATTCAAATTAATCCGTATGAGGCGATCTACAATGAAAAACCACGAGTTGGCTACTTCAGAGCGTTTGGATGTCTGTGTAATGTATTGCATACAGAATCCACACCAAAGTTCAATGAAAAGGCAGATGAATGTTATTTTGTGGGTTATGGATCAAACACCACTGCCTATAGAGTCTACAACAAGGTTACTAAAGAGATCAGAGAATCAACTTATGTTGATTGGCAAGAGAAAAATCCCACTAATGCTGAGTGCGGTCCATCATGGCTATTTGATTATCATTCCTTATTTAAATCATTTAATCTTCATACTGATGAAATAGCAGGGTTCCCAAGTGAACAGTTTGATGAGAGTGATGACGACGAAGACTCTTATGTAGGACCATTGCTCACGGTTGATCCTCTTGAAGTTATTAATTCACCATGTGATGAAAGATCTTATAATTCCCCTATTTCTACAAATGTCTCTGAGGATTCACCCGCTACTGCTGAAAACTCCTCGTCAGTTGTCAATGACAGTGCGTCTATACCTGAGACTTCAGACTCATCAATATTACAGGAGCCGATTCCTGATGAAAGCATTGTTGAGAAGCCGATTTCTGACCCTACAAATGAATCCAATGAAGAGACACCTTCAAATGTGACGAACTTGCCCATCACATTGCATCTTCATGAGATTTCCTCTCACAGAGTCAATAAAGATCATCCCGTTGACACTATAATCGGGTCGTTGACAGATGGGGTCAGAACCAGGAACACTGCCGGAGACATAAACAGTTGTCTGTACTCCTATTTTATTTCTCAAATTGAACCCAAGAACATCAAAATGGCTCTTCTCGAACCTAGTTGGGTTGATGCATTGCATGAAGAATTGAATTAATTTACTAAACTGGAAGTATGGGACTTAGTGCCACTACCACCAGGCAAGAAAGCTATTGGCACCCGTTGGGTATTCAGAAACAAACAAGATGAAAGCAAAGTGATCATTAGAAACAAAGCTTGATTGGTTGTGTAGGGTTTCTACCAACAGGAGGGGATAGATTATGAAGAAGTGTTCGCTCCCGTTGCTCGTCTAGAGGCTATCAGAATATTCTTGGCATATGCATCGTATATGAACTTCACGGTTTATCAAATGGATGTCAAGACAACATTTTTATGGAAAGGTGAAAGAAGAAATTTATGTGTGTCAACCACCTGGCTTCGAAGACGGTGATCATCCGGATTATGTCTACAAGCTCCATAAAGCTTTATATGGGTTACATCAAGCACCACGGGCTTGGTATGCCACTCTTACTAATCATTTGTTGGCTCATGGATGCACTCGTGGTGCAATTGATCAAACTTTGTTTGTCAGAAAGGTCGGTACCGATTTAATTCTAGTGCAAATTTATGTGGATGATATCATTTGTGGATCCACTAATGAGGAGCTATACACAGAGTTCAGAAAGGTTATGGAAAAGAAATTTGAAATGAGTGCTTTGGGTGAAATGACATTCTTTCTTGGGTTACAAGTCAAGCAATCAAGTGATGGCATTCTAATTCATCAAGGAAAATATGTGGATGATATCATCGCCAAGCTTAAATTCACCGATACTCAGGCGGCATCTACTCCTATGGCTACACGGACAGTTCTGGATGCTGACACAAATGGGGTTGATGTTGATCAGAAACAATATCGATCCATGACCGGATCCTTAATGTACCTGACAGCAAGTCGTCCAGATATCATGTTTGTTGTGTCAGTGTGCTTGTTATCAAGAAAATCCTAAAATATCCCATTTA
Organism: Smallanthus sonchifolius; assembly: GCA_023525975.1. Classification (NCBI taxonomy): domain Eukaryota; kingdom Viridiplantae; phylum Streptophyta; class Magnoliopsida; order Asterales; family Asteraceae; genus Smallanthus; species Smallanthus sonchifolius. The sequence goes on along the minus strand of CM042044.1, from coordinate 20,127,474 downwards.
ACCGCTATCAAACGTAACTTTTGATATCTAAAGGGCAAGCCTCGGCATGGCCTTTGGTATCCCAAAGAATCTAGTTTTGACATGTATGCTTTTTGAGACAGTGATTATGGCTGGATAAAAAATCTACAAGTGGGGGCTGTCAATTTCTAGGAGATAGGTTAATCTCTTGGCAATGCAAGAAGCAACACACAGTCTCTACTTCTACTGCTGAAGCTGAGTATGTTGCTACATCGGTTTGCTGCTCACAAGTCATTTGGATGCAACATCAATTGCTGGATTACGGTTTGACCTTTCTTAATACTCCCATTTTCTGTGATAATACGGCTACTGTGTTAATTGTGAAAAATCCGGTTCAACATTCTAAAATCAAGCATATTGATATCAAGGTGCATTTCATTCGCGACTGCTTTGAGAGAAATCCCATATGTCTTGAAAGGGTTGATTCTGACAACAATGTTGTAGATATCTTCACTAAAGCATTTGATACACCTCTATTCAATGTGCTTGTAGAGTCCCTGAAAATGATTAGTTTCAAAAATTAAACTGGTCACCAAAAAAAAATCATAGTTAAATTTATACAGTTTGATTTGATGCACAAATTTAGGGGGTGAATCAAGAAAAATACAAAAAGAGTTAGCTTTAATTCTTTAGAGTCAAGAAAACTACAAAAAGAGTCAGCTTTAATTCTTTAGAGTTAAGAAAAATACAAAAAGAGTCAACTTTAGCTGTTTTAGTTAAATTCAAAATTATTGTTTGTGTCTACATCGGAAGTTTTGCAATTAAATGGGAAGTGATATGAACGTTCGTTTCTTAAGGCTAGGATCAACATAGGTAAGGCATTAAATTGAAAAGGCTAGGATCAATGTTGGATATGTTGATAGGCTCTGCTTGTGATTCACTTAAACAAAATAATATTATGGCCTTAGTGTGGAAAATCTCATAGATCAGTGTAATTTGCTATTTCTGTTAATAATCGAGAACTTAAACATAAAGGTTGATGAACTATGGATAACCCTTGCTCTATTGGGATTGCACTAACCGGGACCCTTCACAAAGGGGTTGCGAGCTTAACTTGATACAAGTCTGTAAATATTATATATCTATCTAGTTAAAAGACATGCATTGACATGCAATAGGTGAAAAGACAATCAATGATAGTGCAAAGCAAAGTACTGAGCAAAAAGACACGCAATGTCAATGGCGTGCTATAAGAAAAAATACAAAAAGATATGTCTAAAGACATACATATAAATATACTTGTAAATATTTTTCTCTTTTTAGGAATGTGTGACTGGGAAGGGATCTCTTGTCAAGGCATGTAAGTCCGTAGTACTATGACCATGAGCTTCTGATGATTCTGAACATGTAAGCCCATAGTGTATGTTCTTGATCAAATTTTGTTAGAGATTCCCTGAAAAGTTGCATAAACATGTGCTAGTTATGCTCAATTAGTTATTTATTTAGGTGCTCAAAAGATCATGAGGAAGGGAAGGTTTACCTGATAAGCTGTGAGGTCCATTAAAGTTCATCAATAATTCACATAATTCAGAATTCATAAAGTTACAGGTTTCTAAGATATGAGTGTGGGACCCATTAAGTCGTAGCTAACTCCACCCAAAACATGATAAATTAAATCACAGTGTAAAACTTAGGTTTGATGCTAAAGCATGAGTTTAGAAGGATCAAAATATTAGCAATCCTCTTGACATGTCTTAGTAAATATACATGCTAAAAAATGTTCCTTGGTACGCCTGTAGAACGATTTGATCCCATTGCGAACATCACAAAGGCCAATATTTAGAAATGGTATGTTTTTATGTCCTTCTTATCTTTTATTCCTGTTTAATTTATTTTATTTTTATCTTTCTTATGTTATTTGATTAGTTTTTCTAAAATGACATAGTTTAATTTTTAAAATAAATCATTTAAGGGACTAAATTGTTGTGAGTTTACAGGTCAAATGAGAGGCCCACCACTCTTCACGGTGGGCTCACACTTTCAAAATTGTGAAACCGGTTACATAAAATGGTTTTAACTTAAACCCTGGTTCGGTTCACGGCTTGCTCTCTCTCTCACTCTCTTGACGATCTTTGAAGAAATCCATTGATTTTTGTGTCTGCTCTTACATAAATTGCTTTACAAGCTTCTTGAATCTACACGTACATCTTCTGAACCCTTTCGCTGCTTAATGAACCAGTGGTAGCCATGTTTAACCGATATAGACTCTTGTGATCAAGAACATCAATTTCCGTGGGTAGAGGTTGAAATTGAAGGGGCCGATTAGGGTTGTATTAGGCCGGCGAGCATCATCGAAGGTGTTAGGGCCAATAAACTGATACTTAGATGCCTCAATTTGAAGAAAAAACAGGTTTCAGCGCCACCTAGAAAAACAGAGCTTTACGGTTGTGTGTTCTACACACCGTGAACCCTTCGCATTCCCATGAATGGTTCACCTTCCCGTATACGGATGGGTAACCGTGTACCCCTTCTTAGCCGAGAATCCCATTCTAACCGAGAATCAAACTTTACCCGAGAACCCAATTTTACCCGAGAACCAAATTTTACCCGAGAACACAATTTTACCCGAGAACCCAAGTTTACCCAAGTCCAGCCGAAAACCCAGTTTGACCGAGAACCTTAGTTCAGCCGAGAACCCCATGTTAACCGAGAATCCCACTTTAGCCGAAAACCTCATAAAGGGGAAGTAAACTCCTGATCTTCCAAGAACCCTAGAATCTTGTTATTCAATTAATTTTTCTATGTGTGTGGGTATTAACTTAATAAGTTTTGTGCAGATATGGCTGAAATGAGATCGTTGCTGATCATAATCTTTGTGCTTATACTCTGGACCCACGTGAAGAATTTGAATATTTCAGATCCATGGTCGTGGGGTTGACACTTTCCCCCATCAACTTCGCTGTTATGGAGAATCCAATTATTTACAGAACCCATATTCAGGAGTTTTGGTCCACTGCTACAATACATCTAAATGACAATGGTGAAGAATGTATAATTGGCACTGTTCAAAGCAAGAGAATTCGAGGTTCAGAAGCAATAATCAGAACTGCCCTACAGTTTGGTGATCTACCAGCTCATCCGACCAAGCTAAATCCAGATGTAATTATTCCAGTCCTTATAAGAACGGGTTATGAAGGACCCTATCCTCCTCTCTACAAGAAGCTATTACATCATTACTAGAGATATCTTGCACATGTGTGCTTTAATTGCTGGTCGGGAAGAAAAGGAGGATTCGATGAGATAAACACTACCATCTCTTCAGCTATGGTTTCCCTGACCATGAGCTTAGACTAAAATTACTCTAAGATGGCATTTGAAGAATTTAAAAGTAATCTCAAACGAGGAAAGAAGGAGATATTTCTCATGTATCCCACATTTTTACAGATCATCCTCAACAGGAATCATGCTGATCTGGAGACCACTTTTGAAACATTGGACCTGAAAGCTATGGGTCCTATGATCTTTAAGTTCATGAATGTCAATAAGCAGGGATGGAGAGTATATCAAGGGCTGCATCCACTTGAAAAAATCGATAGATTTGCAGCTCTACCTGAATAAGAAATTGAAGAACCGGCCGTGCAAGTACAAGCCGAGGTTGCTGACGAACAACTACCACCCGTTCAACCACAAAATGAACAACCACTTGAACCAGAACCATAAGATCCAATTGAGCCTGAGTTAGAATATGCTGAAGTAATATCTTCTTCTGATGATGAAGGCACTCCTGAAAGACCACCAGTACCAATTAACCGATATGTCAGAGAAATGGAAAGCAAAAGGCATAGAATTGAGAATCCTCCTCTCACTTCCTCGTCTAATCAAGATGAAAAGGATGTTGATTATACACCGGTTCAAGATCTACCTTCCAGACCACGAAAGCGAAGAGATCCGAGAAATGTGAGAATACCACCACTCACACCAAACCCAACACCCACAAAAATTCCCATTCCAACAACTTCCTCACCAACCCAATTACCCACTCAGATGCCACACTCACCTACCATCACAGTCTCTCAACCTCAATCATCATCACATGATCATCACAACCCAATTCTGGAGGACTTTGATTATGACAACTTCTTGGTCGCATCAACAGAATCCTATAAAGCTGAAAAGGCCAAAGGAAAAAGTCTGGTGGAGTCCTCTACACCTGCTCCTGTAGATCCATATGTTCTGCAGGAAAGGGTGCTTGAGTTAGAACAGCAAGTGGCCACACAGAACTCCAAGATTCAAACTCTAGAAGCAAATCAGGGATATCTCATCACTCTGGTGTGTGAGTTGAAGAAACAGATTGATGATGTGAAGGGAAAACAGAATGATCAAGTAAACATTGATGCAAGTAATGATGATAATGATCAAGGAGGTGGAGATGATGGAGGCAATGATAAAGGTGACCATCAAGATGATACTCAAGAAAGTGATCCCTTCAACTTTGAGTATGAAGGAAATCCTAATGATCCAAAAGATGGTGAATCATCTCAACACTTGGATTCAGATCAAGGAACAAATATCCAAGATGACAATGTTGAGAGCTCATCAGATTCAGAGATGGAAAGACTGAATAAAAACATTGATGATGAAGTCAACATCCCAAGCTCAACTACAAATGTACCAGAAGCTGATAATACAAGAATTCAAAAGGAGCTACCTCCTTGGAAAATGCCACCTGGTCCTCCCTCTGAAACTCATGTTACTGTCAACATAGAAAGCTACTACTCTAAGAGAGGAGACAGGTCTGGTATTGCTTCTTGGGCTTTTGATTCAGAAAAGAATATGTATGTTGTGAAGATAAAGAGTGGACGTCTGGAATACTATAAAAGGGCTAATGACTTTAGCTCATTGACCAAACTCGATCTTCAACAGCTAAATGAAGTTTACTTTGAGAACAGAGGAAGAAACGGCCAAGCTGAGATGTTTCGCACATTTTTGAATGAATAGTGCTTAACCAATTTCGCC